>CM059212.1:11034934-12294934 GCA_030347435.1 Clarias fuscus
GTCAACGTTTCTTTTGGAGCCGAAACATCAGCTTGTTGAATATTCGTGCTCGGACTTAACGCTTGGTTTATTTGCGTCATTTCTCACGGATTTTAACTCCCATTAAAGCGCACTTTACGCTTTAGTCTGCTGAGATAGACAGACAAAATACACGTGAAAAAAAAAAACTTCAATAGAAATTAACGTCAAAGTAAATAAACCATGAAGTTGCATTAAATTGCTAGGAATGCATCCAGATGTGAGGGATCTCTCTCTCTCTCTCTCTCTCTCTCTCTCTCTCTCTCTCTCTTTGGAGTGAACCTTAAATGTGATATATAGGCTAATGTAAGAGCTGACCCAAGACCTTGCAGACAAAATTAACATATTACAGGCTACGCTACATTTTACCTGCTGAACAACCAACTCCACATGAGCATCATTAAACGAGGCACTTTAAAGGCCTCACAGACGTGTTCCAATAAACTGAGATAAGAATAATAAAAATGAATCTTCTGCTTCAAAAATCTGAAGAATTTATTTCACCTCAGGTTCACGAAAGCGCTGCATGACCTGACATTTGAAATGTCCTCTTTCTTAAATGATGTGAAAAGATCATATGATACCTCCTGAGATAAAACGTAAAAAAAAAAAGTAAAAAGTAGTACGTTTTTAAAAAAAAATTGTTTTCTGTGCTCTTATGGGAAACTGAGACAGCTCGACATGCTCCAAAACACAACTTCTGGCCTGAGGCCGTTTCAGTGATATTGCGCAGCGTGCAAAGCTATTTCCTTCACTATTCAAAGCTATAATTGGTGTGGAAGTCTGTAGCGGTTTGGGAAAAAAAAAGTTTGAACTACACCACACACGCGTCTTCCTTCTAGTGGGTCTCACGATTACCAAACTGAAAGGTAAACTAGTTCAGTCGTTCACGGCACAGAACTATTTCCCCCGGACAGCTATTATCTGTAGCAAGTAATGACAATTCATTTTTCATTCATTACATGGTGCCACGATAAGTGTAGGTTGTCGTTAAAATCGACTGTTCACAGAAACAAACATTTCGCCAATCGTGCCTTATCTCCACGGCTAAGCGTAAACGATGTGTTATTACCGAACTTCATCGGATAATGGCGCGGCGGCCATCTGTGTTAGTTAAAGCGGCAGTAAGCGCCCAATTTCGCCGATAAGAATCTCGGGATTTTTTCCCCCCTCGCTCAAATAGGAAATCTGTCCCAGTAGGGAGATGTGGAATTTCCTTTCGGTTTATCGCGCATCCATCCCATTGCTCTGTGTGTTAGGATTCCCGCGTTTCCCTGTATCCAGCAAAGTTACGCAACGCTCGAATCTTGCTTGTCACAACCGTATAGCATGCATAGTTCTAACAAGCTATTTTTTTCTCTCACGTGTATGACATCAGAAAACATTAAATCGCAAAACGCGTTATAAATTCTTATTTTCATACCGGGCGACTCCTGCATTATTATTATTATTATTATTATTATTATTATTATTATTATTATTATTATTATATATATATATATATTTTTTTTTTCTTCAGATTTGACATGGGGATTAAAGAAATGGAGCAAAAGGTTTAAAGGGATGAATCTGATGTTACACATGGGAAAACGAGAAAGAGAAAACGAGCATGTGGGGCATGTGGTAGTCAGATGTTGGTGACAGGTTGCTGAGAGAGAGGGAGAGAGAGAGAGAGAGGGAGAGAGATTTGTCATATGGGCCTAAAATGAATAAATAAGCCTAATTCAGGTGTCAGCATCGCACCTCCCCTTAAAAACGAGTCAATACACCATTACACTTCTTCGTGCGCATTAGGGTTGCTGAATGACGGTAAATCAGTTACTTGCTCCTCACATCTGGGCGCGATTAAGACGCTCAGGCTTAGTTGTTTTCTGCACACACACACACACACACACACCCCTTACAGATGTGCAGATGTTACGCTGTACGCAGTAAAGTAGGATTTGGCGGATTGGCGTGTAATTATTTAATAAGCGTATTGTAATGTAAGAGGAAGGTCTGTCAGTGGTGGGTCTGACAGCGCTGCACATTTTATCGCTTAATAAATGGACTCAGAATAGTCCTGGTGGGCAAACTCGACGACGTTCCTGGCGCAATCAGTGATTCATCCTTAAAGAGCATTATCTGACTCCCGCGGCAAGCGCCATCTGGATTACAGTTTTGCCACTAAATATAAAACCCTTATGTGAAACAGTCAAGTCAATGAAAACGTCCTTAAATATGAACAGCCTATTTTGCCATATAGGGCAAAATATGCCGAGCAGTGCACAACAAGAAGAGGCTGGCTTTGTTGTGGGAAGTTGGTGGGTTAGCTAAGCGGACGCGCCTGTTTCGCCTGCAGCCAAAGGAAATTCTTCCTGTCCCCCACCCCCCTCATTTAAGTCGGAATGAGTCGCCTCTAGTCTCGTTTGCGCCGTTTCAGGATGTGCGATACACGTGTATGCGCTGGAACTTATGTGAGATTTGAGAAACACTGCCTTTGTAGTGATCATCTCGGGGTTTTTTTTTTCTTTTTTTTTTTTCTTAATTGTGAGCCAAACCAGGTGAGCAGCAAAATACATGTTTCAGAAAAAAGGTGGTCAAAACTAATGCAAATATTTGTGACTGTGCATGAAACTATTATATCGCAGATTTCCCCCCGAGTTTACATTTCTTTCTTTTTTTTCCCCCCGTGTGGGCCAATTAAGACACTCAGCCCATTCTAACAGCAACACAAATCTAGGATCTGTTTAAAGGTTAAACGAAATGCATATCGAGGATGCAGGCATATTTAACAGACCTCAGTGTAATTTGTTGAAAATTGTTTGTCTTCTTATTTACGCAGGGGACAAGAGAGAGGCCATGATGAATCAGCGATGCTGAACCGTTCGAGTGTGACCGCTGACCCCACAACACGCACAGAGCCTAGAAGGAATCAATGTAACACCATCAAATGTCGTGTCCACTACACCCCCCACCCCCTGCCCACACACACACACACACGCCCACACAATCTGCTCTCCACGTCTAGAAGAGGCATTATTGATATCCGCATGTGATGACATGACAGCATATATATTCTGAGTGAAGAATTGTCGTGAACACTTCACAACGCTAACGGCTTTTAATTCGGTTTTCCATAAGAGCAAGAACGGTAAATGGGGTATTCTAGTTTTAGGACCTATACGGCAAACAAACAAAAAACGTGAGCTGTAATTTATGTGTAATTAAATCGTACTGTATTCCGCCACTAAACGCGCTCTCTAACAGGACGGCATTTTTTGGAAACTGTTATTTTGTCTATTTCAAATAGATCTTTTAAAATATTCGTCTTGTAATTAATTTAATCATGTTGCACCAAATACTTATTAATTAGCAAATGCAAGTTTTGGAAGGCAGATTCCTTATTTGTATATAAATGATAGCATATACTAGAATTAGAACTTCAGATTCCAAACTTAATTTCATAACTAGCGTGATAAACTAGAGAACACATTTAGAGTAGTCTAGAGACCGATGGTACAAATGCACAAGTTTCGCAAAGAAACGATTCCTGTCATTTTATGCTGTATCCAGTATAATAATTTTTTAACACCTGATATCGAGATTTATGTCGGTCTAAAAGAACACTAACCCAGCGACTTTCCATTTTTTTCTCTCTCACATATTTAAAATACCTGTACTATTTAACAAATGCATTTAGCCTACAACACTTATGAAAGACACGGACATGTTCTGTACGGTATAATAGAGACAATTCATTATAGTTTCATTATGTGTTGAAACTTCATGGATGTTCTAAATTAGACAAGTAACATGTTTATGGACTTGAACGCTTCAGTCAGACCCTTTTCTGTTCTGGCGCGTAGGTGGTGGAACGAACTTTCTCTAGATGTCCGTACAGCAGAGACTTTGACGATCTTCCAATGACGACTCAAGACGCATCTGTTTCTCCAGTACTTGGACTACCCCCCCTCTCCCCCCCAATAAATAAATAAATAAATGAATAAATAAATAAACAAATCTTCCCAGTTTGACTAATGGCACTTATTATTGACCTAGTTAACCCAGTGTAAGTATTTATCCAGTGATGTAAACTCTGGATAAGAGCGTCTGCCAAATGCCTAAATGTAAATGTAACGCACACCAGACAATTAGGTCACATAATAATAATAATAATAATAATAATAATAATAATAATAATAATAATAATAATAACAACGATGTTACATTATTATTATTATTATTATTATTATTATTATTATTATTATTATTTTAAAAGCCCAAGAACAAACACAAGCTAAATATAATTATTAATTAAGTGAAATTATAACAAGCAAATATATTATTTGATTCCATACGGACGTTCTACAATTGACGATTTATTATAGTTATAGTCCTTTTTTATAGTTATAGACCTTTTTAAAGGAATTTATACATAAAAAAAGTAATATTCATAAAAATCTTAACAATGAATAAAATATTATTATACGTTTTATATCATCAGTATAAGGACATAACATAAAACTAATCAAGAATAAACAAGTATTTAGGATGATTCCTTATTTTATATCTAAATATAAGACATTTTGGCCAACATTCCTACCAATAAAATGAAACCCATGCATGATTTAAAGCAGCATTGCCAGCTCGGTTTATTTATTTATTTATTTATTTATTTATTTATTTCAAAACCCACGAATACAAATCCTTCCAAACCTCCTCATTAACAATAGAATAATGACGAAACAGGTCCTTTTTCAATTCCCTTAATTTCTGTTATAATTACCCCTCTCAGTCACTGCAAGCACGAACGGTTTGATTAAACCTCCAACATCGTCACTCTTTGTTCAACAGATGTTCGCAGGGCAAATGTGATCTGCACATGGTTTGGCGAATACGTATCTGAAACCAATTATATGCGACGACATAAATAACCCCCGTAAATTCCCGGGTCGTCTAATTATAGTTGTAAACCCTAACTAGATAATGTTAATGGCAGATGGCAACGTAGCGCATATTAACAGCAAATCACTGCGCGTATTTCCCTGAAAGGGTCCCTGCGGAAAAGCCGGGCCAGCTTACAAATGATAGGGCACGGAGTCTACCGAGTTAAAGATTTAAGAGAAAAAAACGAAAAATAGCAGAAACCTTTAAAATCCTATGTGTGTGTGTCTCGAAAATATATACAGCTTATTCGTCCCAGGAAACGGAAGAATAAAAATCATAATAAAAAGAGAACGAAAAGTTAGTAAAACCACCAAGTATATGTAATGAGTTAGTATTTATTTAGGATAGCCATCAGTTACTCAGTAGCAAAAACGAACACCGTCCTATTCAAACCTCTCAAGCAATCATTAATAATTAAAGGTAATTATAACTGCAAAGTTATGTGACAGCATTTGCATTTAAGCAAAGTTGGCTGAAGTGAACTCTTTGTTAGAATCGGAACTTTAAAACCTTTGGCCTGATTTGAAGAAGAATTTGTACCATTCCGGGCCTTTGCCCTTAATCCCATAAATGTCATACCAGCACTTCATGGGTGACAAGAGTCTGTTTTCTGAATAAACACATGCCTTGGCCTTATGTAGCCCCAGCAATGTGTATTATGACGATGGACACAGTACATGAGTGTGACCCAAAAGGCCTAGTGACCCCACCAGCGGAAAAATTCTTCAAATGTCCACCAAGGCCAGGTCTCCTTTAATGATGTTTCTCACAATGGAGTTATCACAATATTTTTCTTGCAGATTTCCAGGCATGCATGCTCCTCACAGACCCCAAGTATGTGCATGCTCGATTCCCAGAGTGGTACTTTGAATGATGACTGGTTTATTTTTCAACATGACTGCCATGCAGGAAGAGATGTTGCTATTCACATATCCCACTTTAAAATGACTTAAAATTACAATTGTCCAGTCTAAATGGTTATTCCCATGTTGCACGGTCTTTATAATGAATAAACCAAATCTATGATGTCATGCTTCACCAAATTTTATGACTCTAATTCTTGAGCGCTCTTTTATATTGTCTTTATTCAAATACATATGTAGTATAGTACCTGATTCCCTTAGAATTCAAATTGCCAAATAATCATGCAACAACCTATATTAATATTTGTAGAAGTCTGAAAGGCCACATTCGGATTTGTTCCTCCTGAGGGAGATAGCAACCTTCCAACCTTTGCTTACTTACGTTCTATAAATTATTTTTTCAGCATATAGCCCATCTGTTAGAATTATTTATTGCCTCTTGAGATGGTAACTGGAGCAAACCAAGCAAAGACACTTGCTTCCACTTGAGCTTCTTGTCAGAGAATGGGGCTCCTGGGGATGTGACATCATGCATTCTCCCTGTGAACGCTTAACCTTGCTTATGCACTCTCTAAAGGCCGGCATGGCGCTTTGATTAGCCAGCTATCATCAGATCAGCTCCACAGGCTTTGCCTTCGGTCCTTCAAACAAGGGTCCTGTTCACATACTCATTCTTTTAGAGCAGCATATCACCAATTAACACCTAGGCCATCATTAATAAGACTGTGGAAGCTTTCTACTCAAGAACTCAAGAACCTTTCAAACTGCAAAGCTCAGAGAGGCCATTCTCAAGCAGACATTCTCTCAGAGTTTCATTGCTCCTATTGACGCACCTTCATCCAAAACACTTGTGCCGAAATTGTAAAGATGCTTGAGTTGTTAGAATAGGCTAATATTCAGTGCTGGGCTTAGCCATTAAACTAGTCTCAATAAAACCCATAGCAAGCTACTCTTTAGTCAGCCATAGTAATCTTGCTCTTTACCATAGCCATTTAGTTTCACATTTGTAAGAATTTATATAAACCAACTTATACTAAAATAATTAATAAAAAGTTATTTTTTTACAATACCTATAAAAAAAAGAAAATGCCACATACAAACAATTTGGCATGCTCATTTAATAATTTCTACCATTATTAATTAATAATAAATGAAGACAACACTGTGAAATAAGACATTAAGAATTATATATGGAGTAATAAAAAATGAATCCAAACGTTAACAGTAATTGTGTTTTGGATACAGTCTTGCATGTTCTTCAGAACTTCTCAACCAGCCGTCTTTAAGTCATATGGGCCAGTGCAGCAAAGCTTTGCATAGATTCAACCAGAGCCACATGGCCCTATATGCTAGTTATTCAAGTTGCGTAGGGCCCAAGGAAGAACTGGGACAAAAAAGCAGCTCTGGCATTTCCAGTCCAGACAGACTACCACTACAATCCTATAATTGTGATTTGATTTATTTTCGATGATCACACCTTATAACTCATGAAAATTAAAAACTTTAGTATCTCAAAATAGTACAATATATCGCAAGATCAATCACGAAAAGGATTTACAATATGGAAATGCCCAACGTCTGAAAACTAGAATGTTCATTTATGTACTCAACACTGTCTGTGTTGTAAATCCTTAAAAAAAAAAAAATTTTAGGAAATATTTTAAATTTCGTCTTGAAATATTTCATGCAACATACACACACACACACACACACACACACACACACACACACACACACACACACACACACACACACACGTTACCTTCCTCTTCCCTTTCCCGTGCTCCTCCTCATTCTGTCTGTCACTCTGGCCCTCATCATCGATTACAGTCAGACACATGCTCTTCTCCATGGCTTGCCCCCTGCTTTTCTATATTTGCATGAAGGTGCTGTACAAACATTACCATTGCCAGTGAACTAGAGACTACTGCAGCCATGAAATCAAACTTTTAAGCTTTTCCTTGTGTAGCTTTCATTCATCACATTTTTGGTGAGTTCTATTCATTTTGATACAAGAGAGGGAAAAGGGGGTGCTGCTCAAAGCTTTTGTACAGAAGAAACAGTATACTTCCTGGCTCCACCTGTGATGCCATGTGATTGAGCAGTTTAAAAGACAAATCAGTGTGGCAAAGTACATTTCAATATTGACAACTTCGAAGAGAGGAGGACGTTGAACAATTTTTCTCGGCACAAAAATATCCAACGATAGATTTAAACTAACCTCAGTCAGGAAAACTGTGATATCTCCTCTCTAAGTTTAATACCAGTAAATAACATTAAAGTTAAGTCGCGGTGCTGGCTTGCAATGCGTCTCTCTCTAGTCTTTCTGTTTTGCTAAGCCAGCTTAGCAGTATCTCTCTTATTATGTCTTGCTAGCCACTGTTGGAGCTAAGCCCTGCACTGCGTAAGCCACACCTGGCCTTGTCTCCAACAGCTGGTTTCAAAAGCAGTGCACCCCTTCCAACACCTGGCTGGAACAACATCATGCTTGCTTCGTCATCCATATTTGAGAGCTTTATGCTTGCAGTGCACACCTGAATTCAAGGACATGGTGCTTGCCCCACTGCTTGTGCTCAAGGACTTGTTTATCCAGCATTGTGGTGGGGATAATGTATGGTCTCTGTGGCCCAGGTTGCGGCATGGGTGGTGATGATGGGTTGATTTGGGTGTCTAAGGAGCTGCAGTCTGGTGTGGTCTTCCACTGTTGCCACCCAAAAACCTCAGGTGTGGGTTATGCACTTTGAAAAACCTTTTCTGCTCACCACTGCCGTGGAGAGTGTTCAGCTGAATTGGCAGCGGATCTCAAACCAGTTTGGTTATTCTGATGTGAGCTGTCAAATGTTGGTGTAGGTTAAGGGGCTGTTCCCTTCCTCTTACTGGGGTTTGGTGAAGGCATCTACTGAGCACTTGATTATGCATATTGTTTGATGAATACAGCTTGAATGGCTGACTAAATGGCTGGGAAGATGTATATGGTACAAGTACACCCCCCCCCACCCCCCCAATCTCTCTCTGTGTATTCATGTACACACACCTTCTTGACTTTATTCACCAACTGTTCTTGCTATCATTTCTGTTTTTGTCAGTTATCCTAGATGGTTTATTCTTCCTCTCAGTTCTCTTTTCTGTTGCACGTGGACGGTTTTCATGTCTGTACCACTTTGTACATATTCATATGCAATATTGTCCACATGGGTTGCAGGTTGATGCTGCCACCTGAATTTGAAGGGATCATATCCACACAAAGCTTTCGCACCAGGCTGATAGCCTCCACACCATATTTCACTGATACAGTGCTTTGTGCTATAGGAAGCCCGAACCAAGTACTGAGTGTAAATACAGTATGAATGTAATGAACCCAGAATATATCTAGTTTTACTTTTAAAATGAAGTTACAAAAAACTTTCCCACAATATTTATCCAAATAGTAAATTCACTGTATTCTTAATTTAATTTACCACAGAGTAGCGAAAAAAGCATACTATATAAAGTAGTGTGTGTGTGTGTGTGTGTGTGTGTGTGTGTGTGTGTGTGTGTGTTTGTGTGTGTGTGTGTGTTTGAGTGTGTGTGTGTGTGTGTTTGAGTGTGTTTGTGTGTGTGTGTGTGTGTGTGTGTGTGTGTGTGTGTGTGTGTGTGTGTGTGTTTGTGTGTGTGCGTGTGTGTGTGTGTGTGTGTGTGTTTGAGTGTGTGTGTGTGTTTGTGTGTGTGTGTGTGTGTGTGTGTGTTTGTGTGTGTTTGAGTGTGTGTGTTTGCGTGTGTGTGTGTGTGTGTGTTTGCGTGTGTGTGTTTGTGTGTGTGTGTGTGTGTGTGTGTGTGTGTGTGTGTGTGTGTGTGTGTGTGTGTGTGTATGCATGTGCATGTGTATTTGTTTACATCTCCACACACATACACACTGCACAGAGCCAGATAAACAACACCACCAGGCTTTTCTCTTCTCACGCAAAATACTGGCCCTGGCAATCTGTAATCAATCTGCCCAGTAATGAAGAAGAGATATTGTTGATGTTCCGAAGAGCCAGTATTCCTATGCACACAAAAAAAAAACCTGTGCATTTTTTTCACAAGGCTACAGGAAAGTCATAATTTAACCAATGGCACAAATACTAATAGATCACGTTTCATTTCCCAACAAATGAAACATAAATCCTTTTTATCTCTCCACCACACTATGTGCAGCTTTCCTGCTCTTAATGACTCCCAGAGATTTTAGAAAAATGAACTAAAGAACTAGCAATGATTTAATGTTAAACAGCATATGCATAAATGTAATGCTAAGTGTATCTTTGTGCATTATTTGCCAATTTATTCATTTCACACTGCATATAAATACGGCCCACTTTATTAGGAACACCTTTACACCGGCTTATTCAATCAATTAAATGACAGCATGGCAAACTCCTTAGTGTTTTAAATGCAACATTCTCTGGTGTTTACACAATATGGTGTAACAAAACATGCAGTGCTCACAGAAATACACCTCAAGCTTCAACCT
Source organism: Clarias fuscus (assembly GCA_030347435.1). Taxonomy (NCBI): domain Eukaryota; kingdom Metazoa; phylum Chordata; class Actinopteri; order Siluriformes; family Clariidae; genus Clarias; species Clarias fuscus. Next base: position 11,045,237 of record CM059212.1, read on the forward strand.
GGTTGTAAAGAGTGGTTGTGTTATGGCAGGCAATTGTCTTGCAGATGAAAGAGGTGAGTGGAAGGCTACAAGACCTGAATATCCAGGGTGAGCAGAAAAAAACATCTCGGAAATTCACTTGTTGAATCTTGAGTTTGACTGGCTAATAGGAGAATGTCACATCTGATGCTGTAGTGGGAACAGGCTTGGAAAAATGACAGGCGATGTTTCAACAAACAAAATTAATACATAACCAGATACAAATCTTGGAGCAATTGTCAAGTAGTGGTGCAATGGTGCACTGCTTTTCCTGAGCAAAACCCTGCAAAACATTTGGTTACAAATATATGAGTCTGGATACTTCCTGTGATTTCAGGGAGTGTGTGCAGGCTTGTGCATGTGTGTGTGTGTGTGTGTGTCTGTGTTGTCTGTGTGAGTGAGTGAGTCAAAGGGGCGTGGCTTAATCTACCTGCCCCAGACGCCCCTTCTGCTGCACATGAACCTCACAGGCACAGAAAATGTATTCAGCAAAGACAATGTGATTGCTGTGATTCTTTTACTTCTATCAGAGAAAAAGTAGCTGCTAGAGCTTAGATGGCATTTTTTTCAAACCGGTCCAAAGCTTTTTTTTTTTTTTATAGTGTGTCCATTCTACAAGCCCCATATTGCACTGATTTCAGGGCCATTTTTAAAAGCATTATTAAGGATTTTTACTACAGTAATAGAGTATGGCCAGCCCTGTGACATGCCATGTCTTGTTTTCCTATGCAGACTGAGAATGAGCAAGCTAGGAGGCAGGTAAACATAACGGTTCTGCCCGGGTACGAGGATGCTCATAAATGCAAAACAATGCAGGGGAAATTGCCATTTCCCCATCAGTAGACTTTATATGAACCTAAACATCTTTCCTGTTAGGCGACATGGTGGTGTAGTGGTTAGCACTGCTCCTCCAAAGTCCGGGTTCGATTCCCGTCTCTTCTGTGTGCATGGAATTTGCATGTTCTCCTCGTGCTTGGTGGGTTTCCTCCGGATACTCCGGTGTCCTCCCACAGTCCAAAGACATGTAGGTTAGGTTAATTGGCATTCCCAAATTGGCCGTAGTGTGTGTATGTATGTGTGCCCTGCGATGTATGGCACCCTGTCTAGGGTGTACCCCGCCTTGTGCCCTAAGTTTTGGGATAGGATTAAGGAATACAGGATTAAGCAGTATGGATGGTGAGTGAGTTCCTGTTATAGTAAACTTTCAACCTTATAGCATACAGATATAGCAGGGATTGAATGATTTATGGTCATACAATGTTATATCACCCAAATGAGGAAGGGTTTCGTTTTGAGTCTGGTTCTTAAAGGCTTTCTTCCTCATGTCATCTCATGTAGTTTTACCATTGCCACCATCACCCCCTGGCTTATAAACTGATTTATACATTTTTCCTTACAATTTTCCCTATTTGCTTATTTTATTTTTATAAAGAAGCTGCTTTGTGACATCCATCCAGTGATGTCCATTGTTAAAAATACCATACAAATAAAATTGATGCATCTGATGCCTTTGACCTTTTTTTTAAAAATCAATTTTGTGATTTTGCAATAATTATTATATTACCCTTTCCCAAAAACTGTCAACTATGAGTAAAAAAACAATCCAGTTCACTTTGCTGGTATCCAGACTGGTTTATAATCTTCTATGAACGGTATATAACAGTGTTTAACAGTGTATACTACACTCACCTAAAGGATTATTAGGAACATCACACTAATAATGTGTTTGACCCCCTTCAGAACTGCCTTAATTCTACGTGGCATTGATTCAACAAGGTGCTGAAAGCATCCTTTAGAAACGTTGGCCCATATTGATAGGAGAGCATCTTGCAGTTGATGGAGATTTGTGGGATGCACATCCAGGGCACGAAGCTCACGTTCCACCACATCCCAAAGATGCTCTATTGGGTTGAGATCTGATGACTGTGAGGGCCATTTCACTCAGTGTCATGTTCAAGAAACCAATTTGAAATGATTCGAGCTTTGTGACATGGTGCATTATCCTGCTGGAAGTAGCCATCAGAGGATGGGTACATGGTGGTCATAAAGGGATGGACATGGTCAGGAACAATGCTCAGGTAGGCCGTGGCATTTAAACGATGTCCAATTGGCACTAAGGGGCCTGAAGTGTGCCAAGAAAAGATCCCCCACACCATTACACCACCACCACCAGCCTGCACAGCGGTAACAAGGCATGATGGATCCATGTTCTCATTCTGTTTACGCCAAATTCAGACCAGGCAACATTTTTCCAGTCTTCAACTGTCCAATTTTGGTGAGCTCGTGCAAATTGTAGCCTCTTTTTCCTATTTGTAGTGGAGATGAGTGGTACCCGGTGGGGTCTTCTGCTGTTGTAGCCCATCCGCGTCAAGGTTGTGCGTGTTGTGGCTTCACAAATGCTTTGCTGCATACCTCGGTGGTAACGAGTGGTTATTTCAGTCAAAGTTGCTCTTCTATCAGCCAGAATCAGTCGGCCCATTCTCCTCTGTCCTCTAGCATCGACAAGGCATTTTCGCCCACAGGACTGCCGCATACTGGATGTTTTTCCCTTTTCACACCATTCTTTGTAAACCCTAGAAATGGTTGTGCGTGAAAATCCCAGTAACTGAGCAGATTGTGAAATACTCAGACCGGCCCGTCTGGCACCAACAACCATGTCACGCCCAAAATTGCTTAAATCACCTTTCTTTCCCATTCTGACATTCAGTTTGGAGTTCAGGAGATTGTCTTGACCAGGACCACACCCCTAAATGCATTGAAGTAACTGCCATGCGATTGGTTGATTAGATAATTGCATTAAGGAGAAATTGAACAGGTGTTCCTAATAATCCTGTAGGTGAGTGTATATTCACAGTAAATGAACTGTAATTTTTGTTATGTGACTGAATTTACTATTTGCATTGTGTTACAAACATGGCCTGGGGTATTATTATCTATTCCTTGTCATATTTATACCCATCTTTTCAGGGAATTAAGTTTCTGCTCCAAATTGCCTATTCCAGAACTGACAGTCGTCATTTACCTTCCTTTAATCATAGAATGACCAAGGAATAGAGTCTCTTTAAGATCACTATAAACAAATAACTGAATGATGCAGTGTACAGGTCTGTGTGTCTGTGTGTATGTGCAGGGATGAGGGATAGTGAAAGAACTGGAAAGTATGTAAATAAACATCTAAAATTGTGTATATATATATATATACTGTATATACAGTGGAACCCTCAAATTACGCAAGACAAGCAAATTTTTTTTTTGTAAATTTTGAAAACGAGGAAGTCTTGGTTTACAAATACAGGGTATCATGTAGCAGGCATGCGCTTCTTGTTTTGACCCTGAGCATCACTTGATCACAACTGAGCCAATAGCTTTTCTCTCGCGCGCGCTGTGAAATTGTGGGTAATCGTCTCCCCTGTTAAGACTTAGTGCTCGTCTCTCACTGGTATAATCAACATTCGCGCACAGAATGCTCCTTCACTCCTCCTCTCACCTTCATACACCCCTCCTCCTATCGCATTCACACAAACACACACACACACACGCTCTCTTAACGGAAACACTGCTCTGTAGTGATTCTTTTTAAAGGTAAAGTGCAGGTTAATTAGTTTTATTTTTACTTTTTTCGGGTTTATTCACAATATACTGTATATATATATAAATTTTCCATACTAAACAAGCAATTTCTGTCTCTCTCCACACATTTCTATGGCGTCCAGTCATGTCTAGCAAGAAAACATCCAGATATACCAGTACATATAAGACCGTGCCTTTTTGATTTCAGTTTACTGTTGCATGGATAGTAATGAGAAAGGTTAGTGGAGAAGAATGTACTTGTAAACATATACACACACAGACATTCAACACACACAAGCATAAACACATAATTTGTCCATCTGCAGGAAGGTCTGGATTTCACAAAAGCCTGTGCCTCATTATTGGGTGCTCGAGCCCCTTGCTCCTGCAGTAATGCTCCCCTTCCCCCTGTTAAAAAATTGTTTTGGTTTATCCACAAGGTTGTAACTTCGACTTTTTCCTTTGCTGACACAATGATAGTTCCCTGTTTCCTCAAGCTACACTTTCCATTACAATTGTGTGCACATGTACACATCAATCACCACCACAAAAACTAATGGAATGTGTTTAAAAAAATATATATATATATATAATCTATCCTATACTACCTTTTAAAAACTCTGCTTTCACAGGAGGGGAAAATATTTTTTGCAACATTTTCAAAAACTTGGAAAAAGATCAGGTCATATGTTTCCAACAAAATTGAATGAAATTTATAAAAATTCAGCTACACCAACTACATAAAGCTGATGACACTATCATGGCTGTGTCATGGCACGATTCCTTGAATGCAATGCTGTACTTGCAGCAAAGTGTGTTCTACTATAGACATTTAGTTCAATTCTAAAGACTGGCATTTACAAACAAGCTCTAACACCTGGGCGATTTTTCATACTCTGCTGTTTGTTTTTCTCTCTCTTTCTGTTAAACTACCATTTCCTGTTCTCCTCTTAACCAATTTGATGTGGGATTAATAAATGTCTGATTTCTTATACTTGGATTATTGTTCCCAGTTACACCATGCCCATAACAATTGGTTTATTCTGGTCAGTGAACTGACACCAGAAGATTAATATATTTACACACACTTTCCTTCAGTAATCTACCAATCTGGCACAACCCTGTCCCAGAGTGTGCATTCAAGATGCGTAGTGGCATTTCAGAATAAAAATAAGTAGAATGTGTAACAAAATAGTGTTTGCATTTAGAAACATATTAAATGTGCTTTGAAAATATTGTGCAGTATAGTTGCTTTTAACATAAGGCTATAACTATAATATATATTGGACACACACACACACACACACACACACGCACACACACACACACACACACACACACACACACACATAGTACAGACCAAAAGTTTGGACACACCTTCTCATTCAAAGAGTTTTCTTTATTGTGTTCTTTAGCCCAAACGCGTCTCTTCTGCTTGTTGCCTGTCCTTAGCAGTGGTTTCCTAGCAGATATTCTACCATGAAGGCCTGATTCACACAGTCTCCTCTTAACAGTTGTTCTAGAGATGTGTCTGCTGCTAGAACTCTGTGTGGCATTGACCTGCTCTCTGATCTGAGCTGCTGTTAACCTGCGATTTCTGAGGCCGGTGACTCGGATGAACTTATCCTCCGTAGCAGAGGTGACTCTCGGTCTTCCTTTCCCTGGGGCGGTCCGCATGTGAGCCAGGTTTCTTTGTAGCGCTTGATGGTTTTTGTGACTGCACTTGGGGACACTTTCAAAGTTTTCCCAATTTTTCGGACTGACTGACCTTCATTTCTTAAAGTAATGATGGCCGCTCGTTTTTTTCTTCACTTAGCAGCTTTTTTCTTGCCATAATACAAATTCAACCTCTTTGAATGAGAAGGTGTGTCCAAACTTTTGGTCTGTACTGCATATACATGAATATATCAACCCCCTGAATCAGTCATTAGCAAATGTAATCATGATCATTAATAAACTTAGCAAATACCCCCAAAATTATTACTTCCGCTTCTAGAGTTATGCACAATTAATTAATTGCTCGCTACCTTTGCATAAAGTTAGGATTCCATTCATTCATTCATGCATAAAAAAAATAACAATAATATTAAAATGTATTTTTTGTGCTGGAACTGTAATTGTAACTGGGGAATTGTAAAATATTTAGCCATAAAGTGTGATTAATTGCATGGAGTGTTAACAAACATTTTTGGTGAAAACTAATACTACAGTATTATTGAGTGCAAATCAATCAGCCGTCCCTATTGTTACCTGGAAAGTTATCTACAGATTTACCTAGCGACCAACCAAGGTGCACATGGACACATCTAACATTAATATCTTTATTATGTTGCATTTGTCAGAAAGCCCACTTGAAGGTTGAAGGCCATTTCTTGTAGTAATTGTTTTTCATTTATCGTTCATGTAATAGGGATATCAAAGCCCAGTAGTGAAGACATTGGACGACTTATCAGAAGGTTCCAGGCTCAAACTACAGCACGCATTTACTTTTAATAATAATATATTTCTTTAAAATGTAAAATTATCTATTTAAAATTATTCTAAACACAATTAAAGTTGATGCCATGGATAACATGTAAGTACAAGTATAGTGCAGATTTGACATTTTAGAATGAAAATATAAATTAATAATGAATAAATGTGTGCAATTCATTGGCTGTGTTCAGATGCATACGTTTAGAGACAAAGGACATTACAGCTAGGATGCTGAATATCTTTCAGCATTGGTGGGATTGAAGTATAAAGAAGAAACCACATTACAACGATGCAAGTAGCAACTCTGCTGTGATTGTAGTTTTCTTTCAAGGAAGCTATGGCATTGCAGAAGCTAAAAATAAATAATAGATGATTTTTTTTTTCATTATGGAAAAAAATGATAACTGAGAGATTATTAAGCTACTTAAGCGAATGGAAAGGAGACCCTGAACATGATGCCATGACTTTGCCATCAATTAAACGAATAGCATGCAGCATCGTTAGTGTCTTTAATTACTTTAGTGGTGAACATTTCTACCATAGCTACACTGTATAATGCAAGCAGTCTATTCAAGTAAACATGGGCATACTGCAAGCATACAGAATACCAAAATGTGTGTACCAAAATAAATGTCCCTGTTCGAAAAGCTTGAAAAAGGAGCCAGAAGAATCTGCAGCCCAGAGACCAAGTAGTTGGGATCCCTTGCCCAGGTAACTGTCAATCAGTTTACTATGTCACAGACATAGTGTGTTAGTATAAATGTAAACAAGTAATATATAACAATATATGTTTAACTACAAGTAAACAAGTACTTTACCACTGAGCATTACTAACTACACACACATACCGTTTAGATTTAGTAACATTTAATACTAAACAGTCCTGGCTAATCAATGGGGACTGTTTAATATTTCTCTTAAAAACATGAAAAATTAACTCCATGGGGATCAGGGTAATTTGTCTAGTGTATACACAAACATGCGCAACAGACGCACAAGTGCACGCACACACACACACACACACACACGCACACACACGCACGCACACACGCGCACACACACACACACACACACACGCACGCACGCACACACACACACACACACACACACGCACGCACGCACACACACACACACACACACACACACACTTCACACAAATTCTCTGCTGAGGTACTACAGTGGCGTCTACACACATACATAATCTTTTCTACATGCAAGCTATTTCCAACAAGGTAGCCAGAAGCACAAAAGATGCATCTCACAGCAAGCTACCATAGATACACCTACCCTGCAAACAGTGCAACAATTATTTAAGCAAAAAAATATATATATAAAAAATATATATATTGTGTAAACAGGATTCAGGATCAATATCTTGGATCTGGGGTCACCAACACTATCCGCATATTAACATATTTAACAAAAACTATTAAATCACTGCTTTTATTTTTTCATTTAACAAAGGTCTTTTGGAGTGTTCTTACATTTGCCACTTTTCAATCAGTATGCCAACACAGACCCATCTTCCACCAAAAGCACATACAATGGACACCTGACCATCAGAACTGGACCATGTAGTGGTTGATAAAGGTGGACTTGTCTAATGGATCACATTTTCTGTACATCATGTGGATGTCCCGGTGAGTATGCATCAATTACATGGGAAAGTGATTTCACCAGGATGCACTATGGGAAGAAGGCATTCATGTGCATCTTGCTTTAACTTTAACATCCCCTAACGACAGTGGCATCTTTGAGTAAGATAATGTGCCCTCATGCACTACACAAATTGTGCACGCATGATTTGAGAAACATGACAAATCATTCAAGGTCAAGACTAGGCCAAGCGGCTGTGGGATGTGGTGGACAAGAAAGTCTGAGCCATGAATACAGGCCTTAAAGGAGCTGCTACTGCAAACTCTGTGCCAGATACCACACCATACCATCAGAGGTCTTGTGGAGTCCATGCCTTGTTTTCAATGGAGTGGCCTGTAGTGTGTGGTCATGTGTGCCCTGTAACGGATCGATGGATTGGCACCCTGTCCAAGGTGTACCCCGCCTCAAACCCAAAGTCGTTGGGATAGGCTCCAGGCTTCCCATACCCTGTACAGGATGAGTGGTAAAGAAAATAAATGAATGCTGAATGAGGAATTCTGACATATTAGATTTGATGAATTTCTTTTTAAATTGGCAGACAGAATATTAATGTTGACTAATGGATTTTTATTCTTTTCCCAGCTTCCACAGGCAGCTTTCTGTACTTTAAGCTGGTGTACTTTTTTATATTGGTATTTGTTACTCTGGTGCATCTAAGATATATGTGTTCTACAGTCTTTTTTACTTCCTGCTATGTGTTTGTGGCCCAACAGAGGGCTAATACAGAGACCGCCAGCATCCTAATGGGGGAAAATACACACACAACAACCCTAACCTGATTGAGTTCTTCAAATCACTTAGTGGATTCTTAAAACGACTTTGATGGTTATAGAGTGTAGAGAAGTTTAAAGAACCATGCGTTGTGGAAATCCTCCTGATATTCCTCTCCTCCTTATACTCTGTCTAGGAGAGAGCGAGAGAGAGCAAACTGCTCTTTTCTTAAGGAAAAAAAGGAAAGGGTTAATGATCATAAAGAAAACATTCCAAATATTTTCCTGTGATCTTTAGAAGATTTAACCCATGTGTAATCAAAGTCTCTAGTATTAAATGCCACCCTCACCTAAAACAATAAACTTCAAGTACACACACACACACACACACACACACACACACACACACACACACACACACACACACACACACACACACACACATGAAAGCATGGCCAAACTTCACCTTAAGCTACAATTATAAAACATTCCACTTGTAAGAGTGGGCCTGGCTTACTTATATTTTCCTATTTGATTATGACTATATATCATTTCACACACAATGACTCCAAATACATGAACACACGCCCACACACATGCAGACTTCTCAAATAAATCCTAATCAGAGTCCTATGTTTTTCCCCCAGCATGCAGACATGCACACTTATTTCACTTCCTGCTAAGTATACTTGAAGCATCATTCTAGAAGCAGGATGATGCAAGACATTTTTTATAAATGATGATATATTATTATCATAATTAAATATCATAGTTCCAAGTAAATAACAACACAAAAATCTTACATATACAACATTTGAATTTATACTATTTTTGTTTTTTTTTAGCATTTTCAGTAGTCAGTTCTTGTTTTAGAATATTTTTCATATTTAAAATAGTCTTTTCATGCTTATACAAAAATTCTGAATATTTAATCATAATTTATGCCATGCATAACACAACACATAACTCATTATTACACAACATTTCTATATAATGTATCATATTACTGTATATGTTATATAACACATTTCTCCATGTCACTCGAATGCATTCAAAACTACGGAAATAGCTAGCTGAACTATTGATAATTTTGCAATTTTTTAAATAAAAATTTCCTCTTTTTCAAATATTGCCGGGGATCAGAGTCAGGTGTAAGATTAACAAATTATACCAAGCAATTTCATATGTAGGTCGAAGTACAGTCATTCATTGAAACAGATACAGCTGTGTAGAAGGCTTGGGTGAGGAACTGCAAAATTCTGCTACTAAGGTGTGGTACACCATGGCATGAGTGGGCATTTTGAAATTTCACAAAGAAATACTGTAGGCAAAGATGAGGACCACAGATGCAGTGGTTGGCCAAGAAAACTTGTCCAGCAGTGCCATCAGCAAAGAACTAGCAGACACCAGTGGAACCCAGGTACACTCATCTGCTCTACAGGGAAGTTCGGCAAGAAATCATTTTCATAAAATAATTGTGGCCCAAAAGTCTTATATGTTACTTGCAAACAAGGCTAAGGGATTCAACTATGCACGAAAACATAGGAACTGAGGTGCAGAAAAATGGTAGCAGGTGCTCTGGACTGATGTTGCAAGAGGCTGCTGCAGAAATACTAATAATTAGTGTCTGCAGGGAAACATGGTAGAGGTTCCTAGTACGTTTGGGGCGACATTTCTGCAAATACAGTTCGAGATTTGTTCAGGATTAATGGTGTCTTGGGTGCTGAGAAATACAGGCAGATAGTTATCCTTTATGCAATCCCATCAGGGAGGCATCTGCTCGGCCCCACATTCATTCTTCAGCTGGGCAAAATGATAACAAAAATAATCATAGATTTTTAAGAAAAAACTGTAAAGAAATTAGCTAGGACCAAGACCAACAACAGAAACATGCACACCAATGTCACTTATCTCTTCAGCAGAATCATCAACTTGTATACTTGATCCGTATACCTACAAGTTTACATGAACAGATAATACCAGAATACTCAATAAAAATAAAATTATTTATTTATTTATTTATTTATTTATTTATTTTTATCTTTATAATTAAGATACCTTACCCTGACCCCTGTCAGCTGTAAAAACTATAGACCGATATCAAACCTCCTCTTTATCTATAAGATCCTAGAAAAGGTTGTAGCACAGCAGTTATGCTCATACTGTACCTACACAGGAATAACATTAATTGAATGTACAGTATTAGTCGGGTTAAAGTGGTAAATGACCTCCTCCTGCCCTCTGAGCTCCTTGCTTGACCTTCGTGCAGCTTTTGACATAATTCATCAAAATGTGCTCCTTGATAGATATGAACATTTAGTAGAAGTTAGGCAAACAACCTCCTGGCTTCAGATCTTACTTGACTGATGGTTATGTGTTTGCAGATGTCAGTAATCTTACTCATACAGCATTGAGTTCCAATAAAAGTTTGCATTGATTTTAAAATAGTACCTGCTTGAACCGCTTGCGATTCTTGATCCATCATGGCTACTTTGATCAAAAGATGCAGGCTATTTGTTGTCAACCCTTTTGTGAATAGTTTTTGAAACAGATCTGGGGAACTCATAGGCATAGAATTTGATGGTAAACTGGCTTGTGTGTATACTGTCTTCCCCCATTCTCATGAGTTCACGCAATAGTTGTTTGCCTTACTTTGCATACCTATTTATGTTCTTTCTCTCTCTCTCTCTCTCTCTCTCTCTCTCTCCCACTGCCCACCTCTCTCACTCTGTCAAGTAAAATGTGACACTAATGAGATACCACTGGTCCTGATGCTCTACTTCTGGTTGGAGTGCTCATCACATAGAGACCACTCACTGCTACTGAGGATGGTTCCATATGGTCAGTTAAAGATACATGTGACTGATCTTGTCGCAGGGAGTTTTTCTTTGCCACTGTTTCCTCCAGCTTGTTTATTAAGGACAAATTGAAAAACGGATACATTTAGAACTCTACGCATTTAAGAAATAAATAAGTAAATGTGCATAATGTCAGCAAAGACCAGCAATTAAAATGGAAAAATGTTCAAACAAATATGTGAACGTTAAAAACTACTTTTTTGCTCGGACCAGAACCCTACACCTAGACATGTCACTTTTTAAATGAAATTAAAAAAAAAAAAAACTTCTTCAGTATGTTAATTTTTTTTTTTTCGAGATGCGCTGTATAATCAGTTAGTTTTAGTTAGTAAAGGTTTAGCCCCAAATTGATCAATGATAGCTAGTCAGGTACCACAGGCCATTACAGCACATCTGTTAATACATAACTGTCGTTGTGTGCCCTTTCAGTGTGCTGTTTAAGTGAATGTGTGTGTCCCTTTAGAATGCAGGTGTCAGTGTGGGTGGGCCACAGTGGTTTGAGAAGCGTCCTAGTTGGGGTTAATATCTATTTCCCATCTCTCCCCAGGGCCCCTCCACATGCTGTGGCTTTCCCCACATTTTAAAGACCTTACACAGTGCAGCAGCCCCGCACTTATGAAATAACAAGCACTCAAACAGATCTAATGTGTTTTTAATTGTGTCTCTCCAGTCACAGGAAACAGAGAAGAGGAGATGGAGAGAGCAACAGGCGGGGGGGACGGGGGCTTCGGTGTGTTTCACGTTACAATAGGAAACAAATGCCCTTGCCTCACAAAATAAATGTATGCATGGTAACCGTATTGACACCAGGAGGACTGGAAGGAGAGAGTAGTTGGGGTTATTGAATTGAACACACACACACACACACGCACACGCACACGCACACACACACACACACACACACACACACACACACACACACACACACACACACACACTACTTAACAGGCTCTCTTTCTTCAAAATAAGTGGTGGAGTCTTGAGTTTGCTGTGTTTCCATTTTCATCCCTTTCCTCTTGGTTTTGTTTTATACTTATAAAAGGATGTACTGTATGACTGGTTGAATGAAACATCATTTCATTCCAAAAAAAAAAAAAAAAAAACTAAATTACAACACTACTACTACAACTACTACTACTACTACTACTACTAATAATAATAATAATACTAATAAATCTATTAACATTGGATTATTACATTGTAATAACGGGTAATTTAATCTGTAGGCTGCATTCAGTTAATACAGTAGCATGGCTACTAATTGGTAATTGGAGGGCAACACAGTGGACCCTCACTTGTAAATTTTTAACTTACAAACCAGAACTTTGGCTGGATTTTGCAGTTTCGTCTCAATTCCGGTATAAGGTCAAAATACAACACTCAATATACCAAACCCAATTCTGTTTTATACAAAACAGATACTGCAGTGCACAAAATATGTTTGGGTTTGGTATATTTAATTGTATACAAAATATTTTGATGTGTATGTGAATGGATAGTCCTGAACAGTGTGTGAGTGTGGGCATGTGGGGGTTCGGGAGTATTGTATCGGTCCCACTGGATTTATGAGTCAATCTGGGAGCGTAATGATGAAAAAACGCTGTCCATTTGTGACATTGTCTCAATGGTGAACAATCCAATTTTAATGGATTCAAGGCCTTAATGACGACCAGTCGTGGGGCAATACATCATATGTCAGATTTAAGTTATAAATTTACAAAACAATTTAAGTTAATTAGTAAATTTCTCCATCTTTATGAAAATATGCAGTAAGGCAAAGAATTTCCTTAAGAACAATTTTGCTGTCCTTTAAGTTTTTCCAATTACACTCACCTAAAGGATTATTAGGAACACCATACTAATACGGTGTTTGACCCACTTTCGCCTTCAGAACTGCCTTAATTCTACGTGGCATTGATTCAACAAGGTGCTGAAAGCATTCTTTAGAAACGTTGGCCCATATTGATAGAATAACATCTTGCAGTTGATGGAGATTTGTGGGATGCACATCCAGGGCACGAAGCTCCCGTTCCACCACATCCCAAAGATGCTCTATTGGGTTGAGATCTGGTGACTGTGGAGGCCATTTTAGTAGAGTGAACTCATTGTCATGTTCAAGAAACCAATTTGAAATGATTCGAGCTTTGTGACATGGTGCATTATCCTGCTGGAAGTAGCCATCAGAGGATGGGTACATGGTGGTCATAAAGGGATGGACATGGTCAGAAACAATGCTCAGGTAGGCCGTGGCATTTAAACGATGCCCAATTGGCACTAAGGGGCCTAAAGTGTGCCAAGAAAAGATCCCCCACACCATTACACCACCACCACCAGCCTGCACAGTGGTAACAAGGCATGATGGATCCATGTTCTCATTCTGTTCACGCCAAATTCTGACTCCACCATTTGAATGTCTCAACAGAAATCGAGACTCATCAGACCAGGCAACATTTTCCCAGTCTGTCCAATTTTGGTGAGCTCGTGCAAATTGTAGCCTCTTTTTCCTATTTGTAGTGGAGATGAGTGGTCCCCGGTGGGGTCTTCTGCTGTTGTAGCCCATCCGCTTTATGGTTGTCCGTGTTGTGGCTTTACAAATGCTTTGCTGCATACCTCGGTTGTAATGAGTGGTTATTTCAGTTTATTTCAGTTCAGAAATTGAACAGGTGTTCCTAATAATCCTTTAGGTGAGTGTATATTTATACTTATACTATAATACAGTACTTAGACAGTTGGGATAGCAGTAAAGGATTTATATTTTTTTAATGCAGTTTGACTGTAACCACCTTATTGTGAACATGTGCAATCATGCAATTATCCAATAATGTGGCAGCAGAGAAAAGCATTTCAGAAAACTCAACATGTGAAAACTTGATCAGGATAGGCAACAACTGTAAAACATCCTAGTGTGTTCTACTCCTCCCTGACAAGAACAAGAAAATAACCACCTACTGTAAAAGTAGCTTGCAATGGTTTTATTTTCCTACTAGAGAGGCAGAAACTGTAAAATCTGCTATTGACAGCATCTGTAACTACTTTGTTTTGTTTAACCAAGCTGCCTTGAGCCAATTAGTCTTTTGAGATAATTCCATATAATAATTATTATATTATATTATATTATATTATATTATATTATATTATATTATATTATATTATATTATATTATATTATATTATATTATATTATATTATATTATATTTTTAAAAAAGTATTATATAAAACTTCTGCACAATTTGAAACTCCTATTATTTATTAGGAACCACAAAACATTTCTGACACAGAAGGCAAGCATTATGCACCATCCAATGCAAGTTTGAGCTCATGTGGTGACCCACAAAGTTAGCATGAATAACAAAATGTCAAAATGATATCGAAATGAAAACAACATCTGGAAATGTGTTGCTGTAATAAATAAATAAACAAGTAAACAAATAAATAAAAATAACAGGAAAGCTATGGCAAACTTTGGGTTATCTGAATTGTCTGTAGCAGACTATCAATGTGTGTTCATCAACTAATGCAAAGACTAACATGTTTAACCAACACATAAATACTTTGATATTAGTATTTTTACTAATGTTTTCAGTGGGGTCATTGTCCATTTGGAAGACAAATTTGTGACCTCCAGGTCCTGGGTTTAATTCCCACATCGGGTCTGTGTGCATGGATTTTGCATGTTCTCCCTGTGCTTGGTGGGGTTCATCCTCCGATTTCCTTTCACAGTCCAAAAACATGCAGATTAGGCTAATTGGCATTTCCAATTTGTTGGACTTGGATGTTCCTAGATGGATGGATGAAAACATGTCTAACATAAAAAAAAAGCTAGAATATGGTTTGCAGCTGCACATGGAGACAAATATCTTACTTTTTCAAAAAATGTCCTCCAGTCTGATAAACCAAAACATAAACTATTGTTATGTTCTTATACAGGTGGAACTCATTTATTTTAGTAATCCAACTTAAAAGGTGAAACTAATATATGTGATAGACTCATTTGTTCAAGAAACCAATTTGAAATGATTCGAGCTTTGTGACATGATGCATTATCCTGCTGGAAGTAGCCATCAGAGGATGTGTACATGGTGGTCATAAAGGGATGGACATGGTCAGAAACAATGCTCAGGTAGGCCCGTGGCATTTAAACGATGCCCAATTGGCACTAAGGGGCCTAAAGTGTGCCAAGAAAAGATCCCCCACACCATTACACCACCACCACCAAGAAGACAGTGCTAACCGATAAGCCACCATGCTGACAGACATGTTTTACTGTGGATATAAATACTATAAATCCTCTAGTGGCTTTACATTTGCCTTCACATTTGTTCTGAAATTGATTTGTACTGTTCGTATCAAAAGACATTCATGGCTAGGAGACAGAACACATCTAATTTCTGAGTGGTATGATGGCTGTGTGGTCCCATGGTGTTTCTAATTGTGTAGCATTATTTGTACAGATGAACATGGCACCTTCAGACATTTGGAAATTGCTCCCAAGGATGAACCAGACTTGTGAAGATCCACATTTTTTCTAAAGGCTTGGCTAATGTCTTTTGATTTCTCATGATGTCCAACAAAGGGGCACAGAGTTACATATACAAGTATGCCTCCAATTGACTCATATATTGTAAATTAGCCTATCAGAAGCTTAGGCTTAGGCATCCAAGCTTTACCTTAGTACTAATGGACATGGAACGTTCTACCTGTGGAGAGTCAAAGAGGGATGAACACAAAGGAGCAAGAGACAATAATGTTGGCGGGGAGGCGGTAAGGGAAGGCAAAGCACAGGTTCAAGTGTCTGGTTTTAGGAGGAGGGCCCCTCATTTTTGAGGCATGGGGAGAGGGGAAGGAGGAGATAGGCAAATGGGGAGCCATTGCAACACGTCAACATCCATTATGTACAAAGCACACAAAAACTCTTGCTAAAACTGGAAATCTGCTAATGGTGAGAAGCACTGTTATATATGAAAATTTGCAAATGTGAACACTCTTAAAACTGATCCTTCAAAAGAAGAAGTAGGAAAAGCATAGAAGAAGAGAGAAAAGAAGGGTAATTTTTTTTGTAAATTTATTTCAGTCTGACAAATTGCACCTTGGTGATGTCAAAGAAGCAAAGAAGATTCAGTTATTGGCATAAATTTCAAATATACAAAGAAATGTATATTTAAATGTATATCTGAAATGCAACGTTTACTACTAGATTAACAGCTGATGCATTCTGAAGGTCCAAACCTCTAACTCATATGTGAATGCATAATAACTGTTTCTATAATATTTTTTTGTTTGTTTCTGAATAAAAATAAGTGTGAATGTGATTTTTTTTTTTTTTACCCAGTGTAATAGTTAATATTCACTTTTGTTGAATATTGTTGTTTAGTTTGTAAATACATTGGAGCACAACATTTAGGTTAAACTTGCTTGGCTTTAATTTAAGGAAAGAGTTTGCATACACCAAGTGACAAAATTCTTGACTGACAGACAATTCCTGTATTTTGTGCTCGAATGTATTCATCCATTTCATCACTGATTTAAAAAAATATATATATATTTATTTCAAATGAAAATTGTTCCAGGCCCTCCCTGAAAAAAGTTGATCTCTTACCTTATTGTATTAAATTAGTTTTTCAACATAATACAAAGAACTGATAACCAAAGTGGTTTAAATAATAATAATAATAATAATAATAATAATAATAATAATAATAATAATAATAATAATAATAAATATTATAAACTCAATAAACTCAATACTGAACATGAACTGAAAACTGGAAGCCAGAAACACTATCAACATGAAGGTCATTGTAATCTAAAAGAACAAAAAACTTTAGTCAGCATGCAGCACCCTCTGTAACAGAAGGCTGGACAGAGAAAATATATGGAAATGTAGATTTTATTATTTATTTAGTATTGTCACAATAAACTAAGATGCTTCAATCTGCTATTGGTTAATGTTTTCAAAAAGCTGTCAGGCTTGAAAAGACTCTTGGTATAGGGTGGGCTGTGAAGGAAATTATCATGGGAAAGAAGGTTGCATTAGCCGTGGCATTTTTCTCCTGGAAGCCACGGGAAGCTAGGTTTCCCCAGATTTTTCAGTTTGTAGTTGTCATTTTATTATTATGAGTCTGATTGTTGAAAGAAAAAATAAATAAATAATAATAATATATATATATATATATATATATATATATATATATATATAATAATTATTATTATTATTATTAAAAATGAAAACCCAGATCTTCATACTGAAAAGAAAAAGGAGGGATTCAAACTTCGAGTGATTCAGGTATTTTCAATTGGCTTCTTCAAAACTTACCCCACACCACTGCGCACTGGTTGGCCGCATTTGAAAGAGGCTTCGGCCGTAATCACTATGATATGGTGTAATAGCAGGCTTTGAAGGATGTTGTTGATATGAGACAAAGCATGTGTGTGTAGTGAGTTCTGTGATAGTAAGATGGCAAACCTCAATGTAACAATGTAATGTTCTCTGGGTTTTGTAGTCCATAGCAGTCATGTTTGTAGGCAGATTATTTTGGGGAATTGTTTTATTCCACAAGCTGTTTATGAATTTCCATTTCAGATTTTTTTATACAAAGTATTTACTTCTAATCAGAGGTGGACAATACCAAAGTAAATGTAATTTATTACTGTATTTTTTTTAAATGTATTTGTACTTTACAATCAGACGTACAATGATGAGCATTTAATGTAAAAAGAAAAAAAAAAGAACTGAAGAAAGTTTTGACTCTAACTCAAAATATTTGGTTAAAAAGTTTTTTTTCTTTTCCTTTTCTCTAGGGGAATCATGTTAGCCATGCACATGTCATAAAAGTCATAAAAAGTTTAAAGTTTATCTGTTTTCAAATCCTGTTATTTCGCTATCATCCGGATCTCCCTAATGGCAAAATCTATCACCTCCATTAGACATTAGCGCATAATAAATCACAGGTCTTTTACTCTTGATACTTAAGTATGTTTGAAGGCAAGTTTCTGGAAAACCAGTTCTATAATTTATTATTGTATTATTGTATTTATTAGTGTATATCTTTCCATAATTTTCCTGTCTCATTTACGAACATTAGTCGTGTTGTGTATATTAGTAATTCAATATAAATTCATATTGTTAGGTTTTTATATGACACCAAAGTACCAGCCACCTGTCGTTAACAGGTTATGATTCTTCTGTCATGACAGTATATTCTGTTCCTAATAGATAATTGGATTTTGGAAAATGGATTGTGTTTCGAGAATGATAATTGTTTTTCTGCTTTCTCCTAATTAAACAAAGCAAACTGCTGTGCCACAGCTTCTGTAACAATAACCTGCAACAAACTATATAGTATATATAAAAAAGAAAATGGAAGAGCCTAAAGACCACAATAAAACCTGTTTAATACTTCTGTCATTCATGTTTTAAAAAAATAATAGCAATAACTGTAAAATGTTATTCATTTTCTGTTGGTACATCTTAAAATGATATTCATATAAATCCATGTATTTATATTTTCCTTAGATGTTAAGTTACATGTGAAGTATTTTTTTTAAGTTATTCTTTTTCTTTTTATGTCATGAAATAACAAACAGAATAATTATAGTTAATTATAGGTTATTAAACAAGTAGAATGATGATGAGTCTACTAGTCACTTAGACTTTTTGATAACCGATAATAATAATTGATGTGACAAAAACATATTTAACAGACAAAATATGTAAAAACCTGTTCTCAAAAAAAAGGGGGCTCAAGATAGTAAGTTCTTTTAAGGTAACATACAGTATCTGCTAGTTGCAAATAATTAATTGCACATTAACTTTTTTTTCACGGTAAAGAATGGTTTCACTACTCACTTTGTCAACTGACCGAACTTTTTCCCACAACTAAAACATGATTTGTCCCAATTTGTCCCAATGTCCCAAAGTGACCAGCATTAAATGATGTCATTTTGTTCTGTGGCATACATTTTGATCACACTTGTGCTTCTATCAGCGTTTCCAAATATACTCTACTCCTTGCAGGATCAGCAACTCAGTGAGCCAGCCGTATATTTCCTCTTTTTATCTATTTGAAACATTTGGATTTGAAAAATGTGTTGAGGGAGAAAATGAAAGTGTAACTATATAAATAATGTTTGCTGTGATGTACAGTATGTTCTGTATTTACTGATAACTGATGCAGCAATAATGACTGATTATGTACTCTGCATACTGTAGGTGGCAGATAAAATAGTTGACAATTTCCTTATTTCCACTCATAATTTCTGTGGTAGTACTTACTGTACCTAGCTGACCACTTTTCATTTTCATGACGTTTTTTCAACAACACTTTAAAATGTATACCACAGATGCAAAATTACATCATTTTATGTAGGTCACTTGCCACTGGGACAAATTTTTTTTTTTAGTTACGGGGCAACTAGCATAGTAGCGTAGTTGACAGAATTTCTATGGGCATCAATAAATTGATTAATTAAAATCATTTGAATGTGAAAATAAATTTTTATTCATTATTTTGAAACTGAGAAACTTTCATTTACAAAAAGAGCCATAGGAAAAAATATCAATTTGGCAACATTTTTACAATTTTCCAGCCACTGTAAGTGAATCATCCAATGATTGTGTGATATTATAA
The DNA here is from genome assembly GCA_030347435.1 of Clarias fuscus. Classification (NCBI taxonomy): domain Eukaryota; kingdom Metazoa; phylum Chordata; class Actinopteri; order Siluriformes; family Clariidae; genus Clarias; species Clarias fuscus. The sequence continues at coordinate 11,065,151 of CM059212.1, forward strand.
AATGCTTTCCCTTAATAGGTAAAATATGATATTTTTGAAGAAAAGATTTAGAATAAATATACTTATCATCAACACATGGAAATGGAATGTAACTCAAATTATAGAACAGTGTGCTTTTTCTTATAGAAACCACATTTTAATCAGTGATCTTAAGTGCTATTAAAATGAAACTCTATAGACATAGTTTAGGTTTCTTAAACTGGTAAATCAACTTCAATTAGCCACTGTATGTGCTTTCGCTTTTGGTCAGATGAGGACATCATTTGAAAAAAATAGAAAGGAATAGAAACTGTCTGGCAAAGACAGACACAGAATGTTCTAGAACATTAAGGTGATCGTGGAATTTGCATGATTTATGCCACAGTTAGACTGAACATAAGTAGCTATATCTAGATAATGTTCAGTGCCTCTTAAGGTAGGCAGAAAAAAAAGATGGGTTTAGGAAAACACACAGTCCAATCTTTTATCCCCCACTCCCTATGAGAAAGACAAAGCAAGCTGAATGGCTGTCTGGAAGGCCGCGTCTGTGAATGGTTACAATTCAATTTGTATTTCGTTCCCCGCTGGTCACAGAGGCGAGATCAGAGAAGAAAGTGAAAACATATGGCCGAGGTCAGGAGGATCGTAGAGACCACCAAAGCTACACAGAGAGAGAGAGAGAGAGAGAGAGAGAGAGAGAGAGAGAGAGAGAGAGCGATAGAGAGAGAGAGAGAGAGAGAGAGAGCGATAGAGAGAGAGAGAGAGAGAGAGAGAGAGAGAGAGACCATGTGAAGAAATTGAATAAACAATGGCCGCCACAGCCTGCACCCTATTATCCTATAATTTACACAGCGTGGGAGCTCAGAAAGCGTCTTATGGATCTTTTTGCCCCATTTTTTTTTAGCACAGCACACGCTTCGTGGCTTTCGTCTTTCACACCAAATCACAAAGCGCACTCATTATACACGGAGACAGGTCTGAAATTCTGAGGACCTTAATGTGTTTATTTTAAATATCGTCAGGAAATTATTACCTCACTGTCGAACTATGTCTACAGAAAACAAGGTCCTGTTTCATTTGATGCAGTTGAATAAGTGAATAAAACATGTTAAATTGGTATTTGCACAAGAAATGGCGCAGAATTACCATGAAGGACTAAAGACAGATAAGGAACGCTGGCCTTGGCTTTGTTGTTGTTGTTGTTGTTGTTGTTGTTGTTGTTTTGTTGTTGCTGCTGCTGTTGTTATCATTTAGAGTTGGAAGCAGTAGGTGCAGGTCTTGGACACAAATTAGTGGAGATGAGTTTATTTGCATCATATTCTTTCCCTTTCGTTGCTAGAGATGCTAGTGTCCCAGCTGTTGCCTAATGTGATAAATGACTGCACACTTATGGGCACTAATTAGTGCTCCGCAAAAGTCCGTCTCCAGTTTGAGCACAACCAAATCCGATGAGCTCAACAAGAGGAAAAGAGTTAATGTTGGTCAGCTCTGAGAAGTCTGCTGCCAGATCCATATATTTCTCAATAAACCATGAACTCTTTCCATGTTTCCATGTCAACCCATTATACTCCAAATATAATGTGGAGAGCTTTCATTCATCTGCAAACAGGAGGCAACCACACAGAAAGGTACAAGCCATTATTTATACAGTATTTCAGGTTACTTAAGTTGATGAACCTCATTAAGTAGCTCATCGCAACCATGGTCATATCTAACAAAAATCTAGATACAGTACTCAGACAGTACAAGTGATTAGACATTTTAGCAAGCCGATTTGATTTTTAAATAAAACAAAACACGTAACTGGAAATTTTATGGCGTATTATGTCCATGTGTGACCTCACCAAACTCACCACCTGCTTTTCATTAGTGTTTTACACATTTGTCTACACTTCTTTCTGCACTTCTTAAATGATTCTTGGGAACTATACTTAATTTGTATATAACTAAGTATATTTAAATAATTATAACTCTTCTGGATTTCACTGTGGCCTTTTTGGATGGTTTACCTCAGTTTAGTTTATGAACTTAGTGGGTTACCTAACTTAAATACTAAGATCGAAATACTTGAAGTAGAAGGCTTTGCACAATGCATACAGAAATTTATGAATGCCTGGCAAAAAATTATAATACTTTATTGTCCATAACAATTTATTTCTTGAAAACGCTTCAGAGAGAATTGTATTCTAGTCCTTGGACAAGTATTCTTTCAGGATGGAGAGGATGGTGAGTCCATTGAAAACCTTTTGGCTCCATTTAAAAGTCAACTATAGGCTTTTGCCCCGTGGGACTTGGCTTGGGGTCTTCTGAACCATTTTTTCTTACTTTATCTCACATATCATTACTCATACACATAAAAGTCAACAAGTGGTCCATGACAGTCATTAAGCACCATGGCATTCTACATAAATGCTGATTCTGGAAAACCCTAACAAGCTGGGTAACCGGTGCTGCTCCTTCTGCCTATCCTCCAAACTGAGCTATTTCAGTTGACCCTATGATCAACAGACTGGCTATTGCCCCACCTTCAGAGTGTTCATTAGCACACAGTAGATCATGGGGAAAACCTGCTTGAGCAGCAGGATGAAAGCATCTTGCTTTCCCCTGGTGTTGAATCTGCTAGACTCATAGAAGCAGCATCACTCAAATTTGAACCAAAATCTTCCAATATGGTGGAGATTTACACCATAAGAAATGTAAAGCTCATAGCACAGACTACACTCATAAGGCTTATGATTTCATTTTATAACTGAGGACAGATTATAGGAAATTTGGAGTACTATAAAGTGCATGTGATAAATATGCCTTATTTGATTTGATAGCCTGTTTCAAGTATCTTGTTGGAAGCTGCTCATTTGTTTAAACCTTGTTTTCTAAAACTCGAAAAGACACATGGAGATTTCCTTCCTGCAAAATTATGAATTTTTAAATTGCCCATAAAGTGCGTGAATGTTACACCCCCCCCCCCCCCCCCCACCCCCCGGCCCTATGTGTTATGAATGTACCCTATGATTGGTTAGATTTTCACCAATCACTGGTTAGATGGCTTTAGTAATTTATGATAGTTTCTTTTTATGTTTATTTTGCCAGGGACCCGCTGTAAATAGACTGATTCCCTGTATGCAGGAGGCATCTGTACTGCACATCTGTTTGTTTCTCATTCTATCATTCACCCCAACCCACTGACAGGTTCAAAGCATGTTCAAATATGTTAACTTGAGAAGATCTAAAATATGGAACTACATGTGTGTGAGGTGGTGTTTAAGTATGGACAATATATATGAAGAGAGAGAGAGAGAGAGAGAGAGAGAGAGAGAGAGAGAGAGAGAGATTTTTTGCTATTTCAAAGCAATGTAAATGTAACCCAAACCCTGGTCCAGGCTGACTAAACACTATGGGCCCAGGTGGCTAATGGGAGAGAAAAATGACCAAATGACCACCACCACTGTGTATCCATGCTGATGTTGTCCTTCTTTCTGTCCTCTTCTCTCACACTCTCCATCTGCTGCACATTACAGCCATCAACTCTTCTGTTTGTCCAGGCTCGATTTGGATGGGTGGTCTTCAGATAACGCAACACCAGGGGCCTCCCATGTCACCAAATTACCCAGACCTCTCTCTGTTTTTCCAGAGGTCTTTCCAAAAACATACCAGACTTGTGTCTTGACAGCCTAGCAGATACAGTATATGCTTATCACTAATTTGAAAGCGATGCAAATCCTAGTATATCAGTGTGTGTGAATTCTCACACCACACTCACCATATTGGCACCTCAGTCATTGCCATGTCTACATAGTGCTTGCTTTCAGTAAAGCTGAACAAATGATCAAATTCAGTATAGCTGAACAAAACATTTTAAGATTCCAGGACATCCTATGCGAACAAAACCATAGAAATGAGATATGTCACCATTTAGGCAAATGTGAGAATGACCAATAGAAAATGTCTATCTAAATAAAGCTTCTGATACAACATGTGTTTTCACCATGAAAGAAAACACTTAAATGATGACACACTATTCTATGGTTTATCTAAGATTTAACGTTGACATCTTTTTTTGAATAATTATCCTCTATGACATAAATGGTTAACTTGTGGATTTTGTGGCTTGTATTTAGCACTTTCGCTGCCCTGGTTTGATTCACGGAGGGAGGCACAAATTAGTGCATATATATAGGGTACACCCTGGACAGGTTGCCAATCCATTGCAGTGCACACACAAACACACTCAAACACATACACAACGGAAACCCACCAAGCACAGGGAGAACATGCAAACTCCATGCACAAAGAGGCCGAAATCAAACATGGCAGGGGTTCTGCAGGTCGACGGTGCTAACCACTAAGCCACTGTGCCGCCCCATTGTGTACTTTAAACGATTTTAAATAAAGTTCTCCATTATTACAGGGTTCCTCTTTCATCCGTTGTTACACACATTCAATCCAACACATTTGTTTAAATGAAATTACTATTAAGTATTGAAATAATTATTCTTTCATTATATATATTCAGGAGCATTTAAACTAAACTGCAACCAGCAGTTAAGCTGAAGCCATGATCCAACTGCCTGCTTCACATCTGAACTGCTGGCCTCCCATCACTCCTATACCTTTAAAGGCCCTTTTATATATAATCACAGGTCAGGACTGTACAGGGGATGTGGAAATAACTACCAGCCAAGTTTCTTTAATGTGTAAGTGGTGTCTGTGAATGACTGTGTGCACAGTTCCCACAAACAGACCACAAGTTCATGACAAGTCATACATCAATTTTTAAGGGTCAGGCATTCCACTCTCTGAATGTTCTTGAAAATAACTGGAGTGGGCACTGAGCCACCTCATCCTTAATTAATGAGAAATGACTGCATCAATGCGGCATGGCGTGAAGGTGATCCGCCTGTGGCACCACTGAGGCATTATCCAAGACTAGGTTGCTTTTATAGCTGCCTTCAGTACAGTACAGATTATGTACTGTTGGGAAAGGTGACAGTTAACGAACAACAACTACTCCATTACTGTAACATTTTTTTGTGTTCATCTTTACTTGAGTATTTTCAGTATATGATCATTTTACTTTGACTACATTTTTGATGAAAAATGTTTTACACCCTTGTTAAGTCTTATGCATTGGTGTGGCACACCATTTTTTTTTTTTTTTTGTATTATTCTTTTTTTTTACAAAGAAACTTCGAATTATAATCTTTTGCCACATGCTTTTATGTTATGTATGCTTGCTGTATGCTATGTTTAATTCCTAACTATAGCTAATTAATCGACTGAAGTAAAGAATGATGCTAACAATGCTACCCGCCATTTATTTCTCATAACCAGTTTTCTGCTATTTTTAAGTTGTCTCGGAAACTAAACACTCCACTCCCTGCCACAGTCGCTTGCGAAATCCTCTTTAGCAGATCAGCATTAATTGTCCTTCTTTCAATTCACGGTTGCACGTTTTTTGTTTTTCGACATAGTGGCTAGGTAACAGAGCCCTTTGTAGCTCCCATTATATTAATGACTAGAAATTTAGCTTTGCCATATTTTTCACATATGTGTGTGTACCTTACAGCTTTTAGTAGTACTTTTAGTGGAGTACATTTTTAGGTCAGGTACTTTTACTTGAGTATTAAGTTTGTGTACTTCTGTCACCGCTGGTTGCTGATTCTGGTGTTTCTCATCTTCTTCTCAACAAGACCTAATAAATTCTCTATAGGGTTCAGATCAGTGAATGATTTTGGCCAATCAAGCACAGTAACATCATGGTCAGAAACCCAGTTAGTGGTAGTTTTGGCACTGTGCGTCGTGCTGGAAAAAGGAAATTGGTTTCTCCATAAAGCTTGTCAGCAGATGGAAGCATGAAGTGCTCTAAAATCTCCTGGTTGGCTGTGTTGACTTTGGACTGTTGTAGCCTATTCCCTGAAGGGGTCTGTTCAGAGTGGTGTTTGATGTATTGACTCCAGCTTTTTGCCACTCCTTGTGAAGCTCTCTCAAGTTGTTGAATCTACTTTGCATGACTGTCTTCTTAAGGCTGCAGTCATCCATGTTGCTTGTGTACCTTTTCCTACCACACCTTTTAAGTTCCAATCAACTTTCCGTGAATATGTTTTGATACAGTACTCTGCAAACAGCCAGCCCCAACCCACGTTAAAAGTGATGAATGTTTGTGGCTTATTCATCTTGTGTATGGTGTTGATGATTGTTTTTTGTAAACTGTTTTCCCCTTGATTGCACGTACTGAACGAGCCCAAGTGGATATTAATATTAATAGGATATTCTTATTAGACTTTAATAGAAATAATAGAAATAAATCTAAATTCTAATAAGAATTAAATAGTCTTAATAGGAATTTAATCACACTCAAAATGAAAATGATTTTGAGATCATGGATTTTTGTGCTTACAGCTCATGAAAATCAAACCATCAAAACCATCAAAATTAAAACAAAAAGGTTTGAAATATTTCACCGTTCATGTAATGAGTTTAGGATATGAGATTGGTATTTATTTATGTATTTTTATTTTGATAAAATTATAAATCAGCCTTAACATAACGTTACAACCCCCCAGGTTTTGGGTTACCTTTGTGCCACTTTGTGCTGCATTGGCTTTTCTGTGGGATCAGACTGGACGGCTGGCTTTTGGTCCCTATAGGTGAACCTTTGATGCATGTGATCCATGTCACCATGTTTGTAGAATGTTTATACAGTATATACAGTGTTGTGAAAAATCATTTTCCCCATCCTGATTTTTTTAATTTTTCATATTTGTCACACTTAAACGATTTCAAATTATCAAACTAATTTTAATTAACTTACACCAAAATAACCGGAATAAATACAAAAATGAAAAATTAGTATTTCATTTATTAAGGGAAAAACCTGTATGCTACCTGGCCTTATGTGAAAAAGTCACCCTTGCTAAATCATGAATGAAATTTCACTTGCCACACCCAGGCAAGACCAGTTGAACCAGCTGAAGATCTAAAAATGCAAAACTAAAGAAATTCAAGATGAGAAGCAAAGTAATTGGTATGTATCAGTCTGGAAAGGGTTACAAAGCCATTTGGAGAATACTTACACCAGTGGTAAACCTTCCCAGGAGGGGTCGGCCTGCCAAAATTACCCCAAGAGTACAACAACAACCCATCAAGAAGCTCATAAAAGAACCCAGAACAACATCTAAAGAACTGCAGGCCTCATTTGCCTTAGTTAAGGTCAATGGTCATGATTCAACAATAAGAACAATACTGGATAAAAATGGCATCCATGGGAGTTTTCCAAGGTGAAAGCCACTGCTGACCAAAAAGAACACAAAGGTTTTCCATTTGCCAAAAAAATATCTTTATTATCTCCAAAACTTGGGACAAATATTCCGTGAGCTGATAAGTCAAAAGTTTACCTTTTTGAAAGATGTGTGTCTCGTTACATCAGGCATTAAACTAACATAGGATTTCATTAAAAAGCATCATGTCAACAGTTAAGCAGGGTGGTGAGAGTGTGATGGTTTGGGACCCTGACAACTTGCCATACTTAATGGAACCATGAATTCTGCACTCCACCAAAAGTTCCTGAAGGAGATTGTCCGGTCATCAAGTCATGACCTCAAGCAAGACAATACTTCAAAATGCAACATCAAGTCCACCTCTGAATGGTTCAAGAAATATGTTTTGGAGTCCAGACTGATCTCTGATTGGGATTCTTAAACTTTGTGAAAGACGTATTGCCAGTTACAGTATTGCAAATGCTTGATTGCAGTTGCTACTGCAAATCAATCAATCAATCAATCAAAGTTTATTTGTATAGCACTTTACAACACTGAAGTGACCAAAGTGCTTTCCAATAAAAACACATACAAAATTTGCAATAAAACATAATAATTCATAAGTACCACATTGCCGTTCAGTGCCACATTGTTACTGAATGTTAAAAGCCAACCTAAATAAATACGTTTCGAGTTTGGATTTAAAAAGACCATGATCTGTGATGATGCGAATATCGGGGGGCAGACTCTGTTCCAGAGTCTGGGGCCAGCCACAGAAAAGGCCCGGTCCCCCCAGTGTATGTACCTGACTCTGGGCACTTCTAACAATAGTTGATTGGATGATCTTAAAACTCTGTTAGAACTTCCAACATTTAAAAGTTCTGATAAATAAGGAGGGGCAAGACCATTAAGAGCTTTAAAAACAAAAAGTAAGAGTTTAAAATCGACTCTAAAAGAAACTGGAAGCCAATGGAGAGAATAAAGGACTGGGTTGATGTGCTGACGTCTCAATGTGCCAGTTAAGAAGCGTGCTGCCGCATTCTGTACCAGTTGGAGGCGGCTAAGGGAAGACTGAGAGACACCCACATAAAGTGCATTACAGTAATCAATTCTTGAGCTGATAAAAGCTGATAAAAGATAAAATAGCTCTGACCACACTGTCGATTTGTTTATCAAACTTGAAATTGGTATCAAAAATAACCCCAAAGGTGTTACAAACAGTTATTAGGTTTACCGGAAATTTTTTTTTCACATCGGGCCAGGCTGGTTTGAACAGCTTTCTAGCCTTAATAGTGTGTGTGTGTGTGTGTGTGTGTGTGTGTGTGTGTGTGTGTGTGTGTGTGTGTGTGTGTGTGTGTGTGTGTACACCCTTTTAATTCTATGTGTTTATGTGTTCAATGTTAGTTTTTTAATAACATTTAACAAACATTTTTAACAAAAATCAAGCGAAAAAACAAAAACAAAACAATGGGCAGCCAGGTGCTGCTAATCATCAGCCCTTGATCATCAGCAGGTGTGCAGACGTTTTGGCAGTTTGTTGGTCTGGAGCATTCAGGTGGCAATGGACAAGCAATGGTCATAGAGAAGCACTTGTTGCTACACATAAATTCACACAAAAAGTGGAAAGCATTCAAAACCTTCCCAGGAGTGGACGTTCCCAGCGCACCCACCAGAAGGTCAGACTTTGCAATGCTCAGGAAAATACAAAAAAAAAAAAAAAAAACATAACTCAGATCCTACAGCCCTTACAGATTATGTTAAATATTAAAGTCCATGGCTGCACAGTAGAAGAGAACTGAACACGTCCGGTGTGTTTGGAAGAGTTTCCAGGAGAGTATCTTCTTTCTAAAAAGAACATGGAAGTACGATTGAAGTTTGCAAAACTGCTCCCGAACAAACAACAAGACTTCTGGAACAATGTCCTATGGATAAATGAGAGCAAAATGCAGTTGTTTGATTTCAATGCCAACGCCTACTGTTGGTCAAAACCCAACAGCATTTCAGCAGAAACACCTCATATCTACTGCCAAGCACTCGAGTAAAGGGGTGATGACTTGTGCTTACAGTAACTTGCAGCCACCGGACCTGGTCCCCTTGCAGTCACTGGGTCGACCATATACTTCTCTATATACCAGAGTTTTAAGGAAGCAAATGTGAGGCCATCTGTCCGACAGCCAAAGCCTGGTCAAAATTGAGTCATGCAACAGGACGATGATCCGAACCACACCAGTAACTCTACTGTGCAAAAAGTCTTAGGCACCATATTACTGTAGCTGTAGCACAAATTGTGGTTTATCATGTCTATAACCATTCACTGTTTGCAAACATACCTTAAAAAATTATGAATAAATAACATCACAGAAGAATGTTTCCATGCCTTTAAAGAAATTAACATACTATATGAAAAATCTAATGTAAGCGCTTTGAGTTTTCATGAAAACAGAAAGGGGCAAGTGTGACTAAGTTACAAGAAGAATTCATATTCTCCAGCATGCTCAGTAAAACCAAACAGCTGCTTTACTTACAGTACTATGCAGAAGTCTTGGAAACATACCCAAAAATGCTATAAAGATTATTTATGCAATTGCAAATTTTGTTCTTTAGTGTTATGTACACAGAGCCGACAGAAAGTTTTTACCTTTTCACATTTTGTTACGTTTCACACTCATCTTTTTCTTCTCATTATTCTACACTATATGTACAATACTCCACAATGGCAAAGTAAAAACAGGTGTTTATAGATTTTTTGTTAAAATAAGGACGCCAAATTTCCCATTTGCACAAGTATTCAGGCTCTTTGTTGTGACACTTGCAATTAAGCTTTGGTGCATCCTACTTCTATCAGTGGTCCTTGAGATGCTTCTACAAGTTGAATTGTACCTGTGCTTAATTGACTCCATTGGACATAATTAGGAAAGGCACACTTCATTCTATACAGTAGTATAAAGTCTCTCAGTAGATTGTGCATGTCAGAGTGAAAACAAATCTCTGAGGTCAAGAGAATTATCTGTAGACCCATGAGACAGTATTTTGGGGAAGAATACAAGATACTTTCTTGAGCATTAAAAGCACCCAAGAGGATTATTTTAGTTTTTTTTTTTTTTTTTTTTTTAATCTGTCCACCCAGCCAAACTGAGTAATTGGGGGTGAAAGACCTTGGTCAAACAGGCAACCAAGAACCTAAGGGTCACTATGTGACCCTTGAAATTGAGGGTCACAAATGAGATTCTGGATTCCTATGTGGGTATGAGACTTACAGAAGGACAACCATCACTGCAGCACTCCACCAATCAGGCCTATATGGTAAAATGGCTGAATAGAAACTATTCTTCCCTAAGAGACACATGACAGCCACATGACAGACAAAATCCTCTGGTCTGATGACACAAAGAATGAACCATTTGGGCATATTGGGCACTGCACAGAACCTTATTCAAACAATCCTTACAGTCAAACACAGTGGTGGCAGCATCATGGGACTGGGAGATTACTCAGTATAGACTGAAAATGAATGCAGATAAAAAAAAGAGCTACCCTGAGTAAAAACATTCTCCAGAGATTTTGATCCAGTGGTCCAGTTGACATGGATGACCATGAAGATGACCTTCTGATCAATAACCCATGGAGTCATGGATGTGCACCTAGCAGGGGCTAAAGTTGCCAAAATAACTGCACATATTAGCCCTGTTTTGGATGAGCTGCCCCTCAGGTAGTGGCATGGTTTTATTTTTGCTGGTGTGCTTGCATAAATTTAGGCCATAAATGCTAAAGATAAACAGAATTAAAATGGAATGGTACCTAAAATGATAGATAGATAGATAGATAGATAGATAGATAGATAGATAGATAGATAGATAGATAGATAGATAGATAGATGAATCATATCTACCATGTTTTATTGCAATTTGGTGATAATTGAAAATCATTACAGATCAGCAGATTAATGCAGCTTATCAAATTATCACACTTCTGCTCAAATTTTTGCTATTTTCTTCCTGGAAAAGAGCTAAAGTATTTAAACCTCTACTGATGACAATGTCCCAGCCTTCATAGATCTCCAAACATCTTCATCACAAATCACGGCATTAAAGAGACGTGTAAAAGGGCAGGTGCTCAAAGGGTATAGCCTACTGTGTTTTGAATGATCAGAATCATGGTTCCTGAGAAACAGTTCTCTCACTTTAGATCTGTCCCCTTTCTTTGTTCTGTACATTGCCAATTATGTCCAAACTCATATAAGCAATTCTATGTTACATCTAATTGAGTAAACTAAGGTCTGTGGTCCAGTAGCCATGTTGTTTATAAGTGTTAACATATTTTTGTGAACTATTAAGGCTCAGATCCTCCTTTGACATTAAGTCTTTTGAAGACGGCATAAATATTGTAGAACTTTATTCAAATTAGCAAAACATATTAAAAGACAAAGTTAAATTGATGCTTTTGTGTGTAGGAAACTTTTGTGTGTGTTTGTGGTCTAAAGGTTAATGAGATAGGGAACACAACTGAAACACTTGTGCTATAGCCCCACCATTTGGCCAAGTGGCTTCATCTCACTTTACTGTCACTAAAGGTCTATTGAAGATGCCAACCCCTTCACTCAATGTCTTGGAACAGTAGATGAACTTTGTAGTTATTAAAGAAGCCCAGCTTGGTTTTCAAGGGAACAACCATGTTCGAAGGGTTCTGCACTTTTGAGGTTGACATTTTACATTTACATGTAGGCATTGGGCAGAGTCTCTCTTATCCAGAGCGAACTGCTTAAGTTTCTGTCATTGGACACATCCTTACACTGGGTTACTAGGTTACTAACAGTGTTGCACTATGTACTATGTACAGTCAAACGCAAGAATTGGGAGGGATTTTTGGGAGGGATTGTTTTTCGGAGGTGTTTCCTGGCATGGTCCATATTTTTTGTAAAATGTGACAAGGTTTGAAAAAGTTTAAAGTTTTAAAGTTCACTCATTTCATTACCTGTTTTTAAAGTGTAACTGGGGTCACTGACCTGTGGTAGCACTTATATTATATTTACTGTCTAGCTAGTGATGCGAGATTATGTTGTAGAATTCTGAGTATTTCTTCATTATTCCATCCAATTCCATTCACCATTTTATGAGCAGCAAAACAGAGCAAAAACATGATCCTACCACCTACCACCTCAAAACGTCTGTCAAGGTTTCTTCCTTGGATGACAGGCTTTCAATTCATGGCAATGTAAAACTTGTTTGACTGTTGACGGTGATGCTGTCTTGTACCCAGATGTTTCAACCACTTTTGGAATTTGCAATGGTTTTATAAATGGATTTAAAAGACCATATTCCCGGCTTGCGCGACACTATCATCCTTTTTCTCAGATATGCACTAATCTACCTGGACTCTTCCTATTGTATTGTGTGATGGACAGTTAAATCAGTGCTGTCAAACAACCCTTTAAATATTTTATGTTGGCACGGAGATGCTGCCAGCTGTAGTCGATCATGATCAGGGTTGAAATTCAAAGTGGGACTTTCAACACCACTGAATGAATACTCTGTGCGGGTGTACAGTATGTACTGTATATTGTCACTCTGTGTTGATATTACACAACAGAAAAATAAATTCAACCTTGTGCTCCAAATTCTTGGGGTTGTCTTCTACTTCCAGGCTAATTAGACAGGTGAAGTCAGCATAATAAAAAGGAGCCTCATTTTAATACCCACACAAAACCACAAAGTGAAAAGATGCCTTAAATGTAGCCGAAACCGCCTGCAGTAACCCAAAGAAAATCTCTTGGATGTACTAAGGAGCTGTGGTGAAATGTCAGATCAGCGAAAGCCAAGAGTTATTGAAGTGGTCAGAGGCATACCCGCAAATTATCACTTGTAATTTAGGGGTGTTAATCTCTGCCAGTTGCTCCTGAAGTCCGATATTCATTTTAACCTACTCGTGCATCCAATCTTGAACACGTCTCTTGAACATATAAATTCTATAAAGGATTTTTAGTATAATGATCAAGACATAGTACAGTCAGCACTCTTTGGTAAGTTTCTGCAGTACTAGCTAAAGTTATTGGAATGTAAAATATAGCACAATTTTTCTGGTCGTTTTCATGGTCCATAAACTGATGTGGTATAGATGCACACTTTGTTCTTCATTTCTAATTCTTTCGTAAAGTTGTGTGTAATTTTTTTTTTGCAAACAAAGCTCCTCTCAATTTCCAAAGGTTTCACAAAGCCAGCATCTTCTTCAAACTTGCAAACATATAATATTGAATGATTAAATGACCAAGCATACAGTATGTGTGGCTTATTTTCATTTGGAAACACTCACAGATCCTACAAAAGCAAACGCAAGACGTTGAATAAATGGCAATGAAAGCTGCCGTAAAGGTAGAGGTCATATGCCATAGTACATATTATTTAACAACAAAACAGCACTTGAAAAGTTGCAAATCTAAAAGCCAAAATACAAAAATGGTCAAATTAAATCTCAATGATGTGAATAAAAATAAAAATGTCTTGGTATAAAAACTGAGAAAAAATCTGTAGTATACCATGGACATGATGATGCACACACACACACACAAACACACACACACACACACACACACACACACACACACACACACACACACACACACACACACACACACAGAAAGGAAAACACTTTTGTTTGCTATGTAAATTTGGCCATTCAGCTTCAAGAGCATTAGTGAGGTCATACTCTGACAGTTTTTTCCAAAGGTGTTCAGTGATGCTATGGTCAGGGTTCAGGCCGCTCAAGCCTCTAGTCATGACAAATAATGTCTTTATGGACCTTGCTTTGCGCACAGAGGATCATGTCATGCTGGAAACGTTTGCTTTTTTTGTTTCAGTAAAGAGAAATCTTGCGTTTTATCTGGAGTTCTAGACAGTTGTGTGCTTTACTATTTTTGACTGCGGTCCACATATGGGTGTGATATTCAGTTGTCCATATATAATAGTACAGTAATTCATCTCAAACATCATTTAAACCAATGAGTCAAGATTTATGTTACTTGTCTCCTTATGCATAAATATACAAAGACTCAAGTAGGATATGAATGTTTTTTTTGTTTTTTTTTTCTTATTTATGGAATTTTCATGGATACCAGGTTTTGTTTTTTGCAGAGAGCACGGGTCAGGCGGTCCTACAGGGAATAGTAGCACATGCACTCACTATTGTGTTTTCTCACAATACCTAAAGTCTCAGCAAAAGCTGGTCTCTCATCATGTGCGACTTGCACTGCTCATTATACAGATAGAAACACAGTTCATGCATTTCATATAGGTTTCTATGTTTATATTACCTTAGAATTTCCGTGCTGTAGTCATGATGAGTACTTTAATGCCTTTGCAGTATTTGCGTAGCTACGACATTTCAGCATAATGTTTCTGAATATTAATTATATACAATATAATATACAAATAAATCATACAGAATTATATTGTAATCTGTGATAAGTGTGATACATGCCTAATATTTATAATAACGTTGTAACATTGTAACTTAATATTCATATTAACGTTGCTTTTAGTTTTTAGCGGATTAAATAACTAAATTTTCAATTAAAAAAGTAATATTGAACATTAGTACTTAATTCTATTTAACATTATTGTGAATAATTTATAGTGTATTGTGTTATGTTTGATTCATGTTTTGAAACATAATGAAATAGTTTAATTACATACAGTGAATAAAAACAAAGAAGGAGCGGTCTAAGCAAACAGGGATTGGGGTGCGGTCATGGGGAACTCTAGCATGCACTTTCCCGGCTTATTCATGTCTCTGGGGGGGCTGAATGCGATGCATCTCTCAATTTGTAATGCAATATAAATAGCAATTAGTGACTTTTTGGACAACTTCCTCTACAGGAGAACCGCCATGACTGCCTACTTGATGTATATATATATAATTTCTGTCTTTGTATCTGTACAGGTACAGTATGTCTGTCCAGCCGATTTTGACACAGAATCACGCAAAACTGGCTGGAGAGAAAAATCTGACCCATAAATAAAATCAAAACGTTGAGTAACAGGGACGTTATGAGCAGTTATGTCTCAGGTTATGTCACTGCAGTAGGCGCTTTTTGGACAAATGTAATGCTTTTTCCCCCACAAATGGGCATGGCTATACGAGTATGTGGAAGACACAGAAATGGACATAATGCACCTAAAAAAGGCCCAAATCCTCACAAAACAGAAATGAAGGCACGGCACAGCACGACGTACTCAAAAAAAAAAAAGGCAAGTAGACTATAAAAACTGAAACTTGAAAGATTAATGGACAGATTCAAGTATGTTTATTCTTCTTGCTGGAAGTTTAAAACCAGTTTGTCCCATATACTGTAAGCAAACATATCTACAGCAGCCCGAGGTGAAGGTGTGTAAAACACCCAAACTGACAGCACACTACACTATTAGGCTCTAAAATCTAAATGTTGAGTAAAAGTGATCTTATAAACAGATTTAACAATTTACTTTAAACAGGTGACGTATTTTTTCTAAAGACTAAAGAAGTACAGCTTAGCATAAACAAGGCATGAGATGCTCAACTTTACAAAATTGTATTTCGATGTATTATTATTATTATTATTAATAATATCAAGAAATAATATAGTTTTAGCTTTAACCTTTTAACAATTTCTAAAAAATCCCTTCATTAAAAACTCTTTTATTAAAAACTCTTCTAACGCAAGTAAAAACTCTTTTATTTATTAACTAAATAAATGCCCCTAAAGTCATTTAAATCTATCGACAAAATCACTAAGTTGGCCAAACTGGTGCCTTATAGACGTTACAGATAGAAAGTCCATCATATTCTGGCTTAAAGTTAAAAAAAAAAAAAAAAATAGACAAGTAAAATAGTAAAGTGGCTTTCCCACTGCTGGTGCAGGAAAACTTTATTCTAAAAGCTGAATGAATATAACGACCTGCCATTAGCAGTATTATCTCTTAGCTGAGCCAATTGAAAGCTGGGGCTTTAGGGTTAATTTGTCCATCGCTCTGCATTTGAATCAACTCCAGATTCCCAGTAGGATGAAAGGCCATCAGTCCCACAGATGAGCTGCAGCACAGGGCCCAGTGGACCTCCTCGAAGAGAATAGATTATAGCCTGTTTGTATGGCTCAGACCTCCATCAGGACAGGAAAACTGAAAAGAAAAACAATAATTAGACATAATTGCTTGTGTCCAAACATGGCTATTAAAGCCCCCCCTCCGTTTTCTCTCTTCTCTGACCTCTCTCTCTCTCTCTCTCTCTCTCTTTCTATCTCTTAGTAGCATACTAGGCTGAAAGCGAAAACACACCACTGTTTTGACAGCTGGGTAGGCAAACATAATTTGCGACAGCTGAAGTGAAACATCTTTAAACACGATGGAAAAAGAGGAGAAAGTAGCAAAAACGGGAACGCAATAGTGAGAGAACTAAATTTGATTGTTTTATAATACATATGCAAGGAGATTTTTTCATGCATTATTAAAATAAAAGAAACCTAGAGAGAAAGAAAGAAAGAAAGAAAGAAAGAAAGAAAGTCTGTAGTAAAATAAATATTTTAGTTAAAAGTGACAAAAGTGATCAGAATCTATGAAAAAGAAATTAATTAAAAGTCTGTCTGGATGGGGTGTCATTCAAAGTTTGACACATTGGATTAATTTGTTGCTCAGTGGTTGTGCCCTTTGATCTCTGGGGTCAAAATGAACTTAGAACAGGGATACCGAAATCATGGCACTCTCAGCAAGCTGTGTCATAGGTCGTCCCTGAGATTTCAAGGTATACAGGCTGAAATAAGGAACATATGTGTATGAATACACATTTGGAACCAAAATAACTCCTGATTGTCTGCCTCGCTAACCTTCATCTAAGCTCCTGTGTGGTGTGTGTGTGTGTGTGTGTGTGTGTGTGTTGGGGGATTGTGGGTGGGTGTGTACATACCAATCAGCCAGAACATTAAAACCACCTGCCTAATACTTTTTGACATGTGCTGCTAAAACATTTCTGATCTATCGAACCATGGACTCCACGAGACCTGTGAAGGCGTGCTCTGGTATCTGGCACCAAGACATTTCCAGCAGCTCCTTTAAGTACTGTAAGCTGTGAGGCCTTCGTGGTCCTAACCTCTTTATCCAGCACATCTCACAGATGCTAGATCAGACTGGAAAATGGGAAATTAGGGGCTGTAATTAAACTCTTTGATTATGGCCTAATTAGGGGCTTAAACTCTTTGACATGCTCCTTAAGCAGTGGGCAGTGCCAAACGCACTCTTTACCAGGAGTGTACCTGGTTTGCAACAAATTTAAGGTAGGTGGTATAATTGCTCACAGCCAAGGTTTCCTAGCAGGTTTCCTAGCCGTCGTCACATAGTGCACTCCTGGTAAGTGACACACTCGGTCATCCACATGATGTAAAAGCAAACATCAGATTCAGGCCACCTTATTCTCCATTATATTTTAATTCTAACTTCATCTGTTTGTCATTGGCGGTATTAACTTCTTCAGCAATTTGTGCTTCAAAAGTCTGTGAGATTGGGGCTGAAATGGGCTCTTCTCATTGGGTAGGCACTAAGCACTGCATAAAGGAAATACCAACATAACTTGATGCTTTGGAGATGCTCTGACCCTGTAATGTAGCCAACACAATGTGGCACTTGTGAAACCTGCACAGATTCTTACACTTGCCCATTATCCATCTGTCCTCTCAAAAAAAAAATCATAATTTTCTTTGGAATTTTTGCTTCTAGTCATGAAAAAAATGACAACTTGAAACGAAGAAAATGAACAGTAGTTCTAATAATGGCAATAATCATTAATATTTATCATTTTCATTATCATTAATCAAAAAAAAAAAGTAAGCATCCAAGATTAGAGCTGTTTAGACCGTACTCCTTTTTTTTTTACTGTGGGTTCAGATAGGGTGAGCAATCATCACAATCACAATAGCTACAGTATAATCTCTGATGTTCTTGGGGTTGTACTTTTGTACCTTTTTTTTGGCTTCTTATACAGTAGAACAACTGCTTAAGGACCGTGTCCTCTAGACACTGTCAGTAGATTTTGGAGTTCATTCTCATTTCATTTTCCATTCAAAATTGTCCAACAAGTTCACTGTTAAAAGAATACCATCGCATATCATCATTGCTCCTCCAAATTGCTGGCACATTAGTTAACCAGTAGTCAACCAATGTTTAGTGTTGCTCAGCAATCCAGCCACATCCCATTCAGAACAATTCTCTTCTGGTCCATACACAAGATCTTTGAAACAACTGTCTTTTGTATTGTTTTGACTATTCTTGATGTGCTTGATGTTTGTTTGTTTGTTTGTTTGTTTGTTTGTTTACTAGGGAAGCTGGATTTTTTACCTGGCCAATCATGCAAAACACCTTGCGCTTCTGCAGAGTTCAGGATGGGGTCCAGATTATGACCAAAAGGGTTGATGAATACCCAAGGTTAATTCTTCTCAAGTCTCTTTTAAATGAGCCTGAAAGACGTTTTCCCTAAATCACAATACTAATGTAATCACATAGTACACATTTTCTCAATACCTCAACACGTACCTCATCACTAAAGAAAAAGCATTTCAGTACTGAAATACAGTGTTACATTGTTGTGTTGCGTTGTTGCGTTATCATGTAGCTCTTGTATGTACAATTGCACATGCGCTTTGTTGTCTGTTGTCCAGTGTTGTCTCTTCTAGTATAAAAATTGATAGCTTTAGGTTCACTTAAAAATGTAAAAATCTGCGTTGCTAATTTATGTTGTCTGTTAGTTTATGTCGTTTGCATGTATGTAGCACCTTGGTCCTGGAGGAACGTTGTTTCATTTCACTGTGTACTGAACTGTATGTGGTTGGAATGACAATAAAGCCTACTTGACTTGACTTGACTGAATAACTCTCATAATAAGGTGCAAAAACAAATGCATAAAATATATAGTCTTTCAATCTTAAAACATGCTAAGACAAATAGACGAAGCTTTAATTTGACTTGAATAGTTTTTTTTTTATATGACCTTTACCATCTGCTAATGTCATCATCCACCATGTCATCCGAGTTTCATTATAACGCTTTCTACTTCCTCAGAGATTGAAGAATGACCTCTCCATCAGAAATACAGGACAACCACAAGACAATTGCTATAAATGTACAATTACTCACTACATCCATCGTATAGAATGTATGACAACCATTGGGATTTATAGTAGCTTGTGTCATGGTGGCATTGACCAAAATCTCAGCAAGTGTAGGAGATATTCAAAATGAAGGTAATATTTCAAGACAGGGTGAGTAACAGAAGGAATATAAAGAAAGAATTACTGTGCTAGTTGGTTCCTACTTATAACACTTGTGTAACATTTTGTACTTAATCTGCTTATTGAATAATCTTAGTTTGTTTAAGTTTAATATACCAGACCTTCTTCTTTCATGCACAGTGCACATGGCCAGTTACACTAAAGGAGTTGGGATCCATTTACTGTAAATGGTTCAAACACCAGCTGGAAGTGAGGGGAAACTAACAGGTTATCTGTATGTAAATTAGCCTCAATCGTCTACAGTGTTTGAGAATTAATTCCTTGATCTCAACATTCAAGGGGTTTAATGTCAGATGGATTACATTTATTACACTGTGTATCTGTCTGCGTTCATTTTACAGTGCACCCACACATGCAAGGGATTAGTGTTTCTGTGGAGAAGGGGGGCTTGCATGTGTATGTGGGGCTGTAATATGAATGATACACACCACCCATATAGATTAATAAAGTTTTATGTAAGTAAGTGGGACTTTGCACTGCCTCTCTGGGTGGCATTACCTATAAGGGGACAAATGTGAGGGAAAACGGAACAGCCGGAGATAATTAGGAATTGATGGATTTCACATGTTTTTTATAAACAGCAAAGGCATCTCCCTCTTCCTCACTGGGCTGCAAACAATGCCAACTATTTAGAGTTTTGAAGCAGCATGTTTAAAAGACCACCAGCACAGACACCACAAAGCCACAGGTTTTTTTTTTTACATTAATATTCAGGGTATATTACTGTATGCAAGAAAAAAACTACTACAAAATAAATTATGCTTACGAAAAGGTGTTTCTTTAAATACAGCAATGTGCCTAACGCTTCTAACACAGCAGTGTATTGCGCTTTCCTTATATAAATATTTTGCACTAATTAAATAGAACTGTATGTGCAGTACTAAGTATATTTGTAGATCATGAAGACAGACAGATATTATATCATTTCTGAGGTACAGTGAAAAATATGTACAGATCTGGGGTCATCAGTTCACCAGGTCCATGTATGTAAAAATATTTTCCCTAGGACAAGGTTCATAATTTATTATAATTCTGACCAAGATATTGTTTTATTATAATAACAACATCAACAACAACAACAATAATAATAATAAAAGATCATCAGTCTAAGGGGTACGAGCACCTGTTAATGTAGGTTTAGCATATTAGTAGTACTAAAATGTAGATTCTTTTTATCTTTCTGCTGAAATGAATGGGACATTAAAATTTTATAACCCATTCAAGTCAGTGATTCTTCAATTATTTTACTCTTCAAATTTACTGGATCTGTCAATATTATTGAATTATTATTTTCTAATTGGTATATTAGAAGATTGAATATTAAATTATTTTAAAAAAAAAAGGTTTTCCCTTTTTTTCCCTTCCCGGTGCTTCGCTGCTGCGGTTCTAACCGTAACCATGGTAATGTGCTTTCCTTTGTTGTAGTACCACTGATGGCCACTAGAGGTCACTTTCCGTACGGATCTGGATTTCGCAGGGCAGCCAATGGCGTCAAATTCAAGTCATTAATTACAGCTGTTTGAGGAAATTTGGCTTTGTCTACTAAAAGCTGATAGACAGATCTTAAAATCATCCACTCTTTCTCATTATCTACACCGCTTTAGTCTACGATTCAACACACGTAAATTAGGATAAATAAAAAAATATATATTTATTTAACCTGGCAAAAATATTGCAACTAATTTGGCTTAAGAAATAAGGAATAAGGGGTGGGTAAAAGCGTAGGACTTTCATTTCTTCAGATGTTGACCAAATTATACATTCTTTTGCTGAAGTGCCACTATCAGCATGATAGGGACCAACTCCTTTGCTTCTCAGACTTGCAGTTTGGTCTGGGTGATTTGTTTCAGTGGAGAATCATATTTAGAAGACCAAAAATCCAAACAAAAGCAATAGACTTAAGCACTCAAGCATGGATAAGATGTACTGTATACTATAGTCAGAAGATATACTGACAGTTAGTTTAGATTATAATGCTTGCAAAACTTGGAAATTTCATCTCCAGTTTCATCACTTTAAAAAAACATTTTTTTTAGAACACCATGAAAAAGGATTATTATGCATTATAGTATTATTGCATTATGTACAAAATCATTCAATATTTCCAAACATAAGTATGAATAAATAATATTATAATTGATAATTTGCATGCCTGTAAAGAAACCAAGATATTACATGACAGACCAGCTTTTAAATTGTAACAAAATAATAATAATAATAATAATAATAATAATAATATTATTATTATTTTATATCATTTCTACATAATTTCTACATATTTTTACATACATGGACATGGTAAACTGATGACCCCAGATCTGTACATATTTTTCACTGTACCTCTTTATTTCTCCACCCATCCCGAGGCATCTGGAGATTGTGCCAGCTTCAGTAGACAGAGGCTGACCCTGCGAGGTTCCTGAGGCATCCAGAGAAGGACCTGCTCCAGTTGAATTCTGCTTCATGTTGGTTTGGAACTACACATGCTGCTCCTGAGCTCCCAGTGATCCAGACCCCCATCTGTCCTCTGCACCTGCTGACTCATCCCTGAGCTGAACTGGACTTTGTGTTAATTTAAATAACTTCTGTTATATCGAACTTTCATCTGCATAACACACATGATGTTCTACAATTTCTGTTATCTGTCATCACCCAGATGAGGATGGGTTCCCTGTTGAGTCTGGTTCCTCTCAAGGTTTCTTCCTATTGCCATCTCAGGGAGTTTTTCCTTGCCACTGTCGCCGTCACCCTTGGCTTGCTCATCAGGGACAATCTCATTATCTAGACACATTTTTCTTACACATATATACATTTCCATAAGTCTTCTTTTCATTTTCTTTTCATTTCTGTGAAGCTGCTTTGAGACAATGACCATTGTTAAAAGCGCTATAGAAATAAAATTGAATTGAAATTGAATTGAATTTAATAATTAATTCATTCATTTTCAGGTTAACTAGGAGCATTAAATAACAGTAAGAGGTGAAGAGCAGTGGTGTGGATGGACACACAGCTAGTGCTGGAGTGTAGAAAGGCAATTTGTCACATGCCACTGAACTTACCATGTGCTTTTGCTGAACAAGCTTCCTTTCAGGATAAACCATGCCTACGTCGGAGACTATCAAAACTATTGTTTCATGACAAGAGGGGTGTGTAACTACAGTCTAAGAAGGTTTGCAGTGATAGTGAACAGATAGTGATTTTATCATGCCAAATGCTTGGAAAGCTTAAATGTCCCACTTTACTTAACTTAACTCACCCTATTTATAAAGTTATAAAGTTCACAAATTTCAAAAAAATTTTATTTGAAAAAGTTGCTACAATATGCATCCGCTAGATATAGAAGTAAAAGATCAGGAATGATCATCTAAACCAGAAACCCAAACTTGTTTTTCACTCAGAGATCATGTTGGGAAAATGTGTTTGTAATGTATTCTACACAAATACAGTACATTTATTCTACAGTACACACTGATGATGTGTATGTACACAATTTTAGTACTACGTACAATAAAGTTAACATAAATGTTCATTAAAATCATGTGTAGATATTTATAACTTAATCATTTTAACACTACCCTAAATAACCAACCATGTCTAATGTGGGTGTTCTAAAATACAGTAAGTAGAGAAAGATAAAGAAAGGTGAAGATACTGTATGTAAGGGACACTCGGGGGAAAAAAAAAAGATGGAATGAAAAGCTGTAACTGAATGCTTGAAAGTTTCTTCCAAATTTTATTTTAAACCAAAAGGAACACACCACAACCACATTCCATGACTTTCAAATAAAAGTACACAAAAAGAAATATGGCAAGATGCCTTTTACAGTCTAAACTTCACAAAACAAGGAAAAGGGTACAAAATAATAAGATTAATTTGAAGTCTGAAAACAGCTCACAAAAGCAAAGTCATAGCAGAAGTTAGGTCTTAAGGGATTGTACCCTTGCAGAGCAGTGAGTGCCCAATTCCATGAAGACCTTCTCAAACACCTCAAAAGTGTACTTCAGATTTTTTGGTACGGAAATCCAAGGCAAACAGGTCAAAGGCCAAACTGTTCTGGAGCATCTTGCAAGACAATCTCTTCCTCCAACACAAGAGTAAAGTTTATGACACTGGTCAAAGTCGTAGGGGAATCATCATCTTCCATCACAACAGGAACTCCCACTTTCATCCCACTGGTCTGTCCGCCATCAGCAGTACTGTCCTAATGTAATAAAGAGTACCAAAAAAAATTCACTTTTGACATCCATCTTTTCTATGTTGTTATATTTCTTTTTGTTCCATGAAAGTTTTGGATCCTACTAGATTAATGTAGACAAAATGTACAGAAAAAAAACACCTCATAAATCCTTAAAATCAGTTGAGATGATCAGATAAAGTAAAATAAGAGCCGGAGTTCAAATGAATAAGAATTTAAATATCTTAATAATGTCAACACAAATATTAACAGCCGTATTTTTGTCAAAGTGCCTGCAGAGAATCAATGCAACATACTCACCAGACATGTTCTGAATAGTGCAGATGATCCATCACGGATAAACACATCGAGATCTTCCAGGACAGTTTTCGTTCAGTGAGCCACAATATTTGAAGTCTGAAAAAAGGGCGCTAATGTTATGCATTGTCACTTTTGATAAACTTTCAGGTATTCATAACATTTTACATCAGGGAGACTCTAATTATGAGAGAAAGATTTAGAAATATGCAATACTGTTTGCATGGAAAAAAGATGTTCAGGTTTGTGCTCAAGTGTCTCAGCATCAAATTTTTCTGTGTCCTGTTCTCTCAATTCTACAGTCGTGGCCAAAAGTTTTGAGAATGACACAAATATTAGTTTTCAAAAAGTTTGCTGCTAAACTGCTTTTAGATCTTTGTTTCAGTTGTTTCTGTGATGTACTGAAATATAATTACAAGCACTTCATACGTTTCAAAGGCTTTTATCAAAAATTACATGACATTTATGCAAAGAGTCAGTATTTGCAGTACTTGGCCCTTCTTTTTCAGGACCTCTGCAATTCGACTGGGCTGCTCTCAATCAACTTCTGGGCCAAATCCTGACTGATAGCAACCCATTCTTTCATAATCACTTCTTGGAGTTTGTCAGAATTAGTGGGTTTTTGTTTGTCCACCCGCCTCTTGAGGATTGACTACAAGTTCTCAATGGGATTAAGATCTGGGGAGTTTCCAGGCCATGGACCCAAAATTTCAACGTTTTGGTCCCCGAGCCACTTAGTCATCACTTTTGCCTTATGGCACGGTGCTCCATCGTGCTGGAAAATGCATTGTTCACCAAACTGTTGTTGGATTGTTGGGAGAAGTTGCTGTTGGAGGGTGGTTTGGTACCATTCTTTATTCATGGCTCTGTTTTTGGGCAAAATTGTGAGTGAGCCCACTCCCTTGGATGAGAAGCAACCCCACACATGAATGGTCTCAGGATGCTTTACTGTTGGCATGACACAGGACTGATGGTAGCGCTCACCTTTTCTTCTCCGGACAAGCCTTTTTCCAGATGCCCCAAACAATCGGAAAGAGGCTTCATGCGAGAATATGACTTTGCCCCAGTCCTCAGCAGTCCATTCGCCATACTTTTTGCAGAAGATCAATCTGTCCCTGATGTTTTTTTTTGGAGGCTTCTTTTCCAAAAGTCTTTGTCTCCCTGTGTGTGCAGATGCGCTCACACCTGCCTGCTGCCATTCCTGAGCAAGCTCTGCACTGGTGGCACTCCAATCCCGCAGCTGAATCCTCTTTAGGAGACGATCCTGGCACTTGCTGGACTTTCTTGGACGCCCTGAAGCCTTCTTAACAAGAATTGAACCTCTTTCCTTCAAGTTCTTGATGATCCTATAAATTGTTGATTTAGGTGCAATCTTAGTAGCCACAATATCCTTGCCTGTGAAGCCATTTTTATGCAACGCAATGATGGCTGCACGCGTTTCTTTGCAGGTCACCTTGGTTAACAATGAAAGAACAATGATTTCAAGCATCACCCTCCTTTTAACATGTCAAGTCTGCCATTCTAACCCAATCAGCCTGACATAATGATCTCCAGCCTTGTGTTCTTCAACATTCTCACCCGAGTTAACAAGACAATTACTGAAATGATCTCAGCAGGTCCTTTAATGACAGCAATGAAATGCAGTGGAAATTTTTTCAAGATTAAATTAATTTTCATGGCAAAGAAGGACTATGCAATTCATCTGATCACTCTTCATAACATTCTGGAGTATATGCAAATTACTATTATAAAAACTTAAGCAGCAACTTTTCCAATTTCCAATATTTATGTAATTCTCAAAACGTTTGGCCACGACTGTACTGTACATGTGAACAAGGTGAAGTCCCAGCTTCAGGTTCACTGTTCAGCTCAGGTTCCGTTTCATTCAAGATTTTCTCTGATTCCTTATTCATTAATCTGAAATCTTTGATGGCTGCTAAAGCTTGAATCTACATTTCTGTAAGGGGTAAAATACGATCTCTCTATTTCTTACATGTTTTCCAAGAGAAGAACTGTGCTTCAGAGCAGATCTAACTGAACTCGCACAAGTTTTTCATGAAGGTTACATTTATTTGATCAGAAATACAGTAAAACAGGAATAATGTGAAATACAGCAGCTTTTTTCCATTGGAATGTATTTAAATTGTTTTATTTATTGCTGTGATGTAAAGCTGTATTTTCTGCATCATTACTCCAGTCTTCAGTGTCACATGATCCGCAGAAATCACTATTTCTTTAATTCATTCATAATGATCAAGAAACATTTATTGAGTTTTGTGGAAACAATACCCCCCCCCCCCCCCCACCCCACCCCCCAGGACTAAATGACAGTATTAAAGTAAAGCAGTAAAGCCTTTATTTTGTCACATATACATGACAGCACAGTAAAATTCCTTCTTCGCATATCCCAGCGCAACTGGGGTCAGCGCCCCTGAGCAGTTAGGGTTAAGGGCCTTGCTCAAGGGCCCAACAATGGCAACCTGGCTGAGCTGGGAATTGAACCGCCGATCTTCCGATCAGTAACTCAGTGCCTTAGCCCTCTGAGCCACCACTGCCCCATTAGACATTAGACATTATTAGACATTTTTATAGGCTAACATTCTTATTATTATTAAAATTGGCAAAAAAGCTATAACTCAATACAAAAATATCAAGAAACTTTCCCATGATCAGATCCTCATATTAGAGGGATTTCTGAAGACCATGTGACACTAAAGACTTGAGTAATGATGCAGAACATTCAGCTTAATGTCACAGCAATAAATTACAGTTTTAAGCACAGTACATTACAGCAGACAACAGAAATTTTGAAGTCTAACATTATTTCACATTATTCCAGTTTTATTATATCAAATAAATGTAGCATTGATTAACATAAAACTCTTTTAAAAACAAAAAATAATACAGATCTAAAACTTTTGAACGTTAGCGCAGAGCTAATCTAACCAATTATATTGACCAAAATATTCAATAGTCTTTTTACTTTTTTCCCGTTATATTTAATGAAATGGGGTATGAATAGTCTTAAATAAAAAAGTAAACTAGTAAGGTATAACAAGATTTATTTTTTGCCCTAACTTCATACTCGTTTTTAAAATCATTAAAAATACTGCATTGTAAATGTTTACTTACATGAAATGGCAAAGTTTGAGGTCTTGTGATGAAGTCTGGAAATGTGTTTATTCAGGAGGATATTGAGAGAATGTGTTCTGAAACGTTAAATGCAAAGATTACAAATACTGTGGAGCAAATACTGCATATTATAAATACCAAGTGTAGAAGAGTTATTATGAATGTAACCCGACTTTCTAGACTTGTCTTTTACTCTTCTCCAGTCTCTTTGGCTGTGGGTAATAAACGGTAACAATCTACAGTTAAGTTTGCAATAACATTTTATTAATCCAAACGGCAAGACAGAATACAAACTGCTCTCCTGATGTGCTTCTCTCACACCGTGTCACACTCTCACCTGTCCCATGGGAAACCCCAGGCAGGTAACCTGTTAGTTCCTCTTAACATAAGCAACGTAACCAGTAAATCAAATATTACACACGCAGGGATATAGACAAAATAATAATGTCCTGTAAATAATAATTAAATAATATTCCATTCTAAATTTAATATTTCTAATATAATTAAATATACTTCATAATATGCAACACCTGTAATAAATAACAAATAAATGTAGTAAACTCAAAATAATACAAAATATATTGTTTGTAGGAACTCAGGCTACAGGATGACTTGCATCTTTCTCACTGTCTCACATTAAATAAACAACTGCACCAAGCTCTATGTACTTCGTAAAGAACGGCATATAATAACGCTCATTTATGTTAAGACCATTTCTACAAAGGACTTCGATATAAATATGTGCACTTACCAAAGTTTAAAAGAAGTTGTCCGTTGTGAGGTGGAGAAACTTTAGAAACGTCAAGTCAAGTCAATTTTATTTATATAGCGCTTTTAACAATTGACATTGTCGCAAAGCAAAATAAAAGAAGTAAGTTTGTATGCAATGTGTATGAATCAAAATGATAAGATTGTCCCTGATGAGCAAGCCGAGGGCGACGGTGGCAAGGAAAAACTCCCTGAGATGGTAATAGGAAGAAACCTTGAGAGGAACCAGACTCAACAGGGAACCCATCCTCATCTGGGTGATAACGGATAGCAGGGATTGATCAGCATAATAATGTGTACTGGAAGTTCAGTATAACAGGAGATGTGTTTAAAATTAAAATTAAAAGGAGTCCAGTTTGTTCCTGGAGGCTCAGGTAGACTGTAGGAGATTCCAGTCCTGAGCTATCGAACAACTGAAGTCACAGGTCCCCAGAGCATCAATCGATGACAGGACAGTCTTCATGGAAACCATCCCCAGCCACCACACGAATCCAGGCAGACCACACGGGGCATCCATGCGACGAGATCTCCAACCAGAAGCAGGACTCCAGGACGGGTTAGACGGGTCCAGAGGGCAGAGGGGTCTGGATCACTGGCAACTCAGGAGTGACATGTATAGCTCGACAGAGAGACAGAGAGAGGGAAAGGAGAGAGGAAGAGAGAGAGAGGAGAGAGCAGAAAAGGAGAGAACAGAAAATAAGGAGAGATGGCAGTTAGGTATGGTCACAGTCAACATGTATGAGGTGAATGTATATTTAGTGCAAAGTGCAAGCAGGGACTCCGGCAGGACTAACTATAACAGCATAACTAAAAGGGAGAGCCAGAAGGAAACACAGACATGAGGGCTCCCTGAGATGTAAAGCAACCAATCACCTCACCGTCAACAAACCTGAGTGATCAATGAGAGTGGGGAGGACAGCATCTAAACATACCAGTTCACCAGAATACTCTACGTCCATGAGTCCCCCAGATCTGCACCTTTACCTAAGGTTAATCTATTTACAAAAATGCTTGGCTAAATAAATAGGTTTTTAGCCTAGACTTAAACACTGAGACTGTGTCTGAGTCCCGAACATTAATAGGAAGACTATTCCATAACTTTGGGGCTTTGTAAGAAAAAGATCTGCCCCCTGCTGTAGTTTTAATAATACGTGGTACTGACAGGCAGCCTGCATTCTTTGATCGAAGTAGGCGTGGTGGATCGTAAGACACTAGCAGTTCACTCAAATACTGTGGCGCGAGACCATTTAGTGCTTTAAATGTCAAAAGTAGTATCTTAAAATCGATGCGAAATTTCACAGGGAGCCAATGCAGTGTAGATAAGATAGGGGAGATGTGCTCGTATCTTCTGGTTTTAGTGAGGACTCTCGCTGCTGCATTCTGTACTAACTGAAGCTTGTTTATACACCTAGTTGAACAACCAGGTAGTAAGGCGTTACAATAGTCCAACCTAGAGGTGATAAAGGCATGAACTAGTTTTTCTGCATCATTTTGTGACAATATGTTTCTAATCTTGGCAATATTTCTAAGGTGAAAGAAAGCTATCCTGGTGATATTATCTACATGAGCTTCAAACGAAAGGCTGGAATCTATAATCACACCAAGGTCTTTTACTGTTGCATTTGATGGAAAAGAAAGGCCATCTAAAGTTACAGTGTGATCAGAAAGCTTACTTCTAGCTACTTGTGGTCCTATGACCAGAATTTCTGTCTTATCAGGATTAAGCAGAAGAAAATTAATTAACATCCAATCTCTTATGTCCTGCACACACTGCTCAATTTTAGCAAATTGTTTTTTCTCATCTGGTTTTGCTGAGACATATAATTGTGTGTCATCAGCATAACAATGAAAACTAATACCATGTTTACGAATTATGTTGCCCAGAGGAAGCATGTAAAGGGAAAAAAGCAGTGGGCCTAAAACTGAACCCTGTGGAACACCAAACTCCACTTGAGAACATGAGGATTGGTCACCATCTAAATCTACAAACTGATAACGATCAGTCAAATAGGATCTGAGCCACAAGAGGGCAGTTCCCTTAATTCCTACTACCTTTTCTAATCTGTGAAGGAGAATACTATGATCAATGGTGTCAAAAGCTGCACTGAGGTCCAGTAACACAAGTATAGTGACGCAACCCTGATCAGAGGTCAATAGGAGGTCGTTTACTACTTTAACAAGTGCTGTCTCTGTGCTGTGATGAGGCCTAAATCCTGACTGATACAGTTCATTTATGCTATTTCTGTGTAGATGTGAACATAGCTGCTGTGATACTACCTTTTCCAGAATCTTGGAGATAAAGGGAAGGTTTGATATCGGCCAGTAATTAGAAAGCTGACTGGGGTCAAGGTCAGGTTTCTTGATTAGCGGTTTAATAACGGCTAATTTTAAGGATTTGGGAACATACCCACTACTGAGTGAACAGTTAATTACTTTCAACAGGGGTTCTATTATTGCTGGTACTATCTAAAACGTAACAGCGCGCATGCGCCAACTTCCGAACCAACTTCTGTGCGTGTTAACTTGCATTAGAAAGTCTGTTCAATAATTAAACCTTAGTCGACCCAGAGAGTTTTTAATGAACTTGTTTTCACTAGTTCAGTCAGTTTTTTCATGTCTTATTTTCCAGATGACTAATAAATTCTCATTATGCCAACATTTTTCTAGTTGGATTTTTTACAGTGCGAGGGGAATCAGGGCAAAGGGGGCTGAATACAAACTCCCGCTATATTTGTCAGATTTTTATTCGTTAACAAAAACTATCATTTTCCTTCCACTTCACAATTACTGCATGTGCCACTTTCCACATAACGAAATGAAGAAAAGTTAAAGGGGTATAAATACTTTTGCAACCCTAACCCTAACTTGTTTGTTGAAGCATATTAATCACTGCAGTAATTATTCAATGGAAAGCTCTTACACCTATTGCTGTACTGTAAGAATGCTTTCAAAAACATATTTTAATTGTGTTAAAAAGTTTCACAAGTTTCTTTTTAAAAGAAAATTAACTTTTCATTTTTTTTTTCAGAAGTACTCTGCTCATTATTTGATTTAATGACTTTGACGTTTAGTGCTTAATTGGCATCGTTTTGGACATAACTACACTGCTTCATCTTCATCTAAGCCTGAAATGAGCTAAGTTAATATTCATTCCAAAGATGTGGACATGATGGACATATGTTCTAGCCTATGTAATTCTGTAGTCCCAAAATGAAATGATTTAACTGGACATGAAGGATTCGGAGTCGAAGGAATATAAAAAATATGTTAAAGAAAAACAAACACAACAGTAGTTGCTTCTCTGTTACATGTACTAGCTACATCACTGCAACCAGGATAAATAACTGTCCCATATGATATATTGTGCACAAGGTCTTCACTGGTACTGATGCATTTATTTAAAGTTTTTAATTTATCAAAATATTTTAACCACAAATCTCCTTAAAAAAAAAAAAACTACAAAAAGGAAATTAATGTCATTCATTCAGTCATCTTCAGTACCTGCAAAATTATTATTGATCACTGTATTTATTACAGTGTCCTAATATTATGTTAATATCTTACCTCTTCCTCTTAATACCTTGTAAATTATTTTAATTATCTACCATATGTTTCAGGATCAGAATCAGAAAGAGCTTAATTGCCAAGTATGTTTGCACATAGAAGGAATTTGTTTTTGGTGACAGAAGCTTCCAGAGACTACGCCGACCCGACCCGACCTGACCAGACCACAACACAGTTAACTTGTTAATTGATACAATTAACAAGAAATGGAATAGGATTTGGGGTCTTATCCAATAAATGTCAGAGGTATTGCACAGTATTGCACAATAAGGAGAACATCTAACTGTTCATGACATACAGTAGCAGTCCTGGTGTTCGGAGCTCTTGTGGTAGATTGAACTTCCTCAGCTGGTGAAGGAAATACAGCCCCTGCTGTGCCTTTTTAACAATTATGTTAATGTTATTGTACCACTTCAAGTCCTGAGAGATTGTGGTGTCCAGGAATGGGAATGACTCCACTGCTGCCACAGTATTGTCAATGATGCAAGGAGGTTTCTCCCCAAGTCCACAATCATCTCCACTGTTTTGAGCATCCGTAAACATCAGGGCCCGTATTCACAAAACTTTTTCTCAAAGAGCTCCTATCTTAGCTTAAAAAGTCCTAGCTGGGAGTCCTAGACTAAAAGTGATTTAGGAAACTTTTTAGAGCAACTCTGAGTAAGGAAAGTAGAAAAACTTTTATCTTAGAGAGGAGGTGTGGTTGACCCCATTGCTAGGGATGATGCAGAAATTCAAGGACAGTGATTGGTTAATAAAAAAAATAACCTTTGACCTCTGCAAAGGTTTTGAAATGAGCTCTTTGTGAAGACAGAATACATGATAATAGAGCAAACAGTGAAATCATCATTTTTGTATATGAAGAAATTGGATCATCATGACTACAGGCTACTTTATGCAAAGTTTCTAGGCTAAATGTCTTAAAGATAATTAAACACCCAAATGTTGAAAATGTGTCTACTTTTGAAGCAAGCAATTTCCACACAGTAGGTACGTTCTCATATTTATTTATCGTACTGATTTTATTACTCGCAATCCATTTTAGATTGATGGGAGCAAAATGTCTCAGCTTTTACAATTTACATGATGGCAGGACAGTTTATTTAAGTTGCACTTTTGGATGGTCTGTAGCCAACAATCCAAGAGAGATGGCAGAAAGTAAAACAACAAGAAAACCAAATTGGACAGAAAAGCAGTGTTTACTTTTAGCTTTACGTCCAGTGTTTGGAGAATATTTCTTCCTTCCGCCATTTTGTCCTCTCCTAGAGAAACTCTTAAGCCTCTTAAAAGTCCTCCTCTCTACTCTTAACAAATTTTACCTTAGGAGCTGTTTTTAGGGCTAAGATGTTTTGTGAATAATTTTTATCTTTACTAAGATTTAATCCTAAATTTAAGGGGAAATTCTAAGAAAATGCGCCAATTCTAAGATTTCTCTTAGAATTTCATCACTAGGAGCAACTTTTAGGCTTAAGAAGCTTTGTGAATACGGGCCCAGGAGTCTGACAGAGTGGTCTGTAGAGGTGCAGCCGTTGGTGTAGAGAGAGAGAAGTGGGGAGAGAACCCAGATTTAACAAAAATTTAACTTCATGTTTGTTTTCAGGATAAATTTGATTTATAGTCAGTCTGAAACGATATCCAATCTTTAATGAATCCAAGCCTGCTCCACAATCAAAAGGGCATTGCAGGATATTGCTGATTCTACTTTCATCTTATCTTGAATGATATTTCATCCCAGGACAATAGGAATTGATGAGTCTCTGGTTATATCAGACAGTGAAATTACACAAGTAAATTCTTATAAATACTTAGGTGTGCACATTGACAACAAATGAAGCTGGAGTATCCATATCGATAAGCTGTATCAGATTGGTTCAAAGACTTCTTCTTCTTTGAAGTGACTTTAAATATCATATTGACATTTTATACTGCTGTATTTAAAAGCCTATTATCACATTTGGAATGGTGTGGTACAATTACTGTAAAGTTTAAAAAAAGACAAAACAGAAAAAGACTGTACAGGTGGGTAAAAAAAAAAAAAAGTATTTATCACGACTGTACACATCTACAAATCACACAAGAGTATTGAAGAATATCACCATTAAATTCCAGGAATCACAGCATAGGTTGTGTTAAAGAGTGGAAAACCCCTCCCTGTAGCAAGAGAGACGGGTTCTTAAACAGTTCTTCTGTCTTCGCTTCATCCAGCTTCCCATCCTTCATCCAGTCCTGCACAAAAAGTACTGCTGAATCACTCCAATTTGCAGTAATCATTCAATGCTTTTCATCAACAGAGATGTCTTGTGCAAAAAAAAAAACAAAAAAAAAGAAAGAAAAAAAAAGTGGTAAGTCTCAGTCTCTGAAATCTGGGATGTTTTACTCTGCGAATATTCTCTGTTCTGGTTTTTCAGTCTGATTTAGGAACATTTGATGAAAAATGATCATAGAGATTCTAATTTATGATCCATCAACAAATGATATATTTTTACCAATTGTATTAAATGCCTCATTGAAAACCTATGGCTTGTCGACAGTATAGCATTTGCATTTTTATTCAAGTAAATAAAAGCAATGTAGATTTAAAAACAACAACAACAACAAAGAAACATACGAACTCAAAGAATAAAGACAGTCACAGAGCTGCTAAAATTTGGCAGCCAAATCCAATAATGTGATGAGAAAGATCTGTAATCTGTCTGGTATGCAGAATATTGCAGGACCATGCACATATTTATATTGTGTATGAATTGTTACCACCAGGCAAAAGATAAAGAACGTTCAAATGTACTACCTCAATAAGAATGCTGAATGAATAATACATATGGTGCCCTGGACTGTGACTAATAATTAGAGTACTGTAGATAATAATCTTGATGTATGTTGTTTGTATGTTGACATGCAAATGTGCACAAAGTTTGTGAGGAACATGGCAAACGGAACAGCCAAAGGTGTTGAATTCGCCTCCAAACCTCCCAGATCTCTCCCCCAGGTTCAGCATGGGCACCTGACCATTCTGATACCTTTTTTTTATGTCTATGCATTAAAATTTGCCCCGCTTTTAAAGTTGTACAGAACCTTACACTGGCCCATTTTTGCCTACTTCCGATAAATCAACTTCTAAAACTGTTAATTCACAATATATATCAAATATATCAAACCCCTTGACAGGTGTCAGTGTAATGACATTATCAATCCAAACCACTTCACCAGTCAGTGGTTTAGTGGCTGGTCAGTATAAACAATACGCATGGGCTGGTAAAATCAGGACATGAACAACACACAGATCAAGTCAAGGTCACATTTTAAGCTGAAGCAGTTGCCTACTTATTAACTTAGTACACAAGTAAATTTGCACAGCTTCTGCCAAACCGTGTTTGCTTGGTCCATCATTGAATGTGTAAAGGAATTAAGATTTAAAATCCTTTACAGTAAGTCATGTCCTAATTTTAATTTAGGATTTTTAAAAAAAAGGCTAGACACACAGTTCTACAATAGTTCTTATATTTGTATAGATTTATAGATTACACATTTATTACAGGATAGAAATCATGAGAAAACAGTGAAGTTTAAACATTTTGGGAAAAATCATTTGCACAGATCATTTGATACATTTATATTGATACATACTGAGACCAGAAACTAGGTATTGAGAAGCTCCAAAATGCCTTTGCATTTATCTGATGGTTGTAGAGGCAGCAAGAACCAGCTTGCTCAAGTACTCAATCAAGCATTTATATCATGTATGTAGTTTTACTGGACAGAAAAATGTCAGACAGGTAAATTTTGACTGTTTTGCCCACCACTTAATATCGGTCTCTTTACTAAATGCCCTGTCATTTTATGAATTTTCAATACAAATCACATACATTTTAGACATTTCCAATAAAACACCAAAGTTGAGGAATTTAAAAACTCGAGCCTAGTTATGTCATAAAAAATGATCTTGTTTAAAAAGATATTGCTGTTAAAAACAAATCCCTAGAAAAAAATTAATCCCTGGATTCATTACACATTTACACAATACATTTTTAGTACAAATCAAACATTCTTTTGTATTATTTAGGGTTTTTATCTTCCTCGTTCCACAGTTAAAGTAGCCCTTAAGACAACCAATGCTTAAGAGAAGGATATAAGGCACATCCCCATTATCAAAAAAAAAAAAGATGGAGTAAAAAAAATAATAATAATAAAATAAAAACCACTGTGTACCCCCTTTTGGCACTCTATTACAGTTTTGAATGGTTTGTTAAATAACTATTAAACTAGACTGCACTGGCTGTAGGAAACAAGTGGCCAGCTGCATAGTGATCTTAAATTGCTAGGTTTTAGTAACTAATAATTAAATTGTTGTAATTGTGGTACAATATTAATATATAATTTAAGGCTAAAGTACAGTACTAATTGTATTTAACAGTAAATACAGTACTATTTAATAAAAATAATAAATTAATCCCAAAAATTAGGAATAAGGGGAGTTCATTACCATTTTCATAATAACTTCTCAGTTCCTTTGTACATTTGGATCGTGTCAGTCCCAGTCATTTATTGATTCATTGCAAGTAGGATTACCTAACCACAGCAAATATCCAACAATTTCCAAGAAAATATTCAGCTGGTTAAACTGTCATCAGTTTTGTAATTTGATAGCAAACAACATATACAGCGAATTATAAAATATTAAAATGAAACGTCCTTACAGATGACAAAAGCTGTTTTGAATCTAACAACAAATCCAAAAATCACATCACACCAGATTACCAGTGATCATGGATTGTTTTCTTTCTCTTTTTTTTTTTTGTTCTTTTTTTTTTTTTGTAGAATTACCAATATTTTTTTTTATTAAGGCATTAAATTAAAGTTTTCATTTGTAAGTGTTCTCCCTTTTGGATTCCAGCGGTAAAAAGGATAAAATAGAACAGGGCAAGTATGACTTGAGAAAATAGGCACAAAAGTAAAAAAAAAAAAAAAAAAATCAGAAAACTGATCAAAATTCCTGATACTGAAATTAAAACCTGAAAATAAAACAAACAAAATCTATTTATAATAGCTTATACCTTCATTGCACATTTACTGTGAGAAATACTAACTATTGAGAGACATAAACCGTCACTGTGTGGTAATAGCTGTGATGTCTAGATTAAGCAGAATGCTACAATATTTAATAAGAAAAGAACTCAGGTCTGTCCTGGAGGCTTTTGGATCGAATGCAAAGTTTCACATTGCCTGAGGCTTTTTAGTCCCTCATTGACCCTCAGGACTTAAAGATGAATATACAAATAAGAGGTTAACGTCCGTATGAATGATCTGGATAAATTGTTAGTGCAGATAAGTTTTTTTCTGTTTCATTTTGTTTTACACTGCATATTTTATATACGTCATATTTTAATATAAACATTTAACTATACATGAAAGCAAAGTATATTAAAAGTTAAAAATAATTAAAAAATATCAGGTTATAACTTTTCATTTTCTCATTCTTCAGTATTCGGACATTCCTTATTAGTTTTCTTTATTAATCCTTTTTAGACAGTGTTTGATTTTCAGTGCTACATAAGTAAAAAAAAAAAAAAAAGAAGAAGAAGAAGAAAAAAGTGTAGTAAAAATTCTTTCATCTCCAAAAAGGTGCATTTGGTTGGATGGAAGGATAGTTCAAAGTAATGAGAATATTTCAAGGCATAGGAAAAGCCATCAGGGTAAGAGCCCTTTTGTTTCATCTTCCTTTAAACTCCACTGAGAAGAGAGAAGATGTATATAATGCCAATCAAAAATAATCCTTTAACTTGTCAATAGTTTGAGCAAATGTGCCTCTGGTTTGACATCTCAGCAGTCTGCCATATATCGCCCTGTAACATACCCATAAACAAACACATTTAGTCATTTATGACCTTGCTAAAACCTAAACAGTTTATACACAGTATGTGCAAAAATTATATTTAACTCATTACATTAATTATACACACAGCTAATAAGGTAATACACTACAGACACTGTTGATATGTGCAAACTGCATGCCACCTTGAGGAGTTGACAAAATGGAAGAAAAAAAAAACTGCCTTAAACCATTTTAAATAATAAGACTTTGTCTTAGAAATGTATAGCCTTACCAGAGACTAATCTTTTCTTACTGAGGGAAAGTCGATATCCAGAGCCGACAAGCTCCATTTCCACACCCGAGAGAGTACTACTCTCACTGAAGAACTGAACGGCCAGAGTGGCTGGGATCGAGGGGCCATCTGAAAGCTCAAACTTTGCCCTCAGAGAGCCAGAACCTGACACAGACACACACACAAATTATTATCCAATGCATTAAGGGATGACCCAAAGACAATTAGGGACAATATAACCTACGTAATATATACTATACAAATTTAAAACAGTAAAGTACTTGTTTACATTTACAGTGCATACTATAGAAAGTAAGCGCAAACAGTTAAAAAAAAAAAAAAAAAAAGTGTATTTCAAACAGAATAGGTACTAGTGATTTTATTTCATAATTTATGTTCATACCTTCATTTTCAGACTTCTCAGAGATGTCATTAAGCTTCCATAATGACTTACTTTGGTCTGCATTCCTGGTAGCACAAAAAAAAAAAAAAAAAAAAAAAAACGTATTAGCAAATCCATTTGGCTAGACTGATGCATATAAAGTCAATGGTGTTTCACTGCTCACATAAAAGGCTCTATTTGTCAGAACTGGATGAAATGCCTCAGATGAGAAGATAAACACCGAGCCACATGCCATGGTTACACTGACTCAGTAATACAAGACACATCAGTAACCGTAAAATACAGTATACTGAATAATTAGCTTGAATTACCCTATATTATCCAATGAACAATTAGTAGAGAAGGATTATATTATTATTTGGAATGTAAGATTGGTGAGATTTGGTTAGGGTTAGGTTATTTGGTTAGGGTTCTTTTGCCTCACCAGATGCCACTAGGGAGTGAGTGCATGTTGGTGACACCACCGCTAACAGGTACAAGGAATTGCACACTGCAAAGAGGTCCGGGTGGTTGCATGGCCTCGGGGTTGTAGTGATAATCCACCCGCAGGTCTGTAGTGCCCTCTGCACACTTCCAGTACACTGCCAGATTTAGGGGCGTTGACTGAACTCCATTAGAACACACCTAAGGGAGATTAAAGTGCAATATGGAAATAATTTTCATTTCACTTTAGGTAAGAATAATCCTACATTTGGCTGCATCACTTCAAAACAGAACCCTACATGCTATTTCATTTAAAAATGTATGACTCCAAGTTAATTTGATGGGAGATGGTACAGATGTGTATGCACCATAAAGGACACAGTAAATACCTGGTACTTAAGAATGTCCACATTGTAGTAAGATGATGTTGGATTCTGTTCTGAGGTCTTCCTGAGATATGCTATCAGAGCAGGCATATTCATCCAAAAATCTTTAGTGTTAGTGTCATTTTGAGAGGAGTCACTACAAGAAATGCAAAGAAAACACATTTTTCTTATCATTTTGCAGACCTCAAAGCGCACGACTATTAAACAACACCCTAATTCCTTGACTTGTGTACATACTGAGAAGAGATCAGAAAAGGAGGTATTAAAAAAGGAGAGAAAGTGTGAGCATGTGTGAGTTCCACATATATAAACTGCCTGTCCAGAAAAGTTGCCATTTCAGAAGGGTCAAGATATAGGTCTGCATCAAGCAAAAAGAGCAATTTATGAGATTAAGAATTACTGGATAATGCTGAAGGATAGGCCTGGACTGTCAACTTAAAAAATAAATAAATAAATAAATACAGTGCCCTCCATAATTATTGGCACCCCTGGTTAAGATGTGTTAAAAGCCTTAAAATAAATTAGGTTTTTATTGCAGAAGCATATTGTCACACTGAAAATTGTAGAAAAATATAACGTGAATATAAAGTGAATTTTAAGGGGAAATAAAAATAATTATTTTTCATAAAATAACATGTTCCACAATTATTGGCACCCCTACCAATTCCTAGAAAAGAAATGCAATTGAAGTATTTCTGTCATTTCTACAGTAGTTTACAAAGTTGATCAGAGTATCTAGGAACATTTAATTAGTAATTTATCACTTCTTGCTTCCCTGGGGTATAAATATGATGTGACACAGAGGCCATTTCTCTTATCCACTCTTCAACATGGGGAAGACAAAGGAACACACCATTCAAGTAAGGCAGATGTGTGCCGACCTTCACAAGTCAGGCAATGGGTCCAAGAAAATAGCCACCCGCCTGCACCTGCCCATGTCTACTGTGAGAGGAATCATTAAGAAGTTTTAAAAAAACTGGAACAGTAGTAAACAAGCCTGGATGAGTATGCAAGTTTATTTTGCCTCCACGCACAGTGAGGAGGATGGTAAAAGACATAAAACATTCTCCAAAGCTCACTGTTAAAGAACTGCAACAAATGATAGCATCTTGGGGTCACAAAGTCTCCAAAACAACCATCAGACGCTATCTACATGCCAACAAGCTCTTTGGGAGGCATGCAAGGAAAAAACCTTTTCTCAGTCACAATCATAAACGCAAACGTTTGGAGTTTGCTAAGCGGTACTGCGGCATCAACTGGGACTGTGTCCTTTGGTCAGATGAGACCAAGATAGAGCTTTTTGACAACAAACACTCTAAGTGGGTATGAAAAGATGAGTATGCAGAAAAGCACCTCATGCCCACTGTGAAGTCTGGGGGAGGATCGGTGATGCTGTGGGGCTGTTTCTCTTCCAGAGGCCCTGGGAACCTTGTTAGAGTGCATGGCATCATGAATGCTTTGAAATACCAGGACATTTTAAAGCAAAATCTGGTGGCCTCTGCCCGAAAGCTGAAGATGGGTCGTCACTGGGTCTTTCAGCAAGATAATGACCCAAAACATGTGGCCAAATCTACACAGAAATGGTTCACCACACACAGAATCAAGCTCCTCCCATGGCCATCTCAGTCCCCAGACCTCAACCGCATTGAAAACCTGTGGAGTGAACTGAAGAGGAGAGTGCAGAGGAGAGGAGTCAGGTCACTGGATGATTTAGAGACATTGTGCAAAGAGGAATGGTCGAAGATCCCTCTCTCTGTGTTCTCTAATCTTGTGAAACATTATAGGAGAAGATTAGGTGCTGTTTTGTTGGCAAAAGGGGGTTGTACAAAGTATTAAACATCAGGGGTGCTAATAATTGTGGCACCTATGATTTGATGTAAAAGAATTATTTCTTAATGTGGGATTTTATTTCCACTGAATAAATGCACTTTTTCCATTGTGGTCCTATGTTATTTCGAACAAAACTGAATTTTTTTTAGAAGCTAAAGAACACATTTTAACCAGGGGTGCCAATAATTATGGAGGGCACTGTATACATCATGAACGTTGCACGAAAAAAAAAAAAAAAAACCCAACTCTATGAACAGTGTATTTTGATTTTGCAACATTACAGTAACAGCCCTGTATTTAAAAGCAAAAGGATGTGTCTATGACAATGTTATTAGACATTTTATGATTGATAAAACTTATAATCAGGAAAATTCATTCTGGCTCCTAAGTGGTAAAACAGAAATGTGTTTGCCTTATCAATAGTTTGAATCTTAATGCCACAGCCACCAAACATAGACAAAATTATCTGTTATCTAAGTGGAGGAAGTGACATCCATTCATGCCCATTAATCACACAACAGTATCAGTGTCTATTATTAGACATAAGCACATATATACACACCTGTGTAGAAGATGCTGGTTTGGTAGTATTTGCTCCAGTTTGCTAGTGTTTTTCAGTCTAAAGCTAAGTACAGCTGGTGAGGAACTGGATGTGAAGATCTTAATGATGCCACTAGGAAAGGAAAGTGTCATGTCTCCGGTGATCTTCACTATGCACCTAAAAAACAAGACACTGCTCAAACCTGGACAAACGTCTGACAGAAACTGTATTAAATCCAGTTTAATTGTTAATTGATATTGTTCTCTTAACTGTAAGCACATTATAATATAGTTCATTTCATTTTAAACATACAGGTAATGATTAGCAAAGATATGCATTTGCAGTACAATCAATGATACTTTCATTACATGATAAAAAAATAATGCTCATTGCCAAAAGCATTTATGACATATACTTAATACAACTCTTAATACACTTAAGAGTTTTTGTCACAGCAAGAAAGAACTTTAAATTTACCTTAGACATTGGGGAAACATAATGGTGTCTGTAGTTAAATAACAAAATGACTATTTTAAGTTTAGCATAACCTCTCTATACTTAAGTTGCTGATCTTGGAGTGTGGAATAACCGTAATTAAAAGGTTATTTTTTTATTGTTAAGAGAAGATTAGCTGAGCAAATAAAAATCAATTAGTGGCTAAACAAAAGCAATAGGCAAGGTTGCATTCCTCATTTATTTTTCCACTAATGCAAAAACTACGGTGATATGTTGATCATATTGTTCAGATTTAGTATAGGAGCATACTTATGCAAGAACAGCATTCGTACTAGTTATTACTGAAACACAAGAACTCACTTTTTAGGATCAGCTCCTTTGAAGTAGGCATTAACTGACTCTGTGAAAGCAACAGCTATGGGAAGTGAATCCTGGGACCCTAATGTTACTGGGCTGGGGCCACGAGATGTCCCTACAAAGAACGAAGGTAGAAGGTAAAGGCATCGATAAAAATATGAGAAACACAGAAAATCCATAATAAAAATATATACAGTTGCAATCAGAAGTTCACATCCATTCATCCTGTCATGTCATTTTTGGGCTTTCAATATTATATTTGAACTTGACATTTCTGAGGAAGAATGATTGTACAACATACATCTTTAACAGAAAAAAAAAGTCCTAAGAATTTGGAGCACAAGTTTAATTTAATTTCGGGTTTTCTTGTATTAACACAGGGTCAAAATTATAGATAGAATCTTTCTGTTCTAGACTGCAAGCCCAACACTGGCATGACTTTCATGAGGGTATGTAAACAACTCTGACTGTGTGCATGTGTATGTGTGTGTTTGGGCAGGACGGATCATATAAATTGTATGGATTTAATATCATGCTCACACCCAAGAAACATGTTAAACACAGCAAAGGCAAACAATGAAAACAAGTAGAATACAGTTGTTAAAACGATGACCATTTAATTTAATACAGATTACATGAAATGCCTGACCAGTGAACGGTCAATAGAATTAGTATGTAAGCATAGCCAAACAACCAAACAGAAACCTTTTTCCGATTTTCAGCATAAGGCATTTTACCTGCTAGATTTTCACATCTCTTCTCAAACCTGGGCAGTTTCGCCACAAATACATCATCCTCTTACAGCATCAATGAAAAAGATGAAATCCAAACCAGATATCAAAATAAAAGCAGTATAGAAACCCACAAATGTGTGAAAACATAGTGTAAAAATGTTTAGCCAATCTAAGGGTGAATTAATTGTACATTAACTAAATGTTCATTTACATGCATTGAAGAGAATGTAAATCTCACTGAAGAAGACAATCAATCCATGTATATTACCAGTGAATGAGTGAGTATAGAATTCTCACCAATGGTGGGTGTATTACTCGCACTCAGCGAGGCATTAGAACTCAGTGAGGAGGAGCTTTCGGCTCGTGCTAGAGGTGCAGTAGGCAGAGGACTAGCGTTGGTTGCCATAGAAGGACTGAATGGCCGTGCCTTTATGATGAAATAAAACAGGTAAACAAATTAATGATTGAAAATGATGTACAGCAAATATAATCCAAACATCATAAACAATACATCAATCAAACAATATATATATATATAAAATAACTCATTTATATAATCATTACAGTTTGTAATTCGCATGCATGAAAAAAGGTCCTGTAATTGTTCAAATGTGTGATGATTGTGCATTTCAATTTAGACATATTTCACATAAATCTAACTAGAAATAAAAAACTCACAATCTCATTGATGCCAGTCATTTTTCCTGCAGGCATTTTGGGGCGTGACGAGGGACGAGGAGGAGGAACAATTGCTGCTGTGCCCAGAGGGGTTGTAGGTCTGTTAGATGGAGGAACTATGTGGAACAATGAAGGCAACATAGTTATTTTGTGAGTTATTAAGTTGAGGGTTGCTAGAAAATCCCTGTAAACACATGACCTATTTATTATTACACAAAAAAAATCCATTAACTGATTTGAGTCATGACCAGCTGCTGTATATATGAGTGAACAGTATGGTGCCTTTTAATGTATGCCTAAATGTACTGTGAATGTAATTGTAGTTGTGTGCATTAGTTCAGTAATGCTGATTTTGTTTTTACTTGGGTGCACGGGTTGAAGTAATGGGCATGTGCACAGCACAGCTAATTTGCTTCTATTGATGCCTACTAAAGTCCATAAACTGCAAAGCTCAAAGAGGAAAAAAAGCAAAGTGACAACTAAATGGCTAAAAAGGAACTAACTGTAAGCAGAGTTAAGAGTTTCTGAAATGGTACCCGAAACCATAATTTTTTTCTTATATACAAAAAGTCGATTAAAAGGCAGTGCTGCTTCTTTCCGGCGGGTTTTTATGACCATAGCAGCCTGAACAAATTCTTTAAGATAACTGCTTTAAGTTCACCAGCATAGAGGCAGTATTAATAATAGACAGGTTTAAGCATTAAGAATTATTCGAAGGGACAGGGTAAAAGCTAAGTGAATGGGCTACCATATGCATAATAGTTATAAATCCTTTGTGCTCTTGAGATGAGAGGAAAAACAGGTGGACTTTTTTCCACGCTAAATTCTTTATGTAGGTGACAGTCAGGTTCAAGATAAAACTATAATTATAACAAAATAACACCACTAGTGAATGAATATATCGTTAACACCTGACACTCTTGCTCATCTTAACCTATTGTACAAACTAAATAAAAGCACAACCACTTACAGCAAACAGATTTCAGAGATAGTCCTTCAGTCCAAAACAATACAATTATTATTACTATTTAAGCACCATGCAGGACAGACGAGCTCTACAGAGGGTGGTGAGATCAGCTGACCACATCATCCACACCGTGCTCCCTGAACTGCACTCTACAGCAAGCGGTGCTAGACCAAGGCCAGGAAGAAAATGAATGACCTCAGTCACCCCAACAATGGACTGTTCCCTCTGTTGCAGTCAGGAAA
Source organism: Clarias fuscus (assembly GCA_030347435.1). NCBI lineage: Eukaryota > Metazoa > Chordata > Actinopteri > Siluriformes > Clariidae > Clarias > Clarias fuscus. The sequence continues at coordinate 11,109,759 of CM059212.1, forward strand.
GCACTTCCGCTCCCTAAAGGCCAACACAGAGAGACTGAGGAGGAGCTTCTTCCCACAGGCTATTTGGGCCCTCAACCAGAACACCACAAAAGGACTAAACAAATCAGATTTGGTTTTTGGTCATTAACACAATAAAGACACACCATGCATTTCTGCGTATGCATCAAAGTCAGAACATAGCGCATTACTCACTATGTTGCACATTTGCACACTGCTCATATGTTTTTCACATACAGCACATGAGCACTAAATGTACTGGACAACTACACTGCTACTAACACATGTATCATGTTATACTCCATGTTTCAATCATATTGCTGCTGTCATACCTGCACAATCGATTTTTTAAAAATTCTATATTCTTGCACTTTGCTACCTCAGAGTTTATCATTTCTTTCTGTAAAATCTGTGAATCCTGCATAACTTAAGCGTAATTACAAGCATTTCATAAGTGTCAAAAGCTTTTATGGACAATTACATAAAGGTTATGCAAAGAGTCAATATTTGCAGTGTAAGACCTCTGCAATTCGCCTGGCATGCTGTCAATCAAATTATGGGCCACATCCTGACTTATGGGCCAGCCCAATCTTGCATAACTAATGCTTGGAGTTTGGCGGGAATTTGAGGGTTTTTGTTTGTTCATCTGCCTCTTGGGGATTGATCACAAGTTCTCAATGGGATTAAGGTCTAAGGGAGTTTCCTGGCCATGACCCCAAAATTTCAAATGTTCTGTTCCCCAACCCGTAGTGGTTAGCCCTGTCGCCTTGAACCTCCAGGGTCCGGCTTCGATTCCCGTCTCTCTGTGCATGGAGTTTGCATGTTCACCCCGGGCTTGGTGGTTTTCCTCCAGGTACTCCGGTTTCCTCCCACAGGCCACAGACATGCAGATTAGGCAAACTGGCGTTCCCAAATTGCCCGTAGTGTGTGAATGAGTGCGTAACTGAGTGTATGTGTGTGTGTGTGTGCCCTGCGATTGATTGGTACCCTGCCCAGGGTCTACCCGCCTTGTAACCCTAAGGCTCCTGGGAGAGTCTCCAGGCCCCCGGGACCCTCAATACAGGATTAAGCGGTATAGATGATGAGTGAGTGAGTATTCCCCGTGCCACTTAGTTTTCACTTTTGCCTTATGGCAAGGTGTTCAATCATGCTGGTGTTCATCACCAAACTGTTCTTGGATGGTTGGGAGAAGTTGCTCTCGGAGGACATTTTTGTACCAGCCTTTATTCATGGCTGTGTTCGTAGGCAAAATTGTGTGCAAGGCCAGTCCCTTGGCTGAAAAGCAACCCCACACATGAATTGTCTCAGGATGCTTTTATAAGCCTTTCACTGCATATCATATTGTGCATAGTTGTGTATGTGACAAATAAAATTTGAATTTGAATTATGAGAAAAGATCATAGTGCTACCTGATGAGGATATAGAGGCAGTGGCACCAGAGAGACTGGGGCCAAATGGATCCAGAGATAGGAGGTCATTGCTGGTCATTCTACTGATAAATAGGAAAGATTGGTGATTAAAATACTAGAGTCACTAACATTTCTTCCCCTAACTTTATGCTCAAAGTTACAGATTATTGCATGCTATAAATATAATCCAAAACTAGCCTCGATTAAGAGAGGGTTGGCTTACACTGAAACTGCTTGAGTAATAAACAAGATAAGAGAAAACAGGATTTTCTGAATTTAAACATGATATGTCCTTACTCTGTGAAGGACATTTGCTGTGTTCTGGATCTTCCCAACTCATCACCTGAGGGAGAGGATGCACTCTAGTTTATAGGAGAACCAAAATAGTTTTTTTATTTCTTTTCAAATTTTCACTTAACTCATTTAAGCCCCATCTAGTTTAATCAAATTATTAAATCATTCATTCAATCAATTAATTAATTTGGGCTATTTCACTTCACTGGTTTTCTACAAGGCCATGCTGTTACTGTTATGTGAATTGATTGCTTGTTGAAATACTTGTGTGACTGTTATTACAATTGTGCTCTGGCGTTATATTTTAAAGATTTATAAAGTAATAAAAATAGTGTTCGAAAAAAAGCCAATGTGTGTATTTAGAATAATGATGGGGGCGATTACGAATGAACACAGCACCGCAACATGCATCCTTTTTTTTTTTTCCTCATGGGATGATCTAGCTCAAGTCAAAATGGCATGTGCTTCCCAGAACAAAATCTTTAGAGCAGTGGTAGTGGAATGATGGAAGAAGAAAAAGAAGGACCACTTACTGGACTGGTTCCTTCTCATGTGAACCTAAAAAGAGAAAAAATGAAAAGATTAAAGTAAAAAAGAAAAATAACAGAAAAGTATTGTACTCCCACATTCATTTAGTGAAAACAGCCCAAGCATGGACGCACATGCACACGTTTGTCTTATTATGCTTGTGAGTACCTTTCATTGACAATTTTTTTTTTTTTAATGCAGCTTCTTAACACCGTAACGTAACACTGTAACATAATTCTAACCTGCTTGAGTTTACAAGTCATTTTTAGGAGAAGGGTGATTCTTTTCCAAATCTGTTTTTTTTTATTCTACTTTTTTTTTTTTTTTTTACATGTTAGTGTTCTTTCACTTGAATGTTAAAAGTTGTACAGTTGTAAAGAAATACAGGTGGATAAAACTGTCTTCATTTCAGGCTGCAAAGCAACAAAATGAGATTATTTTAGGGGGGGGGGCATTCTTTTCTATACTCACTGTATGTTGAATGCAAACTGAAAGAGGAAATCGGAGCAAAATTTGCAGCAAAATTAGTTTTATTGATCAATTGGCAATGAAAAAAATTCTGAATGCATAATCATTTTGAGCAACACAGCCTCAGCATGATCATATAGACTATAGCCAAGTAGTCATGTGTACATGTTTTTTTTTCTTCATATTTTATCCAACCCAATAAGACAGACAAAATTATACATTTGCATGAAACCATCAATCCCCAATATTTTCTCAAATAATCACCTAAACCCATCCAACGTAATGAGGGTCCATTTGAGTACAATCATGTCTAACCCTGATAGCTTTCCTCTTGAACTATTCATCTCTGAACCATGATTTTCCATAAAAATTTCTGTAGACTTTTTTTTTTTTTGGGAAGGTTGCCAACTCCTTGTAAATATCGCCACATACTAGGAAGCTATTTAATTACTTAGGCTACTTAGGCCACTGCTAGCTAGCAGTAGACAAGTTGTAGCCAGGTAACATCACTGAAAAGCAAACAGAAGTGGCATGTTAGCTGGCATTTCAGTGTGTGCATGTTTGAGTCAAAATTTATGGATCAAATCAATTCGACAATTTCACTTTGGTATGGCGCCGCATGCTTTCGTAGTTCTGCGACGCCCCCCGTGGGAAATACGGAGTACAACATGACAGCGTGCTTTAATGAAACCAAAGAGCTTGTTTCCAGGAGAGGCGCGGTTTCCTCAGTTATATGGAAGTTGTTCTGGTTTGCAACTTTAGACATTGAAAAAGCCAAAGCCCGCTGTAAAATTTGTCTAAAGTTTGAAGCAGCATGACTAATTTACTTCAGCACCTCAAACAGAGCCGGAGGCGTGTTTGGCGCTGCGAGCTAAACAAGACAGCGGCAGTGCGAAAACACCGGCTAAAGACAGGTAAAAATAACAGCTTCTTTTCCTCACTGTATACCATATGATAAGCAGGAGTCTCGATGGAAAGATATCACTCATGTTGTGGCGTGTTATATCGCTAAAGACATAAAGACAATTAAAACGCTCAAAATAATCGACTCCTGACATGAGCTTCCAAGCCAAAAGTATTTTACAGAACATGAAAAGCAACACGAGGCAAATTTTTCAAGGCAAACGCGTGCCTTTCTATTCCTGCTACAAGTGCCCCTTCAAAGAGGGTCTTTAGTCATAATCATTTTGAAATCAAAAATCTAATTTTGTCTAAAAAAAAATTGGAGATTCGATTTATAGGGCACATTATAGGGCCAGCTCTACATCACACTGCACTTGATGGCCTGCTTTCTTCCCATATGCTTTCCGGCTCACCCGATTTCCCTCCCTGGACCACTTTTGGTTGGTCCTGACCACTGCAGACCCCTAACATCCCACATGAGCTGCAGTTTTGGAGTTGCTTTGACCCCATCATCTAGCAATTGCAATTTGACCCCTGTGAAAGTCACTCAAACCCTTATGCTTATGACAAATGTTTTTCTTGTAATTACGACCTGTTGTTATTTGCGATTATGTTTGCACATGCTCCTGTATTTCAGTTTATGAGTTTACATGCATGTATTTCTTACCGTAGCAGAGGGGGAAAGGGTTAAGTTTCCAATAGAAGCCTTCAGTTCATCTATGTTGGCTTTGTGCTGCTGTGTGCCACTGTTGGGCTGCACAGGCTTGATTTCCACATGAAATTTTCTGCGCTCTTCTTCTTCATCTGAATCACTGGATGAAGAGTTGTCTTTGGTATGTATGATGGAATCATTAAGGAATCGTGGTGGCTATAGACAAACGCATGTTTGTGTGTATAGTGCTCATTTATTAGCTTACAAATATCATGGTTGGTCAGATGATATTTAGTTGGTGAACAAGTTTACCAGGAAGAAAAGCATTGTTGTGGTTGTGAGCTTTCCACTTACCACTAACAGTGCTTTGTTATATGCCTGTATGTGAACTGTTAATTTTTTTTAATGCTTTTAAATCAATGTCTCACCAGAATAAATGTTATTGTATGTGAGAATAAATTAAAGCGTTTAGAAATCTAGCATTTAGAATAGCTTGATTTCAACACTCACAAAGCATGCCACTATCAGGTGTTGCCTGCTTTCCTGACAGTTATCCATCACCAAAATATTATCTGGTCACATACAAACACATACATACAAAATCACTCCCAGAGGCAATTTGGAAACACCATATGAATGTATTAGGACTATGCAAGGAAAATGGAATACCTGGAGGAAACCCATCTTGGTGAGAACACGGAAACTCCACACACAGACCTGAGACAGGAATCGAACCCTCAACTCTGGAGGTGCAATGCCACAGTTCTATCCAGTACTATCTGCTGCCTATATTACAAAAATCAAGTATCTCAAAATATTTTAATATTTCATAAAAATACCTGGGGGTCTGTTTACGTAACCACAATCATGGGAAAGCCTGCTTTTGATGGCTGTACAGAAGGCGATAATTGATACTGTGGAGAAGGCCATCGTTGAAAGGACTAGCTATTCATAGGGTACAATAGTAAAAATATTCATGTAAAGTTGACTGGAAGGAAAAAGTGTGGTAGGAAAAGCTGCACCAACAATTTTGTTCAAAATGTCCAAAAGTCAATGCAGCTGTCTACCAAGAAGTTTCTAGAGCACTTCATGCTTCCATCTTCTTACAAAATTACAGATCCCAAATTCCTTTTGCAGCAGCAGTTAGCACCTGCCCACAGTGCCCAAACTACCACTAACTGGTATGCTGACCTTGACTTGGACCCCATAGGTTCTCTATACAGACAAGTTGAATGTTGCTATTAAAGCAACATGGTCTTCAATGAACCATCCATGCCATGGGACACTGAGGCATTTTTGAGTTTTACTTTTTAAATTACATTACAGACAAACAAATAAAACACTTTCCCCATGATATTCAAAAGTTTTGAGATTCACTCTATATTTGGAAACTTCATAACATAAAAATCAGCACGAGTGAATTGGGTGAAACTAAGAAGGCAAGATGATTTGACAGGCACAGATAAAGGATATCATTTTCACTGAATTCCGGCCTGATACAGAAACCTTCTTCATCCACCTGAGGCACATTCTACGATGGAAGCACAGTGAACAGTGAAGCAATGCATTAAAACATTTCCCTTCCTTTAAACAGCCTTTTATGTAACATTTGCCCACAACTCACAGCATTCTGAAAATCTATGGGTCCATAGAAATCTGGGGGTGCTCCATTGGCAGTGTTCTGTGCAAAAAAATTAATTCTATTCAAATACATGTAGTCATACAATAATAGGTCTGCTTGATATTTGAGGGAAAACATCTCTGTATTTATTCACTGTATATTACTCATAGCCCCACATTTACAGATTTTATCATTTAGAAAGTAGAATTAAAGTAAATGTACAGTAGATATTAATATAAAATGGATAAGGAAACCATTAAACATTCTGTACAATTTAAGCTTTGTTTCACACATACAAGAAAAATATTTATCAAATACTTACAGGAGTTTCGGCTTCTGTAGATTCACTGGGTCAAAAGAAAAAAAAAATTACAAATTTGTTTTGAAATTAATAAATGCTAGTATTAGCATATGACTAGTAAAATACGTCCAGTAAATATATAAAGCCAAGGTTTTAATCTACTAAATGCAAAAGATTATTTATAGGAAATAAACAACCAACCCAAACACACACACAAAAAAACTTTATTTACGTGGAATCTGTATCCTTATCTTTTCTTCGTCCTGGAATTGCAAAGGTCTTCCTCTTTCTAGGTTTGGCAGCTAAATAAAGAGGTTTTAATAAATGTCACCCAGTGCAATTTCAAGATGCTTTTTGTCAAGATAGTCTAACAAGAAAGAATATACATGTACACAGTATACACAACATAAAATATTAATGCATATTAATAAATTATTAATATAAAAAATTTAAAACAATCCATTTGGGAGGCTTCACATTACTAGACAGCAATAAACATATTAACAGACATATTACTGTTTATAGGCAGTTTATTGTCACAGGAAATTTGACATAGAAAAAAACGTTGAATAGAACCATACTCAAAAAAGGAACCCGTTCTTCTTAGGGCGCTACTAGATCACATGGTCATAAGTCCCTCCTATAAATGTGTGCACTGAGGATGAAAATGCAGCTGTATAAGAGGAAATATTTTTTAGTTGATATAAAGTCTACTTTGTTGTGGTTCCCTACTATTTACAGTAATATTTGTGGCAGTTTCAATCATTGACTGTTACAGTGATTGGCAAAAGCCATCATAGTAAAACTATTTGTTTCAATGCAATCCAAGCCCTCTTTGTGGTTATTAAGCAGAACCATCCTCAGGGTTGGCCTCAAGGGCCATCAGCAGCAGTTAGAGGTCTCCATGTGACGAGAACATAAACCAGAAGTGGGGCACCAGGATGCATCAAACAGTTTCCATGCAACAAAAACTCTGGCACACGATCAGGGAAGCTGCAACCAGTGAAAACTCCAACAACATAAAATAATACAAACCATCACATCCTCCTATCAGAAGTCTAGACTTGCCTTTACAACAAGTGATAGGAACAGGGCAAGCCAAACTATCCAGGGCCATCGGGAACCCACAGAGCAAACACATCCAAAGAATCCTTCTAAATCATTAATTTATCTGAATAAGTTGGGGGTTAGGATGACTAACCACTGATTAACCACTTTTAAACTTTTAGAAACCCATAAAGGATACATACCTTCTGTAGTAAGAGAAACATTACATTCCTCAAAGTCAATGGGTCCTGTGAGCAAACATAGCAAATCAAAAATCATTCAGTCAGTTCAGTTCTGAGTTTTTGTCAGTTATAGTTCTCCAAGCTTGGCTCTTATTTGTGGCAAGTTTGCACAAAAAATACCCAGCTAATAAAATTTAATTTTATCACTCCATTCTAAAGGGAATTTCAGAATATTTGCCACACTTCAAAATCAAGAAAAAAAAAGTATCCATCAAACATCCATCACAAACATGATTCAAGCTTTCCATGCAAACATTTACACAAAATAATTTTACTGCACAAATATAATCATCATAAGTTAACAGTAAATAACATTTTATTTTAACAACATTTGGGGGTCTTTATGCTGGTTTGCACCTAAGACTGTGTGTGTCTGTGTGTGCCTGTGTGTGTGTGTGTGTGTGTGTGTGTGTGTGTGTGTGTGTGTGTGTGTGTGTGTGTGTGTGTGTGTGTGTGAGAGAGCGTGTGAGTGTGTGTGTGAGAGAGAGAGAGAGAGAGAGAGAGAGAGCATATGATAGCATTACCTGGCCTTTCTCTGCCGGTCCCTTTACTCTCAGCCAGTTTCTGTAATAGACTTTCCACAGATGTGTTCTCCATATTATTCACAAACTCTTTCTGCACCTTCACAATGAAGCAAGGGAAGCTTATATTTAAAACATTGAATATTTACCATGTACCAATTTAATCATGCATCCACTCACTTTATTCTTGATGCAGGAAGAACACAGGAAGTGTAACAAACCTGAACCCAGGAGCAGATTTAAAATGGAGAGCCTAGAGCTATTAGATGACCATTCTATGCTCTGTACCAGTGTGCTAGCCTCTAAATCAGGGATGTCAACCTCGGATTTTGCCTAGATCACATGAGTTGTTTTTTTTTGTGAGCTCTTGACAAACCATAGTTAATATCAAGAGATTCACTGAACTTCAGCATATTCAAGAATCAAGTTACTCTAAAGAATGATAAACACATGATGGTACATTTGATTTAATTGTCATACTCAAGCAATTAGCTGACTTATTATTTAAGCTTGCTGGCTCTGAGTTTGCACAATGCCTCTTTGTTTTAAAATACAGTGGAACCTTGGATTACGAGCATAATTTGTTCAGGAAGTGGACTCGTGTTCCAAAACACTCGTAAACCAAATCATCATTTCCCATAAGAAATAATGAAAACTCAAATGATTCATTCCACAGCCCCAAAAAATACATAAAAATAATTAATACAATCTATAAAATGAAAATAAAACAAATTAATCTGCACTTTACCTTTAAAAAAAAAGTACAAATAAATCCTGACAGATAAGTGTTTCCGTTTGTGCGTGCAGGCGCCGTGTGTGTGTGTGTGTGTGTGTGTGTGGGGAATTAGCCCCTTCCCTCGCCTCATTTTACACAGTAACACTCCTCCTCCCTCTCCCCACCTTGTTTTTTAAGTTTCACAACACACACACACAACGGAAACACCGTTTTAACAGGAAAAAAAGAAATCTCTCCGAGACTGGCATGAGCGCATACTAACGGAATCACTTAAGTTTCACAACAAACGGACACACAAACAAGGAAACACCGTTTTAACAGGGAAAAAAGAAATCTCTTTGACCTGGCGTGAGCATACTAAGGGAATCACTGCTGTAAAGTAAAAAAAATAAATAAATAAAATAAAAAATGAACCAGCACCTTACCTTTGAAAAGAATCGCGACAGAGCAGAGTTTGTGTGTGTTTGTGAAGCCGGGGAGGGGGTGAAAAGGCGAAAGAGCGTCAGGGTGTGTGTGTGTGTGTGTCGGTGTCAAATTACGTGCGCACACGCATAAGAGACGAGCGGAGTTTCTGTGTGTTTGCAAAGCCGTGGGAGGGGGATGGGTTGGGGGGAGGTGAGAGAATGACGCTCGGTTTTAAAATAAGAGTCGCATGCGTGATACATGATACTCGGCGCTCGTAAACTAATACTTGCTCGGTTTCCAATTAAAAATTTATTAAAAATCTTTGCTCGGTTTGCGGAACACTGTAAAACCATATTAGGAGTAAATTTTGTCTTGTTTATATAACTACCCTCTTAACACTTCTCAATTCAACTGTACAGATAATGTATTTATTCATTTATCCCCCATCAAAATGAAACGTTCTGATTGGCCGAGCTCTCTCAGAGGGGAGAGATGAGAGGTACTTAGTGCTCCCACATTAATCACGGCTCTACAGCCAGTCATGGGCGTCTGTGAGCTCGCGCAACGGAGGGAGCGAGCAGTTCGAAAAGATGCGGTCGGCTGGCGTCACGTGGTTCGGAGGAAACACGTGATAGTCTTCGGGCCTCCCGGCTGAGTGGTAGTAGTAGCCTTAATGTGGGAGCCCCCTAGTGACGGGGAGGAATTGGACACGACTAAAATTAGGGAGAAAATCGGGGGGGAAAAAATAAAAATAAAAAAATTAAACATTAACTCCATATCATGCCCAAGGTTATCGAATGTGATGCCAATATCTGTAGTGTAGTGGCTAGCTTTCTACATGCACACTACCTTGTGTCATGATGTTATTATGCCTGTTATTGCAATTGTTGTTGTTGTTATTATTATAACAACAACAATAATAATAATGATAATAATAATAATCACTCATAAAAATATATTATTAACGACAACATCTGACTTTGTGTTAATGCAGGGCACAGACCCCAGAAGTGGAACTCATGAAAAAAGGATTCAAGGAAAAACTGGCTTTGTACATCAGCCAGCCTTTACTTCTGCGCTAATTTGTGTTTACTTACCTCTCCGGTCTGTTTGTGTGTATCCTCAATCAAGTGACAATATGACTGGATAATTTCCTTCATTTGCATAACATGGTTTTCTTCAATGTCCTGAAACTTCTGTTTACACACACACAAATAAATAACATGTGGTGTGAGAGGAGGGAAAACAGAATAGTTGATTGGTTGCTGTCCTTTTCGGGCCACTATAGATTCCTGTAATGCTATACATTTATTATATGTTTTTTAATAATTACAAAAAATGCATCTAAAAAGCTGTCTTTTAAATAGCTTTGTAGCAGAAGTATAGCTCAGCTTATATTTTAAACTCCCCTACAGAAGTCATTCTGAAACCTCAGGATCATCGCAATAAAGATCACTATTCCCCCACCATTAAAGCTGAAAAAGAAGCAGCCAAAATAGCTTTCCCAGTATGTGATGTCATGACGTCACTGATATATCTGATTAATTAGTTCTCTGAAAAAGTGCTGTGTTTTGTTTTTTCTGGGTCAGAATAAAATAATAATAATGATGATAAAATCGATATACAATATTTAAGGGGCCAGTTAACCTTGCATCATCTGGCCACGGGGCCAGTAAAGAAAACAGTTACATTGGACACTGTTATACAAGTTTGCACAAAAAAATACCCAGCTAATGAAAAAAAAAAAAATTATCACTCCATTCTAAAGGGAATAATTCATGTTCAAGTTTGTCAATTTCAGAATATTTGCCACACTTCAAATCATGAAAAAAAAAAAAAAATTAAACATCCGTCACAAACATGATTCAATCTTTCCATACATTTACACAAAATAATTTTACTTTTAATTTTTCATTATAATTATAATAATCTCTTGGGGGTCTTTAACACTTTTGTGTTAGTGCATGCGTTTGATTTTCATATCAAATTGACTTGGATAGCTCTAATCCATGACTAAATTACCTAATGAAAAGCACAGCTATTACACAAGGATACATACCTGTGCTGTTTCTGTCATTTTTTTCTCAAATTCAGCCTTTGTGCTGGCATATTTCTCCACATAGGACTTGTATACTTCTCTGGCTTTCTTAACCTTCACCCCAGCCTAATCACACAAAAGACAGACATTTTAATACTCTCTTTATTTCTAATGTTATGGTGCTTGATGGGTTTTGCAAATGCACTTGACAATACTGTTCTTGCCAGAACTATTCCACAACAGCTGACCTTAATGTCTTGTAATAACAGTTGATGGTTGTTGTTACTTAATTACCCAATACCATATGTGTCATTTAATAGTTTTAAATCTCCAGTACTGTTTTAAAATGTAAAAAAAAATACATCAAAACTTCTGTCCAAACTTTGGACTGGTGTGTCCATAGTAATAAGGCTATAATAATTTATTAAAGTTTATTACTTGTGAATATGGTAGCTAGTTAGATATGGCATGTCAGTGTATGTACATATGTATGCATACCTTATCTAGGTCTCTCTGAGTGGAACCTTCTTTGCGCATGCGTTCCTGTTCCAGAGTCTTGCTGTTGTAGTTTTCTTTACTTTTTTGCAATGCCTGGGACACACTCTGGATGTTTTGCACAGCCTCCAGCGTGGGTGCCACTTCTTCCTTAGTCTGATATAATGATGAGATCATGAGTACAGACATCTCAAAAGAAATCAAAATACTACATTATCAGTATTTCTTTCATGACTTTTAATTTACTTAATTTTTATTCTGTCCACATTCATATGACCATTCTTTTTTTTGGAAAAATCTATTTTGACTGTACATTTGCCTATAAGGACAGCAGAAAAAGTGGAAAATCAAGTAGATGTGATGACAACACTACAACTGTGTATATTTAATTGGTATTGTTAAGCTAATTTCATAAAAGCCCGGGATGAATGACCAATGTTTCGTGAATTGCTGATAGATTTCAACTACTGCAATGTCTCAGTTGGGAGATTAAAATTTCTGTTGAAAAATGTGGTGTTTGCAGCTTGATGGACAAGACAGGTCAAAATGTAAGTGAATGTTTTATGTGAAACATTGCACTCCTATATTACTACAGCTCCATGAGTTGTCTCTAGTTTATCTAGCACTTTCAACAATTGGCAAGAATTTAAGAAATCTAAAGGTTTCTACGTTTATAATTAAAAATACTAAAAACAAGTAGCAGGAATTGTAAGCTTAAAAGACGAAATGCTTATGAAATGTGATGGTTAAAATTTTAAAAAAGTAATAGTGTTTGAATGCTAAAATGGTTGCTGGGTTTTTGCTTCTTGATTACCACAGTTAAACCTATGAACACTTGGCTTGTTACTACTGTAGATGTTTAGGAGCCTCACCCAGCTGGTTTGCTATGGCATGCCAAGGAAGATTCAATATTATCTTACTTGTTGAAAAGTTGTAGATTGTCAGTTGCTACCTTCTGAAACCTTGTGAGGGGTGCTAACTAGAATGGTACTGGGTAACTGTTTTGCAAAGTGGTTGGTTGCCTGGGTGTTGCTAGTCTAACTTAGTTGATAACTGTGTGGATCCAAGTTTCAAGCTGTTGCTAAGTAGCTGTTTATTGGTTTATAGGCTAACCCAGTTGGTAGCTAAATTGTTGCTAGGTGGTTGCTATGAAAAACCAACTGGTTTCTAAGGTGTTGCTAGCCTAATCCAGTTGGTTGCTATGTGGTTTCTATGCTAATCCAGTTGGTTACTAATGTGTTGTCAGCCCTAACTAGTTAGTTGTTTTGTGACTGCTATTCTAACCCAGATGGATGCAACCCAGTTGGCCTGATTCTGTTGCGAAGTGGTTATTGGGCTTAACTACTGTTGCGAAGTAGTTCCTATGGCATTCAAATTGTTAGTTATAAATAGTACTACTAATAATTATTAATAATTAGCTGGAAAAAGTTTGTAAAAAAAAGTTTAAAGTTAAAAAAATCTGCTTCAATTTAATCAGTGATATTATTTTAGGCTGAAGCCCACATACATGACTGTCTGCAAGAAAGATTTTTTAAAAACTGTAATTAGGGCCCAAGCACTATAAGTGCGCAGGACCCTCTTGTTTTCCTAAGGATTATTAGAGCCCAAGCACTAGAAGGTGCGCAGAACCCTCTTCTTTTCCTAAGGATTATTATAATATTTTTTCCCCCACCCTTTTGGACTTTTCGGGGGCCTTAACATGCTCAAAAACTCATGAAACTTGGCAGACAGATTGAAATCTGCTGCCATCAGGATGCCTGAGAGTCTCATGGCCCCCAGGGGCCCCCACATGAGATTTTGCTGCATAGCTCATACACACTTTCACGTAGGCACACGAAACCCAGTATACATTTAGAGCTGATCGAGCCGAACAACTTTCGCGCTGCATGTCCTGGGCTCAACTCAACAGGAGGCCAGTTATTTTGGGTCATTTGCAAAAACGCACCCGATGGATTTTGATATACTCCTCCTGGGGAATTTACACAATCACCACCAAACCGGGCCGAAACACACTGAGGACGCAAAATTGCGGAAGGATTTTCGATATCTCAAACGGGCCAGCCGTGATAATGTCTTAAACTTACACCAAAAAATTTTTAATAACTTTCAGTGTGGCATTATATTGAGTGACATTATATTCAGTGACGCCTTCAGTGACATCACGTTCAGGAACATCATCGTGTGAGGCTTATTTTCCAGCATCTGCGGCCTATTGTACACACACAAACATCACAAATGTTAACACACACATGCGCGTGCGCACACACACACGGCTCTCTCACGACCCGCACACACGCGCGTGCGCGCACACACTAACGTACTCAACAAATATTTAGGGCCCAAACTGACATTAGCCCTGTATAGTGTGTGACGTGTGCAGGTTGTGTGGTGCAACCGAGTGACGATGGCTTTTTCAAGGTCTTAACACCCTCAAATAACACAGGTTGTGCGGTGCGCCCAGGGTGGTAATGGGACAGGGTGCTTAGGCCCGTCATCGTTGCTTGCAACTATATATATATATATTTTTTTTCCATCCTTTTGGACTTTCTGGGAGTCTTAACATGCTCAAAAACTCATGAAACTTGGCAGACAGGTTGGAATCTGCTGCCATTAGGATGCCTGAGAGTCGTCTGGCCCGAGGCCCACAGGGGTCCGCACACAAGTTTTTGCTGCCTAGCTCATACACACTTTCACATAAGCACACGAAACTCTAAAAATTTAGAGCTCACTGACTCGAACAACTTGCCCACTGCATGTCCTGGGCTCAACTCAACAGGAGGCCGGTTATTTTGGGTCGTTTTTGATATCTCAAACAGGTCAGCCGTGATAATTACCTAAAAAACGTATAGTCTTAAACGTACAGTGGAACCTTGGATTACGAGCATAATTCGTTCCGGAAGTGGGCTAGTGCTCCAAAACACTCGTAAACCAAATCATAATTTCCCATAAGAAATAATGAAAACTCAAATTATTCATTCCACAGCCCCAAAAAATTTATAAAATAAAAATAATTAATACAATCTATAAAATGAAAATAAAAGAAATTAATCTGCACTTTACCTTAAAAAAAAAAGTACAAATACACACACACACACACACACACACACACACACACACACACACACACACACACACACACACAGAGAAATCTCTCTGAGACTGGCATGAGCACATTATTAACGGACTCACGTTTTAAGTTTCACAAGAAACACACACACACAACGGAAACACCATTTTAACAGGGAAAAAAGAGATCTCTCTGACCTGGCGTGAGCGCATTCTGCTATAAACTAAAAAACAAACCAAAAAAACGAATGAACCAGCACCTTACCTTTGAAAAGAATCGCGACAGAGCAGAGTTTGTGTGTGTTTGTGAAGCCGGGGAGGGGGTGAAAAGGCGAAAGAGCGTCTGTGCGTGTGTCGGTGTCAAATTACGCGCACACACGAATAAGAGACGAGCAGAGTTTCTGTGTGGGGAAGGTGAGAGAGTGACGCTCTGTGTCAAAATAAGAGTCGCATGCGTGATACATGATACTCGGCGCTCGTAAACTAATACTTGCTCGGTTTCCGATTAAAATTTTATTAAAAATCTTTGCTCGGTTTGCGGAACCCTCGTAAACCACGTTATTCGCAATCCAAGGTTCCACTGTATGCCGAAAAATGATTAATAACTTTCTGTGTGGCATTATATTCAGTGACACGTTCAGTGACATCACATTGAGGAACATCATAGTGTGATGCTTATTTTCCAGCATCTGCGGTCTATTGACACTCACACACCGCTCTCACGACACACACACGCACAAGTCACATGTCGCACACAAATCACTAATGTTAACACACAGACATCCACAAACAAATTTACTCATCACACACAGACTGACACATCCACTTGTCACACACACACAGACACACCTCTTTCCCTCACTCTCACACACATTAACCCTCGCACACACGCACGCACGCACGCGCGCGCACACACACACACACACACACACTCAACAAATATTTAGGGCCCAAACTGACATCAGCCCTGTATAGTGTGTGACGTGTGCAGGTTGTGCTGTGCAACCGGGTGGCGATGGCTTTTTCGAGGTCTTGACACACTCAAATAACACACAGGTTGTGCGGTGCGCCCGAGGTGGCGATGGCACCAGGTGCTTGGGCCAGTCATTGTTGCTTGCAACTATATTTTCACAATTGTTTTTTCATCTTAAAGAAAAAAAAGAGTAGCTATAGAGAAGTTTATATTTAAACCTTGTTTATGCTAAGTTGTACTTCTTTTGTCCGATAAAGATTAAGTTTAAGGAGGTAATTTGTGTATATTATTTCATTACAAACATCAAATTTATGCTTAATTAATGTTGGCAGTAATTTGTGTTCTTGATTACTAATAATTTGTATCTGCCCTGAAAAAAATGAGATACATATGGATTCTTCGCCACAGTTCAAAATACAGAAATTTGAGAAATACAGTTCTATTATGGTTTTACAGCTTTACAACTGGGCGTAAATCCTGAGGAATCCTAAGCAAACTTGCTTAAACGTTCTCTTGTGCACATGGATGTTTTGTTTGCAAATCATGGGGAATTTTTACAAGTTCTGTTTCTTTACAACATTTTGACTTACACAGTCCTATTTCTCCATCTGCAGAAATTCTGTAAATGCATTCTAAATGCCGTCACATCATAAATGTTTGTGGCTCAATAAGCAATTACTGCACTTTTCCTATGTTACATAAGATTTTCTTGCTATTTGCTTACTAACAGTCTATACCATTTTATTCTGTATACAGGATCACGGACGGTCTGGAGCCTATCCCAGAAGCCTCTCAGGACACGAGGCAAGGGACACCCTAGATGTGGTGCCAATCTACAGTATGTCAGGGTATAAACACATACACTCACTCACACAAGAATTAATTCACCCACTCTGGGCAATTAGAGAACGCTAGTTAGCATGATCTGCATGTCTTTGAACTGTGGGAGGAAACCTGTGTACCTGGAGGAATCCCACCATGCACAGGGAGAACTCCACACACACAAACCTGTGGTGGGATATTGCTAGTTACATCTATGATAAAATATAGACAAATTACATGTTTACATATTTCATTAAAGCACACTGCAGAATTGTTCTGCAGAATTAATTAATGGAAACATATGTATACTATAAATATTCTCTCTGCTGCTAAATTTTGCTCTTCTCAACAGCAAACAGTTGTTTTACAGATAAAGAATTTTGTATGTTGCTATTTTCATTTGAATGAATGTTTGAGCAGTTATTTTATTTTAATGTAATTATACCCACCCAAATTTCCTTTTTTACTTACTAAATTACTAATAAAATTGAATGCAATTGTTCATGCATACAGTGAGCTCAATATTTAAAAAAATTTGGAGACTGACATTTTCCACTCTTAACCCTTTGTGAATAATAAGATATTATTGAACAAATTGGGTTTGTTGGTACACTGTTATTGACAACACAACTGCTGAGCCTCTGACGAGCAGAAACAGTACCTTCTTATGGGCTTTGGTCTGTTCTTCTGCATATTTCTGCACCTCCTTAATGAGGTCTTGCAATTTGCGCACAAGGTCCATGTGACAGCCAGCCTGTTTTTCTGTTGACACCTTAAAGACATCCCATACTGGAGCAAATGTCCTGTAGGAAAAGTGTCTTTTTAAAGTCATCACACTTGAAAACAATTCTCTCAAATCAATCTACTATCGACACATACTGTATAGAACAAACAATTCGGATGCTTTGTGCCTGCTGATAAGCTTTTCTGCTCATCGCAATTGTAACAAGTGATTATTTAGTTATCTGTAATTTTTTTTGCCTTTTATTGGGGCTTTTTTTTTTTTTTTTGCATTATGCTCCTAGCCATTTGATTGGCTGATTAGAAAACAGCATAAATGGGCATGGGAATAAGTATTCCTAATCAAGCGAGGTGAGGGTCCATGTTTTTCATCATTCTTTAATTTTTATTCTTTAGTGTTATTAACATATGATGTTCTGTTTTCTGTTCTGGCACCTGGGTGGTGGAATGAACTTCCTCTAGATGTGCATATAGCTAAGTCACTGGCAATCTTCAAGTGCCAACTAAAGATCTGTTTCTTAGATATTTGGATTAATCTACAATTGTAATTCTACAATGCAACAAACCTGAAAGCTACAGTAAACAATAAAAATAATCAAGACATCACAGCTTTAAAACAGTTACCATACTCATTAACACTGGACATAAGATAGAAAGTTTGTTGAATAAAATGCTGTTCTACAAAAAGAATGGGAATTAAAAAAAAAAAAAATAGCCCTGGTATATTTTCCAGTGTATTTTCCAGGCAAATTGGCAGAGACACAAAAAACACACTCACTTTTGGTTGAAGTCAAATACAGCAAGAGATACAAATATTCTAAGCACTAAACAGTAGCATAACCTAGAATTTGTATGAGTAAAACATATATTCATTCTCTCTCTCTCTCACATACAAACACAAAAACAAACAAAAGAAACACACACATATACATACCCCAGCTGGGAGAAGTTGCTAGCAGATTTGGCCAATTTGGTGATTGCTCTGGAGTATGTCTCCTCAATTGTAACCCTGAAAACAATTCAAAAACACAATCAGTCACTCCTTGCTCAATTTATACCACACCGATTTTAGGCCTTTGTTTGATAAATCATACAATAATACCACTTTGTCAAACAACCAAAAAAGATGATGTAGACAGTATTCTAGGCCTTGAGTACAGCGTCGCATGCAGACAGGGAGACAGTGCCAGCTGATTGACAGCATCGTGCTGAACAGGCCAGGGGCATCTAGTCAGTACAATGTGTGCTTACACAGAATATCATAAAGACCTATCTAAACATAAAACAGGCAGTGATCTACATCAAATATTCAAATAAAAGTAACTTACATCTACAACACCGCAGGCTGAGGCATAGCCGAGATGCAGTAAGCAAAAAATTTAACAGATTAACATTCTGACTAAAGTTTTCATAACTAAGGGTTAAGTTAATAAGAAGTCATTTGGTTTCAGTCACCAACGACTCAAATAGACATTGCGTGTTTTATTTGAAAGTAACCTTCAACCCAGCATCTTTTTTTTTCCTAAATATTTTTGTTGCATGCAGAAATAAGATTTCATTTTCTCTGTAGCAGTTCATCGAATTCATAAACACAACATATATATATATAGTTTTCTTTTTTATACATAGCACAAAAACAATATATTAGCAGTGTTGTCTACATTTTAGATGTCAAAAAGGATTTGTAGCTCTCAATCTTTTCCTTTAGAAATGGATCCAAATGGCTCTTTGTGTGTTTAAGGTTGAAGAATAACTTTTGGAAGTCCTAACCATTGAACAGTAGAAACAGTCAAAGACCTGACATTTTGGAGATGCTCTGACCCAGTCATCTAGCCTACACAAGCTGGCCTTGTCAGGGCACCAAACTGCTTGGCTAATGGGGTGTGCTGTCCCCACCAAGAAGCTTGCACCTCTGTAGGGAATATTTTTACTTTTTGTGTGTTTCACGATTCTTCTTTGTGCATGAGAACAGAGTGTTTTCTTTCTTTTACCTTGACACGCTGCACTATCATCAAACACGAACATAGATTAGACTAAGGAACAGGTCGTAAAACCGTCGGAGGTTTCCAACTAAGAACAACTC
Organism: Clarias fuscus; assembly: GCA_030347435.1. Lineage (NCBI taxonomy): Eukaryota > Metazoa > Chordata > Actinopteri > Siluriformes > Clariidae > Clarias > Clarias fuscus. Next base: position 11,129,101 of record CM059212.1, read on the forward strand.
ACAAAGATATTATTCTTCTCCACGTTATCTTTTAGAACCATTCCAGGCCAGATGTAACAACTCCTGTACCCTCCTTTTGGTGCTTGTGTGTGTGTGTGTGTGTGTGTGTGTGTGTGTGTGTGTGTGTGTGTGTGTGTGTGTGTACATATATATACTTCTGTCTTCCACAATAAACTTTGAATGTCTCACTGAGCACTGACTTGTGTGTTTCATTGAGGGGTTCCCTGGATCCAGGCGGGTCAGCAGAATACAAGCGGAGCACTGAGTAGACCAAAGGGGGTCTACCGAATAAACAAGAAATCCTTACAACCTCTCTTCCTGCTCATCATTGGGGTGCCCTGTAAAAAACAAATCTACCAAAAAAAATCACAGGCATGGGGAGCCCAAGGGGAAAACAACCCACTCACTTCTTCATGGCTATCAAATATGTTCAACATATGCAAGACCATATTAACAACATTCAGAATCCCAGAGGTTTTACATCAGGCTAGAGAGGAGTACATGGTCAAGATATTATAAGATGGAATATTTGATGTGCCCACCCACCCCTGGTCCTGCCCTATCATTTTGCTTCCCATGACTGACAGAAACCTAATAGTTTGCAATGAGTTCTGAAATTATATATTGTAGATTAACAGTGACCTAAACAAGAAAGACCCACACAACCCAGCACTCCAGGAGACTGGCTAAAAGTCCTGATCTGCTGTCTCCATGTGTCTGTGCTCTGACCATCATTGCTGTATGATGCTACACCCCGATTATTACAGTAATGATAGTCATTTGGTGTTCCACAGGGTTTGGTTTTAGGCTCACTGCTTTTTTCCCTTTACATGCTTCCTTTGGGTAACATAATTCGTAAGCATGGTATTAGTTTTCATTGTTATGCTGATGAGACACAGTTATACGTCTCAGCAAAACCACATGAGAAAAAACAGCTTGCTAAAGTTTAGCAATGCGTAAAGGATATAAGAGACTGGATGCTAATTAACTTCCTTCTGCTTAATCCTGATAAGAGCAACAGTAAAAGACCTCTGTGTGATTATAGATTCAAGTCTTTCATTTGAAGCTCATGTAGATAATATCACCAGGATAGCATCCTTTCACCTCAGAAATGTTGCCAAGTTAAGGAATATATTGTCACTAAACGATGCAGAAAAACTAGTTCATGCTTTTATCACCTCTAGGTTGGACTATTGTAACGCCTTACTGTCTGGTTGTTCAACTCGGTGCATAAACAGGCTTCAATTAGTTCAGAATGCAGCAACGAGAGTCCTCACTAGAACCAGAAGATACGAGCACATCACTCCTATCTTATGTGCACTTCATAGAAATTTCATATTGATTTTAAAATACCACTTTTGACATATAAAGCATTAAATGGTAGGGGTGCTCTGATCAGGATTTTTGAGGCAGATCACCGATTTCCGATCACTAGAAGCTGTATCGGCCGATACCGATACCGATCACCGATTACAGGGTCTACTTGAAGCCTTATCATGTAGCATTATTTATTAAACTATAACAACAATGTAAATTAATTACTGAAATCACAAGAAGAGGAATATCATGAACTGACAACTGTATTTATTGGCAAGCAACATGTGCAACACGTCAACTTAAAACATAGCAGCCTGTGCTTGGTTAGTAATTGGGAACAGCTTAGAGCTTGACAAATACAACTTTTCTGTAGATTGTATAAAATGAAATGAAATAACAGACAGGTGGGACGTGAGTCGCCGGAAGTTCTGCAAGGTTCGCAAGCATCTGCGAGGACTGGCAAAAAAATTTAACATATCTAATGTTTCGCGCGGAAAAATGGAAATGTAATCACAGCGCCAAAACTCGCGGTGAATCACGATGAACCGTACTTATGGCCACCACATGAAACCGCATAGGTGAGATAGGGGTATTACCGATAGCTGAGCGTTTTTTATTACCATCGCTGAGCGATGGCGGCGCGCAAGTTGCTGAGCTCTCCCGCTCTCTTAGCGCAAGCCAACTTTGAAAACTGCTCGTGTTCCTTTATGTAACCAACCTTCAAATGTCTGATGAGGTTCATGTTAAAATGCATTGGGTGCTTCCCGCCTCGTGGAATTGGCTTGTTACACAGGTTGCAGATTGCTAATGTATTGTCTTTTTCACACAACACGTAGAATTGCCAGACCGGTGAAACCATTTTAGCAGCGCGCAAAATAAATGTTATTTTTTTAAAAACCTGCTAGTTTTGCGTCACCTGATTGGCTTTTCTATATCGGCCATTATAGAGACTTCCGATCAAACTTCCCAAAGCTATTATCGGTCGATTATGATCGACGACCGATCAATCGGAGCACCCCTATTAAATGGTCTTGTGCCACAGGATCTGAGTGAGCTGCTAGTGTCTTACGATCCGCCACGCCTACTTCAATCAAAGGATGCAGGCTGCTTGTCAGTATGTAGTTATGAAAACTACAGCAGGGGGCAGAGCTTTTTCTTACAAATCACAAAGTTATGGAATAGTCTTCCAAACAGTGTTTGGGCCTCGGACACAGTCTAACTGTTTAAGTCCAGGCTAAAAACCTATTTATTTAGCCAAGCATTTTTGTAAATACAATTGCCTTAGGTAAAGGATCAGATCTGGGGGCCTCATGGACGTAGAGTATTATAGAGAACAGGTATGTTTAGATGCTGTCTGCCCCACTCTCACTGCTCACTCAGATTTGCTGACGGTGAGGTGATTGGTTGCTTTACATCTCAGGGAGCCCTCATGTCTGTGTTTCCTTCTGGCTCTCCCTTTTAGTTATGTGCTGTTATAGTTAGCCCTGCCGGAGACCCTGCTTTACACTAAATATTGTGACCGTGACCATACCTAACTGTTATCTCTCGTCTTCTGCTCTCCCCTCGCCTGTTCTCTCTCCCCTTCTCTCTCTTTCCCTCTCTCGGTCAAGCTCTGTCGTTCTTGAGCTGCCAGTGATCCAGACTCCCTCTGCCCCCTGGACTTGTCTGACTCGCCCTGGTGCCCCGCTTCTGGTTGGAGATCTCGTCATTTGGATGCCCCGTGTGTCTCTTTGGGATGCGTCTAGTGTCTGGGTACGGTTTCACTCTACCATGAAGACGGTTCTAGTCTCGACTGATGTTGACAGCTGTTTCTCTGAGGACTTGACTTGGCTGCAGTCGCTCAATAGTTCAGGACTGAAATTTCCTACAAGTCTACCAGAGCCTCCAATAACTAACTGGACTCCAAATTAACATCAATTAACATCAACTGCTATACTGAACTGTCTACCACCTTACACGCAGTATGAATGCAGATCAATTCCTGCTTTCTGTTTCACCCAAAACAATGAGGATGGTTCCCCTGTTGAGTACGGTTCCTCTCAAGGTTTCTTCCTATTGCCATCTCAGGGAGTTTTCCTTGCCACTGTCTTGCTACTGCAATGGACCTACCAGACAATCTGATGAAAGCTAGAAGAAGAAGTGGCTCAAAATTTTGGGTGAAATAACAACTCGAGACAATTCCTGAAGAAATTGTGAAGTGGGTGCATTGGGCCAAATGATGTCCGAGAGATTTAGCCACTCACTTCTCCTGGGTATGAGTGTGTGTGATTATACAGGTGTTCATGTGCATGTCTGTGCGTAGGAATTAGGTGGGGTTTGGCCCGGCTGTCTTAGCAGTGCCTGTGGCTACATGTATGCCTCACACATTGAGAATGTAACCCGACAGCAGAATGTGAAATGATGGTTAAAATCTTTTTTTTTTTTTTTTTTTTTTGTCAGGCCTCAAACAAACCTTTATATCTCCCACACAATTTTACCAATCTCAAGTTATACAAGGCAGGAATGCAGCTCTCCTTTTCGAAACAAGTTTAGTAGGGTGCGTGAGAAATTTAGGGCTATACGGCCACCTAGTCATGAATTAAAAAAAACCCTAATCCTATCAATCTTGTTTTTGGTTTTTACAAGCTTCAACAATCAGGTTACACCATTTTACTAGTCAATTGCTTAGGCATCATCCAGTGGGGACTAACAACAATAATTTTAAAAATGGAAAAATAGATAAAGACATCACATTTATTTTATACTGGCCAGATCAGACACCTGTATGGGGCATTCCATCATTCCACAAAAGAGCTGATTGTGGGCAAGCAGTATTGCAGAGCACTGCATGAACATGGGGTTCTGTGACTGCTTTAATCAGAGGGCAGGGGGGCACCTGACAAAACATTACGCATACCAATGAGCACAGCTAAAGAGCAAAAATTTTCCATTCCCTAACTAGAATCAAGGTGCTGTTACAAATGGCGAAATGCTTATTTAAAGTGCAACTGTACTCCTTTACTCACTCGTTATAACATGCAGCACGTGGAATAAGGCCGCATCAATAAATAAACTCTGCACCAAACGTTTTTAAATTCCCTTTTCTATTTGGCGAGCCAATCATGGCAATAGTTCTGCATTTCCAAAATGTGTGCAGCAGCTATGCATCGCTGTCAGCCTGCATGCATGGAGCAGTAAGGTAGGAACTGGGAACTGCTCTTTATTTCGCTCTTATGTATTATTTTTGTGATAATGATTTAAGTCTTTTTATTGCAGACACCCTACCTAGTAAGGCTCAAAATTTTTGAAGATTTCTACTATAGGTGGTCAAGTGAGAGTTGACTTACAAGAGTTAGCTGCTGCCTTTGCGAATAACTTTCCATACTCAAATTATTCTGAAGTGTGTTGTTCTTAAGTGATGGATAGGATTTGCTGTGTTAAAGCTTTCTGCAGACATTCCCCCCACATGGTTTTGCTTTAGAATGTATTGAAAGTTTACCTTTTTTTTTTTTTTTTTTTTTTTAAGAGACTTGGTAATATTCCCAAACTGACGAAGGCATGTTGTTGGGGCAGTTAACTCATTGACTTTTTTTGTGTCATCACAATAAAATGGATTTATGTGATCAGGGAGTTGAGAGACAACCGTCAAAATTAAGTGATTATAAGCCGGTTCCAATAACCATACGATCAACTGAAGCACCCTAAAAAATAGATGTTTAAAAAAAACCACATAAATGTGGATGAGACAAATAAAATCTGAATTCATTAAAAATATACAACGGGCAATAGAAACATGGATTGAACAAAAATGCCATTATTTCCACTGCTATTACAGGCAGGAGTACATGATTACTGTACTTTGAAGTGAAGTGCATCTACGTTAAAGATGACAGTAAACACAGAACGAGACAGAGGTTAAATGTAAAGTCCTGCCACCTAAGAACAGTGATGGGTTCATTTATTTGTTTTTCTTACTAGAGTTGTCAAAAGATAATAAGATGGAAGCAAGGTGGAGACATCTGGCACCTGACAGCGACTCCCAAACGCAAATCATTATTCCCAGATATACCAGAGTTGGTCATGCCACACACAAGGAAATACCTATGACGTTTTTTGAAATTATCCTGCATTCTGGCATGTATGATAAGCCGGTGTAAGCTGGTTAATTTGCAATTTGCACAGTTTATCTCACTAACAAGTGTTACATCTATTCACCCTAATATGAGGAGTCAACAGAAAATTGTGCACTTCTTACAATATTAACACACAATGCAATCCGACCTCTACGGCATTTTACACAAAACAGGACACTCATTGTCTTCATGTCCGGCCAAAATTAGTCAGCAAAGGAGTATACGAGATCTGTTAGTTCAAAGAATAGTTAGTACATTTTGGCGAGAAATCCATGCACACTATTTTGAACTCAAGCAGAGCACCGACATCGCAGGCAACAATAGCGTCCCTGATGTCCTGGTGCATTACATCATGGCTATTTATAAACCTTGATGCTCATCTGTTAGTTAGTTTTTCTGATCGGTGCAAACACACTGCTAGTGTTCCGATTAATGAAGATATATGGTACATATGGTAGCTTGCCGATAACGGTTGAGGTTGGCGGATCCTGACCATAATCCCACATAAATGAGAAAAAATAAAAAGAAAGAAAGATATAACAAAATGAGGGATAAGGGAAGTTCGCTTATACCAGACTAATATACATATATTAGCCAACCTCAACCATTATAGGCAAGCTACCATTATAACCTATACACATGTATATATACAGTGGAACCTTGGATTACGAACATAATTCGTTCCGGAAGCAGACACAGCGAAAGTAAGAGGGGAGGAGGAATGAGTCCCTCCCGTCTCCCTCTTCCCGTCTTACACAGTAACCCTCTCTCCTCTCTTATTAGTTTCACACACACGTGCACACACAACGGAAACACTGTTTTATCGAGAAAATAAACAAGAAATCTCTCTAATGACACTTGAATGAGCGCACACTAACGGGCTCACTGCTGTAAAGTAAAAATAAAACAAAATATAGTTGCAAGCAACGATGGCGGGCCCAAGCACCCTGCGCCATCGCTTCCCCGGGCGTACCACACAACCTGTGTGTTATTTGAGTGTGTCAAGACCTTGAAAAAGCCATCGCCAACCGGTTGCACAGCACAACCTGCACACATCACACACTATACAGGGCTGATGTCAGTTTGGGCCCTAAATGTTTGTTGAGTGCGTTAGTGTGCGTGTGTGTTTGTGTGTGTGTGTGTGAGTCTGTGTGTTAACATTAGTGATGTGTGTGATCACATGGGCCCGGTTTGGTGGCGATTGTATAAATTACCTAGGAGGAGTATATCAAAATCTATCGGGTGTTTTTTTGCGAACGTCCCAAAATAACCGGCCTCCTGTGTGCGCCGTGAGAGGTGTGTGGCAATGTGAGTGTTAACATTTGTAATGTGTGTGTGTTAAGTGTGTTTGTGCGTGTGTGTGTGCATCGTGAGAGATGTGTGTGTGTGTGTTGGGTGTATTTATTTGTGCATGTGTGTGATGTATGCGTGTGCGTGTTGTGAGAGAGGTGTGTGTGCGCGCATGTGCGTGAGTGCAAACATTTGCAATGAAACACAATGAAACACTGGCTTTGTCCACATGAAGCCAGTGCGTTCCCTATCCGATCATTTTTTTCCCTCGTTCTAAAAAAAAATTCCGTAAACACGGCGTCGTCTCAAGAAATATCTGCGTACACACGAAACCACTGAAAATGGTGTAGTACATATGCCAGACCAGTATGGGGCGCTGTTATTCTGCCATAGAGATACACTATACACGGAGAAGAAGACTTTGAGCATGCGCATAACCTTGCGCGCTGTATACAAACCAAGATAATCATTAGTACATTTTCCAAATGTAAATAGTGTAAATTCTTTAAAAAAAAAAAAACTGATCAAAATAGGAAAAAAAAAAAACCTTGGTCAGCATTTAAGGGTCAAGGTACTTTGTGAGTACTCTCCTCACTCTCTTTCCCTCTCCTTCATTAGTCTGTGAGGTAGTTGTTGCATTGTGTAGGAGGGTGTAAGTCTTTCTCACCTTGCATCGTTCCCAACACAGTGTGTTCAGCCACAGTCTCCTTACAGTTTTCACAAAAATTGTGGAGAACAAAGCAAGCGTAAATGACAAAGGGCAGGTCCTGCAAGTTGATGTCCATAGGCCTTTCCTGGCAGCAAATCTGGCTTTAAGACGACCGAAAGCACACTCAATGACTATCCGTGCCCTACACAAACTTAACCCAAAGTACTGTTCTTGAGGTGTGGAGCCACCGTTTGCATATTCCTTCATCAAGTAAGGCAGCAGAGGGTAGGCTGGGTCACCAAGAAGATAAATTGGTATGTCCTCTTCGTTGTCCACAATCTGTTTTTTAGAGGAGAGATCTGGCCAGTCTTAAAGTACAGGTTGAGCTTTGAATTAGCAAAAACCTGTGCATCGTGTACACTCCCGGGCCACTTTATCACAACATCCATAAATCTGTACTTATAATCACAGACCGCCTGTACATTGAGAGAATGTTTGCCTTTCCTGTTGATGTAGTCCATCGAGTTGGTAGATGGCTGCTTGATTTTTATGTGTGTGCCGTCGACCGCTCCCAAACAATGTGGCATGCCATGAGCACGATGGAAACGCAAAACCAGATCCTCGGCCTCGGCCTTGATGTACTTTGGACCCAGGTGGACAGCGATCGCTTTACACGTTTGCCTGACAACAACAGACACAGCCTGTTGCGACACGCCGAAGGCATTAGCAGTCTTCCTTAGCCGTCCCTCGTCGCTCAAATAATACAGAGTTAACGCAACCCTTTTGAGTGTAGTAATTGGTGCCCTCATGTTCGTTGTTTGCCCTTCAATATACGGACTGAGTTCCTCGCTCAGGGCGATGAGAGATGCTTTGGACATGCGGAAATTCTCCCTCCATTCATCTTCCACAACAACGCCATTGACAAAGTTGTCCCACCAACTGCTAGTTCTACCTGGTCTTATCCAAAATTTTCTCCTGGTTGCTCTCCTGGTTGTCTTCCGCGGTGGATCTAAGAGCATGTGGCATATGGTGTTGTCCATTATCGCTTGTTGCTCTTCACAGTTGCATAGAAGCATTAGATTTTGCTGTAATAAAGCTAGAAGGCTTTTTAGTAGCATCACGAACACAATCATGTAGTCTGCCATTATTCAATCAATCAATCAACATTTATTACTATAGCACTTTACAGCAACCTAAGTTGTACCAAAGTGCTTCACAGTTCTAAAAATGACAATACAATGGCATTAAAAATAGAAATAAAAATACAAACAGAATAAAATACACTTATAAATAAATAAATGAAAAATTAAATAATAGTCATAGCCATAAAAATGATGATAAAAATAAAAAGATAAAATTATAAAAAATTTAACATAAAACTATAACATATTAAAAGCTATTCTAAACAAGTGAGTCTTCAGTTTTGCCTTAAACAGAGGGAGGTCCGTAATGCTGCGTAACTCAGGTGGAATGGCGTTCCAGAGTTTAGGACCAGCCACTGAGAAAGAGCGATCACCCCATTGTTTGGATCTTGACCGAGGGACCACTAACAGGTTCTGGTTAGCAGAACGCAAGACTCTACTTTGTTGATAAAAATTTACTGTCTCACATAGGTAGGAGGGTGCCAGACCATTAACCACATTAAAAACAAACACCAAAAGTTTAAACTGAATCCGGAACTGTACCGGAAGCCAGTGGAGAGAATACAGGATTGGTGTGATATGATCATATTTACGATTACTGGTCAGCATAGGAGCCGCAGCATTCTGTACAAGTTGCAGATGATGTAAACGAGCTTGAGTGACTCCAACATAAAAGTGCATTGCAATAGTCTAGCCAAGAACTAATAAAAGCATGAATGGCTTTCTCCAGGTCGCTCCGATTTAAAAAGGGTTTGACCTTTGCAAGGAGGCGCAGATGAAAAAAGCCTGCCCTGACAACAGAGTCAATGTGTGTTTGAAAGTTAAAACAGCTGTCTAAAATCACCCCCAAATTTTTGACTGCTTGGCTAAAATGAAGAACCGGAGAATCAAAACCAGCAGTGATAAAGCTAGAAGGATTTGAGGCGCCAAATATAATATATTCTGTTTTACTCTCATTCACACAGAGACAGTTTTGTGACAGCCAAAGTTTGATGTCATGCAGACAACTGTGGATCGATTTTAGTGCATCAGATGAATTCGGCACAACTGGCAGATAGATTTGTAAATCATCTGTATACAGATGAAAAGAGACATTGTGCTTTGAAATAATCGACCCTAATGGCAGCATATACAAGGAAAATAAAACAGGGCCCAAAATGGAACCCTGCGGAACACCAGAGGTCAAAGGGGCCGAGGAGGAAGAGAGATCACCAATCATGACAGAGAAAGTCCTATCTGTTAAATATGACCTAAACCATTGTAGTACGGGACCTTGAAGTCCAACTTCTTGTGCCAGACGTGTCAGGAGAATTGAGTGGTCAACAGTATCAAAAGCAGCAGTGAGGTCCAACATCACAAGCAGCACAGGTTTTTTGGAGTCAAGAGACAGGAGGATATCATTCTGTACCTTTAGAAGAGCAGATTCAGTACTGTGGCGTGTTCTAAAGCCAGATTGAAATTTCTCTAGAACATGATTCTCTTCTAAAAAAGACTGTAACTGGATAGAGACAACTTTTTCTAAAACCTTAGATAAAAAGGATAAATGAGACACTGGTCTAAAATTAGACAATACTGCAGGATCAAGATTGGATTTCTTGAGAAGGGGCCTGACCACAGCGTGCTTGAAGACATCTGGGACAAACCCTGAGCTAAGGCAATTGTTAATAAAAGAGAGGAGAGACATGGACCCACTGTGTTAAAACCCTGCTTCAACACCCTAGATGGAATAATGTCCAGAGGACAGTTAGTTGGGGATAACTGCTGGACCACTTTAGATAGAAAAGATAGGGACACTGGCTCAAACCTGTTAAACACAGATGAGGGCGTAGAAGAAGAAGAACATACATCAAGACCATTAGAAGTAATGGTAATATTCTGCCTAACAGAGGCTATCTTATCAACAAAATGATTAAGAAATTCATCACAAAATGACCTTGATACATGTTTTGGAACATTGCACAATGGATTTGTAACTGACTGAATTGTATTGAATAACACCCTAGGACGATTACAGCTGGTAGAAATTACATTTGACAGGTACACACATTTAGCTTCTTTAACTGCATTTTGATAATCAGAAAGACTGTCACGCAGTATACCCAGTGATACTTGTAATTTGTCCTTCTTCCACCTGCGCTCGGCTTGTCTGCAGTGCTGCCTAAGGGCACGAGTGGTATTATTTAGCCAAGGGTCAGGTTTGATCTTTTTTTGATCATTATTGTTGTTGCTGTTACGTGTGATGCAGCCGACACGTGATGTGATGACATCATCGTTTCACAAAATATACGGACTGGCTGTACACACGAAACCGCAAGGGTGTCGTTTTCAGATTTATCCACTTTGGGACCCGGTTTCAAAAAATAGCGGTTTCAGTCTCCTAAAACGCCAGATCTGTGTGGACGAAACGCCAATACGGTAAAAAATGTATATGTATACAGCGAAACGCGTCTCCGTGTGGACAGTTCCACACAGTGCGCAGGACCCTCTTGTTTTCCTAAGGATTATTCTCCTCAATGTGATGTCACTGAACATGATGTCACAGAACGTGTCACTGAATATAATGTCACTCAATATAATAACATTATCACGGCTGACCCGTTTGAGATATCAGAAATCCCTCCGCAATTTTGCATCCTCAGTGTCTTTAGATTACATCCACCCGGTTTGGTGGCAATCGTATAAATTCCCTAGAAGGAGTATATAAAAATCCATCGGGTGCGTTTTCGCGAATGACCCAAAATAACCGGCCTCCTATTGAGTTGAGCCCAGGACATCGAAAGTTGTTCGGCTTGATGAGCTCTAAATGTGTACAGAGTTTCGTCTGCCTACATGAAAGTGTGTACGAGCTATGCAGGAAAATCTTGTTTGGGGGCCCCAGAGGGGCCCGGGCCACACAACTCTCAGGCATCCTGATGGCAGCAGATTCCAACCTGTCTGCCAAGTTTCATGAGTTTTCGAGCAAGTTAAGACCCCTGTGAAGTCAAAAAGGGTTGAAAAAAATAATTATAATCCTTAGGAAAACAAGAGGGTCCTGTGCTTGGGCCCTAATACACTTTACCTTTAAAAAGAATCATGACAGAGGAGTGTTTCTGTGTAGAGCAGAAAGTGTGTGTGTGTGAGAAGCGGCACGGTGTCCAATGACACGCGCGAACACAAAGTGCAAGCTGGCACACAGAGAGAGAGACCTCTCTAATGAGACTTTCTTTTGCTTTACACACACGCACATACGTGCGTTATAATAAATAGTATACGCGCGCTGTACACACATGCATACAAACACAAAATAAAAGATGTTTTACTCGCACACATGGTCACAGTGTTATAGTAAACAGTACACGCGTGGGTGGATGTTGATTATACTAGTGAGAGACGCGCACTAAGACCGAGCAGGGGAGACGATTACCCACAATCCCGCAGCGCAAGAAAGAGAAAAACCATTGGCTCAGTTCACGATCACGTGATTCTCAGCATCAAAACAAGAAGCACATGCGTGCTACCTGATACTCAATACTGGTAAACCAAGACTTGTTCGTTTTTCAAGTAAAAATTTATAAAAAATCTTTGCCCGTCTTACGGAACACTCGCAAACCGCGTTAGAAAAAAAGAAAGTTAAGGCACGAAAGATGCACTGCAACTTGCCACACATGGAAAGAACTCAGGACTGCAGCACCCATCGGATGCTCAAAAAAAAATGTTTTTTTTTTTAAGTCTGATCTACGGCTAAGAACCCCCTCCAACCCACAGCAACCAAAAGATCTGGTGCCAGCATTCTGGAGCCAGACACCACAGACACCCCCTGTGGTCTTGCAGAGTCTTGCCCAGAGCACCCAGGTGTCATAACTGTAACCTACACAATACTGGCATAATGTTTTTCCATTGTAATGTAATGATTGAGCGGTCTATACACAAACATAAATGCATACATTCATATGCATGCACACACGCGTGCACGCACAAATTACCTTTCTCTGATGAAATCTCCAAGTTCCTTGCTGGATATCTGTCCATGTTTCATGTTATGGTAGAGGACATCAAACCCATTATTTTTTTCACCCTACAAAAAAAAAAATAATAATAAATAAATTAATGAACAATAACGAACAATGGTAACAACACTGTTATACCAACAAACCTGAATCACTGAGGAGTTTTCTTCATTAGTGGTTCTTAGCAAAACAATCAGTAACATTGTTTCATTTATCAGATTGATCACCTTTAAATTAAATGATTTATTTTGTTAAAAATAGCAACTAAGAAAAATCCTGTAAGTATAATTTTGGAAATTTCGAACCGGTTTTCCGATAGACAAAGCACCGACCCTCAGACAGAAAAAAAAAAACTGTTCCATGGCAGCACCAATACTTTCAAGACAAGGTACTACTTAAGTCAAGGGCTGGGGGCTAGCATTGCCGCTAACATTTATGGGAAAGTACAGATGTACCCAGACATATACAGTAATGTAACTACATGACTCTCTAGTCCATGGAAAAAACAAACTAGTACCTGGTTAATTTTGAATTGAACTAGTACCTGGTTAATTTTGGGGGCAAAGGAGCGCTGGTCACAAAGCCAGAACCCCACATAAAGCACTGTTTATGAGTGATCAAAAGAAAGCTAAGACCAAATTATATGTGCTGGCCAAGTGACATAGTAATGGTTGGGGACCAGAACGAAAAATGGATAACAGGGGAGTCAGCGGTGGAGAAAAAGTAAACATGAGCAGGAAGAAGAATAAAAGAATAAGAGAGAATTGCATAGAAATTATAGTCATATGAATAGCTTTGTTTGTAATATCTTAACGTTGCAACACAGGATTAAGTTCAGTTACATGCTTAGTGCAGCTTTTAATACAGTGGACCCCAACCGCCGGGCCGCCGACCAGCACCGGGCCACACGGAAAGAATCAAAATATACATTTGATTGTATTTACATTTTATTGACTATCGGAGTCCGCAGAGTGTTTTATTTTGAAAAATGATCAGATCGTCTCCTGTTCACTGTTTGCACATCGCAACATGTAATTCATATGCTCCAAGCCCACTCTCTATGTGCCATCAAAAGTGTGTTTGAACATTCTGGATTAAAATCAAGACGCAATATCCTGAAATTTCCACAAAAGCACTAAAAGCCCTGCGTCCATTTTCAACAACCTACCTTTGTGAGATGAGCTCAGAGCTCACACAGATTCTGAGTTATGGTATGTTGTATATATTATGCACTTTAGTACGCTTTGTTACAGGCGCGTGATGGCCGGTCCTTAGAAAACTGTCTTGCATAAAACTAGTCCGTGGTGCAAAAAAGTTTGGAGATCACTGCCATAGATAACAATTTTTCCACATAGACTAAACAATGTTGAAGACAAGGAAAAGGCTCTTTCCTGGATCAGGCTGTTTATCTATAAACATACAAATCTAAAGTTGCGTGTGCATGTTTGTTTGTTTTTTGTAATTATTATTTTATCACAGCTCTGTTCTGGGCTCACTACTTCTTTCCTGAATATGCTAGATATATATGCCAGATTCTATTATTTGTACAAATTATGTTAACGTCTACAGCTATACAACAGCAGAAGAGCTACAATGGCATCAAGAATTATAACTACTATGATAACTGATTTTGAAGATTCCTGTCACAACTTACTTTAAAGATCAACTCTGAACCCAGCCTATGTATTCTCTCGACTTTTCTAAAATTCAAAAGGTCATATGCTGTGCTTATCGCAAGAGAAAAAAAAGAAAAAAATACTCTTACATTGGTGATTTATTTCTCGCACCACACAAAACTTTTGATTCATATTTTTTTCATGTTTTATTTTGGTTCCATATTTTTAAAATGCAACGTAATGCTGGTTTGAAGAGGTCAAGCCATTTGTTATTTGAGCAACATCTTGTTCGTTACATGACTACGATGAAATAATTGTCAATTTTTGTATTCTATTAATTTTCACAACTACACACTGGAGACTTCACAAATGTAATTAGAGCCAACATGTATTCTTCTGAGTGTACTACAGAGTAGTGCTTGTTTGGAGAGACCGAGCACTTTACTCAATGCTAGGGGTGCTCAGATCAGGATTTTTGGGGCCGATCACTGATCTCTAGAAATTGTACCGATACCGATCACCGATTACAGGGTCTACTTGAAGTCTTATCATGTAGCTTTATTTATTAAACTATATCTAACTATGTAAATTAAGTATTGAAATTACAAGAAGAGGAATATCATGAATTGACGACTGTATTTATTGGCAAGCAACATGTGCAACACGTCATCTTAAAACATAGCAGCCTGTGCTTGGTTAGTAATTGGGAACAGCTTAGAGCTTGACAAATACAACTTTTCTGTAGATTGTATAAAATGAAATGAAATAACAGACAAGTAGCACGCGAGTCAGCGGAAGTTCTGCAAGGTCTGCAAGCATCCGTGAGGACTGGCAAAAATTTTACATAATCAGTGCGGTGAAACATGATGAACCCACCGCGCGAAACTGCGTAGGTGAGATAGTAGCGGTATTACCGACAGCTGAGTGAGTGGAGGCGCGCGAGTTGCTGAGCTCTCCCGCTCTCTTAGCGCATGTTCCTTTACGTGACTAACCTTCAAATGTCTGATGAGGTTCGTGGTGTTAAAATGCTTTGGGTGCTTTCGCCTCGTGGAATTTGCTTGTTACACAGGTTTTAGATTGCTAATGTATTGTCTTTTTCACACAACACGTAGAATTGCCATTTTAGCAGCGCGAAAAAAATTGTCCCTCGAGTTATAGACTGCCGATCAAACTTCCCAAAACTATTATGATTGGCGACCGATCAATCGGAGCATCCCTAATTAATACAATATTTATATTTTCAGCAGCACCTGAAATATTCCACTGACAAACTGACATTTTGTGTTATAATAATTTATACAAACAAAATAAAAGTTTTTCATTTCTTATTAATATTGTGATTCGTATAGATATCGTGATTCCCATCCCTAGTATGTTATGGTTGAAAATGTATAACAGGAAATCAGGAAACTAATTAAAGAAATATTATTGTTATTTGTAATTCACAAGTAATAGGAGCAAGGGGTGTCTTTGTGAACGTGTGGCAATGGCAAATGGTTCTCATGTTTCACGTGTTTCAGGTAGGAGGGCCCCTTCACCTGGTTTTGCTTAGGGCCTCAAGGCAGTCAGGAGCTCTGATAATAGTTAGCTTGAGAAAAAACTGAATAAAGTGCTTTCATTAAACATTTTTAATCTCGTCAAACAGAGCAGCATTGCTACTGCGCAGATAAAAGACTAGAATTGTGTATCTGGGATTTTCTGATAGGTTGGTTGTTTTAGTTATTTTACATTTTCTGAGAAAGCTTCATTTACAGCAAGGGACATTTCCCCCTTAGTTACTGTTACTAGGCGTCACATATGGACATATTTAGTAATACAATACGTGTAACACAATTCACGAACCTTTTAGATTCACTAATAAATGCCACATTTACATTGCATTTACAAATAGCTCACCATTAGTGAACATCCCTGCATCTGTGTGTGGAGTTTGGAGAGGAAGGTAATCGACACTGAGACAAATGGGCTGCCGTGTGTCTTTTTCACACATTCTGGATAACATTTCTGTCTGTCTGGTAAAAATCTGTCCGGAAGAGTACCGCCGAAAGGTTTAATATACACGAGATAAAAATGCGATGGCGGTGATTGACGAGAAGAACACTGACACAGCACAAAGTAAACATATGAAATAGCTATAAAGCAGGGCAACATAGTTGAGTCTGCAGACACCGCAAACTGGACATTATATTTTAGATTTTGTGCCCTTTGGATTGCAATAAAGAACACTGTATGCTATATAGCTACCAGAATCAAGAACAGCATATTTCGATCTATCCTTTAGATCTTATCAACAGTGGTATATTTCACAATAAACCTCCACATACAAACCAGTTTAATAATAAATGTAAATTATCTGTACATTTATGTTATCAGTAAATTTGTGTTGTTTTCTTCTGTTCTTCCTTGTATTCTTTTACTTGATTCTTGATCCATACTGTTAAAACATAAATTTATATATGGACATTTTCTATAATCATGTACCTTCACACATGAAAGCACACCGATAGCCGTTGCACCCAAGACAAATTCCTTGTATGTCCAATAAAGCTGATTCCTATTCTTATTCCTAACCCGCTCTGCTAACCATGATATCGCTATGCTTCACTGACCAGCAGTCTTGCCTGACCTGAACCCCACAGAGAACCTATTAGGTACTGTTAAGAGAAAGATGAGAAACACCTGACACGGCAATACAGTTGAGCTGAAGGCTGTTCTGCAATAATGCCTCAGCAGTGCCGCAGGCCGATCGCCTCCATGCCACGCCACACTGATGCAGTATTGACTGAGTATTGCGGTGTTTCAACTCAATAATACTGGCATGCCAACAAGACCACCCGCCATGCCAGAGGTCAGGCCGTTTTCTTTATCCAATCCCATGCAATGCACACACAACATAAACACAGTGTCTGCTCCCTGCTTCAATCTGATTAACTTCTGACAGCTCTGGTAAGAAAAACAAACAACGCAGAGAATAGTGTTGTGCTTGAATACGCTCATTTTTTGGCATGAGCATCGTTCATTTGATTTCTACTACTGCAAATATAAAAGATACTGCGCACTGGTAACAGCTCTCTGACACATGCATATTATATACAATATAGCGGAAATAAATGTTTTGAGGGTGGGAGAAAAAGATAGAGTTCTCAAAAAAGAGAAAATACAAAACACACTTTAACTCAAAGTACAGGTGAATGTACTAATGCAATGCCTATAACAGCAGTAAAAATAATGACAGTTTTGTTTCCTTGCAATTTTCTATCATCCATGGTGGGTTTAATGGTAGTAAAAGGCATGTTAAGAGGATTTAACAGTCTTATTCAATCATTCATTAATTCATAACATTAATTAATCCATATTTACAAATAATTATATTACATTACTTTAGGCAATTTGGAAATATATCGCTTTTCTGAGCAGCTCCATCGTTGCAGTTCACATTTTGTCCCAGATAAAAAGGTAACAAAAATGGAATTAAATTTTTAATTAAATAGAGTTATACAGGCATACTTAAAATTTAAATAAGCATATTTATTAGTTAATCAACATGCTTATGTAGCTCTACGGGCTCCATGAATGAGACTGTAGTAGTCGAGCATAGTCAAGTGCCAGGGGGTGAATAGAGGAAAGACCCAGGGGGAATGGGTCATTTGGATAAATGTGCACCTGTGGTTAGTTATACTAAAAAGTGTTCTGTGTTGCAATGAACCCCAGTGAAGAAGGTAGGAGGGCATAAACACAGGAAGCAAAAGTGAAGCTGAACTGAACTGTGTGTTTAAGTGATTTAGATTCAGAACGCGCTAAAAAGAGCCCCCAGAAAGAAAAAAGGAAAATAAAGAGCCCTTTTGAGTTGTCCCAAGTCTGCCTCTCATCTCCTCATTCCCACAACAAACATGAGTGTCCAAGACAAAAACATATATAACACGGGTTGGACAATGAAACTGGAACACTGGCCAATTTAGTATTGGAGGTTTCATGGCTAAATTTGACCAGCCAATCTTCATTGATTGCACATTCCACTAGTAAGAGCAGAGTGTGAAGGTTTAATTAGCAGAGTAATAGCACAGTTTTGCTTAAAATATTGCAATGCACACAACATTATGGGTGACATATCAGAGTTCAAAAGAAGACAAATTGTTGGTGCGCATCTCGCTGGCGTGTCTGTGACCAAGACAGCAAGTCTTTGTGATGTATCAAGAGCCACGGTATCCAGGGTAATGTCAGCATACCACCAAGAAGGACGAACCACATCCAACAGGAGTAACTGTGGACGCAAGAGAAAGCTGTCTGAAAGGGACGTGCGGGTGCTAAAAATAAAATAAAACCACACTTGCTCAACTCACTGCAGAATTAAATGTGCATCTCAACTTTCCTGTTTCTGTTCATGGGGAGCTCCACAAGGTCAGTGTACATGGCCGAGCTGCTATAGCCAAAACTTTGGTCGCTCGTACCAATGCTAAACGTCGGTTTCAATGGTGACAGCAGCGAAAATCTTGGGCTGTGGACAATGTGAAACATGTATTGTTCTCTGATAAGTCCACCTTCACTGTCTTTCCCATATCCTGGAGAGTTACGGTGTGGAGAAGCCCCAAAGAAGCGTACCACCCAGACTGTTGCATGCACAGAGTGATGCATGGGGGTGGATCAGTGATGGTTTGGGCTGCAATATCATGGCATTCCCTAGGCTCAATACTTCTGCTAGGTGGGTGTGTCACTGCCAAGGACTACCGAACCATTCTGGAGGACCATGTGCACCCAATGGTTCAAATCTTTTCATGCACCAATACACACAGCAAGACTACTGACAGAGTGGTTTGATGAACATGAAAGTGAAGTTGAACATCTCCCATGGCCTGGACATTCACCAGGACTAAATATTTTTGAGTCACTTTGGGGTGTTTTGGAGGAGCGAGTCAGGAAACGTTTTCCTCCACCAGCATCATGTAGTGACCTGACCACTATTCTGCAAGAAGAATGGCTCAACATCCCTCTGGCCACTGTGCAGGACTTGTATCTGTCAGCCCCAAGACGAACTGATGCCGCATTGGCCGCAAAATAAGGCCCTACACCATACTAATTAATTATTGTGATCTAAAACCAGGCGTTTCAGTTTCATTGTCCAACCCCTGTACAGTATATGTGTAGATGTGTGTGTGTGTGTATATATATATATATATATATATATATATATATATATATATATATATATATATATATACACATATAGACACACACACACACACACACAAACATACATTATATACACACGCACACAAACACGCACACAAACACAAAAGAGATTGTAGCATCTGTTAGGGAAGCACCTGAACTTTGTGTAGCAGCATTATACATGCGGTAATGAAAAAGCTAAATGTAACATGATCATAAACTAGTAGCACAGAGAGAGCTGTATCCTATAATAAATTTTTGCCTAGAACAAATGTATGTTGTTTCTATGAGATGTACAGTCGTGGCCAAAAGTTTTGAGAATGACACAAATATTAGTTTTCACAAAGTTTGCTGCTAAACTGCTTTTAGATCTTTGTTTCAGTTGTTTCTGTGATGTACTGAAATATAATTACAAGCCCTTCATACGTTTCAAAGGCTTTTATCGACATTTACATGACATTTATGCAAAGAGTCAGTATTTGCAGTGTTGGCCCTTCTTTTTCAGGACCTCTGCAATTTGACTGGGCTGCTCTCAATCAACTTCTGGGCCAAATCCTGACTGATAGCAACCCACTAATTCTGACAAACTCCAAGAAGTGATTATGAAAGAATGGGTTGCCGTTTGTCCACCTGCCTCTTGAGGATTGACCACAAGTTCTCAATAGGATTAAGATCTGGGGAGTTTCCAGGCCATGGACCCAAAATTTCAACGTTTTGGTCCCCGAGCCACTTAGTTATGACTTTTGCCTTATGGCACGGTGCTCCATCGTGCTGGAAAATGCATTGTTCTTCACCAAACTGTTGTTGGATTGTTGGAAGAAGTTGCTGTTGGAGGGTGGTTTGGTACCATTCTTTATTCATGGCTGTGTTTTGGGTAAAATTGTGAGTGAGCCCACTCCCTTGGATGAGAAGCAACCCCACACATGAATGGTCTCAGGATGCTTTACTGTTGGTATGACACAGGACTGATGGTAGCGCTCACCTTTTCTTCTACGGACAAGTCTTTTTCCAGATGCCCCAAACAATCGGAAAGAGGCTTCATCTGAGAATATGACTTTGCCCCAGTCCTCAGCAGTCCATTCGCCATACTTTTTGCAGAAGATCAATCTGTCCCTGATGTTTTTTGGGAGAGAAGTGGCTTCTTTGCTGCCCTTCTTGACACCAGGCCATCTTCCAAAAGTCTTGACCTCACTGTGCGTGCAGATGCGCTCACACCTGCCTGCTGCCATTCCTGAGCAAGCTCTGCACTGGTGGCACTCCGATCCCACAGCTGAATCCTCTTTAGGAGACGATCCTGGCGCTTGCTGGACTTTCTTGGACGCCCTGAAGCCTTCTTAACAAGAATTGAACCTCTTTCCTTGAAGTTCTTGATGATCCTATAAATTGTTGATTTAGGTGCAATCTTAGTAGCCATAATATCCTTGCCTGTGAAGCCATTTTTATGCTACACAATGATGGCTGCACGCGTTTCTTTGCAGGTCACCATGGTTAACAATGAAGGAACAATGATTTCAAGCATCACTCTCCTTTTAACATGTCAAGTCTGCCATTCTAACCCAATCAGCCTGACATAATGATCTCCAGCCTTGTGCTCGTCAACATTCTCACCTGAGTTAACAAGACAATTACTGAAATGATCTCAGCAGGTCCTTTAATGACAGCAATGAAATGTAGTGGAAAGTTTTTTTTCGGGATTAAGTTAATTTTCATGGCAAAGAAGGGCTATGCAATTCATCTGATCACTATTCATACCATTCTGGAGTATATGCAAATTGCTATTATAAAAACTTAAGCAGCAACTTTTCCAATTTCCAATATTTATGTAATTCTCAAAACTTTTGGCCACAACTGTAATTATGGCTGTTCAGTGCAGGCTAAACCACCACTAAACCATTTGGCTTAATTATTATTCCACAGACTGTATAAAAAAGCATAAGAATCTTCTAGTTTCACAGCATTTCATTTAGCCTAATAGCACTACCTAACTAAGTGCTAATCCAATAGGGAAGATGCAAACTAGCAAATCAAAGAAACTGAGCCAAAATAAGGCAGAACTAGTTTATGTCAACTAACAAATACTTAGTTTCCACTCATATTACTAGAAATAAGCTGGGTAGTAAGGTCTTTAACACAAACGTGGATAATCATGTAACACATCTAGCTAACATTATGGCTCAGTGTTATTTTGAATGACCCTGCTTGTATCCTGCTGGTATTCTCACAGGTGCAATGTGTCTTTCTGGCTTTAATACACACTGTCTGGTCACAAAAATGCACACACAAAAAAGCACTGCTATTTAGTTGTGGCTATTTATTAGCTTTAATTATGGGGCACAATGTGATTGCCAATTAATGGGTGAAAAATGATTCCTATGCCATCAAAAAAAAAAGGGATTTTCAAGATCATTTGCGGTATTTTGAGACTAGTCTAAGTGTGTGTAATGAGTGGGTTTCGAGATTAATTTGCATGCAGAGTTTGGAGAAAAAACCTGATCTGGTGAGTTTTAATATGCCCAACTTTTGATAACGTAACTGTTTACGTTGCACCACTCTGAAGCTTATGCACTCAGTAGAAAATCATCGATTATATCTGAGTTTGATAGGTCATGGCTGATCAAGCTGAAAAACAGAATTTTTATATAATATTTTTTTAAAAAGATCAAAAGATATATATTTTTAAGCGATTTAGACACACACATGACAAATGGTAAGAGACAAGTAACGTATGCGATATTTTCCATTGCCACACAATCCAACAGCACATCAAATGACATCCAAAATAGTCCAAAAACCTCACATAGAAAAAATAAATAAATAAATGTCAGTCAACAGTGGTTGGAAATGCTTTTTTTTTATTTTTTTTATCCCTAAATCGAAACTTGACTCTGTGGGAACTTTAACACACTTTGTGCTTTCACAGTATTCAAAATATGAATGTGTGCGTGTGTCTTCAATTATGTAAGTGTCTATGGAACTTTGTTTATGGCAGTGTTACTCATTAACACTGTCTATACAGCAAGCTTTGGGCATTTGTCATCAAAGAATGCTCTCTAAGGCTACGTAGAGAAGTCATAATTTTAAAATTACAGTGCTTAAACACAGCACAATGTTTTTATTACCTGCACAAGACACGCCCCCCGGATGACAAACAGTAGCCCATCCAAGGAAACCCGCCCAATCAAGCAAAACAACTTGTGGCTTTTACAATGCAATTTTCCAGACTGTTGTGATCAGCCCACTTTACACACCACATCGTATATCAGTATGTCGTATTCACACGAATGATCCTCATGAAATTTAAAGTTGTTCTGGGTCGAAAATCCCCTGGAAGGGTCAACCTAGTACAATTTAGCCACAAGGATCAACCTATCACAATTTCTAGATCAACTGATGATAAAATGAGCAAATTGAGACGTGAAACCTAGCCCTTCAATTTCAGCAAAGGAGTGCCTGTCTGAAAGGAGCTACAGTGTTGTGTGGCACAGCCACTATGCTCATGTCCCACTTACAGAGCCAGGGTTGTGTACAAACACCCGATTTTTTTTTTTTTTTTTTTTACCCCTACAGAGAATGAACAGCTAGAGGACAAGGAGGAGATATTCACGGAATTTCACAAAATGTGTATTTTGTTGTTTGTACAAGTGTGTCATTAGAATCACTCACCCATTCTTTACCAACAGATTTTATTTAATTGATTTAACACTGCAGCAATCAGCAAAAAAGTGCAAGAAAATGACAAAGCTCGTCTACAAGAAACACACAGACGTACATGTTATACACACTGACCTGTGGTAACTATGATTATTTTGTGTCCGAGTTCCTCAAAAGCATTAACGTCTGTATGTTGAAATACATATTACGGAACACAAATTGAGGCATTTGTTGTCAGGTACATTGTGAGCTGATTCAATATAAAAAGTTGCTGAGACACAACACAGCTGATTTTTTGTTAAAGAAGAATAGATGTGAAAAATAACACTGGCACTTTTTTTCCTTTAAAACTTTAAAGGTAACCTTCTTATGCTTTAAAGGTTATGTACAGCAAGTCATTAAATATAAATATCATACGGGATGTTTTACTCCTGCCTTTAACTTAAATACCGAAGAAATCACGTAAAAAATGGTGACAAGCAGCAACGAGATCCAATGGGCTTCCGAATGTAACTATTAAAGTGCTACGTCACACAGCCTTAGCCAATCGCCTCGCAGGAAGGCTGGACTGCAGTTGGCTGGTCAGGTCTGTCCGAGCTCACCGAGGCCCAATCCCGGGTGTCGCGAGCCGACATTCGCCGACTAAAGTAACATGGTGTACGGGACATCGAGTCTCATGGTTCGCTAGCCCATGTTTTACCGGTAAACTTTCTCCACCGAGGAAAACACCACAAATGCAGGCCAGACTATAAGAAGCACTTTATAGAATAGTAAGGACTTGAACTGAACAACTGACATTCAGTGAGACTAATGAAAACAGCAGCTTACCGCGGATAATAACAAAAACATACCTACCCAGAAATTTTCCAGGAAGTAAGGCTGTATCATCTTGATTTCTTTATTTTTTTTTTTTACTGCTAAGTCGTTCTTGTCTTCGCTTTTTTAAACTTCAGTGTCAATTAAAACACCTTATCTAGCGCCCTCCTCCAATTTTCTATCGTTTGGAGCTCTTTTCTCTCCTTCCCCTATTCTGTTTCTTTTCTACATCCGCTCTGAAAACTCCACTTCTTCTTCTGCTGCTGCTTCTTGCCGTTTACCGGCAGTTGGCAGTCATTGTGTTGCATTACCGCCACCTTCTGGTCGTAATCCCCCTTTATCGTCTTCTCGGTTTACCCCTCACAGCTCAGAGCATTTTAGCCACTTTTTGTTTTGATATGTTTTTATTAAACATATATAGGGCTCAGGATTGTGCAGTATAGAGTAGCATATCCTTTTTTTCAGAACGAAATAGGCAATATGATGAACTGAATATGAGCTCATTTTAACAAATTGTATAAACACGACTGAGCAAAAAAATAAAACATTGGTCAAAGGAATAACATATGAACACCTGGTTGTTTTCAGTTGTTTCTCACTCACTCACTCATCCTATATACCGCTTTATCCTGTGTTCAGGATCGCGGGGGGCTTAGGGCACGAGGTGGGGTACACCCTGGACAGGTTGCCAATCCATCGCCGGGCACACACACATACACACACACTCACATACTCATTCACACACTACAGGCAATTTGGGAACACCAATCAGTCAAATATGAAGGTCTTTGGACTGTGGGAGGAAACCCACCAAGCACGGGGGAGAACATGCAAACTTGATGTACACAGAAACGGGAATCAAACCTAGACCCTGGAGGTGTATGGCGAAAGTGCTAACCTCGTTGTTTCTATGACCAAAAATAATAATAATATGCTCATTTCAAGAGTTTTACATTTTTGTGACGTCATTCCCCTATTCTGGTAGTGGCCAAGGCGGCAAGTGTTTTTGATGTATCAAGAGCCACAGTATCCAGGCTAATGTCAGCATGCCACCAAGAAGGACGAACCACATCCAACAGGAGTAACTGTGGACGTAAGAGGAAGCTGTCTGAAAGGGATGTCAGGGTGCTAACCCGGATTACATCCAAAAGACATAAAACCACAGCTGCCCAACTCACTGCAGAATTAAATGTGCACCTCAACTCTCCTGTTTCCACCAAAACTGTGAACTCCACAGGGTCAATGTACAAGGTACATACGCTGCTATAGCCAAACCTTTGGTCACTGGTGCCAATGAAACGTCGGTTTCATTCGTGCCAGCAGCGGAAAAATCTTGGGCTGTGGACAATATGAAACATAAATTGTTCTCCGATGAGTCCACCTTCATTGTCTTTCCCTTATATGGGAGAGTTACGGTGTGGAGAAGCCCAAAAAAAGCGTACCACCTGACCAGACTGTTGCATGCCCAGAGTGAAGCATGGGGGTGGACGATATGCAAGCAAATATGCCCTACCTGTCATCAAGAAATTCAAATATATTTTCATTGCATAGTGGTTATAAAAGGTACATTTTTAGGCCTCCGAGTGACACAGTGGCAAAGTGCTCGCCCTATCATCCGGTTTTGATTCCCGGGTGATGCTGTAACCTCTCGCAGCCGGAGGTGTAGAGACAGCTGATTGGCCGAGCTCTCTCAGAGGGGGCGGGATGAGAGGTACTTGGTGCTCCCACATTAATCACGGCTCTACAGCCAATCAGGAGCGTCTGTGAGCTCACGCAGGCGAAAGGAGCGGATAGCGCTGTCCTCCGAGTGTGTTACGCCGCCTCCAACGGTGCGTGAGCGAGCAGTTCGAAAAGATGCGGTCGGCTGGCATCACGGGGTTCGGCGGAAACCCATGATAGTCTTCGGCCCTCCCGGCTGAGTGGTAGTAGTAGCCTTAATGTGGGAGCCCCCTAGTTGCGGGGATGAATTGGACACGAATAAATTAGGGAGAAAATCGAGGAAAAATCCAATTAAAAAAGGTACATTTTTAAGAAAGATCTATTATCCCCTTCTCGACACTTGTTAAAAGTGTATTAATAACAAGATCAATGTAAAAATGATGCACATGTCCACCCTCTGATGGAAGGATTGATGACTGGTGGACCATTACCGGGTGGACTTTTTTTGTTGCTAAAGTTAGCATTGAATGAGCACATGGTGAACCTTCAGTTAGCAAATTTTCTCTCTGATTCTTCTATGCTAAATGCTGCATTTTCTTCCTTTTACAACCCATAAACCTTTTCCTATTGTCTTTTATCCTCTTCCCCCACTCACTCTCCCTTACTTTTTCCTCTACACTATACTCCACATTTTTATTTGTTTCACTGTCACTCCCCAGCCTCTCAATGCTAACTGAGTTTGTAAGGAACACCACAAGAATATCATTCCAGAGCTGTACAGCCATTGGTCAATACCCCTACCACCTGCTCCCCACAATACTCAGTCCTATATTTACTTCCAACTCAGATCATTTCCGGAAGAAGAAGAAAAAAAAACTCACACTAAGCATGTGCACATAGGTACTGTCCACCTAACCCACCTCAAGTTTCAGTTCCACCATGAATTGATCTCCCAGACCAAAAACACCACTTCCCTCTTTTGAGTTGTTCATTATTCAAAGAAAGGGTGGCCTTTCTTTCACCTTATTCTCGAACGTGAGACTTTAACAAATAATTGTCTTACACTTTGACAGTGAAATGTGACTGTTACAAGGTGGTAAAAATATATACTCCCAAAATATTACTAAATATTTCCTAAAGTTTGAGATGAAACACGTGTACATTATATTATAATATATTTGGACCCATTCCTGAGCATATGTACAAATTGTATTTTCACTCCCTCAGACTGTCTCAGCTTGCTTCGTACTTGCCAGGGTGTCCAGATAACACCAACATCACCCCTATGTATTGCTGAAACACATTGTAATAATTACAAGCAGACTGCCTGAGAACAAAAACCAAATAGGAAATGAGCAAGATCTTGGGACTGGCAGGATATTGTGACAGGTTTGTATTCATTTCACCTTACCAGCCTTTTGACTGTTATTGATACGCTTCCTTTAGGTAATATAATTTGTAAATATGGTAATAATGTCCATTGTTATGTTGATGACATACCGTTATGTCTCAGAAACTCCAGATGAGAGAACATTAGACACGGGATGCTTATTTGCTTCCATCTACTAAATTCTGACAAGAGAGAAGTGCTGGTACTAGGACCACATGCAGCCAGAAATAACCTTTCTGATCACACAGTAACACTGGGTGGCCTTTATGTTTTATCCTATGCAGCAGTAAAAGACCTTGGTGTGATAATTAATTTCAGTATTTCATTATACTATTGCAAATTACTAGGATAGCCTTCCTAGGAATATTCAATAGTAGGATATAATATTACTAGGATAGCCTTCTTTCATCTCAGAAATATTGCAAGCATAAGAAATACTTTTTGAAAAACTGGTTTATTTTGTTATATCTAGGTTGGACTGCTGTAATGCATTTCTGTCTGGATGGTATACTAGGTGCCTGGACAAGCTCCAGGCAGTCTAGAATGCAGTAGCCAGAGTAATTTCTAGATCCAGAAGGTATGAGCACATTACTCATATCTTATCCACACTGCTTTTTTCCAGTGAAAATTTGCATAGATTTTACAATACTACTATTGACCTATAAAGCACTAAATGCGAGAGCATTATGGTACTTAGTGAACTGTTAGTGTTGCATGATCCACCATTTCTACTTGGTGGAAGTGCGCAGGCTGCTAGTTGGTACCTCATATTATAAAATTACAGCAGGAGGCAGAGCTTTTTTCTTACAGTCTCATAGTGTTTAAGGCCTTTGTCTAAGATAAAAGTGCAACATCTAGTGGATTCATGGACATAAAGTATTATGGTGGTTTGGAATGTTTGAATACTGTCGTCCCCACACTCATTGATCAGTCAGATTTGGTGATGGTGAAGTGACTATTATGAGCTATTATGTCTATGTTTACTTCTGGCTCCCCCCTTGTTGTTATGCTGTCATAGTCAGTCGAGCCAGAGTCCTTGATTGCACCTCTGGACAGTTCTTCTGTGATGTCTTATACCTACAGTCGCTGAAGATTTTTGAACTGAAATTCTTACAGTTTGTACCCAAACAGTGGAGGACAAGAAGTGTGGACTTTATATTAACTTCTCAACATATTAAACTTTCATTCTTATAGCGTACAGATATAGCAGATTTGCAGTCATACTCTCTGAGATCATCCAGATGATGATGGGTTCACTGTCGAGTGTGGTTGCTCTCAAGGTTTCTTCTTATTGCCAACTCAGGGAGTTGCCACCAGCGCATGTCTTGATCATCATGGACAAAGTTATCATTAGAATTATAATTTATACATTTCCTTAAATATTTTTTAAATCTATTTCCATATTTTTTTTTTTTATTCTGTAAATCTGTTTTGAAATTATCACCATTTTGAAAAGGGCTCTACAAATTGAACTACATAAAATTTTTAACTTGTATCTTCTTTTCAAAAAGAAAACAGTGGGACTGTGGGGGAATCCACATCTCTCATCTATTTATGAATGTTTTTTGTAATTTTTTCTTTTTAGTTACATCAAAGATAGTCTTGCTACAGTCACTGCTTTCACTCTGTACAAATTGTACATACACATTACTCACTGTGACGAGAAGCATACTTAATTAAGTCTCTCTCTCTCTCTCTCTACTGACATACCATTCTGAGCCCTTCCGTCCTTTGGACATGCCTGATCCATCTTGATGTCCTACCTTAAGCGTGAGTTGTTGCTGAGGAGTGAGACAGTCTGTCTCCCCACTGAATCCCAACTCATGAACTTTGTATTTTGACTGATTTTATTAATTGTATCATTGCACAAAATCATGCAATATCATGTTGATATTTTGTATGTTTTGTGTTATATTGAGTCTCATGAGGTACTGATTTTCTTTAGATTCTTTATTTGGATTTACTTGTTTTTGTCCAAATGTTTTAATAAAAGGTTAGAGCAAAGTAAGAGCAAATGGGTGCTTTTCTTGATTGGGTTGTTGAAGGGGAGTTCTGCCCAGGCAACATACACATTAAAACCCTCACCTCATTTAACTACTGCCGATTGTTCCACCAAGATATCAGAGATGACTTTGGACTAAATTTGATAGTTTTACTCTGATGGCTTATAACGTAATAGTTTTAGGACTGAAATTACCATGACCAGTTTTGTATCCAAGTCTCTATCTGTGAATAGCAGATTACAAAAAAGAATTTCCTTTTGCAATTGCTTTCTAACCATAACACAGCTATAGACGAGGTGGTATCACTCTTTACTTTCAGCAAGTTTGAAAAGTACAAAGTAATCAACATGTCTTGTATTCTTTTAGCACTGAAATAAGAAATTATACTGTGCATAAAATATAACTCATGTAAATATTCCAACTGTCCTTAATCTTTATTGCATTTATTTCTTTTGAATGTAAGTCATGAATTCGTAGGCACACCCACACACTCTGCTAAGAACTATACAGCCTATGGGTACAGTTCGGTTCAACTATAAAATGTATTTTTTTAGTCACACGTTCCACAATATCATGCTGCAGAAAGCCTTGGATCAAATACCATAATTTCGTCTGGACACTGTGGATACTCTACTTGTGGACAATTTTCCTCACTTCTAAAAACAATATGGTTTTAATACCAGGCACAGATGTACCAATATTTTGTATACATATTTTAATTTAAGCAATGACCATAACCATTGTGTGTTCAGTCTGACAACAGTGGTCTCAGAGTCCTTCGGCTGTTGGTCCTCCTGTTGCCGTCCTTTAGAAAAGGCAAATGTTTCCTTTTCCCTTTAGGAGTGTGGTATAGCAAGTGGTCCAACTTTTGTGGGTTCACCTGACCTGCCTCCTGCAGCTGCTTAACCAGATGCTCAACCTGTACTCTCCATGGCCCACCTTCACTTCTCTCTCTTAACACATCAACCTAAAATAGAGAGACCAACAAAAGTAAAAATGATCAGTAGAATGAGATTTCCAGATTGCATGAAATCAATTTTCATGACGTGATTACTGTTTTATTTTGTTTCATGAGCATCAATTTTATCATCATTTAATTTGTCTCACCACTTCCTGGCAAAAGTCTGGCTTCTTTACAAACACTAAACTACTGGACAATAAGGCTGCTGTGAGGACAGAGACTGCATCTTTTATTGACCCTGCCGTGGCCAGCAGAAGTACCTGCAGTCAACAAAGATTTCATCATTAAAACAGTTTGCTTAAGTATTTCTTGCTCCACTCCACACCACATTCAAACATACTTACTCTCAGGTTTTGGCAAAGTCTACTGTCTGTGTTCATGATCTGAGAGTAGATGCTCTGTGCTTGCTCAACATCATCCTGAAAGATACAAAAGCAATAAAGTTTTTTTTTCCTTCCTTGGATCAGTAGGAACATAACGAACCTTTCCTACCGTTGTTATGGTGGCATCATTTTCTTCTATACACCTCTTCATGGAAAAAGCTTAAAATATCTCTTGAAATGGGGTGCCCTCAAATTGCTCAATTACTCTTACCCCCTTGCTTACATGCACTGAGTAACATAAAATCAAATATGATTAAAATAGGATGTGCTTAATATTACAGTAAATTACACAGCAAAAGCCTTACCTGCTTGAGGGCAAAAGCAACTGCAATACAATAAGCATGTCTAGGAATGAAGCTGCCTTTAGCCTGACCCTCCTCCAGCAGGGCTATGCAGATCTCGTAAGATTTAGGGGTGTTCTAAATCAACAATATACAGGAAAATTTATTTACTACATTAATCCACTATATATATATATATAGTGTAAAAATAGTATATATGCATGTATCCACATTTAAATGACAATTTGCAAAAGATTCAATACAATATAATTTTTTCATACTAGTTTGTAGCACGTAGCAAATGCCAGTGTAAACGTGTCCTTGTTGAAAGCAACACCTTGGGCTTTCATCTCCCACATTAGTTCCAAAGCTCCTGCATGGACATATTTATATAAGTACTCTCTGTTTATGTCTATAACCATGAGAGTCTATTGCATTACTGAATGCCATAGCATGAAGTTGACCATGTGTACTTGGTAGTTAGAAAACAAATCTTTAAGTGGTGATCTAATACAAGTCTGATAAAAATGAGCTCTACTAGGTATTGGTTAGAACCCCCTCTTAAAATTTTATGTTTTGTGCCAAAATTAAATAAAAATCATCTGATCATAGTGGATTTTAGTGTTAGGCAAATACAACCTCAGACAAACAATACAAGTTTTTTTTCACGGTACACTTTTTAATTTAACAAAAAAACAAAAGAAAAAAAAAACACTTGGGAAATACCAAGTACCTCCTTAGCAGTCAGGTGCTGTTGATCATCAGTCTTTAATTAATTGATAATCAGAAGATGTGTAGACCTTTATGAAAGCAAATATTTGGGCAATTTGCTAGACTGGAGCATTCAAGTGTGTGTTAACTAAATGCCAAAAGGGAAATACATAACCACTGGTCTTAGAGTGCCACAGTTCTACAGTAGGAAATATTTGTAAGTGTAGACAGTGTCCCTATACATTCATCCCACCGTCAGACTGTGCAATGCTCAGAGAAATTGAAAAAAAAATAAGAGGAGAAGAAGAATTATATCTCAGACCCTACAGGCCTCACTAAGCATGTTCAATGCTAAGGCCATGACAGCACAATTAAAAAAAGACTGAACAAGTAGTTCGTCTATACGGAGATTCGCAAAACTGCATAAGGCACAAGACCTCTCCTACAGACAGTAAAACAACATTTTAGCTGAAACACATTTTAGCTGGTTTTGGAATTGCCTAAAGTCCAGACCTTAACTCAAGTGAAATGCTGTGGCAGGTTCTTAAGAGAACTGTGGTTACAGTAAGTGAATTTCCACAAAACTCACTGAGCTGAAGGAATGTTGTAAAGAAGAATGCACCAGAAATTTACCTTTTCAAGTTGCTAACGGTGGATCTATAAGCTATTGAATCATGGGTGTACTTACAGTAGTATTGGCCACATGTTTTTTTTCCCCATTTGGCTTCATTTTTGTTAAATAAATAATTGCACAATTAAATAATTTATATGTTGCTGTTGCTGGATTTGCCCAATACTAAGACCTGCTACGATCAAATGATTTTTATTGTTATTACACAAAAAACACACAGAATTGAAAGAGGGTACCTTTTGGACATTACTGTAATACCAACATTGTGGATATCAGGATTTAAACCAACACATTTACTTGAACAGTTACACAAGAATTGCAAACATAGAGGGGATTTTGACCACACAAGGTCACTGGTTCCTTAGTTGTCCTTCATTACACTACCTCTTGTTAAGTACTCATCACTCCGTAAAAGAAACTCTCCATAAGACATGCTGGGTTTGGAGATGCTCGGACCCTGCTGTGTAATATATCCCAGCCATTGACAGGGGTCATTGCAACAAGATAAGTAATGTCATTCACTTGTCAGTAAGCTTTAATGTTATGCGGAATTGGAGTACTTTTTACCATTACAGTGGAACCTTGGATTACGAGCATAATTAGTTCCGGAAGTGGGCTCGTATTCCAAAAACACTCGTAAACCAAATAGACTTTTCCCATAAGAAATAATGAAAACTCAAATTATTCATTCTACAGCCCAAAACAATAAATACATAAAAATAATTAACATATAAAGTAAAAATAAAACAAATTAACCTGCACTTAACATAAAAAAAAAATAAAAATAAATAAAAACTAAATCCAGACAGTTAAGTGTTTCCGTTTGTGCGCGCAGAAGGTGTGTATTTGTATGCGTGTGTGTGGAATTAGCCCCTCGCCTCGTCTTAAACTGTAAAACTCCTTCTCCCTCCCACACCTTGCTTTTTAAGTTTCACAACTAACATACACAATGCAAACACTGTTTTTACGGAAAAAAGAAATCTCTCTAATGATACTCGCATGAGCATACTAACAGAATCACTGCTGTAAATTAAAAAAATAAATGAACCAGCACCTTACCTTTGAAAAGAATCGCGACAGAGCTGAGTTTTCTGTGTAAATAAAGCACGTTAGCTGCTGGGGAGATGTGTGTGTGTGTGTGTGTGGCTGTGTCAAATTACGCGCGCACACACAAAGTAAGTCTGTGTGTGTGTGTAAAAAGTGTGTGCGTGTGTCTGTGTGTGTGGGGCACAGTGTCAAATTATGCGCGTGCACACAGAAGAGAGAGGGAGATGTTGATTATAAGCGACGAGCACCAAGACGCAGCAGGGGACTCTTATTTTGACACAGGGGAGACGATTACCCATAATTCCCACAGTGCAAGTGAGAGAAAAATCATTGGCTTAGTTGTGATCACTTCCCGCTCGGTGTCAAAATAAGAGTCGCATGTGATACATGATACTCGTAAACTAATACTTGCTCGGTTTCCGATTAAAAATTTATTAAAAATCTTTGCTCGGTTTGCGGAACACTCGTAAACCACGTTACTCGCAATCCAAGGTTCCACTGTATTTAACTTTTCTAAATTACTTTACAAATTGATCTCTTCATGTGATTTGATATTATTCATGTCCTGAAAAACTAAAATTCTTACCTTCATACTGTCCTTTACTGAACAGAAGGTCTATGGCCAAGTTAAAAGATGTACAGTCTGGAAAGAATCCTTTCAGTCTCTTAATGAAAAAAGTTAATAAAGAAACGTAATAAAAATGGCATAAAACTTGGTAGAAGAAACTGCAAAATTTATAATTTGTTACAACTTGTTTCACATATAGCATTACTTCTACAATTTAGAATTCTTCTAAAAATTTAAACATATATGCCATGGAATTTGTTTAAGTTAACCAAAATGTTTTTAAAATATAATTTATTCTATTTATTCTAATTCTAGATCAATGTATATTCAAGGTAAATAGTACCTTATCAGTTAGTGTAGTGTGTACTAAATCTGCCAAGTCCAGCTCGTAACAAAGTCTCATAAATACAGGTCCAAATCTGAACTCTCCAAACGCCACATTACAATTTTCTTCATGGTACCTGAATAGAGAAGTTAAAAAAACATTCCATTTACACTGTCTAGGCAAAAAAGTGAGCATTTCAGGATGGTCAAAAATTTACCTGCATCAAGTAAATAAAAATAAAAATATAAACAAAGCACTTTCATATATAACTAAAATGAACATGTGTTCTTTCAAAAGACGCGTGTAACCTTCCTACAGAATGTGCGACTTCTAGCAAAGAAATAGCTAATGCACATCTATGCATTTTAATAGGGGTTCTGTGAAGGTTTGTCGAATTTCCACAACTGTTTTAGGAGAATTTTGGATAGAAGTGTGACCATGACGGACAACATTGACAC
The DNA here is from genome assembly GCA_030347435.1 of Clarias fuscus. NCBI lineage: Eukaryota > Metazoa > Chordata > Actinopteri > Siluriformes > Clariidae > Clarias > Clarias fuscus. The sequence continues at coordinate 11,163,263 of CM059212.1, forward strand.
TAAATAGCAGATAGCGATCCCTGTGTGTGCCTCTGTTTCACAGGCAGGTGACATTAAATATCCAAATAAGAACACCCTGTAAATTGGGCTTTCAGAGCTCAGATGCCTGGAGTTGCAGATTTCTTTAGAAAGGCATGGTAGTTTAGTCATTTTCTCAGTCTGTCCTTTGCTTTCTCCAGATTCTCTCAACTTCTTTTTTAGACTGACAGATGAAACTCTTTGGGGTTCATATAATTTTCCCAATTAAAGTTGTTCACCACTGTATATTTTAGTGTTTTCAATTAAGTAAAACACTTAAAAACATGATTTGAGACGGTAGGGGATTAGGTAATAAAGAGACCAAAGATAACAAGGATTCAAAGAAACCCATAGCACATATGAAAGCTATATAGTTCATATCACAACTACAGCCTCAAAGTCAAAATTCACAATTAAAGTTATGTTTGGTAGTAATAAATAGTCTAACCACCAACTACTTTTGGCAGAAATCCAAACTTGCTCCTCATCTTAAGAACACTATGCCCACTAACTGTACGAATCTACTTTTTAAATGTTAAACAACACAACAATGCAATTATTTTTTTTCTCATTTAGCCAGGTAAGACACTTCTGACATTGTTTCTAATTTAGGAGCGGCTTGATACTAGGAATGAAACAGATGTAGTCAATTTTCAGAAAACAGCTGTGCTTAGTGACTCTTGATGCATTGACACTTTCCATTTTTTGTGAAGCTCTCCCAAGTTCTTGAATATTCTTGTCTGTGCACTTTTTTCTACCACACCTCTCCCTTTCAGGCAACTTTGCATGAATATGCTTCAATATAGCACCATCTGTGTCTTACCTTCCTTCAGAAGGGTGTTGATTAAGGTCTTCTAGACACTGGACTACACAGTGAAATACATGGTCTTTATACTGTAAGAATAATTTACTGAAACTGAGACATTTTAATATTTTAAGATACTGGACTTTTGATTTTCATGAGCTGTTCGCCATAGTAATCAACATGAAAACAAAAAAGGGCTTAAAATATTTCACCTGACGTGTAATAAATCTAGAATATGGGTTTCACTTTTTAATTTATGTTATAAAAAGATTTTTCACAACAACTTTTTCCTCAACATTTTAATTTAATTGGTGGCAAGTGAACAGTCAGTTGTGTTGAGTGGAGGAAAAAATGTGAATATGTTCTGAGCAGATCTGCTTTGCATAGGAGGTGAGGGCTAGCTTGTGTGCTCTGCTTCCACAGAAGAGGTACTTCATGGCAATAACAGATAAGATTTCATCAGATATATATTCTTCTCTTTACAGGATAGACACAATGCCTCAAGAAATGCAATTATTTATTTTTTTGTGCATATTACAGCTTGTTAGGAAGTTTGGGTCAGACACAGGGCCATGATACAGCACCCTTGGGCCAAACAGTGCCAATTTGGTGGAGCTGAAGCTTAAATCCCTGACCTTCCAATCAATAACTTAGAGCATTAACACATTGAGCTACCACTGCCACAAATAAAACGAGTACCTCACATCCAAGGTACTAGGTCTCACGTCAAAGTATACAAAAGTATTAAATCAGGGCCAACCCTGCTTAACTTGTGAGTTCAGACAAGATCAAGGTCAACCGTTCAGCAGAATAACATCTCTTAGCCTTTTGGTTCCAGATACCACAGGACACATTCAGAGGTCTTTTGGTTCTGTGCCTTAAAAGATGTGTGCTGTTCAGGTGGCGCATGAAGGCCTACACAATATTAGATAGGTGATAGTGATTTTTCTAATGTTATGGTATACTGGTGTATACTTCCTAGAGCTGTTACAAGTTGTATTTGCATGTCTGTTTAAAATAAACATTAAAAAACAAACTAACAACAACAACAAAAAAAACTGAAAAAAGCAGGTGATTATATTCTCTAAAATACAACATCTTTGACAGGCTAAACTCCAAGTGAGGGTATGAAAAATCAGTAGATTTGCTTTTAACTTTTGTAGTTAAAAGGCATTTGATTTATATATTAAGTATAATATTTATAGACATTTTGCCCTCTTCTGACTTGTTTGCCAATTCATAAGTCAAATTCCACTTCATAAATCAATGCGTCCAATTCCAGTTGCATTAAAACTGTTGTTTGGCAAAAGTTTTCCAAAATTAATGGAGAAAGGTGTTTTATGAATTTCAGATTGGTGATCAATGAGGAAACTTGAAAGTTGCTCAAAACAAAGTAACTTCAACTAATTGTGACCTACCTGTAAATAGCATTTCTAGCTGTAACCATATCCTCAGGTGATTGGCAGAGAAAAAGAAGCAGCTTCAGTTCATCCTTCAAGATCAATTGATTGGTTTCTATTTTCTGATTTATTACATGAAAGAAATGCCCTGTGAGTTCAGAAAGACAATAAGCATGGTTTAGCATTTTAGACCTTTTCTACAAGTTATATTTAACAAATGTTACACCCTCACCCTCCAAATCCTGTTTCATTTGATTAAGCAACATCACTAACTAACCATGACTGACAGAGCTGGCAACCAAAGGTAGTGTAATTAACATGGGTGAAAGTAGATTTAAATTCTTACTAGTACTATGAAGCCAAAAGGTGAGAAGAATAAACCATGGTAGACACTACAGGGAAACTTGTAAGATTTACTTTATATTTTCATTTATTCTGCTTTAGAATATTAGCTAAGATTACAGATTGAATCCCCTAAAACGTTAAATAGAAAGTTAGGGGATAAAAATCTTTGTTCCACATACCAATTTGTGCCCTTGATTAGGGGTTAGAGAACTATTTCGACTTTGGCCAAAAGTGGTTTTGCTTAAAGCTAGTTAGCTTTGTAGCTTGTGCTAGTGGTCACGGATGGTTCAGAGGCAATTCAGAACAAATTGGAAGCAATTGCTGAGGAGACAAAATGTTGGTTAAGGTGACCTAACATTATCAAACGTGTAGTATTGCTAGAAGTGCTTCTGTGACTGGTGTTGAATGTAAGTTTTGGCAGGCAGCTGCTCTTTCCTGTACTCGGAACATTGTGACCTAGTTTCACCCATGCTGGTGACTGACAGTTAGCATAATTGTTAGCATAAAGAGTGTTAGATAGATGGAGCGATAGATACAGGCAAACCTCTCAGTAGTTTAATGCTCTATATAGGGGCAATGTTGCTGTCTTTTTAGGATAACGACTCCTGTAAAGCAAATTATCAATGAAAAATCTAAATCAGGGGGAAAATCTGTATTGCGCAAGCATACTGGCAAGCACATTTTATCTGGCGGAAAATGAGGACAGAATAATTAATTTAGGTAACATCAACCTTTTGATCCAGACACTTGTTGGGCCACAGCAAGTTTCTTCTGCTGAAAATCTTGCAGTCTCACGACATCTTCTGACAACAGGTAACGCCGTGCTGGAAACAAGACGCTTGGAAAGTTGTGAACAACAGCAAAAATCAGAGACCAGTAAAAACTTTTAAAGAAAAATGTGACTCATGAACCATAAGTCACAGCATATTACAACAAGGATATTAATGTTGTCAAAATACAAAAAATGTTTCTTTGCTATCTAAATCATCGTGGCTTCAATACTTTTTGATATGTTCTCTCTGAGACAGAGGAACTAGAATTCTGGGGTTGGTAATAGAACAATCAAGATGGTTTTTGGAATTTTTGTCTGTTTGTTTGTGCACGCTTCATGTAAAAACTACTTGAACAGGGTACTTGGCTGAGCTTGAGGTAACTTGTAGGGTTTGTTTCAATGCAATCGGCCCATGGGAAGAGAAGGTGTGCTACTTTGGAATTTAAATGGAAAACCCCTTATATCATAAACAATTGACCTGATGGTATAAGCACATTCCAAGATTTTACACACAGATAAGCCATCACAGAGTAAAAGACTTTAACTCCACAGAAAATGATTGGGAAGTGCTGGAGAAGACTTTATGCAGGGAGTGAAATTAATGTGACTATCGACTGAAATAAATGTTGTGACATTGCACAAGTTAAACAAAAGGATGCCACGACCATAATCAAAGCAAAAAGTAGTCTAATGAAATATTAGAGTATGCAACGTTTTTTTTTTTTTTTTGCCAGGTATTGTGTGTGTGTGTGTATATGTATGCTTGTATGTATATAGATAGACAGATAGACAAATAGATGGATAGATGTGAAATACACATCACACTACCAGTCAGTTACATTTGGACACACCTTTAAAATGTGATTTATTCATTTTTATTATTTTCAACATTTATCTCTTCCATTTCATTTCAACGTACAGAAGACTGATTGTCCAAATTAGTTTTGATAACAGCTTATGGCATTCTCACATCAGACTCACAAGGTAGTCACCTGGAATGGTTTTGAATTTATAGGTGTGCCTGGTCAAAAATTAATTTGCAGCATTTCTTGCATTCTAAAGAAAGGGTGGGTACAGAGTCGCCCTATAAGTGAGAGTACAACTACTATACAAATCAATATTATGGAAAGGCACCCTGAGTTAAGTAAAAAGAAAAAGTCAGTCCACCATTACTTTAAAGAAATGAAGCTCAGTCAATCGGAAAAATCAGGTTGAATGTATCGCCAAAATCATCAAACGCTATGAAACGTTGAGATGTAACCGGCTCTCATGAAGAACGTTCCAAGGACAGAAGACCAAGATCTACCTCTGCTGCAGAGGATAAGTTTATTAGAATGAGCAGCCTCAAAAACCACGGATTAGAGCCCACATAAACGCCTCTCAGATTTTAAGTGGCAGACATATTTCAACGTCCACTGTTCAGAGGAGTCTGCGAGAGTCAGGCCTTGATGGTCGAACTGAGGCAAAGAAAGCATTACTTTGGAAGAACAAAAAGCAGAAGAGACTTGCTTGGGCCAAGAAACCCAAGCAATGTATCAGTGGAAAACTGTCCTTTGCTCTGATGAGACAAAGATTTTTGTTTCTAAGCACTATGGCTTTGTTAGATGTAGAGAGGGTGAACGGGCAATTCCTGAATGCTTGGTTCATGCATGGAGGAGGAGGTGTGCCACTGTTTGGGTGCTTTGCTTTTACATTGTTGGTGACTCATCTAAATTGAGGACACACTTAATCAGCATGGTTACCACTGCATTTTGCAGGGACATGCCATCCCATCTGGTTAACATCATGTCAGCATCATTTGTTTTCCAACAGAACAATAACCCCAAACACACCTCGAGGATATGAAAGAGCTGTTTGTCCATAAAGGAGATAGATGGAGTGCTGCATCAGATCCCCTGGCTTATGCAATCACCGCTAGGAACTCCTTCAAGAGCGTTAAAAACCATTCCAGGTGACGACCTCATGAGTCTGACTGCGAGAATGCCAAGTGTGCAAATCTGTCACCAATGCAAAAGGTGGACACTTTGAAGAATCTAAACTATGAAACATATTCTGGATTATTTAACACATTTTTGTATTCTTAACAGGCATATGACATTGTGCTTTGTAGCGAAAGCAAGGAACAGGTGGAGGAAAATCTAGAGAGGTGGAGGTACGCTCTGGAAAGCAGAGGAACGAAGGTTAGCCATAGCAAGTAAGAATACATGTGTGTGAATGAATGGGTGGAGAAAAGTATCATGTATTGTGTGATAAAAGGGTATCCGCGAAAATGAAAGAAAAGGTGTACAGGATAGTGGTGAGACCAGCGGTGCTCTACGGCTTAGAGACAGTGGCACTGAAGAAAAGACAGGAGGCAGAGTTAGACAGAGACAGAGGCAACAGAGATGAAGATGTTGAGGGTCTCTTTGGGAGTGACAAGGATGGTTAGGATGAAGAATGAGTTCATCAGGGAGACAACCCACGTTAGACGTTTTGGAGATAAAGTCAGAGAGGTGGTTTGGACATGTTCAGAGGAGAGAATGTGAGCATATTGGTAGAAGGATGTGAGACTGGAACTGCCAGGCAGGAGGTCTAGAGGAAGAACAAGGAAGAGATTTATGGATGCAGCGAGAGAGGACATGAAGTTCGTTGGGGTGAGAGAAGAGGAAGCAGAAGACAGGGTTAGATGGACGCAGATGATTCGCTGTGGCGGCCCCTGAAAAGGAATAGCCGGAAAGACAAAGAAGAAAGATTTGTATTTTTAACATAAAATTCCATAGCTTGGTCATCATTTCAATATCTAAAGTATTGACAGAATGTTGAAAACAATAAAAAAAATATAATTGCCACCCGGGCGCACCAGAAAGACGCGAGCACAGTGGACATATGCATTTACTGTAAAGGGGATATCCTAATACCATTATAACATAATTTTAGAAACGGGGTAATTTTATGATTAGACCTCCAAAAAGCATAACAATATGATGTCACTGAACGTGATGTCACTCAATATGATGTCTAGGAGGAATATATTAAATTCCTTCTGGTGCGTTTTGGCAAATGACCCAAAATAACTGCCTTCCTGTTGAATTGAGCCCCTGACATGCAATGAAAATTTTGTTCAGCTCAATGAGCTCTAAACGTGTAGCGGGTTTCGCGTGCATACTTGCAGGTGTGTACGAGTCTCGTGTCAGACTCTCAGGCATCCTAATTGCAGCAGATTTTGCTGGGGGCGTTCAAACCTAAAAAGCGTTTTAAAAGGTTACACGAACATTACGGCAAAGTTTCTCTGAAATATTATGGAAACTAAAACAAAAGTTGCTAAAATGCTTTGACAATCATTGTTAACTGCCAAACACAATTCTCCCACATTACCGGTGACTCTTTACACTTTCCTACTTTTTTACACTTCATATAGTTTGTTATTTTTGTGGTGGCAGCGCTATTACGGGCGACCAAAAACAAATACATTCCAAGCTGAAATGGACAAACAGCGAGAACGCACCTTCAGCTCTGCAGGTTAAACAGTTCAGGTTCACCGCCGCATATAATAACGCCAGTCTTGGAGAACTGCGTTGCCGCAGTGCTAACGGGAGATAACAGCTCAGTCCCCGCAGCGCCATCTTGGCCCTTGACCGCGTCAAAGTCTCTTCTTCGTGTCAGGTTTCACGCGCGTTTTCCAGCTAAAAGTTGCATTACCGCCACCTACTAGTCCGGAGTGTGGAACGAATGATTTACGTACAAAAAATTTTTTAAAAAAATTGGACATGACCGTATAATTTTTTTAAAATATATATAGTATGTATGTATGTATATTTTTAGAATTAATTGAGCTTTAATTTGTCCTCTGCGTTCTTCCCGACATATATTACCTTGTATTAATGTATTCTCGACAGCTTCCAGTTGGCCACCGACGTCACAATTCCCTGCTTGATTTTTTTTTTCTTCTGTTTTACTAAGTGAGGTATTAAAGCCGCTTTTGTCTCATCCATCTGTTGCTTCTGGCTTCTACACCAAATCTGTTCACCTCAAACCTTTTATTTTATTTTATAAGCATAACCTCTATTAGGTTTGGAATTCAGTAGAATTCAATAAAGCTCAGGGCATTTGATCCATTTTGTATTTCTTTAAAAGATACCACAGAAATCCCCCCAGCATATACAGTACAGTATAGAGCTCAGGATTGTGTAGTACAGAGTGACATATCTTTTTTTTTTTAGCACAAAATAGGCAATATGATTTTTTTTTTTTAGTTCTTTGTAACCAGCTACCCAACCATGACTGAGCAAAGGTGTTTTTCTGTAACCAAATAATAACAACAAAATGCTCATTCTGAGGAGAGTTCTACAGTTTTATAACGTCATTCCCTAAAATTTAGGGCTAAAATTTACTCATTATCAAATAACTTTTGTTCTACCTGAAAACCCAAATACACAATTTGAAGTGTGATGGCTCTCTGTTAACACGCACCAGCAAGGCTTCCATATGAGCACCTTTTTTTCTTAATCTTCATTGACCTTTACTGTGTTGCCGGCTCATATCTGTGCTGCCCAAGTTTTAAGGGTTAATATCACTTCATTATACTTATTATTTCCAATATGTTATTCTAATAAACATTTCATAGATTAATACAAAGTATTCTTATGAATAATCTCAATGAATGTCAGACACAAGTGAATCTTGACCAAACTTTACTGATGTTTTACTCACACAAAACAAAAACTAGAACTGTACAGCCAACTCTGAGTCAGGAACATGCATATGTCATTGGATCAACAAACCACTTAGACAGGAACAAAATAGACCGATATAATGATCGCCATTATATTAATTACAACACAATTGCAATGATATAACTCACCATTAAACCCTGTCTGCAACTGACCAGTTTGCCCATCACCCAAATAGTTAACCAAATAGAGGACACCGTTTCCACTGTGCTTCCTAGTGTGCCCTGGACACACCTGGACAACACCAACACCTGAAACAGCTTGGCATCCCACATCAGTTTGTAACTGGACCCTGGACTTCCTGATAAACAGATCACAGTTTATTCGACTAAACGACCTCACCTCCTCCAGTCTCAGCATCAGCACTGGAGTTCATCAGGGATGCATATTGTCCCCTCTCTAATATTTTCTTTTCTCCCATGACCTGTCTATGCTTCCAACAGTATTATCAGGTTCACAGATGACACCACAATGATAGGCCTGATCAGAGGTAACCATGAGATGACTTACTGGGATGAGATCCTGCACTGAGTAGCATTGTCCAAAATAGTAACAATTGAAATTAACCTCCTTCTTACACTACTATATTTATTTGCAGCACTTTCTGTAGGGGTACTTTTCAACATGTTAGGGAATGAGACGAGCATACTCTAGATTCATTTAGAAGAACAGAAGACATGGCTTTACCATGTTTTAATGATTATTACTTGTCAGCTCAACAGAGGCTCCTTGACTGTTGGTCAACATACAGGACTAGACCAAGGAAGACCACGGAGCTACCTTTAATAGATATACCTATCCAGTCACTGTAATGGGTTGGCCAGCATATGACACAGACTTCCTCACAGCATCACTGGATTGCAGGTATGACCAATAAACCACGCAATACTTTTTTTTTTGCCAAATAACAACAAAGGGAAACCTTTTGAACAAAGTCAAAAAGTTTGAGCAGTAGAAAGAGCGCTACCTTTACATTCACCACTATACTTCACAATTTTACTTCTGAAACATCACAAATAATTAAGCTGTTTTATGATACCTATGATTTAAAAAGCATTAAGGCATCAAAGGGCAAATTATACAAATATGAAATTTAGCAATTTTACATGGCAATGGGAACTATCTGAGGAAGAATGACTCCAAATCTTGGCCACATCCCAGACCACATCCCACATCTGTCTACCGCTACTAACTACCTGCTAGGGAGAGACTTTTGCTGAAAAGTAGACTCTGTACTGTCTACCGCTACTAACTACCTGCTAGGGAGAGACTTTTGCTGAAAACTGTCTACCACTGTCTGTTTCTTTATTACTCCCAAACAGAAATGATTTATTCTGCTTCTCAGCTCTTTTGTTCTTTGTATACAAAAAATAAAAGTGTAAAACTAGAAAGGTGCATCTTTCTTGGAGGATCATTGAATATTTTATTCTGTTAGTTGTAATACATAACATAAATACCCAAGAACATCCTTTGAGAGACAAAATGGTAATTCATTTTAAAATTTGAACCTTACCCAATTTAAGTGCTTATATAGTTTGTTTGAAATAAACCCTGTTGCATTTGTTCTTTTGGTATAGTTCACTTAGGCATATGAAAAAACGGCAATTGCACACAACATTAATCCGCGAGCGTATGAACAACATTTGGAGGTCCAGCACAATTTCACTGCAGTGAGTGGTTTGACCCTGAAGTGACCCCAACTACAGAAAGTGAATCAACCATGATTTATATTTGGGGTTGCAGGTGATTTTTTTTCTTTTAAACAGTTTGTACACTCCAATGATAAAATTATCCTCTATGCATTTTTCTTAAAAATTATAATTGAACATTATCACTTCTTATATTACTCTTGCTTTAACTAAAATATGTTTTGAAGGAATAGTGTCGGAATTCCTGATATCCAATTCTTTGGTACCATCTTGCACATCCACAATGACATTCTTCTTTGACAACGCTCTCTTCTGGCGGTCTGCTACAGCTGTGCAGGCAGCTATGACAGCATCACTCTCAAAGTCCTCATAATCTTGTTGCAGCTCTGGGACTTCATTCATAAATTGTGGAGTCTGATCATCCTGAATGGTTTTCTGCTGCACAGTATGTTTCTGCTCCTGCAGATGTAATGCCCATCTCAAATCTTCTTCCCACAGGGTACGCTCTAATGGATGCAGGTGCAGTGCCACCTGGAAGGAACGTACAGCCTGAAACAGATACACAGCTGAAAGGTGTTTGAATATGAACCAGCAAGAGAAATCACATTTCTATATCAATGTTAAAAACTATATCGTCTGATCTATACTGTAGGTATTTGGACAATGGCAAAAATCTTGTATTTTCCCGTTGTACACCAGCAACTTTTTTATTAAGCAAGAAAGATGTGATTAAAGTGTAGATATTCAACTTCATTGTCAGAAGTTGCGCATCTTAAAAAGTCTCCAAACTGTTTCTCCAAATGCTGAGAGCGAATTAGTCTCAAACCCAATCATGACATATGTTTAAACGAGACTTAAAACAACACGTGCACACACTTACAATTGCTCAACACACGCTCTTTGGAAGCATTTGTTGCTTTTTAACCCTATAAGTGGTACTCTGAACTATTCACACTTTAGCATAATTTGTTGTAGGAGTGATTTTTTTCATATGATTATTTAGAAATATTAATTAATTATGTCACATGACAGAGATACATGCTGCTCAGTAAAAATGTAGGTTTTTGTTTAATAAAAATTTAAGTTAAATGTTAAAGTCAATATTGAATTTAGATCTTTTCAATATTTCCTTAACAGGGTAAATTTGTAAAAAGGTTTTTTTTTTAAGTTAAATCTTGAAGGATACCTCTTTTATTTTACTATCAATGCAATATCTATTAAGAATATAACAAGCATTTTTTTTTACTGTAAATCACTTAGAAAAAATAAAATCTAACACATTTTTCCATAACAGCTGTAACCCAGTCCAGAGTATTTCTGAGGTGTCTATTATTGCACATTTTTTATTTCCGATATCAACTGCTGGTTATTCTTATTACTGAGCATAAATTAATGGGGTAATAATAATAAAAATAAATTATTTGTCACTTGTGCTTTGTGTGTTTGTTTAGTCGTTAAGCCGTGCTTGACACTTCAAGACCTCACAGACCATATCACACCAGGCCTTCCTAGATTCTGTCCATGGGGTTTTCTTGCCACACTTGGAATGATTTTTTTCATAGATCCCAGTTAGGAAGCTGAGGTCAGAGCACAGGGTCAGCCAGGATACAGTGCCCCTGGAGCAGATAGGGTTAAGGGCTTTGCTCAAGGGCTCAACAGTGGCAACTTGGCGGTGCTGAAGCTGAAACTGCCAACCTTCCGATCAGTAACCCACAGCCTTAACTGTTTGAGCCACCAATTTTAATTTATCAATCAAATGGTATTTATATAGCAACTTTCAAACTAAATCAAATGCAAATTCAAAGTGGGTTACAGTTTGATCGATAACTGAAAACAAAAACACCATAGGAAATAAAGCTTGAAATGGTCTTGGAGACTAAGAAACTACTGAACAATAAAATTTGAGTAGTTAAAATAATAAAAGATAAAGAATAAAAATATTTAAAAAATAATAAAAATAAAATACAACAAAATAAAACCTACTTAAAAACCTTTTTGAGGAATATTTTTTATTTGAATGTGACATTGTTTGCATTAATAACGAACACTTTGCATTGCAGGCTGAAAAAATCTATGATACAGCAGGTAGACTTACATTTTGAGCGACCATGGACATTTGGATGACATTATATGATTTAGAGTTTAATTTTTTGCCAATTTATATTAGGCTAGCCTATGTGTGTGCTGATCTTGATTTCTATTTATTTATTTATTAATTAGTGACGCACTTGGTTATGCTAATAACATGCTACACTGTAATCTGTGGGTGTGTTTGCAACAGATTTAACCTAATTTCTAATCTGATGCTTTGTGACAAAAAGAAAAATTTATGGGGCCTTCAAGAGTTTGCCTCCAAGCATAAAGGGCAAAGAAACATTTTTAGTCAGTAAATTATTGTTTCATTTGTGGTTCTATTGTGGTTCTATCCAGTTAATACTTATACAATGTATTCAGTTTACCAGAAAAAAAAAACTGTCATGTTTGTCAAACTGTACACTAATAATAATCTTTAACAAGTGGTACTTACAAGCTCTATCTCTCCAAGGTTAAGTTGGGCACGACCCAAAGTCTGCCATGCCTCCCACCACATAGGACGAAGTTTGACTGCCATCTCTGCAGCCTGCACTGCAGGGAAGACCTCTTGAAGAATAGTCAGTACCTAGAGGATTATAGATTAATGATAAGAGATGATAAATCTAATTTGGCATCAATGTGCCTTACATTTGCATTCAAATTTCGAAATACAGCTGCAAGATTAGTTACAGACACTCATGCTACTACTAGTAAAACTACTAATAATACTAATAATAATACTAATAATAATAATAATAAGAAGAAGAAAAAAAAGTAAGTAAACCATAATTGAAATTTTATTTAGAACATTCCATCCATTCATCCCATCTAGGAAACTCTGTAGTCCAACTAAGGACCTTGGAGGCCAATGTTGACCATTGTATTTATTCCTATTTATGCAACCTCCAGTGGCAGGTCACACACATTCACACACCAAGGGCAATCTGGGAATGCCAGTTAGCTTAATCTGCACAATTTTGGACTGTGGGAAAAAACCAGAGAGTCTGGCAGAAACACAGCGCTAACCACTAAGCCACCGTGCTTAATTTCGGAATACAGCTGCAAGATTAGTTACAGACACTCATGCTACTACTACTACTACTACTACTACTAATAATAATAATAATAAAGCATAAGAAGAAGAAAATAAGTAAGTAAACCCTAATTAAAAGTTTATTTAGAACCTTCCATCCATCATCCCATCTACAGTAGGAACCTCTGTAGTCCAACTACTTTAGGGACATTACTGTTATTGAACAGTAATGTAGAGATGGTCTAAGGTTATGATTGAAAACGAAAGGGGAAAAACTTTATGTGCACATTAAATTATGGTATCAAACTTATAAACAGCATAAAAAGATTGAGTGCAGCAGTCACTAGGCATAAGCAGAAAATGCTGAAAGAATATGCAGCCCATAAGATCGAAAGGTAAAAGAAATTACAACCAAGAGAAGTTAAACAGAAAGTCCTGTCACCAATAATACTGAAGAAAGAAAATAAGACAGCAAGCAGGTGAGTGTCAGAGGATCTAAGATGACATTAAGGAGGCAAGATAGCATTAAGATTTTCAACATGACCTGAAATAGATGTAATAAAACCTGGAATAAATAATGAGTAGCGTCTCATTCCCTTTGGTGTAAACAGGGATGCAATCAGTATAACCTCAGATTTGTTACATTTAAGCCTCAAATTAATATTTATTTAACTAATCTATTAGTGCTAGAGGAGGCAGTGGGTGTGAGAAGTCGATATGTATTGTATGTAATTCTGAGCATTCAAGAATTTTCGATACCAGTGTCAAGGCATTGATATTGATATACGTCCTTAAACAATAGATTTTTTTTTGTTGTTACCAATTTTAAGAAAATTTAAATTACATTACATACATCACAGTATGCTACATATATTTAGTTTATTTTGTAGCTCCTTGGCATATGCATACATTTAAATTTCATGAAATAAAAAATCTATTAAGCACAGTGTGGTTTAAGCCTTTATTTTCTTTGTTTTAACAACTTGGCATTCAAACCAGTTTTACAAACCAACCAACAAACATTTATCACAACTTAAACTTATCTGTGAAGTGTTGTGAAAGTTCACACTTCGCAAAAGCTCAGAGGTCAGATGACTACAGTTCAACTTTTAATACTATAATTTCTTCCATACTCACCACCGGCTGCTCAAAAATCTTCTGCTGTGATCCACCTAATAATCCCCACGTCAGCAGTGCATAGAAAAGGTAGATACGCACATTCCCCAACAAAGCTAGCACCAATGAATTACCAAATAGAGAACAGACACCACTGACACCATTTAAAAATGATTGCACCAGTTTCTGTCATCAACAAAAGTAATAAAAGACTGGAGCTGTGCCACGACAAACATCAAATAATGGCCAAAAGCCTTAAAACAGCAATGCAGACAATAAACAAACAAACACAGACCCCTCCCAAAAAAAGTATGCAAATAAGCTCTTTATATTGAGAAAGAAACTTTGTATTGAAATATTTGTTTGAAATTGATCCATACCTGTGACTTCATCTCATAAAGGTTAGCTTCTTTTGGAGTCAGCTGAATAGCCTCATCCCATTTTCTCAATGCTTGCCGATGTCTGAAAAAATAATAATAATAATAATAAAGCACAATATATATAAGTAAACCTAAAGACAGTAAACTGAGGTCCAAAACAGAACCAAGTCATGGCAACTCAAATAGGCTACAAGAGAGCAAACTAAACATTATGCGAACACAACAAAAAGGCCAAATAAGAGACATGTACACAATATCAGACAGCCGGATCAACAAATACTGAAGGAAAAACACAATTCACAAGGAATACATTTAGTAGTTAGCATAATTAATCCAATAAACATAACACATGATCTGAAAGTATGTGAAAACTATCACAACAAAACCAAAGGGATATACAGAACTGGGAAAAAGCTAAATTATGATGAGTAAATAATAAAAATGCAGTTTTTAAAAGATGATTTCGTTTATTAAATGAAAAAATGCTGTCCAAACCTGCGTGGCCCTATGAGACAAAGTAATAGTCCCCTAATCCCAATAACTGATTGTGCCGCCCTTGATGGAAACAACTACAATCTAGAGTTTGCGCTAACTGAAAATGAGTCTTTCACATTGCTGTGGTGGAATTTTGGCCCACTCTTCATTGCAGAATTGTTTCAATTTAGCCATGTTTGAGCATTTAACTTTAAGGTCATGCCATAGCATGTTAATCAGATGTAAGTACAGTGGAAGTTTGGATTGCGAGCATAATTCATTCCGGAAGCATGCTTGTATATCAAAACACTCGTAAACCAAATTGAATTTCCCCATAAGAAATAATAAAAACTTTCCACACAATACATAAAAATAATGAATACAAAATATAAAGTAAAAAAAAAAAAGATCTGCACTTTACAAACGCTGTGTATGTGTGTGTGTTTGTACGCGCACGTGCTGTATATGTGTGTGTGTGTGTGTTTGCATGCACACGCGCTGTATATGTGTGTGTTTGTGCACGCAATGCTGAGTGCGTGTGTTTCTGTGCACACATGCTGTGTATGTGTGTGAGTACGTGAAGCTAAAGTAAGAGGAAAGGAGGTATGAGACACCATCACCCCCCCTCCCTCCTCTCGTCTTACACAGTAGCCCTTCCTCCTCTCTGATTTGAGAGGAGGAAGGACTACTGTGTAGGACAACTTTCACTTACTGCCTCATCGGGAAAATGAACAAGAAATCTCTGTTATGACACTCGAGTGTGCGCAAACACTAACGGACTCACTGCTGTAAAGTAAAAATAAAACAAATTAACCTGCACTTTACCTTTGAAAAGAATCGCGACAGAGCAGTGTTTCCGTTAGAGTGTGTGTATGTGTGTGTGTGTGTGTGTGTGTGTGTGTGTGTGTGTGTGTGTGTGTGTGTGTGTGTGTGTGTGTGTGTGGGTGTAGGCGAGAGGAGGAGGGAAGGGGCACAGTGCGCGCACACACACACACTAACAGAATCAGTGGAGGCTGACAGAGAGAGAGAGGGGATCTTTAACCTCTCAGATGACACACACACAAAATAAAAGATGTCTTACGCGGACAAACATGATCACAATGTTATAGCAAGCAGTACACGCATGTATAGATGCTGACTATATGAGTGAGAGACGCGCACTGAGACAGAGCAGGGGAGACGATTACCCACAAGTCTGCAGCCCGAGAGATAGAAAAACAATTGGCTCAGTTGTGATCATGTGACGCTCAGCGTCAAAACAAGATACATGATACTCTGTGCTCATAAACGAAGACTTGCTCATTTTTCAAGTCAAAATTTATAAAAAAAATTTTTGCTCGTCTTGCAGAATGCTTGCGAACCACGTTACTCGCAATCAGAGGTTCCACTGTATGGTTAAACCTTGGATTGCGAGCATAATGTGTTCCAGAAGTATGCTTGTATATCAAATCACTTGTATATTATATATACATATAAAAATTATTAATACAAAATCTAAAGTAAAAATGAAAAATTAAACCTACACTTTACCTTTGAAAATAACTGTGGCTGAAGTAAGATGAGAGAGGAGGAGTGGGGGCTACTGTGTGGGACGACTTTCACATACGAGCGTGCACACACTCTCACACCCTAACAGAATCACTGCTCTGTTGGCAAACTTCTTTAACAAGAAATCAGAAATCTCTCTAATCACACTTGCTTTTGCCTCCATTTGAGGATTTCGTGGAAATGTGACATTACATTGTTGTTAAACAGATTCATCACCGGCACTGCTACAGCCTTTTAACCATTTTTTCTTTATGGGGGCTGTTGTTGCAGTACAGTTACTAAAGAACGGTAACTACACTTGGACAAATTTTTTTATATGCTTGGCTCCAGCCACCCGCAGCAATGAACATGAGCAGTAGAAAATGAACGGACTGAAATACATAAGACTGTTTTATATTTTAAACGTACTTTTTTTTTTAATTAAAGATTTGTCTGCGAGCCAGATGCAGCCATTAAAAGAGCCACATCTGGCTCGCGAGCCACAGGTTCCCGACCCCTGAAGTAGGGGTTCATTAATCCATAGTAGGACCCACTCATAATGAAGGTCACACCCTTCAACTAATACTAACATCTGAACATAGAAAATATCACATAGGAAATATATGACATACAGTGGCTCTCAAAAAAAATTTTTTTCGCAAATTTTATTTAAAAAAGTTAAACTCATTCTAGACTCACTAGATGTCAAGTAAAATATTTCAAGCTTTTTTTCTCAAAATATTAGGATATTTAATTTCGAGTTTGAGTAAATTATTATTTACCCGTGCATCTCCCAGTCTAGTTCAGTACATGCAACCACAATCGTGGGAAAGACTCACAATTGTCCAGAAAACAGCTATCGACACCCTCCACAAGGAGCGTGAGCCACAGAAGGTGATGGCTGAATTGGCTGACTGTTCATAGATTGCTGTACCAGAGTGTTTAGGGAAAGTTGGCTGGAAGGGCAAAAAGTGTTAAGTGACTACAGCCATAAGAAGAGTGTCACATTTGGGAGAGCTCCACAAGGCGTGACGCCACACAAGAGTCACCACACACAGATGTCTTCAGGAAATGGGTTACAACTATTGCATTCCTAGTATCAAGCCACTCCTGAACCAAAGACATCTTACCTAGGCTAGGGGCAAAAAGAACTGGACCGTTGTTAAGTGTTTCAAAGTACTCTTTTCGCAAAAACGTAGTAAAGGAAGAGTAAGGAAGAGTGGAGAGGCACAGAAATGTTTGACGTTTTCAGTCTGTGATGATTTGGGGTGCCATTACATCTGCTGGTGTTGATCTACTGTGTTTTATGAAATTCAAAGTCAATGTAGCCATGTGCAAATATTCTAATATTTTGAGATACTGGATATGCGCACACACACACACCGACAGAGACTCTCAATCAAACAAGCGTGCACACACAATATTAAAAATGTTTTCCCCGCATTTTTATGCACGCACACGTGGTTACAGTGTTATCGTAAACAGTACACACACGCATGGATGTTGATTAGACGAGTGATGCATGCACACTGAGACAGAGCATGGGAGACGATTACCACCAGTACTGCTCGTATTTCAAGACCTCGCTCATTTGCAGAGTTCAATTTTACTTAAAATTTTTGCTCGTCTTGTGAAACACTCGCAGACCAAGGTACTCACAATCCAAGGTTCCACTGTATTTCACTTTATGTGTAGTCAAGTTAGAATTATCAAATTAAATTATGAAAAACATATAAAAAATAACATTAAAGATGGTACTCAAGGGGTATTCCAGTTTTATTTGAGTTTGTGCGTTTGCTGGCTTTTACCGCTGAGTGGTGCTATATAACTGTAGACCGAAGGATTAATGAGCCGCAGATCCTTTAGAGCTGCACGTAGTAGCAGATAAATCAAGTGAAACATTGTAGTTAAACGAATTCCTTTATCACAGTACTAAAATTACAGTACAAATTTAAAATTAAAATTAGATTAAATCTTATTAGGTTCGAATTTAAGCAAAGGAAACATTAACACAGTGAGCCTTTAGATTTAGAAGAGAAATATTCTAATTCCCTTTGAAGCCTGATTCCTCTTGAGGTGTCCTCGGTTCTAGAGAAGGGGCACAGGGTGGCACCAGCCCCTCCACCCAAAATATGATTGCTGCCCCCCCCCCCCCCACCACCACCACTTATTGCTTGATCTGCGAAGGGGAATCACAGTTCCGCGATTTTCAAAACGGAGGAGACAGACGCACACCACGGCACATTACACTGTTTATGGTGTGTATATAGTCAATTCTAAGTTTTTTAATATCACCCTGATAGCATGTTTGTCGTTTATTTTCACGTGACAGATCAAGACTGACCAGCAGATTGCTGAATAGAGATGATTTAGCATTAGTGCTCACCACCACATAAATAATAAATAGATAAATGTTACTTTATCAGTTGTTTTTATGAATAAAAATACAAAAATATTTTCCCAAAAATTCTAAATGATTTTCAGACTCTTGTGACAGTGGCACATTTAATTTATTACTACCAGTATTAGGACAAAGGGCATTGGTCAGGATTTTGGAAATCATGCTTAATGTTTTTTAAGCCATCATGTATTTCTAATTCAATTTGATATATAATTTTAAGTGAAATATCA
This sequence comes from Clarias fuscus, assembly GCA_030347435.1. Lineage (NCBI taxonomy): Eukaryota > Metazoa > Chordata > Actinopteri > Siluriformes > Clariidae > Clarias > Clarias fuscus. Next base: position 11,182,195 of record CM059212.1, read on the forward strand.
GAATATGCTCAGGAAAAAGGTTGAGGAACACTGCAATAAGGCATCGGTGGAATGTGGAGGAATAATGAATCTCTAAGGCTCTATCTCACAAGTTTTACACAGAATCTAAGGACCTCCCAGGACTTAAAGGATCTGCTGCTGGTAAAACATTAGCATTTGCTAGCTGTTCACTCTAAACATCTTCTATGCAACTCTATATGTGAGGGAGACCATCATTGAGCTAAAAAAAAATCTTTAAAAAAAAACAAACAAAAAAACAAAAATAACAGAGATATCAGAGTGATATCAAAAGCACTGGCCAGTATAACTGATCATAATGTTTGACAGATCATGGTATGATTTGGAAGGAAGTGGTATGGCATAGGCTTATGTGGCTCATGTTCTTTGATTTAAAGCAAAATTATCAGTCAAAAAAAAATGCAGTTACACAACATTAACATACTTGCTTTGCTCAGCCAACAGTGTTCCCTCATCCTTTAGTCTCTTGCTGTTCGTGGTACAGTCCTCCAGCAGTACTTCACGCTTGCGCTTGATTGCATGCAGCCAATCAACTCCTTCCAACTCGATATTATCCTCCACATTTGCCGAGTCTGCTTCAAATTGCTGCACAGCTGCCTTAGAAACCTTCTCACCAATCTTCCTATTCCAGCAGAATGAAGTCATCCTGTTCAAAATAACAAGTCTGTATTTTAATCTTACAGCATGAATGAAAAACAAGCACCATGACTTGTAATGTACAATGTTTTGAACAGTTGAAACCATCAGTGATCAGGGGATTTTTTTATTTTGCATAATCTTAAGTGAACAATTTCCCCTATGCTTTATGGAGCACCAAGACCTTTAGTGAATAGTAGTAGTGAATGAATAAAAAAACTGGTCTGCAGGATTAACATCAAAACTAAGAGGTGCATGATCAGATATAACTACGACATAATATTTGTAAGATTCGATTTTAGGAATAAGGGAACTGTTAATAAAATAATAATATGCAAAAATCTAAGTAACAAAAAACTTTTAAAACAAAAGCGAAATCTTTAACTAGCATTGGGGTTATAAAATCAAAGATTTGTACAATGATTTTTCATCATAAACTCTAATATAAATTTACAGTTGGAGCCAGAGGAGATCAAAATCTGGATTAATAATGCAACTATAATCTCCACCAATTATTAAATTATACCTGTCTCTCAAATAACTTGTGAATTTCCAGTCACGAAAACATACAAATCTCAAATTTGGACTCATCAGACCAAAGGCACAGTTTTCCACTAATCTAATGTTTTTTTTTCACTAATCTGATCTAATGTCCTTGGTGTTTCTTGGCCCAAGCAAATCTCGTTTGCTTGTTGTTCTTCCAAAGTCATGATTTGTTTGTCGCTATTCATTACATTACATTAAAGCATTTGGCAGACACTCTTATCCAGAGCGACTTATAAAAGTGCTTTGAAGTTTCTGTCGTTAGATAGATCCTTACACTGGATTAATAGGTTACTAACTAGATCTCAGTCAAACACCTCTTCTGTATCTAGGTCTTTAGTCGTTGATTAAACATTGCCAGTGATTCGGCTGTATGGACATCTAGAGGAAGTTCTTTCCACCACCTACTGTAGGTGCCGGAACAAAAAAACAATCAATTCAATGAAGGCCCGATCGTGGTCTTCTTTGGACAGTGAACGGTGAAATATGTCTGCCGCTTGAACTCCAAGGGGTTGAAGCTGAGATGCTGTAAATTGGTGGTTTCTGAGGTTGGTCATTCTAATAAACTTTTCCTCTGCAGCAGAGGTAGCTCTTGGTCTTCCTTTTCTGTGACGACCCTCATGAGATCCGGTTTCATCATAGTGTTTGATGGCTTGGGGACTGCACTTGGGGAGACATTAAAGGTTCTTGGGATTTTTCAGATTGACTGACCTTCATTTATTTAAGAAGTTGTATTTATACAGTAGCTGTAGTGGCACTTCATCAAGAGAAGACAACGGTCAACAATCAAGAAGTCAACTGATCTTCTAAAGCGCATTAAGAAGGCAAGAAATGTCAAAAAATAATTGTTAACAGGACACATCTGTGAATTGAAAACCAATCCAGGTGACTACCTCGCGGATCTTATGAGCGAACACCATGCCAGCTGTTCACTCACTCACTCATCTTCTATACCGCTTTATCCTGTATTCAGGGTCATGGGGGGGGGGGCCTAGAGCCTATCCCAGGAGACTCAGGGCACGAGGCAGGGTACACCCTGGACAGGGTGCCAATCCATCGCAGGGCACACACACACACTCAGTCATGCACTCATTCACACACTACGGGCAACTTTGGGAACGGCAATTAGCCTAATCTGCATGTCTTTGGACTGTGGGAGGAAACCGGAGTACCCGAAGGATACCCACCACCATACAGCCCTGCCTAGCTGTTATCAAAGCTAAACGCAGCTACTTTGGACCATCTAAAATATAAACCATGTTTTTTTCCTTTACTATTTAATTTCACAGATGTTCTTTCATAGTTTGATGTCTTCAGTATCAAAATACAATGTTGAAGAAATACAAATTAAGAAAAAAAAACACTGAAAAAGAAGGTGTGTCCAAACCCTTCAAGTGTGTGTGTGTGTGTGTGTGTGTGTGTGTAGAGTACTTAAAGAGAAATTTAGTATTGCCCACGTTTGTTTGTTTTTTGGCTTTATTTTTGAAGAAAGCTAAATGCTGTTATTCGTCTGAGGTTGTATTTGCCTAATACTAAGCCCCACTATGACCAGACGACTTATACTACATACAGCAAAAGTGGCGCAGTGTTATTGTCACGTGACGTTAGGTCGATTTGTTTTTTTCGCCGCTAGTTAACATCCAGCACTGTAGAATGATTTCCAGTCGGGAATAATAAGTCTCACAGTCTCAACCAGCTAAACTGTCACACTTACCTTCTTACGTTTTTGCAGACGTATCAAAAATCTAATACCGCATAGACCTGAACCCGGAAGTATTATTGTAGGAACGGAAGCCGTTGTTGTTGATGATGTTGAGGGTGCGTCTCAATTCGAGGCACACTTCGAAGGACGCGAGGTACGTTCCAAATGGCCTGAAGTACCCTGTAACGCATACTTCACAGGATGTTCAGCCATGTTAAATGTGGTTAAAACAGCAAGTTTTCACTTCACTGGAAAAGAGAATGATTTCCCATCAGTCATTGCGTCTCGCTGGAGCATGAAAACAATGGAGCGCGAAAAAATATTTATATATTTATTACCATTATCCATTATTATCGAGGACATCATATTAAAAGGGCACAATAATGTAAATTTTAATTTAATCAAAAAACCTCAGAATTATATAAGCTAATAATCTGTAAAATAAATAAATAAGTAAATCTCCGTACATTTTAATCAATTATTATTAATCAATAATTTATTTACAAGTTATAAAAAGTTTAAATAGTGTGTTTTATAATGGTATAAGTTTTGTTTCGATAAATAGTCCATATTTAATGTCCGTAGTCTAAAATTTCCAATGCAGCAGCGACAGGTATCTGAGGTGCTTATATTACCATGGTAACGAGAAAGTGTCTGCGTTCCATTCCGAATTGTACTTCACAGGTATGGAACTCCAAAGTGTTCAAAACTAACTAAATAAATAGGACATGCTGAAATAAATAACTCTATGAATAAATAAGACACAGATATGTAATATGAGAATGATATTGTGAAATAATGGAACACATTTAGAAAAAAAAAGCTTATTATTGTGAAAAATATTGCTCTGTGCTATATAAATTTACTTATTATTACGAAATAATATTTCACGGTCAGTATTTTTCCCAATAACGGAGATTATTGCAGAGGCATTTTATTTAATTCCAGCTGTTTTTATTCCAAAATGTCATTTTTTTCAAAGTCAGTATTTATTTCAAAATCCCGTTTTTCCCGATGGCCTATTTATTTCATAATGCGACTTTTCAGCAGAATGAGTCGTTCTGTCAATCAGTGCCAGTGGGTTGGACCTGCGCGCCTATTGGCTGATCCTTTAACATCGATTAGTTTCCCCGGATACCTGCCCCGCGGACCGCCGCTACAGCTAGCAACAACGTGCTAGGCAGAGGCGGACTGGCCATCTGGAGCACCGGGCGTTTTCCCGGTGGGCCGCTGGCTAACGCGGGCCGGTCCAGTCATTACGTTAATTTATTGTAAAAATGACGGAAACCATAATATTGCATCTCTCTTTTACGCAGATAGATGAGAGCATTGATCGTACGGTCGCCGCCGACAAAGAGCGTGTGTTTTGTAACGGCCACTACTATGTTGTATTATGTATGTACAGTATGTTGCCCTTTAAGAGTTGCTGCGGAGTGCGCGCGCTGCGGAGGTGTGCGCGTGAGGAGGAGAGAACGGAGTAGGAGCTGAGGTGTGCTGCCCCCCGAAACGCTCGATTGTTTTACCCTTTTCTGTACTTTTACTTTATGTTTTGTATTATAGTTTTGTGACGCTGATAAAGGTTTTGTGCTGAACGCTATTGTTGGCTCTGAGCTCTTTTTTTTCCGGCTATCCGGCGCAAAGCGGCCCAGTTTGTGTGAATGTATTGTGATCCTATTCCATTACCTGTTCTGAAACACGCCCCCTTTAACTTTTAATTTACAGAGGGAGAGATATGGATCCTTTCTCGATACAGCAAAGAATTAATAATTGCCATGGATGAAAATGAAAAAAGAAAAGGTGGAGCTGAAAGTTTACTCGACAAGAAGAAAAAGCTTTAAAAGCAGATGCTGTGAAATTCTTTAGATTAGCAGATTATGCCTTTTGCAGTTCCGCAGGCTCTGACAGCTCTAACATTACGGTCAGGGACAGCGCGTCTGGATCCAGCAGCCTCAGGGTCAGTGATGATGTTGAGCAGCACCTCTCCCCTTCTATACCCGAGCCAAGTGAAAAGGATAGGAAGGATATCTCTGGTAGATCAGGGGAGAGGTGTTGGTCATCATTAGCAGGCACTGGTTCATCATCACTGACCCTGCTGCACTTGCAGCTTACACTGATAAGTGGTATATCTTACACTGACTGCATCAAGATGATACCCCCTGACTAGCTAAAATATTTTCTTTATCGTATATGTTGTTTTTATTAATGTTCTTTCCTTTGTTTTATAAATATGACCCAGTATATGTTCAGTGATACTGTACTTCAAACAATATGCTTAAAAAAGCATTTGTTTCTGTATTGCGTTATATTTTTATTCTAGTAAGTTGTGTTAAAAATAAATCTCCACATTATTGAGCCAGTGTATTGTGATGTGGGATGTGTTGTGGGCTGCTGTGGGCCAGGAAGTCCAGGGCCACTTTTTGGTCCCAGTCCGCCCCTGGTGCCAAAAGTAAAAAAATGTCAAAAGTCACGGAAGATGGCGGACTGGTGTGAACTTCAGTCAGTTGCTGCTCATTTTAGCAGATCAGATAGAGAGGGATAATTTACCACACTGTAAACCTGATTAAGTTGGCAAAACTCAAAATATTTGAGGAAATCAGTTACATCAAATTTTAAGTTATGATGTTTCCAATTTTAAGTTAACAGAATCAATTTTTTGAGTTTGTTGAACTTGTGCAAATCAAATACTGTACATTTTTGCAGACAATCCAGCCTGGGAATCGAACCCGGGTCTTCCACATGGCAGGCGAAACACCTACCACTGAGCCACCAGTGCTCTGTAGAGAATATTGGTGGAAGTTTAAGGTGACAATTACTGTTACTTAAGTACTTACGATTACATAAAATATCACATTTGTTCAGCTAACTTGAAAAGTGTCATTTCTACAAACTCATAAATACTCAAAAAGGTCTATTAATTTGACCTAATTGCAATAATTTAAGTTACTCAATGTGTTTAATTACTTTGAGCATTAGGGTTTACAGTGCACTGTTCTGCCACCTACTGCATAGGACACGTATTGCACCATTAGACCTAAATCGATACTTCATGCGCTGATACTTACGTCGGAATAAAGGAGCAACCAATCACACAGCTGGCTCCGCCCTATCGCTCTTGATTGACAGAACGACTCATTCTGCTGAAAAGTCGCATTATGAAATAAATAGGCCATCGGGGAAAACGGGATTTTGAAATAAATACTGACTTTAAAAAAATGACATTTTGTAATAAAAACAGCTGGAATTAAATAAAATGCCTCTGCAATAATCTCCGTTATTGAGAAAAATACTGACCATGAAATTTTATTTCATAATAATAAGTAAATTTATATAGCAGAGAGCAATATTTTTCACAATAATAAGCTTTTTTCTAAATGTGTTCCATTATTTCACAATATCATTCTCATATTACATATCTGTGTCTTATTTATTCATAGAGTTATTTATTTCAGCATGTCCTATTTATTTATTTCGTTTTGAACACTTTGGAGTTCCATACACAGGGCCCTCCCTAATCCCTGCTCCGTTTGCAGGGAATGTCTCTTTTTTATTGAAAGAATACAAAATAGAATGCAAAGCATATTAACTACAGTTAAATAACAAAAATGTCAAAAAATCTAACACAAATGACTAAAAATATGGCAGTCCAAAGTAAAGGTAAAAGACTCGAGAGGATAGATATGATATATAAACAGTGGAAAAGATGTTTGATCTTTAAAAACAATGTCATAGTAATGTAGAAGTCTATTTTCCTTCTTATTAAATTGAATTAGTTTAAGAGAATTAAAAAGTGAGGTCATTTCTATTATGGAAAGGGGGAAATACAACAGTTCCCTTTTAATTCTTTGTTTATGTATAAAGTATTTTGCACTTAAAACAAAATAATTATCTACAAATTCAAGAGGTTTATTTTCCAAATTCTCATAATAAAAAAATATGTCTTAATACTAAAGAAGTGAAACACATTGCGAGGGTCCAAGAGGAGAATTAAGAATTTTTTCCTCAAAGAACAATTGAATCAAAGTTTGTCTGCAGGGAATGGCGGTGAAGGGAACTCCCCCTGACAAAACTCCACCATTCGGAACACCCTGCAAAGTCACCAGAGCAGACGTCACCTCCTCCATGCATTACCATGGTAACATTAGCACCTTGAAAACCTGTTGCGAAAATTTCACACTATGGACATTAAATATTGAATATTTATTGAAACAAAAACTGATGTCATTATAAAACATATACTATTGAAACATGTATAACTTGTCAATAAATGATTGCTTAATAATAATTTATTAAAGATGTACAGAGATTTATTTTTACAGATTACTAGCCTATATCAGGATTTCTTGATCAATTAAAATAATTTTTTGTGTCCTTTTAATACGATGTCATCCTCGATAATAATGGTAATAAATATATAAAAATCCTTTGTCGAGCTCCATTTTTTTCACGCTCCAGCGAGACGCAATGACTGAGGGGAATTTTTTCATTCCCTTTTCCTGTGAAGTGAAGACTTTTTGTTCACTCATTCCCTACACCGTTCACAGTTCCCTTTGTACTGAACATTTTTCTCCCCCTGCGGTTTGGAATCACACTTAACATGGCTAAACACCCTGTGTAGCATTCTTCGCAGGGTACTTCAGGCCGTTTCCTAACGCACCTATTCTTTATAGGCTTGTGGACTTCAATGACTCTGTAGACTGTGAAAGCCTAACCGAAAGTATAGTCTGTGGAGGATTTCCTATTTGCATCTCCCACTGTTTCCGCTGTTTACTGTGAAACCACAATTATCATGTTTTTTTATTATTATTATTAATATTAATAATAATAAAATAATATGTTATAAAATTAATTTGTACTATGCATTTTTATTTTACTTTTTACCTAGATTCCCAAACAGAAATACATTGCCAGAAACACATGCAGATTGGGTGAGAATGGCCATTGAATCATGCTGTCCTCTGCCGTTATGATTTTATTTCTTTTATTACTAGCTAGCTTTCAAAATTAATAAGTTGTTATATCATCTTTAAATAATCAACTTTGTTACTCACTTTCATTGCCATATTCATTTTAGCATAAAAATAGTTTAGCCCAGAGCCACATTCACTTTTTTTTTTTTTTAAATCTAAAAAGCAGTTGAAAGAGTCTTACACAAACAGCAAACCAAACACATCTTGCTGATGTCGTACCAAATTACATCAGCAAGATGTAGCCAGAAGAGTCCTTGCTAACTGGCAATATGTTGCAGAGGCAGCTACATTTTACCCCAAATTCCCCTCTTCTCTGCAGAAAGGTTTTGTTCACTGTGACCTTTATTTATTTAGGTCGCAGCTTTCAGACTGGAAATATTTTACTACCTATTATGAAAAAACAATACTGACATCCAAAACTAGCGTCCTTATGTTGTGTGTGCATAATAAAGAGGCATGATTCAAGTTAAGAAACTTTAATGTCGGCCTGAATAATATCAAAAAGGAGGAACACAAAAACAGAGAAACAGGAACAGAGAAGCAGTAAATAGTAAACATAACAGTTAACATTTGTGGAGAATTAGAGCCCCTGAGTGGTGCAGATCTGGCCGAGCTCTCTCAGCGGGGTGGGATGGGAGGCACTTAGCGTTCATCACATCAATCACGGCTCTACTGCCAATCATGGGCATCTGTGAGCTCACGCAAGTGGAAGGAACAGACAGCGCTGTCCTCCAAGTGTGTGTGTGTGTAAGCGAACAGATGCAGTTGGCTGGTGTCACGTGATTTGTGGGAAAGGTGGTTCTTCAGTCCTTCCTGACTGGTAGTAGTAGCCTTGATGTGGGAGTCCCCTAATGATGCGTGGGAATTGGATATGACTAAATTAGGGAGAAAATTGGGGGAAATAAAGAAATAACAAGAATTTGTGATCTCTCTTTGTCATAAATTCCTGCAACTGCTTCAGAGTTGCTGTAGGCCTCTTGCTACAGTACATTTACATTTAATTTATGTTTATGTTTAGACATTTTAGATGCCCTTAACCAGAATGACTTACATTTTGACCTCATTATACATCTGAGAAGCTGAGTGTTAATTCTGGTCAAGGTGTCTCCTGTTGTTATTTCATGTTGCATTTTATTTGTATATTAGTAATTATGGTAAGATATTGTTGTGTGACCAGGTATATCTTCAATTCACATGACCATGATGGTAAAAAATAGACAACAGGATACATTTTCACTGCTTACCTCCTGTGGTAAATACATGACCTGAGTAGTTACATACTGTAAATGAACATCTATTAATTGCCTTTGAATTGCTTGAGGATTTTCAATCCTGACACCATCCAGTGGGAATTGTACATGCGATGCAAGAGATTTATAATGTCTGAATTGCTTTGCTGAATAAGCGCTTATACTACACACAAGATAAGAAAACACATTGGGTGTGTCTCATAGGTTATAGCCTGTTAATGGATAAACAGCAGCAGAACCATTGATAGCAATTTACTGACAAATTAAAACAAAGAAAATAGATAAATGTTAGGTCATTCACTCTCACTGCTCTCTTGTCTGTTTTTTTTTTTTTTTTTTACCATCATGGCCATGTCAATTGCTGCTGCACTTTGTCACACAAAAACACCTCACCATAATTTTTTACACAAAGGCCACTGAGATGAGGGATAGTGAGAACTACTAGATTCCAACTGCCATTAAACAAAAGCAAATAGGCTACAGTATGTGCACCTGATAGCTAATGCGCATAAAGTATATGCTGGGTACAGTAAAACAGAACAAGCAGTTAAAATTTTACATTTACATTTATAAGTTATACTGGATGGATTTTCAGTTTCTGCGTCTGTTGCTCCTTTACAGTCTTTTTTTTTCAGGTGTTATTTACTGCTCCTTTTATCCTCCCTGGCTATGTTGTTTTGGATTGTATGTTGTTGTTTTCTGTAAAATATAATAATAATAATAATAATAATAATAATAATATTGAATTTTTTAAATGAATTTAAAAAAATGTCCATAACATAGTCAACAATTTAATGTGTATGTCACAGCTTCCTGACCTTAACCCAATTGAAAGTCTCCTGAACTCTTCGACTCGAACAATAAACAACAATAAAAGATCCCAGGCCAAGAATTAATGGAAGTCTCTATGGAAATAAATGATGTGCGCCGCAAAATGTTGTCGAAACACTGACATGCATGTGTACGTGCCTAGGGTTGCCAACTGTTCTGTAAAGTACAGAAAAAATAACATATTTTGAAGCTTAAAGACATGTTCCATATTGAACTGTTTCGGGATGCTATTTGTTTCGTATTTTTGGGAATCAAAGTGAAGTCTACGCAGTTTCGACTATAAGACACAGTGATTTTTATGAGATGCATGTCAGTCATGATAAAAGAAAAATGAGTGTGCAGTGGAAAGAGATAATGGCAGAATGATGATAACATTTGCACAATCGGTTTCCTATCGTCACATTCACTGTATCACATTTTTCATTGTATCTTCATGCGCGTTATTTAACCTCACTATTGTCCTGATTCTAGTGTGTGAGTGAGGCAGGGGACTGACTGAGAAGGACTCTCATTCAGAAGTACAAGATGCAGAGTGAAGGGGCTGGTGGACATGGAGAAGGAAAAAAGCGCACATCTAACTTTATACAGCAATGTCATTAGTAAAGTCAAATAAATCACAGATCATTCATTATACTGTGAATATAAGTATGTAAACTGTACTATGCAGTTTCACTGGCATGTTTCTCATTCTTCTGAAAAACATTCACCATTCACTCATTCACCATACTTAGACACCTTAAAACCTGGCAGTAGAATTAGCTATTGACAGTCTGGCCACTGGGAACAAATTCTCAGTGCACATTGCTGCTCATTGAAAAAGATTATGAGCAGGCACTTGGTCGAGCTGCGAACCTCCCTCGACTTTTTCGGTCGTGGAGATGAGGGGAGCGCCCACTGCGGAGACTGTTGCTTCGATATGGGTACCCGTACACTCAAGTTCCGTCACCGGTAACAATCCTCGACATGAAGGATGGGTCATCCACGGCATGCTGACGGAGTCTTGGCAGAATTTGCCGCGATGTTCCTTTTGCTCCTGGGTCAGCAGTCTGGGGAAGAACTTGACAGCAACATGGCGTCCTATCCTTCAAACCACACTTGAGGATTTCCTGGACACTGCCGTCCTGTGGGGTTATGAGGCGCTAGGCTAGATCATGAAAACTTGGCCCACTGGTGTAATAGTGTGTCATTTCAGCATCTGCAATTAAGAATGTGTATAAAAAGTCAATTGTTTTGCTTGAATTAAATGCTAAAAGACATGAACACATTTGTTTTTCTCAACCTATTTACATTTAATATTTAATTCTAAATAGAATTGTCATACATTTATCCACACAAACTATCTCTATGAGCAAACTCTACCACAGTTAAATTCTGACTGCAACAATGATGAGAAACAGATTATGCTCTGTTAAGCCATGGGCTCTACATCTCCGAATCTGATTTATATTTCTGTAGTCATTTTTTTTTTTTACATGATGGAGTAGTTGCTACCCTGAGCTGCTCGCTGTAAATCTCCCGCCGCTTTCAGCTAGCATCCAGATAACGTAGGAACACCAAACGACAGAGAGCATTCACTGCTCACGAGCGCGCATGCAAAGACACGCACATTCAAGTTCATTCTTTAATTCAGCAACTGTACAGTACATACCGCTACATTACTTGCAGACATTAACTACACATTTAGCTTCAAAACACTGAATATACTTGCACTGTGTAAAATTAACGTTGTAAAGAGTACGTTGTGAGAGGCAATACACAAATGAGTAAAATCCATATTACCCTAAAGATTAACATATTGGGAACTTTATTTTTGACAACTGCCTAATAAGCAATGAATCATTAATAAATGGTAAGGGCTTATCTAAAATAGAACATATTTGATCAAACGTGAGAAATTTAAAAGAGATATACTGTAGCGGAATCTATGTATACGAATACTGTGATCATTACGGCACTCCAGTTCTCCCAGTATACAGTATAGCAGGCGGTGTTATGCAAATAATATGTGGTGCTTCCGTGTATGTTTATAATCTTTTATAGTTTTACTTATACTGTTTTTTTTTGTATTTATTATCATTTTCAGCAATTTGTCATGTGCACGTTCTATTGTGGTGAGAAGGAAATCCTTTTAATAACATGCTCGGGGCCCTTGTCGTAAGGCGGGACCCTAGGCAACCGCCTGTATTGTCTGTTGGACGGGCCGGCACTGCCTGGACTGTTCCGTATGACACGCTGACAGTCACAGCAATGTTGTGGATTGTTCTCTGACGATCATCATGCACAAGTTGCCGAATGGTTTTGACATACTGGGGGGCTTGAGCTTGTTGAAGGTGTTCCTGATCTCTTAATGTCTTCTAGTGATGTTCTTCTGCTCTTTAAGCATGTGTACCACTCAAAATACCTCAAACGACTCATTTTAGCATTGACATACTGTAGACTTGCCGAATCATGTCAGTTCTCTCTGTGGCAGATTTGTCCAGTTTCACTCCGAATTTCACATTCACTCTTTGTTCTGACCTGTTGTCCGTGATGAAATAGCAGAAGTGGTAAGGCATGTGGTCAGAATAGCACCAATTGCACAGCTCCTGATGTCTTTTGGCACACTGACGTATGAATGTAGGTATTCCCTGTGACTGTACTGTACATGCAGCTCCTTGTGCTGCCACCTGTTCCCATGTTACAAAACTAGTCTCGGAACTTTTTGATACCACCTCGTACAACCAGTCTACACAAACTGAGGGGGAATGGTTTAATGTAGTATTGACTATTGATCGGGAGTGTGTCTTGACGTTCACCGTATTTAAAAAAATAGGAAAAAAGAACGAAAAGAAGAGAAAAAAATGTCAAAGCAATTATGGTCACATTTTTAGAAAAAAGGCACCAGAGCAAAAATTACAGAAAAAGTCAAAACACAAAACACAACAGAAGCTGTGCAGTCAGGTCAGTCTGCAATAACTGAAAGATACACTATGAGTCTTTTTTCCAAAAAAAAAAAAAAAAAAACTTACTGTAAACCAACAGAGTAGCAAAATACTTATAAAATTCTAAAATAAATATTTTCTTGAAAATAATTCATATATCCTATATACAAGTGTCCTATTTTACAAATATCTTACAAGTGTACATGTTCAAACTGCTTATATAGATATACTGTAGAATGACTTGCAGTGAAATCTAGATAAATTAAAGAAAGTTTTGTCTGTACATTGGCCAGAACTCGCTCTTTCAATAATATTACGTTTCATACATTGGAGGACTCTAAACTAATCTTCTGAAAGTTTTCTGTGATTTTGTCACAGCACAGTGGCAGATTTGAATTTTTAAAAACTTTGCCTTTGGTATTTGCTGGAAGTTAAACCTGCGGCATAAATGAAATCAAAATGTTGAGTAGAAAGGATATTTTGAGTAGTTTTAATGGCGTACTGCACATGCGTCAATCTGTCAATCAATGTAACTTTTGCACTACTTGGACATCTGCCTGAAGTTTAACCTGCACCATAAAAGTGAAATTAAAATGTTGAGTGAAAGAGATGCTATGAACAGTTATGTACTGGATTTAATAATCTATTTTAAAATAAGCTACCAATGTGAAGAAAAACCTACACTAATAGATATAATATAAAATATAAATAATAATAATAATAATAATAATAATAATAATAATAATAATAATAATATAAAAAGCTAAACTGAATATTTTTTTACTGGGATTAGTTCATATTTTCACTGCTGAAATAACAGCGCTGAAGTGGTATAAGTGAATTTTAACATGCTCGAGTTCTGCCCAATCTGCTTTTTCGATTTCTCATCTGTGAAGTTTATTTGTCATATGCATGTCAACACAGGGCCAACAATATAATGAAATGCTTAGGACGAGAAGAGACAGTCAATTTGAGTGTGTGTGTGTGTGTGTGTATGTACTGTATATGCATAAATGAGTGCGTGTGTTAATTCTTTGCATAAGTTAGGCAGAGAGTTCTACCGTACAGAAACACAAGCAGACGTGTACTTGGGCTTCACCTTGATAATAATAATATTACTGATTATAAGCTGGTCAGCTTATTTTTTTTTAGCTCTAACCTTTTGTCTATTTCTACAAACTCTTTTCCCATTACACCCCCTCTCCTCATTCGCCGCACAGATTTCAGGTTCCGGTGTTATGCTCTAAAATGCCCCCCTGCCACGGATTGCCCCCCCCCCCCCCCCCCCCCTACATAATCTCTGTCAAATATTATATTAGAACATAAATTCAGAGGTTTATTATTATCAAATATGATATTACTATTATAATGAAGCCAAGGCACAGCGGTCGAGACCATTAATACAAACCTCATTTGCGGCACTTTTCTTTTGCAGGGGTTTGTCATGTGATCCAAAAATGTTTACACTAAATAAGTGAAAAATGACACCAACTATTTTTTATTATAAAATAAGCCATATAAAAACATACATGTATATGAAAAAATATATATATATTCAATTGATATAAAAATATTGTACATATACAACATGTATTTTTTATATTGCTTATTTTATAATAAAAATAGTTTGGTCTAATTTGTTATTTGTAAATCATAAACCTATGAATTTATGTTCTAATATAATATTTGATAGAGATTACGTAGGGGGGCGGGGGCATTTTAGAACATAACACCCCGGAGTTGGCGAGCCCAGTGTTTACCGTGGTACAGCTGCACAGCACTCAAATCTGGGAGCAGGCGATTTCTTGTAACTGATAGGTGGCGATATGTACAACTAGTATCTAAACGGCCCTGGAAAGAAGAAGAAGAGCAAAATAACGGCATAACATAAGAAGGAATTAAAGGACAAGAGGATTTACCTGCGGCAACCGAAATATTCAAAACACATTGTTGTCATTAACTGGGTAAGACACTGAGGTCTCAAGCTAACAGCTAGTTAGACTGCTGCTGCCTTATCGGAGGCTCGTGTGTTGTGTGCTGCTTTTCTCCTCCTAGGCCTCGCGCTCAGCCGGGCTCCAGCTCCTAGTCTGAACGTCTGCTTAGAAGAAGGAATGAAACGGGATCCAAGCGTAACCGTTTCAGTCGGGGGAAAATTGAAGCGTACATAAACACAACAGTTTTAAAAGTGATGTATACTGTTTTCATGTGTTAGTCACCTATGTAAGTTAGCTAAAGTACCATACATCTAGGCAAACTGCTGACAATAATGAAGTTGGTTTGAACATATTCTCGGTGAGGAGGTGTTTGGGGGTTGTATTATGTAGCTGGGAGAATCTTACAGTGTGGGCTCTTTATAATGTTTCTAACCCTTTCTAATGTTACACTACACCTCAGCTAATGCTAGCAGTATTCATTCACGAATTAACCAGCAGGTTATAAACTTGCCCTGTTGTTAAAAGATCTTTTTAACTCGTGAGTAATTTAACAGGTTGGTTTAGTTCCGCAAGCGTTATTTGTATCAAGTGAACATTACTTTTTATTACCAGACAGAGCAGTTTACAAAATAATTTGGAGGTTGGGAGCTGATAAATCTTCATAATCTTGCACATGTAAGATCTTGAACTTGCTTACACTTGGAGCCTGTATGCATTTCAGCATTTACATTGTATGTTTTAATAAATCGAACGATATTCCCTACACAAATTTGACCTGTTTCTGTAGAAGGACATGAAGCAAATACCCCATGTCATAGATGCTGCATTAATTATTTGGGCTATGGGAAAACCACATCAAACAAGAATATTGCGTATAAAGCTGGAGCCTTAACAATTAAAACACATTCTCAGTCTTTCTCTATCAGACACTGAAGTGTTTGCAAGGAATTCCATCGATTAAAACCAAAATGGTCACACAGTGAATATTGTAAATGTTGTTAAATTTCTTATATAGGCACTACAGTTTTCAGTGCAATACAGTGTCCTGTTGTTGTGGAGCGATCCCTCAGGAACACAATTAAGTGATTTTATTCAAGTGAAAAATTGACATGAATTTACAGTAAAATAAAAATTGATCTGATGACTTCAAAATTTTAAATTATTTCAGGTCTGAAATATACTTGAGGTGGTAATCAGTGGAAAGGGCCGGCATTACCTGCCAGCAGAAAAAGTTATATACATACAACGAACAACAAATACATAATACCTTTAACACAATATTTTAATTTATTTGATATTTCTATAAATTTTCTGTACATTAGAGAGATCCACCATACTAACCCTCTTCACCATCCACTCATATGTTTACTTTGCAGGTAAATGTAAAACTCTTGTATTTTAAGTTTTTTTGTATTGGTTAAATGCTCCCCTTAGTTTTTAAGACCGAAAATGTGTGGAAAATGTATGGAATAGCTACAATTAATTACTTGTGTTAAATTCTGTTATGAAGACGTTGAATAACTCTAAGGTTTTACACCATAGCATTAGTGTTATTTATTTATTAGAGTTATGACGCATTGTTTCGTAAAGGTCTTAAAATTGTAATTAAATCAGAAAAAAAGATATATAATCTGAATATTTATAAAGTCATGATATTTAGAGAATCACAATTTTAATCAAACTGCGCATGCATGTATATGTATATAAATATACAGTGGAACCTTGGATTACGAGCATAATTCGTTCCGGAAGCGGGCTCGTATTCCAACCAAACCAAATCAAATCTTCTCATAAGAAATAATGAAAACTCAAATAAATCGTTCCACAGCCCAAAAAAATTAATACAGAAAAATAATTAATACCATATATAAAGTAAAAATAAAACAAATTAACCTGCACTTTACCTTTAAAAATAGTTTAAATAAAACCCAAAAGATAAGTATTTCCGTTTGTGCGCACAGGTGCTGTGTATTTGCATGTGTGTGTGTGGAATTAGCCCCTTCCCTCGTCTTGCACAGTGAAAACTCTTCCTCCCTCCCCCCACCTCGCTTTTTAAGTTTCACAACAAACACACACACAACGGAAACACTGTTTTAACGGGAAAAAAATAAATCTCTCTAATGACACTCGCGTGAGCGCAGACTAACGGAATCACTGCTGTAAAGTAAAAAAAACAAATGATCCAGCACCTTACCTTTGAAAAGAATTGCGACAGAGCAGAGTTTCTGTGTAGAGCAGCGTGTGTGTCTGTGAATCCTGGGAGGGGGGGTTTAAACCGAGAGAGTGAGTGTGTGTGTGTGTCTCTGTCGGTGTGTATGTCGGTGTCAAAAAACTTGGCACTTGTAAACCAAGACATGCTCGTTTTTTTAAAGTCAAAATTTATTAAAAATCTTTGCTCGTCTTGCGGAACACTCGTAAACCGAGTTACTCGCAATCCGAGGCGCCACTGTATATTGCAACCTCGGATTGCGAGTAATCCGGTTTGCGAGTGTTCCGCAAGACGAGCAATTTTTTAAAATCCATTTTGACTTGAAAAAAGAGTACGTCTTGGGTACAAGTACCGAGTATCATTTAGCACGCTTGCGCTGTTTTGACGATTAGCGTCATGTGATCACCACTGAGCCAATGGTTTTTCTCTCTTGTGCTGTGGAATTGTGGGTAATCGTCGTTCCTGCTCGGTCTCAGTGCGCATCTCTTACTTGTATAGTCAACATCTGTGCAGAGTCCTTGCAGAGAGATTTCTTCTTAATTTTCCCGATGAGGCAGTGTTTCCTTTAGTGTGTGTGTGTGTGTGTGTGTGTGTGTGTGTGTGTAAAACACACAGTAGTTCTCCCCCCTCTCAAATAAGAGGGGAGGAAGGGTTGCTGTGTAAGTTGTGAGGAGGGAAAGGGGAAGGTCTTATTCCTCCTCTCCTCTTATTTGAGCTTTTTTAACTATATTTTGTATTAAGTCTTTTTATGTATTTTTTTTTGGGGGGGGGGGGGGGGGGATTGTGGAACGAATAATGAGTTTTCATTATTTCTTATGAAGAAATTTGCTTTGACTTACAAGTGATTTTGACATGCGAGCATGATTCCGGAACGAATTATGCTTGTAATCCAAAGTTCCACGACCCAAAACACACAGCAAAAGTGGTGAAGAAATGGTTAGCAGACCATTTTCCTCTAGTTTCCTCTAGATGTCCGTACAACGGAGTCTTTGACGATCTTTAAATAATGATTCAAGACGTATCTGTTTCTCCAATACTTGGACTAATCCCCCCCCCCCCCCACACCCCACCCCATCCCACACACACAAACAAAAACTCTTCCCACTGCTGTGTTTGACTGATGGCACTTAGTAACCTAGTAACCCAGTGTAAGTCTCTATTCAGTGATGTAAACTTTAAAGCACTTTTTGTAAGTTGCTCTGGATAAGAGCGTCTGCCAAATGCCTAAATGTAAATGTAGCAGACAAAAACATTAACGTTTTGCAGTATCCTAGAGTTCTGACTTAAATCCAATTGAGAAACTGTAGAGACATGCAAAAAGGTCAGAAATTATAGGAAGTGTTTGATTGCTGTAATAGCCAATAAATAAAGGCTTTTCTATTGATTATTGAGAAGTGTATGAATAATTTTGGACATGCCACTTTTCATTCAAATGGAACTCAAAGATGAGTAATAATTTTTTTCCACATTGATGCCTCTTGTACATTGTCCTATTATCTTCTGGCAGATGCCTGTGACGTTTCTAATAAAAAAAAAAAACTTGCACTTGCTTGTTGAATAAAAGTAACTTTAAATCAGAATTTGCCAGGGATATTAATGATTTCAGGCTTGACTGTGTGTATACATACATATATACACACCTGGGCAACTCCATTGTAGTGTAAACAAGCATAAAGTCCAAGGAAAATAATGATGATCTCAAGGTGACCTGTTTTGCAATTTCCTGGAAAACAAAGCTCCCTGGTGACCGTACTTTGCTTTTAGGAAAAATAATACATGTAGACCACCAATGAAGGAAAATCTTAACATGAATTGTAAAATATTTAGAAATGAGTAATTTTACACACGCACACAATTTGTAAAAAGTAAGTAACCATTTTAACCCATGTGCAGAATGCATGCATAAACATTTATAAGAAACTATGTGACAGAAAAGGTTTACACTGCTATTAATTATCTATTTGAAAGATTATTAAAACAACATTTACTGTCTTGCCCAAATGTGACAGAAATTTAGATTGACTTCAGTTGATTTATTCTATACTGATTGAGAAGACTGCATGAACATTGTTTTATTTCACCTGCGAATCTTTTTTTATTATTTGTTTCTAAATTCTTCATATACACAAAACAAAATAGATTTAAATTTAAGCCTTGGAGCACCTGGCCTACTCAAAGTTTTGTCAAAGAATTTGTCTATTGTTGTTATGTGGAATTAACAGGGAATCCAGCAAATTAAGGAATTAAATGAAATTTATATGTGGTCAATGTCTCACTGTAGTTAAAGGTCTGAAATACTTGTACTATTCTCGTAAGCCAAGGTTCCACTGTACTCAGCATGGCTGCACAGATTCTGGTTGTTAAGAGGAATAGATTAATTGCCGGTCCTCGTTGCATACTTATGAGTAGCTTACGAGTAGCTCGCCAAATATTGGTTGTTTTATGATTCTTTTTTGTACTGTTTTAATGTGTAAATTAATTAAAGTTCTGCACAAGAAACAGAACATTGGCACATCCCAAAAACACCACACATCTGTATCGGCCAATTCTGATTTCTGTGATGCCTTGTGAGGTAGTCACCTGGAATGGATTCTAAGAATCTTGAAAGAGGTCCCAGAGGTATTGAGTACTTGTTGGCTGCTTTTCCTTTACTCTCTTGTCCACCTTATTCCATACCATGTCAATTGGATTTAGATTGGGGGATTGTGGAGGCCAGGTCATCTGATGCCACACTTCATCACTCTCCTTGGTCTAATAGCGCTTTCATAACCTAGAGTTTGGGTTCATTTTCCAATAATGGAAACACTGATGATTCGTTCCATAAATATTCATTTAAAATAATTAATACAAAATATAAAGTAAAAATAAAACAAATTAACCTTCACTTGACCCTCCACTTGAGAGAAGGTGGAGCAGAGGGACTACTGTGTAGGACGACATTCATATACGTACTACATTACTTGTATATCATGACCTCGGTCATTTAACAAGTTAAAATGTATTTTTTTATTTTGCTTGTCTTACAAAACACTCGCAGACCAAGTTAACCCAAGGTTCCACTACGAATATGCGTCTCTGGAGTCTCGCATCTAAGCGGTGGTGATATAACGTGTGTGTGTGTGTGTGTGTGTGTGTGTGTGTGTGTGTAAAAGTGCATGGTGTCAAATGACAGCGCACATTCAACCTGCAGGCTGATACAGAGAGAGAGATAATGGATCTTTAATCTTTCTAATCATACATTCTTTTGCTTTGCACATGCGCACACACGTGTGTTATGATAAACAGTACACGCATGCTGTACAAACACACATACAAACATAAAATAAAAGATGTTTTACATGCAAAAGGTCACGGTGTTATAGTAAACAGTACAGGCATGCACTGATGTTGATTATTCAATTCAGTTCAATTTTGTGTGTTAGGTGCAGGCAGTTTAGTATAGCAGTTGTTAACAGATGTTAATTGATGTTAGACACAGGTAGACTTGTAGGAGATTCCAGTCCTGAACAATCGAGCGACTGCAACCAAGTCCTCAGAGAAACAGGTGTCAACATCAATCGAATGAAACCGTCCCCAGACACCGGACGCATCCCAAAGAGACACACGGGGCATCCATGTGACGAGATCTCCAACCAGAAGCGGGGCACCAGAATGAGTCGGACAGGTCCAAAGGGCAGAGGGAGTCTAGATCAATGGTAGCTCAGGAACGACATGTGTAGCTCGACAGAGAGAGGGGAAGAAAGAGAGGAGGAGAGCAGGAGAGGAGAGATAACAGTTAGGTATGGTCAGTCACATAATGTATAAGGTACATTATTATACACACAATGTATAATTAGTGTAGAGTACAAGCAGGGACTCCAGCAGGACTAACTATAAACAGCAATTACGATCTGCCACGCCTACTTCAATCAAAGGATGCAGGCTGCTTGTCAGTACCGCGTATTATGAAAAAGCTCTGGCCCCTGCTTTAGTTTTCATAATATGCTTTACTGACAAGCAGCCTGCATCCTTTGATTGAAGTAGGCATGGCAGATCGTAGGACACATGCAGTTCACTCAGATACTGCGGCACGAGACCATTTAATGCTTTATATGTCAAAAGCAGTATTTTAAAATCAATGCGAAATATCACAGGGAGCCAATGAAGTGAAGATAAGATAGGGATGATGTGCTCGTATCTTCTGGTTCTAGTGAGGACTCTCGCTGCTGCATTCTGAACTAATTGAAGCTTGTTTATGCACCTAGTTGAACAACCAGACAGACAGTCCAACCTAGAGGTGATAAAAGCATGAACTAGTTTTTCAGCATCGTTTAGTGACAATATATTCCTTAACTTGGCAATATTTCTAAGGTGAAAGAATGCTATCCTGGTGATATTGTCTACATGAGCTTCAGATGAATGACTAGAATCTATAATCACGCAAGGTCTTTTACTGTTGCACTAGATAGAACAGAAAGGCCATCTAAAGTTATAGTGTGATCTAAAATCTTGCTTCTAGCTGCATGCGGACCTATGACTAGAACTTCTGTCTTATCAGGATTAAGCAGAAGGAAGTTAATTAGCATCCAGTCTCTTATATCCTTTACGCATTGCTCAACTTTAGCAAGCTGTTTTTTCTCGTCTGGTTTTGCTGAGACTTACAACTGTGTGTCGTCAGCATAACAATGAAAACTAATATTATGCTTTCGGATTATGTTGCCCAAAGGAAGCCTGTAAAGGGAAAAAATCAGTGGGCCTAAAACCGAACCCCGTGGAACACCAAACTCCACTAGAGAACATGCAGAATAATCACCATTTAAATCTACATACTGATAACGATTGTATTATATGATATCAGTGATTATATCAGTGAGAGACGCGCACTAAGACCGAGCAGGGGAGACGATTACCCGCAATTCCGCAGCACGAGAGAGAGAAACCATTGACTCAGTTTTGATCACGTGACGCTCGGCATCAAAACAAGAAGCGCATGCGTGATGCGTGATACATGATACTCGACACTCGTAAACCAAGACTTGTTTGTTTTCCAAGTCAAAATTTATTTAAATCTTTGCAAACCGCGTTACTCTCAAATCGAGGTTCTACTGTAGATGGTGGTGATGTGAGGGATAATAAGTTAAACCCGCTCAACAACAGGTTTGAGTGCCGTGACCCCAGTATTACTACTGTCTGGCTACTTTTCACTTCCCAGTCTTTTTCAACCCCACAGTCTCTATCCCCTACATCATAAACCATATACCCACCACACACCATTAATACTGATCAGGTCAAAAAGAGACTGAAGAGGCTCTGCCATAGCAGGGCAGCTGTCCCGCATAAGGTCAGCCAAAGAATGCTGATAGCTGAAGAACTAAGTGAGCCCCTTCAGGAACTAGGTGAGTCCCTCCAGCTGCTTTTGGAGCTAAGGAAGGTCTCTGACCTCTTGAAAACATCTTGTCTCATTCCAGTCCCTAAGACAAGCTACCCTAAAGAGCTCAATGATTTCAGGATATTGGCATTAACTTCTCACCTCCTTTCAGTGACTGATCTCAATCACCTCAAACCTCTGGTCTGTCATGCACTGGATCCCCTGTGGTTTGCCAATGAGGAGAAGGTTGGTATTGATGATGCCATCCTATACCTGCTATGGATTTTAGACTACCTCCCCAGGAGGCCACAGTATGTCAGGATGAGACTGTACCTCTGAGATCATAGGAGCTCCTCAGGGAATTAACTTCCCCCTTCCTGTTTACTCTGTGCACTTCTGACTTCACACATGTCAAATGCAGATGTTCTCTGATGACTACTGTGGGTTGTATTAGGGATTAAAAAGAGGGAGAGAATAGGAGCCTTGTGAAGGATTTTGCGACCTGTGAAGGTTAAATCTTCTCTTCAGCTGAACACCTCTAAGACCTGAGGGTTTGTGATAGACTTTTGCCTCCCATTCAGGGAGTTAATATCAATATCTAGGGCTACTGCTGGACAACAAACTGCACTGGTCACAGAAAACACAGACAGTGTCTATTAAAAAAAAGCCAGTGGTCATATTCTTTCTGAGTAAAGTGCACCTGCAAAAATCTCAGACAGATGTTCTAGCAATCAGTGGTGGGCAGTATCCTCTACAGTCCTGTGTGCTAGGAAGGGGACCTCAAAAGCTGATGCAATACGATGAAAAAGCTAGTTAGGAGAGTGGAATCTGTGGTTGGCTTTAAGCTGGTTTCGCTGGTGCTGGATGTCCAGTCACCAACTGTATGGATCTTTTTCCCTCAGTCACTACTTATTCTTGGTTATACATGTAACTCTTCTTCATAACAGTCTCACTGTTCAGTCATATTTATCTACCCAAGTACCCTAATCTGCATTAACCCTCATTACTTTTAGGTTCCATGTTTATCTGTAGTATCTGATTTGATATATCTGTTTATTATGTCTGCATTATTGTGACAAAACTATTTGCTATTCCATACATACCTTAAAATTTATATAACCATGATGTTGTGCCCTCTTTAGTGGAACCATGCTATAGAGCATGTTAACTGGGTATTGCTCATTCTTGGACGTAGTTTGTGTTTTTATTTTTGTGCTTAGAACTGCATGATGCCTGAGGTACGAGAGTTGTCAGACGCTCTGCCAGAGATGCTCATGGATCCCATCACTGGTGTAGGTGTTGTTGCTTCAAGAAACCGAGCACCCACAGGCTATGATGTGGTAGGTGTCCTGGCATAAGGTATAGATCAGGCAATAAATAAAGCATTCCTAATGATTCAGCACAACTGGTTTCTTATAAAAAAGAAATCAGTGTATATCTTGTAATATTTTTTTTTTGCTAATTAGTAGTGTGTTCTGATAAGACATTTAAATACAGAGATGGCTTTTTTAAAATTTTGTGTCCAAGTGTTGCGACTGTTCATGACTGTAATTTGTGAGGTGTATATTACCGGTGCATATATACACCATAACCAAATGAACTCAATTTTTCACAATCCCTATGTTTAAGGTTAGTACACATTCCCTAATATAAGTCATTTAGAATCATTACTTTATCTTAGGAGTGTGCAACATTGGAATAATAGTAGAAATATGTATTTCAGCTTTTATTTCTTCATTGCCAGTGGCTCAGATTTTTACATAAACTTGAATATTATTTGGTAGCATTGCTTTTAAATTGTTTACCTGGTGTCAAACATTTTGGGTAGCCTTTGACATTTTTCTTAAAATAAGTTGCTGGTTTGTAACCCTCCTTGCTTTCATGTTCTTTTTCAGTATTGCTCATAAATTTTATGTTGCACTGAAGTCAGGGATTTGTGATGCCCACTCCAACACTTCAACATGCCCCAAAGTGCCTTTGAGACTTCATAAGTTTCCATGATTTTTAATTTGACTTCATATTCATTTTATTAAGTAGATGTTAGTCTGTCATGCATGCTGGTCAAGCTCCGTTTATAAATTAACTGCATGCTGAGCAAATCACAATATATGGCCACTCTGTCATAGACAAATTCAAAGTAGAATAAATACATTTTAATTGCATTGTGATTAAAATATACAGTACATTTTCAGAAAGATATATTGTCCTGTTTGCTAAAGAAAGTAAAATCAGTCATGGCCACCCCGTCTCAGAAGGATTGATGATACCGTGGACCATGACTGGGTGTAAAATTTTTTTGCCATTACCGAAGTTAGCATTTAATGAGCACATGGTGGCCCTTCAATTAGCAAAGTGACTGATGAAGGTTACGGTGTATCACATAGATTTAAACATTTTTGAAAGGTTTATTAATATTTTATTGTGACAAGGTGGACATGTTAAGCTTGACAACAACAAACTACAAACAGAATATGATGAAAATTAGGAAATAGAAATGTAAATAGTTAATAAATGTACAGCAGTTGTTTTAACATCCATTAAAGGAATACAAAATGATAGTCATGGTGTAGTCAGGGTGGACAGGAATTTCATGGACATTTGCCAAATTTTTTATTATCAGGAATTTTACGGAATTAGGAAATTGCAACTCTGTTTCAGAGTGATGGGTGCATCAGGCTAAGAAGAGAGGCATACAAGCCTGTGGGGGTAGTGTTTTGATCTGGGGATGCTTCTGCTGGTCAGTTCTAGGCTCAGCAAAGTTTTGTGCCCAACAAATTAGCTCAGCTGACTGCTGGAGAAGGCTTTACCTAGCCATCCGACTCACTCGCCAATTCAAGATCTTTCATAAGCTCATCAAAATGATGCGACAGTCTTAATCAGAGAAAAAGACGGTCCGATGAAATATTAGATTCTGCACACACGCACGCACACGCACAAGTATACATACATATATACTATATGTACATGTCTATGTGTCATTACACTGCTGAGATGCAGTGTTTTTTAAGCAACTAAATGTTTTTATTTTCAGATTCAATATTGAAAAAAGGTTGAGAATAATTGATACTTTGCATTATCAATATATTCTTTTTGGTGACTTTTGTCTACCAATTTGTGATACCCAGCCTTACATGCTACTGTATAATAAATGTTCTTTTGTATGTAGCCAGAAAAGCCTTTGCAAAACAGAATAAGCTCCACCATTATGTTCCCAGGAGCTAGGTTGCTGAGCACTGTGTACCAACTGCCAGTGACAATTAAAGGAAAGCAGATATTTCTGACAAAAGGACACACTATCCCTCATATATTATTTTTTGTTCCCAAAGGTTGCACAAACCACAGATGGAATCGATGCTGACTTATGGAAAGATGGACTTTTCAAATCAAAGGTGACACGCTACCTTTGCTTCACCAGGGTCTTCTCCAAGGAAAATGTAAGTAATGTAAATTTTTCTTTGGATTTTATTATTACCTGATCTTACAAATAGGGGTTCCCAAAAAAAGTTGGTGGGACCTCCATGGATTGGACTTGTTTTGGACTAGATAGTTAACTATCTGTGAAACAATCTTGGGCTCTTTTCTTGCGGGGCGCCCTGTGTGGCTCAGTGTTGTGGTGCTTTCTTGTTGTGGCCAGCATTAACTTTTTTGGGAGATTTGTGCGCCATTGTTTTTTTTTGTGAGATCAGAGCACAGGCTGGCCTTTGGTTCTCTTGGGTATGGTTGATCCTTGGGTGCCTATGATGCTCCATTTAGTTCATGTCACTTTTCATGTGCTCTGATCAGGATTTTTGGGGCCGATACTAGATCACTAGAAGCTGTATCGGCCGATACCGATCACCGATTAAAGGGTCTACTCGAAGCCTTATCATGTAGCATTATTTTTTAAACTATATCTAACAACAGTGTAAATTAAGTATTGAAATTACAAGAAGATGAATATCATGAATTGACAACTGTATTTATTGGCAAGAAACATGTGCAACACGTCAACTTAAAACATAGCAGCCTGTGCTTGGTTAGTAATTGGGAACAGCTTAGAGCTTGACAAATACAACTTAGTAGATTGTAGATTGTATAAAATGTAATAAAATAACAGACAAGTAGGATGTGAGTCGCCGGAAGTTCATGTTTAATTCATTAATTTAATCCCTGTTTATTTTTTTGCGTGGAAAGATGGAAACGTAATCACAGCGCCAAAACTCAGACATGAGACCTCCCTGAGATGTAAAGCAACCAATAACCTCATCGTCAACAAACGCGGTACTGACAAAGTTGGTTAATATTGAGTGATCACTGAGAGTGGGGAAGACTGCATCTAAACATATCAGTTCACCTTAATACTCTACGTTCATGAGTCCCCCAGATCTGCTCCTTTACCTAAGGCAAATCTACTTACAAAATGCTTGGTTAAATAAATAGGTTTTTAGCCTAGACTTAAACACTGAGACTGTGTCTGAGTCCTGAACACTATTTGGAAGGCTATTCCATAACTTTGGGGCTTTGTAAGAAAAAGCTCTGTCTCCTGCTGTAGTTTTTACAATATAATACGCGGTACTGACAAGCAGCCTGCATCCTTTGATCGAAGTAGGCGTGGCAGATCGTAAGACACTAGCAGTTCACTCAGATACTGCGGCGCGAGACCATTTAATGCTTTATATGTCAAAAGTAGTATTTTAAAATCAATGCGAAATTTCACAGGGAGCCATTGAAGTGAAGATAAGATAGGGGTGAGGTGCTCGTATCTTCTGGTTCTAGTGAAGACTCTCGCTGCTGCATTCTGAACTAATTGAAGCTTGTTTATGCACCTAGTTGAACAACCAGACAGTAAAGCTTTGCAATAGTCCAACCTTGAAGTGATAAAAACATGAACTATTTTTTCTGCATCATTTAGTGATAATATATTCCTTAACTTGGCAATATTTCTGAGGTGAAAGAATGCTATCCGGGTGATATTGTCTACATGAGTTTCAAATGAAAGACTAGAATCTATAATCACACCAAGGTATTTTACTGTTGCACTAGATAGAACAGAAAGGCCATCTAAAGTTAGTGTGATCTAAAATCTTGCTTCTAGCTACATGCGGACCTATAACTATAACTTCTGTCTTTTCAGGATTAAGCAGAAGGAAGTTAATTAGTATCCAGTCTCTTATATCCTTTACGCATTGCTCAACTTCAGCAAGCTGGTTTCTCTCATCTGGTTTTGCTGAGACGTATAACTGTGTGTCGTCAGCATAACATTTAAAAATTAATATCATGCTTACGGATTATGTTGCCCAAAGGAAGCATGTAGAGGGAAAAAAGAAGTGGGCCTAAAACCGAACCCTGTGGAACACCAAACTCCACTAGAGAACATGCAGAATAATCACCATTTAAATCTATATACTGATAACGATCAGTCAAATAGGATCTGAGCCAGGAGTGGGCTGTTCCCTTAATTCCTACTACCTTTTCTAATCTGTGAAGGAGAATACTATGATCAATTGTGTCAAAAGCTGCACTGAGGTTAAGTAACACAAGCATAATTACGCAACCCTGATCAGAGGCCAATAGGAGGTAATTTACTACTTTAACGAGTGCTGTCTCTGTGCTGTGATGAGGCCTAAATCCTGACTGATACAGTTCATGTATATTATTTCTATGTAGATATGAGCATAACTGCTCCACTACTATCAATTTGGTTTGACGCCATTTACGTTTTAATTTCCGCGCGGTCAGATTTAAACTGCGTGTGTGATCATTATACCACGGAGCGAGTTTCTTATCTCCAATCATTTTCCTTTTAACTGGAGCTACATTATCTAAGGTATAACGGAATGTTGACTCTAAATGTTCAGTCGCCTGATCGAGTTCTGTGGAGTCGGATGGCGATCCAATCAAAGTTGGTAACCCTGGGAGATTACTGATGAAGCTCTGTGTGGTAGTTGTTGTGAATGTACGTTTAATACGGTGCTGTGCGTACATTATTACTATGACACATTTTAATTGAGACAAGATAGTGATCTGAGATAACTTCAGACAGTGGAATTATGAATAATTTTTTTATATTTAATCCGAAGAATAATATTAAATCTAAAGTGTGACCTGCTTTATGAGTGGGTCTTACTACACATTGATTTACTCCAACCGTGTCTAATATGGACATAAATGCTGTTCTCAGAGGGTCTTCTGGATTCTCAAAATGAATATTAAAATCTCCAGCAATTAACACTTTCTCTACGGAAATGACTAGGTTTGAGAGGAAATCTGCAAATTCACAGAGAAATTCAGAGTATGGCCCTGGGGGTCTGCAAATAATAATTAGCGGGATCGACTGAGCAGACTTAATATTTGTAGCTGTACTTTTTATGTTACTATAGAGAACTTCAAATGTATTAAATCTGTGTCCGTGTTTTTGAACGATAGACAGATTATCGTTGTAAATAACAGCGACGCACGCCTCCTTCTCTACCAGTTAGCCGAGGCTGGTGTATGAAGCTGTATCCAGGAGGACTAGCCTCATTTAAAGCTACATATTCATCCTGTTTAATCCAGGTTTCTGTTAAACAGAGTATATCAAACTCCTGATCTGTGATAGTTTCATTAACAATAACTGCTTTAGATGCGAGGGATCTAATATTTAACAGTCCTAGCTTCAGATCAGAGGTGCCGGCTGCGCATTCAGTGTGATCGGAGTTTGTGGTAACTATGTTAATTAAATTACTAAAACAGACTTTTTGAGTCTTTCTCGGGGAACAGACACAGTCTCAATGTGATGAACCCTGAGTATTAACCTATCTGTCTGCTCCCTGGATTGTCACTGATTAACTAGGCCTCTTCTGAGACTATGCGCTATACTACAAGAAATGAGAGCAGCACCTTCCCGAGTGGGATGGACACCGTCCCGCCCTAACAGGCCAGCTTTGCCCTCAAAGGTCTTCCAGTTGTCTATAAAGCCATATTATTTTCCCAGCACCACCTGGATATCCAGTGGTTCAGCGACCATAACCTGCTGTAAGCTATGTTGCCACGTCTCATTGGGATGGGGCCAGTGCAAACCACTACTACGGACATCGCCTTCTATTATTAATATACAATGTCAGACTTGGAGCATGAAAAAAGTGTCTTTGATCCCGACATGGGTAAAGAAGGAGTAATTCATTATTATTTACACAGCAAAGAGCAAAAGATAAAACATGAGAATGGTAACAGTAACAAACTTTTTACTATTTCTGTATTGTTTAGCAATGTTCTGTGATGTTACCAATGTCTAGTACTGAAACTTGGGGTAAATGGGGGGACTAACAGGCAATAAAACAATAACATAGAAAAAAAATACATGAGTAAATACTCCTTGTGTGGGTGCTGTAGGGTAACACTTCCTATCTTACAGCTTAAGGCTTTAACTGTCAGGAAACTTATGAATGGCTTTAATGGCTATAATTGCATGTTGTAAAGAACATACCTAAACCCCTTAATTACAGTTTATCATCCTTTTTGATGAATCCTAATCTCCTTTATAACATTAGTAATCTGGCTAATTATCACCGTAAAGCCATAGCTAGTATGAGGTACTCAGTTATTAATTGTCATACTACTCCCCATCAGTCTTTGGATAAGGATGCATACAGTTTCTGACTGCAAGTCGGGACTCTATTAGTCAGGTATTGCTATTACATCGTAGCCCTGAAGGGAGAGCCAGAAGGAAAGAAAGAAATGAAGGCTTCCTGGGTGGGCATGTAAACATCCCAGTTCACAAAAAATCTAAGCTTATGAGTCCCCAGATCTGTTCATGTACCTAAAGAAAAAATATTCACAAAACGTATGACTAAAGAAATATTTTTTCAACTTAATCACGAACACTGTCTCTCCGTCCCAATCACTAATTGGAAGGTTATTCCATACTTGTGGAATTTTTGCAATTCTCCACCAAGGCTAGTACTACCAGTCAAGGGATTTAGAAAAGACATGTAAATTAGAATAAAATAACTAGACATTTAACTTCAAGTAACCATGGAAGTGATTGGAACACCTTAATGTAATTTTTTGAATGGGTAAGGGACTACTTTGGCAATATATTTTGGCAAAGTGTGTGTGTGTACAGTATGTGTGTGTACAGTATGTGTGTGTACAGTATGTGTGTGTACAGTATGTGTGTGTATCTGTGT
Organism: Clarias fuscus; assembly: GCA_030347435.1. Classification (NCBI taxonomy): domain Eukaryota; kingdom Metazoa; phylum Chordata; class Actinopteri; order Siluriformes; family Clariidae; genus Clarias; species Clarias fuscus. Next base: position 11,212,700 of record CM059212.1, read on the forward strand.
GCGCGGCTCTGTGTATATGTTAGTGTACATATGCACTATGTATAACTCCATAACTCCAAGCCAGCCATACATGTTTAAGAAAGACTAGACACTGCAGGAGAAAAGAGTCGGCCTCACCAGTTTTAAGTGAGGCAGTCTAAGTTAAGTCAACATCTGTGTGTGCGTACGTGGTTATGTGTGTGTGTGTGTCTGAGGCGCAGAAGTAGCTCACATGTATTCTAAAAAAAGAAATAGGCACTGCAGTGCACCGGATACCAGTATTTACAATTTTAAACCATATTTTCAGTGTGTAAGGAAATGTATATGTCCTGTATATTGTATGTGTTTGTGTTTGGGAGAAATGAGTCGGCCTCACCTGTTTCAATGAATCAAGTCCGGAAGCATGATGATAGAAAATGGCTGTCCTGCAAAGCTGTCCCAAAGGTGAATAAACCTAATTTTGGAAAATCTCAAACAAGACAAGTCAAGTCAATTTTATTTATATAGCGCTTTTAACAATTGACATTGTCTCAAAGCAGCTTTACACAATAAAAAGAAGTAAGTTTGTATGCAATGTGTATGAATCAAAATGATAAGATTGTCCCTGATGAGCAAGCCGAGGGCGACGGTGGCAAGGTAAAACTCCCAGAGATGGTAATAGGAAGAAACCTTGAGAGGAACCAGACTCAACAGGGACCCCATCCTCATCTGGGTGATAACGGATAGCAGGGATTGATCAGCATAATAATGTGTACTGGAAGTTCAGTGTAACAGGAGATGTGTTAAAATTAAAATTAAAAGGAGTCCAGTTTGTTCCTGAAGGCTCAGGTAGACTGTAGGAGATTCCAATCCTGAGCTATTGAACAACTGAAGTCACAGGTCCCCAGAGCATCAATCGATGATAGGACAGTCTTAATGGAAACCATCCTCAGCCACCATACGAATCCAGGCAGACCACACGGGGCATCCATGCGACAATTTGATCAAGCGCGCAGTATACACCATTTAGCATTGTTCTACCCTGATGTCTTCCCGGGCTGTTTTTTATCGTTGCTGTACTCACGAAGTGCTATACGGACTGTTGAAGACGATTCCTTTGTCTCAGGGTCATACCCATACACCCAAGTTTTGTCATCAGTAATTATCCTCAAAATGAAGAATGGGCATATTAATAGATTTCTTGGCATACGTGATGTTCCTTCATTTTAGGTCAGCAGCCTGGAGACGAACTTGGCAGAAAAACAGCACATCTGTGGCAGCAGTGTTGTGGATTGTTCTCCAACAATCATCTTGCACAAGATGCTGAATGGTTTCTACATTTTCAGGGGTTGTGCTCGTTGAAGGTCTTCTTGATCTCGTTGTTCTTCGGCTCTTGAAACGCATGTGCCACTCAAAATACCTTCTCTACATCAGACACTCGATACCGAGAATATGTTGAGCAGTGAAAATTCTCGTGTATAGTCATTCTCGCCAGACTCCGTTATCATTATTAAAGTTAAAGTTTCTTGTAACCACGGTTCCAGTTTAAATGAGCATGGCTACACGAGTTCACCTGGTTATGTCATTAAAAGGTTAACTTTTTACCTCCTAACAATATGATTCGGTAGCATTCTTGAGAGCTATTGGTGTTTAATCTAGACTTATTGATTTCCTTAAAATGTCCCTAATCAATTATATTAATTACATGTTTAAAAATGCACTATTAATATACAATAAAGTGTTTTTCATTGGCAAGTAACATCTGTGTAAATAAAAGAGAGGTTTTGTCTATGCATTGGTCAGAACTCACTCTTTCAATGATATCTTTATACATTTAAGGACCCGAAACCAGTCTCGGGTAAATTTCTGTCTGTATAGCTGTATGTCTATCCAGCCGATTTTATCTCACAAAACTGGTTGGACAGAATTTAAGGGAACTTTGCCAGTTCTTCAGTATTTGCCTGAAGTTAAATATCTGCCGTAAATGAAATCACAATGATGAGTATGACGTTGAGTGAGTACAAGTATGCAGGCCAGTGCTTTATATATATATATATATATATATATATATATATATATATATATATATATATATATATATATATATATATATATATAGCACTTTTCCCTTAAGGTGGGCGTGGCTCTATCACTCAACAGAGCCAATCAATGTGATGGCTTACCGTATATATACAGAGTTTGCAGAAAACAGAAATGACCGTAATGCACCTACAAAGCACCCAAATCCTCACGTAACATAATCGAAAGCACAACACACCATGGCTTACTCCAAAAAAGGCAAGAACACTGTGAAAACTGAACCTTCAAAGATGAATAGACAGCTCAGTGTCGCTGTAGTAATTATAAGACTACACTTGATCTTTATTTGGTATAGTTTTTCGACTTCTCATCTGTGTTTCACTCTCCGATTACTGAAAAGGGATTAATAGGGCTGATGGCAAAAGAAGTACAACTTGGCATAAACAAGGTGTAAGATACTCAACATTACAAAATTTTATTTCTTTGTATTAATAAGTTAGACAGAGGGTTCTGCCTTACAGAAATCAGTGATTATTATTACACAGACATGTACATGGGCTTCAACCTCAAATAATATCACTGAATACATTAAAGCTGATCAGCTTATTTTTTAGCTTTAACCTTTTAACAATTTTGTCCTGTCAACATCGAGCACTAACGCTAGTTTTGAATAATCACATAAAATCTGCAAATGTGTGGCTATTTGAGGACCAGTTCAGTGTAGGCTGGACAGGCTTAATACTCTTCTTAGAAGGGGGTCTGTTGTTTAAAGCGCTATCTTGAACCTGGGTGGCGAAGTCAGTCGGCTGTGTTGGATCGCTCAGCTCCAAGGGCTGGTCTATATGCTCAGGGGAGGAGCTAAAAAAGTTGAGCTAGAAGTTGAAGTTGACATTAATGAAGTTGTAATGTGCGTGTTTTGACTTTACTAACTGTGAGCTGAGAAAACTGAAGTTGTCCATGATCCACCTTTGTCTCTCTGTAGTTTTCACATCTGCCTGGACTCTCTTAGGCTTCATCAGCTTTACATATCTTGCGGGTAAGTCTTTAGTTAGTTGAAAGCTAAAAGCATGTTAATTAAATGGTTATAATTACCTAAAAGCATTAATCTTTTAAAAGTTTGATTCTGTGACTTAAAAAGCTTTGTTAGGAGATCAATACTATCGATGCAATAGATCAATGTAATCAATACTAGTTTTAAAAAATGGTAGTAACCCTAACCAGGTACACCTAATTCCATAGCATAAATGAGATGTAGTCATTGGGTGTGTCCTGAACCACTCTACTATAAATACATAAATAATATATAAATGTGAACAGAAAAAGACATTGCACAAATGGACATTAAGCAAGACAGTCCAGATACCTATTTTAATGGATTGTGATTGCAATCAATGATGTATGCATTATGTAATTAAATCATTCAGTGTTTCTCTGTGTCTAACAAAACAAATCGAAAAAGTTATTAGATGATGCCAGATCAATTGCGATGCTAATAAATATAGTTGCAAGCACTGATGAGCAGGCTCAAGCACTCTGTGCCAACACCTCCCAGGTGCACCACACAACCTATTTGTCCTTTGCGCATGTTAAGACCTACAAAAAAAAAAAACATCGCTGCCCAGGTGCACCGCACAACTTGCACACTTCACACACTATATAGGGCTGATGTCAGTTTGGGCCCTAAATATTTATATACGCATGTAAAATTGTTAAATAGATGCGTTAGTGTGCGCGTGTGTAACATGTGAAGGTTGATGTGTGTGAGAGAGAGACAGAGGTGTGTCTGAGACGTATTGGTGTGTCGGTCTGTGTGACGAGTAAGTGTGTTTGTGCGTTATGCGTTATTGTGTGTTAGTATGTGTGTGAGACGTGACATGTTAGTGTGCGTTTCCGCATATGTGTAGGTGTGATTTGTGTTTTTGCCTTAGTGTGCGCGTGCGTGAGATGTGTTAGTGTTAACAAATGTGATGTGTTCATGTGGAATAGGCCACAGATGGTGGAAAAAAGCATCACACTATGATGTAACTCAATGTGATGTCACTGAACGTGATGTCACTGAGTATAATGTCACTGAATACAATGTCACAGAAAGTTATCAATCACTTTTCAGCACAAGTTTAAGGCATCGTCACGGCTGACCCGTTTGAGATATCAAAAATCCCTCTACATTTTTGCATCTTCAGTTTCTTTAGATCACATTCAGTAGGTAGGAGACCAGAATGTCCGTTAACATCAGGCTCACCGCCGCGACAGGAAGACAGCGACAGATTTAAATATTTTGCCTTTTAAAGTCATCACTGAAATGACTGCCAGGAGGCGCAAAGGGACATTTTTGCAAAACAGCTGAAACCTCCGCTGCAGAGGACATATTCATACGAATTACATCATTTGTTTACCATCAGTTTATGGAAAAGCAGAAATTTCACATTCTATAAGTATATATTTTTCACGTCTGTGAGGCAAGTATGCACGTGGTTCTTTTTCATTTTTTTTCACGCAGTTCACAGAAACCCGTACAGAATAGCGCACCCTGTTTGCTTTCATTATTTTACAAGTCATAGCGTTTTGTCATCACACCTGTAATGCAGTGAGCGTGCACTACTCTTCAGCTTTGGCACTTGGCATAAAGCAAGCATTGAGCAAAGTGGCCATGTAAAGTTGCATGTTTCAGATGATTATCCATATTTAAGGGATTTCATGATAAACGAGCGTTTAGATGTGCCTGGTCCTGTATATTACCACGTAAAACAGCTGTTAATGATCTGTCTGTAACGGAATGCGCACTGGATGGAGCATGTCATTATTTTGTTGTACTAAATAATACAGTATTTATGTTGAATAATCGGGGCTGCTTAATTCGGTATACGTTCACACTTGGGCAGGCACTGAACCAAAATAAATTGTCTTACATTTGATAATAATAATAATCATCATAATAATTCAATTGGTTTACTCCAAGCAGAATCGGTAAGTTTCTCTGGACTTAGTTTAAGGTTTAAGGCTTACTCATGGCACTCCAGGCTATACAGTATTTTATTTTCTGCTGCGCCTGCTCACAACTAAGCTTCCAAGCGCAGCAATTCATGCTTCTTTTAACCTTCTGGGGTAATTTTTGGGGGGTTATTATTTTATTTGTATTCATCAATACCCTTGACCGATTAAATTCATGGCAGAAAACCATGAAATTCCAGACGGTTCACGTACTTTTTTTTCTTGCCCCTGTATACTGTATGTATCTCACATTATAAAATGTTAAACTGCATAGTGTACATGCCATTCCCTAAGCCTGTGTGATATTTATGACTTTGCCACATTATTTGCCATCAAATTAGGTTAGATTAGATTGATACAAAACATGGCCTGAGGGTATTTAATTAAATTTAACACAGATTACTTACTGATCTTGACTTACTTGTGTTACTGATCATTTTGATTTGACCAGTTCAGCATGATCATTATCTAACAGAAAAATATTAAAATAGTTGCCACCACTGCTCTGTATGACCCTGCACACTCTAAAGTATTCAACAATTGTTCAAGTGTTGTGTTAAGACACTGCCAAACATTGTTCTTTGAAAAACTGCATCATTATGTAAGTACGGCTACTTTTTCCTCATGATCAGTGTATATTGTGTGCATCTTTTCACAGAGTCATTTAGGAAATGTGCTGGTGGACATGAAATTGATTGATATTAAAGATACGCTGCCTGTTGGTTTTATCCCCATTCAGGAGACAGTGGACACACGTAAGCATTCCTTTCTTCATTTGTTCTTGCTTACATTATTCAAAATTATTTTAAACAAGGCTGTTAACTTAATTTGATTAACATTAAACATATCTTTCATACAGAAGCAAACTCCTAATTTTATATATATATGTGTATTTGTTTATACAACATGCTTGTTTATGTATGCACACACAAAATATTTTTTATGCACACACAAAAATAAATTTTTAAAAAGAGAGAGAAAAATCACTGAAGAAGATGAAGACTGGTTTAATATATATTTAAGTAATAGCCTCCTTGCTAAATCATGAATGAGCTGTGATTTTTGATAATCTGAGTTAAGTTTGACCAGTCACACTCAGGCCTAATTACTGCCAAACAAGAATTAAGAAATAAGCAACATGATCTAAAGAAATTCAAGAACAGATGATAAACATTGTCGTACATACGCACCTCACTAGCCTCAGTTAAGGTTCTCACCTTCTGGACATTCACTATCCCCAAGATTTTAGTCAAATATTCTGTGGCCTGGTAAATGTGAGCCCCGTTCCATGTAGCGTAAAAACGAACGTAACGGTTCATGTATATAGAATCATATAAACAGTCTAACATGGTAGTCGTAGTGTGATGGTCCGAGGATGCTTTGTAGCTTCAGGTTCTCAACGACTTCAGGACATGGACCACGGCATAATTGATGGCACCATGAATTTCATGCCGAGTTTTAAACTCTTAACGTACCATGTAGCCAAAATGTGCAGAGAATAAACTGTGGGGGTAGTGCATGGTCCTGTAAATATTATTTCACTTTACATTTTCACTTATGCTGCTTTAGAATATCACCAACGTTAACTTCCGGGTTCTGTGATTAAATCCCAAATAGCGTTAAATGGTGAAATGCTATTGCAATAAGGTCACTTGTTGCACACACCAAGTAGTGCCCTTGATCACAGGTTACAGGGATTTGGAATTCAGCCTTATGTTAGAATCTTGTTAGCTTTGTAGCTTACCTTGGGTATAAATGAACCATGGAGGTAATTTTGAATAACTTTTTTTCGTTTGTTTTGAAAAGCAATTATTTTGTAGAAAAAGTGTTGTTTAAAATTATATAATGCTATCAGATGTGTTTTTTGCCAAATCTGTATCCATGACTAGATTTGAATGTGGGCTTTGGCTCTCTCCTCAGTCCAGAGGAACATGCATTCACCTGTGCTACCTTATAGTTTAATTTACATTTTTACGATTTAATTAATGATTTTACAACACCTGTGATGAGGCATAATACATATAATGAAATGTTTCAGTGTTGTCCCTATCCATTATCACCACTTGTTGAAAGCCTCTCATCCAATAAATTTGCTTGGTCGGAACTATCTGTTGTATAATATGTATTATTATACATAACATTTATTTCTGTTAAAAACATAGAATTAATGTTATTGACAGAGCTGCTGCTGCATATAGCCCATGAAGACTGTACACTGTTCACAAGAGCTGGGTCTCCTTAAATAATTATTCAACGTTGTTAATAAGTTATAATTTTTTAAATGATCCCTAAAAGCCTGTGAGGAGACTCTTGAGCATGTCCATTTTTAAAGAAGATTCTGATACTGGTTCTGTGTGTCCAGATTTTGTAATGCATCAAACTCAAAAACTAACGTAAATCTGATAAAAATTTTATAAGATGGTAGTCATAGCAGAGCAATCTTTATCCCAGTGTTTCTCAGTGCTGGTCAAGGAAGACCCCCTGCCCTGCACATTTTTATTGTTTTTCATGCTCTGCCACATCTACGTACTTCAAGTCATTTAGCTAATTAGGTAAATTGTTTGTTGGGAGCTGAGAAAAAAGTATAATGTTCAGGGCAAGGGGTGCTTTTTTCCTCATTCCTGATGTGTCATTATTATAAGTATTGGCCTGACGTATATCTCTAATTATTAATACTGTATATTTTTTAATATGATTGATAGAATTAAAAGTATATAAGTAAAAGTTACAATATTTTTCTTTGTGTGAGTCAGTGAAGTCCAATATTTTTTAGTAAATTAACATTTAAATCTTTTAACTCAGAAACCCATGGTTGCAGCCTTGAACCTTTTTTCCACCTAAATGCAAAATATGATGTTAATCCTACTGCTACTTTCACTCCCATTTATCCATCTGCTTAAATCTCTGTTTCTTATTCACTTTAGAGGAGCCAGCATTCAGGAAACGGAGGCTGTGTATTAAGTTTATCCCAAGGGACTCCACTGAGGCTGCAATTTGTGACATCCGAATTTTGGGACGCTCCAAACAGGCTCCACCACAGTATACATTCATAGGGTCAGTTTCCATAGAGATTTACCATCCAATGAATGGTTCCCAACAATCTACAACACTTTTTCCATCAAATTTAATATCAGATTACCTATGATATCAGTCACTTATTTGTATTAATTTACAGGTACTGGTGCGGCTGCAAATAATAACTATTTTGATAATCGATAAATCTATCAATTATTAAAATGATTGACCGATTAATCGGATTAAAATTGGCATTACTCAATAGCTCTTATTTACCTATTAGCTTTTTGATTAACTTGAGCTTAGTTTGTGCATGTGGTAACTCACAATGAAGATAAAGATAAATGCTTCCTTTACAAATATGTATTTTAATTAATGTTCCTGATGAAACAGAATCTAAATATTTAAAAAATCTAAAATAAAAAAAAAGCAAAATAGAAGCCATCAATTTAACTATTTAATAAAGCTTAAATATGGCGGATGGCAAGTATGTAAGGAAAGTTGAAATGTTAAGAACACTGAGATTAAGTCTTGTGAAAGCTGTGTGTGTGCACTTATGTGCCTTGCGTGGACTGGTACACTGTCCAAGCTTTGAGCTCCGAGTCCCCTGGCATAGGCTTCAGGCTTCCTGTGACTCTGTATAAGATAAGCAGTATAAGAGATTTGTTTAAAAAGAAATGAAATCTCAGGAACGAAGCAGACATGATCACAGAAACAAGCTGCTTAAATATCAGGTGCGTCAGCTAACTCATTAGCTCATTTCCCATCTAACTCAGTAGAATGTCAGATCTTACACAGCTTGTTAGAAATTAAAAAATAAAAATGCAAATGATGAACTAAATAATCTTAATTCCTAATAACAAAAGCGTCTTTAAATAACATTATATCACAGTGTTTACACTGATCAATTATTTAATCCAGGTAATCCAGGATTAAATGTGCATGCTTGGTAACTTCAGGTGAGAACTGAACTGCATCAGTGCCTGGAGTTTATAACTGGAAACCTCACTGTTCTAATCTTTACAGACTTTACAGGATGTTCACCTTCCAAGCTGTTTAAATTACATTTCAACCTCGGATTACGAACATAATTCATTCCAGATGTGAACTCGTATTTCAAAATACTCGAAAACCAAATCGAATTTTCCCATAAGAAATAATGGAAAATAAAATTATTTGTTCCACAGCCCAAAAATAAATAAATAAATAAATAAAATAGAAAAATTAATACAATATATAAAATTAAAATAATACAAATTAACCTGCACTTTACTTTAAAAAAAAAAGAATCCTGAAAGATACGTGTTTCCATTTATGCTTTACACGCGAGCACACCTGTTGTGATATAATAAACAGTACGTGTACATGCGCGCAGTACACAGATGCATACAAACACAAAATAAAATATGTTTTACGTGCATAGACGTGGTCACAGTGTTATAGTAAACAGTACACGTGAGCACGGATGTTGATTATACCAGTGAGAGACGCGCACTAAGACCGATAAGGGAGACGATTACCCACAATTCCGCAGCGCAAGAGAGAGAAAAACTAGTGGCTCAGTTGTAATCACGTGATGATCGGCATCAAATCAAGAAGTCTTGAGGAACACCCGCAAATCCGAGGTTCTACTGTATATACCAATTTATGTTTGTTGAAGGTTCTCAGTGATTAAGGTGAGGTTATCTGTGAATCAAGTCAACTGGACCTTCCAAGTAGCTTCTTCAGTCTGAGTGAAGTTGTTAAGTTCCTCATATTTGTATCCTCCAGAGTCAAGTGTCATTATAGGCCAAATTGAGATTTTGGGAGCAGAAGGGATAGTTTTTAGTTTTTAGTCAGTTAGGCTAGAAGAAATGGCAATAGAGAATGATTTGTGTGTGTAGCCAAGTCCTCAGAGAAACAGCCGTCAATATCAGTCGAGGCCAGAACCGTCTTCATAGAAGAGTGAAACCGTGCCCAGACACCGGACACATCCCAAAAGAGACACACGGGGCATCCAAGTGACGAGATCTCCAGCCAGAAGCGGGGCACCAGGATTAGTCAGGCAGGTCCAGAGGGCAGACGGAGTCTGGTTCACTGGCAGCTGTCAGGAACGACGTGTGTAGCTCGACAGAGAGAGGGGAAGAGAGAGAGGGGGAGAGCAGAAGAGGAGAGTTAGGTATGGTCACAGTCACGTAATATATAAGGTGAATGTATATTTAGTGTAGCGTGCAACATAACAGCATAACTAAAAGGGGGAGCCAGAAGGATGAGATGTAAAGCAACCAATCACGTCAACCTCCGTCAACAAACCTGAGTGATCAATGAGAGTGCAAATCTATTTACAAAATGCTTGCTTAAATAAATAGGTTTTTAGCCAAGACTTAAATACTGAGACTGTGTCTGAGTCCCGAACACTATTTGGAAGGCTATTCCATAACTTTGGGGCTTTGTCAGAAAAAGCCCTGCCCCCTGATTTAGTTTTCGTAATACGCTGTACTGAAAGGGTATCTTTCATATTTTATTTTATTAATTTATTCATATTTTATTCTTCCTTTGCTCTCAAACCCATCTCACATACTGATCACAGCCAGGTATTTTAAACAATTGGTTCATCACAAAAGCCTTGGTCTTGCTGACATGTAGGTATTAAGAAGTAAAATCTAGGATTTAATGAGAAGATTGATAAAAATGTATGTCTAAACCAAACAGGTTTTCAAGTCTTTACGGCCAATAGTTACCATTACAATACATACCGATACACCCTATTCCTTATACTTTACAGGGGGAAAAATACTGTTAAATGACAAATTTATCCAGTATCCTAGATGGGAGGGGAGGGTTGGATGGTAAAAAAATCGTTTGGAATGTAATACCTTGCTTAAAACATTTTGTATTGTTGGATGTTGGTTTAAAAAAAAAATCCTAACCTAATTGAATATTTCCATACAGAGAGCTGAACAACATGGGTATTTGGTACAGAATGGGGAAGGTGCCTAGAACTCAAGATTCCTGTCCCATACAGAACAACGCTTCAGCCACAACCAGCATACAAACAGTCACCAACTCTACTTCAATTCCTGTCCTGCCCAAGTATGTGTGCCTGAGCAAACTGTGTTTAGACATAAGAAGAAGGACTATTTATGTTTAAAGATCAGTGTGTGGTCTTCGTAGTTTAGTATATCCGTCAAAGTAGACTAGTATTAGTAGACTTGTACATGTCATAGTATAATAAATAATGCATGTTATTATGCTAAAAGAATAATATCTAACAATGAAATTTACACAAATGCACAGTACTTTGCACTTTACTTTTAGACCGGTGGGAAGAAATGCTGTAAAATATAAATGCTTATCTAATGTGTCTCAAAAATATTTATCTTAACTTTTTATTTTTTATTTGATCAATTTACAAAATTCAAAGCGTGCATACAGAAGAAAAATCTATTAAATATTTGGTGTGACTACCCTTTGGCTTAAAACCAGCATCAATTCTTACAACTATCTTCATCTATTGTCTGGAGGAAGGCTGTGCAGAAGTGGTCTTCATGGAGGAATTGCGGACCAAAAGCCATATCTCTGACATCAAATCGAGGCTAAGAGATTTAACTATGCATGAAAACATAGGAACTGGGGTCCAGAAAAATGGCAGCAAGTGCTTTGGACTGATGAGGCAAAATTTGAAATATTTGGCTGTAGAGGCAGGCAGGTTGTTTGCCGAAGGCCTGGAGAGTGGTACAATACAGAGAGGGCCATGCAGTACCATCAGGGAGCCTGCTGGTCCCCAGTTTGATTCTGCAATTTTTCTTTTAGAAGAGGGTGGTCACACTAAAGGTTGATTTGGATTTCTCTTCTGTTGATTGCTTTTTGGATTTTGTTAATTGATAATAATGATCTATTAACATTTCTATTTTTGATTAATTTTTTCACCACCTGCCTAAAACATGTGCACAGTACGTGTTGTGTATAAAGCAATGAAGTACTGTTATAGAGCAGGAGTGGAGCATCAGGAATGATCAAGCAAGTTGCTGAGCAATAAGAGCAAAAGCAGTTTAATTATGATTAGATGCAATACTGGCATCACAAAGACAACATAATACAGCCGACCCCCGCAAAGTCGCGGTTTAGAGGTCGGGGCCTCAATCGTTCACAAATTTTTTCTTAGAACCTAACTAATAATTGTTTGTGGAAGCCACCATCATTTCGAGGAAACCGCAAACATCCTCTGCAATTCTTTCTGTCTTTTTCATGGCGATACATCATTTTTTATGCGTTTTAACATTAAACTATTAAGAACAATATAATTTACTAATTTTGTAACTTTAATTTTGTAAATTTTGTAAAATTTTCATATAAAATATAAAACTGTATAAATCTTTTACCAGTTCAAAAAAAATTTTTTTACTGTATTTACCCTATTCATACTAAAGAAAACAACAGCGCATATCAAAGAAAACACGCTTGCATGAATTACAGTACATATGGGGGTAACTGTATTTACAGTATTTACTGTATTTAACATTCCAATTTAAAACGGCAGGAGACACAGCAGTACAGTACTGTATATGGGTTTACCTTTACGTTTTTAATATATTAATATATTAAGCTCAGTTTGAAATTACATTAAAGTGTTTTGGGAACATATTTGGGGGCATATTCAGGGTTTAAACTATAAAAATAGGCATTTATATTTTTATTATATAAAAATTATATATTCCAGCACAAGACACAGGAAGCAGGTGAATCAATGCAAGATTGCTGGTCCTTGTATAATAGATACTAATTTCAGGTTTGAAGCTTGAATTAATGACTTTTACTAGCTACATTAAGCTATTGTTCTCCAGTTTCTTCCCACAATCCAAAGACATGCAGATTAGACTAACTGGCATTCCTAAATGACCCGTACTATGACAATGCATGTGTGAGTGTTGACCGGAGATCCTACCATGGTTGTGCAAAATGGGAATAAATACAATGGTCACCATGGCCTCCACAGCCCCTAATTGGACTACAGCAGTTCCTAGAAGGTTGAATGGAATCCTTGTGAGCATTGAGCGTTTAGTAATCCTAATAGGCGGCCAAACTTTAACTTTTTGCCCTGTAACATGAGATCTTGCTTCAATATATCCACATAATCTTCCTTCCTCATGATGCCATCTGTTTTGTGATGTGCACCTGACCCTTCTGGAGAAAATCACCCCCACAACATGATGGTGCCACCCAGTGCTTCACAGTTGGGGAGGTCACAATCAGCTTGCAAGCCTTCCTCTTTTTCCTTCAGACAACAATGGCTATTATGGATAACCAGTTATGTTTTTTTTCATCAGACAAGCGGAAATGTCTTCAAAAAGATCTTTGTCCCCATGTGTAGCTTTAGAGTGTAGTCTGGCTTCTCTGGCAGTTTTGGAACGGTTGTATTTTCCTTGCTCGGTTGTATTTTCCTTTCCTTGAATTTTGTCTTTCAGGTATACAGTGGCATGCAAATGGCAGGCACCACTGGTTAAAAATTCTTTTAGTTTGAGCAATTAAGCAAGTGCAAGATGACATGATCTCCAAAAGGCATAAAGTTAAACATGAAACACTCTTGTGCAATATTTAAGCAGTATCAGTGTAATGTTCTGTTTTTATTTCTACAATTTTAGAGTTAAAAAGGGAAAGCAGCACCCTGCAAAAGAATGAAAACCCCAGGTCGAAATCGGTCTCGTTTTTCTGTGGCTGTGGATACTTTAAACCTATTTGTTCCATTGTCTGTATAAGGTTATTTGCTGTTCTGGGGTCCTGAGTCGTTCTTTTGCAGAAAGTCGGTGTTGCCAATATCATCTTATGATATTCGTCATCTTACAAATGTACAGTAATCCCAGAATCTCATGCAATTGTGGCCCCAGTTGTGCATTAAAGCTTTAGGTAACGCTTGCAACCAGTGGAAATCTTTATGTATTTGTTTTTGCTATCTTTATTTTAAGCATTCCCTTTCCACCATTCCCTCTGATTGTGAATGATCCACACATCCATCCATACGAACTATGCTATGCCAGGGGTCTACCTTAGCTATTGGTACGGGTTCAACCCACCTATTAAGTCTGCCTATCACAAAGGGTATGCACTTTCCCTGCCACTCTCTTCTGTATATCCAAAAAAAATCAAATATCAGATGATTGATTTCTGAGACATTTCTGCTATTCATTCCAGGATCTTGTTAGCACGTAGAGTGGTGCTTGTTTTATGTTCTGGGCCTTACGCATCAGCCAACTACATGTGTGACTGTAGTGCTGTCAACTCTCTGAAAACGTCTCTGAACCCAAATTGGAGCATAGTGCTGAGAGTCTGTGAATACTGTACCAAAATTAATCGTTAGGAAAGGCTAGGTGATGCAAGCTTTCTAAATACCCAGACTCCTCCAACCTTGTCCCAACAATCAGCAGCTTTGACGCCCACAAAGCAGGACACGGCTATAAGATAGCAGTCTTTTCAGGTACCGATTTCCTCAGTTTGGAATGTAAATAAGAAATGTCAGTTAACAGGAATAGTGGAGGTCAAGATAAGGTATGGAAGACCAAGAAAAATATCATTCTTGTAGGATTGGTAGAAAAGCCAGAATGCCTGTTTGACCTCACCAGGTTTGGAGGTTACTATGGTGAGGACATTTGAAAGGGCGAATACTCCAGCTGCTAATCCATAATCCATCTCTTTTTCCAGTGTGGTGCTTTAATAAATAATTGGATATTTTCTTGGGCTCTGTCAAATCACAGATTCACTACCTCCTGTAGACAACATACCAAAACAAATTTTTTATTTTGACATTTGCTCTACTTTTTTAGGCTCGCCTTATTGCTACAATGTGTGCTAGGTAGAGACGTTACCTGGTTTCCTCAAACACTTCAACTTGTTCGCCGTGGCGATTGTATATTGTGAACTAGTTACGGCAAGTGCCCAAACTTTTTCACTCCTCCCTCACTCCGGAGACTCCCTACAGACATGGCATCCCCTTCAGAAGGTGTGTGAAGGGTGGGATTGCCAGCTTTAGCACAGCTAGGGACAAATTAATCCATTGATCCAGTCGACAATGAGGAAAAGGCGCTGGGTTTACCGTCGAGGCTCCCATGACTAATTGTGCCTAGTAGCCAGTTGAACCATCTGCAGCACATCACTCAGTGTAGGTTGTTCCAACTAGAGAAGAGAGAGGCTATAGACAAAGAAAGTAGCACGGCAGATACAAGATGTGGCTGAGTGTACACTTGGTACATGGGTGCTTGGCCCCAAAGAAAGAAAGGATAAAATGTGGGCTCCTTCACCCTTCTCCTTGCCTCAACCTTAGGCTCGGTTGTCACTTGTGCCACAACACAAAATCGATGTGATCGTGCACCTAACATATAGTCATCTAGTAAGAGGATATCTTGGGCTTGGATGCTAAAGATTGTCAACACTGTCCACCGTGTCGAAAAACAACGATGCTGATATCACTACCCATTATTGGCGACCCCTTTGAATGCACTGGGGAGAATTTTATCAACACTATACAGTGGGTATGAAAGGTATTCAGACCCCCTTAAATTTTTCACTCTGTTATATTGCAGCCATTTGCTAAAATCATTTAAGTTCATTTTCTTTCTTCTTTAATGTACACACAGCACCCCATATTGACAGAAAAACACAGAATTGTTGACATTTTTGCAGATTTATTAAAAAAGAAAAACTGAAATATCACATGGTCCTAAGTATTCAGACCCTTTGCTCAGTATTTAGTAGAAGCACCCTTTTGATCAAATGTAGCCGTGAGTCTTTTTGGGAAAGATGCAACACGTTTTTCACACCTGGATTTGGGGATCCTCTGCCATTCCTCATTGCAGATCCTCTCCAGTTCTGTCAGGGTGGATGGTAAACGTTGGTGGACAGCCATTTTCAGGTTTCTCCAGAGATGCTCAATTGGGTTTAAGTCAGGACTCTGCCTGGGCCATTCAAGAACAGTCATGGAGTTGTTGTGAAGCCACTCCTTCGTTATTTTAGCTGTGTGCTTAGGGTCATTTAAACCTATTTCTTGTTCGAAGGTAAACCTTCGGCCCAGTCTGAGGTCCGGAGCACTCTGGAGAAGGATTTCGTCCAGGATATCCCTGTACGTGGCCGCATTCATTGCATCCTGTCCCTGCAGCTGAAAAACACCCAGACAGCATGAACCTGCCACCACCATGCCTCACTGTTGGGACTGTATTGGAACTGTAATATGCAGTGCCTGGTTTCCTCCATACATACCGAAAAGTTCTATCTTGGTCTCATCAGACCAGAGAATCTTATTTCTCACCATCTTGGAGTCCTTCAGGTGTTTTTTAGCAAACTCTATGCGGGCTTTCATGTGTCTTCCACTGAGGAGAGACTTCCGTCGATCCACTCTGCCATAAAGATGGGGGAGGGCTGCAGTGATGGTTGACTTTCTATAACTTTCTCCCATCCCCCGACTGCATCTCTGGATCTCAACCACAGTGATCTTTGGGTTCTTCTTTACCTCTCTCACCAAGGCTCTTCTCCCCTGATAGCTCAGTTTGGCCGGACGGCCAGCTCTAGGAAGGGTTCTGGTCGTCCCAAATGTTCTTCCATTTAAGGATTATGGAGGCCACTGGCCAATAGGTTCTTAGGAACCTATTGGCCAGATCTGTGCCTTGCCACAATTCTGTCTCTGAGCTCTTGAGGCAGTTCCTTTGACCTCATGATTCTCATTTGCTCTGACATGCATTGTGAGCTGTAAGGTCCTATACAGTATAGACATGTGTGTGGCTTTCCTAATCAAGTCCAGTCAGTATAATCAAACACAGCTGGACTCAAATGAAGGTATAGAACTATCTCAAGGATGATCAGAAGAAATGGACAGGATATATGAGTGTCATAGTAAAGGGTCTGAATACTTAGGACCATCTGCAAAAATGTCAACAATTCTGTGCTTTTCTGTCAATATGGGTGCTGTGTGTACATTAATGAGGAAAAAAAATAACTTAAATGATTTTAGCAAATGGCTGCAATATAACAAAGAGTGAAAAATTTAAGGGGGTCTGAATACTATCCATACCCACTGTATATCTTGATGTTTATATAGTAGGTCACCCGCTACCAAGATGCTGTCCATTGAGAAAAGATCCATCACAGAGCATTGCACGAGAGCAGTTCCTCTACACCTGGTTGAGTATACACAAAGATCACCTCAAACCCTAGCCGGCCGGCTCTTCTGTCCATCATCTTATCTAACGTATGCTCCCTGGAAAATAAACTGGACTACATCCGACTGCAACAGGCTACACAGCGTGAGGTTAGGGACTGCTGTGTGTTTGTTTTCACGGAGACATGGCTCAGCGACAGAGTTCCAGACACCGGCATTCAGCTAGACGGACTAGCCTCGTTTCGCGCCGACAGAAACGCAGCTCTGTGCGGTAAGACTCGCGGCGGCGGCTTGTGTATCTACATCAACACGAAATGGTGTAAGAACTCTGTGCTAGTTTCTAGCTTTTGCTCATCGCTGGTGGAGATTGTGACTGTTAGATGTAGACCTTTTTATTTACTGCGGGAATTCACCACCGTTTTCATTATCGGAGTGTACATTCCACCTAGCGCTAATGCTAAGGAAGCGCTCTGTGAACTGTACACTCTCTGAGAACACACACCCGGATGGATTGTTTATTGTTGCTGGAGATTTCAACCATGCAAATCTCAAGTCAGTGCTTCCTAAATTCCATCAGCATGTGGACTTTGCAACGAGAGGGGAAAACATGCTGGATCTTTTTTACACAAACATCCCCGGCGCATATCGGGCAGAGCCCCGCCCCCACCTCGGCTACTCAGACCACATCTCTGTTATGCTAATTCCAGCATACAGACCACTCGTCAGGTGTTCAAAACCGGTTCTGAAGCAGGTGAAAACCTGGCCAGCAGGAGCCATCTCTGTTCTTCAGGACTGTTTCGAGAACATGTTTAGGGAGGCTGCAACTTATGGCGACTACACCGACTTGGAGGAGTACACGTCATCAGTGACCAGCTACATCCACAAGTGCACCGATGACGCCACTGTCTCCAAGAACATCATCTCACGACCCAACCAGAAACCATGGATTACTGCGGAGGTGCGTGCACTACTGAGAACCAGAGACTCTGCCTTCAAAGCGGGGGACAAGGCGGCCCTAAGAACAGCAAGGGCCAAACTGTCCCGGGCCATCAGAGAGGCGAAGCGCGCACACGCCCAGAGAATCCACAATCACTTCAGGGACAGCGGTGACACACGGCGCATGTGGCAGGGTATACAAGCCATCACCAACTACAGGACTTCATCACCTGCCTGTGACAGTGACGGCTCCCTTCCAGATGCGCTGAACAACTTCTACGCACGGTTCGACATGCAGAACGACGTGACACCGAGGAAGACTATCTCTCCGCCGAATGACCAGGTGCTGTGTCTCACCATGGCTGATGTGAGGAAAACTATACGCAGAGTCAACCCACGTAAAGCTGTTGGACCAGACAACATCACAGGCAGAGTGCTCAGAGAATGTGCAGAACAGCTGGCAGGTGTTCTCACCGACCTATTCAACATCTCTCTGAGCAGCGCCGTCGTTCCCACATGCTTTAAATCTACCACCATCGTCCCCGTGCCGAAGAAGTCTTCTGTGTCCTGTCTCAATGACTACCCCCCTGTTGCACTCACACCCATCATCATGAAGTGCTTCGAGCGGCTCGTCATGAGACACATCAAGACCCTGCTGCCCCCCTCACTAGACCCCCTGCAGTTCGCGTATCGTCCAAACCGTTCAACGGACGACGCCATCTCCGCCACACTCCACCTGGCACTGTCACATCTTGAAAAGAAAGACACTTACGTCAGAATGCTGTACATAGACTTCAGTTCAGCATTCAACACAATCATCCCCCAACAAATGATTGGGAAGCTGAGCTTGTTGGGCCTGAACACCTCCCTCTGTAACTGGATCCTGGACTTTCTGACCGAAAGACCTCAAGCAGTGCGGATCGGGAGCTACACCTCCAGCACCACCACACTGAGTACTGGGGCCCCCCAGGGCTGCGTGCTCAGTCCCCTGCTGTTCACACTGCTGACTCATGATTGTGTAGCGACACACAGCTCCAATCATATCATCAAGTTCGCTGATGACACGACCGTGGTGGGTCTCATCAGCAAGAACGATGAGTTAGCGTACAGAGAGGAAGTGCAGGGGCTAACGGACTGGTGTAATGACAACAACCTGGCTCTGAACGTCGAAAAGACAAAAGAGATGTTTGTTGACTTCAGGAGGACTCAGAGCGATCACTAGCACAATCGTCAAGAGCACAAAATTCCTGGGCGTCCACCTGGAGGAGAACCTCTCCTGGTCCCTCAACACCAGCTCTCTGCATAAGAAAGCCCAACAACGTCTTTTTTTCCTGAGAAGGGTGAGAAAGACACAGCTTCCACCACCGATCCTCACCACCTTCTATAGAGGAACTATTGAGAGCATCCTGAGCAGCTGCATCACTCTCTGGTTTGGGAATTGTACCATGTCAGACTGCAAGACCCTACAGCGGATAGTGAGGACAGCTGAGAAGATCATCGGGGTCTCTCTCCCTTCTATCGAAGACATTTACACCACACGCTGCATCCGCAAAGCCACCAGCATTGTGGCTGACCGGACACATCCATCACACTCACTCTTCACCCTCCTGCCATCTGGAAAAAGGTACGAAGCATTCGGGCACTCACATCCAGACTGAGAAACAGTTTTTATCCGCAAGCCATCCGTCTCCTTAACACAAAGGGACTGGACTGATAAACACACACACACACACACACACACACAAATCACTCAGACGAACTAAATAACATCTGGACTGAACTGATAAACACACATGCACAATCACACTGATGTACACCCATCTCAATCATTTCATACCTACCTACCTGTGCTGCTCCTCGCAATTTTTTGCACAATATTTATTTGACTGCTATTTGCACACACAATATTCTTGTCAAAATGTAAACTGTTTACTGCTGCTCTTCCCACTACCTCAATTCATACTTCATCAAAAAAGTACTGTTATGTGTTACATTGTTGTGTCTGTCATGTACCTCTTTGTTTGCACATTTGCACGTGCACTTTGTCTATGGTGTATTTTTGTATAGATATTTGATAGTTCTTCTTTTAGAGTAACTTAAAAATGTAAAATGTATGTTGTAAATTTATGTTGTTGCATGTATGTAGCACCTTGGTCCTGGAGGAACGTTGTTTCGTTTCACTGTGTACTAACTGTATATGGTTGGAATGACAATAAAAGCCTACTTGACTTGACTTGACTAACAGTAGCTAAGAGTTGTCAGACCAGTTCACTGATATCTTCTCAGTTGTGTCCTGATGTTATATCAACGGCTATACAGGGTGTCAAAGGCCCATTGGAAAGCCATTGAGACTGAACATTATTATAGAGCTGTCTGCTAGTTAATGGTCCAACCCCACTGTGGTTATCCCCAAGCCTATGAACCTATTCTTGGAGTAAGGCTACTACCCCTTCTCTTCTGGAACACCTTACCTGCGCCTGCGTTATATGCTTCAACCCTAGAGCTGACTAAAATGCTATTGAGAGGGTGGCCCCTGCATTCAAACGCCAAAAACAGGCAGTATCAGTTGCCAGCGTCTTTCCACATCCCCACCAGCAGTAGGCTGATGCATAATCGGGCATCATGTCATCATTCATTTGACTATCTGGGCTAACCATCTGTACCATGGAAGGGTATTATTGTATATTTATGGTGAACTTCCCTTTTCTAGCTGTGCCCTTATCAGATCTCACATAAGTGAGAGCTGCATAGTGGCACTGGATAGTGGCTGTTGAGTAAGCAAACTAGAACCTGAAATGTTTTTTTTTACTAGTGCCCCAGTCATGAACTTTGGGTAGCCCTTCATCGTTCACTGGGCCTGGGAGCAGCACTATCACAAATGTTCAATGGTGAGGAACACCCAATCAGGAATATGAGTAGAAAGTGTGCACCAGAATCTCCCATAAAGACTCCCATGAGACTCTAGCTATAAAGTCGGCTACAGAGGAAATAACATACTGCCTGTCAGACAGGCACTTCATGCTGGTGATGAGTAATGCTCCCTAGCAGTGAAAAATGTCTCATTGGCACAATCTTGCTGGTTGCAGGATTACTTGTTTTCGGTCTTGTACTGAACCAGGACACCATAGTAATGCAGGTGGTCTTTCCTGATGCCACCATGCTACAGGCCCTGCCAGCAGATACTCTAGCTCAGTGCTGAAGAGATGTGACGGGAGGTTTACACAAAAACATAATCAACTTAAACTTAAACAAATCAACTTGCTTGACTGCCAGCATGGACACTGGGCGGGGCAGCATGACCGATGATAATTCATCCTCTTGCAGTCATCGACATCTTGCTGTTTGTAACCAGCCTACCTAACTCAAGTTACCACCTGCAAGCTTAGCCACGATTTAGCTTTGCTAATGCATTTTATTGAGCTCTGTCATTCATGCCCTACACCTCATATCCTGTCAACATTTCTTGTGGTAAGTTAAACTCCAGCGATTCCAATTAGCTGGGTAGCTAAATTAATGCATAGCGCACAGCTAGCAGTTTGACACCTCCATTGCAGGTGTCACTCAAATTGGCCATAACTTTATAATATAATTATAATATAATTATATATAATATAATTTCAACTGAGTTACATAAAAATCACCCTTGTACAGGTCACGAATAGGAAATATTACTATTGAGGCTAAATTCTTCTTCTTTTTATAGAACCTGAGATTACCCCTTGGGTGGTCTCAATAATAAATCTTTATTACACAATGGTGGTCTCAATAATGAATATCTTTATTATACGATAAGCTGGGCAAGAATGACATTACTGTTGAATCTCGCATACCACATGCCTCTCTATATAGCACATGCTCTATATAGCACATGCCCTATAGCAATGAGTTTTTCCTCCTTTATTTGTGAAACTAGTTATACAGCAGGCATGCCGAACATACAGTCGTGGCCAAAAGTTTTGAGAATGACACAAATATTAGTTTTCACAAAGTTTGCTGCTAAACTGCTTTTAGATCTTTTTTTCAGTTGTTTCTGTGATGTACTGAAATATAATTACAAGCACTTCATACATTTCAAAGGCTTTTATCAACAATTACATGACATTTATGCAAAGAGTCAGTATTTGCAGTGTTGGCCCTTCTTTTTCAGGACCTCTGCAATTCGACTGGGCATGCTCTCAATCAACTTCTGGACCAAATCCTGACTGATAGCAACCCATTCTTTCATAATCACTTCTTGGAGTTTCTCAGAATTAGTGGGGTTTTTGTTTGTCCACCCGCCTCTTGAGGATTGACCACAAGTTCTCAATAGGATTAAGATCTGGGGAGTTTCCAGGCCATGGACCCAAAATTTCTACGTTTTGGTCTCAGAGCCACTTAGTTATCACTTTTGCCTTATGGCACGGTGCTCCATCGTGCTGGAAAATGCATTGTTCTTCACCCAACTGTTGTTGGAAGAAGTTGCTGTTAGAGGGTGGTTTGGTACCATTCTTTATTCATGGTTGTGTTTTTGGGCAAAATTGTGAGTGAGCTCACTCCCTTGGATGAGAAACAACCCCACACATGAATGGTCTCAGGATGCTTTACTGTTGGCATGACACGAACTGATGGTGAACTCTTTCCTTGAAGTTCTTGATGATCCTATAAATTGTTGATTTAGGTGCAATCTTAGTAGCCACAATATTCTTGCCTGTGAAGCCATTGTTATGCAACGCAATGATGGCTGCACGCGTTTCTTTGCAGGTCACCTTGGTTAACAATGAAAGAACAATGATTTCAAGCATCACCCTCCTTTTAACATGTCTAGTCTGCCATTCTAACCCAATCAGCCTGACATAATGATCTCCAGCCTTGTGCTCGCCAACATTCTCACCTGAGTTAACAAGACGATTACTGAAATGATCTCACCAGGTCCTCTAATGACAGCAATGAAATGCAGTGGAAAGGTTTTTTTCGGGATTAAGTTAATTTTCATGACAAAGGACTATGCAATTCATCTGATCACTCTTCATAACATTCTGGAGTATATGCAAATTGATATTATAAAAACTTAAGCAGCAACTTTTCCAATTTCCAATATTTATGTAATTCTCAAAACTTTTGGCCACGACTGTACACACAAAAAGTCCTTGTAAAAAGTATGGAATCGGCAGTCTTGGAAAATGTTCATTCATGTTTAATTCTGTAGAAAGAAAAACTAATTACAGACATGCCACAAGACTATTTTGATTTAACATTCTAACCTTCTGGCTTTAAGAAACACTCTAATATCATAAAGAAACAAAACTATGACTATGGTCAGTTGCAGTGTTTTTTTGCAGGTCAAGCAATGGAATCACTCAATTCTGAGGAAAATATTATGGAATCATGAAACAAAAACACTCTACAGCACATTACCCAAACGTTGTTGCACTACTTCTGGCTTTTATTGCAGCCTGAATTTTCTAATTCTCTAAAGCATAGATTTAATTTTCAACAAACAGTATTCCTCATCAACCTTCTCCTATAGCAATTGGCAGATCATCTTTGCATGTTAGAGTCTAGTCATGGATTATTTTCTTTAATTTCTATCCATGATTTTCACTTGGATTGAAGTCCAATCTATTTGCAGGACATGCTATAGACATTATACATCTTTCTTGAAGGAAAGTTTTTACTGCTTTTTCTCCATAGCAAGATGCATTATCATGCTGAAAAACTATGTAATCACCAAACATCCTTTTAATTGATGGCACCAGAAAAGTATCCAAAAAACTTTTCAAAGTATGTATGAAAAGTATCCATACATTTTTCATGTTGTCTTCTATGTTTGTGTGTATATTTTGAAACATCACGATTGTTTTTAGCAATATAATACACTATACTACAGTACACTTTTGCTTTCCTGGGCATTAAAAATGCAAGTCTTTTACCATAATCTAAACACTTGCTTCAGCACACAGTAGGTTAAAATATGCTATTCTCAGGTTAATTGTGAAGTTATAATTAGTTAAACGTGATCCAAGAAGGTGTCTTAAATTTTTTTTTGTAAACTTGCAGGCCATTATATTTGTGTACAGTTGCTGGATAGTGTTTGATTATATTGAAATGCATTTATGTGTTTTTTGTTTGTTTTTGTTTTGTTTTTTTGTTTGTTTGTGTGTTTTTTCACAGACACATATCCATGACCCTACCTGCCAGTTTTAGGAGGAGTACCACTCGACCGGACTATGAACACCAGAGCTCTAACCTATATGCCATATCAGGTAAAAACCTTTATATCATCCATGGCTTGGTCTGTGCTGCAAAGTATAGATGTGTGCATGATTTTTAGAGTGTATCAGATAGATATTTGTATATAATAAAATATAGAATTTTATTGTTTCATATGATGCTACTTGTGTTGGCCCTACTTTTATACTCTCATTCCATTGGTAGAATCTTAAGTATATTTTACGACTCATAATGACTAACATTACTTGAGTAATACATTCAGGGCATTAAGTCTTTGGACATTGACACAATGTAATTTTGCCTCTGGACATCACCACAATGGATTTCAAATGAAGTACTCGAGAGTTTCATCAGACTTTCAGTTTCAACATGTAGAGACCCAAAAAACAGGAAAAATCGGACTGTCGCGAATGTGGTCCATGTCACAATTGCTAGCTTTGTAGGCACATGAATGGCTCACTATAATTATTACATGCTGACATTACGGATGATTGTTCTTTAAGGAAGGTTTCTTTCTTGATCATATGGAGGTAGTGTTTGTTAGGGACATTAAGAACACAGCTCCAGTTGATTTGCTTTAGGTAACAATGTTTTCATTGGGGTAACAATTCCAGGATGTCTGTATGTTTTGCCTGCTTGCAGCACTGTAGTATTTATGGGTCCTTTCAGTGGGGTATTGGTCCCCAATTAAATGCAATGATAAATTAATGTGCATATTGAAAGGTTTCATGCCATGGTGATTGGTATTTTAAATTGCTTTCTTTGCTTCCTAAAACATGTACAGTATAAGCAAGGCTTTACTGAGCTGTCTGACCTTCGCTCTATATACAGCAAGTGGTGCTCGACCAAGGACAGGAGATAGTTGCAGATCTCACATGTCCCAGATCAGACAAATTTTACACATCTACTGTACATCCACATCCTGAGGAAGAAACCTTGAGAGGTAACAGATTCAAAAAGCATCCCGTCAGTGTACCAGACAGTGTACCAACATCTCTACTGTACTTTTGTCCTGTAAGATTGAAAGTGCAATTGTATAATATTAAATGTGTTTACATTTACATAAAGTCCATTTTGTTGAGGTTACCAAATGTTTTCTGATGAAGACTTTGATATGAATCTGTTCATGACAGTTTGAGCCCCAAAATTATTCAAGTGATTGCAGTCACAAGCCATCACAGAAAAACTGATTTGAACTGAAGCTGAACTGAACCAATGCAGACCAAAGCCAGACACAACTGTATGTCTACAGTCACACAGTGAATAGGGTGAATATGTGTACCGTGCCTGCAGGGACTCCAACAGGACTAGCTTTGACAACATAAATAAAAGGGAGAACCACAAAGAAACGGACATGAGGGTTCCTTGGGAACAACCAGTCACTTTACCATTAGCAAGACACTGGAACTTGCAACTTCGTGCTAAGAAGCTGAAAGGAATATTCACAAAAAAACAAGTGAACAAACTTTGCCTCTCATAAACTCTGTGTTCAGCTTACTTCGCAACATTACTATGTCACAGTAATCTAGATAAATATTTTATCCCTTTATGGTTGGGCATACTTTATATTCAGCTTGTCAGTAAGGGCCCCCTTACCTCGAGTAGATCCACCCCTGTATCTCCTATCCTGCTTTATCAGTCACTACTTCTCTGTAAAGTTACTGCTAAATGCAAAATAGAGGCATTTAAATTTAGTTTTTTCACCTAAAGCAAGTCAGGTTTTATGCTGCCTTAATGTTTACTGATGAAAAGAGCATGAATACAAACATATCGGCTGAGTGGAGCCGATATGCTTGTGTCTTTGAAGCTAGACAGTGGTAAGGGACCAAGAAGGGGCAAGAAGTGGATATATGCCAAGTAAACTGTAAGTCTTTCATATGTTATGAAATAATAAGGAAACATGACTCAAATCCCCAGGGCACTGCTTAGCAACCAATTGTCTACTTTTGAGCCTGTGAAAATGCGGGTACTATGTAAAAAATAATTGTGGCTAATGCATTACTTTTGTTAAACTCCTAAAATTATTTCTACACTTTATCACATATTGACTGATTGGCTTATTTATATCAAATTAATTGTGGTGTCATACAAAGGCAATA
Organism: Clarias fuscus; assembly: GCA_030347435.1. Classification (NCBI taxonomy): domain Eukaryota; kingdom Metazoa; phylum Chordata; class Actinopteri; order Siluriformes; family Clariidae; genus Clarias; species Clarias fuscus. The sequence continues at coordinate 11,239,070 of CM059212.1, forward strand.
TTACAAAAAAAAAGAAATTGTCACTGTCCAAATACTTACGCACCTGACTATATATTTGGTCAATTAAAATTTTCTCCCATCTGTTTTGCATTTTAGCTATGGATGGTGTGCCCTTTGTGATTTCTGAGAAGTTTGCATGTGCTTCCGATGATGTAAGTCTGCATTTGTCATTTTTAATTCTTTACTTTCTTGAAGTAATATAATTGTCTAAGACATGCATATTTACAGCCATTTCACATTTTCAGATATACTTTAAACCAGTGTTTCAGGTGCCTTAGATAAACCGGTTTAAAAAATGCACAATCCAATATGTTACGTGTTACAATAGCAAAGGTAAAGTATTTAGTACCAAGTCCTTTATTCTTTAAAACCTGCTGGATATAGATTGCATAGAGTGAAAAAACCATCTGCAGTACTCTGGTGTCACTTGCTCAGTTTGCTTGATTGAAGATCAACCTGATTGATCCTGAAGATCACATACAAAGATTTGCCACAGAAATTCACAATTGACTTGAGAAATGTTTAGTTGTAGACATGTTTGTGCAGTGGTAGACACCTTGGCTTCATGAAGTAAAGGTATTTGTTCCGTCTATTAACTAAACCAGCTGAGTAGCTGATTTCACCGATTTTTTTAGCCAGATAGACAAGAACTAATTAGTGAAATTACATGTGTAATTTACATTTTGTATTAATACTTTTGGCATCCACTGTATTTGTTAAACATAATAACAATGTATTGGTTTTGGAAATTAAAAAAGCATGTCAGCCACTTAATTATTTAGCCTGTAAATAACGTTTGTGTAACACAAATAACAAGGTAGATACACAGATCAGCCATAACGTTATGACAGTATGTCCGCACTTTTGCAACCACAACAGTAATGACCTCCATGTTCTGACACCTTTTTTATGAGAACCAGCAATAACCTCATTTTGAGCTACAGTAGCTCCTCCATTGGATCAGACAACATGGGCCAGCCTTTACGCCTCACATGCGTCAGTGAGTCTTGGCCACCGGTCATCAGTTCAAAGGTTTTCTTTCCTTGGACCTCTTTTGGTAGATCCTGACCACTGCAGACTGGGAACATCCCAGAAGAGCTTTGAAGTTGCTCTGACCCAGTCATCTAGCCATCACAATTTGGCTCCTGTTATAGTAGCTACAGATACAATATCTTGTACCAATGGCACCTGGTAGTAGATGGATATATTAGGCAGCAAGTGTGTGAACCCTTTGTCCCTGAAGTCCCTGTGTTGGAAACAGAAAAAATGGGCAAAAGTAAAGATTTTAGTATTTGAATAAAGGTCCTGTCTTGCAGATTTTCCCTGTTCCAGTGTGATAGGTGGATCAGTGTAAGAAGCCCATACAAGTTGTGGAGACAGTGTTGTGATCTGGCATGACTTTTCTTGGTCCTTGACTAAGGTCTAGGTTCAGCAATATCATTCAATTCAATTGTATTTGTATAGCGCTTTTAACAATTATCATTGTCGCGAAGCAGCTTTACACAGTCAAAAGAAAATTATGGAAGTTTGCATGAAATGTGTATGAATCAAAATGATTAGATAGTCCATGATGAGCAAGCTGAGGGCAATGGTGGCAAGGGAAAACTTTCTGAGATGGCAGTAGGAAGATGATAACAGATAGCAGGGATTGATCTGTAGTCATATTGTGTGTTAGGTTCAATATAATAGTTGTTGTCTATAAGTTAATACGGTTCATAGTCCAGTTCATTATTGGAGGCCCAGGTAGTCTGTAGGAAATTCCAGTCCTGATCTATCGAGAGACTGCAGTCATCAGTCCACTGGGAATAGCTGTCAGCATCAGCCGAGGCCAGAACTGTGTTCTTGGTAAAGTGGTACCATCCCCATTCACCACACACATCCCAAACAAACCACACAGGGCATCCATGAGACAAGATCTCCAGCAGCGCGCGGGAAGCTGGGAAAATGACGTTCATTACCTGTAGGGAGCAGTCGTGTTTCAATCTGAGGTATTGTGTGTCTACTGAAGCCGAAAATGTGTTAATCACTTTTAGGCGCCCATTGACAGCAAGCGACAGAGACATAAATGTGTTGAGCTCAAACTGTAAATACTGATGTGTATTTATTCATTTTCATTTCTCCTTCAATGATGATTCTTCTTTGACTGCGCTTTCTCCATTCAGTATTATTATTATTATTAGTAGTAGTAGTAGTATTGCTGTGAATTTATTATTATTGTTATTATTATTATTGTAACGCACCTGCGCGTGTGCAAAAAGACAAAGTACAACAAAGAATACAAAAGTATATTGTTTTATTGTGTATTTGCGCTTCTAAACAATAAACACTGCCTTTTGCAAAGTAAGTTATGAGCAGATGTGAGCAGATTTATCAATAAAACTGCAGACATACACCCCCAGAAATGCAACAAACACAAAAATATATGCTACTCGCTGAAGACAACGCGACAGCACGCAGAATCCCTGGGCTTTGACTGCACTTTTTCCATTTATTATTATTATTAGTAGTAGTAGTACACAAAATAATGCTGGGTTACTGTAAACACATCGTTGGGTTGTTTATGCTGGGTCAAAATTCTGGGTTATTTCGGGTACTTTAAACACACTGCTGGGTTGCTTTGCTATAAATACTAAAAGTGCTACATGAGTAAACTCGATGCAAAAAACAGAAAATGTCCCTGTTTTCTCCCTAGATTTTTTGTCTGCATCACAATAAACTGAAGCTCAGCATGTCTTCTTTCCTTTTTTGAATCTGTAATATTTAAGTGAAATATAAATGATAAAATTTATTTTTATGTATGGACAGGTGTATTTTTATCTGGAAGCGCTGCAATTTTCGTTGGTTTCAAAACACAACGTTTTCGGAGATTTGAGCTCCAGACAATCCCCAGGCGCTCTGAGCTCATGTACCCAGCAGTTTTTAGAATGTAACTTGGTAATTGGTAAATTTTTTTTTCTTAGCTATGTTGTTTACTTACAATATTTGGTCATTAATTAATTTAAATAAGGTTTGGGCTCCGGGAGGTTGAGCCTATTTCTTACGTAGTGTAATCAGAGCTCAACCGCCCGCTCGGGTTCATCTTCATAGTTGGATTTGATATTTTTCGAATGCAATTCATAAATTATGTTCATGATAATGAAATGAGATGCCCTAAATCGTGCATTAAAATTGGCGTGTGTAAACCCGCGGCTCTCACTTTCACTTTACAAAATGCAGCATTTTGATCAAAAGTCGATTTATCGATAAAAATGTAGAAATACTCACTCAGAAATGAAACAAACACAAATATTTAGGCTACTCGCTAGATAAACGCTGGCTTTTCCACACGACAGCACACTCCAATGTGAGCCGTTTTATTCAAGTGATATAATATTATAACATATTTTGCTGTGTAGTTTTTTGTGTGTTTGTGTGCATAAGAATGGCATTTCAATGAATGTTTCATGGTGCTCCAGATTGCCAGTTCTCCACTGCCCAAGACTTTCAAGACAATCTACCAGGTTTGTTTATTCCCAGAGAAAGCATTATACAACTGTCCATACAGTAAATAAAAAGAAAAGTATCAAAATCAAAAAGTATCAAATCCAACTATGAAGTCTGTTTTAATTGCTATCGTTAAACTTTTTTTAATTATTATTTATATTATTTATTATTTATTTTATGCTGGGGAAATAAATTTTAGGCAGAGACCCTCCTGTCTTGTTAATTCATCTAAAAAAAAAAACCCTACAGTACTTGCTAACAGCGAATTTATCATCCAGTTTGATAAATTCACCTATTGTGAATTAAAGGTGAGAAGAGTTTCCACAGAATCAAGTAAATTACAAACTGCATATAATGTAAAATATAAATAAAACTATATTAGACACAAATATATGATATGGTAGTATAGACATTGAAAAAGCTATTTACACGAGTGCACTAATGTGAAGCAAATGTAATTATTCATTTATTATATATTTAACTTCCTTCATACGTTTAAGTTATATGAAAAAAAAAAACAATGTGCATACCAGCCCCCTATTATTTTCTGTTCAAATTTAAAGGTGCCCGCACGTGTGTGCAAAAAGACGAAGTACAACAAAGAATACAAAAATGTATAATTACAGTGGAACCTAGGATTACGAACAAATTCGTTCCAGAAGCGGCCTTGTATATCAAAACACTCATAAACCAAATCGAAGCTTCCCATAAGAAATAATGGAAACTCAAATTATTTGTTCCACAGCCCAAAAAAATAAATACAGAATAATAATTAATACAAAATATAAAGTAAAAATAAATCCAGACAAGTGTTTCCGTTTGTGCCCGCAGGTGCTGTGCGTTTGTGTGTGAAGTTAAGTAAGAGAGGAGGAATGAGCCCCTCCCCTCTCACTCTTTTCGTCTTACACATTAACCCCTCCCCCTCTCTTATTTGAGTTTCACACGCACACGCACACATTATGGAAACACTGTTTTATCGTGAAAATAAACAAGAAATCTCTCTAATGACACACGAATGCGCGCACACTAACGGAATCACTGCTGTAAAGTAAAAATAAAGCAAATAAAGCAAATTAACCTGCACTTTACCTTTGAAAAAAATCGTGACAGAGCAGTGTTTCTGTGTAGAGCAGAGAGTGTATGTGTGTGAAGGCGAAAGGAGGATGTGGTGCGCATGTGTGTGTGTGTGAGTGAGAGAAGGCGAGAGAAAGGAGGGGTGTGTGTGTGAAGGGGTATGCTGTCCAATGGCATCCGCCTGCAAAGTGCAGGCTGATACAGAGAGAGAAAATGGATCTTTAACCTCATTAAAGAGACTTGCTTTTGCTTTACACACATGCACACGCTGTACCACACACACATACAAACACAAAATAAAATATGTTTTACACGCACACACATGGTCAAATAATGGATGAAATAATTATTCAATGCTGAACACCGACAGCAATCTTGTTTTTCCAATCTGTCAAGGAGAATACTATGATCAATGGTGTCAAAAGCTGCACTGAAGTACACAAGTACGAACCCTGATCAGAGGCCAATAGGAGCTCTATGCTGTGATGAGGCCTAAATCCTGACTGATAGTTAGTGTATGCTATTCCTATGTAGATATGAACATAAGTTGCTGTGCTACTATCTTTTCCACAATCTTAGAGATAAAGTGGAGGTATGATATCGACCTGTAATTGGATAGTTGACAGGGGTCAGGGTCAGGTTTCTTAATAATTAGTGGTTATTATTTTCAACAGGCGTTCTATTATTGCTGGTACTACCTGCTTGTGAAAATGTGTCTGTGTCGGTAATACACAGGTTGATGATTTTGCAGAAGAGATGAGTGAAATCCGTTTATTCTCCTCAAGAAGAGTGAAGTTCTGATCTGATATGGCTAGTTTGTTAAATTGTCTGGTTACAAAGTTTGATATTTTTTTTGTCTAAGATGTACGATTTTGTTATTGAAAAGTCCTTACTATTGTATGATGATGATGTGGAGATTTTTGCAGGGATCTTATTCCTAGTTAATTTTGCTACAGTATTAAATCAAAAGCTAGGATTATTTTTGTTATTTTCTATAAGAGTGGAGAGATGCATCAATCTAACAACACTAGGAGTTTTTTTTATAGTTCAGGATAATCTCCTTCCATGTAATTTAAATACTAACAATTTAGTTTGACACCATTTACAGCCTAATTTTTGAGCGGTCTGTTTTAATGTGTGGTCCTTATACCAGAGATCGAGTTTCTATAATAATTTTCCTTTTAACTGGAGCTACATTATCTAAGGTATAACGGACTATTGGCTCTAAATATTCAGTCGCCTGATCGAGTTCTGTGGCGTCAGACGGTGATCCAATCAAAGTTGGTAACTCTGGGAGATTACTGAAAAAGCTCTGTGTTATTTGATGTGAATGTACGCTTTATGCAGTAGTGCTGTGCTGTGACGAGCATAGTGATCTAAGATAACTTCTGACTGTGGAATTGTGATTATATTTTTTATACTTGATCCGAAGGATAATATTAAATCTAAAGTGAGGAAATGTGCAAATTCACAGAGAAATTGAGTACGGGCCTGGGGGTCTGTAAAAATGATCAACTGAGCAGACTTAGTATTTGTAGCTTCACTTTTTATGTTACTGTAGAGAACTTCAAATGCATTCAATTTGTGTCTGTGTTTTTGTACTATAGTCAGATTATCATTGTAAAACACTGCGACACCTCCTCCTCTACCAGTTGGCCGAGGCTGGTGTATATAGCTGTATCTAGAAGTACTAGCTTCCTTTAAAGCTACATACTCGTTCTGTTTAATCCAGGTTTCTGTTAAACACAGTTTAAGAACTCCTGATCCGATATTTTCATTAGCAGTAACCGTCATTCAAAATTTTTGTTTAGCTCAGGGAACAAACACAGTCTCAATATGATGAACCCTGAGTGACTACTCTGTGCAGGTAGCAGATGGTTGGATTAACCTGTTTCTCTGCTCCCTGACCTGTGCTCTGAGTAGTCACCGATTAACTAGGCCTGCTCTGAGACTATATGCTATACTACAAGAAATGAGAGCAGCATCTTCCCGAGTGGGATGGACACCATACTGCCCTAACAGGCCACCTTTGCCCTCAAAGGTACTCCAATTGTCTAAAAAGTTATTTTCAGAGCACCAGCTGAACATCCAGCGGTTCATCGACCACAACCTGTGGAAGAGGTGTGCTCCGGTGGGCTAGCCTTAGCTTTAGCTTTGGCTGAGAGTGAGTCGGCACCCACTTGCCCCGCTGAGAGGGCTCTAATGCCCGGAGTCGGGGGCTGTCTATCTCCGCCTGCGGCACCCAGACTTTCTGCTGCGGGGTATAATTCAAAAACAGGAAGCTACGTCATATTGTGTCCAAAAATTGTGTCAGCTGACTGCCTGAATATACTGACCAGGTTTTTCCCATCAATGGATTTTTTTTTCTTCCTTGATGGCACAAACATATTCCAAGATGAAAATGCCAGCATTCATCACTGCCTTCAGCTGCTGCTTGTCTGTGGCCCTTTCAGTCTTATCTTTAAGTAATTGAAGTAAGTAAAAAGCACAATTGGATTGAGATCAGGTGACTGACTTGGCCAGTGAAGAATATTCCTTTGAAGAATTTTCTTTTCGGTAATTATCCATCTGCAATATGAAGCAGCATACCATCAGTTTTGCAGTATTTGGCTAAATATGAGCAGAGAGTATAGCTCTATACACTTAAGTAATCCATCCTGCTACATTTGTCAACAGTGTGCAATAAATGCAAGTGACCCGATTTCATTGGCAGCCATAAATTCCCATGCCATAAGACTGCTTTCACCATGTTTGACAGATATGCTATGCTTTGGATCATGATCTGTTCCTTTCTTGTTTCATACTTATTATTATTATTATTTTTTCATATTTTCATTATTCTAGTACAAGGTTGTATCAAAAACATTTATTAGCCAAATCAGAGATTAGCTCTGTTTACAAGCTCTATTTTTTTGCATTATGTCCTCCTTCAGATACCTTAAAATCTGGCAGTAGAATTTGCTGTTGACAAATTTGCTGTCTGACCCCTGGCGATGAATTCTCATTGCACAGAAGATAATTTGGTTGCGCTGCGGACCTGCCTTGCATTTTTTTGTCATTAAGATATTGGGCTCATCCACTGTGAAGACTGTTGCTTTGCCTCAGTGACCCATTCACTCAAGTTCCGTCACCGTAATGATCTTCATCATGAAGGACGGGCCATCTGTGGCCTGCTGATGGAGTTCCGTGTTCACAGGGATCCATTCTGTAGCCATTTAATTTTTGTCTTCTTTTGTGCAGCATGCCAGTTAATTCCTTCTAAGAATATTTCAAACTGTAGTATTGGCCACACCCAATGTCTTCGCTATCGTTCTTTTATCTGCTTGAATGGTCATGTAATTAACAAGGAAACAGCCCACACCTGCCCATACAACAACCATTTGATACATTATTTTTGAGTCCCTCAAAGTGTGTGCCTGTGTGTTTGTATTTTTCTGTGAACATGGCAGTAATTACTAAATGGTTAATGACTAAAGTTGAGCGTAACCTCCACCAAATTCACTGTTGCCTGCAGACACCAATTATTGTACTCCAGGCCTTCGGCAAACAACCTGCCTCCGGCTAAAGCCACCTGCTGCCATTCTTTTTGCGCCCCCTTCCTGTTTTTGTGCATGGTTGAGTTGTTTTACCTTGTATCCACATTGGAGGTATGGCTTTTGGAATGTCATTCTTTCATCAGGACCACTGGCCACACTTCTTCATACAGTAGATGGGTGTACCTGGGTCCCACTGGTTTCTGTTTTTTTGCTGCTAGACGTCATCCATAAGAAGTAGTCAGCAGTAAGGAGGATATCATTACATGCCTTTTAAAAATGTAGGTTCTGTGCTGTATAGTGCTCTGAAACTTATTTTTCATATCGTAATCCATTATTGTACAGGTTCCTATGTAGTGAGGGATCTGGTTGAAGACCACTTTTGCTAGTATTGAGTTTGGAGACAGCCCTGTAATTAGTGGGGTTGCATCTTTGCATGTTTAAAGCTTCCCATCACTGTCCTTCTTGGAGAAATAGCTCTTACATAACGTAGAGGTGGGTTTTTTTTGTTTGTTTGTTTGTTTTTTGCCAATGTAAACCAACTTGGCCTGGCTCCCCTTTGAAATTACAATAGTCTATGGTAGGAGTGTAATGTAATGTTTCAACATAGATTTACCACATTATTATTTAGTTTCCATAACTAAACTCTTCTTGACAGTTCAGCTAGAGTTTGGCACAATTTGTAGTGGCAAATGTGATTGAGAAGGACAAAATTGTAGTCGCTATATGACTATCAGTGCATTTCCAAAAGATCTGGTCTTATATGGTGTTTCTGCTATGCATCTGTTAGAATCTATAAATAGTGGAACAGTTAAGGATGTCCAGTAAACCACCAGCAGGGTCAATAATACCCAATAACCAGTGATGTGCATGGGGAGTGAAAGATAGCCCATATGCTGTGATTACACAGAAGAGCTACTACAGCACAAATTGCTGGAATGTTAATGCTGGCTTTGACAGAATGGCGTCAGAAAACCATAGACTGCAGCTTGCTGCATATTGGGGCGCAAAACAACCAGAGTACACCTACAGCATCAGAACTTGACCCTGAATCAATAGAAGTTACATAATGTAAATTATTGTGCGTCGGTTAACTGGGGACGAGTGGACACCATGATGCACTATGGGGAAAAAGCAAGCCAGCAGAGACAGTGTGATGCTCTGAAGGTCTTGCCTTGTTCAGTCAAAGCTGTTATGGTTGCGCACAGGGGACCTCCATTGTATTAGACAGGTGGTTTTAATGTTTTTGCTGACATGTGTTTTTCTTAATAATGTTTTTAATAAAAAAAAATTACAGATGAACGTGCACTTGTTAATACTTTACTTGAGTAATATAAAATATTTAACTGGAAAGATTGGACAATTGTTTTGTTTAGTTAAGCAAACATATACGAAGATATATATATTTTTCTTTTTACATAGAAAGCTTTTTTAAATATACAAACGTATTTTTTAATATGAAAAACTTTATCTTGGTTCAGCTTCAGATGTCCTGTTTAGGTTAGCAAGGATACTAATGTCCATAGGGGGACAAAAGAAAACATTGTAGGTAGATGATGGCAGGCTTTGGCCACCTACTGTATGAAGATATAATGAGTTCATTCTAAGATGAAAAAAAAACAGCCATAGTCATAGTTTCAGGTGATTATACATCTATAACACTGTTTCTTTAAATAATGCTAATATTTATAAAACAATAATTATGATTTTTATTTCATTAAGAATTGTTCAGACCTAGTGTAAATTCATGCGCTAAGGATAATCTGTTACTGTGGGACCGAAATATTGAACACACAATATTATTAAATATCTCATTAAATGTCAGCTTTACTGAATGTAGGATTACTATTTTTGTTTTTGTCTTTTATTTATATATCAGAATAAACACTGCAGTAATTCAACTTTTTGACTTTTAGCACCTTGATGAGAATGAATGACACCTAGTTTACCTATCCTCTTGCTCACTTTTACAGTTACAGCAAGTAGACTTGATGGGCATTAGGATTAAATCCCTTGCAGAGATTGAAAAAGAGGTGAGTTTTTTTTTTGTTTGTTTGTTTGTTTGCGCAAAGGGGGGTATGGATGTTACAAAGCATTTTTTTTAATCCTGAAAGAACTTTCCAGTGATACAGTGATGATAAAGCTAAGTTAAGCGGTACAGAGCACTTCTTGTAAGTTCCTACGTTTTACTGTACTTGTGGTAGATTCTCATTTGACGAGAAAAAAAAAACAGCCAAAGTCTGGACTGTAAACTATTTTATGTATAATGTATAATTAATTAAAGAAAGAGGAATTGCTTGATGTGTCCACTGTGCCTCAATACTCTTACCGGTTGTTTCTGTTATGAGAGAATTTCACAATGGACCTACGTTGGTAAGTCGTCACCCAGGTGATTGTTTATTACATAAGCATTTACCACTTGATACCACTGCTTACCACCATATTTTTCAGCCAAAGATAATTCTGAAGATCCATCCATGTGCATTTGTCCTGTGTTAGTTTGGCATGGTTCCTCACCAGGAGGACCACACCAGAGTTTGACATCTGATTCAGATTGAGACCATCTCTTTTTGTGGGTCTCTGTCCAATTGTTTTGGCACCCAAGAGCCATAGCTGTTCTTACCTGCTAAATTAACCACAAGAGGGAAAAAACAAATGAGAGTTTGATTTAAAGAGACTAAAGCCTGTATGTGTGAAAGCACTCTAAGCTGTTAAGGGTCTCGCTCAAGGAGCTGAATGTGATGGTATGCCTGCGTTGGAATTAAACCCATTACTCAAAGCATTAACCACTGAACCACCCCAACTAGTTTGCAACAGCATTATATTAAAAGGTGCCTATTACTTCTTTCTCAGTTTTACACATTCTCAGTGAGTCTCCATTGTGTTAAACAGAGACCAAATATGAGAAAAAAATGTTTTTTTTTTATTTTTAAATTATGAACCTGGGGCAGTGGTGGCTCAGTGTGTTAAGGCTCTGAGTTACGAATCGGAAGATCGGTGGTTCGAGCCCCAGCTCCGCCAGGTTGCTGCTGTTGGGCCCTTGAGCAAGGCCCTTAACCCTGTCTGCTCCAGGGGCGCCGTAAAAATGGCTGACCCTGCGCTCTGACCCCGGCCTACTAACAAGAAGCTGGGATGTGCGAAGAATAAAGAATTTCACTGTGCAGTAATGTATGTGTAACCAATAAAAGGCTAACTTAACTTAACTTAACTTGAAGTTCAATTTTGTCTGCAAATTTGTCTGTTCAAATCTTCTGCTTGGGATTCCATTGTTCCAGAAAGGGGTGGGAAGTGGATTTCCTGCTATCTGATTGACTACAAAAAAGTACTTCAAAGCTGTATTTGAAACAGAGCAATTGAAACAATATATTTGAAAATGAAATTAAACAGAAGGGATTTCAGGCATGACAAAATGCATGGTTTATGCAGTTTTTCAACTAAAAAGTTAACAGGCATGTTTTGCAGAAACGCTAAAGCTTATTATGGTAAGTTGTTAAAAAGAAAGTCTAATATGGCATTTTTAATGTAGTTATTTTGATAAAATATTTCTCACTCTTTACCCCTCCTTCCCCTACCCTCTCTCTCTCTCTCTGTCCTTATGTGTGTCTGGGTGTGTGTGTGTGTGTTCTCGTCCTCCTCTCCCAGTACGAGTATAGCTTTCGTACAGAGCACAGTGCGGCTGCACGCCTTCCCCCCAGTCCCACCAGGACATCCTTAGGTTCTGAGGCTTAAACACATGGACAGAAGGAGCAGCAGGAAAAGAGAGCCAGGCCCAGAGTGGACACAAAGTGATGCCTCTTTTGTACCTTGACTTTAAAAAAAAAAAAACAGCATTTTATTCCATCAGTATTTACTTTGATTAATTTGTTTGTGCAAATTGTGATCTTGAATTTACCAATTATTTCCTGCTGACAGGAGCTGAAAAAATGCATAATCCTCCAATAGCATGATTTAATGAAAACTACTACAAGTACAAAAAATGGATGACAAAAGAGGGACCTTGTGGAAACTAGCCACACCTCACTACCATACGTAAAACATCACTATCTGTTCAACAGAATGTCTTATCCTCCACTAATTAACTGTTGTGTTTAAAAATGATTTAGCATGAACACTGTCTTTACAACTTTTTTTAAAGAAGAAAAGCTGAAAAAATGTAACTGAATGAAATTGATGGGATTTTTATTTTGTTGTTGCAAGACTGACAGTCTAACTTGCACAGATTCTTCCTTCAGTTTATGTCTTAGTTTATGAGTTAGGTGTTTGTCATTGAAACAGCCGAATTTACTGTACAATAAATGCACTTGTGAAATTTAGTCTCTTTGTCTGTGGGCTGGTGAGTGTGCAACCAACTTGAAGTTGCTCTGCCTTAATTGCGAAAAAGAACCAAAACTGCTTCAAACATTTTGTGTAGTTGTCAAACATTTACTGTTAGGGTGCACTGGTTACATTCATGATCACTGGTGTGCATGATTCCATGTTTGATTTGATGTCAATGAGCTTGACTCTACTTTCTTCTCAAGTTAGTCTAATGCTTCAGCTAGAGTCCTTAATGGAGCAAGAGGGTATGACCTGATCACCCCTACCTTAAACTTACTCTTGGGTCCCACTGAAATTTTGCATTAATTTTCAAATTGGCCTATAAAGCATTGAGTTGTCTAGCACCTGAGGTAAATTCTGGAGTTATATATTTCATGCCCACCTTGATAAAAAGGTATAGGCTACTTGTTGGTAGCTCATCTAGTGAAGACTAAAGAAATAAGCAGAACTTGTGCTTATAAAGCCCCTCCGTTTGGGGGGTTTGGTTTGACTGTGATTACTTATGACTGCAATTGCTCTGTGTAACTCTTATGTAACGGTCAACAGCCGGTAACCATAAAAAAGTGGCTTTCATGTTACCTACAACAAATTTCCTGTTTTTCCTTTTGTCCATATGACACAGTTATAAAAGTGGTTTACTTCTATTCATATTATCCTATATCCTACAAATATAGTTTTTCTTTTCAGTCTGGTTTCTCTCAAGGTTTCTTCCTCAGGTCATGTTCATCAGTAACAAGTTTAAAAAATATATTCATAACAGGAATTTGAATTCTGTAATGCAGTTTTGTGACCTTGTCCAGTTAAAATTAAAATTTCATTTGATTGAATTATTTAACATGGAATTATTTTCCAAAGTTAGGCTGGTGTCACGGCACGCACCTAAATCTTATATCGCTCCTCGCGCACTCCGAAGCTCACTAGGTAGGCGGCCTCCCCTTCTGCAGGTGTGCCAAAAGGGTAGGGCTGCGGGAATGGATATCGGCTGGTGAGTAATTCCCACTAATGGAGCCACCTGGGGAAGAGACGCAAGTGCGTGCGAGCTTCACAGGAGGGATGTAGGAACCGCCTGTTGAAGGCTCGCAGGAGAGGCTTTGCTCTTCAAAGGTGCGAACGGTACAGTGCCTTTGATCGCCGCAACGAGGATAGCTTACTTGCGCAGCTCTGAACTCTCAAACGGAGCCTGATTTAGTGACCCTGCCACAGAGGAGGAAAAGGCCACTAGGAGAAACACGTTGAGGCCCCCATTCCCAGGTCGGGAGGGCTGCCCAGCTGCCGGTTGTCACAGGGGACTCCCGGCTTAGGCCGCACAAAAGTGAGAGCTGTAAGGGGCCAATCCAGTCATCCCACGAAAGGAGAGCTGTCACAAGTGAACCGCGCAGGAGCTGCTGTCCAAGCTGGCCCACTCTGCCCGCATGCCAGCGGGTCACTGCCCACAGACCAACATGTGCACACCTTCACTTCTTTCCTCCTCCTCTTTCTTTCCTCCCTTCTTTAAACCCTTTCCTTCCCCTTTATTTCAAATAAAATTTCTCTTTTTCTGTAAGGCCTTGTCTCATGTCCATGTTTGTGGCGCCGCCCGTGTGCCAAATCCATTACACTGGTTACAAAAAGTTGTACGTTTTAGGGAAGAATAATGAGAGACAGCAGCATAATCAAGATGCAGCTAGAATTAAACATTTTCTGAGTTTTAGTGATCTTGGCGTCATTGATGACACAAGCCTTTATTTGAAGTTGAATTTAGAAGCTACAATTACTGGGATAGGCTCTTCTTTTTTTGTCAGAAATATTGCTAGGATAAAAACCTGGAAAAAGACCTGTTTAAATGTGTGAGGCATGTATGAGTTGGATTGTGACTTAAGAAGAAGGCTAGAGGAGCCTTGGATTTAATGTGGGTTCCGTTCAGGCCACAGTACAGGGGACCAGCTTTTTATTCTCTTGCAGGCTACATGTGTTTTGTGGACACTTGGATGGCTTTTGAACAGGTCTTCCAAGAGATTCTGTGAGGAGTGCTTTGGTAGTGTGGGGTATTTCTTGGCCCTGTGAACTTGGCCCTGAACTGTTTTCATACTGTTTTCATTAAGTCAATCCTGTTTAATATGGGCTTTATGGTAATGAACAAGATATTGAATGGAAACAGCTGGAAAATTAATCTCTTATTAATCTTTGGCCCAATGCATCTTGATAGTAAGCAAACTTATGAAGTGCCTCGAGTTTGAACATGGTGTTTGTTGTGGACAAACCACAACTAGCACAAAAGAACAATATCACCCAGCAGAACAATGGAGGCTGTTGGCAGAATCCTCTCTAAGCCACCCCGACTTTCTCCAAGAAGGCCAAGTACTCTACACTGCTGTTGGGCACAAATGATAATTATAATTATCACAAATCAAATTATAATTTTTTACATATTTCCTCATACTTCTAAAGCTCATGTTTTATTCTGTAAACGATGCTTTGCAAAAATTTAATTGTTAAAATCCCCCAATGACGTTACAGTCCACCTGCCAAGAACCAGCTTTTATTGTCGGAAACAGACCTATCCATAGCACCTCATCAGTGTTCTGTCACAGAGGAGACATTGCACTGAACCCATACATTATTGTTTCAGGCTGTGTCTAACCAGGTTCTGTGGGCAACCCAGTCACCAGATGCTTGTTGGCGAACTCTGCCCCCAAGCCTTGCACCAGGGACAGGTACCGGTTTTTCTGTTTGAGCAGGCTAAGGTATGTTCTGTCACACACATTCATAATGTTTTTCTGAATCTTTATCTCAGAACTGTTTGCCTTGGGAAGCCCTACCAGGAGCATTTTGCTCCAGACAACATGGCTAAACAAGGGCAAATTAGCATTATCAATTACAAACCAATAAAGGGTGACCAGGATCATGAGCACCCAAGCCTCATTTCTGCCTGTGGGGAGCAAAGTCTAGCCTATCTGGTCCAATCTAGTCCATTTAAAAAATATTTACAATACAGTGAGTGGGAATCTCTTTAGAGAGGGATTTAGCAAACATTAGACAAATCTTAGACTAAATACCAAAATGCATAGGTACAGACTGGCCATAACTGAAGTAAAAGATTAGAGGGAAATTACATGATATTTTTCCAGTTTGTTCAGTTTTACTTGAGTCTGTGCCTCAGATTATTTCTTTCAGCTGACAGGAGTTATAACCCCATGTGGTCTCTGTTGTTGTTGTTGTTGTACATCCACCGTACAGTTTGATGTGTAGCATGGTTAAGACCACAGTTTTAAAAAAAAGAATATTTACTGCAGAATTTTTATTCGTTCAGACCAGGCAAGTCATTCTCCCCTGAACTCATTAACAATATCTTTTAGCCAGACCCAGCATCACGGGAGGTTTTTGTGTGTCTCTCTCTCTCTCTCACACACACACACAGAGGATTTTTTTCTTCTTATTATTTTTTTTCTGTCTCAGTCAGAAGTTAATACTTAAACCAAAGTAATCTGGCCACGATGGTCAAAAAAGAAAAAAGTTGAAAGGATCACATTTTGATTCACCCTTTCTGGGTTTTGATGTGAACGTTAACTTAGCCTTAGGTTTTTGATGTGAATCTCTTGACCTATTTCTGCAGGATTTTATGCAATGTGCACTGTATAAATTATTACATTTACAGGTGTTCCTGTTACGTTGCACAGTCAGTGTATATTTCTGCACACTTCTGGGGTAGAAAACGTAAAAAACTGAATATGCAGAGCCCTATGCAGATGCCTGTTATCCAGAACTTGCTACTAGACATCTACATCTGAAGCTACACTAAAGCCAGATGCCTCAAACTAGACTCAAACCATGGCGTAAATTGGCGATCCTGTACACAAATCGGACAGTTTTACAGCTTCACCCCGAGTTGGAGGGGAACCACTAAGTCACACTTTGACCATCTCATTGACTCCAGGACACAGGATGTCCCGTGTTTCTCCCTGTCAATGAACAAAGAGGCATACAGTAGGAACACTATTTAAACAATCTTTCAAGTGTGCCAGTATGTTTTATATCTGTGTGTTATGTTTGATTATTCTGCACAACTTTAAAGGTATTATCAGCATTTACAAACCCTTTTTATTTAACAAAGCTATAAATGAGTGTGTAAGATAGGGTGTGTGTAGTATCAATCGAGAGCTTACTTTATTCAAAGAACAGTGGTGTACACGGAAAATTGGCCCCATGAACAAGAGCTCATGTAAAATTACTTTATAAAAGGTCATTAAAAGTGTAATCGGCGTGTCCCCACGTGACCGCCGTAAACCCGGCCTAATGTATGCACAAAAGGGGGAACCAAGTGAGGCGTGGCTAACCAATCATCCGTGGGACGGACTGACACAAAGGGACAAAAAAAAAAGATGCTTCCATCTGTAGGAAGCAAGCTCGCCGCTTGGGCTTCCGCCAACTTTGCTGACGTCATCTGCTCTTCGAGAACTCTCAACGAGACTTTGCGCCAGAACTGCAATGAAGAAACCCACAGAAGAAGTTCCAGAGCGCACCATCGGTAACCAGGCAACCAAGCCTCACCGAAGGGGCTTTCCTGAAAGACGTCATTTTAACCATAGAGCACCAACCAATCAGCAACGCTGTGATTCCCTTCACCGGAGGCACACCATGAGAACGAAACGTAACGCAAGTATACAAACAAAGCTGCATACCTTGCTGAAAATGGTGCTCGTTTTATAACTAAAACCGTAAGATTAAACCCAAGACTCTGCTCTTGAGACTTGTTTCGGTCTAGTAAGCAGTACTAGATGAACTTCATTAACTTTCACCAACAAACTGTTGGTATGTTTGTGTGTATGTGTGTGTGCGTTTGTTCAAGTAGCGTAGTTTCATGTATCGTAGATTAGTTAAAATAAATTCTTGTTTCTTTATAAAGAATTGTTGTCTTAATCATGTATTCTACAAGAATCCTTAAAGATTTGATTCACCTCTGACCCAGAGCTGAAAACCCTACATACACACGTGGACAAAATTGTTGGTACCCTTCGATCAATGAAAGAAAAACTCACAATGGTCACAGAAATAACTTTAATCTGACAAAAGTAATAATAAATAAGAATTCTATGAATGTTAACCAATGAAAGTCAGACAGTGCTTTTCAACCATGCTTCAACGGAATTATAAAAAAAAAAATGAAAACTCAAAAACTCATGGAACAGGCCTGGACAAAAATGATGGTACCCCTAACTTAATAGTTTGTTGCACAACCTTTTGAGGCAATCACTGCAATCAAACGATTCCTGTAACTGGCAATGAGACTTCTGCACCTCTCTGCAGGTATTTTGGCCCACTCCTCATGAGCAAGCTGCTCCAGTTGTTTCCGGTTTGAAGGGCACCTTTTCCAGATGGCATGTTTCAGCTCCTTCCAAAGATGCTCAATAGGATTGAGGTCAGGGCTCATAGAAGGCCACTTTAGAATAGTCCAATGTTTTCCTCTTAGCCATTCTTGGGTGTTTTTAGCTGTGTGTTTTGGGTCATTGTCCTGTTGCAAGACCCATGACCTGCGACTGAGACCCAGCTTTCTGACACTGGCCAGCACATTTCTCTCTAGAATCCCTTGATAGTCTTGAGATTTCATTGTACCCTGCACAGATTCAAGACACCCTGTGCCAGATGCAGCAAAGCAGCCCCAGAACATAATAGAGCCTCCTCCATGTTTCACAGTAGGGACAGTGTTCTTTTCTTGATATGCTTCATTTTTCCATCTGTGAACACAGAGCTGATGTGCCTTGGCAAAAAGTTAAATTTTTGTCTCATCTGTCCATAGGACAGCTTTGTGGCTTGTCAACATGTAGTTTGGCATATTCCAGTCTGGCTTTTTTATTATTTGTTTTCAACAATGGTGTCCTCCTTGGTCGTCTCCCATGTAGTCCACTTTGGCTCAAACAACGACGGATGGTGCGATCCGACACTGATGTTCCTTGAGCATGAAGTTCACCTTGGATCTCTTTAGAAGTCTTTCTGGGCTCTTTTGTTACCATTCGGATTATCTGTCTCTTTGATTTGTCATCAATTTTCCTCCTGCGGCCACGTCCAGGGAGGTTGGCTACAGTCCCATGGATCTTAAATTTCTGAATAATATGTGCAACTGTAGTCACAGGAACATCTAGCTGCTTGGAAATGGTCTTATAGCCTTTACCTTTAACAGATTCTTTTGAATCTCCTGAGACAACTCTTTCCTTCGCTTCCTCTGGTCCATGTTGAGTGTGGTACATACCATGTCACCAAACAACACAGTGACTACCTGGAGCCCTATATATAGGCCCACTGGCTGATTACAAGATTGTAGACACCTGTGATGCTAATTAGTGGACACACCTTGAATTAACATGTCCCTTTGGTCACATTATTTTCAGTATTTTCTAGGGGTACCATCATTTTTGTCCAGGCCTGTTCCATGAGTTTATTTTTTTAAATAATTCCGTTGAAGCATGGTTGAAAAGCAATGTCTGACTTTCATTGGTTAACATTCATAGAATTTTTTTAAATTATTACTTTTGTCAGATTAAAGTTATTTATGTGACCATTGTGAGTTTTTCTTTCATTGACCGAAGGGTACCAACAATTTTGTCCACGTGTGTAAATGTTGGAGAATGCTTTGGCATTGAGTCCCCATTTAAAATACTGCACTTGTGTTTACCAACACAAAAACCCACTTTCACGTTACGTTGAGTTTAAACGTTACATTTATGCAACTCACCCTCCAAATACATAATATACAGCAAAGATTCAATAATATAAAATGAAGTATTCATTACAAATTCAATCAGGAAACATTTCATTTACATTTCTATCAAAATATTCAGTAGGTGACATGTATAAACCCTGTTATATTAACTTAAATTCTTTTCATACTTCTTATTTTCTGTGTGTAAACAGTGGCAATAAAAAGGCCACTACAGTACTGTAAATTATCATATGCGGTTAATCCAGGGTGGTATTTTAGTTTAGATGAAAGCGTTTTTAAACTAAGAACTCAAAATCTCGACCCTCTATAACGGCACGTTCTAATCTTTGCTAACGGTGATGTAAAAGGGCATCTGGCTTCACAGTTTGTTGAAGGTATGACGGTAGCCTCACCTGACTAATTTTTCCTTTGTTGAACTAGGAAAGCCAACTTCACCATGCCTTCCTTTGGTATGGTGCTGAACAAATCACAGTTTGAAAATGCTGTTATCTGATTAGGTAATCTTTTAATTTTATTTATTTATTTATTTATTTTCGTTATATATATATATATATATATATATATATATATATATATATATAAAGGATGCCAACTCGGCCTGGCTTCCTTTAGGACATGATGGTAAGGTGAGGGAAGGGTGCTTAAAGAAAAACAGAGAAGAGTTGGCAGTCGGCTACAGCACAGGTGAGTTTGTTACAGAAACAAAACTGTTAGTGTTTGTGTTGTTGCCTTTAATTAAAATGACAAATACAGTCAGAAAATGCCACTGGTGCAGACAGATAACATTGTATTCGTTTATAAGACACACTACTCATAAAAATACCAAATAAACAATTTTGCTTTGTACTACGGCACCAGTCAAGGGTGTGTAGGATTTATTAGTGGTCTCTGTGTTATTTGTGAGAATGTATGCATGAAAAAAAAGAAAGGTTTTTACAGAACAGGACTTGTGTACAAATGTAGTAATTTGCAACATTATACATTGACTCTCAAAGTTTTATACCAGTTCAGACTTCCACAGTTTGGTATAATTTGAAATGAAATCCCTGAATTCATGGAATTAGAAAAGCATCGTCATAAATGTCCAGCTCTAAATACTTACTGCTAGAAACACAAAAGTACCTGGTGATGAAAAACCCTTTCTCTCTCTCTCTCTCACACACACACACACACACAATTTAAAAATATCAGGATAAAAAAATAGATGTAAATACATACTGCTTTTCAAGTAAGGTATTAATAAAACATAATTTAATCTCTTTAATTCAAAGCATGCTGATGATAATCAGAATTGTTTAAATATATTTCTGTTTATAGTTAAATCAATAAATCATCTTTGCAGTGTTATGCAGTGCTGATTGTGTAGCACAGTTTTGTTTTGTTTTCCATCCATTGATGGAAATATGGACCTCATTTTTAACCAGTAACTTTGCTGAACCAACAAAAGTAACCCCAAATCATAATACTGACCCCTCAGGCATGTGCGGTAGTCGCTAGGCTTATCATACTTATGTTATGGGAGCATCACTTCATCCACCTCTCTTCTTACCCTGATGCATTACTCGAAATAGTGTAAATCTGGACTCATTAGACAACATGATTTTTTTTTCAATACTCCATGCTCTATTGTTTATGCTCCTAAGGAAACGGAAGCCTTGTTTTTTTTTTGTTTTTTTAACTAGCCTTACTGATAAGTGTTTTTTCTTAAGGCTTTGTAGTCTGATTAGTCACAATCCCGTAAGTGCTCTTCACAGTGTGTGTAGAAATACTCTTAATTTTACTATTAAACATAGCCGTAAGTTTGTATGTTGTTTTTTTATGATTTCCTTTCACCCAAAAACTTTATCTAAAGAAAATAAATAAATTCTGACCACATTTCTTCTTTATATATGACGGCACCGCTCCAGATTTTATTAATGCATTGGAGAGTTCTTAACCCAATTTTAGTAGTTTCAGAAATCTACTTAGTTGTTTTGTTTTCTCGATGAAGGCCAATAATTTGATCCTTCTGAAACTGAACAACAGCTTTGCCATAACTACAGGATATGTCTTCTAACACGATTACTTAAGAAATGAAAAGCTAGGGTTAAACAACTTGTTGCCAAATTAAACATAATCACTGCAGTAATTGTCCATTGGTAGTCTTATAAATTTGCTTAGTTAAATACAGGTGACTTTTTTGGTTGGGCAGTGTAGATAGATAGATGAATAGACAGAGAGACAGACAGACATCACCCATAACATTGCAACAACATGCCCAGTATTGTGTACAGTAGGCACCCCCGTGCTGGCTTGGGCAGCACTGGCACCTCAGGTCATGACCTTCCTGGGTTGGGGTGGGTCCTCCGTGGATCACACTTGTTAGACTGGCAAATCCCACAGGTGTTTGGTCAGATTAGGATCTGGATAGGTTGTAGGCTGGTTAGCGGCCTTCAGCCATGTGTTATGCTGTGGTGGACTGGGATATTTGGTGCCTTTTAATTAAGGCTAGCATTTTTTTTTCCCAGGAAGTTATTCTGCATTGGCATTTCTATGGGATTAGACTGGGTGGGCTGGCCTTTAGGCTTTATGTATAAATGAGCCTTATGTGCCCATGATCCTGTTGCTAGTTTACTGGTAAATGATTAATAATCAATGTTAATATGTTAATGCCTGATTGGCGTAGGTTTGTATGTATTTATGTGTGTGTAACATCTAAATATATATGTGCATACATAAGTTTTCACATTTTAATTGAAATAAAAAAAAAATGTCAAGACTGGGTGGCTTAGTGGTAAGCACTGCCGCCTCGCATATCCATTGTCTGGGTTCGATTCCCGTCTCTGTGTGCATTGAGTTTGCATGTTCTCCCTGCGCTTGATCGGTTTCCTACAGGTATACCGGTTTCCTCCCACAGTCCAAAGACATGCAGATTACGGTAATTGGTATTCTCAAATTGCTCAAAAAGTAATACGTTTGTTCAGCACTAATTACAGCATCAATGTGGTCTGGCATGGAGGCAAATAGGCTTATGGCAGTGCTTAGGCATTATCGGAGACCATTTTGCTTTGATAGCAGATTGCAGCTGTCTGTATTGTAGGGTTGGTGTTTCTCATCTTCCGCTACACATTATACCATAGATTCTCTATGCACAGTAATACTATGGTCAGCAAACCAGTTAGTAGTAGTTTTGGCACTGTGCGCAGGTGCTCAGACCTGCTGAGAAAGGAAAACGACATATCCAGCTTGTCACAAAGTGCCCTGCAATCTCCTAGTAGATGGCAGCATTGATTTGGACTTGATAAAATACAGTGGACCAACACCAGAAGATGCCACTCCAAATCTGTGGAAACATCAAGCTGGACTTCAAGCAACTGTGCCTCTCCAATCTTCCCCCAAACTTCATGGCCTTGATTTCCAAATAAAAATATAAATTGACTTTTATCTGAAAGGAGTACTTTGAGGTTGTTGTTTTTTTTTACTCCTTAGCCCAGGTAAGAGACTTCTGATGTTGTCTCAGTTTGTGGCTTCATACTAGAAATGCCACAGTTGTAATCTATTTCCTGGAGACATGTCTGTGGTGGCTCTTGATGCACTAACTCCAGCCTCACTTCACTCCATGTGTTCTCTCTCAAGTTCTTTCATGTTCTTGAATCTTCTTAAGGCTGTGATCATCACTTATTATGCAACTTTTCATACTACACGTTTTCCTTTCAGTCAACTTTCCATAAATATGCTTTGATGCAGCACCTTCTGTACTGAACATGTACTGAAATAGTCCACCAAATACACCAATTTATATTATGCAAATAGTAATTTACTTAAAAATCTTACCTCAAAGAAATATTCTAACATTTTGAGATACTGGATTTTTTTTTTTTACTTTTATGAGCTATAAAATATAATTAAAATTTAAAAACAAAAAAGGTTTCAGTTTTTTAATTAAATTAAGAATAATTTAATGTGCCCTGATTTTTTTATATGCCCACACATAAAATGTGTGTCTATTTGTGTATACATAAAAAATGTACGTACATTTTTTATGTACATACACACAGACACACACACACATACAGTCGTGGCCAAAAGTTTTGAGAATTACATAAATATTGGAAATTGGAAAAGTTGCTGCTTAAGTTTTTATAATAGCAATTTGCATATACTCCAGAATGTTATGAAGAGTGATCAGATGAATTGCATAGTCCTTCTTTGCCATGAAAATTAACTTAATCCCGAAAAAAAAAAACTTTCCACTGCATTTCATTGCTGTCATTAAAGGACCTGCTGAGATCATTTCAGTAATCGTCTTGTTAACTCAGGTGAGAATGTTGACCAGCACAGGGCTGGAGATCATTATGTCAGGCTGATTGGGTTAGAATGGCAGACTTGACATGTTAAAAGGAGGATGATAAAATTGTTCTTTCATTGTTAACCATGGTGACCTGCAAAGAAACGCGTGCAGCCACCATTGCGTTGCATAAAAGGATATTGTGTCTACTAAGATTGCACCTATATCAACAATTTAGAGGATCATCAAGAACTTCAAGGAAAGAGGTTCAATTCTTGTTAAGAAGGCTTCAGGGCGTCCAAGAAAGTCCAGCAAGCGCCAGGATCGTCTCCTAAAGAGGATTCAGCTGCGGGATTGGAGAGCCACCAGTGCAGAGCTTGCTCAGGAATGGCAGCAGGCAGGTGTGAGCGCATCTGCACGCACAATGAGGTGAAGACCTTTGGAAGATGGCCTGGTGTCAAGAAGGGCAGCAAAGAAGCCACTTCTCTCCAAAAACAACATCAGGGACAGATTGATCTTCTGCAAAAAGTATGGCGAATGGACTGCTGAGGACTGGGGCAAAGTCATATTCTCGGATGAAGCCTCTTTCTGATTGTTTGGTGCATCTGGAAAAAGGCTTGTCCGGAGAAGAAAAGGTGAGCGCTACCATCAGTCCTGTGTCACGCCAACAGTAAAGCATCCTGAGACCATTCATGTGTGGGGTTACTTCTCATCCAAGGGAGTGGGCTCACTCACAATTTTCCCCAAAAACACAGCCATGAATAAAGAATGGTACCAAAACACACTTCAACAGCAACTTCTTCCAACAATCCAATAACAGTTTGGTGAACAATGCATTTTCCAGCACGATGGAGCACCGTGCCAAAAGGCAAAAGTGATAACTAAGTGGCTCGGGGACCAAAACGTTGAAATTTTGGGTCCATGGCCTGGAAACTCCCCAGATCTTAATCCCATTGAGAACTTGTGGTCAATCCTCAAGAGGCGGGTGGACAAACAAAAACCCACTAATTCTGACAAACTCCAAGAAGTGATTATGAAAGAATGGGTTGCTATCAGTCAGGATTTGGTCCAGAAGTTGATTGAGAGCAGCCCAGTCGAATTGCAGAGGTCCTGAAAAAGAAGGGCCAACACTGCAAATACTGACCCTTTGCATAAATGTCATGTAATTGTTGATAAAAGCCTTTGAAACGTATGAAGTGCTTGTAATTATATTTCAGTACATCACAGAAACAACTGAAACAAAGATCTAAAAACAGTTTAGCAGCAAACTTTGTGAAGACTAATATTTGTGTCATTCTCAAAACTTTTGGCCACGACTGTACTTAAATTATTATTATTATTATTTTACATTCAGGTTCCAAATAATTCTCTGTCCATGTCAAGTGCAGACAATTAGATAGATAGATAGATAGATAGATAGATAGATAGATACTTTATTGACCTCGAAGAAAATTCATGAGCTCAAATTTCCTTTAATTAAGCAGCATGTAAATTTTAAGTGGAAGTGTAGAAGATTAAGATAATTATATAAACAATTATAGTAATTACTATTTGTTTATTGGTAATAATTACCAATATTATCATTTAATTAATAAAATATAATGTATATATATTTTAACCATTATCCTGAAAAATATTCAAATACTTTAAACAGGATATGGCTATATACAATCAAACACACACACAGACAGAAAATGTCACTATTTCCATGAAGAAAATGATCTCCTATGTCAGCTCCTGCTATTATACTTCCATGGCCAACAGTATGTGGGTTAATTCAAACTAATTAGCTCTTTCAAACTAGCTTAATTCTAATGCACCAGCACCACTTGCATTACTGTAAGACACATCAGTCAGGAAATAAAAACTGTGAATTGACTTAGATTCTGTTCAGTTACAAACTAGAATGTTGCCCTACCTTTTATTTCTTTTGTAAATGTGATGGTGTTTGGTTTATGTTTCATAGAATGTGGTTGTGTTTTCTGAAATGGTTTTGTATTTTTGAACATTTGTTTTGCACCTCCAGTGTCCAGGTTCGATTCCTCGTCTGTGTGTATGGAGTTTGCATGTTCTCCCCGTGCGTGGTGGGGTTCCTCCAGGTACCCTGGTTTCCTCCCACAGTCCAAATACCTGCAAATTAGGTTAATTGCCCATAGTGTCTGCATAAGTGTGTGTGTGTGTGTGTGTGTGTGTGTGTGTGTGTGTGTGTGTGTGTGTGCCCTGTGATAGATTGTCACCCTGTCCAGGGTGTACCCCACCTTGTGCCCTAAATCTAATTATAGAGCATAGCATGGCCTCGTGACCCTGTACAGGATAAAGGCTAGCAAGTTTGTGGACAAGTTTGGCAAATGAGCTCAGACCCATTGCACAAGTCAAATGTGGAATGCAAGTCAGGCCTTCTTTTCCCACAACAGTTCCTGGCCTCGCTAAGGCAAATTCAGAAATGATGTCCAACAAGCTTATATAAAAGATCCCATGTACGCTTGGCCATAAATTCTGTCTGTCTGTCTCTTGCATTAAACCAATAAACAAACAAACAAACAAATATATAAATGTGAACTGATTCCTACTTTGTGTGTATATTATTCATATCATTTAAATGATGTGTGTAGTACTTGATTAAGCCACAGTACATCATTTAAATTTGTCTTGGTAGGTCTGACAAATAAATAAATAAATAAATAAATAAATATACATACATACTTTATATAGAATATAAAACCATTACATGTCTTTAATTGTACTGGTCATTGCACTGCAACCATTATGACTACTTATCAACACAAGCATTTGTATGAGTAATGATTGATTAAAATTGATCTCTGCTGGTACCACTGTTTGGCAAACTGCCATGAAACCAGTCTAAAAGTATTTTTATATTTTTATAACCAATCAAAACAAAATGTAAGCAAATGATTTGTGGTTTCATATTCCAAAATGTTTTTAAAAAACAAAATACATATAGTTATAAGTCTGATATATATATATTTTTTTTTCATCTGCAGTAACTGTAACTATATAACTATAACTAATATATAATGTATTTGTTTATATAATGTCATCTAGAAGATGAGGAGTGGCAATCCAATCCAAAGTCCGTGGCTCAGATGCTGCCATAATCATGCACATGAACTGCTTTCCAGTTCTCTTGTCAATAGGATAAATACTGGTAGGAGTAAACCTTCTGTTGCTCTCCACGAACTCACAGAGTTTCTGATATACATGGGGGTACTCATGGCGGAGGAACACCCCACGGATTCTTAGCTCCCGCTGAATGTTAATGAAACAAATCTCTCTAGCTTTTCTCCCTTCCTCACCTTCCTTGTCAATGTCAGCTGTACCTGGTGGTGGAGTGAGAATCAAAGTCTCCATTTCAAATTCTTTTCCATGGACATTTCTTTCGGGGCTGTATGAAGCTAAAGCAACCTTGGCATACTTCCTAACTGTTTGGGATTTTACCCTTGGTGGTGATCTTTCAGTCACTTGATCACCAACAGCAATGGATACATTCAATAAAAAACATTCATTGGGGTCATATTCTTTACCTGCTTCCTGTAGCTCCTGACAATAATCTCCAAGGTTATCCATGTAACTATCTAGTTCACGTATAGACAGATATGTTGGAGACATTAGTAGGCTTTCTAGGCCATACTGAAGAAAGTTTGTTGATGATCCTGGGTTTGGAAAGCTCAAAAACAGCACACCTCTTCCTCGGGACAGATATCCCACTTTGGCTGTACGTGAGAAAGCTTTGTGGACATCTGGAGTTTCTCTACAATATTTAATTATGTGGCGACAAATACTACCAATTCTTCCATATACGCAGCTCTCTTTGTGTATAGCCCAATCCTCTCTGCGGCAATTGCGAGAGCAGTAGTAGGTGTAACAGCTGTGGCATGATTTAAAGTAAAGGCAAGCATTGAACAATGTCTCTGTCCGACGGCATTTATTGTTAGAACACATCATTGTCTCATCCTCATCTGGACTCTGGTCTGGGGAGCACTTTTCATTATTTTGCAGACCATCACATCTCCCATCAGTGTCTCTTATAGTGTGAGGATCTGTTGTTATGGATGTTGATGGTTTGTCAATGGACAGGGAACTCTCATATGCTGCCTTTGAAATATTTCTTCCTGGTGCTGATACTGCATCTTCATCAATAAGCTTCTTGAGTTGATCCATCAAGTCTTCACTTGCCTGTACACTAGAGGGTGGTTTATAATCAATAACCAGATCAGCTAAAAGTTTGTCAAGTTGTTCTAAGCTTTGTTGAAGTGAGGTGCTGTGATATGTCTTATCTATAGTTGGAAAAGGAACTGTCTCAGGGTAAGTGGCATCTTCACTTGGAGCTCTTTTAGAATCAAGCACATCCCAACTGGCTGAGCGTGCCTCTGCCTTATAGCCCTTGCCAGGCTTGATATCATTGTCCGTAATAGTTATTTCAGGAGTGACATACCACTGTTTGCTTAAGGTTCCTTTAGTATCAACAGGGCTTTTGTCAATCAAGGAATTATCAGACAAAGATAAAGCTGCATAGCGTCTAGGTGAACTTGAAAGATTAACAACCACAGGTTTTGGTCTGTCATTTATTGGCAAAGTTTGGTTCCTTTGACACAAGAGATTCTCATCACTTTTTCCATGAGACACCGGTTGTTCCCGTGCTACATGAGTATTGAGGATATTGTCCCAAGACCTTGAGTGAGACCTTGGGTCACTTACTGTTCTTGTTGGCTCCATACACAGGTTATTGTACCAAGGGGTAAACATGGACTCCTGTCTAACTTTTCCTAGGGTAACTTGAGATGTGTATGAAGGAAAAGGTGTTGAATATCCAGACACATCTGAGCCATATAAGTCATGTGATTTTGGCTGAACCATGTGTGTCGGATGCCTGTCCTCTGTGTAATATACCTGTGCTGGAATGTAGGTTTCCATCTGGGGTACACAGGGATCACCTACATAGAAAATCCTAGGAGGAACTGTTTGAACCTGATGTGTCCTAGGGTCATCCCCAATCAAGGTCCGCGCAGGGGGTGTCTGTATAATGTACTGAGCTGGTTCACTATGATAAAGATCTCCTTCTGTAAAATATGGCCTATCAGGTACACTATGAACCACATTAGGATTTTTATCCTGGAAATAATGTACATTAGATGAGTAGGTTTGGCTAGGAAAGGTAAAATAATTATCCTGATAGTAAGCTCTTTTGGGGTGTGAAGTTTCATACTTCTGCAAATTGTCTACATTGGAGAATTTAGTTGGAACACTGAGGTTTGACTTAGCTCTTCTCTCACTTCCATACTGTCTCATTTCCCTTTGAGATGTTATCCTTTGTGGTGGGGTCTTTAATGGCAGCAGGTAACTGATTGGCATACTTTGCGAGTACTGGTAGGTAGGTGTTTTTTCACCTTTAAAATATTCAGTGGGAGTTGGTGTTCTGGACGTGGAGACATGAGGTGGTACTATAAGACTCTGACTGCCACTACTGATAAACCGTTGTGATGGTATGTCCACCCTTGATGACATTTGACCATGTTGCTCCAAAGTTGCCTCATCAGGCTTAATGTCCACTCGACATCTTACATGAGGACTAGTGGCAAGTTTAACAGTTCTTCCTTCATCCAAACTTTCAGGCATATAAATAGGAGAGTGCCTAATAGCATCAGTCCTCTGTGGTTGCAGTTTGATAGGACGTACCTCATTAATGACTGTATAGGTTGGTCCATATAAGGACTCTCTGGCAGTCACATCTGGCCTCCACTGAGAATGTTTTGGAGACCTTTGAAAATCATAATTTCTTCTTACCACAGGTGGGGAGCCATCAGTTATTAAAGGAATGTAGCTGGTGTGAGCCCGTGAAGCACTTTTTGATCTTATTCTTCTCTTATGTACCACTTCACCAGGCATTTCATTATTCACAATTTGAGGAGTTACTTGCATGTTATAAAGATCCGGGGATGAAAACCGGTGCAGCTTGTGCCATTTATGTTGTGCTAACACATTCCAGGCAGCATCAGGGTTGGCTAGATTTCTGTCAGCCCTTGTACGTGGATACTCCATTTCAAGTGTGTTATATTTGGGCTTGTAAGGAGGTGCAATATCAAACATATGACTTTGTTCTTTTGGGTTATTCCAGGGATCTTCCAGTGCACTTATGCATGTAGAATCACATTGTTTATAAGAAGAGTAGAGCTTGGTGGGAATAGAGAAGGAGTTCAGTTCAGCAGTTTGATACCCGGCAGATTCCAGTATGTTGGGTGGATCTGTGAGTGTCATCTTAGTCAATTAGTTTTCTCCATCAAATCATTTTCAGGTGAATATACCCTGCAAAATTAGAAAAAAAAAAGAACTTACTTCATGCTCTATTCAAAAAAGTGCAAATAATAGTACTACTACCCCAACTCCTTCTCCTCCTCCTCCTACTACCACCACCACCACCAACAACAACAACAACAACAACAACAACAACTATAATAAATAATAATAATCATCATAATCATAATAATAATAATAATAATAATAATATCAAACCTCTACTTTTCATTATGACTTTTAGGAGGAAATGTGCTCAGTGTTTGGATTTATGATGATTATTATTATTTTTGATGATAATAATAATAATAATAATAATAATAAATCCAAAACTGAGCATATTTCCTCCTAAAAATCGTAATGAAAAGTAGAGGTTTGCTGCTGTTATTATTATTATTATTTTCATCATTATCATTGTTCTTGTGAGGACCTGAAAATGGCAGATTGTTATGGTTTAAGCAAATAAATCAATAAGTGCATTACACAAACATTGACCTTGAATGGGACTGGGATCCAAGATGGCGTCGGTGAGATCGGCTGCCGTCACGACTGTTCCGACCTATTTTACTTTGTTTTCGTCTTTAAAATTCATTTTCAGTAACATTAAACCGGCAAATTCATCACCATTGAGTGCTTTAAGTACGATAGAGATACTATTATTTCTATTAGTTTACAATGTACAGTGGAACCTTGGATTACAATCATAATTCTTTCCGGAAGTGGGCTCGTGTTCCAAAACACTTGTAAACCAAATCATCATTTTCCCATAAGAAATAATGAAAACTCAAATTATTCGTTCCACGGACCAAAAAATAAAATACATAAAAATAATTAACACAATCTATAAAATCTGCACTTTGCCTTTAAAAAAAAGTACACATAAATTCCGACAGATAAGTGTTTCCGTTGGTGCGCGCAGGCGCCGTGTATTTTTGGTTGTGTGTGTGTGTGTGTGTGTGTGTGTGTGTGTGTGTGTGTGTGTGGAATTAGCCCCTTCCCTCGCCTCGTTTTACACAGTAACACTCCTCCTCCCTCTCCCCACCTCGCACACACACACACACACACACACACACACACACACACACACACCGTTTTAACAGAAAGAAAAAAAATCTCTCTGAGACTGGCGTGAGCACATACTAACGGAATCACTTTTTAAGTTGCACAACAAACGGACACACACAAAGGAAACACCGTTTTAACGGGAAAAAAAAAAATCTCTCTGAGACTTGTGTGAGCGCATACTAACGGAATCACTTTTTAAGTTTCACAACAAACGGACACACATAAACACAACGGAAACACCGTTTTAACAGGAAAAAAGACATCTCTGACACTGGCATGAGCGCATACTAAAGGAATCACTTTTTAAGTTTCACAACAAACACACACACACACAACAAAAACACCGTTTTAACAGGGAAAAAAAAGAAATCTCTCTGACACTGGCGTGAGCGCATACTAAGGAAATCACTACGGTAAAGTAAAAAAAACAAAACAAATGAACCAGCACCTTACCTTTGAAAAGAATCGTGACCGAGCAGAGTTTCTGTGTGTTTGTGAAGCCGGGGAGGCGGTGAAAAGGCGAGAGAGCGTCTGTGTGTGTCAGGGTGTTTGTATGTGTGTGTCGGTCTCAAATTACGCGCACGCACACACATAAGAGACGCTGAAAGAGAAAAGGAGATGTTGATTATGCAAGTAAGAGACGAGCACTAAGACCTAGCAGGGGAGACGATTACATACAATTCCGCAGTGCAAGAGTGACGCTCGGTGTCAAAATAAGAGTCGCATGCGTGATACATGATACTCGGCGCTCGTAAACTAATACTTGCTCGGTTTCCGATTAAAAATGTATTAAAAATCTTTGCTCGGTTTGCGGAACACTCATAAACCACGTTACTCGCAATCCAAGGTTCCACTGTACTCACATTTCAACATTTTTAACTCCAGATCCGAGCTGGCTGAGTGAGATCCTGAGGAAGAACAAAGGACGGGACCCAAAGCGGCGGCCCCAAGGGAAACGAGCCAGAGTCAAGAACAGGCTGAGAGCTCGTACACACCGCACACCTCTGCCTAGCACCCTGTCCAGTCACTGGAGAACAAACTCGATGACCTCAGGGCCAGGGAAAAGTTCCAGAGAGACATTCGGGACTGCAATCTCCTATGCTTCACCAAGACATAGCTGAACCCAGCGGTGCCGGACGTGGAGGCTCAGAAAAACGTGCAGCGCCGAACTTTTATCAGCACATCACCTGTCCCACCAAGGGCGAAAGGACACTGGATCACTGCTATACAACAGTCAAGGATGGCTACATGGTACAATCTCGTCCCCCGTTTGGGAAATATGACAATGCCGCCATCTTCCTCATGCCAAAATACAAACAAAGGCTCAAACAGGAAGTTCCGGTTCAGAGGGAGGTCGCGCGCTGGACTGACCAATCGGTGGCCGCTCTACAGGACGCACTCGATGACGCAGACTGGGACAAGTTCCAAAACAGCTCCCATGACATCAGCGTGTTTACAGTAGCGGTTGTGGGGTTCGTTGGGAAAGTAGCGGATGATACCCGACAAAAAACAAACATCAGAATGTTTCCCAATCTGAAGCCGTGTGTGGATAAAACCATCAGCGATGCTCTAAAATCTCGCACCACGGGACTTGCATCGGGTGACATGGACTTGTACAAGCCTGCGTCATACAATGTCCGGAAAGCAGTGAAGGAGGCGAAGCAGCGCTCCGGGAGGAAACTAGAGTCACAGCTACAACAGAGTGACTCTAGGAGCCTGTGGCAGGGACTAAGAACAATAACAAACTATAAAGCACCAACATCCGGTATGACGAACGCGGACATGTCTTTGGCAGACGAGCTGGACACCTTCTATGCTTGCTTCGAGGCTGCAGCTAAAGACGCTAGCGATGCTAATGCTAGCGGAGCTAACGGCTGCAGACAGGAAGACACTGCCAGCACTGGAAATGCGTTCATCATCTCCGAGCATGATGTAAGGAGAGACTTCAGGAGAGTGAACACCAGGAAAGCGGAAGGACCAGACGGAATCTCAGGTCTAGTCCTCAGAGCCTGCACAGACCAGCTAGCACCTGTGTTCTCAGAGATATTCAACCTCTCCTTATCTCAGTCGGTGATCCCCACATGATTTAAAGAGTCCATCATTGTTCCTGTTCCGAAGAAACCACATCCTGCTTCCCTTAATGACTATTGACCTGTAGCCCTCACCTCAGTAGAGATGAAGTGCTTTGAGACTTCATTATCTCCTCACTACCTGACAATGGATCAACTACAGTTTGCTTACTGTTCAAACCGCTCTACAGATGATGCTATCTCATCTCCTCCATACATCTCTCACTTACCTGGACACTAGAAGGGGGAATTATGTTAAAGAAATTTCATAGACTACAGTTCAGCATTTAATACCATAATTCCCTTCACACTCACCACCAAGCTGGAGCACCTGGGACTCAGCTCATCTCTGTGTCAGTGGATCTCCAACTTCCTAACTGGCAGACCACTGGCAGGAAGGATGGGCGGACATGTCTCAGCCTCTCTCACTCTCAGCACTGGGGCCCCTCAGGGTTGTGTTCTGGGCAAAATGCTGTACTCATTGTACATGCATGACTGCATAGCCTCTACCAACTCCACCACCATCATCAAGTTTGCTGACCACACCGTCGTGGTGGGCCTGATCACTGACAACGATGAGACGGCCTACCAAGAGGAGACTGGAAATCTGGAGAACAATCTCCTTCTAAACGTCAGCAAGACAAAGGAGTTGATAGAGGACTTTAGTACAAAGCAGGAGAGGAACTAGCAGACACCTGTCATCAACAGGAGCCCAGTGGAGAGAGTGGACAGCTTCAACGCCATGGTGAAAAAGGCCCGGCAGCGTCTCTACCACCTCAGACGCTTGAGAGACTTCATCCTGCCCTCCAGGGTGCTCAGAAATTTCTACTCCTGCACCATAGAGAGCATCCTGATGGGAAATATCACAACCTGGTTTGGAAACCGCAACATGCAGGACAGACAAGCTCTACAGAGAGTGATGCGATCAGCTGAGTGCATCATCTGCTCCGTGCTCCCTGACCTGCACTCAATCTACTGCAAATGGTGCTGGACCAAGGCCAGGAAGATTGCGAAGAACCTCAGCCACCCCAGCAAATGACTGTGCTCTCTGTTGAGGTCAGGAAACCGATTCCGCTCCCTGGAGACCAATACAGAGAGACTGAGGAGAAGCTTCTTCCCCCAGGCGATACGGTCTCTTAATCAGAACACCACACAGGATTGATCCATTTTGCACATTCACACATATGTTTCTTGCACTCATTCTGGACATTCTGGAGAATCATGGACACTAGTGGACACTGCACACCTGCACATTCATGAACGTTCATGGACATTACATATTTATTCTATTTTATTCCATTGCCTTTATGCGCATAATCAATGATGCACATTATCAATTGATTCACATAAGTCACTTTAAATATTGGCACTTTCAAGCATAATTGGACACCCCCCCTGGACATTTCTATTTATATTCAACTTCATTCCACACACAAATTTCCATAAATTCTATATTTTCTATATATTCTAGGTTTTCATTATATTTTCTTATATTTGTCTTATATTTTTCTTATATTGTATAGTTTGTATTGTATAGATATATTATTCTTTCTCAGCTAAATTTACTTACTATTTTCGTTTTCATATTTATTTCCTATTAATATTCTTTTTAAGGTCACAAAGTTTAAGGTCAGCAACTGTCTAAGCATTTCACTGCATTTCATTCTGTGTATGACTGTCTATGTGACAAATAAAATTTGAATTTGAATTTGATTTATACTCATACATCCTGAAAAAGTGTCATTTAAAGTCCTTCTGTAAGACTCTGGAAGGTGAGTGCTACATTGTGCCAGTACTCTCTCGGTTTACAATGTAGCACTCACCTTCCAGACATGCAAGTGTTAATGAATGAATGTTTGAATGTACAGTTTTCTGCAAGGTAACTCCACTAATTAGAACACACCCTGTGTTACCTTTTTAAACACCGTGACCATAATCCTAGTTTGCATTTAGGAGTGTTTGGAGCTATAGAAAAGCTCTTAGTGTTGTTCATTATGTTTCTCGCAACCCCCCAAAAAAATTGATAAAGAACTATGTAGATGATGATTGAAATATATTAACCATTGGGGGGGTAGGACAGGATTTAGGAGGCTCGGAGGATTGTTGCTTTCCTGTTTTACTTTCACTGTTACTCTCCCCCGCTAACAGCTTTGTTTGTATATTTGACTTTGGAGGTGGTTATGATTTCCGGTAAGAAAACCAAATCTCGTAGCACAACTCAGTCACAACTAAAGCCTAATCTAGAGATCACAACCTCACCTTCGTGTGATTTGAAAGCAAGATACTGTACATCATACTACCAATTTGATTAAACTGGAGAATAAGTGTGAAGATTCAGACACCAGATCATGGCACAATAATATCCAGATGATCCGGGCCCTAACAGCTGCGCACTTGAAGAGGCACTCAGCCTGGCTATCTTTCTGGGCTATTTGTGGATCTTTGCCATTTTACATCTTTCTGCATGCTATGTAGGCCCAGGTTTAGTACATCTACTGTATCCTTTTTTTTTTTAGCTGGAACATCAGTGATATAATACAGAGTAATAATAATTCAAAGGTATTAAAAGATCTAGGGTTTTATTCACCTGAAACATTTACATGATGATGTAGTGTTTGGAACACATCAAGTTAAGGATCACCATAAGCTTCTTCATCCTATGGTAGGTCAAATTTTTCACTCTAATTTTAATTTTAAATTACGGAGTGTGGGAATATTAATAAACAAAAAGATACTGTTTTAGCCTGTTTTAACATATAACTGCTGACAGGAATGGCAGGTATTTTATTGTCACAGACACACTAATTCAAACCAAGGTTTTGTTGGTAAATGTTTATGCTCCAAACATGATGCTGATTTTGAAAATAAATTATTTAGTAGCCTTCTCTGCTTAAACACCCACTTGATAATTTTTGGGGCGATTTAAACTGTGTTTTTGATCCAGTTTTGAATTGCTGTAGCTCACACGTTGTGTCCCAGTCTAAAAAATAAAAAAATTGGATTTCATGTAACATAATAATCTTGTAGAGGCATCTTGTAATCTGTCATCCTTTGATAAAAAAATCTTATTTTAGACTATAGAATTTATAATTGTTTATTGATCGTCATCTTACAGATGTGGCCATTAAGAATGCAAGCTTTTTCCCGCGAAATCCCGCAATTCGTCGTGCGCCATGCCGCGAAATCTCACAAGCAACATTCGGGAATTTAAATCAACGTGTTGTGCTTCACTGAATATCCGCCAGATGGTGCATGGAAGGACTTTATCTAAAAGCCAGACCAAGTACAACGAAGAATTGTCTATAATTAGTTAGCCTAAAACAATATTGTTTCCAATGCTGAAGCGAACATGAATTGTATTTTGTTTTATAATAGATCTTTCATGATGAATGTGTGTATATGTGCTTCATATTTTGTTCATAGTAATGAAATGAGATGCCCTAAATCATGCTTTAAAATTCATAATAAAAAGTTTGTTATACAGTTTTTGTAATGTCTTAACAGGGACAAAACAATGAAAGATATGGCAATGCCTCAGTTTAAATGGTCTTAAAATTTATTTACTTTCCTGATAGTAGGCTATCTGATAGTGTTAACTATTAAAATGTCCTGATTCGTGAATATGTCAATATATCTTTGTTAAAACGTAAAAATGTGTCGACATTGAGCACCATCAGAAGACATGAACGAATGAAAATAAATATCAATATTTTAATGTAAATATTCTTACATGCACACGAAGTGCTTCGGGCTTTTTATAATAATAATCATCATGCTTTTTTGCTGTCTGTGTCCAGCATTGAATAATTATTTCATCCATTATTTGACCACGGCTAGAAATAATATATGGAATGTGATTGTGAATTTATGACTGAAATAAAGATGTTCATCGGCATGTGTGAACCTCATACTTTCACTTTACAAAAGGCAGCATTTTAATCAAAAGGCTGATAAGTGCGATTTATCGAAAAAAATGCAGACATACTCCCCCAGAAAATCATCACGTCTCGCAATAATGCAGATCAAACATAATACACCCGTCCATAAATAAAAGAGAATATTTAAGCATATACGCGAAATGTATTTCACTTAAATATTACAGATTAAAACTAGGAAAGAAGACGTGCTGAGCTTCAGTTCATTGTGAGGCGGACGAAAGGTCTAGGAAGGAAATGGGTTTCGTTATTTTACAAAGTCTGAATATATTCAGTAAACTTGTGAATTACACTCAAAGTATCAAATCCAACTATGAAGTCTGATTTAATTGGTACAATTAAACAATTTAATTCTATTTATGTTTCTATTTATGTTTTGCTGGTGAAATACATTTTAGGCAGAGACGTCTCCTCGGTCTTGTTAATTCGTTTTGAACACCTCAATTCTGCCAATTCCCCCACCAGTGAAACCGGTTTGATAACTTCAAACCTATCGTGAATGAAAGGTGAGTAGAGGGATTACAGTAACTGGGGGTTCTGTGGGCGTTCACCTCGGAGCGCACTGTCGCGCTGTATTCAGCAAGTAGACTAAAACAAATACAAAATCATATTTGCTTTATCATTGGAAACAATATTGTTTTAGGTTAACTTAATAAAAAATTTTACACTTTTGTATTATTTGTTGTACTTCATCTTTTTGCACCACATGCGGGCATCTTTAAATTTAAACAAAAAATAATTGTGGGCTGGGCTTATTTTTCATATAACTTAAACGGCTGAATGAAGTTACATTTACACAATAAATTAATAATTGCGTTTGCTTTACATTTGAGCACTCGTGTAAATTGCTTTTTCATTGTATATACTACCGTATGATATATTTGTGTCTAATACTGTTTAATTCATATTTTACATTACATGCAGTTTGTAATTTACTTGCAAATGTACTTTTGAAATATAACCTACGTATCTACAGTATAAGCATATTTAACTACTTCAGCTGTGAATGAGAAATTTGGTCTGACTTTTAGATAAAGTCCTTTGACATATTTTTATTATTGAATTAATTATCTTATAAATACGATTCTCATTCTCTATATTCTTGTTGAACACTCTAAAAACTGCTGGGTTAAATGTTTAGGTGCTGAATTATTTTATTTAACCCAACCAGTGGGTAAATTAACACTCTTGCTGGGTTGACACATTGCAAAGTGAAAGTGAGTTATGAAATATGAGCAGATTTATCGATAAAACTGCAGACATACTCCCCCAGAGATGCAACAAACACAAAAATATATGCTACAACGCGACAGCATGCAGAATCCCTGGGCTTTGACTGCGCTTTCTCCATTCATTATTATTATTAGTAGTACACTAAAAAAAAATGCTGGGTTTCTGTAAACACATCGTTGTAGTGGTTAAAACAGCAGATTCGTTTCATTTGGGGTATTTCTAACAGGCAATCTACTGTATTTACATTATGTGAAGTTGTGTACATTTTGGGACTTATTTGAAAACAAAATGGTTCTATCTACTAAATCAAATGGAATCAATAGTGTTAATTTACCCACTGATCGGGTCAAATAAAATAAACCAGCACCTAAACATTTAACCAAGCAGTTTTTAGAGTGTAACATAAAAAATATTCCATTTGTAAAATAGCATAAAGAAATCATAGGTTGTGTGTAAAGTGATTGAAAACTATACAACACAGGTTATGATTAAATTATCAGAGTCTTCCATTGCAGGGATTAAAAACACAGTAACAATGTCAATTTTAGAATCCATAAAAGCTCAGCGGTCCACACACAACCTCCCGCATTACTTTACTCCCCTTGAATAAACTAATTTCACTCATCTCTTCTGCAAAATCATCAACTGTTGAAAATAATTAACTCTTCTTTTAAATTAGCAGTTATTAAACCGATAATTAAGAAACCCGACCTCGACCCCTGTCAGTTGTCCAATTACAGGCCGATATCATACCTCCACTTTATCTCTAAGATTCTGGAAAAGATAGTAGCGCAGCAGCTATGCTCATATCTAAATAGAAATAGTATACACAAACTGTATCACAGTCAGGATTTAGGTCTTATCACAGCACAGAGACAGCACTTGTTAATGTAGTAAATGACCTCCTATTGGACTCTCTGATCAGGGTTGTGTCACTATGCTTGTGTCAGAAGCAAGGGGCAGAGCTTTTTCTTACAAATCCCCAAAGTCATGGAATAGTCTTCCAATTAATGTTCAGGACTCAGACACAGTCTCAGTGTTTAAGTATAGGCTAAAAACCTATTTATTTAGCCAAGCATTTTGTAAGTAGATTTGCCTTAGGTAAAGGAGCAGATCTGGGGGACTCATGGACATAGCGTATTATGGTGAACTGCTATGTTTAGATGCTGTCTTGGCCATTTTCATTGATCACTCGGGTTTGTTGACGGTGAAGTGATTGGTCGCTTTACATCTCGCCCCGTGTGTCTGCTTGGGTTTCACTTTTCCACGAAGACGGGCCTGGCCTCAGCTGATGCTGACAGCTGTTCTCTGAGTACTTGTAACTGCAGTAACTTGATAGTTCAGGACTGGAGTCTACAGTCTACCTAAGCCTCCAATAACGAACTGGACTCCATATTAACTTAAACACTTCCAGCCTCCTAACACACATATTAAGATTCATTAAACATACCCCAATCGCTTCTTCTAACAACTATAAAATATAATTAAAGCTGCAAGCGGCGATGATCGGGCCCTCGCACCCTGTGCAGTCCATGTGTCGGTCTCTACAATGACCTCCAGCGTGTTCTCTCTGATGTCGTCCCTTCATTTGTACAGAAATACAGCCAAAAAGAGACCAGTTATTTCCTCATACCAGAAGGTGGTGCTATGACTGTATTATCATACTGGCATGTCGATCTGTTCAAACTCCGATTGTCATTGAAGCTGTAAAGTTTTGTCCAGATTTGATGAAGTGTGTGGGAGAAACAGGCAAAAACACATCCATTTCCTGTGCGTTGGGTGAGGGTCAAATTCGTCACGGCGCCACAGGCAGACCATGTGACCCAGGCGAAAGCTGAAAAATTTTGAACTCGATCAAGCAAATCCACTAGGAGAAGTTCGTTAAAAGACAATGTGTGCAAAACGCAACATCTTGCCATTTTTCCAAAATGGCGGACTTCCTGTTCGTTGTAGATTATACCTCCAAGAGACTTGTTTTCCTGTGGTGAAAAATCATACATCAGTGTACCGTATTTCATGCCTGTAGGTCTTACAGGGACGCAGATGACAATCTAGGGGGTGCTGCCGAAACATTTGGCCATGCCCCCTCATGACGATCGTGTCATAAGGAAAGGTGTGCATGGTCTAATGTAAGTCTAGATTATGAGCTGGATTGGAGGAAAAATGTAAGAAATACAGCAACTTTCTCCATACTGTCGAAGGATCTAATTTGCGGCCCTGTCCTGCCCACACTGTAGAACTTTGATAAAAAGCTTTTGATAACTTTTACTCAACAATGTCTTCAGGACCATAGGGCGAAATTTAAGGTTTATCACATCATTTCCCTAGGAGGAGTTTGTCAAAATACCTCATGTGGAAAGGGGAAAATGAGGCAAAACACATGAGCTACTGCCAGTAGGTTATAACTGTATCGTCATATTGGCATATCAATCTGTTCAGACTCAAGCACTCAAAGTTTCATTCACATTGGAAGAAGTGTGTGGGAGAAACAGACAAAAAACATCAATTTCCTATGCGTTGGGGAAAGGCCAAATTCATTACGGCGCCACAGGCAGAGCATGTGACCCAAACGAACGCTTTTGATAACTTTTTGTCCTTGATCCCTTAAAAAACGGCCTGAGAAATTTTCAACTTGATCGGGCAACTCCCCTAGGAGGACAACATGTGAAAAAGCAACATCTCGCAGTTTTTCCAAAATGGCGGACTTCCTGTTCACTTTAGAGGATTCCGCCAGTAGACTTTCGTGCCGAGAAGATACATTAGTGTACCAAAATTCATGTTCGTAAGTCTTACAGGGACCCAGATCACATTCCAGGGGGCACCGCTGACTCATTTGGCCACGCCTACTCATGCAGACAGTTTCAGACCAAAGTTTTGAGTTTTCGGGCATGTTCAGGCACCCAAATTAGCAGTTCTTTAGGCACAGCAAAGAATACAGAATAATAATAATTCCTTCAATTACAATAGGGCTTCGCACCGGTAGGTGCTCGAGTTCCAATAAAATAGGCCAACAGACTTTCCACACACAATTTTAGTGAAGATCACTTGGTAATTTACCTAAAATTACATTTAAGATTACATTTATTCAATTTAGGATTTTATATTTATATTTATGTGTGATAACGAAACGCACTGTTCTCATAGACATAGAGTATAGCCGACTATTGGCATAGAATATAAAAACATGACCTCCCCACAGCCCCAATACAAAGTGAGATGGTGGAAAAGTGAATGAACATGGCAATTAGCATGTTCCTACCACAACTACGACGTTTAAAAAATTTTCATTAAAATTCTTATTAACTTACCATAAAATACTGTTAGCTTTAAGTGGTGTGCCCCTCGCTTCAGAAGTGAAGAATCCAGAGAGCGCATACTCGAGAGTTTGAGGACACCGGGTACATATATTTTAAAAAATATATTAAAAATGCTCAAAATTAAATAAATCCCGCTTGAATTACTGCAGAGACATCACAGGCAGCGGTAGTTTTCAGAAGTTCTTTCTGAGGTGATGGGCAGCCGTAGGTTTGCCTGGAGCTCAAATCTCCTGCTGCTGTTGAGCAAGAGGCTCTTGCCATCAAGTTGGCAGTAGGGCACTTGAAATACTACTTAATGGGATGGAAATTTAGTTTGATCACTGATCATAACCCCTGCAGTGGATGCTGAGGTTTGAACCCTTGACCTTATTTGTGACATGATACAGACATGATGGATGTGCATAGGGCAGAGCATCTGTCCTGAGAATCTGCCCATTTGCCCTGTTTTTGGCAAAAAACAAAAGTGCTTTATTTTTGCTGTTTGTAAACCCATACATGCTAAAGATAAATCAAATCTGCAGGACCATTCCTTTTCTGTCCAGGAGAGTGGGGTCACAGCAAGGCAACGTAGCTTCTCTGGGCGCCATGCCTTCTTCTCTTCGTGCAAAATCAGATGGAAGCTGAGGTGTGGGAGTTTGTGTAGGGGTTAGAGTGACCAGCTTTTAACCATGTGTTCCACATGCACATTTTGCTTAGAAAACTGGCTGATGGCCACTAAAGTGGCTGGTGAGTGTATATGCAAGCTGAAAATGCATGAATGGACGCTACACAGCAAATATACACACGTGGACAAAATTGTTGGTACCCTTCGGTCAATGAAAGAAAAACTCACAATGGTCACATAAATAACTTTAATCTGACAAAAGTAATAATTAAAAAAAATTCTATGAATGTTAACCAATGAAAATCAGACATTGCTTTTCAACCATGCTTCAACAGAATTATTTAAAAAAATTAACTCATGGAACAGGCCTGGACAAAAATTATGGTACCCCTAGAAAATACTGAAAATAATGTGACCAAAGGGACATGTTAATTCAAGGTGTGTCCACTAATTAGCATCACAGGTGTCTACAATCTTGTAATCAGCCAGTGGGCCTATATATAGGGCTCCAGGTAGTCACTGTGTTGTTTGGTGACATGGTATGTACCACACTCAACATGGACCAGAGGAAGCGAAGGAAAGAGTTGTCTCAGGAGATTCAAAAGAAAATTATAGACAAGCATGTTAAAGGTAAAGGCTATAAGACCATTTCCAAGCAGCTAGATGTTCCTGTGACTACAGTTGCACATATTATTCAGAAATTTAAGATCCATGGGACTGTAGCCAACCTCCCTGGACGTGGCCGCAGGAGGGAAATTGATGACAAATCAAAGAGACAGATAATCCGAATGGTAACAAAAGAGCCCAGAAAGACTTCTAAAGAGATCCAAGGTGAACTTCATGCTCAAGGAACATCAGTGTCGGATCGCACCATCCGTCGTTGTTTGAGCCAAAGTGGACTACATGGGAGACGACCAAGGAGGACACCATTGTTGAAAACAAATAATAAAAAAGCCAGACTGGAATATGCCAAACTACATGTTGACAAGCCACAAAGCTGTCCTATGGACAGATGAGACAAAAATTTAACTTTTTGCCAAGGCACATCAGCTCTGTGTTCACAGATGGAAAAATGAAGCATATCAAGAAAAGAACACTGTCCCTACTGTGAAACATGG
Source organism: Clarias fuscus (assembly GCA_030347435.1). Classification (NCBI taxonomy): domain Eukaryota; kingdom Metazoa; phylum Chordata; class Actinopteri; order Siluriformes; family Clariidae; genus Clarias; species Clarias fuscus. Next base: position 11,282,091 of record CM059212.1, read on the forward strand.
AGGAGGCTCTATTATGTTCTGGGGCTGCTTTGCTGCATCTGGCACAGGGTGTCTTGAATCTGTGCAGGGTACAATGAAATCTCAAGACTATCAAGGGATTCTAGAGAGAAATGTGCTGGCCAGTGTCAGAAAGCTGGGTCTCAGTCGCAGGTCATGGGTCTTGCAACAGGACAATGACCCAAAACACACAGCTAAAAACACCCAAGAATGGCTAAGAGGAAAACATTGGACTATTCTAAAGTGGCCTTCTATGAGCCCTGACCTCAATCCTATTGAGCATCTTTGGAAGGAGCTGAAACATGCCATCTGGAAAAGGTGCCCTTCAAACCGGAAACAACTGGAGCAGCTTGCTCATGAGGAGTGGGCCAAAATACCTGCAGAGAGGTGCAGAAGTCTCATTGCCAGTTACAGGAATCGTTTGATTGCAGTGATTGCCTCAAAAGGTTGTGCAACAAACTATTAAGTTAGGGGTACCATCATTTTTGTCCAGGCCTGTTCCATGAGTTTGAGTTTTCATTTTTTTTTTATAATTCCGTTGAAGCATGGTTGAAAAGCAATGTCTGACTTTCATTGGTTAACATTCATAGAATGCTTATTTATTATTACTTTTGTCAGATTAAAGTTATTTCTGTGACCATTGTGAGTTTTTCTTTCATTGATCGAAGGGTTCTGTAACGGCCACTACGTTATACCACTGCATGTATGTATGCCTGTCTGTTGTCCTTTTAAGGTGTGCCGCCCCGCCCCCAGAGTGTGCGCGGAGCAGGTGCGCGAGAAGAAGAAGACGGTGCAGGTGCGCGTGTGCGGCTCTCCTCCCGAAACGTCTTACACTCTTGCACTTTTCTTTGATTTCACTTGCATTTTGTATTGTATTTTTGTGACGCTGAGAAGGCTGATAAAAGGTGCACTAAACGCAGTTTGGCTTTTGGCTCCTTCTTTTTCCGGCTATCCGGCGCAAAGCGTCACAGTACCAACAATTTTGTCCACGTGTGTATACATGTACTATAGTTAGTCGTTGTCATCAACCACTGAGGATACTGAAATTAGGAAGAGGAAGAGGCTGTAATGCTTTGTGAAGTACATTTTGGTTTGATTTTGATCAATCAGTTTTTCAAAACTGCACAAGCAAAAATTTTAATCTTATATAAGCACACTTTACGTGAATATAAATATTTTATGCCTTTTTTGTTTTTATTTTGTTGATTACAACATACTACTCATGAAAATCTAAATCTAATACAGATCAATCCAAAAGAAATGATAGTATAGAAATTCTGGACAATATTGTTCACGTGTGCTCTCAATACTATAAAGGACTCTGAGTTGGCTGGCTAATCACGCACTAGACAGGATGACCAGACAGAGAGAATCACAGTATTTATATTGTATTAATAGTAATTTACTCAAACATGAAATTAAATATTCTAATATATTGAGATAATGGATTTGTGATTTCCATGAGCTATTTTCACAGCCCAGCCCAGTTCTAGAAACAAGTTTTATAAGGTAAATGGAGCCTTCATTGAATAATTACTGCATTTAATAATATCACTTAACAACCCTAACTGATGAAGTGAATAGCTTGACATTTCTTAAACAAGAGAAGACGTATCCTGTGGTCATGGCAAAGATGTTAACATGTTTCATAAGGATCGAGTTATTGGCCTGCATTAAGCAAAAATAAAAACTACATGTACCATCAACTTCAAAAAGGTATGATTGTGATCACAGATCACTTTAACATTTGGTGAAATCAAAATGTAAAAAAAAACAACAGCAGTACTCATGGCTATGTTTAATATCAATTAAAAATGTACATTGCCATCTGTCGAATTCTGAGATGAAGTGATTTTTTTTCAAGGTTAATATTTTATGATATAACGGCATTTCCATTTTCAGTACAGTTCAAAGTAGCATATCTTCTCTTCCCGCGGGCCGATTGCGATGAAACAAAGCAAAGTTACTTTAAGTTTGGCCAAGTACACCGGTGAAACCCCATTAAAATTTGTTTAGTAGTTTTTATGTGCTGCCTGCACAAACAGACATCTTGATTTATTCTATTACTCATCCCCCCCAAATTATTATAATTTTTTTTTTACAAATATCTTCAAAGTACACGCCCGACACGGAAACTTTACAGTTTTATTATATGTATAGATTTACTAACTTAAAGGGTTAATTCTTTTGCAATTTATAAAGTTTAGTTCTAAAAACAGCTAACAGCAGTGGTCATTGTTTGGATCTTATATTAGTCTGTATACCGACATTGCTTTACTGCTTAAAAACAAGTGAGCTGTTCTACAGATTCACTGTTTATTCAGAGACACTGGCAGTGCTCAAGATGAGCTCAGTGATCTTGCTGATCTGAGCAAAGTAAATGTTTAAAGAGCATTTCTCTAAGCGACTTAAGGGCTGCTTCAGAACTTTCCATACTATGGCATGAAGCAAACCACTGAAGACCACTGTGTTGATATTTTATATACCATTTACAAGACAATGCTGACTTTCTCTACATATTTGTAGATATGTCCCCAAATCCGTTATTAAACCGCTAATCAAGAAACCTGACCTTGACCCCAGTCAGCTTTCTAATTACAGGCCGATATCAAACCTTCCCTTTATCTCCAAGATTCTGGAAAAGGTAGTATCACAGCAGCTATGTTCACATCTACACAGAAATAGCATAAATGAACTGTATCAATTAGGATTTAGGCCTCATCACAGCACAGAGACAGCACTTGTTAAAGTAGTAAACGACCTTCTATTGACCTCTGATCAGGGTTGTGTCACTATACTTGTGTTACTGGACCTCAGTGCAGCTTTTGACACCATTGATCATAGTATTCTCCTTCACAGATTAGAAAAGGTAGTAGGAATTAAGGGAACTGCCCTCTTGTGGCTCAGATCCTATTTGACTGATCGTTATCAGTTTGTAGATTTAGATGGTGACCATTCCTCATGTTCTCAAGTGGAGTTTGGTGTTCCACAGGGTTCAGTTTTAGGCCCACTGCTTTTTTCCCTTTACATGCTTCCTCTGGGCAACATAATTCGTAAACATGTTATTAGTTTTCATTGTTATGCTGATGACACACAATTATATGTCTCAGCAAAACCAGATGAGAAAAACCAGTTTGCTAAAATTGAGCAGTGTGTGCAGGACATAAGAGATTGGATGTTAATTAATTTTCTTCTGCTTAATCCTGATAAGACAGAAGTTCTGGTCATAGGACCACAAGTAGCTAGAAGTAAGCTTTCTGATCAAACTGTAACTTTAGATGGCATTTCTGTTCTATCAAATCCAACAGTAAAAGACCTTGGTGTGATTATAGATTAAAGCACATGTAGATAATATCACCAGGATAGCTTTCTTTCACCTTAGAAATATTGCCAAGATTAGAAACATATTGTCACTGAATGATGCAGAAAAACTAGTTCATGCCTTTATCACCTCTAGGTTGGACTATTGTAATGCCTTACTGTCTGGTTGTTCAACTAGGTGTATAAACAAGCTTCAGTTATTACAGAATGCAGCAGTGAGCGTCCTCATTAAAAACCAGAAGATACGAGCACATCACCCCTATCTTATCTACACTGCATTGGCTCCCTGTGAAATTTCGCATCGATTTTAAGATACTACTTTTGACATTTAAAGCACTAAATGGTCTCGAGCCACAGTATTTGAGTGAACTGCTAGTGTCTTACGATCCGCCACGCCAACTTCGATCAAAGAATGCAGGCTGCCTGTCAGTACCACGTATTATTAAAACTACAGCAGGGGGCAGATCTTTTTCTTACAAAGCCCCAAAGTTATGGAATAGTCTTCCTATTAATGTTCGGGACTCAGATACAGTCTCAGTGTTTAAGTCTAGGCTAAAAACCCATTTATTTAGCCAAGCATTTTTGTAAATAGATTAACCTTAGGTAAAGGAGCAGATCTGGGGGACTCATGGACGTAGAGTATTCTGGTGAACTGGTATGTTTAGATGCTGTCCTCCTCACTCTCATTGATCACTCAGGTTTGTTGACGGTGAGGTGATTGGTTGCTTTACATCACAGGGAGCCCTCATGTCTGTGTTTCCTTCTGGCTCTCCCTTTTAGTTATGCTGTTATAGTTAGTCCTGCCGAAGTCCCTGCTTGCACTTTGCACTAAATATACATTCACCTCATACATGTTGACTGTGACCATACCTAACTGCCATCTCTCCTTATTTTCTGTTCTCTCCTCTTCTGATCTCTCCTCTCTCTCTCTCCTTTCCCTCTCTCTGTCTCTCTGTCGAGCTATACATGTCACTCCTGAGTTGCCAGTGATCCAGACCCCTCTGCCCTCTGGACCCGTCTAACCCGTCCTGGAGTCCTGCTTCTGGTTGGAGATCTCGTCGCATGGATGCCCCGTGTGGTCTGCCTGGATTCGTGTGGTGGCTGGGGATGGTTTCCATGAAGACTGTCCTGTCATCGATTGATGCTCTGGGGACCTGTGACTTCAGTTGTTCGATAGCTCAGGACTGGAATCTCCTACAGTCTACCTGAGCCTCCAGGAACAAACTGGACTCCTTTTAATTTTAATTTTAAACACATCTCCTGTTATACTGAACTTCCAGTACACATTATTATGCTGATCAATCCCTGCTATCCGTTATCACCCAGATGAGGATGGGTTCCCTGTTGAGTCTGGTTCCTCTCAAGGTTTCTTCCTATTACCATCTCAGGGAGTTTTTCCTTGCCACCGTCGCCCTCGGCTTGCTCATCAGGGACAATCTTATCATTTTGATTCATACACATTGCATATAAACTTACTTCTTTTATTGTGTAAAGCTGCTTTGCGACAATGTCAATTGTTAAAAGCGTTATATAAATAAAATTGACTTGACTTGACTTGACCAAGAGAGATTAGAAAAGAACACCTCCACAACACAACATAATTTGCACCTTGTCTACAATGGTCAGTATTAGCCGATTTTAAATGTTCTCATCTATCACCCATCTTGCCTAGTGTTTACTGTACAAGCTTGCGTGGACAGTGTTATGATTTGGGGTTACTTCTGTTGGTCAGGTCTAGGATCAGCAATGTTATGTGCCCACAAAACGAGGTCAGGTGACTACCTGAATATACTGAGCGATCAGATTTTTTTTAATCAATGGATTTTTGTCCCTGATAGCATAGGTATGGTCCAAAATGACAATGCCAGGATTCAATGGACTCAATTTAGGAAACAGTGGTTCAGGGAGTGTAAGACATCATTTTCACATATGGATTGGTCACTACAGAGTCCAGAGATTAATCCCAATGAGAATGTTTGTTCTGTGTGGGAGCAGACATCTCCCATCATCAACACAAAATGCAACTCTGGATGAAAATAAATTGTGACACCACATAAGCTTATTATCGCATGGTCCTAAAAGATGTTCAAATAGAACTTTAGAGTGCACTTTTTTTCTTTTCTTTTTTTGGATAACATTATGACCACTGAGAGGCTTTTTGGTGGTCTTGGTATTATTACTTAATTTTTGACTTAATTACAACTTGCAGCTATTTTGTAAGCAAGAATGATTTTGATAAAATTATATTGGATAATGACGGAAAAATAACGAGTATTACTGACAGCAGCAGAAAGAGGAAAAAGAGAAGGATCAATTTAAAAGGGAAAATCCATGAATTATATTGCATACGATTTAGACATTTCACATGTATCCACTGCAGCATCCCACATAGGTTTGCTAAATCCTGACCATGCTACACTAATATGGTTCGCACATTGTCCAAACTGCATAACCTGTAGTTTCACAGACCAGATCTCGAATGTTGAGCAGGTGTTTTTTTTTTTTTGCTTTCTCCTGATTTAATGGGTCGATAGATTGCACTTGACTAGCATTTTTCACTTGGGAGGGTTCTGATGTGACACTCATCATTTGACAAAGCAGTATATGTGCATTTCCTAGCATTAGCAGCAGGTTCCCTGGTGGACCAGTGGCTGACATTTAGCTCTCTTACCACCAAGCCCCATCTACGATTCCTGCTCAGGGCATTGGAAATGTATGGATTTCAGTGATAATAATAAATGCTATAATTAAATATTGTTTTGAAGTCGTATTTGCAACATCGTGTTTGGGTCAATTATTTAATGTAAAGTAATTCTGACTTGCAAAAACAACCTTAATATCAATAATTGCCACAACGTTTACAACCAAAATTCCTGCTGCTACTCCCCTTCACCCCGATTTAACACGTTTACATGCATTAACTACGCCGAGGTGGGTACATTGAAGGAGGGACCAGGCCTAAGCACTGTGAGCCATTATTCTACAGCATTCTGCGCCACGTGTCACGTGACCAATTGCATCACGCGTCATTTTCACCAAGATGAGTATACCTTCGGTTAAGTGAGAAATTATCGTCATTCAAAACTACAAACACTGAACTAAACGATTAAACGTCCACGTTTTGTACCATAACCCACGTCATAATTTGTCACATGACTAATATTCTTCACTCCTGATAAATAAACACGCACAAAAAGATGTATCGACATGTTTGCGGCAGTACCGTTTGAGAAATATTTTAACGTGTGGCAATATTTAATAGCTACAGTGGATTACCAAGCTCATCATGCGTAGAGGACACGATGGAGCTAGAACAAGACTCGGACCAAAAATCACTGTTCCTCCATCATATGCAACGGATGCAGCGAGTGGCGGTGCAGCTCAATGATGTGAACGGCGGTTATCTTACCGGTGTAATCCAACCGCCATAAGTATCCACTTTCCAGATGTACCACAATGACGCATAATTTTGTGGAAACTGTACGAAAACAGTGTCGGTCAATCATGTCGTTCTTCGGGCCTAGTGTGCTAATACACTGCAGACAGCGCGTTAAAACTGCCTCTCTTCTTATTAGAATAGGGTTGCCCGTAGTGATGTGGTGGAGAGAACGAGTCGACTCCTTAAAACGGCTCTTTCTGGTTTAAAGTAAGGAGCCGATTCGCCTGTTTGAGGAGTCTCTTCAAAAGAATTAAACACCAAGTCAGATGCTATCGTAGGGGTAGAGTGGGAGCGTTCAGTGATTTCAGTAAGAGAGATTATTAACATTTGGTAGACACTCTTATCCAAAAATACAGTTAGGGGTTAAGGGCCGCAACCTGACAGTGATGGGATTGTCTCTTTACCGACATTTCATTTTTCATATTCCCTTTTCATTTGCTTTTATTTCTCCAAATAAGATTGTTAATGCATTCCTAAATGTTAATGCAATTCCTTTTTATTTAAAGAAAATGCTCATTCATTTATCTGGTCACTCCTAAATATTCTGATATCTTTTAAAGGTCTGGGTTTGTTTGTTTTTTTACCTTAAAGATGGCCACCACTCTGCACCTGCTACCAAATGGAAATTCAACACTTTAAAATAACTCCGGATCTTTTATGTCCTTAATATATCATGACACTGCTTAGCTGCCAATCCAGCCCAGTAACTGCACCTTTGAGCCTGTGAGAAAAATAGCTGTAATTCCTAAACCATTAATGCAATATTATACAATATTTAACTCATTGAATTAAAGTGAAAGTCTTTAATTCATTTCAAATTCATCATGTGTACAGAATCAAAATTATGAAAATTGTGTTGTCATCCAAATACTTATGGACCTAAGTCTGCATCATGTATGTATCCTCCTTAAAGTGGACTTGTTTGTCCATGGATGTCCCATGAATGTGATAATTGTGATTCAAAATCTATTTAAAACATTTAAGATGTTGTGCATTTTGGAGGCACGGTGGTGTAGTGGTTAGCACTGTCGCCTTGCACCTCCAGGGTCCGGGTTCAATTCCCGTCTCTGTGTACACGGAGAGAGAGTGACAGCGCGGGGAAAAAACAGGGCAGACAGTGCATAAATGATGACACACAAACTTTCAGTCTTTATGTCTGTCATAAATGAAATCAAAATGTTGAGTAGAAGCAGTGTTATGATGTTATGAGCAGTTATATGCTAACTAGTGCCCTAGACTGGTAAGTCAAAATTTGAATATTTGACTGGAGGCAATAATTACTATCTGCAGGCAAGGAAATTGAAAGTTTGATGTTGTATTTCTGCAAACAAAGTTCAGGATTAATGGTGTTCTCAATGCTGATAAATATAGGCTGATACTTATCCGTCATGGAATACCATTAGGGAGCCATCATCTTCGCCCCAAGTTCTATTCTGCAGCAGGACGATGACCCAGCCGGTCGTATGTAGAAGCGTTTACATACACCCTTTAGCTCTACCTCTTTAGAAGCTGTGGAATTTTAGGCAAATCACAAAACTGAATGGTTTTTATTATCCAGCAAAATATGACAATGAAAACCAATGTGATGGGCACATCAGGGTAAGAATGGTAGTGCATGAACCAGTGCACCTACCTTGCATAGTGCCCACTGTACAAGCCTCTTGAAACAGTGTTATGATCTGGGGTTTCTGCAGTTGGTTAGTTCTATGATCAGCAATATTTTGTGGCAATAAAATGAAGTACAGTATTTGTCTAATCTGTGAAAGAAGTGTTAATAACATGCAATAACAGAAAAGAAATAGTTTAAGTGAGTTTGAGGTGCTTTTTATGAGACCATGGGAAGGTATCTCAGCATTTACAAAACATCAAACCTTGAGGTGGATGCGGTTACAATAGAAGACCACATCTGGCACCGCTCCTGTTGGCCAAATCTGGAATCTGAGGCTATCATGGTCACAAGCTCCTCGTTAAACAGTTAGTCTAAACAGACTCCTCAACTGCCAGTAAGACAGTTCTGATGTACAGGCAGTACATAAGTATTTGGACATTACCAGATTTTTCATAGTTTTTCCCTCTGCATACCCCAGAATACAAATTATGTATAGATATTAGAAAAATGTAAAGTATCAATTATACAGTAATTAAAAGTAGCAAGCCTATTATCCCTGAGATGACAAAAAGAAGAAACCTTGAGGGAAACCATCCTTATTTGAGTGATACATACATCTATACATACATAACTATACATCTAACCCAGTGGATACCGATGTTTGCCCAACATTGGTCCAAAAATTTCACCTGTGTTGCTGTCATTCTCTGCGATAGGCACCGACACTTTTCTGTTCGCTCTTCTGGCTGACCAATGCTGTGTGTGTGCATGTCAGGGAGTATCACCATTTTCCACGTGTGAACATAGACAGTATAAACCAAGGACAGACATTGCTTTTTTTGAGGATTGCTAAATATTTAATATTTAATGTTTCCTAAATATTGCCTTTAGAACTGTGAATATTTAGTAATCCACAAAGAGAAATAAGAACATGCTCATGCACATTAGTTGAACACAAACGCTTTGCATGCTGCCAAAAGACTTTTAACAATATTACTGGAAGTATATGTCCTATTATCATAAATTATATCTAAATGGATTTGCTATGATGTCAGGTAAACAATGGTGATAATGTGTTTTCATTCATTTCTGTTTTCTCTGTTGTTATTTATGGCTAAATGACATGGATGCAGGTGTAAAAGGTTAAAAATTGATGTACATAAAATAAATAATATGCAGATAAGCCTACTAAAACTAAAACAGTTCATATAATGTAACAGTTAAAATAAGTCGCCCCAATTTTTTATTTTATTTTATTATGTTTTATAAAATCATAAATGATTTAATCTAATTCATTGTGCTTTTGCTTAACCGAATACTGTCAAACAGGTTATTAGATGGTGCCTATCGCTAGGGAGGAACCTAAAACCCCACAGAGGCTAGTGCTGCAGATTAAATCCTGCAGCCAAGCTAAACACCTACCTTTGCTCCTAATTACAGGTGGGTTTATATTCCTCCAAATTAGATGTTGAGAATCTGTGGTGTTAACATGAAAAGTGCGCAGTTATGTAGCTTTGCTGCAATGTGGTAAAAAGGATGTTTAGCTATGCACTATTATGCTAGGCTAATCGACTTGTTGCCAGTGAATACAGTAGCATACGGAGCAATAGCGAGGTTAGGTGTCATGGGTCTAGCTGGTGGTGCTGGCTAGACCCGGCTGATGTTGTTGCCGTGGGCATGAAGGTAGGCATGAAGGCAGAGGGGTGTGCAAACAGAAAGAGTCTTTTTATTAACAAACTAAAAACAGACACAAACAAACAAAGGAACCAAAACAACAAACGTAAACTAAAACTAGGGCTCAGGAAAAACACAGGGAATGGCGCGCTAACACAGGGAACGGCGCGCTAACACAGGGACAAGAACTGGACACAGGGAACCAGGAGCTGACACAGGGAACCAGGAGCTGACACAGGGAACCGACAGAGAGAACTGGGGATGAGGAAACATGGAGCTGAAGCTAACTAAGACACATAGGGGAACTAGAGATGAGACAGGGCTAGACAGGAGAGACAGGGCTAGACAGGAGAGACAGGGCTGGAGAGACGAGGCTAGACAGGAGAGACAGGGCTGGAGACACAGGACAAGACATGGGACAGAACACAGACTAGAGACAGGACCAGGAGCATAGAGACTAGAGACAGGACCAGGAGCACAGAGACTAGAGATGGGACTAGAGACGGGACTAGACTGGCTGGGTTAGTGGTTAGTGAGGTTAGTAGCTACATGGAATGCTGGGGACACTGGATGCTGACCTAACCAGGTTAGTATCTAAAGGAGTTAGTGGCTAACCGGGTTAGTACTGACCTAATAGTGGGGAACTGAACGCAAAAGGCAAAGCACACATGAGGCTATTCCAAACTAGCGGCTAACCTACTAGCAACCAGAACCACTAGCAGTCAATCCCACTAGAGGCTAGCCTACTGGAGGCTAACCCTACTAGGGGCTAACCCTACTAGCAATCAAGGCCTACTAGCGGCTAACCCTGCTAGCGGCTAGGCCCTCATGTGGCTACACAAAACTAAACAGACAAAGAACTAGACCGGAAGACAAACACTGGGAAGACACAGAACAGTACTTACACTGTACACAGGAGGAGACACAGCCTAACTAAACGTGAAACAGGACAGCTCCATGAATCCATCAACACAAGGAACATAAGGAAAACAAACAGTAGAGCCCTCTAGAAAAACAAAGGTAAAACAATATAACTAAAATATAAACTCAAAGAAACAATCAAAAAGGAATGCCCACATGATGGTAGTTACAAAAAAAAACATAACAAAACAGACAAACAAAGCTCGACCCAGTTTCCCAGAACAAACTGCTATTTATAGAAACTTTAATGAGGCACCTCAGTTCAGGTGAGCACTCATCACCTGACTGAGGTGCCTTCTGGGAAACTGAATCAACCAACAAGAACTACACACAGAGACAGTGACCTCTGGTGGAGGTTTCTAACATTAGGATTGTTGCCATAGTAAGCGCCACAAATGTTAAAGGGCAGTACATACTGTATTGTTTTGCTTTAGTTTTTCTTTTCTTTGTTGTTCATATTTGTATGTTTATGTGGTTGTCGAATATATGTACTAAGGTAGTCAGCATGTGAAACATATAATTTAACAATTTTGTTAGGTTATTTACAGTTTGAATTGCTGTGTTTGCTGGCTGAAAAGGAATCTTTTTAAATACATTTTAATGTACATTGTTCAAATTATTGATGTATTTATAAAGACTAGAATCACAGTTCTCCATAGATGCTGTAATGTTGATGATGAAGATGTTGAGGAAGATGATGATGATAAAGAACAGCTGAGCTACAGTGACCAAGCTGATGGTGGAAATACCAAGGTGAATGATGATGAGGAAGAAGCAGAGCCACCTGATATAAAAGACAGTCTGAGGCAATGGGTACTTTGTTTGAATGCGTTTATTTTAACCCACCCTGCTGCGACAAAAAGTGGTTGTACTAGGTGTTTATTTTGTAGTTTATCATCATAATTGTTAAAAAAAAAATTAGTTTATAATATTTTTATCACAGTTATCAAATTAATTTCTGGCAATATGATTTTTTTATGTCTTATTATTGCAGATGAAAATAGTCTAATTTAATTTAATTTCCAATTTCCAACCTTGCCCTTATTTACTGAACCAATGCTGTGTCAACATAGAGACAACCTATCTTTGCCCCCACCAATGGGCCAACAGTGGGTCAATGGACAAAATAATGTTGACCCGTTGGCCCAACATATGCTATTTGGGTGAAAGCCTGAATCTGCTCTGAACAGTGGATGTTGAAATATGTCTGCTGCTTGAACACTGAGAAAATAATAAACTAAACAGTGATAACTATTTGTCTTCCTGTCCTTTGGCGGTCCTCATGAAAGCCAGTTTCATCATAGCTTTGATGGGCTTGGCTTTGAATGACCTTCATTTCTTAATGAAATGATGCCTTTTCTCTTTACTAAACTTTCTTGCATTAATATTAATTAGTACAGTAGTTGTAGTAGCACGAATAGGGTTGTTGACTTTGTACCTACACTTTCTCTGGATAAGACAAGTGATGGTATTAAGCACATTAAGAAGGCAAAAAATGCCACAAATTATCCCTTGACAAGGCACACCTATAAGTTGAAAATCATTCCAGGTGACTACCTCATGAATCTGATTTTACCTCATGACTACCTCATGACAGAATTTCATGAGTGTGCCAAGCTGTCATCAAAGCTAAATGTAGCTACTGTACATTGGACAATCTAAAATATAAAACAAATTCTGGGTTGTTTATAACTGTTTTGTTAACTAATGGAATTATGGAATAGAAACTGGAAATGGAATGATGTCCATTTCCAGTTTCTATTCTATAATTCCATTGTTTGCTGCAAACATTACTGGAAAAATGTAGTTTGGAAATGTTATGTACATTTAGTCTAATAACCACATATTTACAGGATTACTACTACCACTTTGAGCAAGACCCTTGACCCTCAACTACTATGATGTATAATGAGAAAAATGTCACTCTAGATAAGGGTATCTGCCAAATGCCCTAAAAGTAATTGTAAATGAGATGTATTGTAGGCTTAACTTCAGTAAGGCTAGTTCACATGAAGCTATAATACTAACATAAATACTATTTAAATATATTGATGAATGGTTATATTTTCAAATCTAGTCTTTCTGCAATAAAACTTTTCAGGTCTAAGTTAATCATACACAATCTCAGATTACAGCTTTCAGATTATAGCTCATTTTCTGACAATTTCAGAAAATGAGCTATAGCTACAACATTATTCTGCTAAATAAACTCAAAAGACTAACTTCCTTTTCTCTTCTGTCTAAGGCATATGTTGTATATATATACCTGTAGCATCTGGTTTACCAAGCTTTACCAATCACCTTTCCCCAGCAGAGTTTCTTCTGCTAGATGAACAATATAAGCATTTATAATGGTAACATGCCTTATGGTTATGAACTCATACACATCCCTATAGGAAGCCTTCATGTTGAATATCTCACATGCAAACAGGCCTTCTAGAGTAAATCTCTAGGTGCTCTTATTTCTAACTACTGTATTACAGTTTTGATCAGATCCAGATATTATCTCAAGAAAGAGAAATTGGCCAGTCAGAACTGCCCAAGCCCTAGGTGTGATATTGACACATTTCAATCACTTCAAATACCGATTTTGCAGAATCCAGTTGCTTTAGATGACATTTTAGCTCAACAAGGTACCTTTGACACACCAGAGGCCTAGAGAGAGCTGATTGCCCGAGCTCTCTCAGAGGTGAGGGATGAGAGGTACTTAGTGCTCTCACATTAATTACGGCTTACGCTTACACAAGCCTCTACGTGTTATGTCGCCCCCAACGTTGCATGAGTGAGCAGTTCGAAAAGATGCGGTCCGCTGTCATCATGTGATTTGGAGGAAACACGTGATAGTCTTCGGCCCTTCTGACTGAGTGGTAGTAGTAGTCCTAATGTGGGAGCGCCCTAATGACGGGGAGAAAATCAAAATGTTGCTAAAGGGCCAATGCTGGGCCAATGGTAGCGCATACGTTGTCCATTGACCCAATGTTGGCTCATTAGTGGGGCCAAAAATGTTGACACAACGCTGGTTCAGTAGATAATTACAAGTTTGGCCCAATGTTGGTTCAGTAGATAATGGCAAAGTTGGGAATTAAATTAGACTCTTTTCATCATCGCTATTAAGAAAAAACATTTATATCTCCAGAAATATATTTATGAATTTTACTTGTGATCAAATGATTACAAACTAAGAATATAATTGCAAGCAATGATGACGGGCCCAAGCACCCTGCGCCATCGCCACCCCGGGCGCACACACAACCTGTGTGTTATTTGAGTGTGTTAAGACCTCGAAAAAGCCACCGCCACCCGGTTGCACCGCACAACTTGCACACATCACACACTATACAGGGCTAATGTCAGTTTGGGCCCTAAATATTTGTTCAGTCCGTAAGTGTGTTTGTGCAAGTCTGTGTGTTAACATTAGTGATGTGTGTTAATATGTGTATGATTTGTGTGTGAGACATGTGACTCGTGGGTGTGTGTGTGTTAAAATTTGTGATGTGTGATATACAAGAGTACGAGTGTTTGTGTATACGTGCGTGAGTGTGAGAGTGTTAACATTGTGATATGTGTGTTTGTGCGTGTGTGCGTCTTGAGAGGTGTGTGTGCGTGTTAACATTTGTAATGTGTGTGCATGTGTGTGATATATGAGGGTGTTTGTGTGTGTTAACATTTGTGATGTGTACGTGTGTTCAATAGGCCGCAGATGCTGGAAAGTAAGCGTCACACTATGATGTCCCTGAATGTGATGTCTTTGAACGTGATGTCACTGAACATGTCACTCAATATAATAACAGAAAGTTATTAATCATTTTTCGGTGTAAGTTTAAGACATTATCACGGCTGACCCGTTTGAGATATCAAAAATCCCTCCACAATTTTGCATCCTCAATGTCTTTAGATCACATCGGCCTGGTTTGGTGATGATCGTATACATTCCCTAGGAGGAGTATATCAAAATCCATCGGGTGCATTTTTGCGAACTGTTGAGTTTAGCCCAGGACATGCAGCGCGAAAGTTGTTCTTCTCAATGAGCTCTAAATGTGTACCGAGCTTCGTGTGCCTACGTAAAAGTGTGTATGAGCAATCCAGCAAAATTTCGTGTGGGGGCCCGGGCCATACGACTCTCAGGCATCCTAATGGCAGCAGATTCCAACTTGTCTGCCAAGTTTTATGAGTTTTTAAGCATGTTAAGACCCCCAAAAAGTCCAAAAGGGTGGGGGAAAAAATCCTTAGGAAAACAAGAGGGTCCTGCTTGGGCCCTAAAAATATATGTAACCATTATGATGATAAACTACAAAATAAACACCTAGTACAACCACTTTTTCTCTCAGCATGGTGGATGAAAATAAATACCTACAAAGAACCCATTACCTCAGACTGTCTATTATATCAAGTGGTTCTGCATCTTCCTCATCATCAGTCACCTTAGTATTTCTCCATCAGCTTGGTCACTGTAGCTCAGCTGTTCTTTAACATAATCTTTTTCCTCATCAACATTACAGCACCTTTGGAGAACTGTGACTCTTGTCTGTGTAAATAGATCAGTAATTTGAGCATTGTACATTCAAATGTACTTCAAAATATATTCTTTAAAATACTCCTTTTCAACCAGCAAAATGATGAAAAAAAAAAAAAAAAACATTTTCCACATTTGCCTCAACTCAGTTCAACAGTTCCAGTTTTATAGCACACATTGTTCTCCAGACGAAACAAGGTAAAAACAGCAAGTCAAACAGTAAATAACCTAGCAAAATTGTCAAATAATTTTTCACATGACGAATACCTTAGGACATATATTCGACAACCGCATGAACATACAAATATGTACTGCCCTTTAACATTTCTCGCACTTACTATGGCAACAATCACTATAGTTCTAACCTCGCTATGGCTCATTATGGTACTGTATTCACTGGCAACAGGTTGATTAGCCTAGTATAATAGTGCATAGCTAAACATCCTTCTCACCACATTACAGCAAAACTACAAAATACTACCGCAAATCGCCCGACCAGAACCCGATAGAGTCTATGAATGATGAGAAACGCACAATATGGTTTTCAGAAAATCTTTCTAATATTTTTGAGATACTGAATCATGATTTTCATGATCTATAATCATCAAAAGTAACACAAAAAAGGCTTGAAATATTTAATTTATATATTTATTAAGTCTAGAATATGAGGTTCATTTTTTAAATTCAATGAAAAGGCAAAACTTTATCACAATATTCAACTTTTTCAGGATGCACTACAGTACACTGTATATATGTATGTACAAAATTAGTCTAAGGCAAGGGCTATCTAAAAAAAAACTATGCACATTGTACAGTTGGCATAAATAAGATAAAGATACTGTATGCACATCAGTGTAGCGCTTAATTTAGCAAAAAAATTTTGCCTTTCATAAGCCATAATAATCTAAATTAAAATAAAAAGGCTTGAAATATTTCACTTTACAAATAATCAATCTTGAGTATTAGTTTCACAGAGTCAAAATGGTAGAAAAGAAGAGCATTCTTTATTAATCTGGTATCTCCACAATTTATTGCAGTACAGTACCAGGGATTATCAGCTTTAGGTAACGTGGCAGAGAGAAACACAGCACAATACACAACTGTGGATGACTTACACAAGTCTTTATTGATTAAATACAATATTTGCATATTCTAATAATGCCTCAAAATAAACAGCATACATTTTATTTTAATGTTTTACTTTGAAATACAATTATTGTGTTCATTTATTATCTTTGCAGCTTCATAGACCATAGACTGGGAGAATACTTAAACAGTCATTACAAAATGGCAGTCAGAAACCTGAAGTTACACATAGGTTCTTTGAATAGTAAAAGAAGAATCCAAAAAAAAAAAAAAAAAACAGCTTTTGGTGTGAAGTTAAATTTTTGCAAATTTGTTCCCATGTTTGAAACAAAAAAGAAGGGGCTAACCTGGGATAGCAAACATGATGTTTTAACAAACCTAAAGGTATTATGCATAAAATTATATAAAATATAATTGTAAAATATACATTTTATACTTCGAAGGGTCATTACTTGGATATTTTCTTATGAGTATATAGACACATGACAAAATTTTCTAACAAAGTCAGGTATTGACATCTGGTGGGGTATTTAGTTATCCTGAATACACAAAAGTATTATAATCTATTTTATACTCCAGGGCTGGTGAGACCTAGGTGCTTACATTTGAGAAAAAAAAAAAGATATAATGGCTATGAAGAGGAGATAGCAGTGTTGGATTGGACTGGGTTTGCAGTTCGTCTATAGGCCAAGGTGAGCCAGCCTATGCTTGGGTAAGACATATGAGGATAGTCATGCACACAGCACAATAAAGAATATGCTCTGCATCCCAAAGTTCAATAAATGCCACGTGTCTAACAAAATTGGGTAGGAAATAAGTAATGAAATGCATGAGTTATCTGAGTATCAGTTGCGTGCAAGGGGAGATTATTGCCAGAGCATGTGGTCATGAAAGTTTTAAAGGGACATCAATTCATGAAACCACTTCGACTTACAAGTCATACAAGATCATTGTACTAGGGCCTCTTCAGGTGTGTGTTAACCTTTACTATATCATACTGTATACTCCTATCTAAGGGCATACTATATATCCTGGGCACATCATGTACATATTATGTATACATGGTCCAGTGGGCATTCCATGAGAAGGAGAAGAAAAAAAAGGAACAATATTTGTATGACACTGTGTATTATACTGACATGTCAATGTGACTTTGTAGGAAGATCCCAGCATGAGTGCAGGCACACACAACAAGGTGATTCTAATCACCCTTGGTGGCTAGGATGGGTACAATAATCAGAATCAACAAAAATACAAGTAATAAATTAATCTGATTGCATTTGTGATTTCTGGAACTTAACAGCCAAATGTATTATTAACAATATGTCTGGTTCACTTTTGCTGTTAAAGAAAAAAACGCCTTGCTCCCCAATGTGTCTTTAAGTTACCAGTCGTTAGTCTTTCGGCTGTTCCCATCGAGGGGTTGCCACAGTGGACCATACAATCTGCACAACAACCTGGCACAGGTTTTCACCGGATGCCCTTCCTTACACAAGCCTCCTACACAAGTAGGTACCTCCTACTTTATTCAGGCTTGGGACCGGCACGGCATCTAGTGGCTGGGGTTTGGGCACTGGCTGGGAAGCGAACCCAGGCCTTCCGCATAGCAGGCGAAAAACATACCACTGAGTCACCAATGCCATTCTTTAATTTACCTGTATAAATAAGATTTCTGAAGCAATGCTAAATGCTGTTTATATTTTTTGGGTAAATTATGTGAGATTTTTAAAATCTTGACTTGATCTTATGTCCACATAAAATTATTTTATAGAATTGTATTCAGTGGACATGATACAAAAAAAAGAAAACACTAAAGCTGGCACAATGTGCAGAATCTCTGTCCTTATACTAGTAAGTTTAATATGGAGATAGACCCTGAGAAATTTATTTAACTAAGGAGTCTCCCAGCTTATTCTCTTTAAGCTTAATATTAACCTCACAACTGTACCTTCTACAACTTCTATTAATTTGCATTATTGTTTCTTCTTTTCCTCCAATCAACACCCCCCCCCCCGCCCCCCCCCCATCTTCTGTCATTGTTATTATGGTATCCACTTCTATCCTGTATGTACTGTATTTCACACATTTATTAATGATTTTTCTTCAGTTTTTGTCTTTGTTTCGTTGAGACACTCATTATCAGAGTCCTACTGGCTTGATTTCTTGTCTTTCTGAAAGCTAAAGCTGGTACGACGGCTGAGTTTGCGTTGCTTCTGTGCAAAATAGTCAGCTCTTGAGGTGCTGGCTCGGGACTCAAGGATGTAGTTCACCTGACAGATATCCAGAAAATACAGAGCATAAATACAGCATTCAGTGATATCACCAAGTATCGCTAAGTATTCTGACATTCTATTCTTTAATTACCAAAAAATAAAGTAAAAATGTAACTTTATTTGCTTGAAAAGAATAAATGGAGCCTTTTTATTCTACACTGTCAGGTACATGGTTACTGAGAGAAAAATAAGATGATACTTCACCTTTAGCACAATCTCATTAACTGTAGCAGCATCACATTCAAAGTAAAGAACCTTGTAGTCATGGTTGCTAAGATATGTGAGCTTAAAAATTGCATGACCTGCAAAAACAAAGTTGTAAAAGCATCACATTAATCCATTACAAATTCTACTTATAATTAAATGAATATATAAAATTATGATTATAATTTAAGAGGAATATTAAGTCAACTGATGCAAATGTTTAAAAGCATGTCTAAGTTTAAGCCTGTTTGAGGTTAAATGCAGTTTTCAATAAATTACCTACTCTCTAGTTCTTGTTTCTTTCTTTTGGCATTTTAAAGAAGTACATACAACCTGGTTATAATCCACCAGTGCGAAGTGTGAATATTTGTTATATGTTCCCTGGTCACAAGATTTTGTTTAGGAGTGTATATAGTGTTCTCTGATTTAGATAATATATTGCAACTATTAAAGCCACTCACACCAAAAGTTAAACCAGCACTGCCTAACGATTTGTCTTTATGTCTAAATTATATAATTAACTGCAGTACTAACTTGGACTCTTCTCCTCTACCAGGTCACATGCGCAAAGCAGGTCTGAGTCAATGGAGATCGGCTTCTGTCTTATCCAGAACTTAGTACTTGCTTTCTGATTGGTGACAGGATCAATCTCCACCTTCTCACCTGAGATACCTGTAAAAGGATGGAGAAAATGAATTATTTACAGTAGGAGCCATGTCAAACAGCTGCCTGGACCATGGACAAGAGCGTGCACGATCCGTGCACGGAATGTGATCCCCCGTGATGACACAGTTAACGATGACACCCCACCCCCCCCCCCCACCCCCCATAAACGCCCCCATGCGCTTTCCAATAAGATGGTTGCAATGCTGTATAATCTCGCCAGGTGGAGCATTGGCTGCTTCAGTTAACTGCAGTGTCCAGGCAGCCTTATACAGTATGTCCATATATAGACATTGTCAACATAGATTCATAAATAGATGATATGGTAAAAAAAAAAAATAATAAAACCGATTAATAAAACAGATTTTTTAAATCACTCAATACACAACCCATGATGCTTATGCTCTTTAAAATAAACTAATTATTTAATAAATAAAACTAGTTATTGCAATATTTTAGAAGACATCCTTAATAATCCTTAAAAACACGGTAACATCTGTAATTCATCTATACCGATCGCTGTAGATGCAGGCTATGTATTTTACATTACGGTGTATTTTATCTAGTTCCGTTTAATACACTGATAGATAATATTTTGCTGCAAAGTGAAGCTCAAAATGTAACTTCTGCTTGGGTTTGTTTTCGTTATATGTTTTTTTTTTCGCTGATAGTCAAAAATTAGCATAACAAATTGATTAATGGAGCATAATCAACATAATAATCAAACATGCTGCCAGGTGCGGCTCGTTCAGGCTGATTGCCTGACGGCGGCGTTGTCTAGCCTAGGATCTGCCCCTCCCGCAACCCGCATCGTTACAATGGATCAGTATTTCTTTAGTCATTTAACCCTGCATAACGTTTTCCCATCAAAGATCTGATGGGGCATTAATCACTTATCACAACTGTGAATAGATGCGGCAGCAGAGGCAGATTAAATCCCCATCAACATTCACACTTGAAAACAATTCTAAAACAACTAAAAAGTTCCAGAGGTTTAGCGCCTGTTATCGCAGGACATGGATCACCTACAATATACTACTGTGTTTTTCACTGCTTATATTTTTTGCCCTAGTTTCATTTGGTTTTACGTGATTTCATGTGCTATTTGTGTGTGTGTCTGGGTGTGTGTGTGTGTGTGTGCGTGTGTGAGGGAGGGAGGGAGAGAAAGAGAGAGTGTGTGTGTGCGAGAGAGGAAGCTTATATTGTGATTTATCCAAGGTTACTAAAGCCTGGCTTACGACTACTAATAAAAAATATTTCAATGTAACAGCGGGACCACCGGACTCGTGGCGCGGTCTGAAACTGACGGATCCGAGGGACTCGTTACCTCCTCACTCGGTGGATTCGTTGAGCGCCCCTAGTGTGGGGACCATGGCAAAAACAGACAGAATCCATATCACAATGACATAAGCTGCAGCTGCTTCACCTTTACAATATCGTGTGATTGAACGCAGTGTTCTATAATCTGATTTGATTAACACCAAAGATATTTGCTACGTGTTGGTAGATGATGTAGATATGTATTATGGTTCTTTTTTCTATTTTGTTCTCCCTAACTCCAAATCCCAGATATATCCCTGCAACTGTCTGAATCCCTCTGTAACTGGATCTTGGACTTTCTGAACGAAAGACCTCAGGCAGTGCGGATCGGTAACTAAATCATCAGCACCACCACACTGAGCACTGGGGCCCCCCAGGGCTGTGTGCTCAGTCCCCTGCTGTTCAAACTGCTGACTCATGACTGTGTAGCGACACACAGCTCCAATCATATCATCAAGTTTGCTGATGACACGACCGTGGTGGGTCTCATCAGCAAGAACGATGAGTTAGCGTTCAGAGAGGAAGTGCAGAGGCTAACGGACTGGTGTAAAGACAACAACCTGTCTCTGAACATCGATAAGACAAAAGAGATGGTTGTTGATGTAAGGAGGACACGGAGTAGCCTTTCACCTGGAGGAGAACCTCACTTGGTTCTTCAACACCAGCTCTCTGCACAAGAATGCCCAAGAATGTCTTTTCTTCCTGAAAAGGCAGAGGAAGGCCTAGCTTCCACCACCAATTCTCACCACCTTTTATAGAGGAACTATTGAGAGCACCCTGAGCAGCTACATCTCTGTCTGGTTTGGGAATTGCGCCATATCAAACCGCAAGACCCTACAGCGGATAGTGAGGACAGCTGAGAAGATCATCTGGGTCTCTCTCCCCTTTATCAAAGACAGCTACACCACACGCTGCATCCGCAAAGCCACCTGCATTGTGGCTGATTGGACACACCTCTCACACTCACTCTTCACCCTCCTGCCATCTGGAAAAAGGTATCGAAGCATGTTTACGGTTTC
This sequence comes from Clarias fuscus, assembly GCA_030347435.1. Classification (NCBI taxonomy): domain Eukaryota; kingdom Metazoa; phylum Chordata; class Actinopteri; order Siluriformes; family Clariidae; genus Clarias; species Clarias fuscus. The sequence goes on from CM059212.1 coordinate 11,304,130, forward strand.
TCCTCCCACTACCTCAACTCATACCTCATTACTACAAAAAGTACTGAAACGTGTTATGTTGTTGTATTTGTCACTCTGTAGCTCTTTGTTTGCACATTTGCACGTGCACTTTGTTGTCTGTTGTCTATTGTTGTTTCTTTTTGTATAGAAATAGTTAGTTTTAGGTTAACTTAAACATATAAAATGTAAATCTGTCATATCAGAGCTAGTCAGCTAATTAGATATCTTAGTTAGCTAGCTGGTTCCGGTAAAGTTGTGTTGTTAATGTATATTGTTGCATGTATATAGCACCTTGGTCCTGGAGGAACATTGTTTCGTTTCACTGTGTACTGAACTGTATATGGTGGTAATGACAATAAAAGCCAACTTAAACTACGGAATGAAATTGCTAATGGCTTCATTTTATTAGTGACAAAACTTGGTCCAAAACTGAATTTTTCTAAGACCTTAAATACATACTCCCATTCCCCACAGTCAAATATAATAATAATTGATTTGAGAAAAACTGATGGACATGTGTGAAAAAGGAGTATTCTCTTTTTTTGGATGAAGAATGTGGCATTTGTCAGAGATACCAAAACTGCAAAGATAAAACTGAAGTAGCATGGTCAGTAGATTTACTGAGTGGAATAGGATTGGGAAATAACCTGTCAAGTGATAGATCTAAACAGCAAATTAAGTCTCCCCCTAGTATGACCGAGTATGAATTCAGATCTGGTAAAACAGAAAAAATACTCAAAGAAGGAAACATCATATCACATCAATGAGGAGAATATACATTAGCCAACACTGCATTAGTATTAAATTATTTCCTTGAGACAATGATATAATGACCATGTATATCCAGAATAACTTATGGTGCTCAAAAGCGATATTTGGATTAATGAGAAGTGAGAGCATTCCCATTAAGCATTCGCCTGAAAAGTAAATTGGTAGTGCTGCCCTCCCCAACATGACATAAGGCAAAAATGATCAGAACTGTGAATATGGGATTTTTGTTGGGTTAAGTTGTTTAATCAGGTGACTAATCCATTAAAATTCCAGCTCAGAAAGTTTAAAGAACTATTTCCTCTCCTCTAGAAGAAGTGCAAGGTAGTAAACATAAATAATAATGAAACTCCAAGCATCAGCTTTAAAGGTATGAAACACAGAGACACAAAGATAAACTGTGTATACCATTTTAACATAGTACTGACTGATGGTACCCCTAGAATAAATTAAAAAAAAACTTCACCTGTCTTGTTAAGTGTGTAAAGTGTGTTTTGTAACTGGAATCACAGGTGTCTTCAAATTGTAGCCTATTTAAAGGGTGAAAAGTAGTCACTGTGTTGTTTGGTATTATGGTGTGTACCACACTAAACAGAAAGCCAAGGTGAGAGTTGTCTCAGGTGATTAGAAAGAAAATTATAGACAAACATGTTAAATGTAAAGGCTATAAGACCATCTCCAAGCAGCTTGATGTTCCTTTGACCACAGTTGCACATATTATTCAGAAGAGCTCCCTGACCTGCACTCAATCCACAACAAGCAACGCTGGACCAAAACCAGGACGATAATGAAGGACCTCAGCCAACCCAACAATAGCCTGTTCTCTCTGTTGAGGTCAAGCGCTACTGCTCCCTGAAGGCCAACACAGAGAGGCTGAGGAGAAGCTTCTTCCTGCAGGATATTTGAGCCTTCAACCAGAACACTACAAAGAACTAAACAATCTGATCAGTATTTTATGTTCACTCACGCAATGTTATGACATTGAGTTTATCTGTATTGTGCACTTTGCCAGCGTATCTGCTTGTGCTTTGTTTTCGTCTCCGTTCATCCTTAATTTTTCAGGACTGGCCCACTGCTTGATGATTGGTTAACCAGGAGATCCAGAGGCTTATTTAGGCCTTTCTGAAATTAATGTGAAACATAGACAAAAAAATGTAGCAAGGGGTCATACACAGTATATGTACTGTTTTCCCCTTTTGATGTTGATTGAATTTTCCATGTATGACCATTTGCTTGTTAGGGCCCAAGCACTATAGGTGCGCAGGACCCTCTAGTTTTCCAAATACTCCTATCTCACCTATGCAGAGTTATCGAGGTCTGCAGAAAAAAGGAGAATGAAAAGACAGAAGAGAAATTGGGTGAGACAGTGGCTGCAGAGAGGGACAATGTATGGACAGTATGAGAAACTGATGGCTCAGAAGCTGGAAGTGTTCCTTGGCAGCAAGATAACATTTAATCTCTCCTCCATCTCAAAGAACTCAAGCTCTTTTAAGAGCTTACCACATTTTCCAAAAAGAGCAAACCAATATTGGTAATCACAAAAAAAGAAAGCTGGTTGGTATTGTATTCCAAATGTCATTAAATAAACTAAACTAACTAAACTGTTAAACTTTTTAATTAAATTTTCATCTTGCCATATATCCTTCTTCATTGCACATATAACCCATTTGTATATAATATATGCAACCTACTGTATTGATAATTATATGATATCTTCAAACTGGCTACACCAAAATCATTGCACTCTGTACATAACTCTTCCTCTGTATATAATACATTCCAATTGAACTATAATTAATTTGCTCATTTGCACTCATATATTACCTCCTCACTGTATAATGTTTACATAAACAAACTTAGCATGGTATATAATACCTTCCGTAATGTACCACCTGTAATCATTTTGATCATTTGCACCTACTGTAAGTAATCTAACTCTCTATATACTTTCTATTTATATATGCAAACTATTCTGCACTATGAAATGCACTTCTGGTTTTTATGAATTAGATGCAAACATCGTACACCGTAATAACCGCAGAACAACGCAGACTCCGTAATAAAAACACGGACACTGTAATAAAAACACGGACACCGTAATCCATACGTGGAAACCATAACGACAACGTGAACAATCCGCCATTGTTCCGTCAACAACGTAGTGATTGCGTAAAGCGACCGTAATGACATCGGGAAGAATCGGCGTCATCTGAGGTCGGCAGAAATCTGTGTTTTCCTGACGGAAGGCTGCGTTGTCACTATGGTGTCATTACGGTGAGTAAGGTGCTTTGCGGTGTTATGTTTCCGATCTTTCCGCATGAAAAATTAAACGTTTAAAGTTTTTTGCGGTCCTCATGGAAGCTCGCAGACCCTACGGATCCTTGCGGAAATTGGGGCGGCCACTCGCGATGGCTCGCGGTGCCAAACACCGCATCTCACCGTGAGTCAAACCGCATAGGTGAGATAGGGGTATAAGGATTCTTTTTTTTTTCCCACCCTTTTGTACTTTTCGGGGATCTTAACATGCTCAAAAACTCATGAATCTTGGCAGACAGGTTGGAATCTGCTGCCATCAGGATGCCTAAGGGTCTCATGGCCCGGGGCCCCAAGGGGCCCCCACACAAGATTTACCTGGATAGCTCATACACGCTTTGATGTAGGCACACGAAACTCGGAACACAATTAGAGCTCATTGAGCCGAACAACTTTCGCACTGCATGTCGTGGGCTCAACTCAACAGGAGGACGGTATTTTGGGTCATTCACAAAAACGCACAAGATGGATTTTGAAATACTTCTCCTAGGGAAATTATACAATCACCACCAAACCGGGCTGATGTGATCTAAAGACACTGAGGAAGCGGTGCGCCCGGGGTGGCGATGGCAGGGGGTGCTTGGGCCCTTCATCGTTGCTTGCAACTATATTTTTGACTTTGTTGTTCTTTGGATTTGGTTGCCTTGTTTTGTAAAATCTTATTGTATATTTTTTGTATATAATTCTGCGTATATTGGCTTTGTAGGAAGTCGACACCATTTAGTTTATACATTTATAAACGTTTATACATTTTCTCCTGGTTGTGGTTAGAAAAGTAGAAAGAGTAGTGTGTTGTATTTATATTTATTTTCTTTTGGTGCAGCTTAGATATTTCACTTTGGGACTAGCTAGAGGATTTTTTGGGGATTTGCTTATTCACGTTTGTTGTAAATAAACACTTAGCAAATGTACTATTGGGCTCGCCCCCTTTTTTCACTTTTATTCTTCGTTTTTTTTCCTGGCGACCCAGGTGGGACACACTCTCTACATTCCTGCTAAAACATCAAAGTCACGATGCAGTACATTACTCAAGTGGACCATTTGCACATTGCTACTTATTGCACACTTCCTGATACTGACACTTTTGCTTGTGTTTGCACAGTGGTCATTTTCCACAAAAATTAGGAAAATGACCTGCACTCAGCTGTAATCCTGTAAAATTTATACACACAACATCTCATACACTTCTATTTTAAGTCTATTCTGTAGCAACCTTGTATATACTGTAAATTTGTCAAGGTTTTTTTTTTTTCCGCAGAGAACTTAAACCCTTCCCTCTTTTTTGGTCACAGGCAGTCGTATAAGCATTTCACTGCATATCATATTGTGTATGGGACAAAATTTTTATTTGAAGTGTTGTATATATTTCCACAGCTACTGATGAATCAAGAGTCAGTAATGCCCTGCTTCAGATTCAGTAATGTACCACTTAACACACATACACGAAAAAAGGCCATATTGTAACGATCAGATTTGTTATAAACCTGTGTGTGTGTGTGTGTGTGAATGGAATGAATTGTCCAGAGTCCGGTTTATTTATGAAATATTATGTTTATGAAGAAATATCGTGTTTGTGGGTGAGTGTAGCGGGAGAGATCGCTCAGACTCACCGGTATTATTGAATCAATCCGGGAGCACGAAAACAGAGCAAGAGGTGTAGTGAATGTGACAGTTAATCCAGATTATCCAGAAATGGTATAATCCAACTTGTCTCTGTCTTATCTCTCTCTTGAATATACACAACACTGTCTCCTCATCAACTCTCTCCCTTCTTCTCATCTTCATGTTAAATGCGGACCAGGTGATCTCCTGCGTCAACGCCGACCTCTCGCGACCGGGTAGCGCAGTTTCGTGAGAGTACGATCCAGAACCAAAACCCAGTTTTTGGGGCAAATGGACACCTTTATGGGGCACGGTTGCTTTTTCTTTATCAGCTTATTAATTATTCCCCTATAAAAAGCCCTTTATGTGGTTGCGCTAGATGCTAAATAGATAAATAACTAACAAGGGGATATTCAACGATTTGTGCACTTCTGCCATTTTTTAGAGTTTTTCCCCCCAAATGATTCATGTTTGTTTTTTTCTTCATTTGAAACATGGTTGTGACTGGCCAACTTTTTTTTTTTTTTTTTTATTAAAAAGTTATTTATTTCTCATACACTGCAAAAAGCGATATGTGAAAATATAAATCTAGTCAACTACATCCATTTATTTTATTTAAGATTAAAATAAAGCAAACATAATATTAAATGTACATTTTAAGTAGTAAAACATTTATTTATTTACAATTAGCAAAAGTATCTTCCAATAAAATATGGATTAGAAATGTTGCCTCTAAATAGGCTTAATACTCTTAGATTTGGTTTGTTGAAATTTTACATTAAGAAATTGTACATTATTGGACGAGATTGAGGATATTTCACTTTCAGTTTTTGCTGAAAGCTAAATGTTTATTTTAAACCTTGTTAGTATCATGTGCAAATACAAGGACATCTGTATTGAAATGCTATGGAAATTGAACATTGTTTTGATAAGAGTTACTATGATTACTGTACATATACAAGAACCAGAGTCATAGCACAAAAATGAAATAGCTACAGTGAATAAGCAATGAGTGCAAGTGAGTGGGCAAATTAATATTCATTTTGGTCTTGCACCCAGTGTTTCCAGGATAGACTCAGGATGGGACATGAACTGAACAGAAAAGAGACTGCTGATGTTTGTATTTGAGGGAATACTGCCATGATTAAATGAAACCAAAAAAAAAAAAAAAAGATTTTAGGGTATTAAAAAAAAATAAATAAAAAAATCACGCATTGCTAATTTAAACAAAAACAGTCAAATAATTGATAAGAGCACACCAAGTACAGTAGCTCTTGGTAATAGACATTTAACTTTACAACAAGGTTATACTGTAAATATCAATATTTTTCCATAAAATAGCTTACCTAGCTGAACATCCGTAGTAAAGCGGAGCTTGTGGATCATGCTTATCTTAAAGGATTTGTAGTGGTGACTGCTCAACATATCCTGTACTGTACTGATGTCTATGGGTGGGTCCTCTTCTGAGCTCTCCTCTCCTCTGGAGCCTTTTAGGAAGGCAGTGAGGAGACAAAATAAGAAAGAAAAGAACAAATCAACAAGGAGACAAATTGGGACATAAAGACAAAGGAATAAGGGAGGTAGAGAATAAAATGTATATAGAATACATATATATATATATAAATGAAACCTATCATAGCTGCCAGCTCTGATTGGTGCATAAGTATTAAATTAAGGCTTGCGAGTAGGAGCTGTATTTTTTTTTTCTCCCTGGGCTAGCATTCTGTCCAAACTTACTGTTTTCTCGAACTAGACAGAACTCCAGTGTATTCTGCCTCTCCAGTGTAGTTTCTAGATCCACTGCCACATTTGGTTCCATCTGCTTTTCCAAACGATACATAGGGCCTAAAACAACACGATAACAACATTTTCTACTAGGACTGCATAAATGTTATATTTTTCATTAATAAAAAAATAAAATCTGTGTATAAATAAAGGTGCACTTTGTATTGATCAAGTGGGTAATTGCACATAGTGAGGCTCATTGTTTGAGTATGAATTTTTTTTTTTAATTAGGGTATTCCATCTTTGCTGGGATTTATATTTGTATAGTACAATTCTGCAATGTAGCGCATTGTGTTACATTCAATTTAGAGCAATTTTTCATTATTGATTCACAGACAGTCAAACTTTGCAAGTGATTAAATATGGGGAGAGATCATAATATTAGAGTTTCTCTCTGTTAAAGTCAATAAAACCTCTTACCTGGACTTTTTTGTGAGCCTTTTCTTTTCTTGAGAGCCCTCTGTAGAATCTCTTTCATGGTAACCTTTAAACTGTCCACAGGAATCAGCGAGAAACCATGAGCTGCATTGCTATATGAAAGAGAATATAGACCATCAAACTCTGTATGACTTATTTGACTTTTCATCTTTTATTGCATCAATGGCAGCAGTCCCAAAGACTGAGCAGCCCTGGAATACACATAAGATTGCAGGCCTGATTTGTCAGGCAATGCAAAACCCTATTCCATGCCATTCTATGTGGAGAGTGTACAATTACCCAATATCCTTACCTTCGTGTCCCTCTACCTTAATGCTAGCAGTAAAATAGATATTGTATTTCCCTTAAAGGCTACACAAAATGCATTTTTTCTCAAAAGCGTGTAAGTGAGGTATCCTCATTCAGCACATTCGGCAACACAAAATATCTGCAGCAATTTGACACAAGCTTCCTACAACCTACACTGGGCAAAAAATAAAGAAAACAGTACTGTTATGGCATCGTTTTGACAACAATGTCACAACATTAATTTCTGTACAAAGTTACATGAATTCATGTGTGGAAATGATTCGTCATGCTGCCAGAGCCACTCTTTCACAATTTGAGCCTAATGAATCTTAGCATTCTCATCCTGGAATATGGCTGTGCCATCAGGGCAGAAAAACTTTATTGCCACATAACGTTGCTGAGCCCCAAACTGACCTACCTTAATACTACCAACTGAATTAACTATCAACTAATTCATAACACGGCCTTTAGCAGCTTGTACACTGGGCACTATGCATGCTTGATGGATCACTTCATTCTCACACTGACGCCCTCATTTCTCTGTTATAGGGTAAATCTGGACTTTGATTTATAAGAGTCATTTCAGCACATGAATTCTTCACATTGAGTAAGGCAGACAAATGAAATACTAGTGTGTGCAACTTGGAGTGTATTTGGCTGGGCAGTGTATTTAAACTACTATAGTATGAATAGCAATCTGTCTATGCTTTATAAACTCAATTATTCAAATCAACTTCACCCGAAGCAAATTTGTTCAACTAAGGACAAACTAACTGAATACAATGAAAAGTTTAAGAATACTGATGAAAACATAACAGCATGTACAAATTTAACCTCCACATGTATGCTAAATGTTACCAAACAGAACACAAGTACATTATGTATATTTGATAGGGATGCACCCACACCACTTCTTGTCAGACCAAGTACGAGTACAAATTCGGTAACAAGTACCATTACAGTAGCTGGTGTTGTCCCAGAGCACAATGTGCACAGAACAGTTCATACGGTCCTCAAACGTTTTGAGAATGACACATATATTGATCTTTTAAAAAATATACTACAAAATGTTATGAAAAATTATCCAATGAATTGCAATTAATTGCAAAGTCCCGTCTTTGTCATGAAAATGAACATGACGAGGACAAGAGTGGAGATCACTCCATCATGCTATTGAGTTAGAATAACAGACCAGAAGCTTGAAAAACAGGGCAGTGATTGAAAATCACCTGCAACGAAACCTGTAGTCATTATTGCTTTGCACGAAAAGGGATTCAAAGGCAAGGATATTGCTGCAAGTAAGATTGCACCTAAATCAACCATTTATCAGATTATCTAGAACTTCAAGGAGAGAGGTTCAATTGTTTTAAAGAAGGCTTCAAGGCACACAAAAAAGTCCAGTAAGTGCAGAGACCTTGCGCTCAGGAATTCCAGAGTGCATCTGCATGCACAGACTTTTGGAGGAAGGCCTGGTGTCAATAAAGGCAGCAAAGAAGCCACTTCTCGGACAGACTGATATTCTACAAAAGGTACAGGGATTGGACTGCATTTTCTCTGATGATCATCTTTGTGATCAATCTGGACAAAAGCTCCAGAAGAAAGTAAGTCCGAGGAAGAAAAAGTGAACGCTAACATCAGTCCTGTGTCAAGCCAACAGTAAAGCATCCTGACACCATTTATGTGTGAGGTTGCTTCTCAGCCAAGGCTCACTCACAATTTTGCCTAAGAACACATCCATGAATAAAGAATGATACAAAAACATCCTTTCAGAGCAACTATCCAAGAACAGTTTGGGGACGAACAATCCCTCTCCCAGCATAATAGAGCCCCTTGCCATAAGCCAAAAGTGATAACTAAGTGGCCTGTGGAACAAAACATCAAAATTTGAGGTCTATGGCCTGGATAATCCCCAGACCTTAATCCTGTTAAGAACTTGAGGTCAATCTTCAAGTGGCGGTGGACTATCAAAAATCCACACATTCCACTAAACTCCAAGCATTGATTAGGCAAGAATGGGCGGCCATCAATCGGGATGTGAACCAGAAGGTGATTGACAGCATGCCAGGGCGAATTGCTGAATTACTGCAAATATTGACTCTTTGCATAAACTTAATGTAATTGTCAGTAAAGCCTTTGATCTGAAAACACCAAAGCAACAGACTTTGTGAAAATTAAAATTTGTGTAATTCTCAAAACTTTTGGACGCGTCTGTAGGCTACAGCACTGATGCTTCATGACTTTCTCATATAGATGCAAATAATTCCACTGCAGAACTTTCACACGTTTTAAATCATTTTGGGACGGGGCATACATGCCACAAAAAAAAAAAAAAAAAAAAAACCCTGTCCTTTAATTTGCACTTAATGGGTGTGTGTGTTTCTTTTGTCAGTGGCTCTTTTATTACAGTTCAGTTGTGATCATATTCTGCTTTAATTAAGCCTAAGACAAACATTTAAATTCCTTATTAAAACCTATACCTCAGTCATCACAAAAAGCAGCCAATGACACACCACAAAATGTGCAGAGAAAGTAACAAAACAAATTAGAATAATAAATTACAACAATTTAATATAATTTTCATCAAATTTTTTACCTCATAATTTACCACAAGGTAAATTATTTCTGGTAAGTCTGGGAATAATATAATTTTAAGATTTAAACTGTTGGTTCAAGGTTAATGTCTGTTAGCTTGAAATACACAGAGGAGACAGTTTGAATTGTTCCCCCAATGTTAACATCTTCAAAGAAAATGTAAAAACAAAGTAAGACAATGCAGTATTTGATACAGGGGAAAAGTTCTTCCCTCTAAATTCAAAATCCTTATGGTAAAATTTGAGGGAAAATTCTAGTGATAAACAGGTAATGTTTATACTGTAGCTCCTCTACTTAAGATCCAAAAACTACTGTTACAAGTCAGAATATTGCATAAATCAAGGCACCTGTGCAGCATGAACTCAATCCATCACAAACTTTATAAACACTTGTTTACTGTTGAATGTGTTTTAAGAACAAAGCTCCATCTAATAATGACTTTCTCCAAATGCAAGAATGGGGCTTGATTTGACATGTTTACTGTGGCAATTACAAACACCCTCTTAGGTACGTGGGTGGCTGCATCTGTATGCTTTGGATCAGGGGCAGGTCCTTTCATTCTTCACACTTTGGCCTTCCCATGACTATCTTTGAAAATTCCAATCTTGCCTTACCTTAATATTTATGGCCTCAATATTTGTGCGGCCAAAGTTGTGATCTTATTTCTTCTATAAACACAGCTGCCACAGACTAAAAAATGTTGGAAGTATGTGGAAGGTACCTTACCATATATAATGCTGGGTGTTCCGCAGTAAAATATTAAATGCAGTACCATGACAGAATCATTGGAATACTACATTGGAATCATCATTAAGCAGTTTAAAAAAAGCTTTAAAACAAAAACTCAGCTCAAGCTTCAAAAATCAGATAGAGCATCTGAAAGACCAGGACATGGAAGGTAGTTTTCAAGATTCATTGAAAAACCTTTCATTGACCACTACCTCAAGGAGAGAAATTGTGCAGGAAATGGAATAAACAGAACAATTAAATAAAAATTAAACTTGCAGATTAATCTTAAATGTTTAAAGATCGCAGAGTGATTCCACCGATAATGCTTTTTAAGTAATGAATTAAACGAAGCAAAAGAACACGAAAAGCCTCCCGCGTCATTCAAATCGCATGTATGGGAGCATTTTGGCTGCTCCAAAAAATATAATGATGACGGAAGAAGAGTGGTCATCCTCGTCTTAAAAAAATTATAATCTCATTATAATATTTGGTCTGTTTTCAGGTCTCAGGTTTTTTTTTTTTTTTACATGCTGCACTTTAACAACTGAGTATTGAATATTTTATTTTTAAATTGTATTTATTTGGCTTAAAAATGATCCGATCCGTGAGTGCAGGGGTTTCAAGGCAATGTGTGTGTGTGTGTGTGTGTGTGTGTGTGTGTGTGTGTGTGTGTATAAACACAAACTAAATAAAATTCAGACGACTCACATTCTGACAAAAACGGACTGCTTTGGGCCTAGTCCTGGAGATGAGTACTTCTCCACCAGCGCAAGTGTGCTGAAACCAAACTTGTGGATGGGCTCATTGGAATCTAGAGGGGGAAAATCTGTATCCACCTCTCCATCATCCTCTGCTATGTGGAGGCAGTATGTGTTGACGTTCTCACTGTAGAAAGAAAAGAAAATGGTGTTTCAGGTTATTAATAACATTTTAAGATATAACTATGATGCCAATGTAGCTGAGGAACAGACCTCATGGTTCAAGGGCCCTGCTTAAATTAACTTGTAGACTAAATTTATTAACTTTTAGTTCTGTGCTTAATCAACAACTAAAAGAGAAAGCACATGATGAACCTCAGTTTTAAACAACAATAAACCCAAATATACATAGTGTATCTTAGAAATAGAATATTATGGACATCTTTTGTAATTTAATTACAAAAATAGTTAACTTAAAAGTTGAAGTACATTTACTGCATGTTACATGAAATATTTCGAAATATTACAAAGACCCAGTATCTTAAAATATTAGAACATTTCATTGGGAGTACCTGAATATTTATACTGCTTACTACCCGCAACCCCAATTATGTGAAAGACAGCTTAATTGACAGCTGTTCAGAAGACCATCAACACCATCCTCCACAAGGAGGGTAAGCCACAGAAAGTCTTTGCTGAAGAAATATAAGTTTGCAGAATTCTGTATCAAAGCATAATCACGCAAAGTTGACTGGAAGGGAAAAGTGTGATGGGAAAAGTTGCACAAGCAAAAGATTTTTAGCAAAGCTGATTCAAAAACTTAGAACTTAGGTTGGAGTCAGTTCACCACATCATACATAGATGTAAGAAATAATGGAAACTTAAATGATACGTTCCACAGCCCAAAATTATTCATGTAAAAATAATTAATACAAAATGTAAAGTAAAAAAAAAAAACTGCACTTTATCTTTGAAAAGAATCCTAACAGAGCAGTGTGTGTATGTGCGTGCACACAACAGGACAGAAACACTGCTCTGTCGGGAAACAAGAACCCCTCTAATGACACTTGCGGCACACACTAATGGACTGCTGTAAAGTAAACATAAAACAAAGTAACCTGAACTCTACCTTTAAAAAGAATCCTGACAGAGCAGTGTTTCAGTTAGTTTGTGTGTTTGTGTACGTGCACACGTGTGCATGTGTGAAGGCGAGAGGAGACGAAGAGGGGGGGGTGCTACTGTGTAAGACGACTTTCACACACAAACCCAAACACACGCATGCAGACGCGCACACACAAACTGACAAATACTGCTCTGTCGGGAAAATTCTTTAACAAGGAACTTCTCTAATGACACTAGAATATCATGGAAGTCTTTTTAAAATTTAACTACAAAACAAAAAAATAAACTAAACATTTAAACTAAATTTACTGCTTGTCACATTAAATATTTAAAGCCCGTTTTGCTAGATTTAAAAAACATTGATAAGCTAACTATCGGCCTAGGATATATTACTCCAAAAGACTGAACTAATTTCGTCAATCTCTTCTGCAAAATCATCAACTTGTGAACTAGATCCTATACCTTCAAATTTTCTCAAACCAATAATACCAGAAATTACTGAACCACTGTTAAAACTAGTCAACTTGTCACTCAGCAATTGTTTTGTTCCTAAATCTTTTAAATTAGCAAGTATTAAACCCCTAATTAAGAAACCTTGACCCCGTCAGCTGTCCAACTATAGCCTAATATATCAAACCACACCTTTATCTCCAAGATCCTAGAAAATGTTGTGGCACAGCAGCTATGTTCATATGTACATTGGAATAATATTCATGAAATGCATCATTTAGACTTTAGGCCTCATCACAGCACAGAGACAACGCTGGTTAAAGTGATATGTGAATGAACCTTTTGGTGAAACTATTAGCTGGGAAGCCTCGACACTTAAATGAGGCTTCTTCTGGCAATCACTACCGATCGTTATCTGTCCCTAGATTTAAAATGGTGACTATTTACATGCTTCCTCTGGGCAACCCGTAAGCATGGTATTAGCTTCCACTGAAATGCTGACAATACACAGTTATATGTCAAGTACATCAGACACTGGATGCTAATTAACTTCCTTCTGAATAATCATGACAAAGCAGAAGTAAGGAGTAGGAGTAAGCTTGCTGATCACAACGTAACTTTGGGTGGCCTTTCTGTTTCATCATATACAGTAGTAAAAGACCTTGGTGTCATTATTGATTCCAATCTTTTATTTGAAGCTCATGTAGATATTACTAGGAGAGCATTATTTCATCTCGGGAATATCGCCAAGATAAGCAATATGATGAATATACTATAATATGATGCACTACATGATGCAGAAAAACTAGGTCATGATTTAGGTTGGATTATTATAATGTCTTCCTGTCTGAATTTTCAACTACAGTCGTGGCCAAAAGTTTTGAGAATGACACAAATATTAGTCTTCACAAAGTTTGCTGCTAAACTGCTTTTAGATCTTTGTTTCAGTTGTTTCTGTGATGTACTGAAATATAATTACAAGCACGTCATACGTTACAAAGGCTTTAACAACAATTACATGACATTCATGCAGAGAGTCAGTATTTGCAGTGTTGGCCCTTCATTTTCAGGACCTCTGCAATTCGACTGGGCTGCTCTCAATCAACTTCTGCTTTCTTAACAAGACCAAATCCTGACTGATAGCAACCCATTCTTTCATAATCACTTCTTGGAGTTTGTCAGAATTAGTGGGTTTTTGTTTGTCCACCCACCTCTTGAGGATTGACCAAGAGTTCTCAATGGGATTAAGATCTGGGAAGTTTCCAGGCCATGGACCCAAAATTTCAACGTTTTGGTCCCCGAGCCACTTAGTTATCACTTTTGCCTTATGGCACGGTGCTCCATCGTGCTGGAAAATGCATTGTTCTTCGCCAAACTGTTGTTTTCTTTTCTTCTCCGGACAAGCCTTTTTCCAGAAACCCCAAACAATCGGAAAGAGGCTTCATCTGAGAATATGACTTTGCCCCAGTCCTCAGCAGTCCATTCGAAATACTTTTTGCAGAAGATCAATCTGTCCCTGATGTTTTTTTTTGGAGAGAAGTGGCTTCTTTGCTGCCCTTCTTGACACCAGGCCATCTTCCAAAAGTCTTCACCTCACTGTGCGTGCAGATGCGCTCAAACCTGCCTGCTGCCATTCCTGAGCAAGCTCTGCACTGGTGGCACTCCGATCCCGCAGCTGAATCCTCTTTAGCAGACTTTACCTGGCGCTTGCTGGACTTTCTTGGACGCCTTGAAGCCTTCTTAACAAGAATTGAACCTCTTTCCTTGAAGTTCTTGATGATCCTATAAATTGTTGATTTAGGTGCAAACGTAGTAGCCACAATATCCTTGCCTGTGAAGCCATTTCTATGCAACGCAATGATGGCTGCACGCTTTTCTCTGCAGGTTACCATGGTTAACAAAGAAAGAACAATGCATCACCCTCCTTTTAACATGTCAAGTCTGCCATTCTAACCCAATCAGCCTGACATAATGATCTCCAGCCTTGTGCTCGTCAACATTCCCACCTGAGTTAACAAGACTGTGCTAGAAAATGCTAGTGTTTTATGATCCACCACATCTACTTCGATCAAGGGATGCAAGCGGCTTGTCAGGACCTTGGAAGCAGGTCCTGGGGGACGAGCATTTTCTTACAAAGCCCCAAAGGTATGGAATAACCTAGTTATTTAGCCAAGCCGTTTATGAATAGATTTGTATGCGGTAAAGGTGCAGATATGGGGAACTCATAAACGTAGAGTACTATGGTGAACAGTTATGTTTGGTTGCTGTTGGATCCAAACAGTGGATGGATGTTTGGTGCTCTTTCAGGACTCTCATTGATCACTTTGTTGACTGTGGAATGAATGGTTGCTTTACTTCCTAGGGAGCCCTCAGGTCATGCGTTTCCTTCTGGCTCTCACTTTTAGTTTTGTTGTCATAGTTAGTCTTGCCGGAGTCCCTGTTAGAACTTTGCACAATATATATATTCACCTCATACATGTGACTGTGACCATACCTAACAGTTATCTCTCTTTACCTTCTCTCTCTCTCTCTCTCTCTCTTTCTGTCGAGCTACACATGGTGCTCCTGAATGATCCAAACCCTCCCTGCCCTCCAAACGTGTCTGACTCATCCTGGTGCCCCGCTCCTGGTTCTTGTCGCATGGAGGCCCCTTGTGGTCTGCTTGGGATGCATGTCGTGACTTATGACGTTTTCACTTGACCACAAAGATGGGCTTGGTCTCAGATGATGCAGACAGCTATTCTCTGATGACTTGTGACTGAAGTCACTCAATAGTTCAGAACTGAAAATCCTACAAATAGTTTTGTACCTGAGCACATCTCCTGTTATACTGAATTTCTAGCCTCCTAACACTCCGTATGACTGCAAATCAGAATTAAATATGTAACAGAAAATGACTATTAATCTTTTTTTTTTTTTTTTTTCATCATTTTTGATCATCTCAGTCTTGGGTACTAAAGTCACAAAAAACAAAACTATGCATTTATATGAAATCCATTTTAACATGACATCAATGTCACAGCTAAATTGGGAAACAAGGTGTTTGGGATTAAGAACTAATTTTTGATTATTTAAAAATATTCTATCATGATTACAGCTTTTATGTAACTTAGAATTTGTTCACCCCTGAAAAACAGCACATACTATATAGTTTTGGCTTTCTTTACTTGCATCAAACAAAAAAAAGATGTTATTTAAGTCTGGTCATATCTTCAGTTTTGCTTGAAATTGCATTAACTCTGTAACAATGTTTTACATAAAGGTTTACCTGTCATGACGACATGACATGCTATTGTTAATTCATACCATATCTATTTTTTACATCATGTAACTGTTAGAATAACTGTTATCTCTCTCCGCTTCTGGTGCCCCACATTTGGTTGGAGTTCTTGTAGCACAAAGGGTACTGCCTGCTAATATGGATGACCCTGTTTGGTCTGATTGGGATGTGTGGGGTGATTGAAGACAGATCCACTCAATGATCATGATGAGGACCTTGGACTATGCTAGTGATGGAAGTTTTTCTTTGATGGCTTGTGACAAAATTCTAATTCTACATCTCACATACACAGTATAATATGTACTGAAGTGCTTACTACAGATTCCAGTCATTAAATAGTATAAGACTGAAATTCCCACAAACAGTTTTGACAGAACCTCCAACAATCATTAAAGTGATTTTATATTAACGTGAACACATTTTCAATACTTTCAGTCTTATAGCACACAGAGATAACCAGGGAGTGATTATTGTCACTACTTGATATCATCCAAATGAAAATGAGTTCCTTGGTGAGTCTGGTTTCTCTCAAGGTTTCTTTCTAATGTCAACTCAGGGAGATTTTCCTTGCCACCGTTGCCCCTGATTGCTCATCAGAAACTATAAATGTATACATACACATTACCTTACATTATTCAAATTTATTTCCAGATTTTTAAAAATTCTGTAAAGCTGCTTTATGACAATGATCACTGTTAAAAGCACTATATAAATAAAATTTAATTTAATTGGATATACAACACAGCAATGTCCAGTTTTGTTCTGCAAGACGAGCAAAGATTTTTAATAAATTTTGACTTGGAAAACGAACAAGTCTTGATTTACGAGTACCGAGTATCATGTATCATGCAAGCACTTCTTGTTTTGTCTTAGTGCGTGTCTTTCACTGATACAATCAATATCAGTGCACGCATGTACTATTTACTATAACGACGTGTGTGCGTAAAACATTTTATTTTGTGTTTGTATGTGTGTGTGTACAGCGCGCGTGTACTGTTTATTATAACACGTGTGCATGCGTGTAAAGCAAAAAAAAGTCTCATTAGAGAAGTTACAGATCCATTTTCTCTCTCCCTCTCTTGCTGTATCAGCCTGCGCATCATTTGACACCGTGCACTTTCACACACACACACACACACACCCACCCACCCATCCACCCCAACTCCTGTTGCCTCCCCCCCCCCCCCCTACTTCGTTCGTCTAGATTTTTTATCCCCGTAAAAAAAACATGATTGTGGTTGCATGTACTGAACTAGGCAGAGACATACCTGAAGCATGTATTGAACTAGGAATTAGAGAAGAAACAGAATTATCATCCCTAAATGATCACTTTGCCACCTTTATTCAGCAAAATTGACCAAACATTTCCTACCTCTATTATTCCTACACAACACAAATTTCCTGTCATCTTTCTTTCAAACATTTATAAGCCTCTTTTTCCAGAAAAGGTTTACTGTATTCAGATAGACGCAGAAAAAAACAAACAAAAAAAAAAAACTGATAACTTGCTTCTGATTGGCTCCTTTTGATGCTCTGGGTACCCTGAGGTCCCTTAATGTGCATTTGTCAAAATATTACATTTTTGGTGTAATTATTATAAGCATAATATGGAAATGTCTCACACATACGCATGCACACACTAAAATCTACAATATGAACTATGATCAGAGACAGGCATGTACAATTTTAATTAAGATACAACTTGCTATATTTGTTAATTACACTTGATGCATTGATCAACATCTAGCTGTACACAGAGACTCTGAAAAAAGAGAGAGAGAGCTAAATAAAACTACACAAGAAGACTAGCGTTAGTACCCATCGTTGACGGATAAAGAGTTTTTAGAAATAATTTTCTGAAATAATATTGCTTTAATGTTATCAGTGATATTATTTCAGGTTGAAGCCCACATACATGTCTGCCTGTCTTTCTGACCGACAGAACTGTCTAAGATATAAACATTTTGTAAGGTACAACTTTGATGGACCAGTTTTCATAATGTACTTGCCCTTTTTGGAATAAGCCTTGCTATACTGTGCATTCGTTTGTTTTTGTGAGAATTTGGCCGCTGTGTAGATGCATTACGGTTGTTTCTGTGACTTCTGCATACTCGGTGTATTTTTGGCAAACTAAAGCTATGACACATATAGTAATAATATTTTTTCTTCTTCTTAATTCCCATGGAGATAAATCGTGATTTATCTTATGGCAAAAATCGTGCAGCCCTACACTGCAAACAGGCAAAGCCTGTTCACAACCTATTTGTATTCATCTAAACTTTAGTTTAGGGAGTGTAAAAATGCCCATAAGGAAAAATGGCCACAAATAAACCCTGTTCTACTCAATAAACAAACAAATACAAGGTGTATTTTTTAACAAAGTTAATCCTTTACGATTTCTGTACAGTTTTATCATTACTGTCAGTACTTACTTTAGTTTTGGTTCACGACCCTCACTGGTGTATTGCCAGCAAATAAGACCAATAAGATCATGGACTCGAGCATTTGCCATTGTCACTACCATCATAGGATGCAACTTCTCTTGGGTCGACTGCATTGAGAGGTAGACATCTATTTTTTTGGTTGCTGTTGTACCTACATGGCCCTGTACAGGGGCAAAAAACCTGACAGTTACTATGAGCATAAAGAAAATAGTTTAATAGTGCATCCTGTCATCTCTGTGTCTTAACCACCTTTAAAAGCAAATGTATTTGTATTAAAAATATGCAAGATTTTATTCTAAATATTATTAAAATAATCTTTATTCAAGATTTTATATATCTAAACGTAAAACTATGCAGAATCAAAGTCAAACAAATGGAGCTGTGCAAGCATAATCTATGTAGAGTTTTGATTTCTTTCTGCATATTTTCCTTTGCTCTATTATAAATAATGATGTATTCATTATGTCAGCATTTCTGTATTGCTAGGCAAAGAATTCCAGGATGCTGGATTTTAAATTTTAAAGTCCATATTGATGTGTGAAGTGGCTCATTGCTTACACAAGGTTAGCATTAATAAAACCATTTGTTAACATGTATATAAGCATGTAACTTTTCATTAGTGTTATACCACATAGTGTTCTTCGGAATTTTAAAAACATAATAGCAATAATAATAACAACAACATAATTATAATAATAACAATCTCACCTTGCCGTCAAATTTGGAGTACTCATTAAAGGGGTTGTTCAGCTGTTGAGGACACTGCTCTAGGCGCAAAGAAAGGGTAGATTTGGAGCCTGAGCTTCGAGGCCTGTCCTTAAAGTCTTTCTTCTCAAAAAGAAAACTCATGTCTTCAGCTAAAGAAATTAAAGCACAAGCAAGTTTTAAAGACAGATAGCAAGACATAACCTTGTGAGGAAATAATACTACACACAGGATTTACCTGACTGAGATGATGTCCTCTCCTTCCATGGAATGTTTTTACACTTGATCTGGTTCTGTCTTTCCTTTCTTAGCCTTTCCAACCTTTGAGCTTTACAACAAATGGTAATTATTTGGACAATTTGTGACATTCAGACAGTAATTTTTCAGACTAAAATATTTTAAGCACACTGTAAATACATGATACATGATAACTAACTCAGGCTTCATGATCATACGCCAGGCCTGACAAAAATTGCAAACATTGCACATTAAAATGAAGTGATGGTTGCAAAGTTAGCATGTTCCTTTGATGTTGTCCCCCAAAATATTACACACTTAAAAAATGTAAATGTTAATTGCACAATAAGACAAAACAAAAGAAATATATGTAAATGGTAATAACAAAGATAATGCATATACATATTGCTAGCACATTTCCAGTCTACATTTTCATATTACGTTAGGTATATATGCACTGAGAACAAATCTCTTCCTCTCCTGAAGACAAACTGACCATATTGCCTGATTACAAAAATAAAAAATAAGTAGATTGTTAAGATTACATTTGATGTGCTAGTCCAGATTAGTTCACATGTTTTAATTTTGATTGGAATCACAACCAATATTTTTGTCTACTAAAAACTGGTGGCTCCTCACAGCAATCCTTCAAATTCAATTACTAGTTAAAACCTATAACACAGAAGCTGAAAAACAAATTTGGTGAAAATATCTCCAGCCCTCTGGAAAAATCTATGTTAAAATTATTGTTTTTCAATTGCGCTCCCAAGAGGGCAACTGTCAAAAAAATTCACAAAAAGATGTGTGCCATCAGGGTGATGTGCATATAAAAATTTGATGTGAAAGCAACAACAATATATTATATTATGTAATAATTATATAACGGACTAAAAAATTATAGATTCAAAATGCCCTGATGACATTTAGGGCGGGTTGAATCTATCCTTTGTTAGTGAAGCTGTAGTCAGTTTTTGATTTAGAATACATTTACACCTCTTATAATGTATAGCATTTAACATTACAAGGTCTAAATTATAGATCTGGAAAATATGCCACACCTTTTACAGAAAAAAATGCTTGTATCTACTACAAAAAAAACTTGCATTTTGCAAGTGTATCAATACTACTTCTTTTGAGGTCATGACAATTGGTGCCCTATTGCCACCTACTCAACTGGAGTGTGGAGCTTAAAACTAGAAGTAAAAACAAGTTACTCAGTTAAAAAAAAAAAATTAACACTTTAATCATTTATTTGATCATTTATTTATTTATATCAATGAAATTCTTCCTTTGCTGTCCCCCAATGAATGCCACTAAAAAGTAACTGTATAAGCTGTTCTTTTTAAAATCTTTCCAGTGCTGTTTGCCATCTATTAAGGCACTAATTATCCAAATTCTCCTCAGGCGTGTCTTTTTTCCCCATTTATCTAACTCTTGCTTTCTTCACAGACTGGAATTGAAAATATACCCATCATCAAAGACTTTATTTTTCTCGCTTTTCCTTTTTTCGTGTTTTCTTAATATTTCAACTTTACCTTAAAACACCTTTCAGTAAATTGCTGCTATGTTTCTTGGTTTTAGATTTTGACATTCTTTATATATACATACATATTTGTTGCAGCCTTTATCCAGATATAGACATATCACTAATGAGTAAACTTCAGGACATAATAATTTCAAGAATAATTTCCCAGAGAAGACATGAGCGCAAAACCTTGAGAGGAACCATACACAAAAAGAATGCATCTTCTTCTGGGTAACCCCAGAAAGCAAGAATATTTGTAAACTATTAATCATTAGTCAATAATCACTGAGTCAAATTTTCACATTATAATGCACCCATGGACAAATTTTTCACTTGTGTTAGCTCTTTTGCAAATGTCACAGTACAAGTGATAGTATAGCAGGGCTATGATCAATAAAAATTGCACTTGCAAACATAAGCAGTTTGATGAATAGTCTCCGCTCTTGCTATCGAAAGCAGCCTTGCTGTACTCATGTTGGGCAGCCAGACACAGGAGAGGAGAGTAATTCCATTAAATATTGCTGTATGACTTTTCGATTTTTTTTGTTGAGGACTATCACCAGTCGGGATTAAAACTACAATTACCTTCCCATTACTTTACATTACCAGCTATTTTTTACCTACAGTGGTACCTCCTATGATACTCGATGTTATCTGGTACTCGTATATCAAGACTCGCTAATTTTTTATTTTAAAAAATTATAAAAATATATTTAATTAAAAATTAAAATCTCTAATTAAAAATTTTATTTAACAAATTTTGCTCGTCTTGCATTCCGCTCGCACACCGGGTTACTTGCAATCCAAGGTTCCACTGTACATTTTTTTTGGCAAGCCATATAAAATCTTCTGTATTTCGCTGTATAAAAGAACACAGGTATCTCTTTACACCAATCCTCTGAGGACTTGAACATACAGTGTATTTCTGTTATTTTATGTGCTGCAATGTTAAGCTGCATCTATCCCAAAAAGTTTAGATTTCTAAACTATTTTCTTTAACTTAAAACCCTAAAGCTGTATGTGTTGCTATTTTAAAGTTATTCAGTGTTTGTTCATTGTGAATTTGGGACGAGGCTGTGGGGTGAGCATGCCATTGCATCTCTTCATGGAAAAAATACAAAAGCAATTATCAGTCGAATAGAAACAGAAGGAGGAATGCAAAGAAACAGACACAAACATGAAAGAAGAAGGTCTAAAAATTTTTTTTAAAAAATAACTAAAATACATAATATTTCAATGCTCATATGGAAATGGAATGAATAAGAATGACTATAATTTTTCCCCAATTACGTTTAGGCAACTGCTCTAAATGACAATCCCCTATATATAAAAAATGAACCCAAAATCACAATGATAGTTTTATATTTCTACCTGTGTTGGAGCGACGACGGATACCAAAATCCCAACTGGAAGTGATGTCCACAGATTGAGAAAGATCACAGGGCTGCACATCTCCACTTACAACGCCATCCCCTAACAAACTCATTAATCCACTACCAGCAGGTATGGCACCTAAATAACACTTCTCCAAGTCAACATCATGGTCAATCAGCACCATCTCACACATTCCTGAATCATCACTAGTCACATGGGACTGTCGGATGTGGGCCAGTATAATAGTGGGGTTGTCAAGGAAAGCCATTGGCACCTCCTGATACAGCTTTCTTAAACCATTCACCCCTCCACTTCACATCAAGTTTTGGCACACAAAAAGTCTGATGGTTCGACACCAGTTAATGTTTGTTGTTTCCCCTCAGCAGTGGAGCATTTACGGTTGCCTGAGGAAATGATGAGGAAATGACAAGGAAATGTAAGTACATTTAAGGTGTTATACAGCATATTAATTGATGCACTTAAAACTTTTATGGGGACACCATGTTAACAGTATTTAACATATTAAGAGGTACTCACTACTGTTATGGATAACTACTTTCACATCAACATACACAAATTTATAAGTTGTGCTTAATACAGACAAGTATCATAAATCTAATTGTATAATATATAAATGAAATTACAACAATCTAATGGCATTATGCAAAGTAATATGATTGTTTTAAATGTAAAAAATTAATGCTTTATAAAAAAATTAATTAAATGCCAAAACAAACTAGGCATAAATGCATCACATTAAGTGTCTAATTTCTAAACATTTGCGTGTGCTTTGTGGCAGAGCGGAATCGCGTAACTGTGTTGACAAGTCTTTCAATAATAAAAGTGCTGGGTGGATTGTGTGGTACTGTTTAATTTTCTTTCAGCTTAAGTATTAGCTTAACACTTTTTTAGTATGAATATCATTTGAACCACTAAAAACTTACTCTATTAGGACCACACCATGAATCAAATGATTTTTATGATCATCTGGTTACCAATGATGGTATCTCTGTAATTCAATGGGAGCCACTGCTGATACCAGCAGAAAATTTAAATCAGAATGAGAGGACTGGGAGTGGGCTACCAAGTCTATGTCCTGCCCAATATGTAGTACATATGCAAGTTGCAGACTGGACAGAGGATTCAATACATCCCCCATGCATCGCAAATTGGGCATGGAAAATCTTAAATATCCATTTATTAGACTAAGTTTTGTTTTTAATTTGATATATTTTACTTAAGCTGGAATATGTTTTCCAAATTTTTTATTCTCCAAGTGTGTGTGCCCAATTGATTCATGCAATTACAATATATTACTACAAATCCGAAAATTTTATTAATTTTTTTTTTTTTTTAAATTCCGGTCTACACACATCATTACAGTTGAAACTTAAAAATAAATCAATATTTAAAAATCGGTCATAATTCTAATTCTAACTAACGACGACCAGCTTGCACTGGTGTGCGTGTTATGATTCGTAGCGTGTTTTGTCCCTTCGAGTACTGCATTTTCTCTCCAAATAGCGTCTAGTGTGCAGGCGCAGATAGGTACCTAATAGGCTAAGGCCTTAGCACAATATCGCAATGTTATTCGACTGTTATTTAAACTAACAAGCGTTACCTTCATGCATAATCAACTCGATGGTGAAATATGTTGGCGTCTCCCGTAAAGATTATTACTCGAGTAAAATTCAAGTTAATCAGCGTTTATGAAACACCACAATCAAAATATTCCCATGCTAAAGGCTCTGCTGTTCAATGGTGCGAAACTATCGAAGTTGATCTTTCTACTTCCGGTTTGGTAGGCTTTATTCAAAATAAAAGTCTCACTATTGTTCTCCTTGTTATTAATGCTGCTTGCGAAGCGAAGCACTACTATTATTATTTCACAGGCTTATTATTCTTTTTTGTTTATTTATTATTATTAATACTCCGTGTCAAATCGCGCGGCTTATTCGGGAAAAAGTCAGATCATACTTCCACAAGAGAATTTTTAGGGAAGGGAAGTAATAATAATAATAATAATACATTTTATTTATAATGCACTTTATATGTATAAAGCTATAATAAAAAGGTAAGTTTTAAGACCAGATTTAAAATCATCAACAGTCTGTGGCATCCTCAGATACTCAGGGAGAGCATTCCACAGTCTAGGTGCCGCCGAGCAAAAAGACCGATCTATGGTATGAAGTTTGGTCTTCGAAGATTTCAGAAGATGACCTGAGACAGAGCGGAGATAGGGAGGGGCATCACCATAGATGCACTGGTGGGTAAGAAGGGCAACCTTGTATTCAATTCTGAAACAGGCAGCCAATGAAGAGATTTAAGGATGGCCGTAATATGATCATATCTACGTGCTCATCAATATCCTAGCAGCGCAGTTTTGAATGTATTGAAGCTTTTGGAGGCTTTTTCCAGAAGTCCCAATGAGGAGAGCATTGCAGAAGTCCAGCCTGGAGGAGACAAACGCATGGACTAACTTTTCCGCATCTGCAAATGTAAGTGCTGAACGCAGTTTAGCAATGTTCCTGAGGTGAAAAAAAATTTCTTAAACAGATGTTTGGTATGGGCCTCATACGTCAAATGAGAGTCCATTTTAACCCCGAGGTTAATAACAGATGTAGACAATGGGATATTCTGACCGGAAAAGGTGATGCTATTGATGTTGGCTGTCCTAACCTGGTGTGGGGTGCCTACTGAAATAGTTTCAGTCTTAGAACTGTTCAGCTGCAGGAAAGTTTGCTTCATCCATGACTTTACCTCCTCCAAACAGAGGGTCAAAGTGGGTGATGGCGGAGTAGATGAGGAGGTTGAGTTTATCCTGAGGTAATGCTGAGTATCATCAGCATAGCAATTAAATAAAAAATTTTGCCGGCTGATGACACAGCCCAGATGAAGCATACACAATATAAACAATATAGGACCGAGCACTGAGCCCTGAGGAACACCACAGGAAACACTGTGTGTAGCGGATTTAGCGTCTCCCAGGGCAACATGCTCCGGTCTTCCGGTAAGATAAGATGAGAGCCAGTTGTAAACAGAGTCAGAGAGACCTATAGTATGACATAATCTGTGAAGAAGAATGTTGTGATCAACAGTATCAAAGGCAGAGGTTAAGTCCAACAGAATGAGGAGTGATGGAGAGCCGGCATCCGCCGACATCATCAGGTCATTCGTGACTCTTACCAGAGCTGTTTCCACGCTGTGACAGGAGCGGAAACCAGACTGGAATTTCTCAAATAAATAATTTTGTTTCAGATGAGACTTGAAGCTGTGCAGCCACGACTTTTTCCAGAACTTTTGAAAGGAAAGGGAGATTAGAAATAGGCCTGTAGTTTGCAAGCATTTCTGGATCTAAGGTGGATTTCTTAAGAAGTGGCCTGATGACAACAGTTTTCAGTGAAGGGGGAACATAGCCAGACTGGAGAGAGTGATTTATGATCCTGGTAATCAGGGGTCTTATAGCACAGAGGTTGGATTTAACCAGAACTGCCGGAAAAGGGTCCAGAGAACAATTTGATGGTTTCATCTTTCTGGTAATGACCTCAACCTCTTGCTGTGAAACGTCAGAAAAACAGCTGAAATGTTGAAAAGTCCCTGGCCGTGGGTCATCCATCAAGTCAGGCAGTGCAGAGGAACTGGATATTGACGAGTGGATGGTGTCCACTTTTTTCCTGAAGAAAGTAATGATGTTATTGCATCTCTCCTCTGTAGCTTCCAGATAAGATTGAAATTGCGGTTTCAGGAGGTGATTAATAGAAGAGAACAGTTGCTTCGAATTTCCAGAGTTATTGTTAATGATATTTGAGTAAAACTGTGATCTTGCAGCTCTCAGCGCACTTGCATACTCCTTCTGATTTTCTTTGTAAACTTGCTTGTCCTGAGGCCTGTAAACGTCGCTCAAGAACACACCCAGCTGTCTTCATCTTCCGCAATTCACATGTATACCAGGGGGCTGAACGTGAGAAGCAGACCGTTCTATGTATGACAGAGGCATAGAGATAGAGGAGACTGCTGAGGGATTTGTTGTAAAAGTCCACTGACTCGGTGACTGAGGAACATTCAACAGAGGAGAGTTCCTGAAGATCTTTGCTCTGAGTGTCTGGGTTGATCTTTTTCAAATTTCTGTAACATATTTGCCGTTTTGTTTTAGTGGGGGAACAAGGGGGAGTGACAGCTCCATTGAAATGACATTGTGGGCAGACATCCCCAGATCATACACCAAAAGGTTGCTAATAGGGACAGAATTTGTAATAACCAGATCCAGGATATGACCTCTGGAATGTGTAGGAACATGAACATGTTGTTGAAGATTGAGGCAGTCCAGTAGATGCAAAAACTCAGCTGCCAAATGGCAGGAGGGGGTGTCTACATGAACATTAAAATCCACAAGTATAATAGTGCTGGAGGAAGTGGTAAACACTGGGCTTGGTTTAGGGGGTCGATAAATAAGCAGAATTGTCATGGGAAGAGAGACTTTACATTTAAATGTAAGGCATTCAAATGAAGACAGCGTAGGCACAGGAAGGGGACACAGATCCAGTTGCTGTCGGTATAATACAGCTAAGCCACCACCACGTCCAGTGCTGCAGGCTTTCTCCAGGTAGCTATAGCCGGGAGGACACGCCTCATTTAAAGCAAAAAAAAACCTCAGGCTGATGCCATGTTTCTGTTATACACATAAAATCCAAGCCTTTGTCCATAATATGATCTTGTATAAAAACTGATTTATTTGAGAGAGATTGTGAATTAAAAAGTTCAATTTTGAGCATTTTCGGCGAAGTATATTTCTGTAATTTTCCACTCCGCATTTTCTATCCAGCTTCGTGAGTGGTGATCTCGGAAGTTTTCCCGAACTGTCCGACAGAAATCTCGCAGTGCTTCTCGTGGTGTATTCCGAGCTATAAACACCTGGAGCGTCATTGCTCTGATGACATGTTTGATGCGTAAACCAATACCCAGTCTTTCAAATGACTTTACGACCACAGATGTTAGATCAGAAGAGACCAGCAGTTTCAAATTTACAGGAGGACTTATTCAGATTGCCTACCAGTCGATTACTACAGAGCTGGGGGATGGCATCGTGTAGTTAGCAATGGTAATAATACTGGGTGATTCACTCAAAAGAGGCCCAAATATTCTGTAATAACTCTTGCTAGGACAAAGCAATCTGAACGAAAAATACAATGTGCTCCTCAGTATATGGTGCTTCGAACATGCCGGGATGCCATTGAGTCTGACCGATGAGGTAGGCCCCAGACAGACATCGCTCTGTTTAACATTGTACCCCTTCACTCAGTCACTTGCTTTCTCATCAGGGTGGTGGTGTACAGTTATGAGCAGCGCGTCTTCATAGTGCGAACCTATTAGGTCACCAATTCGTTTAAATGATTTTAATTTAGGAATATGGTGTTCCTGGCACACTCTCAATGAGTATTGTTCAGAAGATGGTACAGAAACTGGAAACGACAGGATCATTGATCCCTTCTCATGGTGGAGGCTGTCTGAAAATGTTGCAGGGCGTAATCGGTTGTGGAAAATTTGAAGGGAAATATCCAATGTGAAATGGCTGCTATTCCACCATTATCCTGGCTGGAAAGTGGAAGTCCAGGAACATGGAGCACCGTGTAGAAAATGGAGATCACTTCCAGCATCAATTACACATACATCAAGGTATGTAGCATATTTTTCTGGTTCAGATTACTTAATCATAACTTAATAACTTCATTACTTACGCAAGAGTTATTGAAGAATATTGAGGGCCTCTTTTTAGTGAATTACCCTTTATAATATACTGTGGCTTCTAAACCAGTGGGCCACTGTCCATGCATGATGAGCTGATCCTGCTAAAAAATACAATAATAATAATACATTGTGTTGGCCTACAGCAAAAATGCCAGGTATGCCAGATTACCTATCCAGCCCAGATCCATAGTAGTGTTGCTCAGCATCACCACAATTCACTTACAACGACTTTCATTTGTTTTCATCAGTCAAATCATCATTACCCAGTTGAACACTGGTCTACTGTTTAACTCAGTGTGGTGAATAATGTACACTATTACAATCTTAAGACTGGGGGAAATATTCCAAGTATTCGCATTTCGCACTAGTGGATCATAACCGAGTTGCTTCAAAATGTTAAAAGAAGAATAAGGAGCGAAAAATGATGACAAAAACAGAGATTGGAAATTTATTGAAAACTGCATTTAAACTCAATCAGACTGTTCATCAGCTGATCAAAAGTTTAAGACCAGAGCCCCAAAATACTCACAACAGAATTAAAAGTGTCAAATAAGGACTTCGTAGTGAGTAGCGCCACTGTACTCGCACTGTTCCTGCTGCAACATGTCCACATAGCCTGCTGCCGTTTGACACCTATTCTCTATCTGAAGTACCGTTTTTTCCCATTGAAGGAAAAAGCACCCCAGATCATGATAGAGCCTCCTCCAGTGGGATCTCCGTGTCATGCCAGCATTGTTGGAAGCCATCAGGACCATCCAGATAAATGTTTTTCTCGTCCAAGAATAAAACTTTCTTCCATCTTTGTTTAGTGCTCGCTTGCAAGTTCCAAAACGGGCAAGTTTGTGGTGTGGGAGGAGACAATCCCAGGAGAGGATTTTTTTCTTTTAGCCCTTCTCTTGCAGATGCTGTCTTATGATTATTGCGCTGCTGTCAGAATAAGTAAGGGCCCTATTTTGGGTCGAGGATCGGCTTTGAATCCTCTGGCTCAGTGCAGGTGAATTTTTTTGGGGTCTACCACTTGATACTTT
Organism: Clarias fuscus; assembly: GCA_030347435.1. NCBI lineage: Eukaryota > Metazoa > Chordata > Actinopteri > Siluriformes > Clariidae > Clarias > Clarias fuscus. The sequence continues at coordinate 11,333,253 of CM059212.1, forward strand.
TGTCCAATAACTCACAGGATCTTTTAAGAAATTTAAAATGTCTGTCTTACTGCATCCAATCTCAGCGGCAATCGCACCCTTGTGAGAGCCCTTGCGCAGCAATCCTGCCATGTTCAAAAACAGAAAGGATTTTTGCTTTTGCAATTAGATCATGACAGTGTGACTGTCTGAAGGACAATAACATTAAAGCCATATTTTTTCATATTTTTAAAGGCTTTTGATGAGCTGATGACCAGCCTGGTTCAGTGAAAATGCAGTTTTAAATAAATTGCCTACACGCTATTTTTTGTCTTTTGCTCTTGTTTCTTCTTTTGGCATTTAGAAGCAGCACTTACAACTTGGTTATAATCCACCAGTGTGAATACTTGTTACATTTTCCCTGATTTTAAGATTTTGTTCATATTTTTGTTTCATATAACAGACTTAATAGATCCAGGAAAAAGGCATGCTCCTTAACGATCTGAAATTATTTAAATATATATTTTGAAGTAGTTAATAAACTACATTAGGGTTTATGAGTACAAATATTTAAAGCTATGCTTTTAATGGGCACTCAAAAATGTACTCAAATATACAATATATGCTTTTGTAGTTAGTTTATTTAACATAATTTAAAAAGCAAAGCAACAACGCATTTTTTCATCTAAAATCAATCAGGGTTTATTACAGTCCTACCAGTAGCCTTATAGTAATGTTTAGCAATAGAATATTTTCATATATGGCCAAAGGTACAATCAAAAATATAAAAATTCAAAAAGGTCTATTATAGGAAAATACTCAAGCTACAATCTATGAACATATCTATTATTATTGAACACGTATGTATTACACATGGTAATAGATATTGGCAATGTAGGGATTTAATACATATAAAAACCATATGTCACATTATAGAAATTAATATTAATTAGTTCTCCAATTATATTATGATTAAGTTTATGCACAGCACTGTGACAACTGGCATTTCTATACAGCTGGAATATTAAGCCATGGTGCAACAATGTAAAAAAAATCGGCAGATCGGTGTAGTGAAGAGAAAAGTCAATATATGACATGTATAAAATAAACTTAGAGTAGAGTTCTGATTAATAATATAAAAGCAAGAAAACTACAACAAATAATAGACATTTTAAATAAATAGAAAGTCTGGAATCTGAGTGTAATATTAAGGGAAATGCATAGGACCTCACTGAACAGTAGTTTTTAGGGCAATCTAAACAGAAACCACTGATAGTCTATTGTGTGACAGAAAACCTGAATGAGTACATGAATGCAACACTGCTGAGGCATACAAAACCTGTCAAGTGTTTGGATCAGTCAGTACAGACATTTTACAATCCTTTCAAACAAGACGATACATGTGATACCTGAATGCTTTAAAAAAAACAAACAAAAAAAACACGTATTCCAGAAATGCAAGTGTTTTATTATATGAAAAAGCAGTGATGCCTAACCATATAGGAAGTAAAACATTATTGACACTTGAATTTATTTGTCATTTGCACAAAAAACACCTTCAAAATTATTACATTATAGAATCTACAACAGTATTTACAAAATACAAAATAAACGTGGTCAGAGTACACCATATAAAAGTAATAATTTCATTTATTACTCAGGAATTCAGGAAAAAATCATTTGTAAGGCACCATTTAACCAAGCAGTAGAAATGAAAGCACAGGAGAGAGAATTGACAAAATAAACTGCCATGGGCATTTCAGTTTTTCCCCAATGCACAGTGGAAAATGTAATTACATTGCAGCTAAATGTATAGTACGTTCCAAGTACATCTTTGAAAATGTATTGTCATAAAATAATTACACTTGTGTGTGTGCTTGTTTAAATAAAGGTCAGGTGGTTTAGTTTGAACATTTTGCTCTTAACATATTCCATAAATTACACTCAGCAGTGTATTACACAAGTAATTTATTAAAATGAATCCTTAAACAAATAGTCCTGAATGCAATACTTTACACAACTGAAATGAATTAATACCACATAAACCCAATTTTCAGGTGAGGATGTGGCAAAAAACAAAACAAAAAAAAAAACAGGCAATAACAAAGCAATTGGTCAATTTTGTTTTCTCACTGGTGTCATGGTGTCTGGTGTCAACTTGGACATAAAAATTCTAATATTGAATACCCTTTGCGATATCTATCTGCAGTTATAGAAATATATAGTATGTGGTAAAAATACTGACATTTTAACATGAAAAGCCAATACCTAGTTCCCTGGTAACTGGCTCAAAAATTGCTACATCAGCAATTCATTCAGTCATGTGACAAGAAATGTGCAAAATATTATCTTATGTAGCAATGGACTTTAGGGAAAAATATTTGGGTATTCCCATTTGTGAATGAGGGAAAAAATACATGTTAGCCAGGGTTTATTTGAAGCTATTTTTTCCTGACTGAAGACAGTTCCCTAAGAATTTCAGCAAACTTGGGACGATTTTCGGGTTTGTAATCCCAGCACCTCTGCATGATTTTGTAGACCTCATCTGGGCACTTCTGTGGGCACAACATTCTGTAACCTGCAAACACAGTAACAGTTTTGATTAGCCAATGCCATAGTGAATTAAACATTGATTAGAATGTTTTGCCTAGTTAAAATAAAACTAATCGACAAAAACATAACTACACATCTGTTGTTTTCCATGCCTTAAGGCTAGTTTATACCTTTTTCGACTTGTTCACGAGCTTGCTGGTTGGTCATGCCTGGATAAGGACATACTCCCAGGCTAAAGGTCTCCCACAACAGGATCCCATAGCTCCACACGTCACTCTCTGAGCTGTATCTCCCTGTGGGAATTTACACACATTTTTTTTTTTTTTTTTTTTACATAGATACTACTAATAAAACGATCAAGTGTGACAAGCTCTCAAAAGGTAGAGCATTCTGCATTTTAGTGTCCTGGATCATTGAGGAGTGTCTCTACATCATGGCAAAAAGATAGCAAATCAACCATGACCTCAGAAAAGTAACAGTTAATGCTCATCAATCTGGGCATTCCATTTCCAAACAATTTGAAATTTAACATTCTACAATGGGAAAGACAGTTTAGTCTTTAAGAACTTGCCAATTGGGCCTCCGAGTGGCGCAGTGGTTAAAGCGCTCGCCCTATCATCCGGAGATCGCTAGTTCGAATCCCGGGTGGTGCTGTAACCTCTCACAGCCGGAGGTCTAGAGAGAGCTGATTGGCCGAGCTCTCTCAGAGGGGAGGGATGAGAGGTACTTAGTGCTCCTACATTAATCACGGCTCTACAGCCATTCAGGGGCGTCTGTGAGCTCGCGCAACAGAGGGAGCGGATAGCGCTGTCCTCCGAGTGTGTTACGCCACCCCCAACGGTGCGCGAGCGAGCAGTTCGAAAAGATGCGGTCGGCTGGCGTCACGTGGTTCGGAGGAAACACGTGATAGTCTTCGGCCCTCCCGGCTGAGTGGTAGTAGTAGCCTTAATGTGGGAGCCCCCTAGTGACGGGGAGGAATTGGACACGACTAAATTAGGGAGAAAATCGGGAAAAAAAAAAAAAAAAAAAAACTTGCCAATTGTCCTAGTCATAGCCCTTGCAGCAAATTCAGTACAATTTCTGCCTTTTCAATGCACAGAAATATAAAGAAAAACCTCAAGACCTACATCATATGACATACATGCCTCTTTAAGCACATTCAAGGAATAAGACTAAACAAAGAAAAGAACTGAAAACTATGACTTTCATGGTGGGATAGCTAGGAATTTTTCTCTAAATTTGAGAATTTTTTAAGGCAATTGGGGCAAAAAAGTAGACGCTATCTTTAAAAACCGATGGAGGTTTTGAGCTGTACACACATGCATTCTCGCATAAACAACTACACTTTGTGACACAATAACAGTAATATTTTGAACATTTTGCAGGCCGTTTGAAAAAACCAGAGAATAAAGAATAAACCAGATGTTGGGTCAAAATAACCCATCCAGGTGTTTACAGAAAAAAAACAGCATTCTTTAGAGTGTATTTTTTTAGTTATTCTAATGTTCTATTCTGAAAGTCTATTTTTCCATTTATTTTATATTTAAATTTGATGTCTTTAAATGTAACACTTAAAAAATAAAAAACTATAAACCGATTGTGAGCTACTGAACTTGATCGTCTGTCTAAACACCATTTAACCAAATTTCTTTTTTACTTTTTTCTTAATACTAGTGTAACAAACATTCTTGGGATCCATGGTGCTATGTTTTCAAAAAATATTGCACAAAATGCCAAAAAAAACGCAACTGGCTTGATCCAGCCAAAGTTTTGGTTTGTTAATCGAAAATTTGAAAGCTGAGGCATTCATATGCCAAGGGTCCACTGTATGTATTTTTGGTGATACATAAGAGTTTTTCTTTTATTTATAAAGATCGGATAAGCACCCAAAATTGTTTAATTAGAGAAAGCAACATAGGATTCAAGGAGGGCACACTTTCATTTATATATATACTTGGCCAGGGCTTCTTTAGCACAAATTACTGCATCATTGTGGCATGGCATAGAGCTTCTGGCAGTGCTGAAGTGTTATTGAAAATCAGGTTGCTTTGATAGCACCCTATTCCAGAACAATGGGTACATCTTTATAAGAAGGGGAATCACAGTAAGCAATGCACCCATCATGCATATGGGTAACATAGCATAACATATATTTATACAAACATACATATATACATACATACAGTGCATACCACAAAATGCAGATTAGAGAAAAAAAATATTTCCGGAAAAAAAAGCAACAAAAAAAAAGAGAGAAGGGAGAAATGTGACCCTGCCCCTCTTGCAGGAATTCTGGAGGGGGCCTGGGAATATAGGTAAGGAGATAGATGACGAACAGAAGGGGGCCAATGGAAAGAGCTTAGGGAAACACCACAGCTGACTGGGAAATGGTGTAAACGTTTTTTTTATTAAACAAACTGGGTACTTTCAGAGGTATGAAGTAAGGCAAGAGGGATGTTAGTTATGCCAATAGCAGCTGAGCAGTTTAGTAAAATAGTGTGCGAGATAGTGTTCCTTATTCCTTATGTTGCTGAGACTAGACCTGGCTAACAAAAAGAGGCTGTTATATGATCAGTTATACAGTTTGCCAGAAAGCTGCACGAGTTACAGTATTAAACACCTCCTATCCTCACACAGAGTCTGGTCCTAATGGCCAGATCCTGCTGGAGTCCTGCTCCAGAGGCTTATACAGGGGGCACTATTTATGATGGGTGCATCGTTTCATATGCTCCAATGTTCAATGAACAAGGGCTAAATAAGACCTTGAGACCCTTTTCATCCAGTCTACATTTTTTTTGTGGATTTGAAGAAGGCATATGATCGGGTCCCCCAGGATTTTCTGTGGGAAGTACTGTGGAAGTATAGGGTGAGGGCATCACTTCTCAGGGCCATCCAATCCCATTACGTCCAAAGTAAAAGCTGTGTTCAGGTAAGTCGGACTTGTTTCCAGTGGGTGTATGCCTCTGCCAGGGATGTGCTCTGTCACCAATACTGTTTGTGATTTTCATGGACAGGATATCAAGGCGCAGACATGTAGGAGAGGGAATCCAGTCTGGTGGATCGGTTTGCAGCCAAGTGTGAAACGGCAGGGAGGAGGATTAGCACCTCGAAATCTGTGGCCATGGTTCTCAGCAGAAAACCGACCGATTGTCTACTCCAGATAGCAAGCAAGTCATTACCGCAAGTGAAGGAGTTTAAGTATCTCAAGGTCTTATTTAGGAGTGATGGAACATTGGAGCGTATGAAGCGATGCACCCATCATAAATAGTGCCCCTTTTATAAGAGTCTGGAAGCAGTATTATTATCTGGTGTTGCTTCAGTTAGCCAGGTCTAGTCTCAAAAACATGATGAATAAAGTAACACTATCTCGCACACCATTTTACTAAACTGCTCAGCTGCTATTGGCATCACCAACATCCCTCTTGCCTTACTTCATACCTCTCTGAAGGTACCGAGTTTGTTTAATTAAAAAATAGTTTACAACCTTTCCCAGTCAGCTGTGTTGTTTCCCTAGGCTCTGTCTTTGGCCCCCTTCTGTTCCTCATCTGTCTTCTCCCTCTTGGTCTGATCTTTATAAAAGTCAGTATACATTGTTATGCAGATGATGCACAACCTTGTATCTCCACAAAGCCTGACTCTCTTCTTCCAGTCTCATGTCTCACCAATTACTTAAAGTAAGTAAACACTTGGTTTTCCTGCAACTTTGTCAAACGTAACAGCTTAAACTTAAAAGACAATTGTTCTCTTCATTGGGTCAAAATCAACTCTATTCAAATGGTGCAACAGTTTCTCACTCTGCATAGATGGTTCCTCAGTTTCTCTCTCCCCTCAGGTCAAAAACCTGGGGGACATACAGTATTTGACAGCACTTGTTGATTCGAGTCCCATGTTAACAGTGTCTGCAGATCACATAATCTCCAGCTCTATAACATTCCTCACCCCTGGCCATTCCTCACTCCACCTACTGCTGCCACTCTCATACATGCATTGGTCACCTCCCGCATTGATTACTGTAATTCACTTTTAACTGGTTTACCACAAAATCTCCTCCATAAACTTAAACTTATCCAGAAAATCTACTACCTGTATCATAACCATAATACCTATAACGCATCACATCACACCCACCCTTCAACAACTCCATTCACCCGAAGGTCAGACTGCAATGCTCAGAGAAATACAAATAAACCAGGACTCACTGAGCATGTTAAAGCTCATGACAGCACAACTGAAGGAAGACATGAACAAGGATGGCTTTTTCGGAAATGTTGCCAGCAGAAAGCCTCTTCCATTTAAAAAATCCTAGAAGCAGGACTTAGGTTCACAAAACTGGATCTGATCAAATAGCAAGACTTCTGGAACAATGTCCAATGGACAAATGAGACCAGTGTGGAGTTGTCTTAATGCCCACAGCCAAACAGTATTTCAGCAGCAATGTATAGCAACCTCATACCTACTGTCAGGTACAGTAATCCAAAGCACACATCTGTCCGACAGCTACAACTTGGTCAAAACTGGGCCATCCAACAGGACAATCATCTGAATAACACCAGCAATTTACATCATACAAAAATCTACTTTTCAGAGAAATTATGAGGATTTCCTTCAGGAACAACAAAATCAATTCATCTATCAGTCTATCTATCTATTTATCTATCTACCTACATACCTATTCATCCATCCATTCATCTAGGATGAAAAATTAAAGCATCAATGTTTGGGAATAGCCTAGTCAATGTCCAGACCTCAACACAATTAAAATGCTGTGCCGGAACCTTAAGATACGAGTCTGGTTCCTCTCAAGGGTTCTTCCTATTTCCATCTCATTCTATTTCATCATTCTGATTCATACACATTTTCTAATATTTCATACACATTTCCATAGTTTATTTTTGATTCTGTAAAGCTGTTTTGCGACAATAACAATTGTTAAAAGCACTATACAAATAAAACTGAATTGAATACTAAATAATGGGAGGTTTTTAGTATTGCCCACATGTTTTACTTTTTGGCTTAATAAATAATGCCACTATAACACAAGTTATATGTTGTTCATCTGAGTATTTCCCAGTATCAAGACCTGCTACGATCAGATGATTATGTTTCTACACAAAAAAAAAATCTAAAAAAACAAAATAAAAAGAGAATTAAAAAGAGAGGATACTAACTTTTGAACATGACTATATTGCTGGGTAGCAGCATATGCAAGATGCCAGTGTGATGACAGTTTTACAGAATTTCTCTTCCATCTCCATGCTGCCTCCTTCCCAGCAGGCCACTGCATAAAAGATGGCAAAGGCCACGTCTGTGTCATAGAAAATTCTTCATAATTTCCTGCACACTTTAAAGGATCTCAATCTCCTCAGCAGTTGGAGGCAACTTTGGCCCCTTTTGTAAAATTGTATTATTATTGTTGTATTTTAATCTGTATTATCTGATCACTCCAGTTTATTGTTTAGATAAAGACGCAGGGATTTGAATCTGTCCACTATCTCAATATGCAAACCCTGGATGTTCACCGGAGTAATGTATGCAGATTTCCTATGGAAGTTCCTGCGTTTTACTGGGGTTTAAGTCCAGGTGTTCACACTTGCACAAGTTGACAAATTTCTTGATGGCCTTACTATATATTCCTGTTTGGTCCTCTCTGATACATAACCAACAATGGCTGTATCATTGGAGAGCTTCTGGAGGTGACAGTTGTTTGTGTTTGCTTAGGGACTACCAGACATTAGACACAGTACTGAGGCCTCATATACTGTGGTCTGATTAATCTGAGGTTGTATCTGCCTAATACAGAGACCCACTTTGACCAGACAACTTATTAAATTGTTTCCCCAAATAGAAAAATAGAATTAAGAGTGGGACCATTAACTTTTGAACATGACTATATGAGAGATCAAATACATGTTGCTGAAGATACTTTAAGGTGTATATTTTCAGTGAATTGAATTTTCAAAATCTTAACATTTTTACTTTACATTATGAAGACATATTTCAATTCCATCACCTGAATTAAAAAATGGATGTCTTGTGTGATACAGTGCAGGTACACATCTCTAGCCAGATTGACATGGCAGTGTTGAGCATAAATCATATTGCTGCTTAAACTGGTTTAGTACAAACCATATCTGCAATAGTTTATATTACATCTTATGTTATATTCATATCTGCAGATTTAGAGCAACAGACTCAAAGAGTCTATACACATCCTTGAGGCTCAGCAACGTTTTTAAGTCAACTGACTTTTGGTTATATGGTGACGGAATAAACTGGCCATTCAGCACATTCAGGTGAATGTCCTTGTGATGGAACAAGTTTAATTTACACAGATTTCATGTTTAGTGTTTAATTTGATAAGAGTCTTAACTGTTCTGTACAATTTATTAATGCAGTAATTTTCCTAATGACCTTATTAATGGTTTACAGCCCCATGTAGTGGCAAATTTAGCGCAACTTTAAACCGCAATTTCAGGTGTTTACCTAATTCAGGAAATAGAAAGTAAGCAACAGCATCGCTTGTAAGTATTTCTTGATTTACCATAACTGTTCATTATATTTGTATATAAATGTGAACTGTTGTGGTTAAAGTGAATTGATTGGCCATTTTTTATTAAGCTGTAGTATTGACCACGTTGTGTTGGCATCATGCAGCTGTGCTGTATATGTGCATATAGAAAGGATGTTTGTTTCATTATTGACATTATTATTTAATGTGCTCATTAATTTATTTGTAGTTTCACTCCATACCCAGGTTTAAGACCATTAAACCTGTGGACATCAAACATATTGTCGTCAGTTTTGTGTGAGGGAGGGGAGTTTATCTGACTGTCAATACGAACACCAAGACTGTTCTGTCCTCAGCAAAGCTATCAACATAATAACAATTATGTGCAATTTATTTATGCATGTCAGTAATATGCATGTCATCTTCATATAGGTAATTTAATTTACAGTCCTAGTTTATCCCATCAACAGCAATTTTCACCTGATGGCTCATGCGAATTCCAGGACAATTATGCCAAGATTTATCAGGCTCAAATTATGAAATAGTCGTTCTGAGAGTACAATTTTCAATTATTAACCTGCCACCACTGAATCTTGACCCTAACCCCACCACTTAGTCTTGACCCCTTACCCCCTGAAAGTCTTTAGAATGTGCTGGAGAATTCTACTGAGCTATTCGATTCTTGCTTCATCAATAAAAGAGCTGGGCAAAAAATTAATAGAGCTCTAGATGGAGATACATAAGTGGTGATATACAAGCCTGTTGAAATAATACCAAGCAAAATGTGCGAGACTCCATAGATGTTTATGTAAAATGACTATCACCATTAATAATTAAATATTTTCTTAAATAACCATACAGATGTTACTCAACCAGAATTGGACTGCTACCGTTGCGGCACATGTCGGCGGCATTAGGGATTTGCATTTGCTGGCTTTACACTGCTAAGTGGCGCTATAACCATAGACTGAGACCTCAGGTCTTAGTTCATTCTCTCGGCAGCTGCACATAATACTGTAGCACATAAATTCAAGCCAAACATTATAATTAAACGAACGCATAATCACAGTACTAAAATTACAGTACAAATTTAAAATATAGTAATATATATATATATATAGTAATTTCCTATTTCCATCGAATTTAACGAAAGTAAATGTTAACACTGAGATTTTATCATGTGTAATTAAAAAATCCACAAAAGGGTTTTGTGTCATCTTATTCTTTGTGATTTTTATTTATAGTAAATTTATTAACTGAAATAAATTAAACTAAATAAGCATGAAATTCAAACAAATCGATGTCAGTCAGCAGCGCTGGTGTTTTTTCATTCTTATGATAAGAATGAAATGTAGTATGCTGTTATGATCATCATAATTTTCTTTAATAAATAATGAACAAAAAAATTTTATTGTACAGTCGTGGCCAAAAGTTGAGAATTACATAAATATTGGAAATTGGAAAAGGTGCTGCTTAAGTTTTTATAATAGTAATTTGCATATACTCCATAATGTTATGGAGAGTGATCAGATGAATTGTATAGTCCTTCTTTGCCATGAAAATTAACTTAATCCCGAAAAAGACTTTCCACTGCATTTCATTGCTGTCATTAAAGGACCTGCTGAGATCATTTCAGTAATCGTCTTGTTAACTCAGGTGAGAATGTTGACGAGCACAAGGCTGGAGATCATCTGCACGCACAGTGAGTCGAAGACTTTTGGAAGATGGCCTGGTGTCAAGAAAGGCAGCAAAGAAGCCACTTCTCAAAAAAAAAAAAAAAAACATCAGGGACAGATTGATCTTCTGCAAAAAGTATGGCGAATGGACTGCTGAGGACTGGGGCAAAGTCATATTCTCGGATGAAGCCTCTTTCTGATTGTTTGGTGCATCTGGAAAAAGGCTTGTCCGGAGAAGAAAAGGTGAGCGCTACCATCAGTCCTGTGTCATGCCAACAAGCATCCTGAGACCATTCATGTGTGGAGTTGCTTCTCATCCAAGGGAGTGGGCTCACTCACAATTTTGCCCAAAAACACAGCCATGAATAAAGAATGATACCAAAACACCCTCCAACAGCAACTTCTTCCAACAATCCAACAACAGTTTGGTGAAGAACAATGCATTTTCCAGCACGATGGAGCACCGTGCCATAAGGCAAAAGTGATAACTAAGTGGCTCGGGGACCAAAACGTTGAAATTTTGGGTCCATGGCCTGGAAACTTCCCAGATCTTAATCCCACTGAGAACTTGTGGTCAATCCTGAATCAACTGAAACAAAGATCTAAAAGCAGTTTAGCAGCAAACTTTGTGAAAACTAATATTTGTGTCAGTCTCAAAACTTTTGGCCACGACTGTCCATTTCTAAATTACAGTAGCACATAGTGCATTGCATGCAGTTTTAGTCAAAGCGCACGCATGCTGATTTACACTTGAATAAAGAAACAGACAGGATCAGCCATTAATTTCCATCGACTTGTTTGTGGTGAAATTAATAAGTCTTTTTTCCAAAAAGTTTATTGCCAAATAAATGTTTGTCATTAAATTAATGTTACATATAAAAAAAAAAACGACGTATGTCAGATTCTCGTCTCCTCACGCGCATGATGACGTGGAAAGTGAGAATGGGTTGTGGGTAATCTAGATTCTTGCGAATCATGCATCTGCATTTGATCAGGTGTGTCTCCCCTGCGCGCTCAACGCGTTTTCGTGCGTACGTCTCTTTTCTCTGCTCGCTCACCTTTGTCCAGTGTTACAAAACTGCCACTAAACTACTGTAGACAATCACAGACTTCCACACACTACTTCTGATTGGCTGTTTCTTCTCTAATAAGCTGGCACTATACACCGCATAACGGAATTCAATTCAATTTTATTTGTATAGTGCTTTTAAAATGGTCATTGTCTCAAAGCAGCTGTACACAATCAAAAGAAAGTATAAATAAATATTATAGCATTTGCACACACGCGCGGGCATCTTTAAATTTGAACAGAAAATAATAGTGGGCTGGTAGGCACGTTATTTTTCATATAACTGAATGAAGTTTAATTTGAATTAAGTTAAATTTACACAATAAATTAATAATTGTGTTTGCTTTAGACTTGTGCAATTGTGTGTAAATAGCTTTTTTAATGTATATCATATGTTTGTGTTTAACACAGTTTTATTACAGTTTGTAATCCTTAATTTACCTTAGTTTACAGGGGGGATAATTGATAATCAGTGTTCATATTTTGACTCACCTCAAATATGGATAATCATCTGAAACATGCAAATTTACATGGCCACTTGCTCTAACGTTAACCTAGTGTTTATGCTGAATAGTAGTGCGCTCTCACTGCATTACATGTGTGACAACAAAACGTTATGATTTTGTGAACTTGAGCGCGTGACGAAATTAACCAAAACTGTGCATACTTGCCTCACAGACGTGAAAAATATACACCTTTAGAACACGAAGTGTCTGCTTTTACATAAACTAATGGAAAACAAATTTCAGATGATGTAATAAGCAAGAAACGTGAATATACTGTAGGCCCCTCCTCTGTAGCAGCGATTAGTCTTTTTGCAAAATGTCAGTTTGCGCCCCCTGTCATAGCGGTGAATGAGACGGTAAAGCACATTCTGGTCTTCTACCTACTGTACATGACTAAATAACCATATGTCATTAAATAACCATACGTCTTTTTTTAATGCAATTAGTCTTGTGTTTTCTAATTACAGACCAATCTCCAAGCTACCATTTTTGTCTAAGATTCTGGAGAAAGTAGTTTATACACAACTAATAAGTTATCTTAGTGAGCATGGAATTCTTGGGGTTTTTCAGTCTGGTTTCAAGGCTCTTCACAGTACTGAAACAGCTCTGTTAAGGGTCTTAAATGACATCTATCATATTATTGATTCTGGTGATTCTCTGATTTTCTGCTGCTTGATTTAACAGCTGCCTTTGACACAGTAGACCATGACATCCTTCTGTCACGCTTAGAACATTGGGTGGGAATTATGGGGGACAGCTCTAGACTGGTTTAGGTCCCATCTTACTGATAGAACATTTTTGGTTAGTCTTGGAGATCTGGTGTCCTCATCAGCTCCTCTGACATATGGGGTCCCACAGGGTTCTATCCTTGGACCTCTTCTTTTCTCGTTATATTTGTTGCCGCTTGGTTATATCCTGAGAAAACATGGCATCTCCTTTCATTGCTATGCAAATCTATCTCCCGTTAAAACAGAAGGAAGGCTACTCTGTCAAGGCTGTTAACATGTCTAGATGACATAAAAGCATGGTTAGCCCCAAATTTTTTTAATTTTAATGATAAAAAGACAGAGGTTTTGGTATTTGGTCCTAGTGCCAGAGGTAGAGTTCCACCTCTGGATTTAGGAGCTTTGGAGCAGTATGTTAAACCCACAGCGTCAAATTTAGGTGTTATTTTTGACCATGGCCTTAAATTTGATAAACAGATCAGTGCTGTGGTTCGGTCCAGTTTCTTTCAGTTAAGGCAACTGGCAAAACTTGTACCTGTTTTGTCCTTTAGGCTTTTCGAAATAGCCATCCATGCCTTCATCACCACTCACATTGATTACTGCAATGCCCTGTATTTTGGGGTTTCTCAAGCAGCATTACATCGGGTACAGCTGATCCAAAACTCTGCTGCTCGACTATTAACGTCTACGCGGAAAAAAGAGAACATACCTCTCCAGTTCTGGCTTCTCTTCATTGGCTCCGGGTACAGTACCGAATAATTTTTTTAATTCATATCAAGTTTGCCGATGACACGACCGTGATGGGTCTCATCAGCAAGAACGACGAGTCAGCGTACAGAGAGGAAGTGCAGAGGCTAATGGACTGGCGTAAAGACAACAACCTCTCTCTGAACGTCGATAAGACAAAAGAGATGGTTGTTGACTTCAGGAGGACACAGAGCGATCACTCTTCGCTCAGCATCGACGGCTCTTCTGTGGAGATCGTCAAGAGCACAAAATTCCTGGGTGTCCACCTGGAGACCTCTCTGCACAAGAAAGCCCAATAACGTCTTTTCTTCCTGAGAAGGCTGACACAGCTTTCCATCACCAATCCTCACCACCTTCTATAGAGGAACTATTGAGAGCATCCATTGGGGTCTCGCTTCCCTCTATCGAAGACATGCACTACACGCTCCATCGGCAAAGCCACCAGCATTGTGGCTGACCGGACACACCCCTCACACTCACTCTTCACTCTCCTGCCATCTGGAAAAAGGTACCGAAGCATTCGGGCACTCACATCCAGACTATGTAACAGTTTTTACCCACAAGCCATACGTCTCCTCAAAACAAAGGGACTGGACTGATAAACACACACACACACACACACACACACACACACACACACACACACATCATTCAGACGAACTAAATAACATCTGGACTGAACTGATAAACACACACATGCACAATCACACTGATCTACAACCATCTTAATTTGTTCATACCCACCTACCTGTGCTGCTCTTTGCAATTTTTGCACAATATTTATTTCACTCGCTATTTGCACACAATATTTTTGTCACAATGTCAATTGTTTACTTCTGCTCTTCACACTACCCCAACTCATGCCTCATTACAAAAAAAAAAAGTACTGTAACGTGTTACATTGTTGTGTTTGTCATGTAGTTCTTTGTTTGCACATTTGCACGTGCACTTTGTTGTCTATTGTGTATTTTTGTATAGAAATTGATAGTTTTTTTAGATTAACTTAAAAATGTAAAAATGTAAATCTGTCATATCTGAGCCAGTCAGCTAATTAGATCCCTTAGTTAGCTAGCTGGTTCCGGTAAAGTGTGCTGTTAATTTATGTTGTTGCATGTATGTAGCTCCTTGGTCCTGGAGGAACGTTGTTTCGTTTCCCTTTGTACTGAACTGTATATGGCCTACTTGACCTCAGGCTGTTGATGTTTCTATCCACTGTGCAGATCTCTCGCACACCCCCATATTGAATGTAACCCCAAACCCTGATTTTTCCTCCCCCGAACTTGACTGTTTTCTGTGTGAATCTTGGGTCCATGCAGGTTCCAACAGATCTTCTGCAGTATTTGCGACGATTGGGATGAAGTTCAATAAACAATTCATCGGAAAAATCTACCTTCTACCACTTTTCCACAATCCATCCTTCCTGCAAGCTGTGGGCGATTTTTTAAGTTGTCTTCTGTTTAATGTTGGTTTCTGAGTACTAATTCGGCCATTGAGACCACTGGGTGAGAAATTGACTGAGAAACTGTTCTTGTAGATACAGGGGTTTCTGGTGACCAGTTGTTATGTAGCTCTACTGCAGTTGAAAAGGGGCTTGCCCTGGACTGTCAAACCAACAAACGGTCCTCTCTAACAGATGTCTTGCGGGGTCTGTCTGGGCCTGTCATGAACTTTTCCCTCAAATCTTATTATCCTCTCCACTTGACATTTAGATACATTAAAGATGTCTGCCACCTTAGCAGGAGACTTGGTCTTCAGGCTCTTGATGATCAGCACTTCTGTGGTTTGAATCTTTGGTTTGGTTTGAATCCATGCTGTCAGGTCAGGATGCATTTCAAGTGAAGGTTGGGTGTGCTGGGGTTCTTCTACACACCTGGGGATGTGTTAATTACAGTATTCGTCACAGGTGAAGCTCTAATCTGTGATCGGTTGAATCCTTTAAAGATGTGAAAAAACTTTTGCCTACGCAAAGTCTGACCTTTCTGTCCTAATTAAATCATTTAAAATAACAGCATTATAAGATTTTTTTAGGTAAAATAAGCATAATCTAGAGTTATTTGCCTTTCATATAAGCCACTTCCGATTCCAAATGATCTACTAGAAGTCAAGTTATTATTTGTTGTTTCAATAATTTGGATAGGCAACAAAACTTATGTCAGGGTGCGTATAGAGAAAGAGGTAGAGAGAGAGAGAGAGAGAGAGAAAACTGAATGCACACTTCATTTGCAGGGTAATGGCAGCACATAGGCATCAGGATCTGCACATGAGCGGAGGTGCGGGTAAACCTCCTGTACGCACTTGAAACATTTTTAATGAAAACAAGTCAAACTTTTTTCAGATCCAGCTTTCATATTTTTAAAAGTGGTTAATACTGTGGCCTTGCACCTAAGGGTCAGTGTTCGAATTTGCTGATTATGCAGATGCAGATTAAGCTAATTGGCTTTACAGGGCAAGGGTAGCACAGTGGTTAAGGTGTTGATCGGAAGGTCCCAGGTTTAAACCCCAGCACCACCATGTTGCCACTGTTGGGCCCTTAAGCAAGGCCCTTAACCCTCAATTGCTCAAATACAAGATGAGATTAATAAAAGTAAGCCTCTCTGGATAAGGGCATCTGCCAAATGCCTTAAATGTAAATGTATGTAAATGGCCTTCCCAAATTGCCTATAGGGTGTGAATGTGTGTGTGTGTCATGCTTTGAACAAAACGATAAATCAATTTGAACAGGAAATTAATAAAAACTAATGTTTTGCTGAAGAAAATTTAAAAAGTTATGTATATAATAAAACGTACTTTGGATACATTTGTCAACACTGCCACAAAGTAAGTTACCACCGTCAGATGAATTTCCTGATGGTGTTCTGATGACATTGACAAAATTCCACTGTTCATTGACAAACTTCCACTGAGCTGTTTTTTTAAATTAATTAATTATACTAAAAATGTCCCCAAAAGTAATATAATTTATTTATTTTATAATTTATTTTATTCAGAATTTTTAGCTATTTAAAAATATGAACCCTTGTTCTGGACAAGAATCTTTTCAGGTCTAGTGGGGACATTTATCAAGTTAAATAAAAATAACTAAGCAGGATTGAAAAAACTATTTTGTCATGCTCAGTTGACAGTACGTAAAATTGATCATAATAAAAACGTTAAGTAATTCCTGAATTTTACAGAAAAACACAATATGTGCTGGAAATGCTTTGTCCCAGTTTTCAAGAATACACACGTGGACAAACTTGTTGGTACCCTTCGGTCAATGAAAGAAAAACTCACAATGGTCACATAAATAACTTTAATCTGACAAAAGTAATAATTTAAAAAAATTCTATGAATGTTAACCAATGAAAGTCAGACATTGCTTTTCAACCATGCTTCAACAGAATTATTAAAAAAATAAATTCATGGAGCAGGCCTGGACAAAAATGATGGTATCCCTAGAAAATACTGAAAATAATGTGACCAAAGGGACATGTTAATTCAAGGTGTGTCCACTAATTAGCATCACAGGTGTCTACAATCTTGTATTCAGTCAGTGGGCCTATATATAGGGCTCCAGGTAGTCACTGTGTTGTTTGGTGACATGGTATGTACCACACTCAACATGGACCAGAGGAAGCGAAGGAAAGAATTGTCTCAGGAGATTCGAAAGAGAATTATAGACAAGCATGTTAAAGGTAAAGGCTAGAAGACCATTTCCAAGCAGCTAGATGTTCCTGTGACTACAGTTGCACATATTATTCAGAAATTTAAGATCCATGGGACTGTAGCCAACTTCCCTGGACGTGGCCGCAGGAGGAAAATTGATGACAAAGCAAAGAGACGGATAATCCGAATGGTAACAAAAGAGCCCAGAAAGACTTCTAAAGAGATCCAAGGTGAACTTCATGCTCAAGGAACATCAGTGTCAGATCGCACCATCTGTCGTTGTTTGAACCAAAGTGGACTACATGGGAGATGACCAAGGAAGACACCATTGTTGAAAACAAATCATAAAAAAGCCAGACTGGAATATGCCAAACTACATGTTGACAAGCCAGAAAGCTTCTGGGAGAATGTCCTATGGACAGATGAGACAAAAATGGAACTTTTTTTTTTTATCAAGAAAAGAACACTGTCCCTACTGTGAAACATGGAGGAGGCTCTGTTATGTTCTGGGGCTGCTTTGCTGCATCTGGCACAGGGTGTCTTGAATCTGTGCAGGTTACAATTAAATCTCAAGACTATCAAGGGATTCTAGAGAGAAATGTGCTGGCCAGTGTCAGAAAGCTGGGTCTCAGTCGCAGGTCAGGGGTCTTGCAACAGGACAATAACCCAAAACACACAGCTAAAAACACCCAAGAATGGCGAAAGGAAAACATTGGACTATTCTAAAGTGGGCTTCTATGAGCCCTGACCTCAATCCTATTGAGCATCTTTGGAAGGAGCTGAAACATGCTGTCTGGAAAAGGCACCCTTCGGAAACAACTAGAGCAGCTTGCTCATGAGGAGTGGGCCAAAATACCTGCAGAGAGGTGCAGAAGTCTCATTGACAGTTACAGGAATCGTTTGATTGCAGTGATTGCCTCAAAAGGTTGTGCAACAAACTATTAAGTTAGGGGTACCATCATTTTTGTCCAGGCCTGTTCCATGAACTTCAATGAGTTCTTTTTTTTAATAATTCCGTTGAAGCATGGTTGAAAAGCAATGTCTGACTTTCACTGGTTAACATTCATAGAATTTTTTTTTATTATTACTTTTGTCAGATTAAAGTTATTTCTGTGACCATTGTGAGTTTTTCTTTCATTGACCGAAGGGTACCAACAATTTTGTCCACGTGTGTAACTGATGTATGTTGTGGGCTTATGGCGACATGAAAAAAAGTCAATCTATTCTTATGACATTCTGAAAATAAAAAAAATTAAAAGGTTATTTAAACATCATTCAAGCTGTGAAATATTTTTCTGAATTTGGTGGCTATAATTTTTCTGAAAAAGTAAGCTAGTTGAATAGAATCTCATATTGAAATATGGAGGTCTACTTTTTCAAACATATCTCTGCCCAAGAGAGAACAAAAGCCATTGTTGGAGTCAAATATTGATGAGGTCCTATAACAAACTGAGGTAATATATTTACTTCCTCAAGTGCAGGAGGTGATTAAGGTGTATAGGGAACGTGTTTCTTGGAACATAAGCATTAGAGGGCTGCTGATTGAAGCTTGTTACAAAAGAGCATTTAAAGACCTGTCAAACCCTGTGACTCTCCAAGTCTGAGCTTTGTGTGATGCAGGAAGGACTGCTAAAATACACAACATGATGTTTGGCTGCAGAAGAACTGTCTGTCCAAATCTGTTAAGCTTTCAATATAAACAGTGGCATAATTAATTCTGTCAAATCTGGCCCACAAACTTCATGTCATTTTGGAACAATATCCTGAACAAAGATATAAAATATACTTGTTAAGGCAAACAAAATAGTTTTTTTAGTTATCCACCACTTCGAAGGACTGCCTGCCTGGAGTCACATACTACTAAAGCAGATAGACCCATATGGTTTGTGTGGTAACGCATCTACACAAGACAGAAAATTAAAGAAAATGATGGCTGTATAACTATGTTGTAAATTTCAACCACCGCATCATACTGTTTGTACCCTTTATGTACAGTAGCAACAAAAGATGATGTCCAGGTGATGATCACTGCCTTTGCATTTAGGCAGTGCTCAACAATGTAAGTGTGCTTTTTTGTGTCTTCCAACTATGCCTAACTAATACCACCACTGTGCTTACTGTGCTTCTACAGTTCTTAGTAACATAACAGCCTTAGTATTTTCCCCTTATCATCTTTCACCTTTGTCTGATTTAGTTGGCAAAGGAACAACTCTAAAGCTAATAATGTAACAATTTAGTAAAAATTAAATAACTAAATTTGCAGATTTTTTTGGTGACACATGGGACTCACTACATAAATTTAATTAAAATTAAAAATGAACTGATCTTTATTTAGATTAAAGTGAATGTCACACTGATGCTGCTTAAAATTCTAGCAAGAAATGTAGAAATGTAAAATTAATTCCTGTATTCTTGTAGACAGTTGCTTGAAAAGGATTAGTGATTAAGACCAAGATATTTACCATAATTAAGTGCCTCTGGTGCGGTCCACTTGATAGGAATTTGCTTGAGGCCAGAAGATGAATAAATCCCATCATCTTCTTGTCGCGACATGCCAAAATCACTAATTTTCAACAAGTTGTTCTCCCCCACCAGGCAGTTCCGGGCAGCTAGATCCCTGTAACAGACACATGAAGAGTGAGATAATGCTGTGGGTTTTTTTTTTTGGTTTGTTTTTTTGACTAACCCATATTCCATGTGACTTATTTTATTGCATAGCTGGGCATTTGGGACAGGATAACCACTAAACCATCCAATGGACAACTTCCATTGGCACTATTGGTTCTTACTCAAACCATTACTTCCATTGGCCCTATTGGCTCTTATGGAGTTAAAGATTTAACTATTTAAAAAAAATGCCCCAAAGATTCCTCTTTAACTTCCTACGTAGTCTAATCAGCGCTCAGCTGCACGCATAAAGTTACAGAATGTGTCGGGGGGGAAAACAGCAAGGAGACTGACTCTGGCCATTTTAATAATTTATTGATAAATTAGTGATGTCTTTGGTTTCAGCTGTAGTGATGAAGATAATCATGTCATCTCGTCGTCTCCGCAGCAGTGGGTGCGCCAATAATTCACGTTTCATAGAAATTATGTAATCTAAATTTTGTTTTCCATCCAATTAAATATTTTCTTGTCTTTGAACTACACAAAGCAGTGTCTTCCCACCGGGAGATTCTCCAGCATACTGTATATCAGATTGATGGACATGAGTCCTCATCTGTTAAATTTTTGAGGACAACAGTTTTATCAACCCAAATGTACTCAATAATATTGTTTAAAAAATGTATTGTTCTTGTTTTTAATATTATTTTGAAGTAAATAAAACAGTAATAGCTAAACTAGTAAAATAAAAAGTTTAATGGTTTAAAATAGTAAAAATAAATAGTCATGTGGGCATTATAAGATTTGTATTGAAAATTTCTAACTAAAAAGTGGGAGCTGGCACGCCTAAAAATAGATGCAGGATTATTTTTTATAGTCTAAATAAAAATGCTTTCCTAAACGTGGCCTATGGTTTACTTCGTCCTCTTTAATATCTTACCTAGTCTAATCAGCACTCAACCACACGCATAACATTTTCCAGAGCGCGGAGGAATTTTGTTGTACTAAATAGTATTTATGCAGTATAATCAGGGCCTCTTATTCCTATTTATCCTGGATTGTTGTTGTTGTTTTAGTGTTACTGTGTATGCTTTACAATGTCAGACAACATTCAAACGCAAATAATCCACCCCTCCCCAGGTGTGAATCAGCTGTTCTCACCTATACATTCAGAGAAACTAAAATGCACCCCTCCCCACTTTAAGACCGTCTTGGATCTGAGGCTCTTCTGAAGACCTGCAGTGCTTCAGGCCTCTTTTTAAATTTGTGTAACTTTCATCTTCTGGATTCCAGATTCTAAAATTTACATTGTTTTTAATCCCTGGAAGGGAAGAAAATGAGATTTTCCTTATCATAAGATTAATTGTATTGTGTTTTAATTACTCTATAGACAATTTTCTTTGGTATTTTTATAAAATATTTACATTTTATAAAATAAAAAAAAGAATATTCCATTTGTATTTTCATTTGTAAAATAGCATTAAAAAAATCACGGGTTGTGTATAGAGTGATTAAACACAATACAAGGCATGTTATGATGAAGAAACTTTCCATCTCTTCCATTCCAGCGATTAAAAAACGGTAACATTGTCAATTTTAGAATCTGCAGAAGCTCAGTGAGAAACGCGCATCTCGGTTTATTAATCCACGCGTTAAGCTTAGGTTTACTATTCAGTGCGCACCGCTTTTTCTGCTTGTATATCTGTTATGTTACAGCTATATTAACACTCAGAAAGACCTTTTATTTGAGGTAAAATAAAATTTATTTGACTGATGTGCGTAACTTGTCAGCAGAGCCTCTGTTTCACTGAATAATCCACAACTTTTCATGAATATGTAAGACCTATCGACAAAACACACAGAAAGCAGACCAAACCTCATCAGCACGTCCCTCCCCAAATAGCGCACCAATGAGCATTTACTTACATCTGAACTGAGTCGCTTATATATTGTAAATCACTGATCAATTTATTCATACAGATGTACCCATTTTACATGGAAATTTACAGGTTTGTTACTGAATGATTTACTCCGATAAAGAGCCATAAGTACAATGGCAGCTGGCACACCTAAAATAAATGCATGATTATTCTTTATAAACTAAATAAAATGCTTTTCTAAACGTGGGCTATTGTTATTTACTTACAATACTTGTTCATTTAATTTAAATGAGGTTTGGACTCCAGGATGTTGAGCATCGTGATCCTCTTTTAACTTCCTACGTAGTATAATCAGTCAGCCGCACACAAAATTTTCCAGAGCACATCTGCAGAAGTAGACTAATGATTATTAATGCTTCGGGAAAAACAACAAGGAGACTGACTGACCATTTTAATAATTCATTGATAAATTAGTGATTTCTTTGGTTTCGGCTTTAGTGATGGTGATCATGTCATCTCGTCATCTCTGCAGCCGTGGATGCGTCTATTAAAATTACATAGTCTAAAATTAGACTTCTTAAATCGTTTTCAATTAGTTTATATAAAAGCAGACATTTTGCTTTATACAAGTATTTATTTTCCATCTGTGAGACAAGTATACACAGAGTTAATTTTCTGACGCGCCCATGTCACGTACTAACTCTTCCTTGTGTTAATCCAAGGTATGACTGTAATTAGGGCACCTTTGCATAAGGTATATTTGGAAACCAAAGGTTTTTCCTGGTATTGTTAATGTTGCAGTCCGTTCAGTGTTACCAGTTAGTTGTGTTTCATTCATTCTAGGGAAAGATTTTGCATGTCCGCCAATTGTTCTCACTTCCAGAGGTTGTGTCTGAACATTTTTTCCTGATTGTACAGAGTTAGAGACTCAAATTCCTTCTGTATTTCCTGCTTGTGTGTTAACACATGCTCAGCAGAAGAAACTGATGATGTAATCGATTTGTCAGAATTTGTGTCCAAAGGAAACAATTGAGGAAAGCATGCCTCAGCTTAACCCTTGTGTGAAATCTAGTGATGTTCCCAAGGTTAATTCTAAACCAGATGCCGAACTCTGCATAACTCGTGCGCAGCTGGCAATAGCTCAGAAGGTTGACCTTTCACTAGAACACTGTTCTGAGACTGCGGTGGAGAAAAGGGAGCTGGAGAAGCACCCAATTGCTTATTTTTTAAATAAACAGTAAATTGATGTTAAGTTTAAAGGTTTACTTATTTAATATTTTATTTAATTCACATGTTTTTTACTTAATTCTAAATGTTTTGGTTTTATATGCAAAAAATATGCTTATAGCGTTGGAAATTTGTAATATTGGTAATATTAAGTGGATGGAAAGGATTATCAGCATTTACTTCCTTTGGGAAAATGCATTTAAAATTTCCTCAAGAACTCACCTCCAGAACAGATTAAATATTTATGCCGAGGTACCACTGTAAATAAACTGAATACGTGCAATGCAATTTTTTATCACTATGATGCATTTCTGAGTCAAATGACACATCAATCACGTATACAGTACATTACTTTAAATCGGAAAATAAAGTATAAAAGATAATATCCGTCTTTATGACTAAGCTCATAAAAAAGAATACCATCTATAAATAACAAAATATGACATAACATGAACTAGATGATGAGCCATGATAAATGCTTAACTGTGATGGTTCCAACCTATGGACAGACTTCTCAGTTATAAGTATGGTGATTCTTACCTATGGATACAGTTCTTAAGCTCCAGGTAGGTCATTCCAGCAGCTGCATCTAGAGCAAACTTTAGTAGCTGCTTTGTCTTGAGGTCTTCCTTCTTCTTTCTCAAGAAGGACAGAAAGTCACCTCCTATGGAGGAAGACAAGTGCAAAAAAGGCAAGCCACCAAATTATAAATTAAAACTTGTGTAATCAAATGATCATCCAGCCAGATTCATAAATATTTGGACATGTGCAAAATTGATGTTTTCTTTTTTATTTATGTTTTTTTAAATATGTGGTTGAATCTGAAAAAAAAAATATATATATATATTCACCCTGATTTCTTTCTCAGCAGTCATATCAATGCAAGGTAGTAGTAGATTTTAGTAGCATCTAAATAGGTCTATAGATAAGAGTGATGAGGCATGAAAATTGTCAGAAAAGTTTGGCTTCTATGTCTTAGGTCTGCAAGAGATTATTTAGTCAATTATAAAAACTAATCAATTATAACTTTAGGAGGAAAAAAATGCTTTTCAGTGGAAAAAAATTACAAAGTCAGGATGCCTTGGCCAGAGCTGAGAACCACTCTCTAATTCTCTCATTATTTTTGTGATAATGCAGAGCAAGACCATCTCTGCAATCAGTCCAGGGATTGGTTTCCGAGTTCGGAACGATTTGCATTTACACCGACCAAATCAACTGGTTCCGGGCCCAAGAGTTCTCGGGAAACGTTTCCCAGTCCCCACTGTAAAAGCACCCTTAATATTCTCAGACTGGCAATGGCATGTTAATGTGGCTGTCGATACATGTATTTTGCATTTTGACAATAATAACAGTTATGTGATTAGCCAGTTGATAGACAGCCGTCTTGATTGGCAGCAGATCGATTGATCACTACTCGCCATGGGAATTCCTCTCTGAAAATGTAAAAAAGATATTGCATCTTCTAAGGAAGACATATATTGCCTGCCCATTGAACATATCATTTCTAAAACTGAAATGGCTAGTGTACATCTATGATTTCTATTAATGGTTCCGTGAAGGTGTGGTCAAATTTCCATGAATGGTTCAGGAATAGCAGGAAGGAATGGAAGGAGGACAGCGATAATGAATGATCCCCAAGTATTGCCTATGCTTCGCAGGCAGGCAACACAATAAAATAATCTCTACAATTAAACAGTGACCATACAAATTATTAGTTATATATAAAGTGTAGAACATAGTAATAGACTGAACTGGTCATTACTGAGGGGAATAAGATCAAAGTGGTAGGTAATATGCACAGAATCCCAGCAAAACTTCTCTAGTCTACCGCAACAAAAATGTACAGTTCTGTGAAAAAGTATTTGCTCCATTTGTTTTACTGGTGAGTAAAACTGGTGATGTTAGATGTCCTAACCTGGTGTGGGGTGCCTACTAAAATAGCTTCAGTCTTAGAGCTGTGAAATTTTGCTTCATCCATGACTTTATCTCCTCCAAACAGATGGTCAAAGTGGATGATGGCAGAGTAGACGCAGATCTTGAATTTATCCTGAGGTCAAGCTGAGTATCATCAGCATAGCAATGAAATAAAATACCATGCCGGCTGATGATACAGCCCAGGGGAAGCATGTACAATATAAACAAAATGGGGCTGAGCACAGAGCTCTGAGGAACACCACAGGTGACATTGTGTGTAGCGGATTTAGCCACTACCAGGGTAACATGCTCCATTCTTTCAGTAGGATAAGATGTGAACCAGTTGTAAACAGTCAGAGTCCAACAGTGTGACCTAATCTGTGAAGAAGAATGTTGTGACCACAACAGTATCAAAAGCAGAAAACAAGTCCAACAGGATGAGAAGTGAAGTGAAGTGACCAGCATCAGCCGACATCAGCAGGTCATTTGTGACTCTAACCAGAGCTGTTTCCACGCTGTGGCAGGAGAGGAAACCAGACTGAAATTTCTCAAACAAATAATTTTGTTTTAGATGAGACTGAAGCTGTGCAGCTACAGATCTGGCCATTAAGAACGCACGTTTCTTGAAAAGGGATCTTGCGCGCTTCTGCGGCAGCTCGCGGGAAGCTGTGAAAATGCCGTTCATTACCAGTCGTGTTTCAATCTGAAGTATTGTGTATCTACTGAAGCCAAATATGCGTTCTCTCTCTCTTAGGCGCCCATTGACAGCACGCGACAGAGCTCATAAACGTGTTGAGCTCAAACTTTAAATACTGATATGTATTTATTCTTAATTTTCTTCTCTCCTGCAATACTCTCCTCTCCTACTTATTTGAATGTGCTTTCTCCATTCAGTATTATCATTAATAGTACTAGTTAATCAGCAGTAGTTTTCACTATCTCTGCAGTGGTTAAAACAGCGGATTAATTTAATTTGGGGTATTTCTAACAGGCAATCTACTAAATAATAATAAATAGATAAAATAACCCAGCGCTTTAACATTTAACCCTGCAGTTTTTAAAGTGAAACAGAAAAATATTCCATTTGTAAAATAGCATAGGTGAAATCATAGGTTGTATATAGAGTGATTAAAAACACTACAACAAAGCTTAAGGAAAATAAATTCTCAGACTCTTCCACTGCAGGTATTAAAAAAACAGTTACAATGTCAATTTTAGAATCCGTAGAAGCTCAGTGGTCCGCACAAAACCTCTTGCGGGGGAGCCTTTCCCTGAATTCGCCATTTTCACGGGGGTGGGTATCTCGGTTTATTCATACAGATGTACAGTACATATTTACAGTACATGGAATTTTATGGGGTTGTCACTGAACGATTTACCTGACAAAGAGCAATATAAGAACAGTGCCAGCTGGCACACCATAAATAGATGCCGAATTATTTTTTAGAGTCTAAATATTATTTTTCTAAACTTGTGCTACTGTAAAAAACTGTAAAAACTTTTAATTTAAATGAGGCTTGGCGTCCCGGGATGTTGAGCGTAATCATAAATTGCCCTAAATCATGCTTTAAAATGAATCTACAATTCATTACAAACCCGCGGTTCGTATTTTCACTTTACAAAAGGCAGCGTTTTGATCAAAAGGTGATAAACGCATGCGATTTATCGATAAAAATGCAGACATACTGCATTGATGGATGGATGTTGTTGATAAATATTTAAAATAATTAAATAAATAGCTGTACATCTTTTTTTGTGTTTATCTTTTCGGTTTATTATACACCTCTGCACCACTTATTATAATAAATAGTTTTAAATGGTAGTAAAGGTACCATAGCAAGTAAGGTACCGTATGCTGTAATTTGGTCATATTCACCCATGGGGTAAACATATGTGGCATTTTATAGCATTCGCTAGTTATCAAGTTGATATACAGGTCAATTTGCATCAAACTGAATCTCTCAAATTAAGTAAGTAAGCATAATAATAAATAATGAATCATCATAGTGTCACCCCATGGGTGAACATGACCAAATTGCTGCAGAACACTGGAACATGAGGATTTAAGAATCTAATTAAACACGAATATCCTTAATGTGTTAAAATATTGGATTTTAATTTAAAAGCCACATATACATGTGTGTGAAATGTGTATATACAGTTTACTGTATATATATATATATATATACACACATACACACACACACATATATACACACACACAAAATTGTTGGTACCCTTGAGAGCATGTTTCAGCTCTTTCCAAAGATGCTCAATAGGATTGAGGTGAGGGCTCATAGAAGGCCACTTTAGAATAGTCCAATGTTTTCCTCTTAGCCATTCTTGGGTGTTTTTAGCTGTGTTTTGGGTCATTGTCCTGTTGCAAGACCCATGACCTGCGACTGAGACGTGGACAAAATTGTTGGTACCCTTCGGTCAATGAAAGAAAAACTCACAATGGTCACAGAAATAACTTTAATCTGACAAAAGTAATAATAAATAAGCATTCTATGAATGTTAACCAATGAAAGTCAGACATTGCTTTTCAACCATGCTTCAACGGAATTATAAAAAAAAAATGAACTCATGGAACAGGCCTGGACAAAAATGATGGTACCCCTAAACTTAATAGTTTGTTGCACAACCTTTTGAGGCAATCACTGCAATCAAACGATTCCTGTAACTGTCAATGAGACTTCTGCACCTCTCTGCAGGTATTTTGGCCCACTCCTCATGAGCAAGCTGCTCCAGTTCTTTCCGGTTTGAAGGGTGCCTTTTCCAGACAGCATGTTTCAGCTCCTTCCAAAGATGCTCAATAGGATTGAGGTCAGGGCTCATAGAAGGCCACTTTAGAATAGTCCAATGTTTTCCTCTTAGTCATTCTTGGGTGTTTGTAGCTGTGTGTTTTGGGTCATTGTCCTGTTGCAAGACCCATGACCTGCGACTGAGACCCAGCTTTCTGACACTGGCCAGCACATTTCTCTCTAGAATCCCTTGATAGTCTTGAGATTTCATTGTACCCTGCACAGATTCAAGACACTCTGTGCCAGATGCAGCAAATCAGCCCTAGCACATAACAGAGCCTCCTCCATGTTTCACAGTAGGGACAGTGTTCTTTTCTTGATATGCTTCATTTTTCCGTCTGTGAACATAGAGCTGATGTGCCTTGGCAAAAAGTTCCATTTTTGTCTCATCTGTCCATAGGACATTCTCCCAAAAGCTTTGTGGCTTGTCAACATGTAGTTTGGCATATTCCAATCTGGCTTTTTTATGATTTGTTTTCAACAATGGTGTCCTCCTTGGTCGTCTCCCATGTAGTCCACTTTGGCTCAAACAACGACGAATGGTGCGATCTCACACTGATGTTCCTTGAGCATGAAGTTCACCTTGGATCTCTTCAGAAGTCTTTCTGGGCTCTTTTGTTACTATTCGGATTATCTGTCTCTTTGATTTGACATCAATTTTCCTCCTGCGGCCACGTCCAGGGAGGTTGGCTACAGTCCCATGGATCTTAAATTTCTGAATATATGCAACTGTAGTCACAGGAACATCTAGCTGCTTGGAAATGGTCTTATTGCCTTTACCTTTAACATGCTTGTCTATAATTTTCTTTCGAATCTCCTGAGACAACTCTTTCCTTCGCTTCCTCTGGTCCATGTTGAGTGTGGTACATACCATGTCACCAAACAACACAGTGACTACCAGGAGCCCTATATATAGGCCCACTGACTGATTACAAGATTGTAGACACCTGTGATGCTAATTAGTGGACACACCTTGAATTAACATGTCCCTTTGGTCACATTATTTTCAGTATTTTCTAGGGGTACCATCATTTTTGTCCAGGCCTGTTCCATGAGTTTATTTTTTAAAATAATTCTGTTGAAGCATGGTTGAAAAGCAATGTCTGACTCTCATTGGTTAACATTCATAGAATTTTTTTAAATTATTACTTTTGTAAGATTAAAGTTATTTCTGTGACCATTGTGATTTTTCTTTCATTGACCAAAGGGTACCAACAATTTTGTCCACGTGTGTAACAACGCGGGTCGTGCAAGAGGCAGAGCCGCGCTTAAACTGTTGAGAACAGACAGATCCGCAGACTGCTACCACGCGGAGTTTTGAACAGGCACCGGCGCGGCCATTTATACACGCAGTTGCCAGACAGACAAGGCGTGCTGTTAAAATACGGAGGAAAATCCCAAGCCTCTGTCTGTCTCAAATGCTGGAGAGATAGAGAAAGCGGCATGCAATAGTACAGCGTGCATGCTCAGTTTACTAGTGCAAAAACACAACCCCCCGCCCCCACCTCTCAAATAAATCCTCGGTAACGGCATAAGCCCCGAGAGGATACAAGTTTTTGCTTTAGTTTCCAGAGCCCGTCCGTTCTCGCGTTTTGTGTTTTCAGTTTCCTTTTGTTTCCGTTTAAGTTCTTAATTAATAATCCCACTCCATCTCCAAACGGAAAGGGCGTCCCGTGCGCATCACAAGCACTCTCACATACTCCTTTTTCGTTGGCCCTGCGCAAGTAACATTTTAAAAGTACAACAAAGAATACGAAAGTGTATAATCTTTAATAAAGTTAGCCTAAAACAATATTGTCTCCAATGCTGAAGCAAACATGATTTTATTTTTGTTTTAGTCTATTCGTTGAAAACAACGCGACAGCACGCTCCGAGGTGAATACCTACAGAACTCCCAGTTACTGTAATCCCTCTTCTCACCTTTCATTAACAATATGTGTGAAGTTATCAAACCGTTTTTCACTGATGGGGGAATTGGCAGAATTGAGGGGTTTAAAAAGAATTAACAAGACCGAGCAGACGTCTCTGTCTCTGAAGTTTGATTTAAGCCCTATACGACGCCTCATAACTTAGGGCATCTCCTTTCATCATTATGAACATAATATTAAGCACATATACGCACATTCATCATAAAAGATCTATTGTAAAGCAAAATAAAATTCATGTTTGCTTCAGCATTGGAAACAATATTGTTTTAGGCTAACTAATTATACACAATTCTTCATTGTACTTGGTCTTTCCAGTCCTTCCATACGCCATCTGGCGGATATTCAGTGAAACACAACACATGTATTTAAATTCCTGAATGTTGCTTGTGGGATCTCGCGGCATGGCGTGCGGGATCTTGCGAGGAAAAAGCGTGCATTCTTAATGGCCAGATCTGTATTACTTTTTCCAGCACTTTTGAAAGGAATGGGACGTTAGAAATGGGCCTATAGTTTGCAAGTACTTCTAGATCTAAGATGGATTTCTAGATCCAAGTGGTCTGATGACGGCAGATTTCAATGTAGGGGGAACATATCCAGTCTGGAGGAAAAGGGTTCAGCGCACAATTTGATCTCATCTCACAATTTTTTATCTTTCTGACAAGGACCTCAACCTTTTGCTGCGAAACACCAGAAAAACAGCTGAAAGGTTGCAAATTGCCTGGCTGTGGGTAACCCATCAGGACAGGTAGTGCAGAGGAACTGGATAGAGACGAGCGGATGGTATTCACTTTTTTCCTGAAGAAAGTAATGTTATTGCATTTCTCCTCTGTAGCTTCCAGATGAGATTGTGGTTTCAATAGGCGATTAATAGAAAGTTGCTTCGAATTTCCAGAGCTATTGCTCTTGCATATGCTTTCTGATGTTCTTTGTAAACTTGCTTATGAACAGTGAGTCCTGAGGCCTGTAGACGTGGCTTAAGAACATGCCCAGCTGTCTTCATCTTCCGCAGCTCACATGTATACCAATCTGTCCAAACTCAGAGTGTCATTCATGATGTAAAGTTTTGTCCAGATTGGATGAAGTGTGTGGGAGAAACAGGCAAAAGTATTTCTATTTCCTGTGTGTCGGGCGAGGGTCAAATTCGTGGCGACGCCACAGCCAGACCATGTGACCCAGACAAAAGCTTTTGATAACTTTTGTCCTTGATCCCTTAAGAGCCACCTGAGAAATTTTTAACACGATCAGACAATTCCCCTAAGAGGAGTTCGTTAAAATACGACGTGTGCGAAACGCAATATCTTGCAATTTTTCCAAAATAACGGACTTCCTGTTCATCGTAGAGCGTACCTCCAAGAGACTTTTTTTCTTGTGGTGAGGAGATACACCAGTCTCCCGAATTTGATGCCTGTAGGTCTTACAGGGACCCAGATCAGAATCTAGGGGACGCTGCAGAGACATTTGGCCACGCCCACTCATGACGACAGTGTCATGAGGAAAGTTGTGCATGGGCTGATGTAACTCTACATTTTGAGCTGGATTGGTGGAAGAATGTAAGAAATACCGCAACTTTCTCCATACTGTCGAAGGATCTAATTTGCTGCCTCGCCCACACCGTGAAAATTTGAGAAAAGCACCGAAACACACCAGCACGTCCACCTTTTAATGGCTTCAAGAACTTTGGGGAAAAAAAAAGGTTTTAGAGTGTCAAGGTTTTTGGAGGGCCTAGTAAAAGCCTGGGCTTAAATCCGATTGATATGATATGGCATAACTTTAAATAGACCATTCCCACTCAAAAACCCTACAATGTGGCTGAATTAAAACAATTATGAAAAAAAGAGTGGGCCAAAATTCCTCCACAGTGAAGTGAAAAAATTCACTGCCATTTGTTGCCAGTCATACATCCTTGATTGCAGTTGTTGTCAATCAAGAAATATACATTTAGATTTTTCAACTCAATCAATATTTGGTGTGACTTGCCTTTAGCTTTAAACTAGCATCAATTCTTACACTTGCACAACGTCAGAGATTTTGCAGGAACAACGTCAGGTGTATGATAAGCCCTTTATACCAAGTACAGGGGTTGGGCAAAGAAACTAATAATTAATTAGTATGGTGTAGGGCCTCATTTTGTGGCCAATACAGCATCAATTCCTCTGGGACGAATGACAGATACAAGTCCTGCACAATGGCCAGAGGTATTTTCAGCCATTCTTCTTGGAGTATAGTGGCCAGGTCACTACGTGATGCTGGTGGAATAAAACGTTTCCTGACTCGTTCCTCCAAAACACCCCAAAGCGGCTCAATAATATTTACAGGTGAAACTCGAAAAAAATTTTATATTCTGCAAAAGTTCATTTATTTCAGTAATGCAATTTAAAAGGTGAAACTAATACATGAGATAGACTCATTACATGCAAAGCAAGATAGTTCAAGCCGCGATTTGGCATAATTGAGATGATTATAGCGTACAGCTCATGAAAACCCCAAATCCACACTCTTGGCATTCTTTTAGTCAGCCTCATGAGCTAGTCACCTAGATTGATTTTTCCAATAATCTTGACAGAGTTTGCAGGTGTGCGCAGTACTTCACTTTCCAGTGTTATTGTGGAGGCAAGCTAACTAACAGCGTTGTTTCTAAACAGAAGTGGGTGTGGTAGAGCTGGGAAAACACTAAACTGTGCAGTGCAGGGGGTACTTCAGGACCAGGGTTGGGAGACACTGCACTAAATGCCTTAAAACACCAGTGTGACCAGGCATGCAGCGGCCTCGATCAATCGCCAGACAGCACAGATGGCAGAGTGACAGGTAAATGTCAATTTAGGGAGAAATATAGGTCACAAACTGATGCAGTTAATAACAACGTAAACTACAGTGATATTCTGATTAAACAATGTTGCAGTTTTTAATTCAAGCTTTAACATTAAATCTGATGAGGTAGCTGTAAATCTGGCCTCTCATCATGTGGTTTGTTAAATCCATGGGGGTAAATTTAGAGTGTGAGTCATCATGGTTTGGCTTGGCAGTATTATCTAATAACAGTAACTTTGCCAATGCCATTATCTCTCATTTTGTGTATGTAGTTACTGTGAAGTTTGAGTTATACAGTAGACTATAGGAGCATACCTGGCACAAGCTCCATCACTATATAAATTGGCTGTCTTTGTGTACAGACTCCTATTAGCTTCACAATGTTGGGATGATCATACTGCTTAAGGATCCTTAAAGATAAAATAAAACACACCATTAAAAGAATCAACTGAATATTCAATAGACACAACATGAATAATGAGGTATAAGGATAAAATATTAAAGCAAACAATAAATTAAATACAATGAAAACCAGTTCCAATATACATAATAATGGTAGTACAAGTTTTATTTTTTATTATTATTATAATTAACAGCCGCATTTTTAAAAAATATAATTATGCAACAAGCTCTATTCACCTCGCCTCTGAAAGAAATTTGATCTTCAAGTCCTGTGGGAGATCCTCTTTACAAGTCTTCACAGCCACAGGTGTCTTATCCCTTAACATTCCTTTGAACACCTCACCAAAATTGCCCTAAATTACAAATTCATGCCATGGTGACTTTTTATATTTAGACCAAAAAAAGACACGAAGAGATATTTAACATCCAAGTCATTTAAAAGATATTAATTTGAAAAAGACCACTTGCCTTTCCTAGAAGTTCTCCCAGAATGACATCCTCATGATTAAGAATCCATTTTTTATCCTTAAAACACACATGGTTAAAAAAACATGTAAATAGTTAACAAAAATAAGTGTCAAATATTATTTGACAACAATAAAAAAAAAAAAAAACAGGTTGAAAGTTTTCAGGTTGAAAGTCTTAGTCACACGGAAAAAATTAAGACTGAGAAAGACAGTTGATACACAAACTTATTTTGAGCAAGTACTCCATTAAACGATGACACTTTTTGTTTTTGTTTATATATATATATATATATTTTTTTTTTTCTTTTTTCTTTTTAAACAAAACAGAACACATGGGACACATCAGGTGTAATACCTTTAAGACAGGATTCAAAAGCATAACTCCAGACTTTTTAGTAATGACTTGTTTTGTGGAGTAATGGTGGTCAATCAACTGAGGAATAGTGGGAAATCCAGTGCCTTCAAATCGATACTGATTCTGGGAAACAACACAAAACCATTTAAAACAAATACCCAATGAAAAACTCAGAAAGAAATAAAGGAACATCAATGTATCTTTAGAGGTGCTGTTAGAAATGTTTCTATTGCTGACATGTTAACATACTGAAGCAGAACAAATAACATTCG
Organism: Clarias fuscus; assembly: GCA_030347435.1. Lineage (NCBI taxonomy): Eukaryota > Metazoa > Chordata > Actinopteri > Siluriformes > Clariidae > Clarias > Clarias fuscus. The sequence continues at coordinate 11,367,301 of CM059212.1, forward strand.
AAAATAAAGTCTGTACCTGATAAATGATGTATTTATCAGTACTCACGTCTGCAAACTGAATGATGAAGTGTCTGCGCTGGGCATCTGAGAAGACAGAGAGTACATACTCGCCAGGCTTGCCATGGCTCTCACGAACCAGAAAGTCTCCCTGCTGCTTAAGCAGCTCCTGGGCCTCTGTGCGGGGAATTGCCCCATGGTACCACTCCTGTTCCCCCAAAGGCTTTTCACTGATGGGGATCACATCAATGTACTCCAATTTGGAGAGGGGAAGCAAATTAGAGTAAAGTGAGTAAATTAGATTTTGCTAGAACTGTCAATCTTTTTAATTTTACTTTTAAAAACTTTATACAAACTTCACAAAAAGAACAATACAGTGGAACCTCGGATTGCGAGTAACTCGGTTTACGAGCAAAGACGAGCAAAGACTTTTAATAAATTTTGACTCGAGTATGTCTTGGTTTACGAGTGGCGAGTTTTTTGACACCGACACACACACACACACTCGCCTTTACACCCCCCTCTCCCCGGCTTCACACAGACACACACACTCTGAAAAGAACTGCAACAAAGCAGAGTTTTGTGTAGAGCAAAGTTAAGGTGTTCATTTGTTTTGTTTTTTACCTTACAGCAGTGACACGTGAGTGTTATTTGTAGAGATTTATTTTTTTCCCATTAAAACAGTGTTTCCATTGTGTGTGTTTGTTGTGAAACTTAAAAAGCGAGGTGGGGGGAGGGAGGAAGAGTTTTACTGTGTAAGAGGAGGCAAGGAAGGGTCTAATTCCACACACACACACACACACACACACACACACACACACACACACACACACACAAATACATGGCGCCTGCGCGCACAAACGGAAACACTTATCTGTTGGGATTTATTTAAATTTTTTTTAAAGGTAAAGTGCAGGTAGATTTGTTTTATTTTTTCATTTTATATATTGTATTAATTGTTTTTCTGTATTTATTTTTTTGAGCTGTGGAACGAATTATTTGAGTTTTCATTATTTCTTATGGGAAGATTTGATTTGGTTTACGAGTGTTTATGCTCGTAATTATGCTCGTAATCCAAGGTTCCACTGTACATAACATTTATTATGTAATGGGTGATATTAATTTGACGATATTCAACTTGTAGGGGGAAACTAGAAATCAAATCATAGTACTTACTGAGGATGAGCCCAGGACAGACTTTGGTGAACGGATGATGCCAGCAATAGAGTGGCGGAGAGTGTCAAACTTTGATATTCTGTCTTTACTTTTGTCCTGTTACATTGCAAAAAAAAAAAAAAAAAACCTTGAAAACTCTCTGATGTGTTGTCATGCGGTAGCACATTACCACAATTTTACAGAATACTAGTTCACAGTACACTGAAGCTTGAGAAAGGAGGATTACATTACTAACAACGCATACATGGAGAGCAAAGTATGCTATACTTAATAGTGGGAAGACAGTAAGTATTAGTCATTGCTAGATATTTTAAGTAATTATTAGATAATATTTGCTCCAAAAATTAAGAATGAAATGAACAAAGAGGTATAAACAAATTTTTAGATAGACCATTGAATTGACAGAACGTGCATCCTCTTCATAATTGATGACAGTTGGTGGTTCCTGGCCCTCATTCTCCTGCATCTTGTGCTCCAGCATCTCTTTCTGGGAGCTCAGTTTGGCTTCTGAGCAGCGCAGAAGTTGCACCATCTGTTTTAGTTCCTCTAGAGACTGCTTCTGACTCAGCAACAGCACCTTACTAAAAGTGATAATACTTAAACAAGCAAAACTTTGTGCATATTTATTACTTTTATTGATTTGCCATTTTTTGTAAGGTGATTGCAGAATAATGTTTTGGAGAATATGAGAGAATCACAACCAAGTGTTGAGGTCTATACTAACTTTTGTCAAATAGCAGACCAAGTAAATATAATGTGAATACAAGTGCAGTCTCATCACAATGGAACTTCTCAGATAGCTGAATGAAAATCTTCTGTTTAAACCAAGTTTCATTCCATGGTTTTGAAACTACCAGTAAGATATGGGCTAGTATTATTCGGTTCTCGAAGAATAGGGAAAGAAAAAAATGGGCATAGAATATTCAACCCAAATTCTGGAAAAGTTGGGACTTTTTAAAAAATTTTATTAAAATGAAAACTAAAAGGATTTCTAATCGCATGAGCCAATATTTTACTCACAATAAAACAGAGAACATACATGTTTAAAATTAGAAATATTACACTTTTATCCACTAAATGAGCTAATCTCTCATTTAAAGCCTGCTACAGGCTCAAAAAAATGGGACAACAAAGAGCTGAAAAAACAAGAAATTTTGAAAAGATTCAAAAGATGTTACATGATTAGCTATTAAAGGCATGTCTTAAGAGAGCAGAGTCAAGAAGATGGGGAGAGGCTCTCAAATCTTTACACAAAGAGTGCAAAAAAAAAGATTGTGAAATACATTACAAACAACGTTCCTCAACATCAAATTGCAAAGGCTTTGAAAATCTCATCATTTACAGTGTATAACATCAAAAGATTCAGAGAAACTGGAGAACTCTGTGTTTAAGGGATAAAGCCGAAGACCTTTGTTGGATGCCTGTGTTCTTCAAGCCCTCAGACAACACTACATCACTCATTGCCATGATTGTGTCATTAGCATTACTAAATGGGCCCAGGAATACTTCCAGAAACCACTGTTGGTAAGCACAATCTGCCGTGTCATCTGCAGATGCCAATTAAAACTCTATCATGCAAAAAAGGAAGTCATATGTGAACATGGTCTAAAAGTGGTATCATGTCCTGTGGGCCAAGGGTCATTTTCAAAGTGGAAAAGTGTTCTATGGTCAAACTAGTCCAAATTTTACATTCTTGTTGGGAATTACATACGTCATAACGATGTTCAGCAGCTGGAAACCTATATCAAGCAAGAATGGGACCACATTTTAACACACAAACTCCATGCCATCTTCCAAGACATCTTCAAACTATTTTAAAAAGAAGAGGAGAAGCTACACCATGGTACACATGCCCTCGTCCCAAATTTGAGACCTGTAGCAGGCATCTAATTTGAAATCAGCCTATTTTGTGCATAAAATTGTACAATTTCTCAGCTTAAACATTTACATTCTCTGTTCTATTTTGAATAAAATATTGGCTCATGTGATTTGAAAGTCTTTTCGTTTTAATTTTATTCTAATTTTAAAAACGTCCCAATTTTTCCAGAATTCAGGTTGTAGTTGTAGACGTCTAATGTGTTGCAGGAGGATGATAAATAATCTGATCATAACTGGTTGTTAAAAACGAGCGAGAAAGGATAAGAAAGGAATGTATACCCTCAACTATAACTTGGTGGCATCCTCGTGAACTGTTTACCTACATACCTAATGTGTAAAAATGCAATAAAATTACAATGTTCCCCAAAAAGATGAATGAAAATGTGGTCAAATTGCAGATGTGAGGTATGGTGCGCTACGTACTCAGACTTCTTTTCACAACTTTTAGCATACTCTTCAATTTTGCTCTGCAAGTCTGCCATAAGGTCCTCTTTACTATGTAGACTTTTTTGGGTCAGGACAAGCTCATCTGTTGTAGACTTTAGCCTTGAAAATGTCACAATAAAAATCTACATTAATAATCTACTCCAACAAGGGATTAAACGTTAACAATGGTTAAGTTAGGAACACAGTTCTATTCATTCATTTCTGCTTTCCCTTGCCGAAATGGAGCATGATCAGAAGTTTGAAGGAATGCGATCACTGCAGATTTTACAAGTTTCAGAGGAAGCACATGAATCCAATGATTGCAAAAATCATAATATACTGTAATTAAGTACTTTTTTATTTATTTACTGTAATTACTCACAAGGAGCGGTGTCGTACTGAATATCAGTGCCCAATACATCACAACCATGCTAATATTCAGTACAACAGCATGACCTCTGCCTTTATCATCAACAGATTATGATTTATTTATTGAACCATATAGCCAAAATGGTGGGGAGTATAAATCATAGAGGGGTGAACAGTTCTGGGTTTGAAGCCCAAATAGTGTAAAATGGAAAGGTAGCGTCATATTCAGGGTGTATAAGCCCTTGTTCCTTTTGGCAGGCAGCTGATCTCCCCTCTTTCCAGTATTGCGGACCATACCAGACTACTTAAACCCATGCTGTTGACCAACAATTAGTGTAATTAAGGATTGTTAGAATACCTGTGAGTTTAATATTCCAGTGGTGTTATGCTCTATTTCACCACTTGTGGAATGCCCCTTATCCAACCAGATTACTCAGTTGGAACTGCTGTAAAATTATCTGGCATACCAAGAGGCAGACAAATGCTACTATTAAAGATGCATTTATATCAGCACTAGCTAATTTTCATTTCTGGTCGTCTACATAAAAGTAAAACGGATCCACCTCCTCAATTTTAGTTTATTAGGTCACTAATTCTCATGGAATTGCAAGTCACACCACACACATCTACAGCAATCTACCATTAAACAAAGCCTTTAAAGATATAATGAATTTTTTTAGGAAAAGAAAAAGGATTTATTTGCTTATAATTGTGCTTGCTTAAAATTCACGCTTTACACTATTTCCATCTCAAAATCAGAAAACACCTGAACTTACATGGCTTGTAAACTGTCCGCTGTCAAGTTATTCCATAGAATCTCATTGGCTTGAAGATTTTCTGTTTCCTCTAATAGTGAGACATCAAATTCTACATTAGGTTCGTTGCATTCTGGTGACCTAGGAAAAATAGTAATGATAAGTTCTTGAGCTTGAGCTACGCTTTGTATTCATAAGTTCTTTCACATACCTGTACACATCAATAAAGCTGTCATACTCAGATGCAGGATCGATTTGATCAATAGAAGTGTGTATTTCTTTGTGGACCTTCACTATTTCATCTGTTAAGAGACTGGTGATTTCACTGTACTCCTCAAATATCCCCTTTCTAAAAGAGAGAAGATGAGCACAACCATAAATATAAAATTATATAAAATTTTTCCTTAAACAAATAAATTTGAAACACAAAAAAAAAAAACAAGATATAGCCGAGGCAAACGTAACGCTGACTCATACGTCCGGGAGCCATTCAAAACATGTTTGCGTCAATGGAAAGCCAAGCAAAGCGGGTTTAAGAGGAATTGTAAATTAAGGTTACGTGAGGTTTAATGGCTATTTATTTTATATTTTACTGCATTTCCATGGCTTTTCTAAATGTTTTTATATGCAAAAATATGAACAGAGAAATTGGTAATATTGATAATATATTTTAGGTGGCTGGAACAGATTATTTGCATTTACATTATTTCCAAAAGGGAAAATGCATTTCTTAAGTTGTAATTTTGCCTTAAGAACTCGCCTCTGGAATCAATTAAATTTGTATGCAGAGTTACCACTGTAAAATCATCATGCATTTTATTGCTGTGCTCAGACAGCAATGTATGATCTGGAACATGAGTGTATGATCTGGGACACGAGTAGTTCCATGAATTCCATGATAGAGTAATAAAAGCAGAGTTTGGCTGTCCTTACCCACTTTTAAGCCTCCTACACAGCTGTTTCTGTTTCAGTTACTGACTGTGTGTATAGACCCACACATGAAATTGATAATCATTAGCACTTTCTTGGTATAATTGGTTAATCATACACATGACTCTGGTCCTACAAAATCCCTGACGGAAGTGTACACGTGTAAGAACTGATGGCGGTTTAAAGCCAAAGGGTAGTCACACCAAACATTGATTTAATTAAATTTTTTCTTCTGTTATTACACTTGCCATTTAGTAAATTGATATATATATTTCTGAAAACATTCGTACTTTACATTTTTCTGACATGTTGGTGTTAAATCTTTCACCTATGACTATGGAGTACCTATGACTCACAGCAAACATTTTAATGTAAATTGTAAATAACTGCAAAATTGAAATTCATATAACCAAACAGTTTTTTCCCCCCAATATTCTTACCCTAAGAAATATTAAAGACCTGTTATCCATAGGTCCAAAGACCATAATATCTGCAAACTATTATCATCCTTATTCATGTAACATTCAAACTAAAAGCAAGATTGACAGCACATGACTACAGTGAAGGAAATCTTAAGTGTGAGAGCTTTGGCTGATGTGCAAGACTCACAAGGCGCCGACCATCTCTTCTTGCATTTTTTGTAGGGAATCGAGCAGCACAGGGAGTGTATTTTCATGATAGTGCTCGTGGTGCAGCTGAGCACTACGCACTGCCAGCACATACTGGTTGTGAAGATTGTGTAGTTTCATGGTGGCTTTGTCATAGCGCTCACGGGCCTTCTCTGGCTCCTTACCTGAAGAAAGCAACACTGAGGTTAATCCAATTGTACATTACAATACTTTAGCACTTACTGACCAACTTTAGGGCTCAGACATCTACACATGTCACTGTCTTGGTAGTGTGAACAAAGCTCACGTACAGTATTTTCAGCAGTTGTATCCTTTCAGTAAAAACCATGAGAAGTTTTACAAATACTACTTAAGAGCATTGATTAATACGTTTAAGGTGGCAACTCTAACTGATGCATTAAGTAGCTCCTCATTTCTTAAATGAGAAGCTAGGGACACATATCCCAAGGGACAGTTTCTGGAAACTGTCCCTTTCAGACATATACCCCCTTCCTTTAACTGACATTAATGTGGTTGGCTGCATGTCTGAATGCACTCATTCCATATAACTTGACTCAGAAATCGTACTAGGTTTGCCTTAGTAACTTTTACAGATAACTTTCAACCTAGAACCTAGAAGAAGGAATGTTTATGGATGGGCACATGCACACAATTACAATATACATAAAAAGAGTCAATCAATCACAAAACTCTGAAGTAGAAGCTGTGTTTTTTGCAAGTAATTAAAAAAGAAAATCAGGCTGTTTTGAAACACTGTATTTGCTCTTTTTGATGACCCCACCTAAAAAAAAACTGCAAAGCACAAAGCTCACTCTGCATACAGTATTAATGAATTACCAAAACACTATAAATAAAGCTGTAAAAGAATTACATCCAAGGCAAAAAAAAAACATTTTGAAATAAAGAAATGTGTATTCAACATCAACATCATTAATGATGTCAGACTTTTAAGACATTTTGCAAGATGAGATGTCTGCTTTTAAAATGCAGAGCATGTCTCTGTTCAGTGATAGAGAGTAATTTTAGAAGGCTCAGAGAGCATCGCAACTGCAAATACTGACTCTACATAAATTTTATGTAATTGTCAATAAAAGCCATTGACACTTATGAAATGCTTGTAATTATACTTCAATATAATAGTAACATATGACAAAAATGTCTAAAAACACTGAAGCTGAATGAATGAATCTGATGGGAACATTGACATAAAAATAAGGTGGGCCTGAATGAGAGAAATAGAACTTTTTATGCCTTGATGAAGCCCAAGGTTACATATCCCATGTCCAAAAAGGCCTTTATTGTGCTGCGTCAAAAAATTGGCAACAGAAATCAGAACTCAAATAAATACTGAAAATAAGAGCATGTCTGCATGCACAGAGCTATGGGAAGGCACAGGACTGGGACTAAACAGCTGTGTGACCATAAGAAAACCACTTGTCAATCAGGCGAACCAGGGGAAACAATATGTTAGTGGGCATAATATTTAGACTTTGGAGCAATGGAAAAAAAGTCATGTAGAGTTTAATGAATCCAGATTTACGTCATTACAGAGCAAAGGGCATGTCAGGGTATTTCCACTAGGCAAAGCTAGTATAATAATAATAATAATAATATGGCAATTAAATTAAGTTAGCTGATTTCCTGAATAAATTTTGTTAATGTTATCAAGGCATATTCCAGGACAAAAACAGCCAGATTCACCGGGCTCAAATAGTGAAACAGTGGTTTTTACCCATGCACCACCACAGACTCCCAGCCTTAACAACGATTTAAGGAGATACGAACCTGGTACACACCTGAACACAAACCAGTTATTCCAACCACTACAACTCAGACATTAGAAATGTCTAGAAATATTAATAATAAAATATTAATATTAGAAATATTAAGATCTGATTGTGAACTTCCCTTTATTTTTTATTCTTTAAAATTGTGTGTGTGTGTAACCCCCAACCTGCAAAGAATACACATTTTACAAGACAAAAGACGGTCAGAGGTGTGAAAGCACATATATTGTTAGTGTGTCTCTGATTTTTTAAACACTGCGTAAAGCGAATACTTTTTTTTAGTGTGGTGTGTGTGTGTTTGTGCTTTAGGGTCCTAGGGGTGTATTCTTAAATTCAATATGTCTGAATGTGTATAAAATTTAGGAAATTCTCTGGTCTAAACATGTTTGAACATGGAAGCAACTTTATTTATGAATCTCAAAGGTTTTCCTCCCCCACCTCACCCTTCTATAGAAAAAGAGTGAGACTGTTTACGTGATAAAGACTCCTGATAGAAAGCGTCAAAAACTAATGCATCATATTAACATGTTAAAAGCTTATCATGCTAGAGATGCCACAGAACCTCTCAGAACCAAAAAGGGCAAGGATGTAGTTTCCCCAGTGAGTATCGCTGGGGAAACTACATCCTTTCCTAGGGCCTAGCTGTGGAGAAGGAGAATGGTGACTTGGATGGTTTCTTGATGTATGATATAACCCCGTTTCTGCCAGGCTACACTGTGAAAAAAGTCCCAATTTTACAGAAAATAACTTTAAAATTTTATAGTACTTTCCCTTTTTTTAAAAACTACATACAAATCTATGTAAAATTACAGACATTATTTGTAAATTAAGTCAACAGTTTTTTAAAGTATTATTTCAATACTGAATTTTTTTTCCCCAAAATTGTTTACAGTAAAAATACCATTTTATTTTTCTAATCATGAACATTCTAATCTTGTTTCTGATTGGCTGATCAGCAGCTGGAGGTGGAGATATTCTAATTACCACTTTATTATTGGAGCATATAAATAAGCGTGCGAAAACCTGACGCGAAATTGCTTAGGTATCAGACAAAGATGTAACGTGATATGAACCAGCCAATCGGAAACGTGCGTTCCTTCAAATGTTTAGTGAAGACACGTTGGTGAGCTACAGATGGGGCGGAAATCAGTCTCTGAGGGATAGAGGAGAAAACTGGTGCTTCTGAAATGTCATCGTGTTTCAGTGGGAGAAAAAATACCTGCCAGCTCAAAAGACAATGACGGTAGGAGATTTTTATTGTCATTTTAATTAGGGCCCAAGCACTATAAGGTTTAGGGCCCAAGCACTATAAGGTGCGCAGGACCCTCTTGTTTTCCTAAGGATTTGTTTTTCCCACCCTTTTGGACTTTTCGGGGGTCTTAACATGCTTGAAAACGCATGAAACTTGGCAGACAGGTTGGAATCTGCTGCCATCAGGATGCCGGAGAGTCTCGTGGCCCCTACACGAGAATTTGCTGCCTAGCTCATAAACACTTTCACGTAAGCACGCGAAACTCGGTACACATTTAGAGCTCATTTCGCGCTGCATGTCCTAGGGAAATTATACAATCGCCACCAAATCGGGCCGAGGAGATCTAAAGACATTGAGGATGCAAATTTGCGGAGGGATTTTTGATATCTCAAACGGGCCAGCTGTGATAATGTCTTAAACTTACACCAAAAAATAATTAATAACTTTGTGTGGCATTATATTGAGTGACATCACATTCAGGAACATCATAGTGTGATGCTTATTTTCCAGCATCGGTGGCCTATTGTACTGTACACACACACACACACACACACACACACACACACACACACACACACACACACACACACACACACTCAACAAATATTTAGGGCCCAAACTGACAGTCCTGTATAATGTGTGAAGTGTGTAGGTTGTGCAGTGCAACAGAGTGGCGATGGCTTTTTCTTTGTCTTAACACACTCAACATAACACAGGTTGTGCGGTGCGCCCGGGGTAGCGATGGCACAGGGTACTTGGGCCAGTCATCGTTGCTTGCAACTATATTTCTTATTGTTGTTGCTGTAAATTAAGGTAATTTATTACTCATTTATTAATACCGTCACAATCATCTGGCACAAATCTCAAGCGAGTCTCAGGTACCGTTAACATACCTCTGCCATGTCACCGCTGAGAAGCTGCAGGAATTCACATACAACTATAAATGTAAAGGAGTCAGATGAATGGGGAGGGGTAGCGAGCTCTTTAAGAGCATGTGCATTAAGAATTTTGAGAGAGAGGGAGAGAGTCAGTGGGTGTACTGTACTCTAAAAGCTAACTGCAGTACAAGTATTAAGCTACGTTTACACGGTCAGTTAAATGTGACCCAATTCCGATTTTTTGCTCATATGTGACACATATCGGACATTTTCTATGTCCGTGTAAACAGGAAAAAAACGCATGCATTCCGATATTTCGAGATCGGTTTAAGGCCTCCTTCATATGTGGAAATAAATCAGATATAAATCAGATATGTGCTAATGTGATTGTTGAGTAAACAGACCGAACAGATTTTCTGAGGCACTGCGTTCTGTACGTCATTAAAACAGCGACTTCTTCGCGGTTTAATGACGTCATCGGGCACACCGAGGCGCTGCTCATCCCAAACAGATGCGCCAGTGTGCGGTAGCTCGCACCTGTTGCAAGCCACCAGAAAGCAACCCCGACACGTCTCTCACCCAGACATTCCTCTGAATGGTTGAGGACACAATAAATGAAGCATATGCGCAGGCTGCAATTATGGTCCTTTTCCTCCTTCTCCGTTTCGCGAACTTTGCATATATCGCAGAGCTAGCATCAAGCATATTTCGCCTTCGTCCATCTTGGCTAGTGTGTAGTGCAAGAACCTCCCTTTAAGTATGCGCGATGTTTCAGACAGTATGGCAAGTGTAAACACGTGAATCGGATATGGGTCATGGTTGAAAGAACGTGTAAACAGACGGACAGAAAAATCAGATATAGGCAACAAATCTGAATTGGGCATCAAGACCTGCAGTGTAAATGGGGCTTTAGTGTATGACACTTAGCCTGATTCAATAACAGCTGCTTTTACTCTACAAAATGTAAACTTCCACAAACATTGTGTATTTATACTTTTAAACGACTCATCCCATTCAGTAAATTAATATCAATACTTATATATGACTGTATATGAATGTATATTCATGTAAATGTTCTCACATGTATAATACAGTATATACATTGACACATCTTGTTCTAATTCCATAGAGATCAATATGTTGAAACTTCTATGTATATGTAGCTGCTTGCTTCTGTGCGATATGTACATTAACATTTTCCTGCTCTGATTACTGCCAGTGATGGTGAAACCTGCTTACATTTTTAGATCAAACATTTACCATGGGAGAAGAGGCACCCAGTAGAGAGAGACAAGTCCATCACTAGTAAGTATGAAGTCCAATATAAGACTACTTTGAATCTTTTCATGGTGATTTAAAAGTTAACTCCTTTAACCATGGATCATTTTGAGTCCATTTTTTTTTACTGTGTTGAGATCCTTTCTGTATTGTCTCACTTATAACTTTTAAAGGCCGGTCAGTGCTGAAAATAATGTACAGGGTGAGCCATTTATATGGATACACCTTAATAAAATGGGAATGGTTGGTGATATTAACGTCCTGTTTGTGGCACATTAGTATATGTGAGGGGGCAAACTTTTCAAGATGGGTGGTGACCATGGTGGCCATTTGGAAGTCGGCCATCTTGGATCCAACTTTTGTTTTTTCAATAGGAAGAGGGTCATGTGACACATCAAACTTATTGGGAATTTCACAAGAAAAACAATGGTGTGCTTGGTTTTAATGTAACTTTATTCTTTCATGAGTTACAAGTTTCTCTTTGTTCACAGCCATTGACATGTCGAAGAGGTTAAAAGTTTGCCCCCTCACATATACTAATGTGCCACAAACAGGACGTTAATATCACCAACCATTCCCATTTTATTAAGGTGTCTCCATATAAATGGCCCACCCTGTATAATGATACTGGACTAATTACAATTATGTTCTCTCATACAAAAAAAGGGGACTCAGTTGAAAATTCTAGAGTTTCCCTTTAACATATCTAGTATTAAATATGATTGAGTATTTTGTTAATCTGTTTCTCAGGGAACAGAAAAAGATGAACTTTTTCTTTTGAATCTAAGATTCAATGCCGTTTCGATGCCCTTTAAATGCCCTTTAAATGCCTCCACAACCCACCTATACAATGTCCTTTTCAGGTTTCAGATAGGGGTCTTAAATACCTGGGCATTTTTCTTACTCCCAACTTGAAAAATTTATTTGAGACAAATTATTCCTCTTTAATTCTAAAAATTAGAAAAGATTTGGAAAAATGGACCTCTTTGCCGACTTCCCTCTTGGGGAGAGTCAATGTTATAAAAATGAATGTACTGCCCCGTCTAAATTATCTGTTCCAAAACCTTCCGTGCTATTTAAATTCATCCTTCTTCAAATCACTGAATGCTCCCAGATCTCGTTACATCTGGAATAATAAACAGCAGAGAGTTGGGCTTTCTAAACTCTATAAACCAAGAGATTTGGGGGGTGTCTCGCTGCCCAACTTTCAGCTTTACTATTGGGCTGCTCAACTCAAAACTATAACAAGCTGGGTTATGAATAGGCAGGATGCTTTATGGATTGACTTCGAATCCTTATTTTGTTATCCCAGAAGATTAGAATCCCTTTGGTTTATTAATAATATCGATCAGATAAAACGTCCCACTGATAATATAATTATTTATAATACATTACTGGATTGGAAAGACGTGAAAAAATATTTGAGCATTCCTCACACTCTCTCTGTTCGTTCTCCCTTGGCTTTCAATCCTGATTTTCCAATCCAGATTAGGAGTACAGTGGAACCTTGGATTACGAGCATAATTTGTTCCGGAAGTGGGCTCGTATTCCAAAACACTCGTAAACCAAATCATCATTTCCCATAAGAAATAATGAAAACTCAAATTATTCGTTCCACAGCCCCAAAAAATAAATACATAATTAATACAATCTATAAAATGAAAATAAAACAAATTAATCTGCACTTTACCTTTAAAAAAAAGTACAAATAAATCCTGACAGATAAGTGTTTCCGCTGGTGCCCGCAGGCGCCGTGTGTGTGTGTCTGTGTGGAATTAGCCCCTTCCCTCGCCTCATTTTACACAGTAACACTCCTCCTCCCTCTCCACACCTCGCTTTTTAAGATTCACAACAAACACACACACAACGGAAACACCGTTTTAACAGGAAAAAAAGTAATCTTTCTGAGACTGGCATGACCGTATATTAACAGACTCACTTATTAAGTTTCACAACAAGCGCATAAGCACAGCGGAAACACCGTTTTAACGGAAAAAAGCGATACTGGCATGAGCACATACTAAAGGAATCACTGCTGTAAAGTAAAAAAAAACAAAAAAACAAATGAACCAGCACCGTACCTTTGAAAAGAGTCGCGACAGAGCAGAGTTTCTGTGTTTTTCAGAAGCCGGGGAGGGGGTGAAAAGGGGAGAGAGCGTCTGTGCGTGTGTGTGTCAGTGTCAAATTGCACGCGCACAAGCAGAGTTTCTGTGTGTTTGCGAAGCCGTGGGGTGAGGGAGGGTGGAGGGGGGGGGGTGAGAGAGTGACGCTCGGTGTCTAAATAAGAGTCGCATGTGTGAAGCATGATACTCGGCGCTCGTGAACTAATACTTGCTCGGTTTCCGAAAAAAAAATTATTAAAAATCTTTGCTCGGTTTGCCGAACACTGGTAAACCAGGTTACTCGCAATCCGAGGTTCCACTGTATTGGACTGTTGGAGTGGGGTTCTAAAGGCGTGTCTGACTTTTCAGACCTTTTGGCTGGTGATACCCTGAAGTCATTTGAAAGAATTAGAGCAGAGTTTAATATTCCTTCGGGAGATTTCTTTAAGTACCTGCAAATCCGGCATTTCATGGAGTCCCTATTAAGGCAGGACAAATTTCACGCTATTTTATCAGAAATGGAAGAAACCATCATTTCAAATAAAGCTCTTAAAGGAGTTATGGAGCCTATGATCCTTTAAAATCACTTTGGGAACAAGATTTGGGGGTATCATTTAATCCAACAGATTGGACCACAATTTGTGAAGGCATTTTCCCAAAATGCACTTCAATATCTTTATATGAACAAAATTTCAAATTTTTTCATAGAATTTACTTTACACTTGTCCGTCTTCATAAAATGTTTCCAGGTTCTTCCAATCTCTGCTTTAAATGTAAAGCACATAGGGGTACATATTTTCATGTATTCTGGTCCTGTGATAATATCCAACCTTTCTGGAAGGGGGTTCACTCTGTTATTCAGGAGATAACGGGAAAACATTTTACTTTATCTCCTGCATTGCATCTGTTGAATCATATTCCTGAAGATCTTTTTGACTCGGACTCCAAGCCTTTGCTTACAACTCTTTCATTTTTGGCAAAGAAATGCATTCTGTTGAAGTGGTCCAAACCCCAGGTTCCAACTGTTACTATGTGGTTATCCCAGCTGTCATCTTTTCTTCCCCTGGAGAAATTAACTTGTGATCTCAATCATAGGTTGGACAAATTGTGGAAACTCTGGGAACCTCTCCATTGTTTTTTGCAAAAACTCTGAATGTCTATTTTAACAGAATTTATTTATTTGTTTTACTTTCCTGTCATGTTCTTCAGTAGGTAGAGATTTACGTGTGCGTATGTGTGTATATGCATATGTATGTGCGTGTGTTGTATGCGTGTATATATATATATTTTTTTTGTTTGTTTGTTTGTTTGTTTTCTTTTCTTTTCTTGTACACTGCATATAGTTAAATATTTTCAGCGCTGTGGATGGGTTGGTTTGTTTGTTTTTGTTTGTCTGTCTGATTGTGTTTGTACTATTTGAAAATCCTTAATAAGAATAAAAAAATTTAAAAAAATAAATCAGGCAGCCCTAAATTTTTGTTTAAAGAAACATAGTTTGACTCTCCTGTTATCACTCAAGATCCCTGACAAAAGAAGTAATGGGGAAAAAAAGGCACAGTAAACATCGATTTTTTAGCCAGCAAAACGTTATGATATCAACATAGTTAATTTTCTTTTTAATATAAATTGCACATGTTTGAGATACTACAATATAGTTCTTTTTACCGTTGCCAGTTACCTAATAAAAGATCAACACAAATAAACAATATAATATTTATATGTACCATTTCCACACACTGGTTGTATTGAAGAATATTTAATAGAAAAGATCTTGGACATAAAATAAAAGTGCCACGGCTAAAAATAAATAAATAAATAAAAATAAAAAAAGCGTACAGTGATGATTAGAGGGTTCTTACCTTTTATAATTGCTTCCTTATATTTCTCTCTGGCACTATGAGCATCTTTAGTTAATTGTCTGTATGTACCCTTCAGCTTTTCAATGTCAGTTTTTGTAACCTGAAAATAATAAAGACATGCTTTTGTAAAATTAGTATTCCATTAATCCCAGGTTCATAGGCTTAAACCATAATATGCCAAAATATTTGATGAAAATCAAAATATGAGAAAATCATTAAGTTCAAGAACTAGATAGTTGCACACTTGCCTTGTTCAGCTCAAACTCAATCTGCTGGTGTATAGTCTGGTAGCTTTTCTTCACCTGCTGCTTGTCTTTGATCATCATGGTGAGGCGGTGCAATGGGCCTGAATTCAGCTCTTCAGCATGAGACTTCATGATCTTACTAAGCTGTTCTGTCTGCTGTACCATCTGAGCCCATGACTAACAGCAGTAGAACATAGCATCATCAGTATACCATGGTCAGTTCTAGAAAATTACATTATTCAGTGCTATATAAACAATTACCACCTGTTTCTCTGACAGATCATACCTCAACAACGTTATGGACTAAATTACTTCTTGATGATTATTAATAGGCATAATTGCTTATTTCTGAAATAATATGTTCTACCCCAAACCAAATAAAAAGAGGTATTAAACTAAGAAGCACTAGTCACCTTGGAAACAGTGCTGATGTAGTGAATCTGCGAGGAGTTGTCTTGCTTGTCCACCTGCTGCGTAATGTTGAGGAGGAGTGATGCATACTCCTTGTCGCTCTTAACACGAAGTGTCATGAAGCGCTTCACTGTGTCTAGTAGCCGCAGCTCCCAGTCCTGAAGTTTGATTAGGCCCTCGTGGGAGTTTCTCAAGTCCTGACCAAACCCCATCTCACCAGAAACACGGGCAATCGCTCACGCACTAGGAGGCAGAGTTCAAGTCTTCATTTCTTATGCTGTAAAATTGAGAGGAAACAATCATCAACAATAATAATAAAAAAACTTACAAGATATAAAATGTAATAAACTTATAATGCCAAAGGTCTATATTATTATTATAATTTCTTTTTTTTTTTTCCCCGATTTTCTCCCTAATTTAGTCGTGTCCAATTCCTCCCCGTCACTAGGGGGCTCCCACATTAAGGCTACTACTACCACTCAGCCGGGAGGGCCGAAGACTATCACGTGTTTCCTCCGAACCACGTGACGCCAGCCGACCGCATCTTTTCGAACTGCTCGCTCGCGCACCGTTGGGGGCGGCGTAACACACTCGGAGGACAGCGCTATCCACTCCCTCCGTTGCGCGAGCTCACAGACGCCCCTGACTGGCTGTAGAGCTGTGATTAATGTGGGAGCACTAAGTACCTCTCATCCCTCCCCTCTGAGAGAGCTCGGCCAATCAGCTCTGCGAGAGGTTACAGCACCACCCGGGATTCGAACTGGCGATCTCCGGATGATCGGGCGAGCGCTTTAACCACTGCGCCACTCGGAGGCCATTATAATTATTTCTTAAATAAAATGCCAAGTGTATTTTGTTATGCACCGACTGCATTAAATTTTAGTATTTTACTAATTTTAGTAACTAAGACAATAACATGTCTAAAAGAGTAACATTTGCCAGCTCTACCCTGCATCAATCGTTTCCATCAACCAGCTCCAATCACTCAATCAAGTAGCATACAGATAAAGATAATCTCTGATGCATCTCAACCATGCACATTCACTGTTGGAACAGCCCCCATCAGAAAAAGACTGAGAGCAATAAAAGCCACCACCAGCAGACACAGGAACAGATGCTTATTTTTAAATACTGTTGCTCTACACTTACATTGAACTATACAGCCTATACCTCATATCATAATGTATATATTTATATGCTCATACAAATCTCCATTACTAGGGTGCTAGTAGGGTGCCCTCAGTATGCCCTTACTTTTACTCTATTTTTGTTGGTGCAAAACTGTTGCCGATCAACGCAGGCCATACCGGTGGAGGGACTAGACCATGAAGTGGCCCAATCCTTCCTCACCTTCGGAAAATGTGCGCTATTACTTTACTAAGTAATTCGACTGATGGTTTTCTGAAAAAAAAAATTCAGTTTGCCCTATTTGTGATTAGGAAACTGTATCTGTCTTAAAGTGGTTTTAGACATCTCACATGTTTAAAGCCTCATCTCCCAATCTCTGAACCAAAGCTCTTGCACCTACAGTTACTCTGATAAGTAAAAGTGACATAGGAGTGCCATTAGATCTGAAGTGAAAGTTGGTTACATCATATGTGCCTATGAGTTTCACTTTCACCAAAGAAGGGGCAGCTGCAGCAGGGGGCCCAAGAAACGTCCCCTCGACTCCCCTCCTCTCTTTGTGCATCTCTCGCTTTCTCACACTCACACACAAACAGTCTATCTATCTATCTATCTATCTATCTATCTATCTATCATTATTAATAACAATAATAATAATGATACCAATATAAATATTTTTCTCTCTCACCTTCCTATTTGATAGTGGAACAAACACAAAGATACTTTCTTTGTATATTTGCAATTAAGACTGATATTAAAATGGACATATTTAAACAATTAGCTATCATTCAACAAACAGCAATTCTGAACATGTCTACGCAGAAACCTTTTTGCTAGATAAATGCTATCATGGGTAAATGGATCATGAGGTTTTGGAAAATCATATCAGCATAATTAACAAAACAATTTGCAGACAGGTGACAGACAAATTGCGAAAATAAATCTTCATCACACATCTTAAGACATGCATAAAGCAAATATCAGTAAGATATGCATGAGGATACTTGCAGATACTAATTAGAATTAGTACTAGTTATGAGCAGACAACAAAACTATATGAAATACCTCACATGTTCAGGCCATCATCAAATGCACTTGCTAGGTACTTGATGGATCTAAATATTGTTAATGAAGTGTTGTGATGTCCTGCAACAGGCTGTTGATCTGCTTTTTCACAAATTTATAGTGCTTGTTGCTATAATTTTTTCTTTTTTTCTAGGAAAGAAAAATAGGTTTTTATTACATGCAGTTGTGCTCATTGGAAAAGCCATATAATACAACATATCCGATCGTTTTAAATAACAGTGGAACCTCGGATTACAAGTAACTCGGTTTACGAGTGTTCCGCAAGACGAGCAAAGATTTTTAATAAATTTTGACTTGAAAAACGAGCATGTCTTGGTTTACGAGTGCCACGTTTTTTTTTTGACACCGACACACACACACACACACACACACACACGCACACACACTGCTCTACACAGAAATTCTGCTCTGTCACGATTCTTTTCAAAGGTAAGGTGCTGGTTCATTTATTTGTTGAGACTTTTTCTTACTTTTTTAAAACGTAAAGTGCAGGTTAATTTGTTTTATTTTTACTTTATATATTGTCTTAATTATTTTTCTGTATTTATTTTTTTGGGCTGTGGAACGAATTATTTGAGTTGGGAAGTGTTGATTTGGTTTATGAGTGTTTTGGAATACGAGCTTGCTTCCAGAATGAATTATGCTCGTAATCCAAGGTTCCACTGTAAATGTGTTTTGGGCAGGCAATTGTGTCTGACTCTTTGGGGTAATTTAGTTCCATAGCAACCACTGAGTGTGTCAACAAAAATGCAACATTATTGCTGAAGACAACTATGCAAAATATTTTTTTAATTTAAAGGAAAATAAATCTACATTTAACAACCACTGTTGAATCCAATAACTTAGGCCAGGTTCCAGAATAATAATAAAAAAACATCTGTGATTGAGAGTGTAGGTGTTTGCTCTGGTACAGTGCAGGCTGTAGTGCCAAGAAGTGACCGACTGTCAAAATCAAATTGGACTCTGTGAGAGTGTGCACTGCATATTGACTATATCCATTTAATAAAGTATCTCTATTTAAGAAAGGCCTGCAAGCACCAAGTATCCCTGTTTAATAAACACTACACAAAACAATGATTTTATACATTTTTCCCCTTTGCTTGTTCTGGTCTTTTGACAATCAAAAGCACTAACTAGCAGTTCTGGTTTGTTACTGATGTGAATATGAGCAGATTTATTTTCTGTAATAGATAGTCAGATAGATAGTCAGATAGAGTACTTAATAAATTTACAAACTTACTTCTTTTGATGGTGTAAAGCTGCTTTGCGACAATGTCAATTGTTAAAAGCGCTATACAAATAAAACTGAATTGAATTGAATTAATCCCAAATGGAAATTTTAAGTTAATAGCAGTGTCAATGTTCTTATTTTCTCACTCCTTTCCTTGAATATACTAGGCAAGTTTAAGTCAAACAAAGACTTGATGAAATTTGTGAACAAAGGCATGAAACAGATTGCAGAAGACTTCAAGCACAGTATGGTGATGAGACTCTTAGCCGCTTTGAAACATTTGAATGGTGCAAACGTTTTAACGTGGGCTGTACATCCCGGCTGAGGTGACTTGGAGCCTACAACAATCATTGCCGTCTGCTTCTGTGTGCCGTCATCCTTTTATCACTTGTACTGGAGCGTGCAGTCAGCGGTCAACTTGAATAAAAAAGGACTATTAATATAAATCGCGTGCCTGCGACTGTCGCACATCGGAGGTTGTGACGAATGTTTTGAGTTTTATTTTTATGTTACAAGATCATCATAATCTTCAAATTTAGAATTGCACTTAAAAAACTAACAAACTAAATAATAAAATAAACTGAAATGAAATACTCATTATTTTCAAAGCAACAGGGAGCCGCAGCAGAGGGATGAAAGAGCCACATGTGGCTCTGGAGCCGTGGGTCTCCGACTCCTGCTCTAATGAGATATGCATTTGAAAATTTACCTGCGCTTTAACCACTGCGCCACTCGGAGGCCCACAAACTTTGTTTTTAAAAATAATTCTGTCCACACGACCTATGCATTAAAAATATTATTGTCCATATGTAAACTCCCTGTTAAGTGCTGTTAGGAGCATCTCCAATTAACAGGGGGCCAATCAAAAGCCTAGACAAAGCATTACCGATTGCACACTGGGTCTCGCCGTCGCTGTCTGCGGGGTCTGTGTCTTCAAAGATTTATAGGTAGCAGCAGTGAGCTTCATAGTACATTCAGGCACCTCTGTTTGTTAAGGTAATCTTCACTTTGGACGGAGTTCTCCAAAAGCTCTGTTTTCAACAACAAAAACTGTGTTTGCAGGTGGAGACTAGTACACTAGTCTCAGTATAAATCTCATACTAGTATATAGTGTAACCTTGGATTGTGACCAACTTGGTCTGCGAGCCTTTTGCATGACGAGCAAAGTTTTTAATACATTTTAACTTAAACAAGCGAGGGCTTGATATACAAGCGTATGCATGCGCTTTGTCTGCCGTTTTGGTTCTTCTCTCTCGAGTGCTACAGGATTATGTGTAACCGTCTCCCATGCGTCACCCGTTTAGTCAACATCCGAATGTCAGAGAGGTTCCTTGTTTAAGATGTTTCCCCACAGAGCAGTGTTTACAGGCGTACATGTGTGCGCGCATGTGCGAAAGTTGTTCTACACAGTAGCCCCCTCCCTCCTCCTCTCCTCTCACTTTTACACATACACAGTGCACACAAACACACTAAAACACTGCTCTATCGGGATTCTTTTCAAAGGTAAAGTGCAGGTTAACTACGGCTAGGAGTGCAAAGGATCACTGTTGATCCATGCAGATCACAACCCACAGTTCGGCATGCACGAATTAATTAATTAAGTAATTAATTAATTGCTAATTTTTTAAACCTGCAGATTAATCTTAAATGTTTAAAGATCGCAAAGTGATCCTGCCGATATTGCTTTTTAAGTAATGAATTAGACAGAGCAGAAGAACATGAAAAGCCTCAAGGTCATTCAAATCGCATGTATGAAAGCATTTTGGCTTCTCCGTAAAATATAATGATAATGAAAGAAGAGTGGTGGACAAAACGGTTACAATGCGTAGGCATTGTGAATGCGCCAATACATCAAACATGGCCTCGCATCTGAAGTGACATCACCGTGGAGTGCTGTCAGGATGCAAACCGCAACAACCACAGCAAGCTCACTGCTGCATTTAAGCAGCCCTTTGCACCAGAATCAGAGCGAGCTAAAGCGATTACCAAATCTATCAGGTATTGATTCAGCAACATGAGGCCATACTCTGTTGTGGAAAACAAATAATTTACAATTTTAAAAAAGTTAAAAGTGCTCATGCCCTGGTACGCAATATCCACTTCAGGAGGAACTTTTTATGAACAGAATAAAAATGAAATCCTCGAGGACTTATCAGATGCATCCTCTATTGTGATCACCACACACGGGTGGACATAAAGGTCTACAGAAAGTTATGTAACTGACTGCTCACTACATCACAACTGAGTGGGAGATGCGAAGTCCGGCGCTACAGATGTGCCCCCTCTACGAGAGTCACACAAACGTAAATCTAGTGCAGGTACTGATAGAAGTGGCAGCAGCGTGGAAGTTAAAGAGGCACAATGCATGTAGCAATATCCCAGGCACCACAGATAATGCCAAAAACCAGGTAAATGCAGTGACAGAAGCTGGACTGGGGCCATAGATATCTTGCTTTGCACATGTGATAAATTTAGCATGCCAGTGTAAAAACCCTCACATTACAAAGATGGCAAGACTCTACCTTGCTGTGCTTGCCACGCTTTGACATATTAGTGTTTTGATATACAAGCATGTTACTGGAATGAATTATGTTCATTTAAGTTCATTTAAGCATTTCTTTTTCATGCTTGAAACCATGATTTTGTGAGAACAGCAATGTGAAATATTTTGTCAAATTTTTTTAGACTTAAAAAAAAAGCTGTGCAACTTGTTACTGAACTTTTTTTGTGTCGAGACAGTTTTTTTTTTAGTGTATACCGCGGTAACATTGTATACAAGCGTCCACTTTTCAGACAAAAAAAAAAGGGTGCTGGATTGTATATGCAAACAAAGAATAGTGAGCAGTCAAAGTAAAAAAAAACTGTGGTGATTCTGCAGTGGTCTTCATGAGAGCCAGTTACATAATGGTGCTTTAAGCAAATGCACTTGACAATACTGTTCTTGCAAGAACTATTTCAGAACAGCTGACCATCGTCTCATAAAACTGGCTGTTGCTTTGTTACGTAATTACCTAATTCCGTGTTATTTCAGTTTCTAGATAGAAAATTTATCACAAAATGGTGTGTCCAAACTTTCTGGACATCTCTTTCTTCTTTTTATTATTTTCATCCTTATACATTTAACATATATAAAGAACTATGAAAGAACATACTGTATATGGAATTATGTAATAAACAACCAGAGTTGTTAACCCAAGTATTAAACAACCCAGAATATGTTTTTATATTTTAGATTACCCAAATTATCCTAAATTTAGCTTTGATTACAGCTTGTCAAACCTTTGCCATTTTCTCCTCATATTCATGGGAATAGTTTTCAATTCACAGGTGTACCTTGTCAAGAGTTAATTTGAAAAATTTCTTGTCTTCTTAATGTGCTTTAAACCATCAGTTGTCTTGTGCAAAGGAAGGGTGGGTACAACCTTAATAGTGCAATTAGTGCTACTACAACTACTGCACAAATCCAAATTATGTCAAGAAGGACGGTGATTGACAATCACCCGTGCATCACCCGATCCAAATCAATTGACATGGTTTGAGACAAGGAGGAAAAATAAAGAAAAAGCAGGCAACAAATACTCAACACCTCTGGGAACTTTTTTTGGAAAACCCAGGTGACTACCTCATGAGGCTGACTGAGAGAATGCCAAGGGCGTGCAAAGCGGTCATCAAAGCAAAAGGTGGCTACTTTAAAGAACTGAAAATAGCAAATATATTCTGGGCTATTTAACACATTTCTGTTGACTACATAATTCCATATTTATTCTGTCATAATTTCAATTTATTCAGTATTTATATACAAAGTTGAAAACTATTAAAAAATAAAGAAAGAAAGAAAATCATTGGATAAGAAGGTTTGTCCAACCTTTTGACTGGAACCATGTACACACAGACAGACACACAGATAGCCGTGTAGCCTGAAGAAAAATACGTACCAGTGAGGTTAACTGGAGAAAAAGATTGGAATTTGCTAGATAGCATAAAGAATGGACTGTGGTGCGTTGGAAAAAGGTCATGTCTGAGGAATCCAGATTTACCCTGTTCCTGAGTGATGGGCATATGCCAATCAAGTGTTATGAGGTCAAGTGTTATGACCTCTAGGCTGAGCAACATTATGTGCCCAAAAATAGTTTACCTATCTATCTGAATGTACTGAATGACCAGGTTGTTCCATCAATGGATTTTTTTTCTCTGATAGCATTGCCATATAAGATAACAGAGTGGTTCCAGGAGCATGAGACATCATTTACACATCCCACTCCCAAATCCATTACACATGAAATTTAAATATTTTTAATATTTAATATTTTCATTTCAATTACAGCTTATACCTCAAGAAACTATAAACAAACTATAAAGAAACAAACTATAAGAATATTGCCAATAAGAAAATTGACAATAAGAAAAGTAATTTTTTACTTCATAAAAATGTTTGTTAGGCAATGAATACTTGGTTGAGGCTCCTTTAGCACAAATTACTGCAACAATGTGGCATGGCAATGTAACTGTTGTTGCCACATGGACTTCATAAATTGCAGATCTCCTGTGGTTTTCAATCACAACAATCTCCATAGTTGACATCATTAAATTTTGCTTTGGCACAAAATATATTTAATTGATTTGACTACTATAGACCTCTTCCTTCAGCAATCTGAAAATGTGGCTTCATCAAAAGCAGCTTGTCAGTTATGATCCTTCATTTTTATACAGCAACTGATAGTTTGCATTAAAAGTTGTCACAATTTAATGATTTTGTAGAGCATGTCTACAAAACCATGTTTCATTTTATGCATATGATCTATTGCTTAATGCAACACTCTGTTACTTGCTTTGTTTCATCGAATAATAGTGAAGCATGCATGTCTAAGTGTATAATTATCAGCAATTCTACAATGTAAAACCCATCCAAACACAAGAACAGGGAATTGACTGGACTGTCAGGGCGATTCACAACAGCTAAGAAACCTTAGATTACGCTCATCATATTCAACCACAGCAAATCAGAAATATTTTAGTAACATGGAAATTACAATCCAAAAATCTTTCTGCTGCCTGAGAATTTAATTATTTTAGCATGTGCAAAAACAAAAAACAAAAAAAAACTATCATGCTCTTGCCACTGTGTCTGAAAAATTTCTAGAATGGCCTTACCAGAAATTCGTTAATCTAGAATGGTCTGAACTGTAATGCTTGTCTCGCCTTCCTGTGCGATGCAGGCAAATAACCTCTAATATTGAGGAGGGATCAATGCCATGTGCTTTAAACTATAGAAATGCACTATATAGTTTATTTAACTGTGATAAAAACAGTCCATCATATGACCAATCAATAAATTATGTTAGTTTATACTACTGATGTTTTGATGGTTTGTTTTAAGTATTAAAAACATCCTTGTGACCATGCAGGTCCCAATGTAAGTAACCAACCCCAGGCTAAGTAAGCAGTGCCACCTGTCAAGCGATACGTATTTATCAGACGCATTTGTTCACATGGCATGGTGAATAAAATTTTGGTCTTAAATCTGATATAGACCCATGTGCATATTGAAAAAGACAAATCACATAAACCGATGCGCGTTACTTGACGGTAGAATTTGAGGCAGTATATTTTAGATTGAATAGTAAGGCCACAGGCAATAAGCAGTGTGGTGGAACCAGTAAAATAAAAGTCACAAAAAAAAATTAAGTTGTAAAATACCAATCAATATCAATGGGGAATTTTGTAATCAAATAGAGATGTGAAATTTATCTGAACATTGTGCTTGAATGAAAATAGATTTTCTTTAAGAAAAATTAGCTTTTTCCTAAGGAAATTCGCAGTCCTTGCAAAGAGCCGAGGGAAGTTGAAATGAAAGGAAAGCTGGATGATCTTCTACGTGGGAAAAATAAGGACACCAGCACAAACTACAGACACCGTTTGACTGACCGACAGGAAACTGTTCATTATATTGCTGCTGACTATTTACTCACATTTAAGAGAGAAAAAAAAAACCCCTCAAGAACTCAACCAAAACCGGCAATAAAACCAAATGTATAATAAGAACTCTACGTTTCAAAGCCATTATTATACTAATCCCGGGAAAACAATGAACATCTGCTAGCGGTTTAGTTAACTATAATGGAAAAGCTAACGGCGATAATAATAAAAAAAAAACATGGCACATTGCATTAAAATATTTCCGTAAAGGTTTCCACAACACTTAATGTATATTCTTTGTACAGTAATCGTTGGGTTAACAAGAACATGTCCCAGTTCGTGTAAGTGAATACGTTAACATTATATAGCTTAACAACTAGCAATCCTGCTAACGTGTGGCCTGTCTCTTTGGGGGGGGGGGGGGACATCCAAATTGGTGGACAAGATAAAGATTGATGACGCAATTTTCATCGGCCAGAACATAAGTATCGTTCATTTAAATGCGTCTAATATGAAACGTTTACTTACTTACTTGAGTCGTTTATTGCATTGTTTCTCTGTGTTTCCTGATTCCTCGGTATTCCCTTTTCTTTCGTTCCGTTGCCGGAGCTGGGTTACGGGAGGAGTTTCCGCTCTGGATTAGGAGCATGACGTTTGCAGCACTAACCCGAGCCCCTGGTCTGCCCCGTTCAACCTCTGCTGCTCAAGTAATGAATAATGTGTCGGGTTTGTGCAGCAACGTCACACTGTCATGTGATTTTTGTTGACGCGGCCATTTTGCCGGCGAACTCAAAAATCTACTGTCGTAGACCTGCTTAATCTTTGTCCGGAGTTCAGAAAATTCTGCACTATTTGCAACAGTAAAGCATTTAGACTGTAAAGAATGTTACGTGTCAAAGATTTAGCATGATGTTATTTAAACGAGTTACTGTCCCACCCTGTACCAAAACTGTAGGATTACACTGTAGAATGAATAGAATTGTATTCCGTCTAGTTTAGCATTAATCATCGAAATTAAAACAAAAAAGCTTGACATATGTCACGTTATTCGCAATTAATCTAGAAGATTGAAGTTAAATTAGAAAAGAAGAAGAAGAATTATTAATCATAATCAGAGGTGGAAAGAGTAATCAACTTTTGTACTCAAGTACAAGTACTGTTACTTCAGTGACATTTTACTGAAATACAAGTAAAGTTACCATTATAAAAATCTACTCAAGTAAAAGTAGCTCATTAAAAATGTACTCAGAGTAAAAGTTACCGAGTTCCTTTTTTTTAACAGTGGGGGTGGGATGGGGGACTCTAGTGTAATTCAAAAAGGACAAGCGGCTATAAATCTCAGACTAGTTGTTTTTAATTGAAGGAACACCTTTCGCATAATGAAGCAGTAGCGAATATGACCTCAAATGTAACGAAGTACAATACTTCAAACAAAACACTTAAGTGAAAGTAAAATTACAGATTTTAAAAACTACTTTAAAAAGTAGACGTACACAAACAAAAAAAAACTACTCAATTACAATAACGCGAGTAAATGTAATTTGTCACTTTCCTCCTCTGATTATAATGTTATAAAACTTGAAATTGAGTATTCTAATATTCACAAATACTGTATTTTTTATTTTGATAAGCGTTACACAATAATGATCAAACAAAATAAAACAAAAGGGCTTGATATACTGTAATTCACTTTATTTGTAATGCATCTAGAATATATGATATTCTGACTTTCCACAATATTATATACAATACCAGTTAAAAGTTTGGACACACCTTCCTATTCCATGGTCTTTCCTGATTTTTATTTCTTTCTACACTGTAAAACAATGCTGAGGGCGTCCAAAATATGCAATAACTGCTTTTGAACAGTTGATATTAAGATATGTTTGCTACTTATGCTCTATAAAGCCTTCAGAAAGGCTCCAATCTGAGGTACTGTACAGTGATGATTTTTAAGGTTGATAACTCTGTATGGATAGCCATTTCTCGCTCCCTGGCTCAAAGGCTTCCTGTAGCGCATCAGATTCAAAACCTTGTTGCCCACCTAGAAAGCTAAAAATGGCCCAGCACCCACTTACCTCTCTGCTCTAATCACACCACGCACCTCACCACGTTCCCTTTGATCCTCCAGCCCCGGTCACCTCTTTCCACCATTTCTCAGGGAACGAGGAAGATATTCATCCAGACTCTTTTCTGTTCTGGTACCTAGATGGTGGAACGAACTTCCTCTTGATGTCCGTACAGTGGAGTCGACGACCCAAGACGTATCTGTTTTTTCAATACTTGAGCTAACCCCCTCAGTATTTGACTGATGTCACTTAGTTAGTAACCTAGTAACCCAGTGTACGTATATATCCAGTGATGGAAACTCCAAAGCACCTTTTGTAAGTCGCTCTGGATAAGAGTGTCTGTCAAATGGCTAAATGTAAATGTATGAACTTCTTCTCTTCAACTGAGGTAAGTTTTGGTTATGCTTTTCTGGGGTCGTCTTCATGAGAGCCAGCCTCATTGTGGTCCTTGATGAGCAAGGAACAGGCTTCCTGTTGATGACGTAGCTTCCTGTTTTTCGTATTGTTCCCGCGAAAGTTCCTCGTCTGTTTGGAACAGCGTTTTAGATTATATTTTGTTTAGTTTTTTATAATTATATATTTTTCCCGTTTTTACGCTTTAATACTACTGGACTTTATCCGATTTTTGCGCTTTTTGGGAGAACACGCGTATCATCTGACCAACAACAAGCGAATCCATCACCAAATAATCACAACTCCGGCACAAAGGGTACGTTATCATGTCTACCATTCAGCTCGCTCAGTGTGTGGAGTGCAGGATGTTTAGACATTCTTCCTCCGTCATTAGTGATAATTTTATTTGTGATAGGTGTGTGTTAGTTAGCACCCTGACGGAGAAGATAGTAGCATTAGAGGAGCGCATCCAGACTTTAGAGAGGGTTAGAGAGCACGAGAGCAGCGTTAATCTTGTAGTGGAAAGTCTGGGTGCCGCAGGCGGAGATAATCAGCCCCCGACTCCGGCAGTAGAGCCCTCACAGCGGGGCGAGTGGGTGACGACTCGGCGGCATACTCGTTCAGCCAAAGCTAACGCTAAGGCTAGCCCACCGGAGCACACCTCTTCCGCGCTTCACATGTCCAACAGGTTCGCTCTCCTCAGTGATGCACCCGCTGAGAAACCTGAAAGAGCTCTGGTTATAGGAGACTCTATACTGAGACATGTGAAATTAGCCAGGCCTTTAGGGGCGCCAGCGGCAGTGGTCAGGTGTATCCCGGGAGCCAGAGCACCGGACATAGCAGGTAATCTTAGGGCTCTAGGTCAGCATAGGTTCTCTAAGATAGTGGTACATGCTGGAGCTAACGATATACGCCTTCGTCAGTCAGAGGTTAGCAAGAGTAACTTTACAGAGGTGTTTAAAATAGCGAAGGCGATGTCCGATGAAGTAGTTTGCTCTGGTCCCATCCCAATGAGACGTGGCGACATAGCTTACAGCAGGTTATGGTCGCTGAACCGCTGGATGTCCAGGTGGTGCTCCGAGAACAACGTGGGCTTCATAGACAATTGGAGGACCTTTGAGGGCAAAACTGGCCTGTTAGGGCGGGACGGTGTCCATCCCACTCGGGAAGGTGCTGCTCTCATTTCTTGCAGTATAGCACATAGTCTCAGAAGAGGCCTAGTTAATCGGTGACAATCCAGAGCCCAGGCCAGGGAGCAGACAGACAGGCTAAACCAACCGTCTGCTAGCTGCAGAGAGTCGTCACTCAGGGTCCATCATATTGAGACTGTGTCTGTTCCCCGAGCTAAACATAAATTTAGAAAGACTCACAAAGTCTGTTTTAGTAATTTAATTAACATAGGTACCACAAACTCAGATCACACTGAATGCGCAGCCGGCAACTCTGATCTGAAGCTAGGACTGTTAAATATTAGATCTCTCGCATCTAAAGCAGTTATTGTTAATGAAATTATCACAGATCAGGAGTTTGATATCCTATGTTTAACAGAAACCTGGATTAAACAGGACGAGTATGTAGCTCTAAATGCAGCTAGTCCTCCTGGATACAGCTACATACACCAGCCTCGGCTAACTGGTAGAGGAGGAGGAGTCGCAGTTATTTATAACGATAATCTGTCTCTCGTACAAAAACACAGTTTTAAATCTAATGCATTTGAAGTTCTCTATAGTAACATAAAGTCAGCTCAGTCGATCCCGCTAATCATCATTTACAGACCCCCAGGGCCGTACTCGGAGTTTCTCTGCGAATTTGCAGATTTCCTTTCAAACCTTGTTGTTTCTGTAGACAAAGCGTTAATTGCTGGAGACTTTAATATTCATTTTGAGAATCCAGAAGACCCTCTGAGAACAGCATTTATGTCCTTACTGGACTCAGTAGGAGTAAATCAGTGTGTAGTAGGACCCACTCATAAAGCAGGTCACACTTTAGATTTAATATTATCCTTCGGATTAAGTATAGGAAATATAATCACAATTCCACAGTCTGAAGTTATCTCAGATCACTACCTTGTCTCGATTAAAGCGTGTTATAGTAATAATGTATGCAGCACAGCACCGCGCTTCCACCTTAAACGTACATTTACATCAAATACCGCACAGAGCTTTATCAATAATCTTCCAGAATTATCAACTTTGATTGGATCGCCATCTGACTTCACAGAACTCGAACAGGCGAATGAATATCTAGAGTCAGCACTTCGTTATAGCTTAGATAATGTAGCTCCAGTTAAAAGGAAAATGATTAGAGATAAGAAACTCGCTCCTTGGTATAATGACCACACACGTGCTTTAAAACAAACCACTCGAAAATTCGAACGTAAATGGCGCCAAACTAAATTGATAGTATTCAAAATAGCTTGGAAGGAGAGCATCCTGAACTATAAAAAAGCTCTCAGTGATGCTAGATCAACGTATCTCTCCACTCTTATAGAAAATAACAAAAACAACCCGAGATTTTTATTTAATACCGTAGCTAACTTAACTAAAAACAAGACCACTGCAGAAATCTCCACAACATCATCATGCAGTAGTGAGGATTTCATGAACTTTTTCAATAATAAAATCATAAATATTAGGCAAAAAATTCAGGCTTTGAAAACAGACAATTTAAATAATTCAGATGATCTAACCACATCACATCAGAACTTAGAACACTTTACTCCCCTTGAAGCGAGGGAACTAATTTCACTCATCTCTTCTTCAAAATCGTCAACCTGTATATTAGATCCTATACCGACACATTTTCTCAAACAGATAGTACCAGCAATAATAGAACCCCTGTTGAAAGTAATTAACTGTTCACTCAGTAGTGGGTATGTCCCCAAATCCTTTAAATTAGCCGTTATTAAACCGCTAATCAAGAAACCTGACCTTGACCCCTGTCTGCTTTCTAATTACAGGCCGATATCAAACCTTCCCTTTATCTCCAAGATTTTGGAAAAGGTAGTATCACAGCAGCTATGTTCACATCTACACAGAAATAGCATAAATGAACTGTATCAGTCAGGATTTAGGCCTCATCACAGCACAGAGACAGCACTTGTTAAAGTAGTAAACGACCTCCTATGGGCCTCTGATCAGGGTTGCGTCACTATACTTGTGTTACTGGACCTCAGTGCAGCTTTTGACACCATTGATCATAGTATTCTCCTTCACAGATTAGAAAAGGTAGTAGGAATTAAGGGAACTGCCCTCTTGTGGCTCAGATCCTATTTGACTGATCGTTATCAGTTTGTAGATTTAGATGGTGACCATTCCTCATGTTCTCAAGTGGAGTTTGGTGTTCCACAGGGCTCAGTTTTAGGCCCACTGCTTTTTTCTATTTACATGCTTCCTCTGGGCAACATAATTCGTAAACATGGTATTAGTTTTCATTGTTATGCTGATGACACACAATTATATGTCTCAGCAAAACCAGATGAGAAAAACCAGTTTGCTAAAATCGAGCAGTGTGTGCAGGATATACGAGATTGGATGTTAATTAATTTTCTTCTGCTTAATCCTGATAAGACAGAAGTTCTGGTCATAGGACCACAAGTAGCTAGAACTAAGCTTTCTGATCACACTGTAACTTTAGATGGCCTTTCTGTTCCATCAAGTGCAACAGTAAAAGACCTCGGTGTGATTATAGATTCCAGCCTTTCGTTTGAAGCTCATGTAGATAATATCACCAGGATAGCTTTCTTTCACCTTAGAAATATTGCCAAGATAAGAAACATATTGTCACTAAATGATGCAGAAAAACTAGTTCATGCTTTTATCACGTCTAGGTTGGACTATTGTAACGCCTTACTGTCTGGTTGTTCAATTAGGTGTATAAACAAGCTTCAGTTAGTACAGAATGCAGCAGCGAGAGTCCTCACTAAAACCAGAAAATACGAGCACATCACCCCTATCTTATCTACACTGCATTGGCTCCCTGTGAAATTTCGCATCGATTTTAAGATACTACTTTTGACATTTAAAGCACTAAATGGTCTCGCGCCACAGTATTTGAGTGAACTGTTAGTGTCTTACGATCCACCACGCCTACTTCGATCAAAGAATGCAGGCTGCCTGTCAGTACCACGTATTATTAAAACTACAGCAGGGGGCAGAGCTTTTTCTTACAAAGCCCCAAAGTTATGGAATAGTCTTCCTATTAATGTTCGGGACTCAGACACAGTCTCAGTGTTTAAGTCTAGGCTAAAAACCTATTTATTTAGCCAAGCATTTTTGTAAATAGATTAACCTTAGGTAAAGGAGCAGATCTGGGGGACTCATAGACGTAGAGTATTCTGGTGAACTGGTATGTTTAGATGCTGTCCTCCCCACTCTCATTGTTCACTCAGGTTTGTTGACGGTGAGGTGATTGGTTGCTTTACATCTCAGGGAGCCCTCATGTTTGTGTTTCCTTCTGGCTCTCCCTTTTAGTTATGCTGTTATAGTTAGTCCTGCCGGAGTCTCTGCTTGCACTTTGCACTAAATATACATTCACCTATACATGCTGACTGTGACCATACCTAACTGCCATCTCTCCTTATTTTCTGTTCTCTCCTTTTCTGCTCTCTTCTCTCTCTCTCTCTCCCCCTCTTCTTTCCCTCTCTCTGTCTCTCTGTCGAGCTATACATGTTTCGCTCCTGAGTTGCCAGTGATCCAGACCCCTCTGCCCTCTGGAGCCGTCTAACCCATCCTGGAGTCCTGCTTCTGGTTGGAGATCTCGTCGCATGGATGCCCCGTGTGGTCTGCCTGGATTCGTATGGTGGCTGGGGATGGTTTCCATGAAGACTCTCCTGTCATCGAGTGATGCTCTGGGGACCTGTGACTTCAGTTGTTCGATACTCAGGACCGGAATCCCCTACAGTCTACCTGAGCCTCCGGGAACAAACTGGACTCCTTTTAATTTTAAAACATCTCTTGTTACACTGAACTTCCAGTCTTGCACATTATTATGCTGAGCAATTCCTGCTATCCGTTATCACCCAGATGAGGATGGGTTCCCTGTTGAGTCTGGTTCCTCTCAAGGTTTCTTCCTATTACCATCTCAGGGAGTTTTTCCTTGCCACCGTCGCCCTCGGCTTGCTCATCGGGGACAATCTTGTCATTTTGATTCATATACATTGCATAAAAACTTACTTCTTTTTATTGTGTAAAGCTGCTTTGCGACAATGTCAATTGTTAAAAGCGCTATATAAATAAAATTGACTTGACTTGACTTGACTTGATGGGTTTGCAAATGCAAATGACAGATGGAAGCCCATTCTTGCATTATCAATGCTTGGAGTTTGTCAGAATTTGTCCACCTGCCTCTAGAGTTCTCAGTGGGATTAAGGTCTGGAGAGTTTCCTGGCCATGGACCCAAAATTTCGAAGTTCTGTTCCTGATGCCACTAAGTTATGACTTTTGCAAGGTGCTCCATCATGCTGGAAAAGGCATTGTTCCTCACCAGACTGTTCTTGGATGCTCTCTGAGGATGTTTGCATCATCCAGTGATGTTTGAGTGGGCAGAGGAAGGGTGGATATGGAGTCAACAGACCTAATAGTGTCAGAAATGGTTCAGACAGATAAGACCCAAAAGCAAGATTTTGGTAATATCACAATTTGCACTTCCAGTTCAGCATCCATCTTGTTTGGAGCACTTTCTTTGGCAGCTTTTTTTTTAGTTCCACTATAAAAGGGAGGTGTGGAGTATGCATTCTCTGTGAGATGTTCAAACAGAGTTCGCCGATAC
The DNA here is from genome assembly GCA_030347435.1 of Clarias fuscus. Taxonomy (NCBI): domain Eukaryota; kingdom Metazoa; phylum Chordata; class Actinopteri; order Siluriformes; family Clariidae; genus Clarias; species Clarias fuscus. The sequence goes on from CM059212.1 coordinate 11,400,862, forward strand.
ATTCTTTGACTTCTGCCTTGCCTTTGAAAGCCTGTTCTGTCCTGATTCTGCCTGTTTCTACAATGCTGAATTTACCTGTTGTGTTATACTGACCAAGTAAGCCAATATCTCACATATTACTAAATGAATCTGTTGGAACCTGCTTCTCCTAACTTCCCTGGATAGTTCAGTGTATGTTTCAGTGAACCCGACTTATGTTTGCACATCATAGAACCTGAGCAATACCTGTCTTGGGTCCCTCGAATTTTTGGATACCTTGGACAACCAACCTGTTCTGGCATTGTTTTTATGTGCGAATACCTTGGATAACTAACCTGGACTGAATTTGTTTTGTTAGCGGTAGCGAACCGGGATACTCTGGCCATGTATCATCCTCATGTTCCAACCCTGAGAGCGAGATACAGCAATTAAGCCACTAACTTTTAATGCCCCTTTCCTTTTGTCCTTTGGTGGAGCTCTAATCTCTTTCTCTCCTGACTGTTCTGTTGTTCCGTACTTCCCTTCAGGGCGAAGGCAATCTGGATCTCTTCCAGAGTTTTTGATGACCTGTCCTCTAACCAAATGTTGCTCTACAGGTGTACCCACGTGACCCAGGCACCCGCGACGCTTATGTTATCTTCTCCAACAGCACAGGGTTTGAAAGGTCGCCTGTGATCTCTGTAAAGAGCCTACAGATCCTCAATATTAGTGTTCCACTTGTATCTATCCCCAGCTCCCTGTTGCAGTATATTGTCCAACCTGACATTGAGTTTCTTTGAGTTTAAACAAGCTTCAGTCAGTCCCGAATGCAGCAGCGAGAGTCCTCACTAGAACCAGAAGATACGAGCACATCAGCCCTATCTTATCTACACTGCATTGGCTCCCTGTGAAATTTCGCATTGATTTTAAAATACTTCTATTGACGTGTAAAGCATTAAATGGTCTCACGCCGCAGTATCTGAGTGAACTGCTAGTGTCTTACAAACCCCCCATGCCTATTTCGATCAAAGTATGCAGGCTGCTTGTCAGTCTTGTAAGGAAACTCCAGCAGGGGACAGAGCTTTTTGTTACAAAGACCCAAAGTTATGGAATAGCCTTCCAAATAGTGTTCGGGACTCAGAGACAGTCTCAGTGTTTAAGTCTAGGCTAAAAACCTATTTATTTAGCCAAGCATTTTTGTAAATAAATTTGCCTTGTCTATGTCTAGATGCTGTCTTTCCCACTCTCATTGATCACTCAGGTTTGTTGACGGTGAAGTGATTGGTCGCTTTACATCCCAGGGAGCCCTCTGTGTTTCCTTCTGGCTCTCCCTTTTAGTTATGCTGTCACAGTTAGTCCTGCCGGAGTCCCTGCTTGCACTCTGCACTAAAGATACATTCACATTATGCATTGTTTGACTGTGACCATACCTAACTGACATCTCTCCTTCTCTTCTGCTCTCTCCTCTTCTCTCTCTTCTCCTCTCTCTGGACTCAATTTTAACTTAAACACATCTCCTGTTATACTGAACTTCCAATCTCACACAGTATGATGCAGCTCAATCCTTGCTATCCGTTTCACCCAAATGAGGATGGGTTCCCTGTTGAGTCTGGTTCCTCTCAAGGTTTCCTCCTATCACCATCTCAGGGACTTTTTCCTTGCCACTCTCGCCTTCATCCTTGGCTTGCTCATCAGGGTCTTACGACTCATACAAACTTAAATAATTCTTTTGATGATTGTGTAAAGCTGCTTTGCGACAATGTCAATTGTTAAAAGCGCTATACAAATAAAATTGAATTGAATTGAATTGAATTTAGTTCCCTGTTTGGAATCTGCCAACAAGCACTTATAAAGCAGTTATTGCACTATCTTTGTTTTTGCTTTATTTCTATCACTTGTATTTAACCCAAATACTTTAAAAAAAATTTAAGATCCTGCTTTTGGGTCCAACCTATCTGCATCCTTTCTGGCAAATAAAGATTACAATAAATACAGATCCATTAAATTTCCCTTTAATGGAAAGCCTGAATGGGCCAACACACTCCTTCACATGCGAGAGCAGCCAGGTTTGCTAGCACTAAACAAAACAAGGTCAGATTTTATTGTAAACATTTATGCAGCATTTAACATTTGGGAATAAATTTTCACATGTTCAAAAATTTTTTAACGTAAACAAATTTTTACATCTAACTCTTTTTGAATCCAGCTTTCATATTTTAAAACCACTAAATTGTGATTTAGGTGGCACGGTGGCTTAGTGTTTAGCGCTGTCGCCTTGCACCTCTGTGTTCGAATCCCACATTGGGTCTGTGTGCCTGAATTTTGCATGTTCTTTCCTTCCTCTGGGTACTCCAGTTACCTCCCACTGTCCAAAGAATGAGCGTGTATGTGTAATTGCCCTTTTAAAGCAATGAATCATGCTTTAAACAAAGTAATAAGTAAATAAATAAACAGGAAATGTAAAAACATTTTTTTAAGTATTTTAAGTAGTGAAATAAAAGCTACTTTGGATGTATTTGTCCACACTGTCACACAGTAAGTTACCACCATCAAATTAATTTACTGACGGTGTTCCACGTTATGTGAGAAAACTTAAATGTACAGGTGCATCTCAATAAATTAGAATATCATCGGAAGTACATTTTTTTTTAGATTCATATTTAGATTCATTACAGACCGATAGATTTCAAAAGTTTATTTCTTTTAATTTTGATGATTATGGCTTACATCTAATGAAAATCCAAAATTCAGTATCTCAGAAAATTCGAATATCGGTGTTAGAACCCAGACTCAGAGAACGCAAGTGCAGTTAATTTTTTTATTAATACACTGTTTAAGAAACATGTGCGTTGGTGTTGGGAGTTGTAGTTCTTATTAGCTGTAGTTCTGGCAATTACTTAAGGCAATAAAGATTTTTAACACAGAAATGTTGAACTACTGAAAAGTATGTACATGTACAGCACACATGGAAGCGACTCATCACTGCTGAGGTGTTAGCCCAGGTTGCTCTGATAGCAGCCTACAGCTCTTCTGTGTTGTTGGGTGTGGTGTCTCGCATCTTTCTCTTTTCAATACCTCATAGATCCTATATAGGGTTAGGTCGGGCAAGTTTGCTGGCCAATCAAGCATGGGGATACCATGACCCTTAAACCAGATATTAGTACTTTTGGCAGTGTGGGCAGGTGCAAAGTGCTGCTGGAAAATTAAATCAGCATCTCCATAAAGCTGGTAGTAAAGGGAACCTTGAAGTGCTCAAAAACTTTCCTGGTAGATAGCTGCGCTGACCTTGGACCTCATAAAACACAGTGGACCAACACCAGCAGACGACATGGCTCACCAAACCACCATTGACTGTGCAAACTTTACACTAGACCCCAAGCAACTTGAATTCTGTGCCTCTACTCTCTTCCTCCTGACTCTGGAACCTTAATTTTCAAATGAAATGCAAAACGTACTTTCATCTGAAAAGAGGACTTTGGCCCACTGAGCAACAGTCCTTTTTGTCCTTAGTACAGTTAAGATGCCTCTGACATTGTCTCTGGTTCAAGAGGGGCTTGACACAAGAAATGCGACAATTGTAGTCTGTGTCCTGGATATGTCTGTGCACAGTGGCTCTTAAAGCACTCCAGCTACAGTCCACTGCTTGTGAATTTCCCCCAAATTCTTGAATGGGATTTGTTTCACAATCCTCTCAAGGCTGTGGTTATCCCTATCTAAGCACATTAATAGAAAGTTGAATGGAAGGAAAAAATGTGGTAGAACTGGGATAACCGCAGCCTTGAGAAGATTGTGAAACTAAGCCCATATTTTACTATGCTGAGTTGATTTCAGCTTATAAAATTCAACATCGAAAAATTTATTATTTCTGAATTTTACAGAAAAAACACAATATTATGTGCTGGACATGTTTTGTCTAAGTTCACAAGAATGATTGATATAAAAATATTTGGCCAAACATGTTAATTTTTTAATTCATGTGTTTCAATCAGGCCCCTTATCCCCAGTAAAGGGCAATGTTTATGCTTCAGCATTCTAAGACATCTTGGACATTGCTATGCTTCTAACTTTGTGGCTTACAACATGACTGTGCCCCAGTGCACAAAGCAAGGAATATAAAGACACGAGTTTATATAATAATACGAGTTAATATAAAGACATGAGAACAGAGCCCGCACAGAGCCCTGACCTCAACCCCATGGAGCACCTTTGGGATGAACTGGAATGGAGTTGTCCTTGTTCAACATCAGTGCCTGCATGACCTCATAAAAGCTCTACAGAAAGAATGAGCATGAATTCCCAAAGAAACACTACAAAATCTTATGGACAGCCTTGAAGAAGGAGAGCTGTTATTAGAGCTGGAAAGCCGTTATTATCATCTGCTCAGGTTTCACCACATTGAGACTGTGTATGTTCCCAAGCTAAACAAAAATGTAAAGATTTTTTCACAAAAATGTAAAATAATATCTGTTTTGCTAATGTAATTAATATAGAGACCACACATTCAAACCATACCGAATACACAGCCAGCACCTCTGATCTCTCGCATCTAAAGCACTTAGTGTTAATGAAACTATTGTGAATCAGGACTTTGATATACTGTGTTTAATAGAAACCTGGATTAAACAGAATGAGTATGTAGCATGAAATGAAGCTAGTCCTCCTGCATAGAGCTATATACATCAGCCTTGGCCAACTGTTAGAGGAGCAGGCATCCTAGTTATTTATAATGAAAATCTGACCATCATTCTTCAACTCAGACAGAGATGCGTTCTAGGGCCTCCGAGTGGCGCAGTGGTTAAAGCGCTCGCCCTATCATCCGGAGATCGCTAGTTCGAATCCCGGGTGGTGGTGCTGTAACCTCTTGCAGCCGGAGGTCTAGAGAGAGCTGATTGGCCGAGCTCTCTCAGAGGGGAGGGATGAGAGGTACTTAGTGCTCCCACATTAATCACGGCTCTACCAGCCAACCAGGGGCGTCTGTGAGCTCGCGCAACGGAGGGAGCGGATAGCGCTGTCCTCCGAGTGTGTTACGCCGCCCCCAACGGTGCGCGAGCGAGCAGTTCGGCTGGTTCGGAGGAAACACGCGATAGTCTTCGGCCCTCCCGGCTGAGTGGTAGTAGTAGTTAATGTAGTTAATGTGGGAGCCCCCTAGTGACGGGGAGGAATTGGACACGACACGACTTGGACACGACTAAATTAGGGAGAAAATCGGGGAAAAATCCCCCCCAAAAAAAGAGATAACAAGCGTAGACTCAATATATGTATGCTCTAGCATTTAAATCGGCACTGTTCAGCCTGTCTGCCATTATTCCGTGAGCTCTGTCAGGGGAGTTGTCCACTTGATAGTTGTCCACTTGATACAAGTGCCCCAACAGGTGACACTGCAGCACTCAAACCACTCGCCGTTAGATACTGAGCTCCAACAGTGACATGGTGGCACTCTGTCCTTTCGCCTTTATCCAGCAAGCTGTTTATCGGCAGTCAGATAAAAGGGTCTTAGACAGTTGAAAGGGCGGTATTCCATGCTGAGTGCCTAAAAATAATAATAATCTGTATAATGATCTTTGTCCCTGCTGGTTCAAGACCCGAGACTATTTCTGATCCATTTCCAGGCTCCAACAAAACCTATCAAACTTCATCTCAGTGGTCCACTGGGGGGTGCTACAATGAGTTCCTGAATTTGAATTAACTCCCTACAGTGTGCATTACATTCAGACTCAAATGACCTCTGAAAGTGTTAAAACTATTATAAATACATTTTATTATAATATTATAAATTAGAAATTATATTGTAAAAATTATGTTGTAAAAAACATCACTAAAACAAAACAGATGCAGTTTAATTATGTTTAAAATGTTAACGCAGACTTAAAAACACTGTTAAATTTTTAGTCAAAAGCTTGGACAAACCTTTCGAATTCCTATATTTTTTATGTTTTTCTACATTGTAAAACAATGCTGAAGGCATACAGAATATTCAGTGTCCAATGGACAGTTGATATTGAGATGTACCTGCTACTTATGCTCTGTAAAACCTTTATAATGGCAATTAATCTGTAATTTTTGAGGCTAAATGAAACGAGGTAAATCTTTCTTTCCTGGGATGGTCTTCATGAGAGCCAGTTACCTCATGGTGTTTACATTCAACAATACTGTTCTTGCAGGAACTATACAAGCTGAATATAACTAAACAGCTGATCTATGTGTCTTAAAATAATACCTGACTGTTGTTGTTGTTGTAACTTAATTACTTAATTCCATATGTGTTTTTCATAGTTAGAAGGTGTGTACAAATGTTTAACGGGCACTGGATACACACTTTATTAATGTGATAAATTAACTGGATAATTAGAGCCAATGTTCAGGGAAATTCAGTTTCCCCTCACTATTTGCTTGGTCGTGCATTCTGTGCGTGCGAACGATGATTTAGATGTTTCCTCTCTCATTTAGCATTTATGGAAGAATTCATGGACGCAAACAAATATGTTTTTTTTTTTAGAGTTAAAAAAATTCTGTATAATCGTGCCCTTTCCAAACCTTTTCCGAAGATGACTGTTTTCTTTATTTTCACGTGTGATGGGTGAGAAATTTGATCAACAGAATGAATCCGACACAGTACCACACAATATGTACAAATTGGCACGCAACACCGTGAAAGAGCCAATCAGGGAAGATGTGCGACACCTGGGCACGAGTCTATATAAGCCACTTTGAATCGGCATGGGGTGTGCGGTTATTTAGGCAGCACCAGGTATAGAGCATCACGCTAGGGCCAAAGACTAGAAAAATAAATTTGTTTTATAGTGAGAGACGAATGAATGTTAGTGAAAAGTGTGTGTGTTAGTGAGAGACGAATGAAAGAGACAAATGAGTGTTAGTGGAAGTGTGTATGAGAAACAAATGTGAGAGACGAATGAACATTAGTGAAAAGGTGTGTTAGTTAGAGGAAGGAAGGAAGAGGCAGAGTGAAGGAATAGAGTGTTGGAAAAGAAAAGAGAAAATAGCACCTGAACGAAAAGGCAAACAAAGGGAAGGTAATGTTTGGAAAGAACGAAACCAATGTAGGACTGCACGAGAGAGGGAGAGAGAGACAATAGTCTGGGTGAAAATACGCAGCCAAGCTTATGTTCGAGGAAGTGCTCGAAGGAAGTCCAAGGAATGGCCGTGCGCCGAGCAAAATAAGGGAAAATCTTTCCACAGTTGCAGAACCAATCTCACAGTTTGCAGCTCCAAACTATCCCAAAGAAACCTTGTCTAAGCCCTACATCGGGCATCGCTGGCCTGTGTCATACACATATTTCATTGCAATCAAGGTTGATTAAATCTGTTAACCAATGGAGTGCTTTTTATGTGCATCATAAGGACACAATTGAAGTGTGTGAGTGTGATGTGTAAGAATGTGCCGGCACGGTGGCGAAGTGGTTAGCACTATCACCTTGCACCTCGATTCCCGGCCTGGCTTGATTCCCATCTCTGTGTGCATGGATTTTACATGTTCTCCCCGTGCTTGGTGGGTTTTCTCCGGGTACTCCGGTTTCCTCAGTGCGAAGACCTGCAAATTAGGCAAATTGGCATTCCCAAATTGCCCGTAGTGTGTGAATGAGTGTGTGAGTCTGTGTATGTGTGTGTGCCCTGCGATGGTTTGGCACCCTGTCCAGGATGTACCCCACCTCGTGCCCTAAGCCTTCTGTGATAGGCTCCAGGCCCCCCCGCGACCCTGAATACAAAGTGGTATAGATGATGAGTGAATAAGTGTAAGAATGTGGCTGCATGGTGTTGTAGTGGTTAGCATTGTCGCCTTGCACCCCCAGGTTCCAGGTTCAATTCCCGGCCAGAGGCCGTATTCTCCATGTGCTTGGTGGGTTACGTCTGGGCTTTCCGGTTTCCTCCCACAGTCCAAAGACATTTAGATTAGGTTAATTGGCGTTTCAAAATTGTCTATAGTGTGTGAATGTTTGTAAGTAACCTGCGATTAATTGGCACCCCATCCAGGCTGTGCCCAGTCTCATGCCCTAAGTCTCCTGGGATAGGCTCCAGGCCCCCAGCAACCTGTATGTAAGAATGTATGTTAAAATGTATTTGCTATAGCGAGTTTATTTAATAAAATACAGTCACTATAGCAAATACAATGAAATTGTACAAAATTTCAAAATTGTTTCAAATTGTACATTGAAGTAATTGAACATATGCCCATCTTTGGCAGACGCTAATGAATATGACTAAGTATGCAAACGCAACGGTCACATGACAAGACGTCAAAACAAACAAGATGTCGAAACCCCACCAAGTGAAGATTTTTCTTGGCAGATTCCATAAAAATCTTGTGTCCTTTTTTACGAGTTGGCTCTGTGCCCACCATGATTGTTCTTTTGAAGAAAATTATAATGAGGTCTCAGGTCACGTGATCTCAGTGCCATGGAAGGGAGGTTGGGCATAATTAGCATTCTAAAAGTACAGGCTGCACAAAACAATTTTCAAAAGTATTTTTAATAGATAGATATGCAAGGCCAAGACAATAAAGGTATCACTTTTTTTGTGAATATTTTTCTTATTTACTGTGTACAATCTTGTATATTCTGAATTAATCTTTAATGTTGTGTGCAGGGCTAAAGAGGCTGATGTCATTTTTAAATAATTTTATGCCGGTGCAACAGGTGGACATAGATGTTATTACTGGCCCAGAATGACTCTTGATATTGAGAACTATGAAATTTTTTTTTACGGTTTTTAAATTTTTTGTTTTTTATTAAAACTGATGTCATGCGTTTTTTTCCCTAATGTCTCTATTACTACGAAGACAACTGCTAAACAATGTATTAACATGTTTTTCACCACTATGACACAATCTGACATTGTTTATCTTTTTTAAAATTCCTTTTTAAAAATTTAACAGTGTTTTTAAGTCTGCGTTAACATTTTAAACATAATTAAACTGCATCTGTTTTGTTTTAGTGATGTTTTTTACAACATAATTTTTACAATATAATTTCTAATTTATAATATTATAATAAAATGTATTTATAATAGTTTTAACACTTTCAGAGGTCATTTGAGTCTGAATGTAATGCACACTGTAGGGAGTTAATTCAAATTCAGGAACTCATTGTAGCACCCCCCAGTGGACCACTGAGATGAAGTTTGATAGGTTTTGTTGGAGCCTGGAAATGGATCAGAAATAGTCTCGGGTCTTGAACCAGCAGGGACAAAGATCATTATACAGATTATTATTATTTTTAGGGCTCGAGACTCAAGAGACTCGTGGTGCGAAGGGCCCTTTTTTTGTCTGAGGATTATTAGGGCCCAAGCACCAGTAGTGTGAAGGGCCCTCGTGTTCTTATAAGGATTACTCTTCTTTCTTTCTTTCTTTTTCTTTCTTTATTAATTTAGTTTTCTTATTTTGGGCATCTTCTCATACTCAAAAAGTCATGAAAATCACCACACAGGTTGGAATTTGCAGCATACAGGTTGGAATTTGCGGTCATTATAATTATAATTATAATGTATTATAACAGTATGATAATAATTAATAATGTAATATACAGTATTATAATGCCAGAGCAGCTGGGCTTGGCAAAAGGCCTTCACAGCGCCCCCTGGACCTTTGTCAGTAATCTCGCCTGAGCCTGCTGGGCCTGAACACCTCCCTCTGTAATTGGATCCTGGACTTTCTGACTGGAAGGCTTTGGTCAGTGCAGATCAGGAACAACACCTTCAGCACCACCACACAAACCACTGGGGCCCTGGGGCTGTAGGCTCAGTCCCCCACTGTTCACACTGCTGACTTACAACTGTATATCGACACACGGCTCCAATCACATTGTCAGGTTTGCTGATGACACAAGTGTGGTGGGTCTCATCAGCAGACAGAGAGGTAGGGCAGAGGCGAACTGACTGGTGTAAAGATAACAATCTGTCTCTGAATGTTGATGGTAGAGATTATTGTTGACTTCAGGAGGACATGGCGCGACTACTCTCCACTAAAACATCAATGGCTCCTCTGTGGAAATCATCAAGAGCATCAAATTCCTTGGTGTTCACCTGGCAAAGAATCTAATCCTTGTCCCTCAACACTAGCTCTTTAAACAAGGAAGACTGTCTCTTCTTCTTGAGAAGGAAGTCCCAGCTTCCAACCATTTTCTATAGAGGGACTGTTGAGAGCATCCTGACCATATTGTGCCATATTGGGACTCAAGACCCTACAGTGGATAGTGGGGACAGCTAAGAAGATAATCAAGGTCTCTCTTCCCTCTACAGTATCACGGACACCTACACCACATGCTGCATCCGCAAAGCTACCAGCATTATGACTTATCATACACAACCCTAATACACACCCTCCTGCCATCTGGAAAAAAATACAGAAGTATTCGGACCCTCACATCCAGACTGTGTAACAGTTCCTTCTAGCAATTTTGCACAAATTCTTTTGCTCAATATTTACTGCTGCATACACTGTGTATTTCACAATACATTTTTCTTTGCTGCTACCATCTCTATTTGCACTACTTCAGCTCTGTGTACTAGTTTATACTATTTATGGTGTTAATTAGTTGTCACAGCTAGTTAGCTAATTAGGTGTCTTGGCTAGTTTTGTTAATTTATGTTGTATGTATCACTTTGGTCCTGGTGAGACGTTGTTTCGTTTCACTGTGTACTGAAATGCGGTACTGCATACTGTATGGTTGAAATGACAATAAATGCTAACTTGACTTAACATGAAGATATTGGAGCATAATCACAGAACCATCAAATGTTTTGTTGCAAATAGTCAACAAGGTCACAAGAAAAAAGACGCAAATTAACTGCCAAAGATTTGAAAAGAATCAAATGTGAAGCTACCAGGAACCCATTATCCTTCGGTGCTGTAATATTCCAGAATTGCAACCTACCTGGAGTGGCCAGAAGTACAAGATGTTCAGTGCTCAGTGACATTGCCAAGGTTTGGAAGGCAGAAACCCTACCACCATAGAACACGACACATAAGTTGAAAAGTCAAGATTTGGCTAAGAAATATTGGAAGACAAATTTTTCAAAGGTTGTATGGACTGATGAGATGAAAGTGACTCTTGACAGACATGGTTGTCAGCAAGATGGAGGTGGGGAGCTGGTATGGGCTGGTATTATTAAAGATAATAAATCTTTAATAAAGCTACTTGGATCTTTTCCGGTTGAAGAAGGACTCAACTCAACTTCCAAACCGACTGCCAGTTTTTAGAAGACACTTTCTTCAAGCAGTGGTACAGGATAAAGTCTGCATCTTTCAAGAAGACCATGATACAGTATTTATGCAGAACAATGCTCAATCGCATGCATTGAAGGACTCCACTGCATAGCTAGATTGTAATGGCCTTAAAGCTGAGAAATAATGATATGCCCTCCTTCCTCACCTGACCTAAACCCTATTGCAAAATTGTGGGCCCTTCTAAACGGTGAAGAAAAACAATACATATTACTGAATAGTGTCTGGGAGGCTGTGGATACGGCTACACAAAAAGTTGCTTGTCAACAGATCAAGAAACTGACGGACTACATGAATGGAAGGCTTATGACTTTTATTAAAAAGGAGGGAATATCTGTGACTATTTTTTTGGTCAAAATATTTTTTTTGTAAATTTTGAGTTGTGTATTATTCTCACTTTAACAGATGAAAATAAACAAGTGGCCTGGGAAAAGTTTAGTTTTTCATTTGGTTGCATAATAATTCTGCACCCTAATAATGGCCCAATAATTGTGCACACATATATACTCTCAGAAGAAAGACAAAACCTGACTTTTACTTTCTTTAATATTTTGGCTTGAGGTTTATTAATATTTTGGATTGACCCAGAGCACTGTAATGGTTCAATCATAAATGAATCTTCAAAAATTATTTAATTGAGCTGAACAATATTTCGCGCTGCATGTCATGGGCTCTACTCAGTAGAAAGTCAGTTATTTTGGGTTGTTTGCAAAACACAACCAATGGAATTCCTCCTACTTATATGATCGCCACCAAACCGATATGATCTCAAGACATTGTGACATACAAAATTGCGAACACTTCAGCCATGTTGTGGCCTTAAACTTACGGCGAATAAAAAAACAAAACAGGAAACTAATAACTTCTCTGATCACAGTGATTGATGTACAATACATCAAACACTGGCTTTATGTTTAGAGAAGAAAGCTGATCACATGTATATGACTACTGTGAGTCTCAGTCATAGCGCCACCAACTGGCAGCAAGAAGGGTGTCACCTGATTTGGTTCAACATCACTCAGCATACTGCTAAGACATGTTGCCATGGTGATGATTTAAAATAGGCATGCAATAGAAGAAAATTAATGTTCTTTTATCTGAAAGTCCTAATGTTTCAAAATATTTCACAAAGAAAAGTGTTTGTAAGGAAGCCCAGGGCGGCTGGGCCCTGAGTGTGGCCCAGGGCCTTCAGACTGACCTCTGGAACTTTGTCAGAACATAATAGTGACAACTAGGGGTGGGTGTATCGATCCTTAATATCGATACTTTCGATATAGGGGTTGTATCGGAAATGATCGATCCAAAACGGAAAATATCGATATTAAGGGCTTTTTTTAAACTAGTGATTTTATTTATTTTTCATGAAATATAATATTTAAAATGAGCTTGTATATAAGGCTTTCTCGCGCGCAGCTCTTTTCGCATGCCATGCACATTGGTCACCCCTCCCTGCTCTGCAGTGTTTTGTTGCCCTACCATCACTAAAACAAGCAGCTGCAGAGAGAGTTAGAGCGAGGCGCGTGCCTGCCTTGGTATCGTGGAGCTGGTAGATAAAAAACAGAGCGCTGTGTTGAGGTATATTACTGCTGTGAATGAAAACACAGCAAATTACGACGTCTGTAAAAAGCCCATTCACTACTGTGGTAACATCACCAACTTACACAAACACATAAAACAACATGACAAAGAGAGCTCGGAAGTACAAAGAGAAAGAGAGGAGGCAAATCTTTCAGACAGAAATATCCAGGTAGCTAACACTGGTAAAAATCTGTTTTTAGTTATATTGGATCTTCAGCATGAAGTGTCATCACCATAGTTGTTGTAACAAAATGTAACCATGGGTAATATAAACCACAAATTAGCAATGCTTACACTAACCATAGTAACTATAGTAACCATAACAACTGCGGTATTTTTTGTAAAACTGCGGTTTTATTCACCACAAAATGTGGTTACCTAAAGTGGTTATTTTGCTGGTGTTGAAAAATGGTAACATTTAACAAATAAAGTGTCATTTGTTAACAATGTATTAATGAACAACTAAAAGTGAATAATACATTTGTCACAATATTTATTAATCGTTGTTAATGTTATTTAATGAAAACTAAGATTAACAAAAAACTGTACTGCGCTGGGTGTGTGTTCATGGTGTGTGTGTGTGTGTGTGTGTGTGTGTGTGTGTGTGTGCGCGTGTGTTTAATTTAACCATGAAAGGGACACTATAGGATTGCTTTTTTTTAAAGCTACAAGTGGATAGTCTATAGACAAAAACTCATAATTTCGTTATTTCACCTAGCTGATTCCCCAAAAGCGATAAATATTACAAAGAGACATGCTGAAATGATTTTATTACTATTCTTGTCATTTTCATGCAGTCTCATGTGTGTATATTGAGTTTATTACAATAATATATTTTTTCATATTTGAAAATGTCCGGGTTTTTTTGTTAACCTCACACATGACTAATTACCGGCACACTAAGAGCAAATCACATCACAAATCACAGATGTATTCAGGTTTAGCAAAATCATGCAATCACTTCATAAATGGTGATACAGTAATATCCCCTATGCAAGAAAGTAAATGTCATTTATGTTGTGTGCTAAAAAAAAAAAAAAAAAAAAAAAAAAATCGGTATCGGCGATATTGGCCCTGCATTTACTTGGTATCGGATCGATACAAAATTTTGCAGTATCGCCCACCTCTAGTGACAACACTAATTAGTCGGTGTTCTGTTCTCCCTAAACGCACGGGGGCTCCAGTGAGGCACCTCTTCCTCTCCCGCCCTCGCTTGTTTCCACTCAGAGAGAGAGCGAGCGCATAGTCAAGAGCAGTGGGGAGTTGTGACTCGGAGTCTTCAACCAAGGCTTTTGCCTTTCTTTCTTGCTTCGGCAACTACCACCGGACGAGCCTAAGACAACTCAAATAATTCATCGTGTGCAAATACCGACACGCAGGGAATTTAAAACGGCAGAAGAAACGGCCTATGCTACCGTTATTCCAAGCGGCGGAATGTAAAACCGAGGAATTTCGAGCCGGACACAGGAGTTCAGACACCATGCACTCGGGAGTGGCCGTGGGAGTCGCAGCCGAGCCACACGCAGACAGCAAGGTAAGACGGGTCTCAGAAAGAATTTGTGGTGGGGTCTATGGGAAGATTCGGTTGTTCTCTTCTTGCTCCCTTTCCGTTTTTGTGACCAACTACCAACTTTAATAATCCTCGCGCCACATCTCCGCCCCTGTTCTTACTCTCTTCGCTAATGCTCTCACCATCTCACTAACATTTACTTTTTGTTCTCTTTCTTTTTCTCTATTAAACTTTGAGCATTGATCTTTTGCTGCAACCTCCAACACACGCACACACACACACGGCACTGCGTTTCAAGGAGCGCCAGACTTCACAAGTGAAAAAAAAAAAGTTAAGGTCTTATAACTTCTCAAAATAAAGCCACCTCACTACCAGGTGTTACTGGAGCCTGAGTTGGATTCAACTGTCTGTTCACAGTCAAACAGGAAGTGTCCCACGGACCCCATAAGCATGTTTACAAAGTCTCTGTTTTCCCCTGAACACTTTTTTTTTATTTTTATTAAAGGCATTTGCTCGTCTTCCTTGCATCTCTTCAGGATCTATATCAGACACATTCGTTGTGCGTCATGTAAATTCGTAAAAATGAATAAGGTATATGAGATGGTCATAATTTAGCGACAGGGCCGGACTGGGACAAAATTTCGGGCTGGAAAATCGTACACCAATCCAGGCTTTCTTATGCACCCAAATAAATTTAGAAAGAATAGATGGCTTTATTTTCCCCTCTAATATATATATACAGTACAGACCAAAAGTTTGGACACGCCTTCTCATTCAAAGAGTGTTCTTTAGCCCAAACGCGTCTCTTCTGCTTGTTGCCTGTCCTTAGCAGTGGTTTCCTAGCAGATATTCTACCATGAAGGTCTGATTCACACAGTCTCCTCTTAACAGTTGTTCTAGAGATGTGTCTGCTGCTAGAACTCTGTGTGGCATTGACCTGCTCTCTGATCTGAGCTGCTGTTAACCTGCGATTTCTGAGGCTGGTGACTCGGATGAACTTATCCTCCGCAGCAGAGGCGACTCTCGGTCTCCCTTTCCTGGGGCGGTCCGCATGTGAGCCAGTTTCTTTGTAGCGCTTGATGGTTTTTGTGACTGCACTTGGGGACACTTTCAAAGTTTTTCAAATTTTTCGGACTGACTGACCTTCATTTCTTAAAGTAATGATGGCCACTCGTTTTTTTTTCCCACTTTTTTCTGCTTTTTTCTTGCCATAATACAAATTCAACCTCTTTGAATGAGAAGGTGTGTCCAAAATTTTGGTCTGTACTGTGTGTGTGTGTATATATATATATATATATATATATATATATATATATATCTGGAAAACCACTGCAGCATAATCAGTTTCTTATGTTTTTTTCCCTACAGATGTATTGGTGAGATGAACAGTTAAAATTGCTACCAATATTTCTTCTAAATTTAAAATATAACTATTGTTATTTAGAGTGTTTATTTAAAGTAAAAGACAACATCACAACACATCAAAATACTCCAAGCTCATGCAGTTTTTGCAGAGCTTTAATAACCCAAATAAAACAAAATGCAAATTAACAAATTATGTTAATGCTTTGGCTAAATAACATTAAGAAATCAGTATTTGGTGGAATAACCCTGACATGCAATTACAGCTGTGCTTACAATGTGTTTTGGCGTGCTTCCACCAGTTTTTCATGTTGCTGTTGGGTAACTTTATACCACTCGTTTTGCAAATAAACAAGCTTTGCTTGATGGTTTGTGACCCTCCATCTTCCTTTTGATGACATTCCAGAAGATTTCTGGAGTAAAATGCATTAGTCCCTTTTTTTGTGTGTGTGTACATGTGTATATATACAGCTGTGTGTTTATTTATATATATATATATATATATATATATATAATTAGTGTGTATGTGTAAACTTTTGCATATATATATCTTATGCAAAAGTTTAGGCACCCCTTGATTAACAGATTTTGGTGATTTAAAAAAAAATTTTTTTTTATTGAAAAGATGTTAACACAGTCTCTCTTGGAAATGCACAATATTTTCAGCAAACATTTACTTTTTATGTCGTAAATTGAACAAAGATAAAAAATAAAAACATTATTGTGGCACTGTGAAAAAGTTTGGGCACCCTACATAATCAGTACTTAGTAACACCTCCTCTGGTGGATATTTTATAGCCGGCTAAAAGCCTTTTAATTCTTGTACTTGGGATTTTCTCCCATTCTTCCTTGCAAAAGGCTTCTAGTTCTGTAATATTCTTTGGTCGTCTTGCATGCACAGCTCTTTTAAGATATACTCACAAATGATTTCATACTCACAAATGATTTCATCAATGATTCTTAAATCAGGGGACTGTGATGGGCGAGTGCCATTTCAAAACCTTCAATACTCTTGAGGTATTCCATGGTGGATTTCGAGGTACGTTTAGGATCATTATCCTGTTGTAGAAGCCATCCTCTTTTCAGCTTCAGCGTTTTTACAGATGGTGTGATGTTTGCTTCCAGAATTTGATGGTATTTAGTGGAATCCATTCTTCCCTCCACCTGTGCAATGTTTCCTGTGCCACTGACTGCAGCACAACCCCAAAGTATGATAGATCCACCTCCATGCTTAATAGTTTGCAAGGTGTTCTTTTCATGAAATGCTGCTTTTTTCTCCAAACATGCCTTTACTGATTGTGGCTACACAGTGGAATGGTGCACCAGCACTCCTGAGTCTGCTAAATCTTCCTGCAGGTTTTTCTGCAGTCAAATTGGGGTTTTGATTTGTCTTTCTGGCCATCATATGAGCAGTTCTCTCAAAGTTTTCTTGGTCTTGCAGATCTCATCTTGACCTCCACAGTTCCCCTGAACTGCCAACGCTTTGCTATCTTCTTGTAGCCTTCTCCTGCATTGTGAGCATCAATAACTTTCATTTTCAGAGTCTTACACAGCTGCTTAGAGGAACCCATGGTTGTTAAGTGTCCGCAAGTGTGTGCACAAAGTTTTAAGAGTCAAAGTATTTGAAAGGCTTTGAAATTGCCATTTACTAATGACAGCTGTTGCCATGCATCAGATATGATGAGTTGATTAAGGTCTGAAAGCTTGTAAAAAGAATGTGAGACTCTGGAACTCTTAGGGCGTTTTCTCACTGGGGTCTGGGAACTGTTTCCGAGCACACTTGGCCCCGGGACAGTTGATTTTTGTCTGTCAGCATGCAGTCGTTCCAAGCTCGGGAACCAATCCCGAGCACGGAAGGCGGGACATGAGTATGTGCTCGTGCTCAAAAGAGGAAGTGACTCGACTCCATACACAAACAAACGTGGCTGCTGCAGAATCTCTGTGAAGTTCAATTCAATTTTATTTGTATAGCGCTTTTAACAACTGACATTGTCGCAAAAGCAGCTTTACACAATCAAAGGAATAATTTAAGTTTGTATGAGATGTGAATGTGTATGAATCAAAATAATAAGACTGTCCCTGATGAGCAAACCGAGGCCGACGGCAACAGTGGCAAGGAACAACTCCCTGAGATGGTAATAGGAAGAAACCTTGAGAGGAACCAGACTCAACAGGGAACCCATCCTCATGTGGGTAAAACGGATAGCAAGGATTGATCTGCATCATACTGTGTGAGATTGGAAGTTCAGTATAACAAGAGATGTGTTTAAGTTAAAATTGAGTCCAGTTCGGTATTGGAGGCTCAGGTAGACTGCATGAAACTCCAGTCCCGAACTATCGAGCAACTGAAGTCACAAGGCCATCTTCGTGGAAAAGTGGAACCGTCCCCAGTCACCACACGCATCCCAGGTAGACCACGCGGGGCATCCAAGCGATATGTCCAACCAGAAGCAGAACTCCAGGACAAGTCAGACAGCTCCAGGGGTCAGGGGGATCTGGATCACTGTCAGCTCAGGAACGACATGTATAGCTCGACAGAGAGATGGGTAGAGGGAAAGAGAGAGAGAGAGGAGAAGAGAAAGAAGAGGAGAGAGCAGAAGAGAAGGAGAGACGGCAGTTAGGTATGGTCACAGTCAAACAATGTATAATGTGAATGTATCTTTAGTGCAAAGTGCAAGCAGGGACTCTGGCAGGACTAACTATGACACCATAACTAAAAGGGAGAGCCAGAAGAAAACACAGACATGAGGGCTCCCTGAGATGTAAAGCGACCTCACCGTCAACAAACCTGAGTGATCAATGAGAGTGGGGAAGACAGTATCTAGACATACCAGTTCACCATAATACTCTACGTCCATGAGTCCCTCAGATCTGCTCCTTTATCTAATTTTTAAATAAATTTATTTAAAAAAATGCTTAGCTAAATAAATAGGTTTTTTTAAGTCCCGAACATTAATTGGAAGGGTATTCCATAACTTTGGGGCTTTGTAAGAAAAAGCTCTGCCCCCTGCTGTAGTTTTCATAATATGTGATACTGACAAGCAGCCTGCATCCTTTGATTGAAGTAGGCGTGGCAGATCGTAAGACACTAGCAGTTCACTCAAATACTGTGGCGCGAGACCATTTAAGTAGTAGACCATTGAAGTAATGACGAAGTACTGTATTTGCTAGAAATTTAGACAGACGAAAATATCTAAAGATAATCGGACACTACACATAAGTATCCGTAAGTATTTAGACGCGTGTATAACAGCATTGAACAAACTTCGGCTCGAGCAGCACACAGCGCGCGGTGCGATACTGAAGTGAGGAAAAGATGGGATAGGATAAACAGGATAAAATAGGTTAAAAACCATCCAGTGTGATCGAGTCGGAACCCCTCTGTCCCATGACATCTTCATTATCCGAACCGGACAGCATGGAGCCTGGTCCAGCAGAGAGCCTGCAAGTGAACGGTAAGTTAATATTAAATACTATTAACTCCTGTTATTAACCCTGTTAAAGAGAGTCTCATATTATCACGTCTTCTCCAGGTAATTGTCTGTGGATCTTGTGGTGACATTTTGAAAGCATATAATAAGATATACTGGATGATCCTTTCACATTAGCTCACAACTAAGTTAACTTTGATTGGTCCTCATGTCTGCTCACTGTAAGGCCCAGATCATTTCCCTGTTCAAAAGAGTGGAATGTGATGAACTCAAGTGTTGTGCTTATCAAATTCAAATTTTATTTGTCACATACACAGTCATACACAGTACGATATGCAGTGAAATGCTTAGGCGACTGCCCGTGACCTTAGAATAAAAGACTATTTAAGACTATTTACACGAAAATAATATAACAAAGAACGTAGAAATAGATTTAACTAAGAATAAAATAATAAAATATATGTACAGTAAAAATATACAATAAGAAAAATGTAAGAAAATAAAAATATAAGAAAAATATAAGAGAATAAGAAAAACCTGGGTGCAAATGTAGAAAAATATATATCTGATATAAGAAAGCCTAGGTGTACCTAGGTGTACAGTATGGAAAAATATGGAATATAAATAGAGATGTCCAGGGTGTGTGCAAGTATGCTATAAAGTGTTTTGTACTTAAAGTGACTTGTGCTATAAAATAAATAGTAATGTTGTGTGAAGGGTGTGCAGTTATTGTCCCAAGAGTCCAGAGAGAGTGCAAGAAGCATGAGTGTGGGTGTGTAAAGTGGGTCAGTCAGTACTGTTTGGTGTGCTGGTTGAGAGACCGTATCGCCTGCGGGTAGAAGCTCCTCTTCAGTCTCTCTGTATTGGTCTTCAGGGAGCGGAATCGCTTTCCTGACCTCAACAGAGAGAACAGTCCATTACTGGTGTGGCTGAGGTCCTTCACGATCTTCCTGGCCTTGGTCCAGCATCGCTTGTTGTAGATTGAGTACAGGTCAGGGAGCTCGGTGTGGATGATGCGCTCAGCTGATCGCACAACCCTCTGTAGAGCTCGTCTGTCCTGCATCGTGCCATTCCCGAACCAGGTCGAGATGTTTCCCGTCAGGATGCTCTCTATGGTGCAGGAGTAAAAGTTCCTGAGCACCTTGGAGGGCAGTCTAAAGTCTCTCAAGCGCCTGAGGTGGTAGAGACGCTGTCGGGCCTTCTTCACCATGGTGTTGATGTGACAGGACTATCACAGGTCCTGCTTGATGTGGACACCGAGGTATCTGAAACTGTCTACTCTCTCCACTGGGCTGTTGTTGATGACAGGGGTCTGGTAGTTCCTCTCCTGCTTTGTGCTAAAGTCTACTACCAACTCCTTCGTCTTGCTGACGTTTAGAAGGAGATTGTTCCTCTGGCACCAGTGCTCCAGATTCCCAATCTCCTCCAGGTAGGCCGTCTCATCATTGTCAGTGATCAGGCCCACCACGACGGTGTCATCAGCGAACTTGATGATGGTGGTAGAGTTAGTAGAGGCTAAGCAGTCGTGTGTGTACAGAGAGTACAGTAGAGGGCTCAGAACACAACCCTGTGGTGCTCCAGTGCTGAGAGTGATGGAGGCTGAGACATGGCCGCCCATCCTTACCGCCTGTGGTCTCCCAGTCACACAGAAATGAGCTGAGTCCCAGGTGCTCCAGCTTGGTTGTGAGTGTGGAGGGAATTATGGTATTAAATGCTGAGCTGTAGTCGATGAAGAGCATTTTAACATAATTCCCCCTTCTATTGTCCAGGTGTGTGAGAGATGTATGAAGAAGATGAGCGATAGCATCATCTGTGGAGCGGTTTGAACGGTACGCGAACTGTAGTGGATCCAGTGTGTCTGGTAGTGAAGAGATGATGAAGTCTCTGACAAGCCGTTCGAAGCACTTCATCACCACTGATGTGAGGGCTACAGGTCTATAGTCATTGAGGGAAGCAGGATGTGGTTTCTTCGGAACAGGAACAATGATGGACTCTTTGAAGCATGTGGGGATAACCGACTGAGATAAGGAGAGGTTGAATATCTCTGTGAATACAGGTGGTAGCTGGTCTGCACAGACTCTGAGAACTCTACCTGAGATGCCGTCTGGTCCAGCTGCTTTCCTGGTGTTCACTCTCCTGAAGGCTCTCCTCACGTCATGCTCAGAGATGATGAACGTGTTTCCGGTGCTGGCAATGACTTCCTGTCTGCAGCCATTAGCACCGCTAGCATTAGCAACGCTAGCGTCTTTAGCTGCAGCCTCGAAGCGAGCATAAAAGGTGTTCAGCTCGTCTGCCAGAGTCATGTCCGCGTTCGTCATACCGGATGTTGGAGCTTTATAGTCCGTTATTGTCCTTAGTCCCTGTCACAGGCTCCTAGAGTCACTCTGTTGGAGTTCTAGTTTCCTCCCGTAGCGCTGCTTTGCCTCTTTCACCGCTTTCCGGACGTTATATGCCGCAGTCTTGTACATGTCCATGTCCCCCGACACAAGTCCCGCGTTGTAGGCAGTGGTGCGAGATCTCAGAGCGTCGCGGATGGTTTTATCCACGATAAAAACGTTCTGATGGTCGTTTTCTGTACGGTATCATCCGCTAGTTTCCCGACGAATCCCACAACCGCTTCCGTAAACATACTGACGTCATCGGAGCTGTTCCGGAACATGTCCCAGTCTGCGTCATCGAGTGCGTCCTGTAGCGCGGCCACCGATTGGTCCGTCCAGCGCGTGACCTCCCTCTGAACCGGAACTTCCTGTTTGAGCCTTTGTTTGTATTTTGGCATGAGGAAGAAGGCAACGTTGTCAGGTTTACCAAACGGTGGACGAGATTGTGCCCTGTACCCGTCCTTAACTGATGTATAACAGTGGTCTAGTGTCCTTTCGCCCCTGGTCGGGCAGGTGATGTGCTGATAGAAGTTCGGCACTGCGCGTTTGAGGTTGGCACTGTTAAAGTCCCCTGCCACAATAAGTGCAGCGTCCCGGTGTTGTGTCTGGTGCCGTGTGAGTGCCTCATGCAGCTCGCATAAGGCAGTGTCCGTGTCCGCTTGTGGTGGAATATAAACGGCGCTGATTATGACCGATGTAAACTCCTGAGGAGGATAAAAAGGACGACACTTGATAGTCAATAGTTCCAGGTTGGGTGTGCAGGAGCGTACGAGAGGAACAACGCTCGCGCTGTTGCACCAGCTTCTGTTCACCATTAAACACACGCCGCCTCCCCTTGTCTTCCCCGGGTCCCGTGTCCTGTCCATGCGGTGAACCGAGAAGAACTCGGCCGGCTGAATGGCGTGGTCCGGCACCGCTGGGTTCAGCCATGTCTCGGTGAAGCAGAGAAGATTGCAGTCCCGAATGTCTCTCTGGAACTTTATCCTGGCCCTGAGGTCATCGAGCTTGTTTTCCAGGGACTGGACATTGGCGAGCAGGATGCTAGGCAGAGGTGTGCGGTGTGCACGAGCTCTCAGCCTGTTCCTGACGCCGGCTCGTTTCCCTCGGGGCCACCGCTTCGCGTCGCGTCCTTTGTTCTCCCTCAGGATCTCATTCGGCCAGCTCGGATCCGGAGTCAAAAATGTCGAATTTTGAGTACATTGTAAACCAATAGAAATAAGAGTATCTCTATTGTACCTAATGCACTCAATTGTGATGAATTACCCGGTTTAATGTTATCGAAAATTAGCTTAAAAAGCAAAAACAAGTTAAAGTAGGTCGGAGCAGTCGCGACGGCAGCCGACCTCACCGGCGCCATCTTGAAAAAAAAAAAAAATTACTTTACTCTTTACTCATACAGTAGGTAGACAAGGGGAATGTCTATCGCCGTGCTTACCGCCACGACAAAAATAAATTAGTCACATTTCAAAGTAATTCGTGAAATGACCGCCAGGTAGCTCAAAGTGACAGAGAGAGTAATGGTTGGTGCAAAATGTCAAAATTTATGATTGATTGATGATTAATTGCTTATAGGTCAAAGGTCATCATAATTCATAATTCATATGAATAAATCATAACTATATTGACCGCTCAAGGTCAAAGGTACATTAAGGGTGGGTAGTTGTTTCTTTATAGAGTATTTAATTAAGTAATTAAGAATGTTGTTGTCTTTTTTCCTGTGAGAGTAAAATGTTTTCACATGTTTAAGTCAATAAGAAAGTTTGTTGTCTCCTTTCCCCTCCTGAAAGTAAAATTATTTTCTTGATCAATTAAATGTTGATTGATTGCTGATAGGTCAAAGGGGGGTGTTAAGGGGTATAGTTGTCTCTTAATAGTTTTCACGAGTTTAAGTCATTGAGGAAGTTTGGTGTCTTCTTTCCCATGAAAGTAAATGTATTCTATTATCTATCCTCCGAGATATCCAAAAAGTCAATTTTTGATTTAATGGTGATAGGTCAAAGGGGTTGTATAGTTTTTACATGTTTAAGTCATTAATAAAGTTTGGTGTCTTCTTTCCCCATGAAAGTAAATGTATTCTATTATCTTTCCTCCGGGGGTATCCAAAACATCAAATTTTGATTGATTGCTGATAGGTCAAAGGGGGGTGTTAAGGGTAGTTGTCTATTACTTGTTTTGCACGTGTTTAAGTTATTAGGAAAGTAAAAGGGGTTTTTTAGGTCTTTCCTTCGGGGGGTATCCAAAGCGTCAAATGTTGATTGATTGCTGATAGATCAAAGGGGTTGTTAATGGAATAGTTGTCTCTTAATAGTTTTCACGAGTTTAAGTCATTAAGGAAGTTTGGTGTTTGATGTTTGAAGTTATATCCAAAACGTCAACCTAATTTTGACAGCTCAAGTCATTAAGGGTGTTTACAACCACCCTGCCTTCTAAAAGTCTTTTTGACCAATCAGATTAAAGTAACTGATACCACGTAACACACAGTTTCCTTTCAAATATGGCAGCTCTGGGTAAGGAATAATGTTGATTTTAAAGTGTTCAACTATGGCTGCTTGTCCAGATGCACCGAAAAAAGTCTAAGGCTACTTTGACAAGAATTCAAACATTTTCAGAGCATGAAAAGATTCAATATTGGGGATTGACGAATGGATGTACCGCCGGCTTCATTTTCAACGAAGAAAAAGAAGACGTTACGCTGTTTAAGTTATCGGAATCAGGACACATACACTGGAGTAAAGCTACAGAGAGAATAACTTTTGATCAGATTAATTGGAAAAAGTTCCTTAAATGGTGTAAGGACCTTGAATCTTACATTGTACTGTATGTGTTTTCACCAGAGGCTTTCAAACGTAAATGGACAAGCAAGTCATCTCCACAGAACACTTATCACATGAGACTAACAAATTTTGCTAAGAACGAGGTTTCGCTGCACTGCTACATTGTCTTTTTTTGGTGATTACTGGTTAGACGTGAACAAGCACAGCGGTTGTGTGAGGTACGACCGAACTAGTTGGGAAGAGCTTCGATGCTGCTTTAAACAAATTGATGACTTATTTCTATGATGACGGACTTATTTTTTATTGATGACGGGGCATATGGATGCCACTTATTTCAGCTGGAAAGAAACAAACATCTGAAATAAAACTAAGACTGGCTGATCTCTTTTGATCACCTCTCCTTCCGAGCGGAACAACGCGCCGCCTCCAAAACACACATACACATTCTATGGACTCCTCCCCTTCTCTGTATAAGAAGACGACTTACCAGCTTGTTAAAGAGCATCAGCTTTTTGAGCACCAGCAAACAGTATGGCTTGCGAATACAGCCCCATTCTTTACAACTCTCTCGCTACCGAGGCAGCCTGCTCAGGATTTGAAGAAGATGAAAGCATCGGCGAAAGACTAGGAAAAAGAAATCTCACCTATCTGCCAACCAATGATGATGAACACGACGGGTGTCTATCCACCGCCACTTTAACCATCATCCGTGCTGTGACAGGGGAGCTGTTGGACAGAGTTATTGATCAGGATCTGAAAGACAACTGCCACGGATGTGCGATTGATCACCCGAGTCAACTCCAGCACACGTGTTTGTTCGATCCTGACAACTACTATCTGCACATGAACGCCTTCAGATTGTTGAAAAAACTGTTTAAACCGTGGATGAAATACATTTTAGCAAGAGCTCTGAAATTGTGTGGCATCAACCACATGCCATCCCTGGAAAAAATTCAAGGCATCGCTGAAGCTGCTGTGTGCGATTGGCGAGATGAGGTTAACATCAAATCTGTTGTGAGTGAGGTGAAAGAGAAAGCAAAAGAAATCTGTGGCGAACAAGTCTTTGAAGATGTTATTGATTTTTGGACCTTTCACTCATCCCTCGAGCCGGCTGACAAGCCACACACATGGGAAACCGCAAAACGTGCTACGTCAATGTTGACTGCAAGAAAAGCCTGAAGATTGAGCTAATCAACATACTTAAAAAAAATAATTTTTGGGTCATCCTTTTGACTGCAAAACTAGTTATGTATTATGTATCTTAACCTATGTAACCGATGTGTGTGTGTGTTTGTAAATTACTTAGAAAGGGAAATCGTTGATGTTTTTAATAATTTTAAGTATCTGATTGAACAGTTATTGTACAAAATGTCAACCTTACTTGCATTATACGTTACCTGTGAATAAATGCATAGTCTACACTGATGTTTGTTCATTCTTGTCCTGATACTCCAAAATGACTGAACGTTTGTTGAAGAATGTATATTATAAACCGTCAGACCCAGGGTCGTATGGTGGTGTTGAAAGTTTGCAAAGAGCTATCATTGAGAAAAAAGGGAAAAGAGTTAATGATTCTGAGATAAAAAACTGGTTAGCAGAGCAGGACGCATACACTCTACATAAACCGGTATATACAAAGTTTAAAAAAAAACAAGGTTTTTGTAAAAAAACATCAATGAACAATGGCAAGCTGATTTAGTTGATATGAGCAACTTGTCAGGTAGTAATGACAACGCAAAGTTTATGATAACATGTATAGATATTTTATCCAAGTATGCCTGGGTGCGGGTGCTGCAAAACAAGTCCAGAACCGAGGTCACTAAGGCTTTTGACTCTATTCTGAAGCAAGGAAGAATACCCAAAAAACTACAAACCGATCAAGGGAAGGAGTTTTTCAACAGTTTCAAACCTTAATGAAAAAACACAACATTACACACTTTGCCACTGGTACGGGGCAAAAGGCTTCGGTGTGTGAAAGATTCAACAAAACCCTAAAGACTAGGATGTGGAGATATTTCACAGCTTTTAACACGAAAAAATACACTGATGTAGTACAGGATTTGGTTCATGCCTACAATAACAGCCACCATTCCAGCATTAAAATGAAACCTACGGAGGTAAACGAAACCAATTCTTTTAGTGTATTTAAAACCTTCTATGGACCATCAACAACGAAACTAAAGAAACTAAAATTTAAGTTCAAAGTTGGTGATACCGTTAGAATTTCTCGTTTGAAAAAGGTTATGAGCAAAACTTTACCGATGAATATTTTACAATTTCTGAACGGATTCCGAGAGATCCTCCGGAATATAAACTATGTGATTACGATAATCAAGAAATTGAGGGCACGTTTTATGAACCCGAGTTACAAAAGATTATCATCGGAAAAGACAAAGCGTTCAAAATAGAGAAAATCTTATCCACCAAGATCCGAAACCGATTCTACTTAACTCTTCCAAGCAACGCGTCGCTGGATATTTACCCTAATAACAAGATTTCTTACTACACAACTAAATTAGCCAAACCAATCGATCTTAAAGGTGAATGGGAGGTACAGTAGCACTTTCAGAGGTTCAATATGTCCATAGTTGGTACTCATTACCACTGTGAGAATCTCTGTCACGTTACTCAGCAAGAGGGAGATAAAACACATAAACATCAGTTATGGGTATTATAACAGTATCAAGCAACTGGTTAATGAAATTAACAAATCTATAAAAACACTGGAACTTGACATGGAGTTAACGTATAACCCTATAAAAAATAAAATACGCTTGGACGCCTTGAAACCATATACCTTCAAAACCAGCGGAGACCGACTGATTTCTCAATCTAGCAGTAAATACCCGTACCGGGCCGCTTTTGAATGTCTTCTCAACTATGAAAAAGATGCATTGGAAACGCAATTTTCCTCCGGACTGTTCTGAAGGTCTTAAACAAAGGGCCAAGTTCAGCGCTGAAAGCAACACCTTTGACTTGATTGGACACATTCATTCAGATATATTTTTTCAGGAAAAACTTTTACTGAACGGCGTTGATTTAAGGATTAAATTGGTTCGCAGTAAAGATTAATTTTGTTTAATGAAGGAAGGAAATAACAATTTCCTTCTGAAAATTATGAGCGCATCTCTTTTTGTGAAAAAGGTTTAAGTTTCTCCAGCGGTAAAACTCGGTCATGCACAAGCGCTACTTACCGCTACAGCGAAGTACCCTATCGAGAGAGTTTGCATGAAGACCTTCAGTCTAGCCGCAGGGAGCCGCATTTGTTCACAAGAGAATCTTTTCCTTGGACCGTTACCTAAAACTAGCATTTTTGGAATGGTAGACAATGATGCGTTTAGCGGAGCGTATAATAAAAATCCTTTTAATGTTGAACATTTTGCCACAGAATTTGTGGCGCTCTATGTAGATGGAACACAATACCCTGCAAAACCGTTTCAACCGTCGGGTAATGTGGTCCGTGAATTCCACTCTTTAATTTTAGCGTCAGGAAAACAACTAAAGGATCATGCTTTAGCAATCAATAGGTCGGAGTACATGAACGGATATACACTGTTTGCGTTCAACCTGAATCCAGATGATGAATGCGGGCAACATTTATCATTGATAAAGTCTGGGAATATGCGTTTGGAACTCGGATACCGACAGGCCCTTCCGAGAACGGTAAATCTGATCGTTTACACCAGTTTTGACAGCATTTTGGAAATTAATAACCGAAGAAACGTGCTGATTGATTACCAGTGAAGAAATGGACACAAGAGAACTAACGGATGTTATGAGAAGTTGTCCTAAAATAGATAAAATATTTCACGGAGTGGTGGCCTGCGACGACCTACCTATGAATACGCTGACTGAGTTTCCGGCTATGTTCATAGTGAATACACATCCGAGACACATGCCGGGCGAACACTGGTTAGCTTTGTGTCTTAATGATGAGTCGTCTGCAGAGTTTTTTGACTCGTACGGAAACCCGCCAGACTACGAACTCTTTCCTCACTCGATTAATGATTGTCTGCAAAAGAACTGTAGCATTATAAAATATAACCCTGTACAAGTTCAAAACTTTACTTCAGTATGCTGCGGGCAACATTGTGTTTTTTTCCTATGTCACAGAGCTAAAGGCTATTCATTTAATCATATATTTATGTATAGCAAAGATTTAAACAGGAATGACAATTATGTTGTGTCATTTGTTAAAAAAATGTACCCTAGAGTGAATAGAAATTGTTCAGTTACTTGTATACAACGTGTTAACTCTTTAAATTTGTCACGACTTCGTGTTTAGTTAAGTGTGTATATTTGATTAATCATATTATGTATTTGTACCCTTAAGTAATCAAATAAAGGCCTCCGAGTGGCGCAGTGGTTAAAGCGCTTGCCCTATCATCCGGAGATCGCCAGTTCGAATCCCAGGTGGTGCTGTAACCTCTCGCAGCCGGAGGTCTAGAGAGAGCTGATTGGCCGAGCTCTCTCAGAGGGGAGGGATGAGAGGTACTTAGTGCTCCCACATTAATCATGGCTCTACAGCCAATCAGGGGCGTCTGTGAGCTCGTGCAACGGAGGGAGTAGATAGCGCTGTCCTCCGAGTGTGTTACGCCGCCCCCAACGGTGTGTAAGCGAGCAGTTCGAAAAGATGCGGTCGGCTGGCGTCACGTGGTTCGGAGGAAACACGTGATAGTCTTCGGCCCTCCCGGCTGAGTGGTAGTAGTAGCCTTAATGTGGGAGCACCCTAGTGACGGGGAGGAATTGGACATGACTAAATTAGGGAGAAAATCGGGGAAAAATCCAACAAAAAAAAAAGTAATCAAATAAAAACATTTTAGTGTACCATATGTTAATCCCCTGTGATTTAATGTGTAGTGGAATATAAAATGAAAACGCTTTACAAAAAATTTCAATTTAATTAGTTTATTAAAATAAATGATCAAATACATCGGCCATAGTCTTTGTAAGTCAATTAAAAATCTACCCAGTTAGAACGTTTAAGAGGGGTAGATTTAAACATGGGATTATGGTTATATGAATCGTCGTCACTTTTAGGTGGTGAAGAGGATGGGGAAACAAAATGAGTAGGAGGTGATGGGTGGTACGAAGCTTTAAATCTTTTTATGTCGGATATTTTACGTCGGACATCTCCGTTAGGCACTGTTGAAAACGGTGTGTTTAATTTAGCTATAGTGTGTAGTAACTCGTTCCACCCTAATGGTCTCCGTTCATCGGAAACTTTATAAGGAACAGTGAGACTCCTAATCAAATCCACCATGTGAGATCCTTCAATAGTTTTTCCTTTAAAAACAAATTCACCGTCATCATTCCACGAAAATTTTATCCATAATGTACGATGCATTTTTCTTGCTCCTTGCAGAAATGTTAGCGAGCACTTCTTGCACAATTCCAGCTTTTTGGGATTAAGGAGCTTCGGTTGCTGTAGCTTCTGCTTTACTTTCCAGTATATTCGGTAGAGACAGGGTCAGCTGAGCGGTTTCCTGATCACCTACTTTAACCAAGTTTTAAAATTTTTGCAGGGCCGACGTGTAGAGCTTTGCCTTCTCATATTCATTCAGATCAGTCCTTCACAAAATGTGTCGGATTGCCTCGTCCAAGTTATTTTCAACAGTTTTTCTTAGACTTTCATGTTCCGCTGTCATGTTTTTAAGTTTGTCAAGCTGATGTTTAGGAACTAAATACATTTTATCAGCTGTCTCCATGTTAACTGTTACGGGATGCAATTAAACTGGTTATAAAGGGAACAGCTACGCTGAGCAGAGGCAGAAGAAATCCTCCAGACTGATTAATAGCTTTCCTTTTCGTTTCAACAGGTGCTCTTTTATCTGCAAAAGGTTAGATTTTTTTCTGCCTTTTCATCCCCCGGTACTGTTTTGTCGTCAGCGGTATGTTTCCTCGAAGAACGCTTAAAGCTAGTTCACATATACTCAATATGAGCTCGGTCGATGCATCACGTAAAATAACCTCTCTCTTTCGGGGGTGAGACGCATATAATGACTTTAACAACGGTAGGGATTTTTTCAAGCGAACTGACATTATCATCAATACTTCAAAGACTATTTCTTAGGGACATACACAGCAGGATTCTCCTGCGGAAACACCCCAGACCGGAGACGGAGTTCTTCTGGTGTTTGTGCTTTCAGGTCAACAAATAAATACCCGTAAGGTCTAGAAGTGGCATCTTGAAAACATTCTAAAAAATACTTGCTGTTACCGGGGTACATTTGACGCGCTAGTACGCTGATCTGTAACTTAGAACTTGGTGTTCAGGTTGATCGTTCTACTTGTCTTGCCTTGAAAAAAGAGATTCTGAACCAAATAAATAACCGACAGGTTGCGATGATGTGTGTATTTAGTAAAAGCCTTTTCTACTTCATTGTTTTTACTCGCAGATTCCATCAAGTCGTCGATTACCAATAAGTTTGTTTTGCTAGGGGGTAACAGTTGATCATCACACAAAGAATCAGGGATTCCTTGAAGAAATTTTATATTTATTCTCCCCAACAATTCATCGTACAGAGGTTGCCAACATGTGTAACACCATACAATGTTTTCAGGAACTAACGACATTACGTCTTTACAGTTTTCCAACAACATTTTTGTAAAATAAGACTTTCCACTATTACTGGGTCCGCACACAATACAAGAAAAAGGCACTAGCATCCTCGCATCAAAAGCAGAGACATTCATGTTCGATCAAGTTTTAAAACGCTACAAAAGCATAAATCAGATATATACACAGACATTTATACAAATAAACGTATATTCAAAAAGAGTCTTAATAACCGTGAGGGAGAATTGTAAAGTCAGCCAGTAAAACACGCTTATCGTACACAACCCTTAACCTTTTCAACTGTGACTTGTTTTTCAAATGAAAGCCCTTTTTATCTCGCATAATTTGATTTTGCGCGGTTATAAGCTGACTAGTTTGATCCGGATTTTTTACATGATTATCCACCAGGTCTGTCAGTGATTTTAAATTGACTACTTCGGAATTGCTGTAATTTAAAGTGATGCCTTTAGCTTTCAGTGTTGTTTTACCTTTTATGGTTTTGTACCGGCGCTGACGAATTCAGCTATTTGATCTTCGTGATCTAATTCGCTCGTTAAACCACCAAAAATAATCGCTCAATGGGGGCATCCAGTCACCTTTCTTTCGGTATCAGTGTATAAACACCTTTCCTGTAATCGATCGATCAAATTGTAGAGCTCAAGTCTCGCGTATGCTGTTGTGAAAATGCCGATGAATACATTAGCATTCCCAGGTTGTATCAGTCTATCGTCTGCATAACGCCACTGCACAATCGCAACATCATCATTCAAAAAAGAGAACTGATTCACGTTATTCATATCAGAAAACATGAACTCTTAAAAATTTTGAGGGATCACTGATTAAAGTGGTGTTCGACCTGTCAGGTCTTTGACACATCTTTCCCCAGAGTGAATTTAGTGCTAGTTTAGCCACAGATCTTTTAGCCGGATTAACTGAAATGCATGCCGGATCCAACTCGATCCCCTCATTTTCGAGGTATTTGTTGATGTAATCGTGTTTAGTCCTTTCATCAATTACCCAGGACGGATATCCTGAACTTTCCTGTTTTGTCTTTAGAAACATTTTAATGTAGTCTGCAAAAAGAGTGTCGGATGTGTTATCAAAATGCCAAACTTCAAAGACTTTTACAATTTTGTACCCTTTTTCTACAGCTTTTGCAATTTCGATAGAAGCTCATGTCCCAATAAGGGCTCTATCCCGATCTGAATGGTTACACTGCTTTTGCTGAAGCTCAGCACACGTTCTGTATAAAGGAAAGAGGAGTTTGCTTTTTACCCGAAAGGGAAGAACAGGTGCCCACAGACCTCGAGGCGGTAAAACTTTTGCTCTAATGATACCGAAGTAGTTTTCTAGAGGTTGAAAGTTACGGAAAATTATGGTTGGGTGACCGATCGGGTATGTCTTTGTCTTATTTACGTATGGGTAAAGAGATGTGAAATCGTAATAATCGATTCTCTCACAATACTATTAGCACATCTATTCAACGATTCAAGATTATTATGCAACAATGAAACAACCTCCGTAGGTGACCCGTTATAAAACACGTTATTAAGATGACTAAAATTTTCATTCATAACATACATTTGATGTCGAAAATTATCCAGTGCTTCGTTAATGCCGCGTCCTTCATCAGTTGCGTGGTTGTCTGGATGAAAATCCACTTCTAAATCACTGAAATGTCTGATGCTACTTGCACCTAATAAAGAACATTTTATATTATGAGTTTTTTCACCCAAAGGATGACCGACAATATATATACATATGTATAAAAGCAAAATATATGTAATATCAGCTCACCTGAAACACTTATTTCCTCGTCCCTGAGAATATATTCAAATTCGATATCATCAGGTATAACTAGAACAAAATATATTATTATGAGTAAAATAGACATTTTAACAATGTGTTATTTTGGTCAAAAGTAGATTCGAATGATGGAACAAATTCATACCTGGGTTGTTTTGAAATACTGGAAATGGTGTGGGATTTCGCCGCACTCGGGCATCGACTTCCTCTTCTGGTACGGCTTCTAAATAGGAAATAAACGAAAAATATAATTATGCAAAAGAAAAAAGACGTTATAGTATGGAGTATTTATACTTTTATTTGTAACTTACGCAGAGGTCTCACAGTTGCTATAGGCCTTTGTAAAGAAGAGTCATGCATGAGGGTTTCAATCTCAACGTCGGAAATTACAACGATTTCATTTTCTAAAAGATCAGAAAACATGTAAAATATTCGCTTAGTAACAGACCAACAAGTTTTAGCTCACTACACACTTCTATGAGACAAAATAAATTACCTAGTTCGTTTGTATCAATATCCTACGAGTGATCTTACTCTGTAATAAAAACATACAAATTTAACTATGAAGAAATTTAGTTTTCTAAAAAGTTACTTTTGTAAAATAGTTATTTTTAATACAACGGGAACAAGAACAAGCAAATCAGGTAAAAAATATTTTTGTCGATTTGTACTGATTGCGCAATATTTAAGTCACAGGAATAAGGAAATAGTTATTCCAGACACAGTGATCTATGATTATTCTCATTCCCCTACAGTCATTAAATTATTAATGTAGTTTATTCTAACATAAATTAAATTTTATGTTATGCTTTTATAGAAACATTTAAATGTGTGTTAACGTGTTAATGTGCTTAATGACTTAAACTTTTACTTTCATGGGGAAAGAAGACAACAACTTTCTTAACGCCTTAAACATTTGTAAACTTTTACTTTCACGCGGGAAAGGAAACTGTGTGTTACGCGGTATCAGTTACTTTAATCTGATTGGTCAAAAAGACTTTTAGAAGGCAGGGTGGTTGTAAACACCCTTAATGACTTGAGCCGTCAAAATTGGGGTGACGTTTTGGATATAACTTCAAACATCAAACACCAAACTTCCTTAATGACTTAAACTATTAAGAGACAACTATTCCATTAACAACCCCTTTGATCTATCAGCAGTCAATCAACATTTGAAGTTTTGGATACCCCGGAGGAAAGATAATAGAATACATTTACTTTCATGGCGAAAGAAGACACCAAACTTTATTAATGACTTAAACATGTAAAAACTATTAAGAGACAACTACACCCCTTAACACCCCCCTTTGACCTATCAGCAATCAATCAACATTTGACGTTTTGGATACCCCCGGAGGAAAGAAAATCATTTTACTTTCAGGAGCGGAAAGGAGACAACAAACTTTCTTATTGACTTAAACATGTGAAAACATTTTACTCTCACAGGAAAAAAGACAACAACATTCTTAATTACTTAATTAAATACTCTATAAAGAAACAACTACCCACCCTTAATGTACCTTTGACCTTGAGCGGTCAATATAGTTATGATTTATTCATATGAATTATGATGACCTTTGACCTATAAGCAATTAATCATCAATCAATCGTAAATTTTGACATTTTGCACCAACCATTACTCTCTCTAGTGACATTTTCACTCGTCACAGTTTTAAAATAGGATTAAGTCATGAAAACGTCATAATGTATATCGAAGAAATACTACAGTGATGGTAATTTCCACATCTGCGTATTTTATTCAACAAACATGAAAAATCTGAAGCAGAGCTATTGATATTTACGGTACAATATTGAGTAAAAAAATTTATAGACAGAAGATCAAGTTCACTAGCTGACAATGTTATTTGTACAAAGAATGAACTGTTATATAGCCTATCTCTGTTTGTATCTGTTTATTGTTATTAAAAAATACATTCAAAGACATCAAACTTTAAATATAGAAAAACTGGTTTATTGTTCTGGTGAAAAATGTTCGAAATATTAGTTATTGTGTAGTTTTGAAGTTTTAAGTGTAAAAGTGTAAAGTGTAGTTTGCATGTGTGTACAGCTCAAAACCTCCATCGGGTATTAAAGATATCGTCTATGTAGAAAAAAATGCCCCAAATTCTGAGATTTGGGCTTAAGGAAATCTCCCGGCACTCTGCGCGTAACACCGTCCCAGCCTTATCTCGGAAAGAATTTCTAAACGTGGGCTATTGTTGTTTAATTATAATTTTTTAAAATTTAATTTAAATGGATTTTGATTTGGCATCGTGATCCTCCTCTTTAACCTCCTACATAATCTAGACTGACTCTTGCCATTTTAATAATTCATTGATAAATTGGTGATTTCTTTTGTTTCAGCTGTAGTGATGAAGGTGATCATGTCATCTCATCGTCTCCGCAGCAATGGATGTAATTAATAATTATTTTTAATATTAATTTGAAGTAAATGAAGCAGTACGAGCTAAAATAAAGTAAAATAAATAGTTTAATGGTTTAAATAGTGAAATTAAATAGTCATGTGGGCATTATAAGATTATAAAACAAAAAACGTTTATCCTCTCGGGGCTTATTGCCCTTACCGAGGATTTATTGAGAGAGGGAGAGTTTGTGCTTTGTGCACTAATAAACTTAAACTGAGCGCACACGCTCTCTCTCTTGCTCTCTCTGTCTCGGATGTGCCTATAATTCCCTTTTCATACGAATTACATTGTCTAAAATTGTTTTCCATTAGTTTATATAAAAGCATTTCTATTCTATTTCTTTCGAAGTATATATTTTCACGCGCTCAAGTTCACCGAAAATATTGCACACCCTGTTTGCTTTCATTCATTTTTAGATGCTTTCTATTGTTACACATTATGTAATCTAAAGGCTAGATATAAAGGTATACATTTACTTTGCTTAAATTCGATGCAAACAAGAAACGCCTATATTTATTACTAGAATTTTAGTACTGTGACTGTAAATTCATTTAATGTTTCACTTGTATTTCATAAGGTTTTGCCAGCTGTGGTACAGCGCAACGGGGGTCATTATTTATTAAAGAAAATTATGATGATCATAACAGCCTACTGCATTTCATTCTTATAATAACGCAAAAACACAAGCGGGGCTGAACGACAACGACACCTGTTGACGCAGTAGCACATCCTGACAATGTTTTAATTTTATGGTCATTCAGTTTCATTTATTTGAGTCAATAAATCTACTACAAATTTAAAGAACACAAAATATAGAATGACACAAAACCCTTTTTTGAAAGAATGAAAGCTTTTCTAATTACACATAAAATCTAAAGGCCCACTGTGTTAACGTTTACTTTGCTTAAATTCGATCCTAATAAGATTTAATAAAAATTTAATTCTAAATTTGTACTGTAATTTTATTCCTGTGCTTATGAATTCTTTTAACTACACTGTTACACTTGATTTTTTCCCCCGCTACTACGTGCAGCTCTAAAGGAGCTGCGGCTCATTAATCCTTGAGAGAATGAACTAAGGCCTGAGGCGTCGGTTTATAGTTATATAGCGCCACTCAGTGGTAAAAGCCAGCAAACGCAAACCGTCGCCATGAGGTGCGGCAGTAAAAGTAGAATACCGTCTACCATCTGTATTTTATGTATAACCTTCATGTATATTCTCCAACACATCTCAGAGACACAGAAACTGAGATGCTGATGAGTCACAAAAGCTCCACACACAATTTCAGGTTATCTGTGATTGCTGTGGCAAAATTTAAATGTTGGAAAATTTTAATTTGTACAAGCTGTTATGGTTGCAACGTTCAGCTAATTTCT
Source organism: Clarias fuscus (assembly GCA_030347435.1). NCBI lineage: Eukaryota > Metazoa > Chordata > Actinopteri > Siluriformes > Clariidae > Clarias > Clarias fuscus. The sequence continues at coordinate 11,437,256 of CM059212.1, forward strand.
TGCTTTTATACTTTCTTGCAGACAGGCACTAGAGGAAACACAGACTGAGACCTCTGACAGTAGCACAAGACCAGCTAACAACAGAAGAAAGAGACAAAACATGATGTACAAGAGCAGGAGACTCATAATGATAATAATGCTCATAATAATAATTTAGATGGAGAAGCGCTGGCTACAGATACAGAGGAAGGAACATCAAGAGATCGAATAGGATGTTGACGCAGACAATGGACCAACTGTTGTCTTCATTTCATTAACACACACCCTCTTGCTATGCAAGTGTAAGTAAATATAAAAATATGCTACATTTTAATGTTTGTTTTTATACTATTTGACAGCTACTTTTGTTACAAAATTTACTTTGATTATATTTTAATTAATAATATGTTTAATGTTTAATAAAAAATTTGCACTCTATCCAGTACTTTGTCTCTATTCCAAATCCCCCACACTCATCTTGGATTTTACAGTATACATTTATTTTTACAAAAATACAATATAAACACACGGCACACAAAACATGTTAAACACTAAACATTGATGCATGGTGAGGTTGTGTAAATACACCGATGTTAGTGTGCACGCAGACCTGCGGGGGGGGGGATTGCGGAGGGGGAGAAATAGTGCTCGGGTACAGAACAGAACAGATCGTTCCCAGTGAGAAAACGCCCCAAGTCTTCTTTTGAGCTTTTCGTCCCAGATTCCATCCAGACAATTATTCTGGATTGCAATAATGGAAGGCGTGTTTTTTTTTAAAAGAGGGGAAAGGAGATGGACCAAACCCATTGACATGTCCACTTTGGGGTTCTTATCCTTGCTGGAGTTTTCAGGTCCAAAGAGGAATCCACAGAATCCCAGTAGGAGGCGGAAACTGGCAGAGAACATTTCCATACAACAGTGTCCCTGGAAAACATCCACATAATTTCCAGGATTATCTGTTTTGATAAATGAGATGAGAGACCAACTTAGTGAAAGAGAGACAATCTAGCTGCCATCAGGATGGTGTGGGACAAATGGGTGCACCACCTCCCCTTATTTTACAACTCGGCACCTATTATTCTAGGTTGCGGCTTGCAACAACAAAAAAAGTGCTCGCGAGACAATTTTTTTGAGCACTGCTAAAATAGCTTCACCAGTCTGGCAATTCTACGTGTTGTGTGAAAAAGACAATACATTAGCAATCGGCAGCCTGCGTAACAAGACAATTCCATGAAGTCGGAAGGCACCCAAAGCATTTTAACACCACAAACCTTATCAGACATTTGAAGGTTAGTCACGTAAAGGATCATAAGCAGTTTTCAAAGTTGGCTAGCGCTAAGAGAGGGAGAGCTCAGCAACTTGCGCGCCGCCGCTCACTCAGCTGTCGGTAATTCCCCTATATCACCTATGCGGTTTCGCTCGGTGGCCGTAAGTACGGTTCATGATTAACCGCAAGTTTTGGCGCTGTGATTGTTTCCATCTTTCCGTGCAAAAAATTAAACGTTTAATTTTTTTAAACACGTTTCTAAACATGAAAAACGTTTAATTTTTTTGCCGGTCCTTGCGGATGCTTGCAGAACTTCCGGGCGACTCGCGTCCTACTTGTCTGTTATTTTATTTAACTTTATACAATCTACAGGAAAGTTGTATTTGTCAAGCTCTAAGCTGTTCCCAATTACTAACCAAGCACAGGCGGCTATATTTTAAGTTGACGTGTTGCACATGTTGCTTGCCAATAAATACTGTTGTCAATTCATGATATTCTTGTAATTTCAATAATGAATTTACATTGTTGCTAGATATAGTTTAATATATAATGCTACATGATAAGGCTTCGAGTAGACCCTGTAATCGGTGATACAGCTTCTAGTAATCGGAGATCGGTGATCGGCACCAAAAATCCTGATCGGAGCACCCCTAATTGAAACATTAAACGAATTTACAATTACAGTACTAAAATTACAGTAATTACAGGCGTTTCTTATTTGCATCGAATTTAAGCAAAGTAAATGTTAACACAGGGAGCCTTTATATTTTATCATGTGTAACACTAGCATAGCCAGAAAATTCTTGGTGTGCATCAGAAAAAGTGGGCGTGCCACAGGTGTTGTCGGATTAATGTGCAAAAACTGTATAATAAAACTATGTAAGATACATAGCCTTTATAAGACTCTATTTTTATTTAAGTGCACTCACAATGACGACAAAACGCTATGATTTTGTAAAATAATGAAAGCAAACAGGGATACAGCGCTATTCTGTATCGGTGAACTTGATCGCCCCCAAAAAATGAACCGAAACTGTGTATGCTTGTCCCACAGATGTGAAAAACATATACGTATAGAAAGTGAAATGTCTGCTTTTATATAAACGAATGGAAAACAAATTGCAGATTATGTAATTCGTATGAAACATGAATTATTGACGCATACACTGTTGCGGAGATGAGCCCCTTCATTTCACTTTCTTAGCCCCACCTTTGTTAAAACGATGTATTCCGAGAAAAGCTCGCCCACGAGAGGCTGTGCGCGGTCCACTACACAGCAAAAATATGTTAGTATATTATGAGTGAAATAAAGCAGCTCACATCGGCATGCATTTTGCACAGCGCTTATTTAGAAAGTATAAATTTTATTTGTGTTTGTTGTATTTCTGGGGATGAATGGCGGGCTCACGCGAACATTTTACATTCGCTTAAAGGCTTATTCACAACTACATTTCAGCCATTCACAGACATGCATTGTTACTATGTTGTTGTTTGTAGTCAGAGTATTTTATGAATGAAATGTAACTGCTGTTTTTGGTACATGCTTTCACTTTGCACTTTTCGCTGCCGATATGAGCCGATACGAGCAGCTTTGTTTCAGTCATAATATTCATCTATCATAAATAGGGGTGACTTTTGCAAAGCAAACAAGATGTAAAATCAGTACCCCAGAAAAACAACAGGGCACAAATATATACTTGCCGAATAAACACTGCACTTAAAAAAAAAAAAAAAAAAAAAGTGAAAGCGCTCGCGATGTGAGCAGCTTTATTTCAGCCATTTGTGGTTAAATAATTATTCAATGCTGGACACAAACAGCAAAAAAAAAGCATGATTATTATTATTCTGGTTATCATCATCATGCTTTTTTGCTGTTATGTTATTATATGATTATTTGAAACTGAAGCGCTTCGTGTGGATTCATGCCACGAGTCATTTTATCATACAAAGATTATTACGTTGTGCTCGGACCACTGAGCTTCTGCGGATTCCAAAATTCACATTGTTACCGTTTTTAATCACTGGAATGGAAGAGATGGAAAGTTTCCTTATCTTAACATGCCTTGTATTGTTTTTAATTGCTCGATACACAACCCATGATTTTTAATGCTATTTTACAAATGGAAAATACAAATGGAATAATTTTATTTGCTTTATTTATTATTTTTTATAAAATCTAAAATTAAAACATCCTATAAAAATACCAAAGAAAATTATTGTGGAGTGATTAAAAAATACAACGTATGTTATCACTCACTCACTCACTCATCATCTATACCGCTTAATCCTGTATTCAGGGTCAGGGGGGGCCTGGAGCCTATCCCAGGAGACTTGGGGCACATGGCAGAGTACACCCAATCCATCGCAGGGCACAGACACTCACTCATTCACACACTACGGGCAATTTGGGAACACCAATTAGCCTAACTTACATGTCTTTGGACTGTGGGAGGAAACCGGAGTACCCGGAGGAAACCCACCAAGCACGGGGAGAACATGCAAACTCCATGCACACAGAGACGGGAATCGAGCCTGGCCGGGGATCGAACCCGGACCCTGGCGGTGCAAGGCGACAGTGCTAACCACTACACCACTGTGCCGCCACAACGTATGTCGTGATAAGGAAAATTTCAATTTCTTCCATTCCATGGATTAAAAACGGTAACAATGTCAATTTTAGAATCTAGAATCCAGAAGATTTGAAATTTACACAAATTTAAAAAGAGGCCTGAAGCACTGCAGGTCTTCAGAAGAGCCTCAGATACAAGAGGGTCTTAAAGTGGGGAGGGATGCATTTCAGTTTCTCTAAATGTATAGGTGAGAACAGCTGATTCACACCTGGGGAGGGGTGGATTATTTGCATTTGAAAGTTGTCTGACATTGTAAAGCATACACAGTAACACTAAAACAACAACAGTCCACAATAAATAGGAATAAGAGGCCCTGATTATACTGCATACATATTTAGTTCAACAAAATTCCTCAGCGCTCTCGAAAAGCGCTGATTAGACTACTATGAGAAGCTTTTATAGGCCATCCATTAGGACTAAAGCAGCTGATATCAATGTGGTTTCTCTCTCTGACAGATTTCAGGTGATCTCCTGGCTTTCTGTGCCATTTTGCACCTTATCTTCATGTGTTCTATACTTATTCTCTGTCTCATTTTACTTAATTTATTATGACTAAACTTGTATACGTAAATGTTCTGATTTCTTTGTATGAATTCAACATTTGGTTTGATGGCTACATCTGGTTGGAGTAGCCCACTTAGAAATCCCCATACTGATAATAATGCTGATGTGTAAAATACTTATTTTCCCCGCTGTACTACTGCCATTTCTATCCTCTTTGCAAAGTCCACCACTATCTGTCCTTCTACGTTCCTGTCCTGAAGACCAAGCCTGCCTATCACATTCTCATCACCCCTGTTCCCTTCCCCAACATGTCCATTCTGGATAACTCCTACTTATTTTCATATCCACACCATGGTAAATCAACTTGAACCCTGCTCCTAAGCTTTTAGCCTTGCTACCTTTCCACCTGGTCTTCTGGGGACACAGTATATTCACCTTTGTAGGGTTTCAACTCTGGATTAGAGGTGAATCGAATCTTTAAGGATTCTGGTTAATGTTATTGAATTAAATTAAGATTTATAGAGTACACGTTATCGACTACCCGTCCAGCGTTTAGCACAATTTAGTGTATCTTACCAGTTCTGCTTATCACGTGGCCACAGATGATAACACAAAATCTAGTATTTAGAAATTATGAGCAAGGTAACGGACAAATGTTTAAACTTTCAAATACATGACCAAGACAACAGTTCTTTATAAAGAAGCAAGAATTTATTGAACTAATCTATGTTACATGAAACTATGCTATTTAATCATTCACTCACACACACATACACATGAACAGTTTGGAGGGTGAAAGTTAATGGAGTTCTGTTTAGGTTTACTAGAACTGAGAAAGTCACAAGAGCAGAGCCTTGGGTTTAATCTTACGATTAAGTTCTGAATTGCGCACCACTTTCAGCAAGGTATGAAGCTTTGTTTGTTTTATTTGCGTTACGTGACGGTTGTTCTTGTTGGTTCGCCTTCAGCGAAGGGAATCACGGCGTTGCTGATTGGTCAGTGTGCTGGGTTGAGGTGACATCTTTCGGGAAAGCCCTCGGCGTGTTGGTTGCCTGGTTACCGATGATGACGCTCTGAGACTTCTTCTGCAGGCCTCATCCTTGCACGAAATTTCTTTGCATGTCGAGGAGAGCGGAGTCTTCAATCGCTGAGTGGCGCAGGTCAGAAGTTAAAGTTGGTTTAAACCAGGCGTTGGTTGAGTGAATAGCAAGAGAGGCGTCCACTTGCTTCCTTCAGACGGCGTGACGTTCAAAAACGTGCCGAGGCTGCTCAGACCTTAGGTTTTTAATCTCACGGTGAAGGTCTGTCCCACAGCCGTTTGTTCCAATCAGAGATGGTTGGGGGCGAACCTCGCATGGTTCCTCTTTTTCGTGCATACATGTAACCTGTGGTTTGCTCTGTCACGTGGGAGGCCATCTCAATGGGAGTTTTAGTAATTTAGGTAAACTTGTATTAACATGAGTCTGGTTCATATGACTAAGATTTCATGCACATCAACATTCATTGAATATACAGAGCTTTCATTTGAAACCAAACATCCCATGTCTTGCATACCCATTCATACCTTTATCTATAGCAAGGGCTGTAAAGGTTGATTACACTCCTTAAGTTTATAGTAGACATGTTGAACACAACACAAAGACATCATACATTCTACATGTACACACATGTATATCATTTTATATCTGCCCTAGTGGCATACTTTAACTGATTAACATAGTATGTGTCCCTAAAGCTTTGTATGTTCTCTGTACTGGGGCCCAGAGGAAATGCATTCCGGAGGGTCAGCAACTGCCAGGGGGTTGTGAAACTTCCCTATTCAAGGCACTTGTGCTGCTCTACACTGTTTTGAGTGGAGATGTGAGATGCTTTTCTCTTGTGCAAAGTCCCTACGGTCACTCCTAAACTCTTGCCTTTTCTCTTCTCTCTCTGCCTATGAACAAGCCTTCTTCCTCTCCTTTTTCGACCAACAGTAGTCCAATTTCCACCAGCACCCTGTAGGTCAACAGCACCGGTGGTGGTCGTTGTTAACCCGGGCCACGACCGATCCGTTATGGAAGCCCTGTCAATGATTCGCATCATTGGATTTGGCAAATGTTTTACGTCGGATACCCTTCCTGCCACAACCCTCTGCATTTATCCAGACATGGGACTAGCACAAGAAGACACTGGATTGCGCCTCCCTGTTGTTGCATTAGGGTGGGCAATAATTTTATATATATATAAAATGCTGGCTGGCAGCAGGCCAAATCAGTCGCCAAGCCAGTCCGGGTCTGATCAGCGATATGTCTGATTCAGGCTAGTTGTTAATATTTAATAAAAAATGTTTTCCTCTTACTGTCCATAATTTTAGGTTGTAGGTCTCGATAACGAGATGTCCCGGATATCAGTGAGTAGTGACGAAAATAACATGCAATGTTGTTAACAAAAAAAGATGGGAAAAAAAACTAATAAAACATCTTTTTTTTTATCGTCAACATTTAATTTTCGTTATAATCCGCTCCGTTCATTGATTTATGGCATGAGCATCAGTATTTCCCGGGTCACTGCATGCGGCATATCGGGTGTAGTTTGCACATGAAATAATGAAAACTCAAATTTTTCGTTCCACAACCCCCAAAAAATAAATATATACAAATAATTAACACAAAATATTAAGTAAAAATAAAACAAATTAACCATAACTTTACCTTTGAAAAAAGTAAAAATAAATTCTGAAAGACAAGTTTCCATTAGTGTTTGTGCACGCGCTGTGTATGTGTGTGTGCCAAAGTATGTGTGAAGGAATGTCTCCCTCCCCAACCCTCCTCTCTCATTTGAGAGGATGGAGGACTACTGTGCGGGACGACTTTCACACACACTAATGGAAACACTGTTTTATCGGGAAAATAAACAAGAAACCTCTTTAAAACACTCGCATATACAGAATCACTGCTGTAAAGTAAAAATAAAACAAATGAATTTCCACTTTACCCTTGAACAGAATCACGACAGAGCAGTGTTTCCATTAGTGTGTGTGAGAGAAGGGAAAAGGAGCAGGGAAGGGATGAGCAGCATTCAGTGACGCGCACACACTAACGAAGTCAGTGCAGGCTGACAGAGAGAGATTAAAAAAGGATCTTTAACCTCTCGAATGAGACTTGCTTTTGCTTTACGCACATGCACACACGTGTTATAATATACACTCGCATGTGAAAGGACGATTTTCTCACACACATATACAAACACAAAATATGCTTTACGCGCACACATGTGGTCACAGTGTTATAGTGAACAGTACATGCATGCACGGTTGTTGATCATACTCGTGAGAGACATTAATCAACTGGTACTCGTACAGTTACAAGTCAGAATGTATTTAAAATTTTTGCTCATCTTGCGGAACGATCGCAAACCAGGTCACTCGCAATCCGAGGTTCCACTGTATGTATGTGTATATATACAGTGGAACCTTGGATTGCGAATAACGTGGTCTACATTAAAAAATACATTAAAAGAACGCAAATGAGAAATATTATAGTTTTACAGAACACATCAAAAATCCTCAGTTAACAGTATACAGTGTAATAAATAAAAAATTCACACAGCGAAATCTGGCAAATTAAGACACTAAATAATACAAAATGACACCCAACCTGACAAAGATATTAAGTGTCACACTGCTCAACTCATGGTATGATTTACACAAAGACCACAGCGTTGTGACAATCTTCCGATGAAAAGAATCAGTCAAAAAGGAGCTGAAAAATTGGTTGCTTGCTGTATGTAAGGGCTACAAGAATGGGACAAAGCCAGGAAAAGTTCTCTCTCACCGACTACATCAGTCTTCTCTTGTGGTGGATGTCCAACAAGTTTGTCCAAAGTCTGCAACTCCTGGAATTGCTTAGTATCTAATGGAACAAAAACAAAAAAATATATATTAAAACATTTGAGATTTATCTAAAACACCAGCTACTCCATTCCCAACAATGAGAGGTGGGCTTGAGCTTGCTCATGGGCTGGTGCTTACCTGACTGACAATGTGATGCTGATGGAGACTTGAACATTCTCCTGCAGTTTCTTTGTTGAGATTCTTGTTGAGAATATAATTAACTGATGTCTCTTATGTTACATGTTCTGGTAACTACTGTTAAACACTGAGCACTCTATAATAAAACTACTGGATTTTAAAAACTGATCATGCAGTAACATTAGTTTACTATTTAAAAAAAGGTAAAAAGTAACTTAATATGTCAAACCACACTGGATAACTTGGGGCATGCCTAATAATAATACCTTAACTAGGTGTCTGATTTTTACCATAAAAAAACAACAAAAAAACACACTTTTAACCTCATTTAGTGTTAGTTACCTAGATATGCTAATCCACATGCTAAACCACCCATAGGTAGCATTTGAATTCTATTAGCAATTTAAGAACAAACATAAGCTGTTTAAATTTCAGCTAAGTATACTACAGGTTTTTAAAAAAATATATATTTATTTTTACAGCAGACTGATTTTAGCTTACATTTTGACTCCTTGTCAATAATAATTCATTTTTAATTCAGCGCGAAAAAGTAAAACCCACCTTCACCATACGCTTTGTCATCCTAGTCTTCTTCTCCGTTTTTATCTGCAGCAGGCAAAGTAGGTGGCGCGCTACCACCACCTAAAGGTTTGGATGAATGATGGATGAGTGTTTTTTGCTAACTTGACACAGAGGCCCTGAACATTTCTTTAACACACTGGCCACTTAAACATTGCATGGAGGCTTGGAGCATTGGTGTTGATCATTTAGCCATAAATGTATTATCAAAAATTGGTTTGTATTATACAGAAATAACTGAACACAAACATTATCTCATTGCTTCACTTCTTGAGAAAAATATATTCTGTATATTGTATTTTAGTTCTTTATTGGTAGACATTTGTACAGAATGTAAAGGAAGTTTGCCATTTGCCAGTTTAATTTCAATAACTTCATTAAGGTGTACACATTTGTAAAAGGTGTAGCCATGTTGATCAACTAGGGACACCTGGATGAACTCTATTATAAAATAACTGGTGGTTGGATTTTTTAAAAATAAAGATGATAAATAAATGTTTTATTTCAAAATCTATCACAAAGCAATTTCGTAATTGACTTTAGTTGTTACCAATCTACATATCTTTATTTTAGATATCCAACCTACCAACCCTCCCCTCTATCTACCTGTATGTGAAGAGTTAGATGAAGTATATAAAAAAAAGTACTAAACAGTCTTTAGTGTAGATGGCACTCTTCGTCAGAGAACTCTAGCCCTTAAACCCCAACAAATTTTTAGCCATTCTTTGCATTATGTTTTAATAAATATACTGTATATGAGTCAGGATTGGGCAATATAGAGTGACATTTTTCAGCAGAATATATTCCTCAATATAAAGAACTCAATTTTACTTCATTTTAACTAACTATACACACATGACTAAGCAAAAATTTTAAAAAGGATTATATCAGAACATATCAGAAAACCCAAATGAACAGTTTACAAGTAATGTATACTTTGTGTGGGAAACACTGCTTTGTTAAAACAAAAAATGTGAGTCGCGCATGAGACAAATATGAATATCTTAAATATCTCTGAGATTTAGAGGTAATGAGCCATATTTGAGACACATTTGAGAAGATTGAGAAAACGCCTAAATCTCATTCAAGTCATAAAGATGGCTAATTTCTGTCTAGGAGACAGAGAAGAGATTAACATGAGATCTCATCTTGGAGTTTCTTTGCTATGGGAAGGTTTAACTGTGTGCACTGAGATTGAACATGGTAGACGATTATCCACAATAATGCTCGTATTTCAAGATCTCGCTCATCTACCCAGTTAAAATCAATTAAATTTTTTTGCTCTTCTTGCAAAACACTTGCAGTAAAAGGTTTCACTGGTTTATATACCTGTAAAAAACAAAACAAAAAAAAAACAAACTGGTTATTTTGCAGTCGTCTCTCTTTTAAACATTTTTTTTTCTCTTCCCAGAGCTAAAAAAAATCACTGCAAAATCAGTTTGTTTTTCTTTTTTTTCTTACAGTTGCATGTATTGGTCAGATGAACAGTTTTATTAAATTTTTTGTGAACTGCTGACAATATTTTCCCTGTTTTCAAACTATTGTTATTTAAAGTGCATATTTAAAGGAAATAATATCACAACACATTAAAATAACCCGAGATCATGCACTATTTGCAGAGCGTTAATAACTCAATTTGTAAACAAATTGTGTTAATACTTTGGCTAAATAACGTAAAGAAATCATATTTGGTGGAATAATCCCGATTTGCAATTACAGTGGAACCTTGGATTACGAGCATAATTCGGAAGTGGGCTCGTATTCCAAACCACTCGTAAACCAAATTGGAAACTTGCTTACACACACACCCAAACACACACTAAAAACAAAAACATATACAATTGTACAGAGACAAGCATGCACAATTTTAATTTGGATAAACTGTATTAGTTAATTTAAAAGTTATTAATAAAAATAATAAATCTATATTAACTAATACAGTTTATCCAAACTAGCATGCATTGATGCATTGATGAATGAGTGTCTAAAAAGCACAGATGCTGTTTATTTTTATTTATTATTGGTAACCTTTTATTTATGATCAACAGCTTTTAAGTTATTAAAATTTTGGTTACAACAGAGTAAGTTTTAAGTATTTTTTTTACTTGAGTGCAATAAATGTTTTTTGTTCGATAGCTCAGGACTGGAATCTCCTACAGTCTACCTGAGCCTCCAGGAACAAACTGGACTCCTTTTAATTTTAATTTTAAACACATCTCCTGTTATACTGAACTTCCAGTACACATCATTATGCTGATCAATCCCTGCTATCCGTTATCACCCAGATGAGGATGGGTTCCCTGTTGAGTCTGGTTCCTCTCAAGGTTTCTTCCTATTACCATCTCAGGGAGTTTTTCCTTGCCACCGTCGCCCTCGGCTTGATCATCAGGGACAATCTTATCATTTTGATTCATACACATTGCATACAAACAGACTTCTTTTATTGTGTAAAGCTGCTTTGCGACAATGTCAATTGTTAAAAGCGCTATATAAATAAAATTGACTTGACTTGTTTGAAAAAATGAGAATTGTGCAAATTGTGATTAACATTTTAGCAAGAATTGTGCCGCTCTATCTATGGCCAAGCCTCCATATGCCTCTCACAGACCAGTCCACTGAGTTAGTGCTTGAGTGGGGGTTGAATCGTCTTCCTCAAAACTTATTGAAGTATTTATCTACGACTCTTTGGCCAGTTCAGCCATCCTGTCACCTGTCTGACACATGGCCTTTGCTTTTTGAATTAATTTAAGGAGCCACTATGTGAGTTCCATTCCTTAGAGGTCTCCTTCATGGGATTCAAGGTATAGAAGGGTGGTCTCCAGATAGACCTAAGAAGACAAAGGTTGTCCGAGACTGGCCCAAATTTGTTTTACTGTTGGGTCATCCTCCGATTCAATTCTGTGGTAGCTTCTCTTATGGTCATGCCTAAAAGATCCTCTACTTGATTTGTCCGGACGACTGAAGCAAACACAGCTTTCTTCATACTCAAGAGTGGCCGCACTGCAGCTTTAATCCAAGCTTCATCATGAAGGGAATTGCTGGCCATCAAGCTGGGTTTGGAGGAGTGTAGACACTGGTTGGATGGGACCTAACAACAATTAATTTCAAGGAGTTTTTCTTTGCCACTGTCGCCATCGCCCTTGGCTTGCTCATCAGGAACAATCTTATTATAGTTTGATTCACACACATTCACATTTCATGCAGACTTCCATAATTTCTTTTGATTGTGTAAAGCTGCTTTGCGACAATTATGACTGAATTGAATTCACAGTATGGTGTGACACAAAAGCCTTGAAATCCAGTAGGCTAAGAGATTAAAGCCCTGTCTGTCAATATTGGTTCTATTCTAGCCAGTGGACTCTTATTCTCTCTTACTGACCTGTTTCCAAGAATTTCAAGCCAAACATTTCCATATTTTTTCAACCTGAGATCCTGAGCCCAAACATTTTTTGTGGACATACTTTGAAATTAATATTCAAAATGTTGTTTTAAAATTGACTCCTAATACTGTAAGCAAGCCAGAGGTGCTGGTAGCAAGGAAAAAGTCACAGAGAAGGCAAAAAGTAGAAACATTGAGAGTAACCAGACTTAAAGGAGACCATGCTCTTCTGACTGGCTCTTGGGCTGTTTGCTTTTAAAAATCTACACAGTAGAGGAAAAAAATGTTAATGTTAAACGTGAGTATGAGCATCATTAGAATTTATCCATAAGTTTCACCAAAATTGAAATTATACGCTGTTCAGTGATTAAGACTGAATTGTACAGTGATTGAGAGTGTAAACTGTTTAGCCTGGGTCAGGTACATAGGCTTGTCACTAGGTCCTTCCAGCTGGAAAACAGTGCCCAAAAAAGGAATGAAATGGCTAGCAAAATACTGTTTAGTGTCTGCTATTATTGCCAGTTAACGGTGTATATTTTGTCTTCTGCACTATTATTATTTATGTCTAGTATTTTTGGTCTTCGGGGTAGATGCTGATTAATTGTTTGTGTGTGTACGCTTGCAGTGTGAGCTGGCTCTCTTTGTGCGGGAACAGGAGAAGGTTCAGGAGCAGTCACTGCACTATCAGGAGAGGATAACTGAACTTCACACCATCATTTCTGAACTCGATGAGAAAATTGGCTTTCTACAGTGCACCACTATCAGGTCTGCTGATACATGCATGGCATTACACTACATTGCAATAAATTACCAATCTGTTACCAAAATTGTTTTATGTTGGTGTATGTGGTATTGCTCTGGAATTGCATTCTAGTTTGTCTAGTACAAGTCTATCTGCTTGTTTTTCCCATGCTGTCATTTTCCCTACGTGCTTATGTTCATCATGTGTCCATTCCTACGCCGGAGAGTCAAAGTGCCCTTCTCGGCGCTCACCATCAGGAGCTGCTCAGCACCAAACATACCCTCACTGACATCACGACCCAACTCCAGCTTTCTCCAGCGCAAGACGGGGACACCTGCATGCAACACGAGCCACGTCTCCCTATTTATCATTGCTGTCATGATTAATGCTCCGTCTGGCCATTTGTCCCACGCTGTCATTTTCCCCTTGTGCTTATGTCTACCCTAGCCCGACATGTGTCCTTTCCCACGCTCCCATCTCCACCCATCTGCACATCGGCTTCTCATTTCTCCACTGATTACTCCAGCATTTAAGCATGCACTGCTCACTGTTTGATTTCCCGGCTTTGATCTCGCGCTTCCTTGTTTCGCGTTTTTTGGCTAGTTGTTTTGCTAATTGATTTTTCGGTTACCGATTTAACATTTCCTCTTTTGGCTACGGCTCTTGTTTTGAGATTTGGTGTCGACGCTACACTGACTGATTCCCCCGTGTTTGACCCTCGCTTCCACATTCCACGCGACAATTTTAACTATTACCATTTCATTTACTTCAAAATAACATTAAGAACAAGAACAAAACTTTTAAAAATATTATTGATTAAATGTGGGGTGAAAAAATTGTCCTCAAAAACTAACAGATGAATATTCATGTTCATCAATCTGATATACAATATGCTGGAGAAATGGAAGACACTGCTTTGTGTAGTTATCAAAGACAAAAAAAACTTTAAAACAAACATCAACAACCTCCACCAAAGTCTGTCTCAATGGCATTGTCTCCAACACTTGGAAACGTCTGGCAGGTCCTCCTAATCTCATGTGGAACAATACTCCAGTCATCTTCAAATTTGGCAGATATTCCACGATGTTGGGCCTGACCTGCATTTTCCCTTGTAAATTCACAAAATAATGTACATGATGCAAACATGAATTTAGTGTATATTTCTGACTAAATTAACATCCCCGCCCTTTCAAATTCTCAACAAACCGTAGATGAACACAATATTTACGTGATGAATTTACAACTTATACAGTACTGAATATTTCATAAGGATTGAGATATAGCTTATTTTCAAATACGACTTAACAATGACGCATTTTTTTCATTTTTTTAAATAATAAAAACAAATGAATGAGAAAAAAATATTAACCCCACACCACCATGTCAAAGCATTTAATTTCAACAATAAAAAATGCTTGCTCCTGACACAACTAAAAAACTAAGTAAAAATTCACATTAACTTACCATAAAATACTGGTTGTGAAATAAAACTGAATCTTTGAATCTGACAAAAGTAATAATAAATAAGAATTCTATGAATGTTAACCAATGAAAGTCAGACATTGCTTTTCAACCATGCTTCTACGGAATTATAAAAAAATTAACTCATGGAACAGGCCTGGACAAAAATGATGGTACCCCTAACTTAATAGTTTGTTGCACAACCTTTTGAGGCAATCACTGCAATCAAACGATTCCTGTAACTGTCAATGAGACTTCTGCACCTCTCTGCAGGTATTTTGGCCCACTCCTCATGAGCAAGCTGCTCCAGTTCTTTCCGGTTTGAAGGGTGCCTTTTCCAGACAGCATGTTTCAGCTCCTTCCAAAGATGCTCAATAGGATTGAGGTCAGGGCTCATAGAAGGCCACTTTAGAATAGTCCAATGTTTTCCTCTTAGCCATTCTTGGGTGTTTTTAGCTGTGTGTTTGGGTCATTGTCCTCTTGCAAGACCCATGACCTGCGACTGAGACCCAGCTTTCTGACACTGGCCAGCACATTTCTCTCTAGAATCCCTTGATAGTCTTGAGATTTCATTGTACCCTGCACAGATTCAAGACACCCTGTGCCAAATGGAGCAAAGCAGCCCCAGAACATAACAGAGCCTCCTCCATGTTTCACAGTAGGGACAGTGTTCTTTTCTTGATATGCTTCATTTTTCCGTCTGTGAACATAGAGCTGATGTGCCTTGGCAAAAAGTTCCATTTTTGTCTCATCTGTCCATAGGACATTCTCCCAGAAGCTTTGTGGCTTGTCAACATGTAGTTTGGCATATTCCAGTCTGGCTTTTTTATGATTTGTTTTCAACCTTGGTCGTCTCCCATGTAGTCCACTTTGGCTCAAACAACGACGGATGGTGCGATCTGACACTGATGTTCCTTGAACATGAAGTTCACCTTGGATCTCTTTAGAAGTCTTTCTGGGCTCTTTTGTTACCATTCGGATTATCCGTCTCTTTGATTTGTCATCAATTTTCCTCCTGCGGCCACGTCCAGGGAGGTTGGCTACAGTCCCATGGATCTTAAATTTCTGAATAATATGTGCAACTGTAGTCACAGGAACATCTAGCTGCTTGGAAATGGTCTTATAGCCTTTACCTTTAACATGCTTGTCTATAATTTTCTTTCGAATCTCCTGAGACAACTCTTTCCTTCGCTTCCTCTTGTCCATGTTGAGTGTGGTACATTACCATGTCACCAAACAACACAGTGACTACCTGGAGCCCTATATATAGGCCCACTGACTGATTACAAGATTGTAGACACCTGTGATGCTAATTAGTGGACACACCTTGAATTAACATGTTAACAGGTCACATTATTTTCAGTATTTTCTAGGGGTACCATCATTTTTGTCCAGGCCTGTTCCATGAGTTTATTTTTTTAAATAATTCTGTTGAAGCATGGTTGAAAAGCAATGTCTGACTTTCATTGGTTAACATTCATAGATTTTTTTTTTATTATTACTTTTGTCAGATTAAAGTTATTTCTGTGACCATTGTGAGTTTTTCTTTCATTGACCGAAGGGTACCAACAATTTTGTCCACGTGTGTAAGTAGCAGCTCTTCAGATATGGCTAAGGCTTTCTCTACTTTTATGAAGCAAAATGGCTGTGTGGACCCATGGAGGTTCGCCAACCCTTCAGTTAAGCAGTTCTTTTTTTACTCTCATGTTCACCACTCTTTTTCTAGGTTAGATTATTTTTTAATAGATAGCTTATTTATTTCAATGGTTAAGCAAATTGACTATTCAGCTATAGTTATATCAGACCATGGATCTGTTGTGCTAGACTTAGACTTTCCTTTAAATATCAGGAAAACGACCACAGTGGAAACTCAGTCCAGCTTTCCCATTAACAATTTAGCCTTGCAGATAAAACAGGAGTCACTGCTTTTTCGTTTATTCCCTGAAGGCTTTAAATATCTCGGAATAAATATGACACACTCTTTTTCCTCCTTGTTCAGCGCCAATTACTATAAACCTCACTTAAAAGAGATAAGGGCTGAGTTGGAGAGGTGGCATAGTCTTCCCCTTACTTTAGCTGGAAGAATATATTCAGTCAAAATGATGATACTTCCAAAGTTTCTTTACCTATTTCAATCTTTACCAGTTTTTCTGCCCAAGTCTTTTTTCCGTTTAATCGAACAATCTATATCCTCTTTTCTCTGGGGAAACAAAACTCCGAGGGTCAACAAACATATCATCCAGAGGAGGTGTGAAGTAGGTGGTTTGGGTCTTCCAAGTTTTATTCATTATTATTGGGCATCTAACATACAAAAGATACTATACTGGCTTCATTGCCCTGAAACAAATTGGTGTTTAATTGAATCACATACATGTCACTCTTCATCTCTCCCAGCTCTAGTATACTCTTCTTTACCCTTCAAAGCCTCTCGTCTTGCGTCCAATCCCATAGTGCCTTCATCTCTTAGGATCTTTAACCAGTTTCTCTACCACTATAAGTTGACATCAGCATCAATTCTGGGCCCTATATATAAGAATCATTTATTTTTCCCCTCTACATTTGACTCATCATTTGGACAGTGGGCAATCAGTGGTCTAACATGTTTTAAAGACTTGTATACCAATGGTTTATTTAGTAGTTTTGAAGAACTTTGCAGAACTTATGACTTCCCAAACACGCACCTCTTTAGATATCTTCAAATTCGTCACTTTGTTAAAGATAATTTTCCTTCCTTTCCTGATCTTCCTCTTCCCTCAGTCCTAGATAACCTAACTCTCAATTGTAGTACCAAAGGACTGATTTCCATATTGCATTCCAATTTAATGTCTCTTGAAAATTACAACCTGCTTAAAATAAAATCTAGATGGGAAGCTGAACTTGACATTGAGCTATCTGAATCATTTTGGAAGGTGGCAATTAAAAGGATCCACTCATCACCCTCGGCTAGATTAGGGCTTATACAATTTTAAGTTTTGCATAGGGTCCATCTAAGTAAGGCCAGACTTGCTGGAATATATCCTGGGTTGGACGCTTCTTGTAATTGATGTTCTCATTCTCCAGCCAACATGGCACACATGTTTTGGTCTTGCCCTGGTCTCAATAAGTACTGGGCTTTGGTCTTTAGGACTCTAGCGCCATTTTAGGACAGCCCTTTCGTAGCAATTTTTGGAACATCAGACGATATAACAAATGTTACTTTGACTACTAGTCAGAAAGGCATCATTGCTTTTACTTCTCTTCTTGCTTGTAGGAGAATTTTGTTGAGCTGGAAATCCTCTACCCCTCCGTCAGCAACAGGCTGGCTAGAAGACGTGAAGATGTTTTTAAAACTTGACAAAGTAAAATTTACTTTGAAGGGCTAAGTAAATAAGTTTTACCTTAAATGGAAGCCCATTCTGACATACTTGGGGGATCTGAGAGAATTAAGTTATTGACAATTTGGCATGTGATCACTTGTTTTGTATTTATCCATACAGACAGTGTTTCTTTTGCCCTTTTCCTTATTATTATTATTATTCCTGTGATGTTGTAGCTCTGTTAAACAGTTTGGCTGATTAATTATACTGTTTCTTTTGCCTTTCTGACAAGCAAGGGCTTATGTCTCAAGTGTTGTGACATAACTGTAGTATATTACTTTTGTTATAGCGCAATGTTTTATATATATATAAAATTCCTTCTTCTTTCTTTCTTTCTTATTCTTAATTTTATTTGTTTAATTTTATTTTATATTTAGAAAAAAAGACCTTGTTTTTCAATTCTACTATCCAGTTTCTTCAGTAAAAAAAAAAAAAAAAATTGTCATACTTGCTTCATTTAATTTTGATGCAAAACCCAGGAGGCATTTTGAACGTAATAATGCAAATATGATTAACATATAACAAAATCGGTACTAAAGATAATATGGTGCCTAACACTTCTGCACAGTACTGTATGTACTGTATGTGTGCAAAAGTTTAGGCTAAAAGAGACTGTGTGTGTGTCTGTCCAGAGCCCATGTGTGTATTTTGTTCGTTCCTTTTTGTTAATTAAAGACTTATGTTTAAAAACTACCGCTCTGCGCCTATGCCTGCCTTCTCTGCCCACGGCAATAACATCCGCCCGAACTGCCTGTCATGCCAGTTTGTGACAACGGCCACAACAGTTTACAGATAAGAGATTTTCTGTGTTTGTTACAGTACAACTTTAAAATATACGACTCTGACCGTTTACAGACACAAAACCCCCTTTTTAAAACTCCTCGAATACACGGACGAATTGCAAAATTACATCCACGAATGTAGTATGTTATACCACTGTCAAAAATATGTCATCAAGGCCACATGCCTGTGCATGTGCCTGTGCATTACTATCCGAGGGAAGAGGGATCGATTAAACCCGTTTTAAACTCCTAAAATCTTTTACTTTTCTTAAACTTCTCTTAAACATGTCCGAATCTGTGAAAAAAAAAAAAAAAAAAAACTTACCTGAGACGACGGGACGTCCACACTGCCAGCTGATGTCATCAAGCTGTTAAATACGTTGCATCCTTCTGCTTTAAACTTCATCCCCCCTTTCCCCCTTTACATGCAGTTGTTGAAATACATTTGTTGCATGTAAATACAGCCACACTGTATAGGCAAAGAATGTAATGTAGGCAAAGAATGACCGTTGTATTGTAGGGTGTCAGCTCTGGGTCAGACGTGAATTGAATCAATAACGATTCAAGTTAATTTGATGAACTGATTTTCCAATTTATAGCATAAATCTTACCGATCCTGTTTGTCCTGCGGCTAATGAGGATAATACAAAATCTGGTATTTATCAATTACGAGCAATGTAACGTAAGATCTGGACAAATGTTTAGACTTTAAAATACATGACCAAGACAGCTGTTTATAAAGAAACAAGAATTTATTAGACTAATATATGATACATGAAACTACGCTACTTACACACACACTTGCAAACACACAAACATACAAATAGTTTGGAGGGTGAAAGTTAATGTAGTTCTTTTAGTACAGTTTACTAGATCAAAGAAAGTCACAAGAGGAGAGTCTTGGGTTTAATGTTACGGTTAAGTTATGAAACAAGCAGCAATTTTCAGCAAGGTATGTCGCGTGGTTTGTTTACTTGCGTTACGTTTCATTCTCATCCGGAGGTTCACCTCTGGCGAAGGGAATCACGGTGTTGCTGATTGGTTGGTGTACGGTTGTTCAGATGATGTCTTTCGTGGAAGCCCTTCGGTTGCTTGGTTACCGATAATAGTGCTCTGGAACTTCTTTTGAGAGTTTCTTTGTTGCAGGAGTTCTGACACAAAGTCTCGTTGAGAGTTCTTGAAGAGCGTATGACACGGTCGCTTGGCGGTGCAGCGGCGAAAAAGAAGAAGGCAAAGAACGCCAGCCGGGGCGGAACGAGTGGCGAAAAAGTTGGCGAGTTCCTGCCTTCAGACGAACATGACGATGACACGTAGAAGCTGTTCGGACCTTTGGTTTTTCACCCTTTGGAGTCAGTCTGTCCCACGGGTGATTAGTCCAATCAGATGTGGTTGCGGGGCTTAGCTACAACATACGTGGTTCCCCCTTCTGTGCCCGGTGTGTCGGCTGTCACATGGGGCTCATCCGGTTGGAGTTTTTAAATATCTTTATAAAGTATATTCGCATGAGCTCTATTCATGCTACCAATTTTTCGTGTAAACCAATGTTCTTCGAATGAAAGCTGTAGATTGATATCGAACATCCTATATCTCGCACACTCATTTATACCTTCATCTATTAAAAGGGGTTTGTAAATGCGGATTATACTTTTCAGGTTATGCAAAATTGTCAAACATACAAAGAAATAAAACATACTAAGTGAATATATGTACTGTATATAAGTTTTTGCCCTACTGGCACACTTTAAAAAGTCTGAAAAATTGTCTCTGCCGTACGCCTCTTTGTTCATTGAGCCACAGGGAGAAACAAGACATCCCGTGTTCTGGGGACAATGAGAGTGTCAAAGTATGACTTGGTGGTTTCCCCTAACGTGGAGTGAAGCTGTAAAACTGCTTGCTTTGTTTACCGGATCCCATTGCTTTTCTGCAATATCTATTCCAAGGTCTTTTTCTCATGCCTTTCTTAAATGCTCTAATGAAACATGACATTCCAGTTGTGATGATGTATTATATACAGTATAATAGATATTTCTCCTTTAGTAAATGGACTATGTAAAAACAGTGAGTCCATTTGTGTGGTTTGCGGCTCAAGAAATGACAAAAAATTTTCTTGAACAAAACTGCGGGTTAGTAGATATTTAAAAAAATGAGTTTTCCAAATGAAGATTTTCCATTTGCCATTTAATGCCTGTATTAAATTGCAAATGGATGCCCGTCTCCAAATGCCCGTCTCCAAATGAAAATCTTCATTTGGAGACGGGAGCAACATTAGACACTGTTGCTAATGAAGATTTTCCATTTGCAATTTAATGCCTGTATTTTCTACGAGTGCACTTAGCGAAATAGGAGAGTTGTCGTCTTGCGTAGAATCGTCCAGTTTTCTTTCACATATTTCTTTCTTTTCTTTTATAATATGTTGGATTTTTACACAAACTTGTCGGTAGATTTGTATCTAAAAGTCTTTACTACAAGTCTTTAATGAAATGCAAATGCTTTACCTGGTTAATTGGTCTATTGAGCTATAATTACTTATTTATAAGAGGAGCTCCTTTTTTATGCTGCGAGATATAGAAGAAGTTAAGCTAATTGCAGTTCAGTCATGGTATGCAATTTTATATGTGGCAAAGTACAGTGCAAACAGTCACTAGTCTCCTGAGGAAAAACAGCCAGTTTTGACCTGTCTTGTACAGATAGTCAGTGTTCACTGACCAGTCCAGTTTGTCATCCAGCTGTAGCCCCTGGTATCTGTATGACCTGACTATCTCAACATCCACTCCCTATAAGGGAGACAGGTAGCAGGGGAGACCCAGACTGATGAAAGTCAATAACCATCTCTTTGGTTTTAATGAAGTTTAGTTGTAGCTGGTTTAGCTTGCACCATGCCACAAAGTCCTTGACCAGGCTTCTGTATTCGCCCTCCAGTCCATCCCTAATACACCACCACAATGGCAGTGTCATCTGAGAACTTCTGCCTGTTGCATGACACTGAGTGGTATGTGAAGTCCAAGGTGTATAGAGTGAAAAGGAAAGGGGCGAGGACAAGTGGTGCTCCTGTGCTGTTGGAAAGGGTTTCGGGAATGCAGTCCCTCGTCCTGACATAATGTGGCCTTTTGGTGATGTAGTCTGTGATCCAGATTGCCAGATCTGAATCCACCTGCATGCCAGTGAGCTTGTTTTTCAATAAGAGGGGCTGGAATGTGTTGAAAGCACAGGAGATTTAAGAAAACGTAATCCTCACAGCACATTTCCTCTTATCGACACGGGAGAGGGTCTGATGGAGCAGGTAGAAGATGGCATCGTCGACACCTGTGAGCGAAACTGCAGGGGATCGAGTGCATGACTAATCTGAGGTCTGAGGTCATGAATCAACAGCCATTCGAATGTCTTCATGTCTGTAATCATTAAGATCTTTTACCCTGTTTTTCTTCTGAACTGGGATGAGACATGATGTTTTCCAGAGTTCAGGTACTTTCCCTAGTTCCAAACTCAGGTTGAAGATGTACTGTAATGGCTCACTCAGTTCATTGGCACAAGCATTCTCAGGCTTATCCTGTCTGGGCCAACGGCCTTGTAGGGGCGGAGTCTCCTCAGTCCTCTTTCTGAATGCGCTTGAGCTCAGCCTTATCACTATCCTTAAAAGCCTTCTTCAGGTTCAGTAGAAGCTTGACTTCACTGGTAATCCAAGGCTTGCTGTTCAGGAAGCAGCGCACTGTTCGTATAGGCACAATGATGTCCATACAGAAGTTGATGTATTCTATTGTGCAGTGTGTAATGTCCTCAATGTCACCATGGGGCTCCCACAGTACACTCCAGTCAGTACACTCAAAACAGTCCTTCAGCATCTCCTCAGCCTCAGGAGACCATTTTCTGAATGTACGTGTTGTAGTAGGCTGACTCAACACACTTCAATCACTGCAGTTAAAACAGGCCTGTAATTCTCTCTCTGCTTCAAAACAGGTCCATCTTTTTACAGTTCAGTTTTACAGTTCTCCTGACCAACAGGCAAAAACTTAAGTCTGCTAAGCCTGTAGTAAGATGAACCAGGCAGTGGTCAGATACTCATCTATAAAAAGTTTCATCTATCAGTAATCTCCCAGAGTTACCAACTTTGATTGGATCGCCATCTGACTTCACAGAAGTCTGAATATTTAGAGTCGATATTCCGTTATACCTTAGATAACGTAGCTCCAGTTAAAAGGAAAATTATTAGAGATATGAAACTCGCTCCCTTGTATAATGATCACACGCACAGTTTAAAACAGACTGCTCGTAAATTAGAACGTAAATGGTGTCAAACTAAATTGTTATTTTAAATAGCATGGAAGGAGAGCATCCTGAACTATAGAAAAGCTCTTAGTGTAGCTAGATCAACACATCTCTCCACCCTTACAGAAAATAACTAGATTTTTATTTAATACCGTAGCCAAATTAACCAGAAATAAGACCACTGCAGAAATCTCCTCAACAACAACATACAGTAGTGACGACTTCATGAACATTTTTAATAATAACATTTTAAACATTAGGCATAAAATTGAGGCTTTGATACTGGACAATGTAATTGATGCAGATGTTAAACTAACCATGTCTCATCGGAACTTAGAATACTTTACTCCCCTTGAAGAGAATGAGCTAATTTCACTCATCTCTTCTGCAAATTCATCAACCTGTATAATAGATCCCATACCAACACATTTTCTCAAATAGATAGTGCCAGAAATAACAGAATCCCTGTTGAAAATAATTAATTCTTCACTCAGCATTGGGTATGTTCCAAAATCTTTTAAATTAGCAGTTATTAAACCGATATTTAAAAAGTCTGACCTCGACCTCGGTCAGTTGTCCAATTACAGGCCAATATCAAACCTCCCCTTTATCTCCAAGATTCTGGAAAAGATAGTAGCGGAGAAGCTATGCTCATATCTACATAGAAAAAACATGCACTGTATCAGTCAGGATTTAGGCCTCATCATAGCACAGAGACAGCACTTGTTAAAGTAGTAAATTACCTCCTATTGGCCTCTGATCAGGGTTTGCTTAACTATGCTTGTGTTACTCGACCTCAGTGCAGCTTTTGACAGCACTGATCATAGTATTCTCCTTCACAGATTACAAAAATGTAGTAGGAATTAAGGGACCAGCCCTCTCCTGGTCCAGATCCTATTTGACTGATTATCAGTATGTATAGTTAAATGGTGATTATTCGGCATGTTCTCTAGTGGAGTTTGGTGTCCTACAGGGTTCGGTTTTAGGCACAATGCTTTTTTCCCTTTACATGCTTCCTTTGGGCAAAATAATCCATTAGCATAATATTAATTTTCGCTGTTATGCTCACAACACACAGTTATACGTTTCAGCAAAACCAGATGAGAAAAACCAGCTTGCTAAAGTTGAGCAATGCGTAAAGGATATAAGAGACTGCTAATCAACTTCGTTCTGCTTAATCCTAATACAGCCAGAAGTTCTCATCATAGGACCGCATGCAGCTAGAAGCAAGATTTTAGATCACACTGTAATTTTAGATGGCCTTTCTGTTCTATCTAGTGCAACAGTAAAAGACCTCAGTGTGATTATAGATTCTAGTCTTTCATTTGAAGCTCATGTAGACAATATCACCAGGATAGCATTCTTTTACCTCAGAAATATTGTCAGGTGCAACCGGTGTCCGCAAATACCACCCGCCAGACACTTTTGATACTAAATAACCCGGTTAACTACATCTACAATGAGCTGCGGGGAAAGCTATGCAACCTTGGCTTGCTGCGGGAACCAGCCCACCAGCCCTCGGCGTTGCCTGATGCTGGTGGTCGGAGGAGGGGACATTGGAAGCGGTGTCTGTGGCAGTGGAAGCGTAGGAAGTGGGCGGGAGTCTGTGCTAGACTGAAAAGAAGCCCTAGCCGGCCGACTGTCCCGTCTTTAATTTTATCCAACGTCTGCTCCCTGGACAATAAACTCGGCTATATCTGACTCCAGCAGACTACATAGTGTCATTCAACTAGACAGGCTAGCCTTGTTTCGCGCCAACAGAAATGTTGCACTGGGCGGTAAGACTTGCGGCAGTGGCTTGTGTGTTTACATTAACATGGAATGGTGTTAAGTACTCTGTGCTAGTTTCTAGTAACTGCTCATCGCTGGTGGAGTTTGTGACTGTAAGATGGAGACCTTTTTATTTACGGTGGAAATTTACCACCTTTTTTATTATTGGACTGTACATTCCACCTAGCACTAATGCTACGGAAGCAATATGTGAACTGTATGCAATGATCAGTGAACTGTAGAACACACACCTGGATGGACTGGTTACTGTCGCTGGAGATTTCAACCATGCAAATTTCAAGTCAGTGCTCCCCAAATTTCATCAGTATGTGGACTTAGGAACGAGAGGGGAAAACACGCTGGATCTTGTTTACACGATCATCCTTGGCACATATTGGGCAGAGCGAGCCCTGTCTCCACCTCGGCTATTCAGACCATATCTGTTATGCTAATTCCAGCATACAGACATCTCATCAGGCGTTCAAAACAGGTTCTGAAGCAGGTGAAAACCTGGCTGCCATTTCTGCTCTTCAGGGCTGTTTTGAGAATACTGACTAGAACATGTTTAGGGATGCTGCAACTTACGGTGACTTTACCAACTTGGAGAACTACACATCATCAGTGACCAGATACATCAACAAGTGCACCGATGACGTCACTATCTCCAAGAACGTCATCTCACGATCTTGATTGCTTCTTTCACCCAGAAACTGTGGATTACTGCAGAGGTGCATGAGTTTCTGAAGGCCCAAGACTCTGCCTTCAGAGTGGGGGACAAGGTCAGCAAGAACAGCAAAGGCCAAACTTTTTCGAGCCATCAGGCCAACACCCCCAGAGAATCCACAACCACTTCAGGGACAGCAGTGACGCATATGATAGGGCATACAAGCCATCACCAAGTACAGGACGACTTCACCTATCTGTGACGCTGATGCCTCCCTTCCAGATGCGCTGATTAGGTGCGATTTTCAGAACGACGTGATGGCGAGGAAGACCACCCCACCTCCAAACGACCAGGTGCTGTGTCTCACCACGGCTGATGTGAGGAAAACTCTACGCAGAATCAACCCACATACAGCCGCCGGACCAGACAATATCCCTGGCAGTGTGCTCAGAGAATGTGCTGAACAGCTGGCAGCTGCTTTCACCGACATCAACATCTAAGCAGCGCCACCGTGTCCATGTGAATCAAGTCCACCGCCATTGTTCCTGTGCCTGTGTCCTGTCTCAGTGACTACTGTCCTGTTGCACTCGCACCCATCATTGTCATGAGGTAGATCAAGCCCCTGCTGCCATGCCATTCGGTCCAGCACAATCCAGACTGTGTAACAGCTTCTTTCCACAAGCCATCCGTCTCCTCAACAAAAAGCAACTGGACTGATAACCACACGCGCATACGCGCGCACGCACACACACACACACACACACACACAATCACTCAGATTAACACAGCCTTAAAACATTGAGATTGGACTGATAAATCAACATGTACGCAAACTTGACTTGACTTGACTTTTGCACAATATTCTTGTACAATAATATTCTTGTACAAATATACTTGTTAATTTGCACAAACAATTTTTATCTTTGCTGCTACTTATAAGGAATGTGTCCTGTTTACTGTTTCTCCTCGAACTACCTTAATTCATTACCTTATTAACATGAAGTATTGAAATGTTGTCACTTTGTCACTTTTGTTTGCACATTTGCAAGTGTTGTCTCTTTTGTAAAAAAGTTTTTCCATTACCTTAAAATGTTAATCTGTCTTATTTCAGCTAGTCAGCTAATTAGGTTTCAATTAGTTAGCTAGTTTTTTATTTTATTTATGTTGCATGTAGCACCTTGGTACTGGAGGAATGTTGTTTGTTTTTTTGGTGTACTAAACTGTATATGGTTGAAATGACAATAAAAGCCAACTTGAACTTGGTCCAAAATTCCTCTACAATGATGTGAGAGACTAACAAAGTCATACAGGAAACAATAACTTTAAGTCATTGCTGTTAACGGAGGATCTACAAGCTACTGAATCATAGGTGGTACTTAGTATTGCCCACATTAAAAAAAATAATAATAATGACACGGTGAAAAACATGTTGTTTATCTGAAGTTGTATTTGCTTAATACTAAGACTTGCTACTATCAGATGATTATTTTTTCACACAAATAGAATTTAAAGAGCAGGTACTAACTTTTGCACATGACTATATAATCAAATTTATATATAAAAAATATTAACCTTTTAAAACATGGCATAGAAATTTTTGCTAATCGCTCCATAGACAATAATGAGCGTCATGCAGCCTTAATTCACATAGCTTTTTGCCACATCTGAGTATTCATGCACTCACCATATTATCCTCTGTTTGTTTTCAGGCTTTCCACCTCTCTTTGACCTGCCTTTTCCTTTCTTTGTTTTTTTTTTTTGGTGCCATTTTCTGACCACACCTACTTCGTGTCCACCTCTTACCTCTCAGTATATATATTCTTTCTTCTGATATCCACTCGCTGCCAGATTGTCTTCGCTCTCATGTGTGTTGGACTCTCTGTTGGTTCCTGTACTCTGGTGACTTTCTATTTTTGCACCATTGTTTTTAAATAATGAATTTGGACATAACTCATGTGGATTGCCCTAGCTTACTTTATTCTATTTTCCTTTGTTTGAGAGGAAAAGACTGTATGTATTTGGAGTTAGCTCATGTGGATTATACTCGAGGCATTTTATTATTATATTTATTTATTTATTATTAGATCTTTTATGTTAGTGGTTCCCTCACACTTCTATGTGCTTGTTAGTAAAAGTGAAAGAGGTGTGGCTGTTGTGTCTGTCAGCCATTGTGAGGAAGGGAAGCTGGCCTTATGTTTCTGTTAGTCATTGTGAAGGAAGCATGATCTTTGTGGGACCAAGAAATCACACTGTTTTGTACTGAATTGTAAACGCTCTCACACGACTTCATTTTAAAAAGGATAGACTAGTCTAATGGACAACCAAAAATGAGAAACTATTTGATAATTTTTTTTATTGTAATATTGTTCCATTTGCCATAAAAAACTTGAATGTTTAATACATCATATTGTAATGTTGACCTTATTACACCTCAGTCTTTTTCTGGCTTTCTCTCACATTTCCCCCCTCTCTTTCTCCTCTCTTATGCTGACTCTCAGAGATGATGATGAGTTTTCAGAATTGTCTTCTGAGCTGAGCCATAGCCAACAAGAAGCCAATGAAGATGAGCACAATGTGGACCAGGATCCTGACCAAGTGTCTTTTTTCTCATTGCCTAAAAAACAGTCAATTCCAGCCACTGCAGACATGGGTAAGGAATTACAGCACGGCTACATGTTCACAACAAGGCTACACATAGTTAGCGATTATTGGATTCATATACAAAGTTATGGCACTAAAGATTGGCCCATCAAAAATGGTCCAGCAACCAGTCCAACATTTAGCATTTGTTGTTCCGTTAATGTTTCTGTGTGCATGTGTGTGAAGCTAAAGTAAGACGAGAGGAGGAAAGATTCCCTCCCCCCCTTCCCTACTCTTGTCTTATGATGACTTTCTCACACACACACACACACACACACACACACACACACACACAAAACCACACACACACACACAAACACAAAATAAACGAAGCTTTACACGCACACACGTGGTCACAGTGTTGTAGTAAACAGTACATGCGCGCATGGATGTTGAAAATACGAGTGAGAGACACGCACTAAGACAGAGCATGGAAGACTTTTCCGCAGCGCGCGAGAGAGAAGAACCACTGGCTCAGTTATGATCACGTGACGCTCTGCGGCAAAAGATGTGCATACGTGACACATGATACGTAAACCAAGACTTGCTCGCAAACCGGGTTATTCGCAATGCGAGGTTCCCAGCCTTTTTATAGAGATTGTGGTTGGTCTGTATCCACACAAATACATGTTTATGTTTTTACCACTGAATGGTTGATTTATTTGCGTATGCTTTTTTGGCTATCACACTTTTATGATCTTTTTTAGCTCTACAGACATTTGGTTTCCACGTTAACTTGAGCTGAATATATGCTATAGAATCACACTGTTCTTTTGTTAATATTGACATCAAAGTACATCTTTCTGGGTTAAAATGTAGTTATAATGATATTAACAGTCATGAGCTACAACTGCTGGTTTTGTGGAACATACAGATTCTTAAGGCCCCCATTCGACTGAGCCAAATTTTCTCCCAAGTCTAGACTGATGCAAATTTGTTACCACCTCTGGAGAGCTCAGTAGAGGATGGTAACAGCTTCTTACAGTCTTTTGGGCTTATTTAAAATTCTGATGTGTTCATTAGCGTCGCTGTTGTTGGTAGGAAATTTGGAGCATGTTAAAAAATTTCTGCTGGCACCTTACGAAATTGACGCCTGGGTCATGCCTTGGTAATTCTTAAGCACCATTATTGAGTCATTATCGAATTATCGATTTTTAAACACATTTATGGAGTCGCTATCTATTTTTATTGCAACCTTATCTGCAAAAAATCCTCATATTAAATGTAGAAGTAATGGCAAAATTAACAAAGTGATATTTTACGGAAAATAGTGCTTAAACATGATTGAAAGATATAATACATATTAAAGTCTAATGCACAATAAAATGTTTTAATAATAATCATGTTTTATTTATGTAGGTGCCTTTTCTGGTAATCCAAGGACACCTTCCAGATCAAACAAGAATAAATTAAACAATAAAATAAGAAACATTAATAACAGAGATAACATTGAATAATAAGAGAAGTTTCAAAACAAAAATAAATGAAAAGCGACAATGTCATAATTTATGACATTTAGAAGGAGGATTAAATGGAGATTTAAGACATTTATGATTTGAGATTTGAATGCAGCCTTACATCATGTAGAATAAGCATTTCTGAATAAATGGGTCGTAAGTTAATTTTTGAATTTGGTTGGAGAATCTGTGTTAAGGATGTTTTTGGGGAGAGAATTCCAGGGTGTGGAGCAGTACGGCTTATGTCTGGTCAGGTGAAGAGCGGTGAGTGCGAGAGGGGATGCAGAATTGAACGAGCTGTTATATGTAAGAGAGAGTGAGATTATGAAGTGCTTTAAAAGCGAGGAGGAGAGCTCTATACGGTATTTGATTGGGAGCCAGTGGACAAGGGTGGGGGCAATGTGATGAATTAATGTTGATTGGGTTATGATACAGGCATCAGAATTCTGGATAAGTTCGAGTTTATGTAGGAGTTTTTGTGGTATGCCAGTTAGAAGTGAATTACAGTAATCAATATGGGAAGTGACCAGTGCATGAAGGAGAGTGGCTGAAGTGTGTGGGGAGAGGAAAGGTCGAAGACGAGAAATGTTATGTAGCTGGAGGTAACATGATCGGCAGATATTGTTTATATGGGCCTCACAGGACAAAGTGCCATCAAGGATGACCCCCAGGTTTTTGATCTGAGAAGCGGGAGAAACTTAGGAACCATCTATGCAAAGTGAGAAACTCTTGCACTTGGATACGATGGATTTTGACACCATGAGGAGGACCCCTGTCTTATTGCTGTTAAGTTTGAGAAAATTGCAGGAAGACAAAGTATTTATTTTATTTAAGCAGTTGGTGATACAGGAGATTGGAAGAGTTTTGGTGATACAAAGTGAGGATTTGTGGAGATATAAAGTTGTGTATCATCTCTAGGGTTGGGTATTGTTTGGGGTTTTTTCGATACCGGTGCCAAATCGCTACTTTTAAACCGGTACCGGTGGCAAAACGGTGCCTGAACCGATACTTTGCAAAAGCCACAAAATGATGGTGGATGACTCAAGAATACATTTTTATTGAAGGAAAAAATAAATGCTTAAAATTGAACAATATATTAAATGTTTAAGTACTAGTTAGAAAGCCATAATTATAAACAGAATCCATGTTACATTAGTATTTTACAAATCGTTTGACCATTTGTTAGCATGAATGCAAGATTCGCATTTTGCAGTTAACATTACATTAGCCTACTACTAACCTGCGGAAAGGCTGCTGATGTCATCATAATCGGTGGACTCCTTTTTGCTACGGTTGGTATGACTGGGGCTGAGGTCATCCACACCAATAGTGCCAGCTGTTGTCCGCAAGCTGTCAAACATGGTGCAGCCCTCTCCTTTTAGATTTATTCCGTGTGCCCTCAAATGTTTCATTAGATTTGATGTGTTTCCCCCTTTACACGCAACTGCTGTAAAACATTTACTGCATGTTGCTGTGTCTGAATCCTTTCTTGTGAAATATAGCCACACTTTCGACTGTTTAGTTTTAAGCATTTTAATGAAAGTTAATTTAGCAAGTTAAGATAGCGGTAGACCACCTGCTTCCGTCAGATCAAGTGTAGCGCAAGAGGCATTCACGCGCATCTCGAATGGTCTCATTTCCCGATGATTTGTGCTTTTAATTTTTTTATCTAATCTAATAAACTTTTAATCTACAAAAATAAAATGGACAGTAGCATTACTGCAACAATGTTTTGGAATTGTATTATCAAAGCTTTCCGATGTCCTCAAGATTTTTCTAATTAAGGAAATTATTTCTTTTTAAGAAGGTAGAAGGTACATGAGGACCAGAAGGGGGCCAAGGACAGAGCCTTGGGGAACTGACTAGGAGAGGCTGACATGGATGCTGTGGAAGACCAAACTTCACTTTAGTACATGTAGCCACCATTTATAACTAATAACGATTAGTCAGACAGGACCTGAGCCAGGAGCCATTGCCTTAACTCCTACAACATTTTCTAATTTATCAAGGAGTATAGTCTGACCTATAATGTTGAAAGCTACATTACAGTTAAGCAACATAAGCAAGGATACACAACCCCGATCAGAGGCCAATAGTAGGTCATTTAATGCTTTAACCAGTGCTGTCTCTGTGCAATGGCGAGGCCTAAATTCTGATTAATACATTTCAGGAATGTTATTACCATGTAGATATGAGCATAGTTGCTGTGGGACAACCTTTTCTAGGATCTTGAAGATAAAGGGGACATTTGACAGGTGCATCTCAATAAATTAGAACATCATTGAAAAGTTGATTTATAGTAATTTCATTCAAAACATGAAACTAATGTATTATATAGATTCATCACACACAGACTGATATATTTCAGGTGTTCATTTGTTTTGATTTTGATGATTTTGTCTTATAGCTAATGAAAACCCAAAATTCAGTATCTCAGAGAATTTTGTCTTTAAATGGTCTCTCAGTTTGGTTACACAATCATGGGAAAGACTGCCGACTTGACAGTTGTCCAGAAGACTATCATTGACACTCTGCACATGGAGGGTATGGCACAATGCCATTGCTGGTCACAGAGTGCTGTATCTAAGCACATTAATGTAAAGTTGAATGGAAGGAAAAAATGTGGTAGAAAAAGGTGAACAAGCAACAGGGATACCACATCCTTGAGAGGATTATGAAACGAAGCCCATTCAAGAATTTGGAGGGTGTTCACAAAGAGTGGACTGCAGTTGGAGTCAGTGCTTCAAGATCCACCACGTAAGACGTATGTAGGACATGGGCTACAACTGTCGCATTCCTTGTGTCAAGCCAGTCTTTCACCAGAGACAACATCAGGGAGCCATGTCATCTGCTGGTGTTGGTCCATTGTGTTTTATCAGGTCCAAGTTCAGCTCAGTCATCTATCAGGAAGTTTTGGAGCACACATGCATCCTTCTGCCGACCAGCTTTATGGAGATACTAAATTCATTTTCCAGCAGGACTTTGCTGCCCACAATGCCAAAAGTACCAATACCTGGTTTAAGGACCATGACTGTGCTTGATTGGCCAGCAAACACGCCCGACCTAAACCCCAAAGAGAATCTATGGAGTATTGTGAAGAGTAAGACGCGAGACCCAACAATGCAGAAGAGCTAAAGGCCGCTATCGGAGCAAACTGGGCCTACATAACACCTCAGCAGTGCCACACACTGATTGCCTTCATGCCACACCGCATTGCTGCAGTAATTAGTGCTGCACATGTTCATAGTTTTCAGTAGTCCAACATTTCTGTGTTAAATCTTTTTTTTTTTTTATTGGTCTCAAGTAATGATAAAATTTTCTGAAATACTGAATTTTGGGTTTTCATTAGCTGTAATCCATATTCATCAAAGTTAAAAAAAATAAACACTTGAAATAGATTAGTCTGTGTATAATTAATCTATATAATACAAGTGTCACTTTTTGAATTGAATTACTGAAATAAATAAACTTTACAATGATATTCTAATTTATTGAGATGCACCTGTAGTTGGACAGCTGACCGGTTGCAAGGAAAACTTCCTTAGATGGCAAAAGGAAGAAACCTTTGAGGTTTAAGAGGAACCAATCTGAAGAGAGAATTAATTTTAATTTGGGTAATATTAGATAACAGGGATTGATGTGTACCACGAGATATGTTTAAGTTAGTATGGAGTCCACTTTCATTGTTGGAGGCTCAGGTACAAAACTGATCATCAGCATGAGTCAGTCAGATCCAGACGGCAGAGGGAGGTCTGTGTCACTGGCATGTGAGGAGTGCCATGTGTAGCTTGACAGAGAGAGAGAGAGTAACAGTCACATAATGTTTATAAGTTAATGCATAAAGTTTAAAAGATTTAGGTATATACCCATTGCTGCGTGAAGGGGAGGAAGAGGTTCAATTATTAAGGCCCAAGCACAGGTGCGCAGGACCCTCTTGTTTTCCTAAGGATTATTAGGGCCCAAGCACTATAAGGTGCGCAGGACCCTCTTGTTTTTCTAAGGATATTTTCCCCCCCATTGGACGTTTTGGGGGTCTTAATTCAAATCAAATCAAATTCAAATTTTATTTGTCACATACACAGTCATACACAGTACGATATGCAGTGAAATGCTTAGGCGACTGCCCGTGACCTTAGAATAAAAGACTATTTAAGACTATTTACACGAAAAGAATATAACAAAGAACGTAGAAATAGATTTAACTAAGAATAAAATAATAAAATATATGTGCAGTAAAAATATACAATAAGAAAAATATAAGAAAATAAAAATATAAAAAAAATATAAGAGAATAAGAAAACCTGGGTGCAAATGTAGAAAAATATATATCTGATATAAGAAATATAAGAAAGCCTAGGTGTACCTAGGTGTACAGTATGGAAAAATATGGAATATAAATAGAGATGTCCAGGGGGTGTGCAAGTATGCTATAAAGTGTTTTGTACTTAAAGTGACTTGTGCTATAGAATAAATAGTAATGTAGTGTGAAGGGTGTGCAATTATTGTCCCAAGAGTCCAGAGAGTAGTGTAATGTAGTGTAGTGTGAAGGGTGTGCAATTATTGTCCCAAGAGTCCAGAGAGAATGCAAGAAGCATGAGTGTGGGTGTGTAAAGTGGGTCAATCAGTACTGTTTGGTGTGCTGGTTGAGAGACCGTATCGCCTGCGGGTAGAAGCTCCTCTTCAGTCTCTCTGTATTGGTCTTCAGGGAGCGGAATCGCTTTCCTGACCTCAACAGAGAGAACAGTCCATTACTGGGGTGGCTGAGGTCCTTCACGATCTTCCTGGCCTTGGTCCAGCACCGCTTGTTGTAGATTGAGTGCAGGTCAGGGAGCTCGGTGTGGATGATGCGCTCAGCTGATCGCACAACCCTCTCTAGAGCTCGTCTGTCTTGCATCGTGCTGTTCCCGAACCAGGTCGTGATGTTTCCCGTCAGGATGCTCTCTATGGTGCAGGAGTAAAAGTTCCTGAGCACCTTGGAGGGCAGTCTAAAGTCTCTCAAGCGCCTGAGGTGGTAGAGACGCTGTCTGGCCTTCTTCACCACGGTGTTGATGTGACAGAACCATCACAGGTTCTGCTTGATGTGGACACCGAGGTATCTGAAACTGTCTACTCTCTCCACTGGGCTGTTGTTAATGACAGGGGTCTGGTAGTTCCTCTCCTGCTTTGTGCTAAAGTCTACTACCAACTCCTTCGTCTTGCTGACGTTTAGAAGGAGATTGTTCCTCTGGCACCAGTGCTCCAGATTCCCAATCTCCTCCATCATTGTCAGTGATCAGGCCCACCACGACGGTGTCATCAGCAAACTTGATGATGGTGGTGGAGTTAGTAGAGGCTATGCAGTCGTGTGTGTACAGAGAGTACAGTAGAGGGCTCAGAACACAACCCTGTGGTGCTCCAGTGCTGAGAGTGATGGAGGCTGAGACATGGTCGCCCATCCTTACAGTCTGTGGTCTGTCAGTTAGGAAGTTGGAGATCCACTGACACAAAGATGAGCTGAGTCCTAGGTCCTCCAGCTTGGTGGTGAGTGTGGAGGGAATTATGGTATTAAATGCTGAGCTGTAGTCGATGAAGAGCATTTTAACATAATTTCCCCTTCTATTGTCCAGGTGTGTGAGAGATGTATGAAGAAGATGAGCGATAGCATCATCTGTGGAGCGGTTTGAACGGTACGCGACCTGTAGTGGATCCAGTGTGTCTGCTCCTAATGCACTTTTGGCCATGACTGTAAACAACTCTTAGTTGTAAGTAAATGCTCATCACTGCGCTGTTTGGTGGGAGTGATGTGCTCATGGCGTTTGGTCTGCTTTCTATGATCTGAGTGTGTTTGTGTGGTGTCACCTGATTCAGGTGTCAAAAGGTTTTACATATTCATGAATGGTGGTGGATTATTCTGTGAAACAGACGCTTTGCTGAAAAAAGTTAGGCACTTCAGTCACTTTACCCTAAATAAAATGTCTTTAAGTGTTATAATATAGTTTTACAGATATACAAACTAAACAAATGTTGCGTTTCCTAAACCGTTAATTTAAAAGGTTAATTTGTTGTATTTTTACTGTATATAATTTGTTCTATTTTTACTGTATATTTTGTATGAAATCTTTTAAATATTTTTTTATATATTTTCTCTGTGGAAGGAATCGTCAGAGTTTCCATTATATCTTATGGGGAAATTCGCTTTGATATACATGCATGGTTCAGGAACAAATTTTGCTTGCAATCCAAGGTTCCACTGTATAGCAATTTATAATTTTAATGCACCATTTTCAGCCAGGTATGCAGCTTTGTTTGTATACTTGCGGTACATTTTGCTCTCATCTTGTGGTTCACCTCCGGTGAAGGGAATCACGGCGTTGCTAATTGGTTGGTGCTCTGTGGTTGAAATGACGTCTTTCAGGAAAGCCCTTCAGTGAGACTTGGTTGCCTGGTTACTGATGGCGCGCCTGGAACAAGCTCTGTGGGTTTCTTTGTTGCAGTTCTGGCACGAAGTCTCATTGAGAGTTCTCGAAGAGCGGATGACGTCAGCGAAGTCGGCATAGCACTCGCAAAGATGGAATCCCGAGCGGCAAGCTTGCTTCCTTCAGATGGTCAAGATGACGACATAGAAAGACGTGAAAGTGTTTGGACGAGTCCGGACACTGAGTTTTATCTCTTTGTGTCAGTCTGTGTCGGCTGTCATATGGGGCCACGCCGATTTACACTTTTAATGACCTTTTATAAAGTAATTTTACATGTGCTCTTGTTCATGCAACCAATTTTCCGTATACACCACTGTTCTTTGAATAGAATAAGCTCTCAATTAATACCACACATCCCCTATCTTACACACTCATTTATAGCTTTATTTAATAAACAGCGTTTGTAAATGCTGATAATACCTTTAAAGTTATGTAGAATAATCAAACATAACACAGATATAAAACATACTGAATATATGTATCTAGCATTTTGCCCTACTGGCACACTTTAAAGATTGTTTAAATAGTGTCTCTGCTGTATTCCTCTTTGTTCTTTGAAAGCCATGTGAAGAACACGTGTCCTGGGGTCAATGAGATGGTCAGTGGTCTGAGTTAGGAGGGATTTTCCCCCACTCAGAGGTATAAAACTGCCTCCTTTGTTTATTAGATTGCCAATTTACACCACTGGAGTTCGGGGTGCCTGGACTTTTATGGCTCCAGGTGCACAGACTTGCTTGGTTAAGTTTCCCGCTTCTTCATGTTAGAGATGCTGCCTTGTCTCAAAAGGGCAGATAATATTAGCGAGATGGCGCCATGGAGGCTGGGAGAGGGTTCTGGAATGTGACCGATTGTTTGCTCTCTTTGGGGTCTGCTCATCCCTACAGCCATGACTGCCTAATTAAAGTGTCAACAATGGAAAAGATTACAGTGAGACTCCACATAATGTTGGATGTACAGATGGTCCCGCCGCGCCTCACAGTTGCAGCATTTGGGTTTGTGCCTTTGCTGGCTTTTACCACTGAGTGGCGCTATATAACAATAGACCGACGCCTCAGGCCTTAGTTCATTCTATCAAGGATTAATGAGCCGCAGCTCCTTTAGAGCTGAACATAGTAGCAGATAAATCAAGTGAAACATTGTAGTTAAACGAATTCCTAATCACAGTACTAAAACTACAGTACAAATCTAGAATTTAAATTAGATTAAATCTTATTAGGATCGAATTTAAGCAAAGTAAATGTTAACAGTTAACACAGCCTTTACACAGATTTTATCATGTGTAAGCAGAAAGGCTACGCCTGTAGGTTTTTTTGTCATCTTATATTTTGTGTTCTTTAAATTTGTAGTAGATTTATTACCTGAAATTAAACCTTAGGAATCGGCGGACCCGCCAGCGGGTCCAAGTGCATTTTTTTCTGGTAACCATAAAAAGAACTTAAAATGCTCTGTCAGTGTAGTACATCATTTGACCGGAGGCAGGACATGCCCACCTGAAAAAACAGCTGTAGAAGTACGCTACATACAAGACCATGCCCCCAGCATGCACGCACACACACACACACACACACACACATTCAGTTAGTTTCCAGCACGTGTGCTAGATGTAACGCGCTGTACAGATTTCTGAAGCTCTACAGAATGTTCTGGACAGTGGGAGGGGTTTAGCTTTTCTTCAGAACAACACTGAAACTCCCACAGAGAACCGGTGTGTTTTAAAAAGTTATTTGCTCCACCCGAGGAGGAGGAGAATTCAGCAAGCTGTTACCATGGGTGAGTTATTAAGTCTCGTATAATCCATATTCTGATCATATAAATCTCATATTATTTTATATTTCCTCATTTTGACTAGCTTTGGCCAGCTTATATGTAACATTGTCTTTCAATGTCACTTACATACTTTAGCTTACGTTAGCTATTTCGTTCAGTTTTTGGTTAGTTTATGAAACTGATATCTATAATGTTATTTAGCACAAACACTTTATCTCCCGGTGGCTAAAATACTGCCTCATGTAGTTTATTGATATTCAGATATAAGAATAAAAAGCCTCCCGCTTTTTAAATTTGTTGTATTACAGAAGCTTGGGTTGTCTTAATGCATGGTCATTAGTGATTGATGATGATGATATACAGTAGTTCATTTTATTGTGTCATCATGCTCATGTTGTATTTTTCTTTTTTAATAAACAGTTGTGACAGTGAAAATGACCAGCCACCTGTTTGATAGAAAGCAAGGGGTCTGGATTTGGGATGGATCTCTTGTAATTTTAAACTGGATGGACACACAAGTATCTGTCTTTAGTGTTGCTCCCGCTAGTAACGGGGTCTGTGTGCAGTTTAAAGCAGTGTATGGTAAGAAGCAAAAAAAAAAAAACACATGGAAACGCCAGGTATGTAATGTTCACTTATATTTTCAGTTAAACAGGAACTACTTTTTTTTAGGTTAGGTTTATGTTAACTTAAAAATATAAAATTTACATCTGTCATATATGAGCTAGTCAGCTACTTAGATATCTTAGTTAGCTAGCTGGTCCCAGCAAAGTTGTTTTGTTAATTTATGTTGTTGCATGTATGTAGCACCTTGGTCCTGGAGGAACATGACCAATGGAATGGCAATTAAAGCCTACTTAACTTGAGTTTTTGAAAGAGGCACAAACATGTATGACTGTGTATAGGGCGTAAGAGTGGGCTTTTACAAACCTAACACACTTAAAAAATATATATATTTTTTTCATTTTATTTTGCACGGCCATATGTATGCCATAAATTTTCCTTCTGTGTATAAGACGATCTGTGTCCCTCTCCATTCAATCCTGGACATTTTCTTTGTACTATGTAATTGAGTAGGTTATGTATAGGGTATAAGAGTGAGTTATTTTGCCGGTCAGTTAACTATATTCTAAATAAACTACAAACAAAAAATATGTTTTTTGTCCTGAAATGATTTTCTTTTAGCATTTCTCTCTGTCACATACCTGACTGAAAGGCTCATTAGGCAGATCATTATTCGGGTCTTTGTCTTCTCTGATGTGAATTACAGCATTATTCATGATCATTCACGCCTCCTCGCATATGGCCTTTCTAAACAAAACGTGTCTTAGAAAATGTAAATTAATATATTGTTTTCTGTGAATGAGTGATCAAGATGATCACCTCATTTTGAAACAAAAACTATAGACTACAAGATCCAGGTCAAACAGATAAACAAATGATCAAGACATCAATGTGGTTTCTGCCTAATTTCAGTGATATTTTTTTGTTTCCAAAAACCATGCATAACTTTTATTTTCTCCAAAATACAAAATTGTTCATACATGTTGCTCACATATTACTGTAGCCCAGTTTGTGCTGAATACGGTGTAGTCAGATTTTAGCCACTTATATGTTTACCAGTAACTGAAAAATACATAAATGTCAGGACATGTCAGAACTTCGTTAGGGCCCCAAAACACCCTCAGACTCCTAAGTGTTAATATAAATTACAATTGAAACATTAAACTAATTCACAATCACAGTACTAAAATTACAGTACAAATTTAGAATTTAAATAAAATGTAGGCATTTCTTATTTGCATCGAATTTAAGCAAAGTAAATGTTAAGACAGGGAGCCTTTATATTTCATCATGTGTAACAATTGCGTAGCCAGAAAACTCTGGGTGTGCATCAGAAAAACTGGGTGTGCCACAGGTGTTGTCAGATTAATGTGCAAAAACTATATGATAAAACTATATAGGATACATAGCCTTTATAAGACTCTACTTTTATTTAAGTGCACTCACAATGACGACAAAACGTTATGATTGTAACATAATGATTGTAAAATAATGAAAGCAAACAGGGATACAGCGCTATTCTGTATTGGTGAACTTGAGCACCCCAGAAAATGAACCGAAACTGTGTATGCTTGCCTCACAGACATGAAAAATACACTGAACAAAGATATAAACGCAACACTTTTGTTTTTGCTCCCATTTTTTATGAGATGAACTGAAAGATCTGAAACATTTTCTACATACACAAAATAACCATATTGCTCAAATATTGTTCACAAATCTGTCAATCTGTGATAGTGAGCACTTCTCCTTTGCCGAGGTAATCCATCCCACCTCACAGGTGTGCCATATCAAGATGCTGATTAGACAGCATGGTTATTGCACAGGTATGCCTTAGACTGCCACAATAAAAAGTCACTTTTAAATGTAAATGTAAATTTTTAGAATGAAATTGACAAGAACGGTTTTTAATTAACTATGAACACTAAAAGGTTAAAAAGTTGTAGTTGTTTGATATGAAACTGCCACCTCACTGCGAGCATTAAGTCGTGTTAATTTTTTCGATGATGGCCTTGGTGAAATTAAGAATATATTTGTGGTCGGTGAAGATGTCCTCATTTCTGATTGCTGCTAATTGCAGTCCAAAACACATTAACAATATAGCTTCTTACATAACTATCTATATGTTACAAAAATATTAATGTTACATTTGTTCTTTCTTATATGAATTTGGGGGTTGATTTTGATCTTAACGTTTGTTGTGTGTGTAACATTTATTTAAGATGTTAAATCATCAGAGCCATGTCCTTTTTTTCTTGTTAGATAACTGCAGTGACCTAAATTTGGAGTTGCAACGGGTGCTGAGGGGCCTTGAGAGTGTGGTATGTGGCCACAAGAAGATTGTCTACAACCTCTCAGTGGCTGAGGTTGACAGACACATTGAGCAGCTCACCGCAGACAGCCAGCACTGTGAATTTGCCATTAAGGTACAGCAGAACTCTGTACCTTAGAGTTATTATCTTAATACAGTACCTTACAATACTTTATTACAGTAATTTATTTCTCTATAAATAGCAGGAGAGTTGTAAAACATGGTTGTAGTTGGTGAACTGGGGAACTAGGATTATTGGAATTTATTTTGGTGTCATTTGTTATTAACACCTGTTGGTTTATTTTGGATGCACAAATATGCATACAATGTAGCACTAAATCTGACTTTAATTCCATACCCAAACAAAAAAGAAATATAACAAATAATATAATAAAAACCAAAGCAAAGAAAGCAAACCAAACAAAGCGAATTTCCCCATAAGAAATAATGAAAACTTCCACAATCCCCCCAAAAATTTAATACATAAAAATTATTTTATAATAAATTGTTTTACAAATCTAATAAAAATATATGAATATAAAATTAAAACAAATTAACTTTTTTGAAAAAAGTAAAATTACATCCCAACGGATAAGTGTTTCCATTAGAGTGTGTTAGAGAGGTTAAAGATCCATGTTCTCTCTCTCTCAGCCTGCACTGTTTGTGTGTGTGTGTCATTTGACACCGTGCCCCGCGCCCCTACTCCTCTGCAGGCTGAGAGAGAGAGAAAATGGATCTTTAACCTCTCTAACATACACATACAAAGCGGAATAACTGCTGTAGAGTAAAAATAAAACAAATTAACCTGCACTTTACCTTTGAAAAAAATCATGGCAGAGCCTTGTTTCTGTACACACACACACACACACACACACACACACACACACACACACACACACACACAAAGAAATGTGACAGAACCTTGTTTCTGTGTGTGTGAAGGTAAGAGGAGGAGGGGAGGGGCACAGTTTCTAATGACGCACGCACAAAATTATAGTACAAAACATGAAGTAAAAGTAAAGAAAAGGGTAAAATAATCAAGCATTTTGGGGGTGAGCAGCACACCTGAGCTCCTACTCTTTCTTTCCTTCTCATGCACACACTGGGGGAGGGACGGCAACTCTCCATTTTTCTGAATTTATTTCTGCATGCAACAAAAACTTTTTGAAAAAATATGCTGGGTTGAAGGTTACTTTAAAATACAATATTTAATGTCTATTTGAGTCCTCCTCGTATTTATGAAATAAATAGTCAAATTTAAATTATCCACCTGCAGCAAACCAAAAGTGTGCTCTGCGTCTGTGTCGTCATCCTTTTGCCGCGTACTTGAACGTGCAGTCAGCTGTCAATCCGCAGGTGCGCTCTGATCATCCCGAAGTACCCTGCGAAGTATACTTCCCAGGGTATTCAGCATGGAAGTGCGATTCCAAAGGCAGGGAACGAAAATGTACAGTTCAACGGGACATGCGAACAGTGTAGGGAACAAGTAAGCAACAGGTCTTCATGTCACCGGGAAAAGGGAACGAAAAGTTTCCCATAAGTCATTGCGTCTCACTGGAGCGTGAAAAAAGATGGATATATTTATTATCATTATTCTCCACAACGACAACATATTATTATGACACAATGATTTAAACTTTAATTAAAATATAGGCTAGTAGTCTGTACAAAAAAAATAAATCTTTGTACATCATTAATATATTATTATTATTATTATTATTAATTTATTAACAAGTTATACATGTTTCAATAGCATATGTTTTATTATGGTATCAGTTTTTGTTTCAATAAATATTCAATATTTAATGTCTGTAGTGTGAAATACACAACAGGAACGACAGGTATCCTAAGTGCGTATGTTACCATGGTAAACCATGGAGGAAGTGATGTCAGCGCTTGTAACCTCACAGGATGTTCCAACTGATGAAGTTTTGTCGAGGGAAGTGCCCTCCTCCAACTAGGGATGTGCAGTCTCGCAGCTGGAGGTCTAGAGAGAGCTGATTGGCGGAGCTCTCTCAGAGGGGAGGGATGAGAGGTACATAGTGCTCCCAGTGATGTGCCTAACGAAGCTTCCGAAGCAGTGAAGCTTTTATAACAAACTGCGTTGATGCTTCGAAGCTTTTTGACACAGTGCTCTACTTTGCCATCTGGTGGTCAAAAAAAATCGGTACACCAGCCGTGCCATTCACATGTTTTGTTCATTGTAAGGTTTTGTTTGTATATTTAATAAGACGTCGTTCACAAGGACGGAGTTTACAAGCAGCAAACAAGTTTGTAGTTGAGGAAGGACTTTTATTCTTTTTGGGAACAGTGGTTGAGCCCGGAAGGTGTTTTAATTTACATTTATACAGACATTCAAACGTCATTGTTTTTATTATAATTTTTTAAACAATAATACACTTCATCAAAAACATAGGCATGACAATTATGGATATAATTATAACATTGCAATAAATGGACAGCGGGTATGGGACGGCGCAGTAGACGCGCTCTGTGTTTGAGCCCTGCGTGACGTGTCAGTGAGGTAACAAAGCTTCATTTTCACCGGTCACGTGACAGCCTCATTTCAAGCAATGCTCCGGAACACTATTTCGAAGCACTAGCGTGCCGAGAACTCGAGACGTGTGTCGAAACTGGGTGTCGAGTGGCCCATCCCTACCACCAACATTCACTGCAAATGAAGCAGG
The DNA here is from genome assembly GCA_030347435.1 of Clarias fuscus. Taxonomy (NCBI): domain Eukaryota; kingdom Metazoa; phylum Chordata; class Actinopteri; order Siluriformes; family Clariidae; genus Clarias; species Clarias fuscus. The sequence goes on from CM059212.1 coordinate 11,480,522, forward strand.
GAGTAGGGAGCATACTGTAAAGGTATACTATAAAGGAAATACTTCGGAATGGAACACAGCTCAGGACTCGAAAAAGCTCAATAAATCACATCCTGGCGGGTGTCGCACATCGGCGGTTGTGATGCATATTTTGAGCGACAAAAAATTAAACACATTTTATTTTTGTTACAATGTTACAAGATCTCCATAATCTTCAAATTTGGAATTACATTTAAGAAAACTCATGAACTAAAATTTAATTTCAGGCATAAAAGAGCCACATGCGGCACCGTTGCCGCAGATTGCTGACCCGTGGCCTAGAGCTTAAAATGGAATGATGGAGTGGTGTCCTATGTTGTAGGGATCAGAATCCAGAAGATTACAGCTTTTATTATCCAGCAATAACAGCCATAATTGGTCCACTACACACGTCAGAGACACCAGCTAATACAGTTTTTTATATATACATATCTTTATACGTATATATACAGATGCAGAAACTACCGGGGTCAGGTATGGCGTATGGCTGCCGTGAGCTCCCCTCCCTCTCCTGCCAGAAACGTGTGTCAAGATTTCATAGTAAACACGCCCACTGAAGCACTATTTATTAATTTACCGGCTGCCACCACTAGATGGCGCTTTGTTTTCAAGAAGACGTTAACAGTAGTCAGTAATAAACTGCTAAGTAGCAATCACGTGATTTTAACCCTCCTCACCCCCGGCGACTGACGCTAGCAAACTGCAATATGGAGATGATGATGACAGTTTAATGGACTTTTATTCAGGGTAAGTGGTGCCTTTTTTAAAATAAAATTTGTTTGGGTTAGTGTACAGTTTAGTTGACAGTTTATTATTATTATTTTTTTATCGGCCCTTTTGAAAATCACTGGCAGCGACAGCAGCAATCAAATGTCACTTTAGACAGTGGCTAACGCTAACAAAGTTAAATGGTTTATTTACATTCAGCACAGGCGGTTTATTTACATTCCAGAATTCCTAAAACAGTTTTTTTTTTTCACAGACTGGTGGTATATAGGCTTTTTAATGTCTTTTATGTTTTCATCAAAAATAGATATTCTGACAAGTTTGTTTATCTTAGTCTTTACTAAATTCTCTTGTTCTCTTTAACCAGAGCTCTGCAGTGGAGAATTGGCTCAGAGGGGTGATGGCTGGCCTTTTGGAGCTACTGCAGGGTCATGAACGACCTGGGCCAGTATTCACAAACCTTCTTAGAATTTTCTAAGAGCTCCTATCTTAGCTTAAAAAGTCCTAGCTGGTAGTCCTAGACAAAAAAGTGATTTAGGAAACTTTTTAGAGCAACTCTGAGTAAGGAAAGTAGAAAAACTTTTATCTTAGAGAGGAGGTGTGGTTGACCCCGTTGCTAGGGATGATGCAGCAATTCAAGGACTGTGATTGGTTAATAAAAAAATAACCTCTGACCTCTGCAAAGTTTTTGAAATGAGCTCTTTGTGAGAACAGAATACATGATAATAGAACCAACAGTGAAATCATAATGTTTGTATATGAGGAAACTGTATAATCATGAGTACAGGCTTCGTTATGCAAAGTTTCTAGGCTAAATGTCTTAAAGATAGTTAAACAGCTAAATGTTGAAAATGTGTCTACTTTTGAAGCAACCAATTTCCACAAGTTCTTACATTTATTTACCGTACTGATTTTATTACTTCATTTCAGATTGATGGGAGCAAAATGTCTCAGCTTATTTATCATTTACATGATTGCAGGACAGTCTGTTTATTTAGCACTTTTGGAAGGTATGTAGCCAACAATCCAAGAGAGATGGAAGGAAGTAAAACAACAAGAAAACCAAATTGGATAGAAGAGCAGTGTTTTCTTTTAGCTTTACGTTCAGTGTTTGGAGAATATTTCTTCCTTCCGCCATTTTGTCCTCTGCTAGAGAAACTCTTAAGCCTCTTAAAAGTCCTCCTCTCTACTCTTAACAAATTTTTATCTTAGGAGCTGTTTTTAGGGCTAAGATGTTTTTCCTGAAAAGTGGATTGGTCGTCTTGGGCCAGTTGAATGTCTCCCGATCTGACCCCCTTAGACTTTTATCTTTGGGGTCATCTGAAGGCAATTGTCTATGGTGTGAACATACGAGATGTGCAGCACCTGAAACTACAGATACTGGAAGCCTGTGCTGGCATTTCTCTGGTATTTCTTTGTTGCTATCAGTGTGTGAAGAGTGGGAGAAGAGGGTTGCATTGACAATCCATCACAATGGGCAGCACATTGAACACATTTTATAAGTGGTCAGAAACTTGTAAATAACTCATAAAAGTATAAGGTTACGTTAAAACCAAGCACACCATTGTTTTTCTTGTGAAATTCCCAATAAGTTTGATGTGTCACATGACCCTCTTCCTATTGAAAAAACAAAAGTTGGATCCAAGATGGCTGACTTCAAAATGGCCACCATGGTCACCACCCATCTTGAAAAGTTTGCCCCCTCACATATACTAATGTGCCAGAAACAGGACGTTAATATCACCAACCATTCTCATTTTATTAAGGTGTATCCATAAAGTGGATTTGCTGGACTTTAACAAATATCATGGCCAATGCCTTTTTGTTCTTCCCAATAACTTTTGCTTGCCCTTTTACAATTTTTTCCATCTGCTCTACGTCTGTGAACTCTTTTATTGATGCGGACATTTTTATGGTGCACAGTGCAGCATCACCAGGGAAATGTGTGTGTATCTTTTTGTCGAACTAATGTCGACACACAGGGTAGGTTTATTTGAGCGAATACAAAAGTTTTTTCACTAATTGGTAGGGGGGTGGGGGGGGAGAATCATAGCCACTGAGTGGAGAAATGGTTAGATGGGCTCCCCTAAAATCTGATATCAACTCTACTGTCCTTGGCGTGTTTAGCTCCAGGCTGTTATGGCTGCACCAGGATGTTAGCCATGCTGCTTCCTATCTCTATGAAGACTCCTCTCCATCCGGAATTAATGATAATTGTGTCATTATCCAATTTTATTAGCTTGATGAAGGAGCTGCGAGAGGTGCAGTCATAGTTATATAGATTAATAGAGAAGAGAAGTGAGAGAGCACAAAGAACACGCATCCACAGTTCAATAATCAGCACAGAATGCTTATGATGATTATCCATGATTATTGAACTGTGTGTTTTCCTGTGTATTTGTCTGTCAGACAGTTAGTGATCCACGAGCCTCAGACATCTGAGAAAGCTTGAAGTGAAGCTCCAGGAAAATGGTATTAAATACCAGACTAAAATCAACAAACAAGATCCTGTGAAGGATTCCTGACCAGGTCATGCAGAATGAAATATAGGCCGGATCATCCACAGGTCTGTTTTCCCTATATGCAAACTTCATGGGCTCCTTGTGTGGATTGTTTCTTGTTTTTAGATGGGGCAGGATTAATCGTTCAAATACTTTCATGGCTACAGGCATTATAGCGGCAGACCTGTGGATCTGTAATCCTTAGCGTTTTGGGGACAGGGGCTATTGTAGCTGATTTAAAGCAGACAGGGAACATTGAGTGTTGCAGAGACTAATTAAAGATGTCTATATACAGGGCTAATTGTTCAGCCCACTTGTCTGGTCTAGTTGAGGGGATGGAAGGGGGACCTAGAAAAGTGTGATGAGGTGATAACATGAGGCTGGGGATGGAGGTGATCATTTAGCTTATGGGAGGAATTGGCCCTCAACCAATTGCACCCCGGTGACTGCCCTGATTGACTGATTGATGGGTGAGGAAAACAAATGCGCTAAATTCACAAGAACGTTGGAGATGGACAAACAGAGTTGCCGCCCCTCCCCCAGTGTGTGCGCTGCGGAGGTATGTGCATGAGAAGGAGAGAACGGAGTAGGAGCTCAGGTGTACTGCTCACCCCTGAAACGCTCTATTCTTTTACCCTTTTCTTTACTTTGACTTTGTTTTGTATTATAATTTTGTGATGCTGAAAGAGGCCAATAAAGGTTTTATGCTGAAGGTTATTCTTGTGTCTGGGCTCTTTTTTCATCAGCTTTCTTATGCAAAGGTGTTCCTTCAATTAAAAACAACTAGTTTGAGATTTATATCCGCTTGTCTTCTTTGAACTACACTAGAATCCCCCCATCCCACCTCCACTGTTATAAAAGTAACTCCGTAAACTTTTAATGAGCTACTTTTTACTTTTACTTGAGTTTTTACAATGGTAACTTTACTTTTTAGTAAAGTTTATTATTCTTTCCAACATTTGGTGCCTTGGTCACTTCCGATGCCCTCTGGAATGACAAAATAGTGAAATAGATGGTGGGAGAATTGTCAAGTATAATAAGAGCACTAGGGCTGTTGATAAAGGTGATTGCATCATACAATGCAGGAACAGCATATTTGGACAGTCAGCATTTTCTTATTAAGCATTGCATAGCTAAAACTAACTTTCAGTCAATTTGCGAAGTCAAACAACCCACCAAATTTTCAAAAAAATTAAAGATTTGGTGTCATGCACACTCGTAACACGATCGGCACTAGGACCCGGAAGTAATACGGTCGCATTTCAGGAAGCATAAAAGGAAACAAGATGGCGCTTCACATTGCTCAGTCATTGAGTTCGCCCATGCCTTGTCTGACGCTTCGCCGACTATTCTGAGAGTACTCACCGATTTGGGTTGCTTCTTTGATTGAGTGTGTGTTGCTAGAACGCGGATTTATTTGTGTAGATCCTAGCTCTTCGTGTAAGAGAGTTCTTAGACAAATTGCGTGGTTATCCTGCCTACTCGCGTTGCTTCCACGTTTGGGTTTACACGCTACACGGGCTAACTGCTAAGGCTTCTGTGCTTACCCTCCGATAGCTCGTGACATTTGGTTGTTAGAAAACAAGAGTGCCAATATGAAACTTCCTAGTTGTTTTGTTCCTATTTGGAAAGAATTAGTGTAGTTGCCGTTCAGGATATTAGCAGCTACGCAGATAAGAGTGTGCATTTAGATGTACTAGAAGTACGAGGTTAAGGGATGAATTGTGGGTATGCCAGATTAAAGAGATGCGTCTTGAGTCTACTTTTAAATTGGGAAACTGTGTCTGAGCCCCGAACACTGTCAGGAAGGCTATTCCAAAGTTTTGGAGCTAAATATGAAAATGCCCTACCTCTTTTGTAGATTTTGATATTCTGGGAAGTACCAGTAGTCCGGAGTTTTCTGATCTTAAGGAGCGTGGTGGATTGTAACGTATCAGAAGACTGGTTAGGTATGTGGGAGCTAGACCGTTTAGAGCCTTGTACGTAAGTAGTGCTATTTTGTAATTAATTCTAAACTGAACATGTAGCAAGTGCAGGGATGATAATATTGGGGTTATATGATCATATTTTCTGGATCTAGTGAGAACCCTGGCCGCTGCATTTTGGACTAACTGTAGCTTGTTAATTGAGGATGCAGGACAGCCACCCAGTAGTGCATTACAGTAGTCCAGTCTTGAGGTCATGAATGCTTTTCTGCATCAGATACAGATAAAATTTTCCTAAGTTTGGCAATATTTCTAAGGTGGAAAAAGGCTGTTTTTGTGATGTTGGAGAAATGATTTTCAAAGGATAAGTTACTTTCTAATAATACACCCAGGTCTTTCACTGTCGAGCTGGTGGTAACAGTACATCCTTCTAAACGCAGGCTGAATTGTGAAAGCTGGTGTGTACTGGTTTTTGGGCCAATAAGTAATATCTCTGTCTTATCTGGATTTAGTAAAAGAAAATTATCGGTCATCCAATCTTTTATATCTTCAATACACTCAGTTAGTCTAGACAATTTGGGTATTTCGTCTGGTTTTGTGGAGATGTATAACTGGGTATCATCAGCATAACAATGGAAACTAATCTCATGTCTTCTAATGATGTTACCCAAGGGAAGCATGTATATTGAGAAAAGCAGAGGTCCTAAAACTGACCCTTGTGGCAACCCATATTTCACTGGCATTACACCAGACTGTTCTCCATTCAGATCTACAAAATGGAATCGATCAGACAGGTAGGATCTAAACTATTTTAACGCCTGTCCCTGAATACCAATGTGATTTTGTAAGCGATCTATGAGAATATCATGATCTATAGTGTCGAATGCAGCACTAAGATCAAGTAAGACAAGAATTGAGATGCAGCCTTGGCCCGAAGCTAAAAACAAATCATTTGCAATTTTAACTAGTGCAGTTTCTGTACTATGATACAAGAAGAACTGTCAAGTGAAGTCAAATTTATTTTTAAAGCATATTTAGTTGACCAAATTGCTGTACAAACCTAAAATACTGAAATTAATCCTTAAATGAAAATACCTTTAAATGTCCGTGAAGCTACAGTACTTCCTGTACATTTTGAGTGACAGATGTCTCGTCCAATCAGACATTTTCGGTTTTGCTATTTTGTTTTTGAATTTGTTATTTTGTTTTCAGTTTTGTTAATTTTTCTCACTCTCACACACACACACACACACACACACACACACACAGACACACACTGTCACAATGTTAAACACTGTGTGTGTGTGTGTGTGTGTGTGTGTGTGTAAAGCAAAAGCAAGTGTCATTAGAGAGGTTCCTAGGTAAAGATCCAGTTTCTAGAGTCTCTCTCTGTTAGGAAGCAGTGATTCCATTAGTTTGTCTGCACGCAAGTGTCATTAGAGAGGTTTCTTGTTAAAGAATTTCCTAGCAGAGCACTGTTTCTATTAATGGATGTGTTTGTGCGTGTAAAAAGCATGAGCCAGAACGGAGGAGGTAAAAGAGGTTGTGTCTGTAGTGATATTTATTTTTTTGCCCCTATCCTGGTTCTGGTAAAGTCATGGAGAATGAGCAGGAGAGCACCAATGATTTTTTTAAATGTAATTTTTAATGTATGATTCAGTCTATTCAATCAATAGTGTGATGGGTCAGTTGGTGGGCTGGGGTGGGTGAGAGGTGTGAAGATGTTCCTTCCAAACCTGCAGTAAACGTTATTGAGGTCATCAGCCTTTGTTTGTCTTAGCGGGAAGTGATAGTCTCCTTTAATTTGTAATTAATAACCTGTGTTTTGGTAGTGTGTAGTTTAGTTTTGCTCTGTTAATGTCTCAAAGAAAAGAGAATTCAGTTTTTTTTTTGTTCTAAGATATTTGGGTGCTAGGTGTTGCAGTGCATTACTCACATTTGATTTTTGGGATGTAAACATAATTAGTAATTAGTTTATGGCAAAAATATACCTTTAACAGAAATTGACATCTACAGATGTGTGAAGAGCAGTTTTCTCGTTTTGCCGTCGCACCTCACGGCGACGGTATGCAGTTGCTGGCTTTGACCACTGAGTAGCGCTATATAACTATAGACCGATGCGTCAGGTCTTATTTCATTCTCTCAAGGATTAATGAGCTGCACGTAGTAGCGGATAAAATCAAGTGTAGCATTGTACTTAAATGAATTCATAATAACACTACTAAAATTACAGTACAAATGTAGAATAAAATTTTATGAGTATCAAATTTAAGCAAAGTAAATGTTAACACAGTGAGCCTTTAGATTTTATCCTGTGTAATTAGAAAGCCTACGCATGTACACTGTAAACCCTAATGCTCAAGTACTAAACACATTGAGTACTGTTTACCTAAATAATTGTTTGAGTACAGTTATTTGTTTGAGTAATTGAGTACAAATTAATTAAACACATTGAGTACTGTTTACCTAAGTAATTATTTGAGTACGTAAGAAACGATAACTTAAGTAAAACTTCCACCAGTGTAAAATCTATATGGCACTCGTGGCGCAGTGGTTACATCTCTCGCCTTCCAAATGCGGAAAACCCCCGGTTCGATTCCCGCACAGGACTGGCTGCAATATATATTTTTTTATTTGTTCAACAAACTCAAAAATTTATGTTTCCAATTTTAAGTAAACAGAACTATCATTAATTAAAAAAAAAATGTAACTGATTACCTCAAATATTTGGAGTTTTGCCAACTTAATTGGGTTTACAGTGTAGGGTTTTGGGTCATCTTAAATGTTGTGTTCTTTAAATTTGTGGTAGATAATACCGAAATAAATTTAACTAAATGACTATAAAATTAAAACATTGTCAGGACGTGCTACTGTGTAAGCAGATGTCGTTGTCATTCAGCCCCGCTTGTGTTTTTGCGGTAGTATGGGAATGAAATGCAGTACAATGTTATGATCATAATTTTCTTTAATAAATAATGACCCCCGTTGCGCTGTACCACTGCTGGCAAAACCTTATAAAATACAATCACAGAACTAAAATTATAGTAATACATATAGACGTTTCTTATTTGCATCAAATTTAAGCAAGGTAAATGTATACTTTTCACGGCGCGTGCCTGTGATGGACGTGCGCCCAAATCAATATCGCTCCTCACTCAATCCGAAGCTCACTAGGTAGGCGGCCTAGGTGCACACTGCAGGTATGCGAAGAAGCGGGGGCACCTAACTAGGCACAACTGGTGAGCTATTGGCACAAATGATCCCGAGCTTCTCTCCGCGCTTTGAAATATAGCGGGGAGTGTTTCTTGGGTTCTGTTGGGGGGAAACTGGACTTTAAAAAGCATCTCGCTGTGGAGTTTACAAAGGAGAGTGGCAAGCGAGCGGGGTGATGTGACGTGCCCCAGAGACTTTAAAAAGGGGAATGCCACCCCTTGATCTCCGCGAGAGGACAGCGTGTGAACAAGCCTTATAAGACTCCACTTTTATTTAAGTGCACTCACAATGACTTTTTCGTTGAAACCCTTATGATTTTTTAAATGATGAAAGTAAACAGGGTGCGCTAACTTGAGCGCGTCAGAAAATGAACCGAAGCTCCACCGCGGTGAAGTTGGTTTTATATTGGACATTCGCCACACATTCAAGATTATCCCTTCAATATCTTGAGAAATAAACACACAAAAATGACAAATCGCATATTTTCTTAATCTGGAGTGGACAGAGAAGCTACTACAAATAAATATATTTTTAGATCTTCTCCTGTTACAGCCTGCTGGAGCTAAATCTTTCAGAAACACTCCATACCGGCGCTTTATAGAGAGGGAGTCACTAAGGAACCATCTAAAAAGTGCATGACCAAGACCCAACCGTTTGTTTACAGAAGAATAGACAAGATTACAGAGAAATTCCTCACAGGACATCAAACATATTACAATTTATTTGCTTGTTTAATTGTTTAATAATTATTTTAATGTACATTTAAAAATAAATGATGACAGACGATTCTTGTGCTAATAAAACAGATAATTTCTTAAATTAGAGTCAGGGTCTTTTTTAATTATGTAAAAAATTATAATAATAATTGTAAAGCTATGTATGAAAATGAATGCACTTTGGTACAGACTGAGTTGCAAAAAATGACATGTCCAATATAAAACCAACTTCACCGCGGTCGAAACTCCGTGTATACTTGCCTCACAGACGTGCAAAATATATACTTATAAAAAGCGAAATGTCTTCTTTAATGTAAATTATAAATGTGTAAATTTTATGTATGTAGTGATCTGCTTTCTGTGTGTTTTGGTGTGTGTGTGTGTGGAATATGTCTTACATATTCATGAAAAATCGTGGATTATTCAGTGTAACAGAGGCTCTGCTGACAAAAGTTAGGCACATCAGTCAGTGTGGAAGAGATGGAGAGTTTCCTCACCATAACATGCCTTGTACTGTTTTTAATCACTCTATACACAACAAATGAAAATACAAATGGTCTATTCTTTTGTTTTTTATTTTCATTTTGTATTCAATTTTTATACAACAATACAATTGATGTTATGATAAGGAAAATCTCAATGTCTTCCATTCCAGGGATTAAAAAATGGTAACAATTAAAATTTTAGAATCTGGAATCCAGAAGATGAAATTTAAAAAGAGTCCTGAAGCACTGCAGGTCTAAAGTAAAAAGTAATGCCTTTATTTGTCACATATACATTACACCACAGTGAAATTCCTTCTTCGCATATCCCAGCGTAACTGGGGTCAGAGCGCAGAAGAGCCTCAGATCCAAGAGGGTCTTAAAGTGGGGAGGGGTGCATTTTAGTTTCTCTGAATGTATAGGTGAGAACCGCTGATTCACACCTGGGGAGGGGTAAATTATTTGAATTTGAATGTTTCTGACATTGTAAAGCAGACACATTAACCCTAAAACATGGTTATCTTCATCACTACACAGTAAACCCTAATGCTCAATGTAATTAAACACACTGAATACTGTAAACTTAAATAATTGAATGAGTAATAATTGAGTATTAGGAACGTTTTGGCATTTATGAGTTTGTAGAACTGACACTTTCCAAGTTAGCTGGACAAATTCAACAAACTTAAAAATTATGATGTAACTGAATACCTCAAATATTTTGAGTTTTGCGAACTTAATCGGGTTTACAGTGCAACAGACACCGAGTTACACTCCCTGCTGTATTTTATACCGTGGGGAGAAGCCCGGGATCATTAGCTGCGATCGCTCACCAGCCGTGCCTAATTCCGTGGCCCTGCTCCTTCGCGCACCAGCAGAAGGCCGCCTAGCTAGTGAGCGAGGAGCGATATTGAATTGGGCGCACGTCCATCACAGGCACATGTCGTGACAACTTGTAACACAATAACAATTATATTTCGAACATTTTGCAGGCTGCCGTTTGGAGGAAACAGATAATAAAGAATAAACCAATTGTTGGGTCAAAATAACCCAACCAGGTGTTAATTTGTAAATGACTCACTACATCTCATTTGACCCAACATGAGCAACCCAACAATGTGTTTAAAGTACCCGAAATAACCCAGAATTTTGACCCAGCATAAACAACCCAACAATGTGTTTACAAAAACAACACAGCATTTTTAGAGTATTTTTGACTGCTACACTGTAAACCTGATTAAGTTGGCAAAACCAAATATTTGAGGTAATCAGTTACATTGTAAGTAAACAACGAGATGCTTTTTAAAATCCAGTTTCCCCCAACAGACCCCGAGAAACACTCCCCGCTGTGTTTGATAGCGCGGAGAGAAGCTCGTGATCATTAGCTCCGATAGCTCACCAGTTGTGCCTAGTTAGGCGGCCCCGCTTCTTCGCATACCTGCTGTGTGCACCAATGCCGCCTACCTAGTGAGCTTCGGAGTGAGTGAGGAGCGATATTGATTTGGGCGCACGCCCATCACAGACGCACGCCGTGACACAAGTATACATTTACTTTGCTTAAATTTGATGCAAATAAGAAACGGCTATATGTATTACTATAATTTTAGTACTGTGATTGTATTTTATAAGGTTTTGCCAGCAGTGGTACAGCGCAACGGAGGTCATTATTTATTAAAGAAAATTATGATGATCATATCGTACTGCATTTCATTCCCATACTACCGCAAAAACACAAGCGGGGCTGAATGACAACGACATCTGCTTACACAGTAGCACATCCTGACAATGTTTTAATTTTATAGTCATTTAGTTGAATTTATTTCGCTATTATCTACTACAAATTTAAAGAACACAACATTTAAGATGACCCAAAACCCTACACTGTAAACCCGATTAAGTTGGCAAAACGGCAAATATTTGAGGTAATCAGTTACATATTTTTTTTAATTAATGATGTTTCCAATTTTAAGTAAACAGAACTATCAATTTTTGAGTTTGTTGAACAAATAAAAAAAAAATATTGCAAACTGTCCAATACGGGAATCGAACCGGGGATTTTCCGCATGGCAGACGAGAAACGTAACCACTGCACCACGAGAGATCTATAGAGTTTACACTGGTGCAAGTTTTACTTAAGTTATTGTTACTTACGTACTCAAAATTATTACTCATTCAATTATTTAGGTTAACAGTACTCAATGTGTTTAATTACTTTGAGCATTAGGGTTTACAGTGTAGTGTACTTGTTTTAATGTTCAACTTCAATGTTTTTTTTACTCATTACACTATTGTACAGCAAATATCAATCGCTCTGATTCAGATTTTTCATACTTGTTGTATAAAATATACATATGTGGAAATTACCATTACTGTAGTATTTCTTTGATACAGCATATTGTTTTGACTTTTTTATGACTTAATTATTTTTTAAAAACCAAGATGACGGAAAATGTTACTTTGCGCCACCTGGCGGTCATTTCACGAATTGCTTTGAAATGCAACTGATTTATTTTGGCCGCTGTCGTTTTGACATTCTCCTCTTCACACATCTGTATACCTTAGACCCATTAGTATGAGGATATATAGTGTATATATCCTTATTTACCAGGTTTGTTTTTGTAAAGTTGTTTCTGTAATCTAATCTGAACCAAAAAAATGTGCAGTTTTCTTTGTCTGATCATATGTTGTTGATCATAATTAAAGAACAAAATGTATCCCTGCCAGAACTCATCTGCAATTGCTCATTTGTAACTGTCATGAAAGAAGTGGAAGCAATTGTGAGTTTAAATTATTAATATTAAATATAAATATTAAAGTTAGGGCTTTAAGGCAGAATTAAAGTTATTCTTAAAGGGACACTTCAAAAAGGGTACTCATGTTTGCTTTAACCTTTTAAAATAAAGTAGCTGTGTGTGTGTGTGTGTGTGTGTGTGTGTGTGTGTGTGTGTGTGTGTGTGTGTGTGTCTGCGTGTGTGTGCATGTGTGCTTGCTTTTTTGTGAGAAATAGACTGTTGAGGAGGTTGAGGGGGCACTGGGCAAAGATGTTTACCCAAGTCTGTATGTGGAGCGTGTTCGATGGGAGGAGGACCTGGCAGGTTTGCAAGGAGAGAATGAGAGTTTGACAGCAATGCTGAGCAGCAAGGATAAAGCACATAACCGCACAAGAGCCACCATAAGTGCTATTCGTGAGGAAAGAGACCACCTCCGCTGTCGCGTGAGTTAAAACACCACAACACACCAGTCATTACTATGGGTGATTCAAGAGGGTCTAAATGTATTTCCCTTACTTGACCAATGTTTTACTGATAACCCCTGATTTGCATATTATTACTTGGGGAGCTGAGGACTTAGGGATCTTCTTAAAGTACTAACAGTGACAGTTACAGAAACCCCAAACATCTAGTCAGAAGTATGGTTTATATGGACAGAAATCTTTTAAATCTTAAAAGTGAAAAAAAAAATGTAGATATACATTGTTATATTGATATGATGTAGGATATTCATGATATTCATGATAATTCATATTATCCTCCTTGAAGCTTCATTGAACTGAATTAGCTAGTGTCCAGGGTTCGAACTTGCCATTGCCATGTGCAAAAGCCCATACTTCTCACTTTTATCGTAATACGACCATCTCAGTATTCCATTTCACTGCTAGCAAGGAATCATTACTGCCTCTACGAGGCATGTGTCCAAAACATTTTGGTTCACCCTCTTCACCAGAGTCATGTTTATCTTGAGCGGCATGTACTGGGAGTCCAGCTTACTTCTCCTGACGTAGATCTGTTGTTCTTACACCAAGAAGATAGTGCTTCTGTCTCCTCCAGGTAAGCTGTCTTGTCGTTGTTCTGGATCAGACCAACCACCACTGTCTCATCTGCGAATTGCACAATGTTGTGATGAGTGTTGTAGGATTTCATAATGTAGACAAAGAATGACCGCTGCATTCTTTACCTTTATTATGTAGGGTTTCAGCCCTGGGTCGGAGGTGAATCGAATCTTTAATGAGTCAGGTTAGTTTTAACCCGATTTACAATTTATAGCCTACACTTTACATACTATCTGTCCACCGTATAGCACAATTAACTGTATCTTACCAATCCTGTTTATCCTGTGGCCAAGGAGGATAATACAAAATCTGTTATTTATCAATTATGAGCAAGGTAACATACGATCTGGGCAAATGTTTAGACTTTAAAATACATGACCAAAACAACAGTTCTTTATAAAGAAATAAGAATTTATTTGACTAATCTATGATGCATGAAACTACAGTACTTACACATGCACGCACACAGTTCAGAGGGTGAAAGTTACTGAAGTTCTTCTAGTACTGTTTACTAGATCAAAGAAAGTCACAAGAGCAGAGTCTTGGGTTTAATCTTACGATTTAGTTATGAAGCAAGCACCAATTTTCAGCAAGGTATGCAGCTTTGTTTGTTTACTTGCATTATGTTTCATTCTCATCCGGTGGTTCGCCTCCAGCAAAGGGAATCATGGCATTGCTGATTGGTTGGTGTGCAGTTGTTGAGATTACATCTTTCGGGGAAGCACTTCGGTTGCTTGGTTACCAATGGCAGCACTCTGGAACTTCTCCTGAGAGTTTCTTTGTTGCAGGACTTTGGAGTTCTGGCACGAAGTCTCATTGAAAGTTCCTGAAGAACGGATGGTACAGCGGTGGAAAGACGAAGGCAAAGAACGGCAGCATTGGCGGCGTAGCACCCACAAGGGCCGAAGCACGAATGGCGAAAAAGTGGCCGAGTTTGCTTCCTTCAGACAACCATGATGATGACGCGTAGAGGCTGTTTGAACCTTAGGGTTTTAACCCTTCTGAGACAGTCTGTCCCACGGGTGATTGGTCCAATCAGATGTGGTTGCTTAGCCACGCCTCACATGGTTCCATCTTTTGTGTATAGCTCGGTGTTTCGGCTGTCATGTTGGAGGTTTTTAATACCTTTATAAAGTATATTTGCATGAGCTCTGTTCAAGCCACCAATTTTCCATGTACACCAATATTCTTTGAATAAAGCAAGCTTTCCATTGATATCACACATCTCATCTCTTGCACACTCATTCATACAGTAGGTATGGGGGATGTCTATTAACGCCGTGCTCTCTGTCGCGGCAAAATGGCAACAGCCAAAATATATCAGTCACATTTCGTGTCATCCGTGAAACGACCGCCAGGTGGCGCAAAGTAACATTTCCATTCGACATTTACTGTACAATAACAAGTTTTTTTTTTTAATGGTTAAATGTTGTTTAGACAGATGATCAAGTTCACTAGCTACCAATTTTATTTGTACAAAGAATGAATTGTTAAATAGCCTCTGTTTGTATCAATTATTATTTTAAAACAATGTTACATTTAAAGACATCAAACTTTAAATATAGAAATAAATGGAAAAATAGACTTTCAGAAGAGAACATTATAATAACTCAAAAAATACACTCCAAATAATGCTGTAAACACTTGGTTGGGTTATTTTGACCCAATAACTTAATATAATTTATTCTCTGGTTTCTCCAAATGGCTGCAAAATGTTAGAAATATTACTGTTATTGTGTCACAAAGTGTATAAGTTTTAAGAGTTGTTTAGGCGAGAATGCATTTGTGTACAGCTCAAAACCTCCATCAGTTATTAAGGGTAGTTATATTTTAAAAATTGCCCCAACGATTTCGGAGATTTGGCAATGCCCACGCATATACCTCATGTACCCCGCCCCACACAGCCTCACCTCGGAAAGAGTTTCTGAAAACTGCCGCTGGCTGTGATGTCTCTGTAATTGTTACAACATCGGAGGTATTTTATTCTGGGTATTTCTAATCTTCTTTGGTATAATACGGTTATAGTATAATATATTGCGACTGTGTCCTGCACTCTGCGTTCCAGACTCTTTGGTGGAGGCTGTTGATGTTTATTTAAAATGTTTTTTGTCTTTTATGTTAACTACACAAAGCAATATCTTCCCACCTGCGAATTTTAATCAATAATATACAAAAAAAAGATTGATTGTTCTTGTTCTTAAATTTATTTTGAAATAAATGAAATAATAGTTAAAATAGTAAAATAAATAGTTTAATGGTTTAAATGGTTAAAATAAATAGTTAAAATATTAAGATGGGGAATGTTTGATGTCATTTGAGCATTATAAGATTTGTATTGAAAACTTTTGAATAAAAAGTGGCAGCTGGCACGTTGAAAAAATAGTTGAGAAAAAAATAGATGCATGATTATTTTTATAGTCTAAATGAAAATGCTTTATTGATTGTGTGCTATTGTTGTTTACTTACAATATTTGTTAATTTAATTTAAATGAGGTTTGGGGTTGGGTGTTGAGCCGGCATCATAATTCTCCTCTTTAATTTCCTACATAGTCTAATCAGAGCTCAACCCCACGTATAATGTCTTCTTAAATTTGTGTAAATTTAAAATATTCTGCATTTCAGATTCTAAAATTCATTATCGTTTTTCTAATCCCTGGAATGGAAGAAATTGATATTTTCCTTATCATACTATGCATTGTATTGTTTTGTTTTTTTACTCTACACCCATGACTCTACACACATGATTCTACACACAATACTTTTCTTTGGTATTTATAAAAATTTTAATTTTAGATTTTATAAATTAAAAAAAGAATAAACCAAATAAAATTATTCCATTTGTAATTTCCATTTGTAAAATAGCATTAAAAAAATCATGGGTTGTGTATTGAGCGATTAAAAACAATACAAGGCATGTTATGATAAGGAAACTTTTCATCTCTTTCATTCCAGTGATTAAAAACGGTAACAGTGTCAATTTATGAATCCGCAGAAGCTCAGTGGACCGCATAATAATAACAACGTAATAATAACAACGTAATAATATTTGTATGATAAAATTACTTGTGGCATGAAATCACACGAAGCGGTTCAGTTCCAAATAATCATTCAATGCTTAACAAAAACTGCAAAAAAAACATGATGATAAAAAACAGAATAATAATAATCATGCTTTTTGCTGTTTATGCCCAGCATTGAATAATTATTTGACCATGAATGGCTGGAATGGCTGAAAGCTGCTCACATTGCATGTGCTTTCACTTTAAAAAAAATGCAGTGTTTATTCAGCTAATATATATTTGTGTTCTGTTGTTTTTCTGGGGTACTGATTTTACATTTGTCTGCTTTGCAAAAGTTGTCCCTCTTTATGATAGATGAATATTATGACTGAAACAAACAAACAGCACAATAGCACAATGCATGTCTATGAATGGCTGAAATGTGGTTGTGAATAAGCCTTTTAGTGAATGTAAAATGTTTATCGTGTACCCGCGGGCGTGTGTGTGCTCTTTCACTTTGCAGAGTTTTGATCAAAAGGCAGATGAACGTGCGTGGCAATATGAGAGATTTATAAGTGATTTCTCTTCCCCAGAAATACAACAAACACAAATTTATACTCGCTAAATAAGCGGAGTGTCTGCGTTGCTTTACTTCACTAACATATTTAACACACTTTTACTACTAACATATTTTTGCTGTGTAGTGGACCACGCACAACCTCTCGCGGGCAAGCCTTTCTCTGAATATGCCGTTTTAAGGGGGTGGGGCTAAGAAACGAACATCTCGGTTTATTAATCCACGCATTTGATTTAGGTTTAGTATTCAGTGCGTTAACATTTGCCCGTTATGTTATATTATAACACTCAAAGACCTTTTATTTGGGGTAAAGTGACTGATATGCCTAAGTTTTTTCAGCAGAGCTTCTGTTTCACTGAATAATCCATGACTTTTCATCAATATGCAAGATCTATTGACACCTCTCACAGCAGTGGATGCGCCAATAATTCACGTTTCATATGAATGATATAATCTGAAATTTTCTGACATTTCGATTTCTATAAGTATATATTTTTGACATCCTTTGCAAGGGCACTTAAATAAAAGTAGAGTCTTATAAAGGCTATATATCTTATACAGTTTTATTATATTGTTTTTGCACATTAATCTAACAATACCTGTGGCACACCCATTTTTTCTGGCTACGCAATTGTTACACATGATGAAATATAAAGGCTCCCTGTCTTAACATTTACTTTGCTTAAATTCGATGCAAATAAGAAATGCCTACATTTTATTTAAATTCTAAATTTGTACTGTAATTTTAGCACTGTGATTGTAAATTTGTTTAATGGTTCAATTGTAATACATATTTTAATATAATTGGCGGTGGTACAGCGCAACAGGGGTGCTACTGGGATGTAAAAATGTAATTTGTTAAAAGGTTTTCATTATTTATTAAAGAAAATTATGATGATCATAACAACCTACTGCATTTAATTCTTATAATAACGCAAAAAACATCGACATCTGATGACGCAGTAGCACGTTCTGACAATGGTCATTTAGTTTAATTTATTTCAGTCAATAAATCTACTACAAATTTAAAGAACACAAAATATAAGATGACACAAAACCCTACATGCATACCTTTTCTACTTACACATGATAAAATCTAAAGGCTCACTGTGTTAAATTTACTTGGCTTAAATTTGATCCTAATAAGATTTAATCTAATTTAAATTCTAAATTTGTTCTGTAATTTTAGTACTGTGATTATGAATTCGTTTAACTACAATGTTTGACTTGATTTTATCCACTACTATGTGCAGCTCTAAATGAGCTGCGGCTCATTAATCCTTGAGAGAATGAACTCAGACCTGAGGTGTTAGGCTATAGTTGTATAGCGCCACTCAGCGTTAAAGCCAGCAAACGCGCAGACCCAAATGTTGTCGCTGTGAGGCGCAGCGGTAAAACTAGAATACTGCTTGAGTACCATCTATACCTTCATCTAATAAAAGGGGGTTGTAAATGCTAATTACACTTTTTAGGTTATGCAAAATCATCAAACATACATACACAGAAATAAAACATACTAGGTCAATATCTGTCGACAGATTTTGCCCTACTGGCACACTTTAAGGAATGTTTAACATAATGTCTCTTCCGTATGTCTCTTTGTTCATTGAGCCAGAGAAACATAGGACATCCCATGTTCTGGGGTCAAATAACAGTGTCAAAGTGTGACTTGGTGCCCCCCCCCCCCCCCTCCCAAACTCGTGGTGAAGCTGTAAAACTGTCTGCTTTGTTTACTGGATCGCTGATTTACACCAGTGTGTTTGGATTTCATTTGAGGCATCTGGTCTCAGTGTGGCTCCAGGCACAGCAGACTTCCTGTCCCATGCTCGATTACGTTTTCCGCGGTTTCTGCTGTTTTATGTTCGCGGATAAGATTAGATGTGAAAGTATAGTATGAAGGACATGGGAGATGGCCAAAATATAAAGTAAAAATAAAACAAATTAACCTGCACTTTACCTTTGCAAAAAGTAAAAATAAATCCCGACAGACAAGTGTTTCCGTTAGTTTTTGTGCGTGCATGCGCGTGTGTGTGTGTGTGTGTGTGTGTGTGTTGTCTGTTTGTGCATGTATGCGTGGTGTATACATGCACAAGCAGACACAAACACACACACATACTCACTGCTGTAAGGTAAAAATAAAACAAATTAACCTGCACTTTACCTTTGAAACGAATCGTGACAGAGCAGTGTCTCCATTAGAGTGTGTGTGTGAAGGCTAGAGGAGGAGGAGTGTGTATGAAGGGGCACGGTGTCGAATGATGCGCGCGCGCACACACACACACACACACACACACACACACACACATAACAGAATAAGTGCAGAAAATGCATCTTTAACCTCTGAGACTTTCTTTTGCTTTACACATGCACACACGTGTGTTATAATAAACAGTACATGCTTGCACACGCACACACATATAAACACAAAATAAAAGAGGCTTAACACGCACACACGTGGTCAGTGTTATAGTAAACAGTACATGCGCGCATGGATGTTGATTATACCAGTGAGAGACGCGCACTAAGACTGAGCAGGGGAGAAGATTACCCACAATTCCGCAACGCAAGAGAGAGAAAATCACCTGCCGTTCGACGTCAAAACAAGAAGCACATGCATGCTACATGATACTCAGCTCTCATAAACCAAGACTTGCTCGTTTTTCAAGTCAAAATTTATTAACATTTTTTGCTCGTCTTGCGGAACACTCAAACCGGGTTACTCGCAATCCCATGTTTCACTGTATTACTTTAGACATGTACAGCATTCAATACTTGGTCGGGGCTCCATTTTCATGAATTACTGCAGCAATGTGGCATGGTATTGAGGTAATGAATCTGTGGCACTTCTGAGGTATTATGGAAGCCTAGGTTGCTCTGATAGCAGCACTCAGCTCTTTTGTGTTTGGTCTGGTGTCTTGCATCTTCCTCTTCACAATACCCCATAGATTCTCTATGGTGTTTAGGTGAGGAGAGTTTTATGGGCTATGGAGTACAGGGATACCAGGTATTAGTACTTTTGGCAGTGTGGGCAGGTTCCATATCCTGCTGTACAATGAAATCAGCATCTCCATAAAGCTTCTCAGCAGAGAGAAGCATGAAGCGCTCTAGAACTTCCTGGTAGGCAGCTGTGCTGACCATGGACCTGATAAAACACAGGGGACCAACATCAGCAGATGACCTGGCTCCCCAAACCACCACTGACTGTGCAAACTTTATACTGCACCTCAAGCAACTTGGATTCTGTGCCTCTCCTTGCTTCTTCCAGACTCTGGGACCTTGATGTGCAAAATTTACTTTCATCTGAAAAGAGAACTTTGGCTCACTGATCAACAGTCCAGTCGTTTTTGTCCTTAGCCCAGGTAAGTCGCCTCTAACGTTGTCTCTTCAAGAGTGGCTTGACCCAAGGAATGCGATAGTTGTAGCCCATGTCCTGGCTCCATCTGACCGGTTTGATAATTCTCCTCTGACCTCCAGCATCAACAAGGCATTTTGCTTCAGAGAACGGCTGCTTACTGGATATTTTTCGACCATTCGCTGTCATCCCTATGGGTGGTTGTGCATGAAAAACCCAGATCATCAGCAGTTTTGGAAATACTCAGATCAGGCACCATACCAAGAAACCATACCATGTTTTTTTCTCATGGTCGGTTTGAACTGCTTCAACAGATCCACTTGACCATTTTCACATGCCAAAATGCTTTAAGTTGCTGCCATGTGATTGGCTGATAATATATAACTAACACACACACACACACACACACACACACACACACACACACACACACACACACACACTAACATATACAGTATACTGCCTGGTCCCCCAAAAAGTTGTCCTTTCACAAGGGTCAAATTATTGGGCTGCAATGAGCAAAAAAGAGACCAAACTGGGTTAAGAATGTTTCAGCTTGTTATCAAAACCTGGAGGGTAATGCTGAACTTTATGAAAGGGATGTGGTCGGGATAAATCATGAATGGAGACCACTTAAAGGCTTGGTGAAGTTGCATGGTATAAAATCAGTAAAATCCATAGCTATGTTTAATAGTGAAAACATTTCCATATTCACGTGATGTGAACTCAGGATTGGGACTAAACACCTGTGTGGCCATAACAAAACCGCTTGTTAGTGAGATTAATCAGAAACAAAAATGCTTGAATTTGCTAAGGAGTATCAAGATTCAACTTTAAAGCAAAGGAAAAAGTTCACGTGGTCTGATTTCAGATTGACTATTTTCCACACCGATGGGTAAGGTTAGGTAAGTGTGTGCATGAAGTGATGCATCCATCATGCATAGTGGCCAGTGTAGGCAATATTATGATTTGGGTTTGCTTCACAGTTAGTGAGGTCTAACAACATCAGTAATATTATGTGGCAATAAAATGAAGTCAGCTGCTGATCTGAATTTCAGATTGACTATTTTCCACACCGATGGGTAAGGTTAGGTAAGTGTGTGCATGAAGTGATGCATCCATCATGCATAGTGGCCAGTGTAGGCAATATTATGATTTGGGTTTGCTTCACAGTTAGTGAGGTCTAACAACATCAGTAATATTATGTGGCAATAAAATGAAGTCAGCTGCTGATCTGAATGTACTGAATTACCAGATAATCAAATCCATGGAGTTTTTCTTCCCTGAGGGCACATGCATATTGTGAAAAAGTGGTTCTGGAAGCATAAGAATCATTTTCATGCATGAACAGGCCACCACATTGTGTGCTGCTTCAAATTGGTAATTGAATGAAATATTTAAGTTGTTTACTTAATTGTAAACTTAATTTTAGCCCAGGACACTTATTAGTATATTTAACAATGGCAATTGTTTGACATACAGTAAATGAAAAAACAAAAACCAATGATGTACAAATCCCTTTTGAGTGATCGCATAATTTTGCAGGAAACACGATTAATTTATAGCAATTGATAGTCATGATTTATGTATAAACTTCATTTTTAAAAGGCTCAATTATTCAAAAGCAAGGATAGGAAGAGTTTCACTAGTATGTGCCCAGCTGCATGAGAAAACGTGGACTGGGATTGCTCATTGGTTAAGGCATTGGACTACAGTTCGGAATGTCCCAGGTTCAAATCCCACGATGGCCACGTTGTCCCAGTTGGGCCCTAGAGTAAGGCCCTTAACCCTCAACTGCTCATATGTATAATGAAATACAATAAAAAATGTAAGTCGCTCTGGATAAGGGCGTCTGGCAACTGCCGAGCTGTAGATTTAAAATAGTAAGTTTAAGAATAATATTACCCAACAAGCAATTGTTAAAAATATAGGTCTGTCAACAGCTATGGTTCATAACCTATCCAAAAAAAAAAAATCCAATAATGTTTATGCCAAAGACGAAAGGCAACAAGCATTTCTGCTTTCAAACTCAATGTCTTATTGTCAAAGAACAACATTGGCTCAGGAATTCTTTCTTATTTTCATCATTTTGTTTTCTGCTTTTAATATTCATGAAACACTCGAAGGCTAATAAACGTGATTAAGAGAAACTCACACGAGATTCACAACCATACATGTAGCTCAATCTGGATCTTTAGTCTTAATTTTCTTCCCTCCTTCTTTTGTATCAGTAATAATTCTTCTTTGACTGCACTTTCTCCATTCATTATTAGGGCCCAAGCACTATAGGTAAATAACTGCTCAATGAGCTCTAAATGTGTACCACAAGCAAAATCTTGTGTGGGGGCCCCTGGGGGCCCCAGGCCATGAGACTCTCAGGAATCCTGATGGCAGCAGATTCCAACCTGCCTGCCAAGTTTCATGAGTATTTGAGCATGTTAAGACCCCCGAAAAAATCCTTAAAACAAGAGGGTCCTGCGCACCTTATAGTGCTTGGGCCCTAGTAAAGAATACAAACCTTTAAATTGCCCACTGTGCAACATTCAGTCTGGTGGACAAGGGCGGCGATATGCACACCACACCAGACACCACACTCAGACACACCCTACACACACATTACACATCCCACACAATTGCACACACACATACTCATTCTACACACACATACACAAACACTCCATGCTCTACACACACACACACACACACACACATACACACATACCCACACATACACAATATGGACACACTAACCATCCTAAACACACACATATTACACATCCTACACACAATACACATCCTACACACAATACACACATTACACATCCTATAAACACACACACTGCACATCCTACACACAGTACACATCCTGCAAAAACAGTGACTGGCCAAGGCGATGACTCATGCTGAAAAGTAGCTAATAACGTCACACAAAAACGCGCGCACACACACACACACACACACAGACTACATATCCTATACACACACTCCACATCCTAGACATTAGAGTCTATCTTATAATCTGTTTTATTAGACCCAAACTGTCACCTCTGTCCTTTAGACATTCCCCTTTAAGTGCATGTGCGCTCTTTGCCCATCGCCTCACTGGTGCACTCGGGTGGCGGTGGTGCCCGTGCTTGGGCCTGTCATCGGTGCTTTCAACTATATTTAGGGCCTAAGCACTATTGGTATATACGCACGTATATCGCACATCACAAATTTTAACACTCACACACTCGAATCTCTGTCTCACACACCCACACACACTAACAAGTCACATCCACACATTTAACACAGACTGATACATCCACATGTCACACACCTCTCTTCCTCACTCTCACACACACCAACTCTCTCACACACACACTCAGCAAATATTTATGGCCAAACCGACATTAGCCCTGTATAGTGTGTGATGTGTGCAGGTTGTGTGGTGCAACCGGGTGGCGATGGCTTTTTCAAGGTCTTAACACACTCAAATAACACACAGGTTGTACGGTGCGCCCGAGGTGGCGATGGCGCAGGGTACTTGGGCCCGTCATCGTTGCTTGCAACTACATATACATGTATATATATATATTTTTTTTTCCCACCCTTTTGGACTTTTTCGGGGGTCTAAGCATGCTTAAAAACTTATGATAATTGGCAGACAGGTTGGAATCTGCTGCCATTCGGATGCCTGGGAGTCTGGGCCACGGGCGTAGCTCGAGGGCCTCAGGGGCACTCACAAGAGATTTTGCTCCCTAGCTCATACACACTTTCACGTAGGCACACGAATCTCGGTACACATTTAGAGCTCATCGAGCTGAACAACGTTGGTACTATATGTCCTGGGCTCAACTCAACAGGATGCTGGTTATTTTGGGTCGTTCTCAAAAACACACCTGATGGATTTTGATATACTCCTCCTAGGGAATTTATACAATCGCTACCAAACCTGGGGGATGTGATCTAAAGACACTGAGGATGCAAAATTGTGTAGAGATTTTTGATATCTCAAACGGGTCAGCCGTGATAATGCCTTAAACTTTATGATTAATAACTTTCTGTGTGTCATTATATTCAGTGACGCGTTCAGTGACATCAGATTCAGGAACATCATAGTGTGATGCTTTATTTCCAGCATCTGCGGCCTATTATACACACACAAACATCACAAATGTTACCCCCCACACACACACACACACACACACACGTCACTAATGTTAACACACAGACTCACACACCATACACACAAACATGCACAAACACAAGCACATTTACTCGTCATACACAGACTGACACATCCACACGTCACACACCACTCTCGCACACACTAACCCTCACACACTAACACGCACACACACACAAACACACTCATACATCATACACATGCACAAATACATACAAGCATATTACAAATGTTTACACTCACGCGCACACGCACTCACTAATGCACTCAACAAATATTTAGGGCCCAAACTAACATTAGCCCTGTATAGTGTGATGTGTGTAGGTTGTGCGGTGCCCCCCGGGTGGCGATGGCTTTTTCGAGGTCTTAACACACTCAAATAACACACAGGTTTTGCGGTGCGCCCGGGGTGGCGTTGGCACAGATTGCTTGCGATCGTATAAATTGCGGGTATGAATAGCGGGAGTTAAGATGAATTAACAGAACTGACGCCTCTGCCTAAAATTAATTTCTCCAGCAAAACATAAAATAGATTTTTTTTATTAAAAATTTAAATCAGACTTCATAATTGGATTTTGATTATTTTCTTTTTATTTATTGACAAGTCGTATTACGTATTATTAAAAAATGACAGAAACCATAATATTGCATCTCTTTTTTTTTACGCTGATGGATGAGTGCGCCGATCGCACCGGCGCTGCCATTGTTTATGTGCCCCTGGTCTTGGGTATGTCCATAGTAAAACAACTAAATAATAACACTTAGAAATAACTTTTGGTTTGGGGTAAAGTGACTGATGTGTCTAACTTTTTTCAGCGGAGACTCTGTTTTACTGAGTAATCCACGACTTTTCATGAATATTTAAGACCTATAGACACCACGCTCAGGTGAAACCAGGCTTCCCAGGACTCGTATTGAAATATGAGAATCGGGGAAAGATTCTTATGTGCATATAAGAATATTTACTTGAAAATATTGAATTTTCTTTGTTTCTTCATTCACGTCTTCTGATCGTGCTCAATGTCAACACATTTTCAAGTTTTAATGCAGATCTTTTTGAAATTCACGATTCACGACATTTGCATAGTTTACACTATCAGAGAGCCTACTACCAGAAAATGAAATACATTTTAAGGCAATTTAAATCGAGGTACTGCCATGTGTTTCATTGTTTTGTCCCTGTTAAGAAGTTACAAAAACTATATAGCAAAAATTTATTATGAATTTTAAAGCACGATGTAGGACATCTCATGTATTATGAATTTATTATTATGAACATAATTTAAAGCGCATGTTCACTTTGATCATGAAAGATCTAGTGTAAAACAAATTAAATTTCATGATTGCTTCAGCATTGTAAACAATACTGTTTTAGGCTATCTAATTATACACAATTCTTTGTTGTACTTCATCTTTTTGCACCCATGCGCGGGCATCTTTAAATTTGAACGTTATTTTTCATAAAACTTAAACAACTGAATAAAGTTAAATATACACAATAAATTAATAGTTGTGTTTGCTTTACACTTGTGCACTCGTATAAAGCGCTTTTTCAACTACCATATCATATATTTGTGTCTAATAAATGTTTTATTCATATTTTACATTAAATGCAGTTTGTAATTTATCAGATACTTGTAATGTAAGCTACGTATCTATAAGCATATTTAACAGTCCGAATTGAAAGCAGTGAAGGAGAAATTTGGTCTGGCTTTTAGAGCGCCTTTTAGAGTGTCCTTCCATGTGCCATCTGGCGGATATTCTGTGAAGCACAACTCATTTATTTAAATTCCAAAATGGTGCTTTCCGGATTCAGCTGCACTTCGCGAGAGGAATTGCGACCTCCACAGAGTGAAAACAATTAATCAAATAAAATTTGTGCTTGAAGAGATTTGAACCAAACTTGTTTAGTACAAGGTTCTCAACATATTGGGGCATGACCATTGAATGGCAGAATAATGTTTAAATACAGTAGCTTTTTGTTAGGAACTGTAAATCTATTTAAGCTGAGATTTGATATGGTGCTTCACTGTGGTATTCTGTAGGTGAACTACAGAATAAGAACCTAATTACCCAAAAACCTGGCAAATCAGTTTTCAGCAGACATTTGACAGGGTTAATATTAAGTATGTTTTTTAAAAAAAATTTAAATTTTAAATGAAACATGAATTGTAGATTTAGGTTCATGACCCAATACTTTCTTGATTTAATCTCATTCAAATCTCAAAGGTGTGCGTGTGATGTCACATACACGTACACCTGTTCCTAATCAGTAATCATTTATTTAAACACTCTGTCCACATCTAAAACTTTGCAAAATAAATGCTCCAGCCTTCCATACTGACATCACCAAGCTGTTTTTCTATATTTTATTTTCTTGGTTTGAACTATGCATTCGTTGTTGATTTTTTTATTTTTGCCTGCTCTGATATTCTGTTTGGCCTTGTCTGACCTCTTGCCTTCTTATTTACTGCGACTCATTTTGAGCACATGGGTGCAGACAAGGCAGATCTCAATACCATGCTCCAAATGAAGTGCAACTGCACAGAGCACATCCTGTTAGTATATAAACAGTAGCAGTTTACTCCTGAGACAAGAAGATCGAAACTACTACAGCCTTGCGGGTTTGGCATTGGTACCGAAAGGATCTTCATAATATATAATTTTTCATTCTATTGCCCTCATGAGATTGGGCCAAAAGCAATACGGCTGCCCTGTCCAAAATTGGAAAATAAAGGAATTTAGGGAAAACCGCTGGTCCTTTCCCGGTGGGGAGAAGGGACCAATCAGTGAAGCCTTTACGACTATTAATCGCCAAAGTTTTCGTGCTATGAATCCAGAATACTTGGCAGATAATATCAGGGGAAGAGGGAAGGGGACGAGGCGGGAACCTGTATTAAAAAATAAAAACGGTACTAATGCAATTGTTCTAGATCTATTGCAGCTAATATGTGATAAGTACAGTACTATATGACCTTATTACTATCATGCTTGTTAATCTGTTTCTATAGCCATCACGTACATATTTACATCCTTATAAATGGGCTACTTGTTTATACTGCTTGTGTGTTGCAGTCTACTGTTTCATTTAAATTTAATACTAATGTATATAGTTCTGTGGCAAGGTGGTGAGTGGTTAGCACTGTCCAGGTTCGATTCTCGGCCAGGTTCCAGTCTCTGTGGGCATGGAATTGCATGTTCTCCCTGTGCTTTGTGGGTTTCCTCTGGGTACTCCAGTTTCCTCCCACAGTCCAAAGACATGTAGGTTAGTCATGTCCCAAATTCCCAAATTGGCCATAGTGTGTGAGTGTGTGTATGTGTGTGTGCCATGAATTGGCACCCTGTCCAGGGTGTACCCTGCCATGTGCCCTAAAACTCCTGGGATAGGCCCCAGGCCCCCCGTATCCCTGAATACAGGATTAAGCGGTATAGATGATGAGTGAGTGAGAGCGTATATAGTTCTTCGAATTGCAGAACTTGTTCTTCTTTATTGAGCCACTCATGGATAGCTTAAGACTTTTCACCCATTTACATTCTAATGGTGATGTGGCTGATTTCCAGTGCATCAACACTAACTGTCACTGTGCTCTAGTTGAGTGCAAGTCGTCCAGGAGCTACTTCAAATAATACAATTCCCTGATCTGGTTGTAGCAAAGTCAAAGTCAACTTTATTGTTGATTCTGCTATGTGTACAGTACATAAATATAGAGAATTTCAATGATGGTTACCCTCAGTCTTCTTACAAACAACACTAAGTACAAACATTTAAATGTAATTTAAATGTAAGATAAAAATGTAAATGGAAGATATCTCCTTACTGTAAAAGTGTGTCAAAGATGTCCAACCAGAATGGTATAAGATTTGGGCTGCTGTGCATCTTTTCTAATTTGCTTAGAATGAGGCGAAATCTGTTCTCCATGCAACGCAACAATTTTCTAGCCATGCCATATTGCTAAAACGAGCAAGGTTAAGTGCTAAGGTTACAAATTTTTAAATACAAGCCGTAAGCATACTGATAAGTCTTTCTACCTTGATGGTATCCAAGAATTGGAAAAGGAGCCTAGTTGTACTAACTCTGTAGTGTATGACAATTACTCACTCAGTCACATTCTGCCAACAGTGGCATGGATTATTAACAATTTTTTCCTTAATAAGGATGGAAGTCTGTACAAACTTGGCATGGTCGTAGACTGAAAGGCACTAAAAATTAAACTATGTTCTTCCTCTGTTGAATTTCTCTCATTTCCATCATCAATCCTTCATTTCTCTTGCTTTGTGGTTCTATAGGTACAGGAGTTGCAGACCCGTCTACAGAGTGCGCAGCCTGGTGGAGGTCTGTCCAGTCCAGGTTGTATGACTAATTCTGGACAAGTCATCAACCCAAGCACAATCAGCAGCAACAATGACCTCCCTGTAGCCAAGGTCACTCACACACACACACACACACACACACACACACACACACACACACACACACACACACACACACACAAATAACATGAACTTGAATTCAACCAGGTTTAAATTCAGTCACCTAGCTGCACTATATCATTCTTTTCTCCCCATGAAAATAGTGGTCAAATCAGAAGAGGTCCGCTGACAAAGTAGTGTGTGGCAACCACCATAGAGAGTGTCAGTGGACCAGAAAATGAACTTGAGACTGAGTGAAAACCGGGAGTGGAATGAGGAAGGGTGATCAGATCTCTGGGCTAGGGCGTGGCACTGTTGCATCTGTCCTGCAGAACTAATGGTTACACTTTGTAATATTTAAAATGTTATAAAGTAGTAATATAATTTGAATCTTAATGTTAATATTATTTATTTATTTTTATTTTTCCCCGATTTTCTCCCTTGCCGGTCTCTTCGAACCACTCGCTCACGAACCGTTGGGGGCGGCGTAACACACTCGGAGGACAGCGCTATCCGCTCCTTCCGCTTGTGTGAGCTCACGGACGGCCCTGATTGGCTGTAGAGCCGTGATTAATGTGGGAGCACCAAATACACCTCTCATCCCTCCCCTCCGCTAGAGCTCGGCCAATCAGCTCTCTTTAGGCCTCCGGCTGTGAGAGGTAACAGCATCACCCGGGGATCGAACTTGCGATCTCCGGATGATAGGGCGAGCACTTTACCACACTCGGAGGCCTCTTAATGTTAATATTAATAACTACAGGTTAATTACTTATCATTAAGACATTAGTTCCCAATAGCAAAGCCTATTTCTATTCAAGTACCCCAGTCTCTAAAGTTAAATGCTTATATACTATAAGTTATTATAGGTCTACTCAATCATAGGGTATGTGTGGTCAGAATCTAAAGAGAGAGGTAGACAACAACCTTCAAACGTACAAGTGTGCACAACAGAAACAAATATTTTCCATTAACAAACGTTTTTGTTTTTTTTTGTAGATTTTTAAATGGGAATTAATATCAGTTTAATCAATAATGATCAAGTAATTATTACATAAGTGCCATAGTTCTGCATAAGAAATATATAAGACTCAGTAACTACTCCTTAATGCTCAGTTATGTATTTATAGTTGATAATGAACTCCTGCTAACATACAAAGTTATTAACTAGTAGTTACTGGTAGTTAATAGGGATATATATGTTTTAACAAATAACTGCTTGTTCATTCCTGCTAAGTTCCTGCATAGTTATCTGTCAATTGTTGAACGATATTGTAAATTGTTATCAGGAAGAGTAGGAGACAAGCCATTTCTTTGTGCATAACCATCATCTTCAAAAAGAAAGTTGTTGAATGCATCCTAAAGGATGCTGCTGCCTTAAACAAAACCAGCATAGACGTAGGAGATTGACAAATACAGGTTATCTAATGTGTTCAGAGTTTTTCAGCATTTGTAGTTTTTCACCCTTGATACTACCCCAGGCCATTTCAGACCCTTTTTGGGGTGCCCAAGCACTAACGACTAACAATTACAGTTTAAGCTAATGGTTTAATGTCCATTATTCTTGATGGTGTGCTGTTACACTCTAGTATAATAGGTGCCAGCATATTTTACAGAATGTTAGTCTATATGCCAGTGGGAAGAAATGGACAAGTAGTAGTTATTGAATAGTTCAGGTTAGAGTTTTTATTTTTATTTTTTACTGATCTGGTTCAGGAGGCCAATGTATTAGAGATATAAATTGCATGACCGTTTAACTTTGTTACATGTGGAATAAAAGCACTCTTAAACTACAAAATGATGAAGTGATGGGTGACATACAGGTGTAGTTTGCCAAAGATCAGTTCTGATTTGAATTTAATCTACTTTCACAGTGTTGGTGCATTTTAACAGTACACTTCTAGATAGTGCTTTATACCGTCACAGTTATCTGTAGATGTATTCTGGTAGGTGGCTATCTGGTCTGAAAGCTTTTGTTAATTCGTCCATTGATTTAACACATCGAACACGGTCACGTGCATCTTTATATAAGCCAGCCTTAATTTACATCTCTTTAACATTATCAAGTCATGCTAGCAAAAAGACAAGAACGTTCACTTCAGTTGAATTTTATTTTTATGGCATTTTTAACAGGGGTCACTGTTGCAAAGCAGCTTTACAGAATATAAACATGTATGGAAATAAATTAGAATGTAAGGAAAAAAGTATAGATTATTATCAGTTTGTCCCTGATGAGCAAACTGGTTTTGGCAGTGGCAAGGAGAAAACCTCCCTGAGATGAAACTAGAAGGAAAACTTGAGAGGAACCAGACTCAACAATGAATCCATTCTCATTTGAGTGATATCCGATAGATATAGCAGATGTGCAGTCATACTGTGCCATGAGACCAAACGTTCAGTATGATAGGAAAGGTGTTTAAGTTAATTATAAAGTCCACTTTTGTTGTTGAAGTCTTGGGTACGAAACTGATTCATCGGATTGCAGTCCTAAACTATTTAGGGACTGCAGTTACAAGCCATCAGAGAAAAACTGCCTGCAGCAGCAAAATCCAATTTCATCTTCATGGTCATCAAGTTGAACTGTCCTCAGTAACCACATGCATCTTATACCACAGACCATACAGAGCCATCCTCAGTTCCACCCAGATGCCTCCATTCAATGAGAGCTCCATCCTGAAGAGGGGCACCAAGATGTGCCAGAAAGGTCTGAAGGGCAGAAGAGGTCAGAATCACTGGCAACTCAGGAGTGCCATATGTAGCTCAGCACAAAGGAAGAGAGAAAGAATAGTTAGGTATACTAACAGTCACACAATGTATAAGGTCAATGTATTCCTTATCTGTATTTTGTGCAGAGTGCAAGCAGAAACTTCAGCAGGAATAACGATAACAGCATAATTAAAAGGTAGGGCCAGATGGAAACACAGACCTAAGGCCTCCCTGGGAAGTAAGACAATCTGCTACTTCACCATCCACAAAACTTGAGTGAGTGGCTCTTGGCTAAATAAATAAGATTTCAGCCTGAGACGGTATCTGAATCCTGAACTTTAATTGGAAGGCCATTCCAAAACCTTTGTAAGAAAAAGCATGGCATTACTATGACACAGGACCATTTAGTGCTTTATTTATCAATAGTAATATTTAAAAAAATGATGCAAAATTTCTGGCTCGAAGCCAGTGCACTGTGAATAAGATTTGGTATGGTGGTGCAGTGGTTAGCACTGTCGCTTTGAGTATTCAGATTCCGGGTGGTGAAAATGGGAATAAATACAGAGGTCACCACTGGCCTCCAGTGCAGGGGCGGATCTACAGGGGTGGCACGGGGTGGCAATTGCCACTCTAAGAAAAAGCCTTGCCACCCCAATTGCCACCCCAGCACCAGTGTCCTAGTGTTCTAAAAAATAAGAGTTTTTTAAATTTATCTGACGTTACAATCCAGATATCAGGTTCAAGTCAATCACACATCAGCCTTTATTTAATTTTATAAGACAATGTAAAAATGTGCACCCTAGTGTATACACCGAATAAGAATAGCGTTCCTTGAATCCACAAAACCATGCAAGAATGCTTGCTTCAGTGTTGCCACCCCTCATAATTTTAATGCCACCCCCTTGCCACCACATGAATAATTTTGTAGATCCGCCCCTGCTCCAGTGGTCACAAATATCCTCCACGGTCCCTTGTTGGACTACAGAAGATTGTGTGAAACTGACATGACAAAGAATCAGCTTTGGTGTTCTTAGATCCTGGTATGTACGAGAGTGATGTTAAATAGAGTACAAAACAGTGCCCAGCGAGCCTGACGTGGATTGAGTCTCTTGGCTGTTTTAAGGAAGAGTATTCCACATTCTTGTTGTCAGTTAGTATCATGAAGGGATGAGTGGCTCCTTCAAGCCAGTGTCGCCACTTCTCTAGGGATAGTTTCACTCCTAGTAGTTCCCTGTTGCCCACATCATAATTTTGTTAAACTGTAGTGAGTTTCTTGAAGAAAAAGGTCACAGGGTGCATCTTTGGTCTGTCTCCAAATCGCTGAGATAAAACAGCTCCAACTCCAGATTCAGAAGCATCTACAGGTACTTCAACAATGAAAGGTTTGGTAGGGTCAGGGTGTTTCAAGGTTGGAGCTGTAGTCTTGAGCTTTTGAAAAGCTTCAGCAGCATGATTCCATGTTAGGCGTTTTGGACCTTTTTTAAGCAGGGCAGTTGGTGGGCATGCTATTGTGCTGACCGTTCCGAATTAATCTTTGGTAAAAATGAACAAAACCTAAGAAATGTTGTAATTCATTAACTGTTTTTGGAGTGGGCCATTCTGTAACTACCGTGATCTTACTCTGATCCATGGCCACTCCCTTAGAACTTATGATGTAGCCCAGGAATGAAACAGATGTGACATGAAATTCACAATTTTCCAGTTTAATGTAGAGTTGATTCTCCAGTAGCCGTGACAAAACTGCTTTGACATGTTTGACATGAGCTTCGATGATGGGGAGTAGATCAACTTGTTGTCGATATAAGCAATGACACAGTGTCCCAGCATTTCCCTCAGTACGTCATTAATCAAACACTGGAAGACGGAGGGGGCGCAAGAGAGCCCATATGGCATCACACAGTACTCAAAATGGCCGGAGGTGGTGTCGAACGCTGTCTTCCATTCATCACCTTTTCTAATGCGTACAAGATTGTAGGCACTGCGCAGATTTAGTTTAGTGAACAAGGGCAGATGGGACCAGAGGTGTTGGATACAGATACTTTACTGTGATCCGATTACATGGTAATCAATACAGGGTCTGAGCCCCAACCCCCCCCCCCCCCTTTTTTTTTCTTTCAACAAAGAAAAATCCAGCTGAAGCAGGTGATGTAGAAGGATGAATGAAACCTTGCTGCAGGGCTTCCTTGATGTATTCATCCATGGCTGCTTGTTCAGTCAAGGAGAGAGGATAAATATGATTTTGTGGAGGAGACATATCTGGCAGCAGGTCAATACCACAATCGTAGTCTCGATGTGTAGGAAGACCACTGGCTTTGGTCTTGCTGAACACCTCCCTGTACCTCATATACATAGGAGGGCTCTCAATTGTAGTTGAGGCAAACTACAGGATTGGTAGATGAAGACACTGAGCATGACAGAAGAGGGACGCCAGGAAAACTGAGGGTCACGAATCTGCATCCAGGGGTCACCAGAAATGATATGCAAGGCACCAACTTGTAGTGTCAAGGGTGTTGTAAATTTATCAGCGTTGGTTTATTTAATAGTAACAGACAATCCAACACGTGAAGCTGAATCAAGGTCAAAGGCTCATTCAGAATGTCAAGGGCAAAAGCAATAATCAAAGTCAAAAAACAAGCAGAGTCAAAATCAAGATGTCCAGTGTTGGGTGTAACGCGTTACAAAGTACAAAGTAACGCGTTAGAATACTCGGATTACTTTTTTGATGTAGCGAATAATCTAACGCATTAGGTCCGCCATTGAAGTACTCAGTACATTACTCAAAAATGTAATCCGTTATTCAGACAATTTATGTAATCCGTGAGACAGACAGCAGTCATTCCCAATCCATTAGCCATGTCAAACAGCCGCCTGGACCATAGCGGGGGCCCATTGCAAACCATGACAAGTCCGTGCATGGAATGTAGATGATATGGTAAAAAAAATTAATGAATGAAACCGATTAATAAAACAGATTTTTTAAATCACTCAATACATAACCCATGATGCTTATGCTATTTAAAATTAATGAATTATTAAATAGATAAAACTAGTTATTGCAATATTTTCCAAGACATCCTTAATAATACTTAAAAAGACAGTAACATCTGTAATTTATCTATACTGATAGCTGTAGATATGAAATACAAATGCAGGCTATGTATTTTACATTACGGTGTATTTTGTCTACTTCCGTTTAATACACTGATAGATAATATTTTGCTGCAAAGTAAAGCTCAAAATGGAACGTCTGCTTGGGTTTCTTTTTTAGTTATATTTTTGATGATGTTTTCGCTGATGGTTTTTTTTTTCACTCATGGTCAAAAATTGCCATAACAAATTGATTAATGGCGCATATTATCTGGAACAAATATCTGCCCATACGGATGTTACGTGGCGCGGTATGGAGAGCCGCACCACGAGATGTTTTTAATGATAAGAGCCCTTACACAGGGCTTTAGAGGGGGTCAACGAAATAAAAGTGTGTGAGAGTGCTTATGATACGCACGAGAAGACCGGGACCCTTTATCAGGACGGCGTTGCCGCGCCTTTGCCTGTTCAGAACTTTGTGTGGTAGGAGCCTGTGGATCTTGCCCCTTCTGAACAGTTTATGCACGGCTCTGCCCCTCGCGCGACCCACATTCTTACAACGGATCAGTATTTCTTTAGTCATTTAACCCTGCATAACATTCCCCCATCAAAGATCACTTATCACAACTGTGAATAGATGCGACAGCAGAGACCGATTAAATCCTCATGAACATTCACACTTGACAACAATACTAAAACAACTAAAAAGTTCCAGAGGTTTAGCACCTGTTATCGCAGGACAGGGATCACCTACCACTGTATTTTTCACTGCTTATATTTTTTGCCCTAGTTTCATTTGGTTTTACGTGATTTCATGTGCTATTTGTGTGTGCGTGTATGTGTATGTGTGTGCGAGAGAGAGAGAGAGCGTGTGCGCGAGAGAGGAAGCTTAGATTGTGATTTATCCAAGGCTACTAAAGCCTGGCTTACTATTACTAATAAAAAATATTTCAATGTAACCCATAGGTCTCAATCACAAAATCACAAAAATGTAAACAGATGACACAACAAATTATATACTCTGAAAATCACGTTTTATTTCAACATTTAAAAATATATATTAAAAAAAAAACAAATATAAAAACAATCATCAATTATTGTTAAAGCCAATCCTTGGGGATACAGGGTCAAGTTTACATGGGCTTCTCAGTCTTTCGTTAATTTTACTTTTGACTCAAAACCAATATGGTTTATTAACGATGCACTGTTTTATTGGACATGGCTGTTTTTTAATGTTCAGCAAAATAAACACTGTCTACAGCAGATTAACTGTGGTTGTCTCAAAGTCATGATGTAATAGAGACAAGTCTCTTTAGATCCTTCTCCACTAATGTTATCATGGTCTAAATTATTTACGTATTGATGTATTTCACTTGAGGACAAAATAGACCATGTGTCTGTTTTTTTTTTTTTTTTTGAACAGATGTGTTCATAGGTTTAATCAGTTATTTACAAGACAACATTGATGCACTAACGGTTGAAGTGCAACTGGTGTGTGCTCCTGCATTTGTCAGGTTTGCCATTGAGATTTCCCACCTTACCTTTCTCACATTCCACTCCTCCTAAGTTTGTCTTTGTTCTTTTAATGAAGTTTTTAAAACCGAAAGTATTTTTTTAATTGAGAAAGAAAGAAATATGGCACAAAATAGCACAGATGCAAATGATCAAGTGTTTAATTGTTGTCGTTTTCTCAAACATGATTTCCCCAACTTGGCGTTTATAAAGATTCAGACAGACCCCTAGGAACCTACACAAACACACACATTGAAGAGAAAAGAGGAGATGCGCATTCACACCTCTGACCATCTTTTGTCTTGTAAATGAGGTATCCTCATTCATCTTCCAATCCCCACCAGCGGACATACTTTTTGTTTGAACTGTATAATGTAGCTATGTTTGTTAGGGCACTTGATTATACTCAGTACGGTAATACATGGAACACTTACTTTCTGGTTTGTTTTGTTTTAAATATTGCTTATTACCTTATGCAGCAAAATAAACAATGTTATGTTTATGTAATGTAATGTAACGTAATTGTGTAAATTATTAACATATTGATGTCTGTACTGTTCTCCTTGCATCTACTCATGCAATTTAACAGCCAGCCAAACTCCATCCATAAAGTACAGACGCGTCAAGATTCATCTTAGTGTTTAACGTTTAATAAGATGCCAGGTACCTTATGAATTAAGAGTAAAACTGAAGAAAAAAAAATAGAAAATGAACAATAATCAGAAGGCAAAGAAAATAGCAAGAAATACTAATATAGTAAGCTAGGCTAATAGCTAATGGCTAACCCCATATTACATAAAATTGAAGCTTTGAATAAACACAATATTACAAATATATGCAAATATATATATATATAATTAAGTATTATATAATGAAAAATTTACTTACAGATAATGCGTTTATAAACACAAAACAAAGGATGGCATCCAAGCAATGCAGTGAACCCAACCGCATGTAGAACTCCATTCGCCTTTTTTTTTTTTTTTAAGTAACTGCCGCTAGGGGGCAGCAACCTATTTTAACGCACCAAGTCTGGAGCGGAATAATGTCTTTTAATTAAGGACAAAAATAGACCATGCGCTTGTGTTTAGGACTGCTTCTGAACAGCTGTGTTCATAGGTTTAATCAACGATTTACAAGACAACAGTTAAAGTGCTAAATGTTAGCATTTGTGGATGGAAAGGTGTGTCTGTGTGCACTCCTGCATTTCTCAGTTGGCTTTAACACAAACACAGTCTAGAGAACCCCCCCCCCCCCCCCGCCAAAAAAAAAAACCCTGAGCAATTAGCACCATGTCATAGTCCGTATTCTCCATTGAGGTTTCTCACCTTCCACTCTGTCTTTGCTCTTTCGACTGAGTTCTTAAGACCCCAAACATTTATTTATACTGAGAAAAAAAAATATATATATATTATTATATATATATATATATATATATTATTATATATAAGCCCCCCTAGTCCTTAACTGATAACACTTCAGGGTTTTTATTCAGCTTTCATTAACTAAGCGCTCACGCTACCATGCAAAGTCACGGCCAAAGTGGGGAAAATATAAACCTGGTTATGGACTCCTGTAAATCTAGCCTCAGCTTGTGTCTCTCATGGACTGCATCACATTTATATTCCAGTCACAGAAATAACCTGCAGATGCACTCTTACCCAAAGAATAAATAAATTCTGAATTTATCTAAATCCAGACAACGCTCAGTCAGATTCTGAAGACATTTTCAGAAAGCACAAACACTCTTCTTATAAGTTTTTCGAGTAATGCAGCTTTTGTAATAGCGACATTAATAGTATTTCCAGTTTTAGCATCTTTTTGAGGGAAAGAGGAGTGACATTGTGAGTTTGTGACAATCTGTAATGTTAACTCCAGACTTGATAAACAGACCATTAAGCTCTCTAAAATCACATCTGACCGCTGCTGTTGCTGCCAGTGATATTCAGAACTGCCAATAAAAAACTAACCTGGGAAATAAACTGAATCATGATGAACTGTACTTACCGCCACCGCACGAAACCACGTAGATGAAATAGGGGTATTAGTAATTAAGAGATTATGGGCCAAACTTCACTGATGATGGTAGAATAATTATAAAGGTCTTGACTAAAACAACATGCATGAGGAAGCACAAAGGAGTTTTCATTTTCTGCAATGGAAAAGTACTCCAACTAGTAACTTTTATCAGAAAGTAACGCAGTAAGGTAACTGATTACTTTTTGAAGACAGTAATTTTGTATTGTAGTCCCCCCCATCACTGAAGATGTCACAGGTAAAGAGCTGAAATATTTCGCACCGAACCAAAAGAGAGTCTCGTTTAAATAAGTTGCTGTCTGACTGAACACAGGTGTTGCCAGTTAGCAATCAGGAGATCTTGAGCGGAGAAAAGAGTATTGTTGGGAGTTGTAGTCCATGTCCTCTATTTTTGTAGGCTGAATGGCAATTAGAAACTGAGTTTCTTGATGGACACCGTGAGTGCCGGTGGCTAGCAAGTTGTTGGTCAAGAAGGTTGAGAGTGGCCGTCATGAAAAAAATTAGTGAAAGAGCTTTATGATAAGAAAAAAGATTCTGAAGCATACAGGAGTCTTTCAAGCTGTAAATGAGAAGTAGAAGTGAAGTTTATCAAGGAGTGGAGGCTGGGTGCTAAATAGTAGTGCCAATAATGGTGGACATGGACAAACATGTGCATGTTTTTTTTTTTTTTAAACTCCCCATCAGTGTTTGACTGATGGCACTTAGTAACCTAGTAACCCAATGTAAGGATCTATCCAATGCCCTTGGTAATTGCTCTGGATAAGAAAAAAAAAGAAAGAAAAAGAAAAAAGAAAAAATATATATATATATTTTATATATATATTTTATATATATATATATATATATATATATATATATATATATATATAATGTATATATATATAAAATGGACACGAGGCGAAGTCCCTACGTTACATCACCCTGCTCGCATGGCCCTCTGCGTTTCACATCTGCTGCACAACTTTGCTCCCTGGATCTTAAGCGCGATATCCGACAGACCAGGCCAGATCTGACCAGACCAAGAGCTACACTCCCCACCTTGCTTTTATAACTTGGAGAGAAGCCCGCAATCCAT
Organism: Clarias fuscus; assembly: GCA_030347435.1. Lineage (NCBI taxonomy): Eukaryota > Metazoa > Chordata > Actinopteri > Siluriformes > Clariidae > Clarias > Clarias fuscus. The sequence goes on from CM059212.1 coordinate 11,519,852, forward strand.
TAGCAGTGATTACGCCGCAGCTGTAGCCATTTCCAGCTACCCCGGCCCTTCTTCCTCCTGCAGAAGGGGAGGCTGTCTGCTAAGTGAGTCTATGGAGTGAGCTCCACATTTGAGCACCACAAAATCATGAAACTAAGCGAACCTGCTCACAATCAGTCAGGTAAAATGTTTTGAAACATTAGGACTTTCCACCCTTAAGATATAAGAACATAAATTTTCTTCTCGTATGTCCTTAAATTTAAATCCTTGCCAACACAATTCAACCCATCAAAAATCCTTTACAGTTTCACATCAGCCATGGCTTAGAATTATTGTGCCTGATTTTGAATCCAATTAGCTTACAATTAGTCATAAAATATTAGAGATTTCTAACAATAAACAGTTGGTGGCGCTATGACTGAGACTCATAGTAGCCTTTTCATTGTGAGCAGCTTTCGTTTCTTAACAAGATTTGATGTACATCACTCTATTTACACAGAAGTCATTAGCCACTTTCTGTAAACCATAGGTTTAAGGGCTTACCAAGGCTGACCAATTTAAGATATCAAACATCCCTTCACAATGTTAGTTACTCAATATCTTGAGATTATGTTGTACACTATTTGGCCAAAATCATATAAATCCCCTAAGAGAAGTATATTAAATTCCAATGGTGTGTTTTCCAAACAATGCAAAATAACTGACTTCCTGTTTAGCAAATCCCACAACAACTAGATAAGCTTGGATCAGCTCAATGATATCTAAATCTTTACTGGGTTTAATGCATATATGTACAAGTGGATATGAGTTATGCAGCTAGATTTCTAACAAAGTTCCAGGGGGTGCTGTGAAGACCCTGTGCACCACCTGGGGCACAGCCACACTGGCCTTTTTCATGACCAGTTGCACACTCTATCTGAAATAGGTTGGAACGATAGGCCGTTCCACTCGTAAGATAAGAGAGTATTATGTTTTTTTCTGTTATGTCCTTATTTTTTAAAATCATTTAAAGTTTCAAATCAGCCATGTCTTTACTTTATTCTAACTGATTTTGAACCAAATCAGGTGAAAATAAGGGACAAAATATTAGAGATTTCAAAAAGTGACACACTTCCTGCTGCCATTTGGTGGCACTATGACGGAGGCACATGGTTATCATATTAATGTGACCAGCTTTTACTCTTAACATAATCCTAAGGTTACATGTGCATAACCATAATGTACACAGAAGTTATTAGCCACTTCCTGTTTCTTTTTATTCGCCATAATTTTAAAGCATCACCATGGCTTTGGTTTGGTGGCAATTGTATCAATTCCCTAGGAGGAGTATTTCAAATTCCATTGAGTGCATTTTGCGAACAACTTTCTTTATATTAGACCTAATGATATGCAGCGCAAAACTTTTTCAGCTCGGTGAGATCTAAATGTGTACCGGGTTTTATAAGCACAGTGGAAACTTGGATTATGAACATAATTCGTTCCGGAAGCGGGCTCGTATTTCAAAACACTCGTAAGCCAAATTGAAATTTCCCATAAGAAATAATGGAAACTCAAATTATTTGTTCCACAGCCCAAAAAAAACAAATACATAAAAATTATTAATACAAAATATAAATTACTCATAAAACAAATTAACCTGCACTTTACCTTAAAAAAAAAAAGTAAAAAAATAAATCCAGACAGATAAGTGTTTCCATTTCTGTGTGTGTGTGTGTGTGTGTGTGTGTGTGTGTGTGTGTGTGTGTGTGTGATTGTGAATGAGCCCCTCCCTCTTCTCGTCTTACACTTTAACCCCTCTCCCTCTGTTATTTGAGTTTCACACATGCACGCACACAAAAAGGAAACACTGTTTTATCTGAAAAATAAACAAGAAATCTCTCTAATGACACTCGAATGAGCAACACACTAACAGAATCACTGCTGTAAAAAAAAATTAACCTGCCCTTTTACCTCTGAAAAGAATCGAGACAGAGCAGTCTGTGTAGAGCAGTGTGTGTGTGTGTGTGTGTGTGTGTGTGTGTGTGTGAGAGAGAGAGAGAGAGAGAGAGAGAAAGGGCATGGCATCCAATGGCGTGTGCGTGCACGCAAATACCGTGCAGGCTGATACAGAGAGAGAAAACTGATATTTTTTGCTTTATATGCGCACACGCGTTATAATAAACAGTTCACGCGCGCTGTACAACATGCATCCAAACACAAAATAAAAGATGTTTTACACACACGCACGGTTACAGTGTTATAGTAAACAGTACACGCGTGCACGGATGTTGATTATACCAGTAAGAGACGCGCACTAAGACCCAGCAGGCGAGACGATTACCCACAATTCCACAGTGAAAGAGAGAGAAAAAACGTTGGCTTAGTTGCCTGCTACATGATACTCGGCACTCATAAACCAGGACTTGTTTGTTTTTCAAGTCAAAATGTATTAAAATCTTTGCTCGTCTTGCGGAACACTCGCAAACCGTGTTACTCGCAATTCGAGGTTACACTGTATACATGCAAGTGTGTATTTAAAATAAGCTGTGGTACAAGCTTGGACAAGCATTACAAAAGAAGGTAAGTTTCAATAGAAGGTAATTTTTTTTCCAGAAAACAGGCACATGAATTTGGTTTGCTGTCCCAATGCTATAGGAGAGTGAGTTTAATTTGAGCTTTAATATATTGTGGCAAATGGCTAGATTAAAATTAACTGTCAATATGCAGATATTTTTTACCTGACATAATATAGTGTTTATTATTAGATTAATCCATGTGCTTTGTAAATTCTGTGTGTGCGTCTTGCAGAGGGCAGAGAGAGTAAAGCTTTCCATATGCCGATCAGAGTCATCGCCAATGAAAAGAGCTGTGCTGGGCTCAGAGATGAGCACTACAAGGGTAAGGGGAAAAGGAAATATTTTGGGTACCTGTTGAAAGGAAATGAGTAATTCTTGACTAATTTAAACCATAACTATGTTATCATTTTGTGTTTGAGAAAGTGATTTCTTCATACTATTTGATGAGATTGAGGTAAAGTTCATAGCCATTCATAACAGTTTGCTTTGGGGAGAGGCTCAGTGAGGATCCATGTAGGAGAAACATACAGATTGATGGACAGCGAATAACACATGGACTTTAGAGTAATATATCAGAATCACGGAAAAGAAATTGGCTTTTATGGTGGTGTGTGTGAATCTCGGCCATGTGTATGTATCTTAACTTAGCCTTCAAAGTCCATACTATAGCTATCAACTTACCATAAAGAAGCACTCAGTGCCACCTACTGTTTATATCACTAAATTTGCGTGTGTGTATGAGGTTGGATGAGGTAATGATGGCTTTATTGGTTTTCAAATTTTTATCATGTGCAGTCCTCATCAATATAGCAAACACTTCTTCATGAATGTGTCCTTCCTGAGAACAGCAGTAGTGATGTATCTGCAGGAAGATGTTTGTGTAGCCCTTTCTCTGTGTTCTTAAAGACAGATAGGAAGACACCCATACACACTGCCACAGAGATCTCTGCTACTCAGCTACTGGTCCTAACAGTACATTAACTCCACATGTTTTTCATTAATTTAACACTAATGTTGATTATTTATTATATTAATATAATTATTATAGCACAAATTGGTCATACTCATGTTGCTCATCAGAGCTGATTCCAAGACATGGTCAATATTCCCTTGTTCATCTGAATTTTCACATTTACATGAGCTTTCAGGAACCTACTAAACAAAATAAATTTTTGCCTGATCCTTGCTGCCTCAGGGTAAACAAACTATCTTGATTAAATTCCAAATGCATTCTTCTTGCAGCCAAATATTGCCCTAAATTTCATAAACGTTTACGTAATAAAATATTTGCTCAATAAATATTAAATATCTATTGAACAAATTCATGTAGATTTTGAAAATTAAGTAAAAAAATTAAGGAGCCGTGTTCCTTATGCAAAAATTGTACACAGATGTCTCATACATTTGGAAAATTACTGTATTTTGGCATATTAAAATATGTGGCAGTGGGTATTTAAAGAGACATTATTGGTAGCGCCTCTGTAATGATGGCGATAAATTAGCATAATTTTAATATCTGCAGATGCAAAAATTGCATTGGCTTATCACACAAATATTGAGTTTCATTACTTTTCTATAAAATAATACATAATTAGGACTGTGTAATCTCATCACTCTGAGTGTAGTTAAGCCTGTGTGACTGTAAGAAAGCAAATTATTTAGTTTTTGCCAAGTTGCTATGTTTTTAGTAATAAATTCACTGTAGTAATATGGCTAGTGCTGTAGGAGATAGGATATTTAAAATTTGCCAAGCATATTTTTAAATTCAGAAATCCAGTCCAGAAATGTTCCTTTAGCCTGTTTCTTGCCTTTAATCCCTGTCCTGTTTTTACAAGCACGTTTTCTGCAGTACAGTGTAAGTAATCAAATTCACCCACTGAATGCAACAGACTGAATTATTTTATTCTTAACAAATAAGAACAAGAAAATAAATATGTATGTATTTGTGTGTGTGTCTCTCTCTCTCTTTCTCTGTGTGTATGTGTAGGAGTCTAGTAATGTAGGAGAGCATCTGTCACACACGCAGGACTACTCTAACATCCACGAGACCTTTCAGACACTTTATTCGCATGATTCAGCCATCTCAAATTACAATATCCAGGAGTTTAAGGTTGAGACTGAGCGATTAAACAGGTTCAGGACACACACACACACACACACACACAGATAGGAAGACACACACACACACACACACACACACACACACACACACACACACACACACACACACACACACCACCACCACCACCACCACCACCACCACCACCACGATCAGCTTCGGGGTAGACCCAGACCAAAATAATAAACAAAAGGGTATCTGTATTTTAGTAGCTAGATTATCTGCAAACAAAAGACAAACTAAAATACAGGTGCTTTCCCAAATCAAAAACAGTTAAATTCTCTCTTCCCATAATAAATGGTAGCCACACCCCTACTTCGGGTGAGTGCACAAACATACACTGAAATTGTTTACAAATATATACCGTACAAAGAGCCAAGCAACCAAACCAAAGAGGCAAAGCAATAATCAAAGTCAATGGGAGGCAAAACGTCAAAAGTAGGAATCAAATATCAAAACACCAAAATCACAATCCAAAAATAATCTCTCTCCAACACAACCAACACATCGCCTACACGCCTCCTCTTTTAGTGATGGATCATTCATGAACGATTCGTTCTTTTTGAACAAATCTTTACAAATCTGACTCAGAAGAACGAGTAACCTCTGAGAGTGATTCATTCATTTTCTACTGGGCGCGCATGTGCAAAGCATCGAAAAACCTCATGTGACTCCCATAGACGCTATGCATTGCAGTACAGAGGAAACAGAATTGAACGGTTCACAATGAGTCTTCAAGTCCTAGCTGGTCGTTCTTTTATCACGTGACTCCCTTAGACGATATGCAGTGCAATAGATTCAAAAGAACAAACGACTCAGACTAGAAGATAGGAGAGGTGAGCTGCTCATTCTGTTTATCATAATATGCCTTAAACTGCATTGTAATATTTTCATTAATGGAACTACAGCCAAAAATTGTGTATGTAGATGTATTGGTGGTCTGTTTATTGAAAATAAACAGACCACATTTTATTTTATTTCTGATCAAAAGAACGAAATTAACTAAATAACTAACCAAAAAAAAAAAGATTAGTTCATTTTGATGAACGAGATTCAAAGAACCGAGTCACTAAAATGAGTTCCATCACCATTCTCTTTCCTGCGTCTCTGTCCGGTTTATATATGGTCGCGCTGATTGATGACGTCACTCTCAGGGCAGAAGCGACCGTTTGTAAAGGTAAATGACGATGTAGGGACAGTCAGAAAACATGGAGTGGAGTCTCGATCGGCGCATGACCAGGACACAATACACACATGTGAGCGCAACAAAGCATATATACAAAGCATAATATTTTTATTGTTTTTCATTTTCTTTTTTTACTCAGTAGCGAATATGATTTAAAATGTAGCGAAGTACAATACTTCAAAGAAAACATACTTAAGTAAAAGTAAAATTACAGATTTTAAAAACTACTTAAAAATGTAGAAGTACACAAAAAAAAAACTACTCAATCACAGTAGCGCGAGTAAATGTTTCTCATATTTGAATCTTCCAAGGTCAATGGACCCTCTCAGAACTAACCTCACCTGGATGACCCTCCCCCAGTCCATGAGAGACCTGATCTGGTCAGGGTTGAGGCCACTTCTAGTGTTTAGGCTGCTGTTTAACCTACTGTTATGGCATCTGTGGTGGGGATGCTGGTGAAGAGTGATGTAACATCAGTGGAAACCATGGTGTCCTCTGCATCCAGTTTCAGGTCCCTGATCTTTGAAACAAAATCTTCTGAATTATGGGTGGTCCGTTTGTCCATCTACTGGCGCCATAATAGTTGCAAGGTACTTCTCAATGTTGTATGTTAATATTGTATTACTATTGGGCTGAGCGGTGGTAGGTCATCCTGTCAACAGCGTAGTACCTTCACATGTGTTTTTAATAATCTTATCACATTTTTTCTTATAAATGCTTGAGAGGTCGTTTTTCAGTTTTTCATAGGTGTGATAGTCCTCTAGAAGTTCTGTGACTTTGCTATGGTAATTTGCAGTAGTCAAGACAACAGTGCATCTTCCTTTATCTGCAAGCAGGATGGTGATGATTTTGTCTCTGTTGGGAGGATTTTTTGACCTTGGAGTATTGAAATATGAGAAACATTCCCTCAACTTCCCTCAGACTGGAGAAGCTACTTGAATGAGTAGTGAAACATTTCTTCCTTCAAGAAAGAAGGCCATTTGACATTATTACATTTCCAGACACTGAAGGAGAAGGTGTGTCCAAACTTTGACTGGTAGTGTATTTTAAAAATATAGGTGCCCTTGCACAGTGCAGTATATATTAAAGTTTGGGGCTTTTAAACAGGGTGGCCAATCTGAGTGCATGAAACATTAACAATGAGAAGGATTTCCTGCTTTGAGATGCTTAGTTAATTCGGGCACTAGAGTCATAATTGATTAGGAGTTGAAAGGAAATTGCATTCAGGCAGAGACGTGCGCAGGGGAGAGGCATTTTGGTAATATTGAATGACACAGACCTCAAACCTGGTTTGCCTTTCCAGGACGATACAATTACTTTGTCATTTTTCTTTAAATTGAGGCATGATATGAGATCTTTGATTGTGCTTGACAGAGGAGAGCGCTATCTTGTGTGAGCTCACAAATGCCCCTGATTGGCTGTAGAGCCTTAATTAATGTGAGAGCACAAAGTACCTCTCATCCCTCCTGTCTGAGAGAGCTCAGACAATCAGCTCTCTCTAGGCCTCTGGCTGCGAGAGCTTATAGCATCATCCAAAAATCAAACTCGTGATCTCCGGAAGATAGGGCAAGCACTTTAGTTAGGTTCTATTTAAGTGATTACTGTCAGATCTGTTGAATCAAGAAATTGATTGTGGCTGAGATGTGGCAAGTGAAATTTAACTCCGCTTTCCAAAATATTTGTCTAATGACAGTTCATTCATGATTTATCAAGGGACAGCTTTTTTCCCTTAATAAATGAAATCATTTAAAAAATTGCATTTTTTTTTACTTGGGTTAGCATTGTGTACTATTAAAGTTAGTTTTACAAGCTCATCTTTTAATTGTGACAAATATGTAAAACAAGAAAAAAAATAGGAAGGGGAAAATACTTTTTCATGGCAGTGTGTGCATGGCAAGAGGTAACCACATACAGGGGTTGGACAATGAAACTGAAACACCAGGTTTTGGACCACAATAATTAATTAGTATGGTGTAGGGCCTCATTTTGTGGCCAATGCGGCATCAATTCGTCGTGGGAATGACAAATACATGTCCTGCACAGTGGCCAGAGGGATTTTGAGCCATTCTTTTTGTAGAATAGTGACCAGGTCAGTACGAGATGCTGGTGAAGGAAAATGTTTCCTGACTTGCTTCTCCAAAACACCCCAAAGTGGCTCAATAATATTTAGATCTGGTGACTGTGCAGGGCAAGGGAGATGTTCATGTTCATCAAACTACAGTCACCAGTCTTGCTGTGCGTATTGGTGCATTATTATTCTATTGCAGCCCAAACTATCACTTATCGACCCCCATGCTTCAATCTGGGCATGCAACAGTCTGGGTGGTACATTTCTTTGGGGCTTCTCCACACCGTAACTAACAATGAAGGTGGACTCATCAGAGAAAAATACATGTTTCACATTGTCCACAGCCCGGCCATGTACATTGACCCTGTGGAGCTTCCGAGGAACAGTTTTGGTGAAAACAGGAGAGTTGTAGATTTAATTCTGCAGCGAATTGGGCAGCTGTGGTTTTATGTTTTTTGGATGCAATTCGGATGTGGTTCGTCCTTCTTAGTGGTACTGTATGCTGACATTACTCTGGATACCGTGGTTCTTGATACATCACAGAGACTTGCTGTCTTGTTCACAGACACGCCAGTGAGACGTGCACCATCAATGAAATCCTCTTTCGAACTCTGATATGTCACCCATAATGTTGTGTGCATTGCAATATTTTAAGCAGAACTGTGCTATTGCTCTGCTAATTAAACCTTCACACTCTGCTCTTACTGGTGGAATGTGCAATCAATGAAGATTGGCCACCAGGCTGGTCAAATTTAGCCATGGAACCTCCAACACTAAATTGGCCAGTGTTTTAGTTTCATTGTCCAACCCCTGTACCAGTAACATGTTTTGATTGTAACTTGCCTAAGTAAAAATGCTAGAAAACACGGACATCTATCTGGATACATTGATGTTAATGCATCTTATACCTGCCACTTATGTCATCTGACACCTTTGTTACCTAGGCAACCCAAATCCCACTGTTCAGCTTCCAAGCTAAAAAAACAAAAAAACATTTCATTTGAGATATGTTTTCTACAGCTAGTTATGAGAATGGTGATAATGTTTGATAATAAAGCAAGGGTTCACCATTCCACCATGTTTTAAATGGGATAATATAAAGAACACCACAAAGTTTCCCCCACTACTTTTACTACTTGGTCTTTACTGTAGCTTCCATCTGCTAAAGTCCTAAAATGGCTTTCATGCTAAAGTCACAATCCTATTCTCTGTACACTGAATATGAATTGAAGAATGTTTAACATTTCTTGATGTATTAGAAATAATGTTACAAGTAGAGATGATATCCTACTTTAATGCATGTTATGTTTAAAGTAGTGTTAGGTCTGGCTCTATTTGATCTTCCGATTAGAAGTCATCTAAAAAAATAAAAAAAGCTAAATCATATAATAAAAAATGCCTATGGGTCCAGACTTTTGGGCCTCTATGTATGTAAAGTACTGTGCAAAAGTCTTAAACCACCCCTCATTTTTTTACTTAACACAAAAATGTGAACCTACACAAAAGATATTAATAAGCCCATGTACCAACAGAGTGTGTAAAATACTGTTTTGTGAATTCTGGAATTTAAATAAACTGTTAACCATTTAACTTTGTTAGCCACTGTTTGTCTCTATTAATGTCATAAAAAAGTTAACCAGGAATTACTTAATGCGGTTTTCATACAAATAAGTTAAGCGATATAACACTCATCCATGAGCATTAGTTCAACTCTGAAGCCAAACTATAACTTACCAAGTATTAAAGCGGCCCTACTTCTTAACTGTTAAACACTTCAGGATTTTTATCCAGCTTTCGTTAACTAAGCGCTCACTCTACCGTGCAAAAGTCACTGCCAAAGTGGGGAAAATATAAACATGGTTATGAGCATTTAGCTCGCTAGCTCCTGTAAATCTAGCCTCATCTTGTGTCTCTTGTGGACTGCATCATGTTATATTCCAGTCACAGAAATAACTTCCAGATTAACTCTTACCCAAATAATAAATAAATGCTGATTCTATCTAAATCCAAACAATACACTGTCAGATTCTGAAGGCATTTTCAGAGAGAACGAACACTGTTCTTATAAGTTTCACAGGTAGTGCAGCTTCGGTAATAGCGCCATTAATAGTATTTTCAAAGCTTTAGTGTCTTTTTGAGGGAAAGAGGAGTGACATTGTGAGTTTGTGACACTGACAGTAAGCTGTATTATTACCCCAGACTTGGTAAACAGATTATTAAGTTATTTAAAGTTACAACTTGCCGCTGCTGGTGCTGCCAGTGACTTTCCAAACGACCAATAAAAAATAAACTGGGAAATTAACAGTAAATTATAAAAAGTCACCACTTACCCCGAATAAAGAGTCCATTAAACTGTCATCTTCACCTCCATAGTGCAGTTTTATAGTGTTAGTTCGGCGGTGGTGGGGTTGGTTGTGTAAAATGACATCAGCTAAATTGCTAAACAGCTAAATTGCTGACTTGTGTTAACGTGTTCTTGAGAACAAAGCACCAGATAAATGAATAAATAGATCTTGTAAGTGGCTACTACTGTAATTTACATGAACATATTTGTTTGACAAACAAACAAAACAAAATTTTATTTGTATAGAGCTTCATTTATACAATGCCAGGCAATGGAGCAAGTACAAGTTTCAAAATAATAGTATTTTTCAAATCCCATATGCTAGAAGGTTTAAATGGGTTTTGCCACCCTCACATTCTTTATAAATGATAATTATTCTCTAAATTGCTTTGAAACCAGACATACATGGACATACATGAACTGCACAAATCATTGTGTAAAAGCAAAAATAAACTTTAAATATGAGAAGAAATTGCATATATAGAATATTTCAATATACTGGTCAATGATAGTTTAAATTACAGGTTATTTTTGTCGCCAAAAATCTATTTCTCTCAATGGCATTTAAGTAGCAAAGCCCAGTGTAATGCATGTATTATTTGTTGTTTGTCTCTGCAGTCGAATTGAGCACCTGAAGTCCCAGAATGATCTATTAACCATCACATTGGAGGAATGTAAGAGCAATGCAGAGAGGATGAGCATGTTGTTGGGGAAATATGAGTCCAGTGCTACTGCTCTGCATCTCGCTTTGTATTATAGGTATGAATACACACAGTCATAACCAAACTTCTGCCAAACAAAATCAGAACAAAAGGTCAGATGTAGAGGATAATCTTTGACTAAGGGAGATGCCATAGGTAACAGCTATGTTAAAACCTAATGCTAATTAATAGTTAATGCTAGTTGTGCATGAAAATTAATTTTAAGAGATAGGCACACCAATCATCTATTAACTCAAAATGTAGTCAAATATTGTGTTGTCTTCAAGATCTTGTGAAAAGTCTGTTTCTGTCTGTTGTTTAAGTATTGGTTTTGATTTAGTGGCAACATACAAAAACCATAATGTGTGCCCAATAGTGTGTTTGCTTGGTGTTTATTTTCAATGTAATATTGGTTTTCAATGCAATCTAGGTGGTTGTGAGTTTCAGAAGCCAACACGGTCAAAATAATAAACAAACATTCCTTCCAACTAATCCCAAAGTGATTTGACTAACCCTTCCAAATAAAATAAACAAAATAAATCTCTCTTCCCTTACTCCCAAGCTAGTCAAAACCAAGAGAAAATGGTATAAAGCAAATGTTGCAGATTAACTGCTAAATTATGCACAATTTCTGTTTACAAATACAATTTAAGCAAGTTTGAAAGGCAAAACAGAACAAAAAATATATACATCCACAGAATATCTAAGATAGCAGGTCAAATTCAAAGGGGAAATCATGAACATAATAGCAAGCAGAGGGTCATACAAGGTGTATCTAAATAACGAATCAACAATAAACACAACAAAGCAAAGGCACAGATCTCCAGCAATGGATGAAATTACATACATCCCACCACTGGCAGAGGCACAATCATGGCACACAATACTGCTAAACATCCTCAAAATGTGAATGTCATGTTCATGACACTGACCAGAATTTCATGGAGATGAAGATTATTTTTAAGATGGCGCCGGTGAGGCCCGCTGCCGTTGCGAACTTTCAGTACCTTAAAATTGGCAAAAGAATTCACCATTGAGTGCATTAAGTATGTTATAGATACTCCTATTCTCTTGATACTCTTATCTTCTATTAGTTTACAATGTACTTACAATTCGAAGTTTTCAAGCTGGCTGAATGAGATCCTGAGGGAGAACAAAGGACATGAACCGAAGTGGTGGCCCCGGGGGAAATGAGTCGGCATCAGGAACAGGCTGAGATCCCGTGCACACCGCACACCTCTGCTTAGCATCCTGCTTGCCAATGTCCACTCACTGGAGAACAAGCTTGACGACCTCAGGGCCAGGGTAAAGTTCCAGAGAGACATCTCCTCTGCTTCACCAAGACATGGCTGAACACAGCGGTACCGGACAACGCCATCTAGCCAGCCGAGTTTTTCTTGGTTCACCGCATGGACAGGACACTAGAATCCAGAAAGTCAAGAAGAGGTGGTGTGTGCTTAATGGTGAACAACAGCTTATGCAAGCGTTGTTCCACTCACATGCTCCTGCACACCCAACCTGTATCTATTGACCATCTAATATTGTCCTTTTTACCTTCCTCTGAAGTTTACATTGGTCATAATCAGCACCGTTTATACTCCACCAAAAGCGGATACGGACACTGCCTTATGCGAGCTGCATGAGGCACTCACACAGCACTAAACACAACACCGGGAGGCTGCCAATCTTTTATCAGCATATCACCTGCCTGACCAGGGGTTAAAGCACATTCAACCACTGTTACGCTATAACCAAAGATGGCTACAAGGCACAATCTTGCTCACCGTTTTTGGAAATCCAACCACGCCGCCATCTTCCTCATATATACAGTCTTATGCAAAAGTTTAGGCACCCCTTGATAAATAACAGTTCCCTTTCAAAAGCTGCACTCGATGCTGCATGAAAACACTATGGGAACATCTCTTTGTTCTCCGTTTGTGAAGCCTGTGTGCATCAAATACGCCAAATACGTCCTCAGATCTTTTTGTCTTCAGGACCGCTTTGTGTTTGCATGTGTGTGTGTGCAAGCGGATAACGATAGGGAAAGGAAAATAACAGCATTAACTCAGCAATATGGCGGAGTTGGTTAAGAGATGCGTGCCTCCATGTGATAGATCTCTTTCGGAGGGCGATCTCCACGAATTTTGTTTTGAGTGCTTGGGGGAAGAACACGCTTGCCTTGTGCTTCTGGGAGACTGTGAGTATTGCGATCTTCTCCCTATTAAGGTGCTTCGCGCGCTGCTTGCTTTCTTTAAAGAGAAACCACAAGCCGCGGCACATTCCTGGGGCTCGCGTGTTGATCTGGCAGGCGCGCACGAGACGGAATTCGCCCTTTCTCTCGCACTCTCTCCGAATCAGGAAGTTTTAGTGTCTGCTTCTCAAGCACGCTCCGGCAATTCTTTTTTTGCGTTTGAGGAATTATTGGAAGTTATAACGCGTGTAGTCGAGCGTTTGCATATTGACTGGCCGCAGAAGCGAGATTCCCCCAAGCGCTCAAAATTAGACGACAGGTTTCTGTCGGGTGGCCGGGGGGAGGGGCCTCAACGTCTCTCTCTCCCCTTCTTTGGTACTCATCGCGTGTTTTTGTGCCTTCGACTTATTCGAATATTGTTGATGCGAAAGTGCGCAGTTATATGATGATGCCCCATATAGAAGAGATTCTTGGGAAGCATAGAAGATAGAAGATCTCTCTATTAGGACATCATGCTCCCTGAAAAAGCCCACACTCCCCTCCAAGCCATGTAGATTCACATCTGTCTTGGTGGGGAAAGCTTTTCAGGCAGCAGGTCAGGCTGGTGCTTCACTGCACACCATGGCGGCTTTACAGGCCTACCAGGCTGACCTGCTGAAGGACCTGAGCACCGGCGGGGCTATTGATGAGAGGGTGTTTACAGAGCTACGCCGAGCCACAGATCTGTCTCTCCGTGCAACCAAGCAGACGGCCCGTGCTTTTGGCCATTCTATGGTTGCCATGGTATCCATGGAGAGGCATCTGTGGCTGAACCTCACGGGCATCAAGGATAGGGATCCTGCTGTCCTCCTTGATGCCCCTGTCTCGCCTTCCGGCCTTTTTGGCGACGCTGTTAATTCAGTCACCACTAGGTTTCGGGAGGTGATATTATACGAACAGGCCTTTGGGAGGTTTCTTCTCCGTTGTGCTCAGGAGTCGGGACCGTCGGCCACCCGGTCCTGACCAGGTCTGGCCCCTATTAGGCGTGAGGTGCAGAAGGAGAGTGTGACCAGCCACGCACCCCCCTCGTAAAGACTGGGGTGGGGCTCGCCGCTCTTCTCAATCTGCCTTAAAAAGACCAGACTTGAGGAGCTTCCTCCCTACAAAGAGGAAGTCCTGAGGCTTGTGCGCCCAGGGCCGTGGGTGTGTCTTCCCCAGGGAGGGGCGACTGGATTTCCTTCACAGAATAGGGTCCCCTCCTTGGCACTCCCAGGAGGCCGGTGTTCAAACCCCGCCACCACTGGTGTTTTGGAGCGCATCAGTCTCCAACGAAATGTTGGGTGTTCGGTCACCTCCTGCCACACTTCAGGATACCGAACATCTAACACCCCCCCCCCCCATTCAGCCAAAGTGTCAAAACTCGTGCCCCTTTTGGAGAAGCTGGCAGCATGGAAACTACTGCCAGGCATATCTCCTTTGGTACAAAGGACTGTAGCCACAGGCTACAGGATTCAGTTTGCACATCGTCCTCCGCGTTTCAACGGTGTGGTCTCCACTTTCGTGAAACTGAAACGAGCACATCTGCTGGCCCAGGAATTACAGACTTTGCTGGGCAAAGGGGCCATAGAACATGTTCCCCTCCCAGACAGAGAGTCGGGCTACTACAGTCGGTACTTCTTGGTTCCCAAGAGAGATGGGGGGTTACATCTGATTTTAGATCTTCACGGCTTGAACCACTATCTCAGGAAATTCAGATTCAAAATGTTGACTGTCAAAATGATTGTTTCTCAAATCCAACCAGAGGATTGGTTTGTGACAAACGACCTAAAGGAAGCATATTTCCATATAGAAATATTGCCACAACACAGCAAGTTCCTGAGGTTCACTTTTGGGGGTGAAGCTTCTCAGTATCGGGTCCTTCCATTTGGCCTAGCTCTGTCACCCCTCACATATACAAAATGCATGGATGTGGTCCTGGCTCCTTTATGACTCCAGGGCATCCGTATTTTGAATTACATAGACGACTGGCTGATTCTGGCTCTGTCTTAGGAGCTAGTGCTTCTAGTGCTGTCTCCTGCTCATGTTGAATCCATTCTCAACACCCTGAAGGAAATCAAGCTAGGCCAAAAGGTAACTGTTCATCACTTCCAAAGAACTCTAGACCTCATGGTAGCTGCGTCCACGGTGATACCTTTGGGCCTTCTGCCCATGAAAGCGTTTCAGTTGTGGCTAAGAGCCAGGGGATTTCATTCAAGGGCCAATCCCCAGAGGCTAATAAAGGTTACGCGCTGGGGGCGTCGTACCTTTTTATGTGGTTCAGACCCCCGTTTCTGACTTTGGGTCCAACTTTAGGTCCGTCTTGTCGTCGCAAGATACTAACGACAGACGCTTCCCTCATGGGCTGGGGTGCGGTCTTGGATGGCCCTACAGCACAAGAAAGCTGGAGAGGTCATCTTCTCGCATGGCACACCAATTGCATTGAAATGATGGCTCTGTTTCTGGCCCTGAAACACTTCCTCCAGCAGTTGAGAGGCTACCATGTCCTAGTGCGGGTGGACAACACCGCGGTAGTCTCGTACATAAATCGGCATTTGCCATGGGGGCCGCAACCCGGGGGCGGCCGCCACTAGACAGACGCTGTCACATTGGGTGAGAGATGTTATTTCCCTAGCCTATGAGGCGCGTGGTCACACTTCGCCTCTGGAAATCAGGGCTCATTCGACCAGGGGGATGGCCTCATCAATTGCTCTTGCAAGAGGCGTCCCCTTGCAGCAGGTGTGTGATGCGGCAGGCTGGTCCTCTCCGCACATGTTTGTTAGATTTTATAGTCTGGATGTCAATGCTACTCCGGGCTCGCAGATCCTCGAGTCAGCATCCCAGAGATAGGTCTGAGACCTCCTTGGCTATTGTGCGCACACGCTACACAACCTAGGGGTCCAGACACTTGCAGTGCGGCGGCGTTGGTATTCTCGTTCCCATAGCGTTTTCACGCAGCATCGAGTGTAGCTTTTGAAAGGGAACGTCTCGGGTTACTTAGCTATAAGCCTGTTCCCTGATAAAGCGGGAACGAGATGCTGAGCTTCAATGCTGCACTGCTGGCATGCCTGGACGTCTTTTCAGACAAAATTGACCTGAGGATGTGTCCGGTTTACTCCTTTATAACCTGCAGGTGCACTTTATCGGATGACGTCACCTGACTGAGGTTATAAGCCAAAATATTTTCACGCAGCATCTCGTTCCCGCTTTATCAAGGAACAGGGTTACAGCTAAGTAACCCAAGACGATTTTGGTGATTCTTTTTTTTTTATTATTGAAAAGATGTTAACACAGCCTCTCTTGGAAATGGAAAAAATGCACAATATTTTCAGCAAACATTGGTGCATAGTTACTGTTTATGTCATAAATTGAACAAAGATAAAAAATAAAAACATGACACAAGGGAATTTCCTCAATCCCCGAAACATACACATTAGTAAACATAAGCGCGATTATAGCAGAGGTACCAGAGGGCGAAGACGAGAGAGGAATCCAAGGAACATTCATATCGTGTAACACTATGTATGTGACGAATAAAATTTGAATGTGTTTTGAATTTGAGTCATCCACTACATTTTCATACCTTGACCTATGCTGAATGTTCAGCTAAAACATTACAAAATTAAACACCACCCCATGAGAGACAATGATTGCTGTTTGTCATGTGATGTAACACAAACTTATATAATTCTTTTGATTGTGTAAAGCTGCTTTGCGACAATGTGAATTGTTAAAAGTGCTATACAAATAAATAAATATTTTTTTTGTAAAAACACTGACAGATTAGGATCTGTAAAAATAGTAAAACAATCAGAGGTAGAACAAATATAAGCTTCAAAATGCTGGAGAACAGGATGACCTATGCCTAAAGTGCATTCCTGGATCAAGGCAGCGCTGACACCAGTATCACTACTGGCGTTCACCTTTGAGGTTGAAACGTTTCTTACAATCTGGTGCAAAAAGAACAGGTGCACTACATAAAACAACTTAACAGTGTCAAAGGCAGCTTTACAACTAACAGAATAAGAATTAAGCTACAGAGAGGCAACATAACATCTTAAAAATTCATAAACAAACTTCAGTAATAACTAGCCACCACTAGAACACATATAAGCTCCCTTTATGTCTTGACTCATCCAGTGGGTGGATGGTACCTTGTCCTCCTCATTTGCATTGGTAAATAACTTGGACATGACCAAATTATTATTATTTCACATGGTTTGAAGACATTTGATTCTCAGTTTCCTCAGACCTCAGGCCTATCATGCACTAGATCCCCTGTAGTTTGCCTACTAGGAGTAGTTTGGCATTGACAATACCACCATGTACCTGCTCCATCATTCCTACTCCCACCTCAACAAAAGAAAGGGTGCTGTTAGGATCATGTTCTTTGATTTTTCCAGTGCTTTCAATGACCATCCAGCCCCTCCTGGTAAGAGACAAACTGACTAATATGCAGGTGGACTCATACTTTGTGACCTGTGTTTTAGACTACCTCACCAGAAGACACAGTATGTAAGGATGAGAGACTGCACCTCTGAGATCATGGTCAGCAGCACAGGAGGTCCTCAGTGCCCTTATCTGTTTCCTTGTATACTTCTGACTACAAGTATAGCTCATGCCACATGTAAAAGTTATCTGAAGACACTGTCATTGTAGGTTGTATCAGTAATGGACAGGAGTTGGAGTACAGGAGCCCTTTGGAGGATTTTGTGACCTGGTGCTGGTAATATCATCTCCAGCTGAACACCTCTGAGACCAAGGAGACGGTGATGGATTATCGTTGGACTGGGGCCATACTATCACCCGTCACCATTAAGGGAGTTAATGTCTAGGAAGTGAGGACGAATAAATACATAGGGCTACTGCTGAACAACAAACTGGGCTGGCCAGCAAACGCAGAACATGCATATAGAAAAAGTCAGAGTCAGATGTTCTTTCTGAGGAAACTGCAAAAAGCTCTTACAAATGTTCTACCAAAAATGTTGGCCAGTATTGTCTTCTAATGTTGTAATATGTTGGGGAAAGAACCTCAAAAGCAGGAATGCCACATGATTGAACAAGGTGGTTAGGAGAGCAGAATCTGTGGTTGTCTTTAAACTAATTGGAGCTGGTGCTGGAAAAGGTGACCTTGAACAAAGTGCTGTCCACCAGAACCCCAGGCACCAACTGTATGGAATTTTTTTAAAGCAGTTTCTACAATGTTTAATCTATATTGATCTTCTTTATCTCATTATTGCTGTCACTTTTCTTTGTATATTGTATATTCTACTTCTATTCTTTTCTATTAGTCATTCAGTTTAAGCATAGTTTAACAATCTTGCTAATGCAACTACATCTCTATTGTATTACTATCCTTGCTACTAAATGGTTGTAAGATTCAAGATTCAAAGAACTTTATTAGTACCAGAGGGAAATTGCTTATTCCTGGTTACAGTTGCTCACCCATGTTATCAAGCAGAAAGGAAAAGTAAGAAAAGTAAAAAAATATATATATATATATATTATTTTTTTTTGTTGATAAAAATACAATAAAATATAAAGAGTTCTCAAACAGTAAGTACCATATTACACACTAAGTTAATACAAGAGCAGTTGTAAATATTCTCTGGTCAGCGAAAACACTGTATAACATGTGAGAAGGATTGTTCAAAATGGATTGTGCTTTGGACAAAATCCTCATCTTCGCTACTACATCCACATAGTCAAGCTCCATGCCTAGCACAGATCCAGTCTTTTTAATTGCCTTGTCCAGTCTGTTCCTGTCAGATACCTTTATGTTATAGCCCCAACAGACCACTGCGTAAAATATGACACTCGCCATGACAGTTTCATAAAACATCCATAGAATGGTATTACAGACGTTAAAAGACCTGAGCCGTCGAAAAAAGTACATCCGGCTCTGTCCTTTCTTGTAGAGTACCGTTGTGTTGAGTGACCAGTCGAGTTTGTTATCAAGATGAACTCCCAGATATTTGAATTCTGAGACCATGACCACTATATCTCCCTTGACACAGCAGGACATAGGAGTTACAGGAGTCTTGCTTCACCTAAAGTCCACCACCATCTCCTTTGTTTTCCTGATGTTGAGTTGTAGATGATTACGCTTACAACAAAAATGAAGTCGTCTACTACAGACAGGTACTCAGAGGTGTCACCATTCTTTATACATCCAACAACCACAGAGAACTTCTGTAGATGGTATGACTGAGTTATACCTAAAGTCAGATGTACAGTATGAAGGGTGAAAAGAAATGGAGACAGTACAGTCCCCTGGGGAGTTCCGGTGTTGCAAATCACAGTCTCGGGCACACAAGTATGTAGTCGGAAATACTGGGGACGGCAGGTCAGACAGTCTATAATCCAGGAAACCAAGCGGGTGTCAATGTTTATGTTCATAAATTTCTCCACCAGTACTCCAGGTTGGATGGTTGTTGAAGGCACTGGAGAAGTCAAAGAACGTCATTCTTACGATGGTCCCAGGCTTGTCGAGATAAGAGTAGGTTCGATGGAGCAGGTGTATTATGGCGTCCTCTACTCCCATTAAAGGCTGATAGGCAAGCTGAAGAGGGTCCAGAGAAGACTTCACCAGGGGACGAAGTATATCCAGGTTCAGTCTCTAAAACACTTTCATAATGTGCGATGTCAAAGCAACAGGCCTGTAGTCGTTCTGGGCACATGGACGTGGTATTTTGAGGACTGGTACAATGCATGATATTTTCCACAAGGCAGGATCCTTCTCTAGAGACAGACTTAGGCTAAAGAGGTACTAGAGGACACCACAGAGTTGGGGAGCACAAGATTTCAGGACCCTAGGGTTGATCTTGTCCGGACATACAGATTTTGTAGGGCTGAGCTTGCTCAGGCTATGTTTGACCTGATCCACCGAGATATTGATTGCTGGGAGTGCAGCAGTAGTGACTGTTTTCTGTGTAGCAGAGGACAAGAGAGCAGAAAGTGTGGATTGTGGCTGAAGCCAGGAGAAGTGTGAGACATAGGGACATCAAATGTATTAAAGAAGGGTTGAGGTCGTTTGCACGTTCCACATTCCCCTCAATAGCCTGGCTGCCTGTCTTATAGCCAGTGATGCTCCTCATGCCCCTCCACACCCCTCTCATGTTGTTCTGTTTCAAACTTTGTTCCAGTTTTTTCCTGTATGACTCTTTCCCCTCTTTGATTTTGCCAGTAAGCATTCTTTGAGCCTTTTTTGCTGCTTCCTTGTCACCAGACCTAAAAGCACTTTTTTTTAACATTTAAACACGCTTTGAAAGTCATTGGTGACCCAGAGTTTGTAGTTGGGGAAGAAGTGAATATTTCTTATCAGTAAACAGGTGTCAATACAGAAGTTAATGTATTCCGTGATGCAGTCTGTCATTCCATCAATGTCCTCTCCATGTAAACACTCCTGTAATGTAGCAGTAGCTCTGGGAGCAACCGCACCAAGCTGCTGCACGCTCACGCATGTGCACAAAACAAATTCTATCACAAAATAATTCTATCTATCTATCTATCTATCTATCTATCTGAATACAGATATGATTGTGATCAGCTGTGGTCATTTTGATTAGTAGAGCATGAAAAGCTGGAGCATTCTCTGGTCGTACAACTGAAGCAAACAATCAACTATGGCTTTATCTCTGCCTAGAAGCACAGTGAAATCTATTACAGTGGAACCTTGGATTGCGAGTAATGCGGTTTGCGAGTGTTCCGCAAGACGAGCAAAGATTTTTAATAAATTTTGACTTGAAAAACGAGCAAGTCTTGGTTTACGAGTGCAGAGTATCATGTATCACGCATGCGCTTCTTGTTTTGACACCAACCGTCACGTGATCACAACTGAACCAATGATTTTTCTCTCTTGCGCTGCGGAATTGTGCATAATCATTTCCCCTGCTGGGTCTTATTGCTTGTCTCTTACTAGTATAATCAACGTCTCTCTCTCTGTTTCAGCTTGTTGTTAGTTCTGGGTGCGCGCACATAATCACGACGCACACACTCTCTCTCTCTCTCGCCTTTACACCCCCACCCCTCCGGTATAATCAACATTTCCCTCTCTGTTTCAGCGTGTCGTTCATCATATGTGTGCTCGTGTTTGTTCAATTTATGATAATAAAGTAACTATGCAATTTAAAAAATCACCAAAATCTGTTATTTATCAAGGGGTGCCAAAACTTTTGCATAAGACTGTATAACTTGAAATAAAAGTTTAAACTATCTGTTTTCTTCATTTAAATTTAACTCCAATATGCTATATTTTAGTCAGCTAAATCATTAGCTGTTTGTTCGTTATTGCAGTGAGCAGTGTATTGAGGCCTATGATCTACTGCTGGCTCTGGCAGAAAAGGAGCAGTTACTGGTGCTAGATCAATATAGAGTTGCAAGAGTCAGCGCTGTAGGTAAGTATAAATAGGGTGTATTACACATACATAAATTAATAAATAAATTTTGTTTAAAGCAGATTGATTAATATGCAGTGACTTGACATGCTTATTCAAAGACCAGCATAAAGTGTCTGACTTGCATTACTTGTCTGAGGAGTTAGATAAAACAAAAAGTTAATAGTTTGACCATAATTAACATTATTACATATGGAGGACACAACATGGACCCAAGTGTTGGATTCAAGGAAAAAAAAGATAAAGTACTTTCAATATTGTTCTCTTTTTTGAGATTTAAGTAAGTAGAAGAAAATTAGAGGCACAGTAATTCATAAATGTATATTCATAAAATATGCCACATTTATGTACCTTCTAGGTGAAAAGGGCAGTGAGCAGAGCATCTCTCAGATGCTGCTGCAAGCTCATGACTGCAGGAAGACTGCAGAGAATGCAGCTAAAGATTTGTTATTTCGACTGGATAGCAGCTGTGGAGAATTTTTTACTGTTGCTGACTGCAAAATGCAACCATTGGAGAGCCTGTCTTCTAACAGTCACACCAGGTATAGCTGTATTTTATATAAAAAATCTAAAAAATCTAAATCTTTATTTGAATCTTTGAGTATACAGCAATGCAGGAAACTTGTAGCAGGATACATGTGCACAGTTACATCACCTCATACTATGATGAAATAATTTTCCTTTTGACATATGATTACTATATACAGTGAGGTCAATAAGTATTTGATCACCCTATGATTTTGCAAGTTCTCTTACTTAGAAATCATGGAGGGGTCTACAATTTTCAGCATAGGTGCATTTCAACTATGAGAGACAGAATCTAAAAAGAAAAATCCGGAAATCACATTGTATGATTTTTTAACAATTTATTTGTGAATTACTGTGTCAAATAAGTATTTGATCACTTGCTTATCAGCCAGATTTCTGACCCTCAAAGACCTGTTATTTTGCTTTTAAATAGTCCAGCTACACTCTGCTCATGATTCAAAATCGTTAGCTGTCATAAAGACACCTGTGCACCCCACAATCAGCCAAAGTCTAAGTAGCAACATGGGCAAAACCAAAGAGCTGTCAAAAGACACAAGAGACAAAATCACAAAGCTGGAAAGTGCTACGGGGCAATTTCCAAGTAGCTTGGTGAAAAAAGAACAAAAAAAAACGTCAAGGCAACTTGCTGCACAGTTTTTTTGAGTTAACTCCACTTTTAACCCAAATTGTTGAATTAACTCAAAAAAGCTGTGCAGCAAGTTGCCTTGACATTTTGAGTTAAGTTAACTTGTTGTTGACTTAAGTAAATTTACTGAGTATGGTCTCCCAACTTATATTGTTTTGTTAAGTTAGAAGTGTTTTGATAGTTTCAAAGACCTATTAATTTAATAAATGTGAACTTGTCACATGTTTTGGGTTTAAAATATGTGTTTAGATTTACTGAAGCAGGTTTTTTTTAATTAACATTTAATACAATGTAATGAAAAAAGCTGTAACTGCATGCTTGAAAGTTTCTTCCAAATTTTATTTTAAACCAAAAGGAACACACCACAACCACATTCCTTGACTTTCAAATAAACGTAAACTAAAAGAAAAAAAAAACATTTATGCCTTTTACAGTCTAAACTACACAAAAAAAAGAAAATAGTACAAAATAATAATAATAATTAATTTGAAGTCTGAAAACAGCTCACAAAAGCAAAGTCATAGCAGAAGTTAGGTCTTAAGGGATTGTACCCTTGCAGAGCAGTGAGTGCCCAATTCCATGAAGACCTTCTCAAACACCTCAAAAGTGTACTTCAGATTTTTTGGTACTGAAATCCAAGGCAAACAGGTCAAAGGCCAAACTGTTAAGCAACAGCAGATTGCAGATCTCGAGCATCTTGCAAGACAATCTCTTCCTGCAACACAAGAGTAAAGTTTATGACACTGGTCAAAGTCGTAGGGGAATCATCATCTTCAATCACAATAGGAACTCCCACTTTCATCCCCCTGGTCTGTCAGTCATCAGGAGTACTGTCCTAATGTAATAAAGAATACAAAAAAAATCACTTTTGACATCCATCTTTTCTATGTTGTTATATTTCTTTTTGTTCCATGAAAGTTTTGGATCCTACTAGATTAATGTAGACAAAATGTACAGAAAAAAAAACACCTCATAAATCCTTAAAATCAGTTTCTGAGCTATACAGGTTTGAGATGATCAGATAAAGTAAAATAAGAGCCGGAGTTCAAATGAATAAGAATTTAAATATCTTAATGATGTCAACAGAAACATTAACAGCCTTATTTTTGTCAAAGTGCCTGCAGAGAATCAATGCAACATACTCACCAGACATGTTCTGAATAGTGCAGATGATCCATCACGGATAAACACATCGAGATCTTCCAGGACAGTTTTCATTCAGTGAGTCATAATATTTGAAGTCTGAAAAAGGGCGCTAATGTTATGCATTGTCACTTTTGATAAACTTTCAGGTATTCATAACATTTTACATCAGGGAGACTCTAATTATGAGAGAAAGATTTAGAAATATGCAATACTGTTTGCATAGAAAAAAAGATGTTCAGGTTTATGCTCAAGTGTCTCCTAATCAAATTTTTCTATGTCCTGTTCTCTCAATTCTACATGGGCACAAGGTGAAGTCCCAGCTTCAGGTTCACTGTTCAGCTCAGGTTCTGTTTAATTTAAGAATTTTTCTGATTCCTTATGCATTAATCTGAAATATTTGATGGTGTTATTTTTGTTTTCTTGTTCTATGGCTGCTAAGGCTTGAATCTACATTTCTATATTGGGCAAAAAACGATCTCTCTATTTCTTATGTTTTCCAAGAGAAGAACTGTGGTTCAGAGCAGATCTAACTGAACTCGCACAAGTATGTTCATGAAGGCTACATTTATTTGATCAGAAATACAGTAAAAACAGGAATAATGTGAAATATTACAATTCAAAACAGCTTTTTTCCATTGGAATGTATTTAAATTGTTTTATTTATTGCTGTGATGTAAAGCTGTATTTTCTGCATCATTACTCCAGTCTTCAGTGTCACATGAGCCTCAGACTATTTCTTTAATTCATTCATAATGATCAAGAAATATATTTTTTTGTGTGTAAACAATAACTTCCCCCCCACCCAGGACTTAATGACAATATTAGACATTTTATAGGCTAACATTATTATTATTATTATTATTATTAAAATTGGCAAAAAAGCTATAACTCTCTATACAAAAATATTAAGAAATTTTCCCATGATCAGATCCTCATATTAGAGAGATTTCTGATGACCATGTGACACTAAAGACTTAAGTAATGGTGCAGAACATTCAGCCTAATGTCACAGCAATAAATTACAGTTTTAAGTACAGTACATTCCAGTAGACAACAGAAGTTTTTGAAGTCTAACATTATTTCACATTATTCCTGTTTTACTATTTCAAATAAATGTAGCATTGATTAACATAAAACTCTTTAAAAAATATTGCCGATCTCAAACTTTTGAATGTTAGTGCACATTGTTTTAAGAGCTAGTCTGACCAATTACAGGTTTGCAAGGAAATATTCAATAGTCTTTTTTACTTTTTTTCGTTACATTGAATGAAATTGTGTGTGTGTGGGGGGGGGGGGGGGTATGAATAGTCTTACATAAAAACGTAAACTAGAAAGGTTATAACAAGCATTATTTTTTTGCCCTAACTTCATACTTCATTCTTAAAATCTATAAAAAAAATACTGCATTGTAAATGTTTACTTACATGAAATGGCAAAGTTTGAGGTCTTTTGAGGAAGTCTGGAAATCCAGGAGGATATTGAGAGAATGTGTTCTGAAACGTTAAATGCAAAGATTATAAACACATTCGTGGCACAAATAATGCAAATTATAAATACGAAGTGTCGATGAGTTATTATGAATGTAACCCGACTTTCTAGACTTGTCTTACTCTTCTCCAGTCTTTTTGGCTGTGGGTAATAAGCGGCTACAGTTAAGTTTGCAATAACATTTTATTAATCCACACCGTGTCACACTCTCACCTGTCCCATGGGAAACCCCAGACAGGTAACTTGTTAGTTCCTCTTAACATAAGCAACGTAACCAGTAAATCAAATATCAGACATGCAGGAATATAGAGAAAATAATAATGTGCTGTAAATAATAATGAAATAATATTCAATTCTAAATTAAAACATAATTAAATATACTTCATAATATGCAACACCTGTAATAAATAACAAATAAATGTAGGTAACTTAAAATAATACAAAATATATTGTTTGTAGGAACTCAGGTTACAGGATGACTTGCATCTTTCTCACTGTCTCACGTTTAATAAACAACTGCACCAAGCTATATGTACTTCGCAAAGAGCGCCATGTAATAACGCTCATTTATGTTAAGACACTTTCTACAAAGGACTTCGATATAAATATATGCACTTACCAAAGTTTAAAAGAAGTTGTTCGTTGTTAGGTGGAGAAACGGGATACTAATCCAGATGATGTTCAAAATACCCGCTGCACCCAACATGCATGCGACAACTTCAGAAATGTGACAGCGCGCATGCGCCAACTTCCGAACCAACTTCTGTGCTTGTTAACTTGCATTAGAAAGTCTGTTCAGTAATTAAACCTTAGTCGACCCAGCGAGTTTTTAATGAACTTGTTTTCACTAGATCAGTCAGCTTTTTCATGTCTTATTGTCCAGATTACTAATAAATACACATTATGCCAAAATTTTGCTAGTTGGATTTTTTACAGTGTAGAGTATTAGGACCACCGGTCAACACATTCACAAACTATGGCTAATTTGGAAAGGCCAATTAACCTAATCTGCATGTTTTTGGACTGTTGGAGGAACCCAGGTACCACCGGAGTATGTCTCATGTCTCAAATACCACTTTTTGGTCAAACACACAGCTGATGCAGAGAGCCCTCCTCCCCCATGTCAAAGCTAGACCATGCTGGATAGTTTTCAACCATGTGAGAGGTTATTTTTACTGTCTGAGCATGTATTTCTTCATGTTTTTCTTGTTGTGCCTATGTGTATTTTCCACATATTTTTTTTAGGGAGAATCGTTTGTATTTCCAGGTTGGGTGGGCATCATCGGAGCACAGCTATTTTTAGGTCTCTCCAGAGAATGCTCTATTTGATTTAGATCTGGATTTGCTAATGGCTCTCCAGAACCCCCAGAGTTGTTCTGACCGAGTTGTTCATACCTATGTTTTCTTCCTGGTCTGCTTCGGGTCATCGTCTAGTTGAAATATAAACTGTCATCCTAGCCTGATATCCTAAACACTGTGGAGGTTTTCACTAATGAATGCTCTATATTTTTTAACATAATCTTTTCCATCATTCTGAGTAGTCTGTCAGTCCCAGCCACAGAGAAACATCCCCACAGCATAATGTTGCCACAATTGTGATTGATTGTAGGGATGGTATTAATAAGGTGATTAATACCTTACCAGTTAATATCTTAATAACAGTTTCTATGCATATGGTGGGGGGAATTGTGTCCAAATAATTGGAGGAGTTTGCTTCTCATGGTCTGAAAATCCTTCAGGTGCTTTTTAATAAACTTTTAGTTTTTTAGTGGGGAATTCTAAATATACAGTCGTGGCCAAAAGTTTAGAGAATTACATAAATATTGGGAATTGGAAAAGTTGCTGCTTAAGTTTTTATAATAGCAATTTGCATATACTTCAGAATGTCATGAAGAGTGATCAGATGAATTGCATAGTCCTTCTTTGCCATGAAAAAAAACTTTCCACTGCATTTCATTGCTGTCATTAAAGGACCTGCTGAGATCATTTCAGTAATCGTCTTGTTATCTCAGGTGAGAATGTTGACGAGCACAAGGCTGGAGATCATTAGTTCAGGCTGATTGGGTTAGAATGGCAGACTTGACATGTTAAAAGCAGGGTGATGCTTGAAATAATTATTCTTTCATTGTTAACCATGGTGACCTGCAAAGAAACGCGTGCAGCCATCATTGCGTATAAAAATGACTTCACAGGCAAGGATATTGTGGCCACTAAGATTGCACCTAAATCAACAATTTATAGGATCATCAGGAACTTCAAGGAAAGACGTTCAATTCTTGTTAAGAAGTGCCACCAGTGCAGAGCTTGCTCAGGAATGGCAGCAAGCAGGTGTGAGCGCATTTGCACGCACAGTGAGGCTAAGACTTTTGGAAGATGGCCTGGTGTCAAGAAGGGCAGCAAAGAAGCCACTTTTCTCCAAAAAAAATATCAGGGACAGATTGATCTTCTGCAAAAAGTATGGTGATTGGACTGCTGAGGACTGGGGCAAAGTCTATATATATTCAAAGTCTATATTCTCGGATGAAGCCTCTTTCCGATTGTTTGGGGCATCTGGAAAAAGGCGTGTCCGGAGAAGAAAAGGTGAGCGCTACCATCAGTCCTGTGTCATACCAACAGTAAAGCATCCTGAGACCATTCATGTGTGGGGTTGCTTCTCACCCAAGGGAGTGGGCTCACTCACAATTTTGCCCAAAAACACAGCCATGAATAAAGAATGGTACCAAAAACCCCTCCAACAGCAACGTCTTCCAACAATCCAACAGCAGTTTAGTGAAGAACAATGCATTTTCCAGCACGATGGAGCACTGTGCCATAAAGCAAAAGTGGTAACTAAGTGGCTCTGGGACCAAAACATTGAAATTTCGGGTCCATGGCCTGGAAACTCCCCAGATCTTAATCCCATTGAGAACTTGTGGTCAATCCTCAAGAGGCGGGTGGACAAACAAAAATCCACTAATTCTGACAAATTCCAAGAAGTGATTATGAAAGAATGGGTTGCTATCAGTCAGGATTTGGTCCAGAAGTTGATTGAGAGCAGCCCGGTCGAATTGCAGAGGTCCTGAAAAAGAAGGGCCAACACTTCATGACTCACTCTTTGCATAAATGTCATGTAATTGTCGATAAAAGCCTTTGAAACGTATGAAGTGCTTGTAATCACGGAAACAACTGAAACAAAGATCTAAAAGCAGTTTAGCAACAAACTTTGTGAAAACCAATGTTTGTGTCATTCTCAAAACTTTTGGCCACGACTGTATATATAAAATTATGCTTCTGACATTTTTTCCCAGTACAACCAGCACAACTAGCACTGACACAGACTTCTCTAAAGAAGATGAGCAGCGTCTGAAGGATTACATCCGGCAGTTGAAGAATGATCAAGCAGCTATTAAGCTTACCATGCTGGAACTAGAGAGTGCGCACACAACTGACATCAAACCACATGCAGACTTGCATAGACTTGACCTGGAGAATGCTGTACTCATGCAGGAGCTCATGGCTATGAAGGTATACTCAGCCAGCCCACAAATGGGCACCGTTTGTGCCAAGGGTTTATACGGTGCTAATGAGGCATTTTAAATTTCACATTGCTACAGGACATAGATTCTGATACTACCTGAATTATCAACAGTCTGGTACCTTATGATGGCACTGTTTAGTGTCTTGTTGTGCCAAGTACATTTTACTTATCTTTAAACAGTACAAATTGTTATGGAAATCATCACTTCCACATGGGTTCTCCTTGTTTTTCTATTTTCTGCTGTTTGTAGGAGGAAATGGCAGAGCTGAAGGCTCAGCTTTATTTGTTGGAAAAGGAAAAGAAGACTCTGGAGCTGAACCTCAGCTCCCGGGCGGCACAAGAACAGGTGTATCTGGTGCACATCGAGCAACTGAAATCAAAGGTAGAGGAACAACAAGAAAAGCGCAAAAATTCACTCAGCTCTAGAGACTACAGCATCAAGGACAAAAGTCCCAAAGTGAGTCACACACACATCCACAAGGTCCCTATTAATTTTTTTATTAATATGCATTGACTGACTTTTTTTAATGTTGAGGAGAAGGTAGTATCTGATGTATACTGATAAAGTGTTATATTCCCTAATATATTATACATATATTACTTAACCGGAATAATGGTTTTACCACAGCGTTTCATTGCGACAGCATTTGGGTTTGTGCATTTGCTATCTTTACCGCTGAGATAAAATCAGGTGAAACATTGTAGTTAAACAAATTCATAATCACAGTACTTAAATTGCAGTACAAATTTGGAATTTAAATGTAATTAAATCTTATTGGAAATTAATTTAAGCAAAGTAAATGTTAACACAGTGAGCCTATCATGTGTAATTACAAAAGCTAAGTGTGTAGGGTTTTGTGTCATCTTATACTTTGTATTCTTTAAAATTCTAGTAGACTTATTAACTGAAATAAAGGAAACTAAATTATCATAAATTCAAACATTGTCAGGACAATTTTTTTAATTATACGAATTAAATGCAGTAGGATGTTATGATCATCATAGAGAATAATGAAAACTTTTTTTTTTTTTTAAGTGTCACAGGTATTGTCAGATTAATGTGCAAAAACTATATAATAAAACTATATAAGCTACATAGCCTTTATAAGACTCTATTTTCACTCACAATGACGACAAAACATTATGATTTTGTAAAATAATGAAAGCAAACAGAGTGAGCTTTTCTTCATTGGTTTCAGATATACAAACCGAACATACGGTGCGCACTGAATACTAAACCTAAAATGAAATGCTGTTTGCTCAGCAAAATATGTTTTGCTGATCAAACAGCATTTGAGTAGAAACACCTCATACCCACTCTCAATCGCGGTGATGAAGGGGTAATGGTTTCAGTAATCAAATTTGGTGTGTTCACAAAGTCAGTGTGAATTGAGGTACCACCGGAGTATGTCTCAAGTCTCAAATACCACTTTCTGATCAAGCACACAGCTGATGCCGAGAGCCCTCCTCCCCTTTGCCAAAGGTAGACCATGCTGGACAGTTTTTAACAGGTTATTTTTAACAAAAAGTTATTTCTGATGTAAAGCGTTTGAGGGGATTCAGAATAAAGTCACAGACACGAGGGCTGATTTAGACACAAAAGGCTTGTTTAATTTTTCTCTGCGCCGGATGAAGACAAACAAAAAATGTACTCAAGAAAAAATGAACGAAAGTGAAACTAAAGTCTTAGCGCAGAGTAGGGCTCTGTTACTTTAGTTTGAGATTGGAGAGTAGGCAAGACTACAGAGGTGACAGTCCCCAGTGTATAATCCAGCCTCGAGCGCAGCGGCATGAACGGGGATGAGAGGCGTGTGACGGCGTTGTCCTTTTTTCTGAGGAATACGCGGAGGCCGGCTCTCAGTGGTGTCCGAATCTGCAGATAAAGGAAAAACACATAAGTATTTTGGTTTTAATGTCCTACTCACCGGCATACACCACCGGGGCCCTTTTATAGGGAGCCGGTGACGGGTGGACGGCAGGCGATTTTCTGTGGCCGATGCCGGTGGTTTGTGGCGCCCCGCCCCTTTTTGGGCTTGCTGGTAGCTGTCCGTGGTGCTGACTGGGTTTGGTAAATAGAGGCTTCTAGACAAATGAGGAGCTGCTTTTCCATGGTGCGCACTGGTTATGAGCTCGTCGCCACACTGAGTGTTATAATTTAGTTGTTTTACTATGCGATCAACACACTCATGTATCTGTGTAGAAAAGAGATGCAATATTATGGTTTGCGTAATTTTTTATATATTTGCGTACTGTCTGGGCCAGCACGTTGGTCCAGATGGCCAGTCTGCCACTGCCCAAGACTGTCATGAACTCAGTTCTGTGTTCAAAACAAGCTGCCAGGTTTGTTTATTCTCCAGAAAAAGCATAATACAACAGTCCAAAAATAAAGATATTATTATCAAAAAGTATTAAATCCAACTATGAAGTCTGATTTAATTGCATAATTTTTTTTTTATTTTTATCTATGTTTTGCTGGAGAAACAAATTTTAGGCAGAGACCTCTGCACTGCCTTGTTAATTCATCTTAAAACTCAATTTGCCACAAGCGAACCCGGTTTGATAACTTCACACCTATTGTGAATGAAAGTTGAGAAGATATTCCCGCAGAATCCCCTGACATGAATCCCAGTGAGATGGTGTGGCATGCTCTGAAGGACTATATTCAACAAGAATATAGAGAATAAAAATCTTAAGAATAAGAATCTTTTTCCGAGAATCGTTTCAGGCTTTTTTTTTAATATACATGTATAATAGTAATCATCATGCTTTTTTACTGTTTATGTCCAGCATTGAATAATTATTTGTGATCTAAGTACACACGTGGACAAAATTGTTGGTACCCTTCGGTCAATGAAAGAAAAACCCATAATGGTCACAGAAATAACTTTAATCTAACAAAAGTAATAATAAATAAAAATTCTATGAATGTTTAAAATGAAAGTCAGACATTGCTTTTCAACCATGCTTCAACGGAATTATAAAAAAAAAAATTAACTCATGAAACAGGCCTGGACAAAAATGATGGTACCCCTAGAAAATACTGAAAATAATGTGACCAAAGGGACATGTTAATTCAAGGTGTGTCCACTAATTAGCATCACAGGTGTCTACAATCTTGTAATCAGTCAGTGGGCCTATATATAGGGCTCCAGGTAGTCACTGTGTTGTTTGGTGACATAATGTGTACCACACTCAACATGGACCAGAGGAAGCGAAGGAAAGAGTTGTCTCAGGAGATTCGAAAGAAAATTATAGACAAGCATGTTAAAGGTAAAGGCTATAAGACCATTTCCAAGCAGCTAGATGTTCCTGTGACTACAGTTGCACATATTATTCAGAAATTTAAGATCCATTGTACTGTAGCCAACCTCCCTGGACGTGGCCGCAGGAGGAAAATTGATGACAAATCAAAGAGACGGATAATCCGAATGGTAAGAAAAAGAGCCCAGAAAGACTTCTAAAGAGATCCAAGGTGAACTTCATGCTCAAGGAACATCAGTGTCAGATCGCACCATCCGTCGTTGTTTGAGCCAAAGTGGACTACATGGGGGACGACCAAGGAAGACATCATTGTTGAAAACAAATCATAAAAAAGCCAGACTGGAATATGCCAAACTACATGTTGACAAGCCACAAAGCTTCTGGGAGAATGTCCTATGGACAGATGAGACAAAAATGGAACTTTTTGCCAAGGCACATCAGCTCTATGTTCACAGACGGAAAAATGAAGCATATCAAGAAAAGAACACTGTCCCTACTGTGAAACATGGAGGAGGCTCTGTTATGTTCTGGGGCTGCTTTGCTGCATCTGGCACAGGGTGTCTTGAATCTGTGCAGGGTACAATGAAATCTCAAGACTATCAAGGGATTCTAGAGAGAAATGTGCTGGCCAGTGTCAGAAAGCTGGGTCTCAGTCGCAGGTCATGGGTCTTGCAACAGGACAATGACCCAAAACACACAGCTAAAAACACCCAAGAATGGCTAAGAGGAAAACATTGGACTATTCTAAAGTGGCCTTCTATGAGCCCTGACCTCAATCCTATTGAGCATCTTTGGAAGGAGCTGAAACATGCTGTCTGGAAAAGGCACCCTTCAAACCGGAAAGAACTGGAGCAGCTTGTTCATGAGGAGTGGGCCAAAATACCTGCAGAGAGGTGCAGAAGTCTCATTGACAGTTACAGGAATCGTTTGATTGCAGTGATTGCCTCAAAAGGTTGTGCAACAAACTATTAAGTTAGGGGTACCATCATTTTTGTCCAGGCCTGTTCCATGAGTTCATTTTTTAAAATAATTCCGTTGAAGCATGGTTGAAAAGCAATGTCTGACTTTCATTGGTTAACAGTCATAGAATTCTAATTTATTATTACTTTTGTCAGATTAAAGTTATTTCTGTGACCATTGTGAGTTTTTCTTTCATTGACCGAAGGGTACCAACAATTTTGTCCACGTGTGTATATTATGACTGAGCCCCCAGAAATGCAACAAAGCACAAACATATACTGAATTTTTTGCTGCCTTTTGCAAAGTGAAAGTGAGTGTCCTGTGAGCATCTTTATTTCACTCATAAAATATTCAGATCACAAAAAAACAACGTTGTACAATGTACGTTGTCTGTGAATGGCTGAAATGTGGTTGTGAATATGCCTTTTAACGAATGTAAAATGTTCGCGTGAACCCATGGCAAAACTGCTGCACCCATTTACAAAATGAAAGCGTGTGAAGAATCCGAGTGTATAGGTGGGAACAGCTAAGACATCAATTGATGGAGATTTTCTTCATCACAACATGCATTGTATTATTTTAATAACTCAAAATACAACCCATGATTTTAATGCAATTTAAAAAATAAAAAATAAAACTAGTTATTTCATGTTTTAAGAAATTCTTAATTTACCTTAGTTACCTTAGTTTCCAAGGGGATAATTGATAATCAATGTTAATATTTTGCAGTGTAAATGTTATGGCTTATAAGTGCATGTTGTCAAAAATATTTTTTGACATATAATTAGGACAAAACATTACGTACTAAAGGTAAATTAAGGATGTCTTGGAACATAATGCAATAACTATTTATTTATTTATTTGACTATTCTGCTGCTACCTGGCAAACACGGGCGAATAAAACTAGGCAAATAAAACTAGTTATTGCATTATGCTTCAAGACATCCTTAATTTACAAAGTCAGATTTAATTGCTGCCATTAAGAAATTCTGGTTTGAGATACTTATAGAAGAGGCATGTAATAAATACATGAATAGGTTGTTTAAAGTTCTTCCAGTTGCAGTTAAAAATCAGGGTGGACATACTGGAATGAAACTAAAAACTGTATTTATGACCCAAAAAAAATAGCTTTGAGATTATATGTATTTTTTAAAATTACAGATTAAGAATGCACGCTTTTTCCTGCGAAATCCCGCAATTCGGCGCGCGCCATGCCGCAAGATCCCACAAGCCACATTCGAGAATTTAAATAAATGTGTTGTGCTTCACTGAATTTCCGCCAGATGGCGCATGGAAGGACTTTATCTAAAAGCCAGACCAAGTACAATGAAGAATTGTATATAATTAGTTAGCCTAAAACAATATTGTTCCAAGGCTGAAGCAAACATGAATTTTATTTTGTTTTACAATAGATCTTTCATGATGAATGTGTGTATATGTGCTTCATATTATTTTCATAATGATGAAAAGAGATGGCCAAAATCGTTCTTTAAAATTCATAATAAAAAGTTTCTTATATAGTTTTTGTAATGTCTTAACAGGGACAAAACAATGAAAGACATGGCAATGCCTCGGTTTAAATGGTCTTAAAATTAATTTAATTTCCTGATAGTAGGCTATCCGATAGTGTTAACTATGCGAATGTCCTGATTTGTCCTGATTTCGTTAAAACATAAAAATGTGTCGACATTGATCACCATCAGAAGACATGAATATATACAAGTTAAATATAAATTTCATCCTTTATTTGACCACGGCTGGAAATGTGATTGTGAAATGAAATAAAGCTGTTCTTTGTGCGGAAACTCGCGGCTCGTACTTTCACTGTACCAAAGGCAGCTTTTTGATCAAAAGGCTATTAAACGCGTGTGATTTATCGATAAAAATCCCTCTTCTCACCTTTCATTTAGGTGTGAAGTTATCAAACCGGTTTCACTGATGGGGAATGAATTAACAAGGCGGAGCGGACTTCTCTGCCTAAAATTTATTTCCCCAGCAAAACATAAAATAGATACAAAAAAATAAAAATGTTTAATGATAGCAATTAAATCATATTTTATAGTTGGATTTGATACTTTTTGATTTTGATACTTTTCTTTTTATTTACTGTAAGGACAGTTGTATTATGCTTTCTCTGGAGAATAAACAAACCTGATAGATTGTCTTGAAAGTCTTGGGCAGTGGAGCACTGGCCAACTGGAGCACCATGAAGTATTAATTGAAATGAATCAATTTGTATGCACACAAAAAAATAAACTACACAGCAAAAATATGTTATGTTATATTACACTCGAAAAATATCAAATCCAACTATGAAGATGAACCAAGCGGGCGGTAGAGCTCTGATTAGACTACGTAGGAAATAGGCTCAACATCCCGGAGCTCAAACCTCATTTAAATTACATTTTTAAATTGACAAATATTGTAAGTAAACAACATAGCACAAGTTTAGAAAATTTAATATTTAGTCTATTAAAAATAATTCGGCACCTATTTTAGGTGTGCCAGCTGGCACTGTTCTTATATTGTTCTTTGTCAGAGTAAATTTTCATGTACTGTAAAACAAGTACATCTGTATGAATGAATCAAGATGCGTGTTTCTTAGCCCCAACCCCGTGAAAATGGCAAATTCAGGGAAAGGCTCCCCCACGAGAGGTTGTGTGCGGACCACTGAGCTTGTACATATTCTAAAATTGACATTGTTACTGTTTTTTAATCCCTGCAATGGAAGAGTCTGAGAATATATTTACCATAACCTTTGTTGTATTGTTTTTAATCACTCTATACACAACCTATGATTTCTTTATACTATTTTACAAATGGAATATTTTTTATGTTACACTCTAAAAACTGCGGAGTAAATGTTAGGAGCTGGGTTGTTTTATTTGACCCAACCAGTGGGTAAATTAACACTCTTGCTGGGTTGACACATTCCATTTTATTAAGTAGATAGAACCATTTTGTTTTCAAAAAAGTCCCAAAATGTACACAACTTCACATAATGTAAATACAGTAGATTGCCTCTTAGAAATACCACAAATGAAATTAATCCGCTGTTTTAACCACTGCAGAGATAGTTAGCTAGCGGTAGTTTTCAGAAATCCCTTCCACGGTGTGGCTGCATTGAGTGGGTACATGAGCTCAGAGCGCCTGGGGATTGTCTGGAGCTCAAATCTCCAAAAATGTAGTTTTTCGAAAGCAGCGAAAATTGCAGCACTTCTAGATAAAACGTAATATACCTGTCTATAAATAAAAATGAATATTTAGGCCTATATGCGAAATATATTTCACTTTAATATTACCAATTCAAACAAGGAAAGAAGACGCGCTGAGCTTCAGTTCATTGTGATGCAGACAAAAGGTCTAGGGAGGAAACGGAGACATTTCTTTTTCCAGTTTTGCATTGAGTTTAACTATGTAGCAGTTAGTATTGATAGCAAAAGCAACCCAAAAGTGTGATTAAAGTACCCGAAATAACCCAGAATTTTTACCCAGCATAAACAACCCAACGATGTGTTTACAGAAACCCAGCGTTTTTTAGAGTGTACTACTACTAAAAATAGTAAATGGAGAAAGCGCAGTCAAAGCCCAGGGATTCTGCGTGCTGTTGTGTTGTGTTCAGTGAGTAGCATATATTGTTGTGTTTGTTGCATTTCTGGGGGAGTATATCTGCAGTTTTATCGATAAATCTGCTCATATCTGTGCGCATGTTTATCAGCCTTTTGATCAAAAAGCGTGCATGCGCAACTTACTTTCACGTTGAAAAAGGCAGTGTCTATTGTTTAGTGTATATTTAAAGTGCATATACACAATAAAACAATATTGTTTTAGGCTAACTTATCATACACTTTTGTATTCTTTGTTGTACTTTGTCTTTTTGCACACGCGCGGGTGTGTTACAATAATAATAATAAATTCACAGCACTACTACTAATAAAAATATTAACAATAATGGAGAAGTCAAAGAATCATCATCATTGAAGGAGAGAAGAAAATGAAGAAAAAATAAATATCAGTATATACAGTTTGAGCTCGACACGTTTATGAGCTCTATTGCTTGCTGTCAATGGGCTCCTAAGAGAGTTTAACACATTTTCAGCTTCAATAGACACATAATACCTCAGATTGAAACACGACTTCCCCCTACAGGTAATGAACGCCATTTTCACGTCATTCCCACAGAGATCGCTTTTCCCGAAACGTGCGTTCTTAATGACCAGATATGTATTTAATAATCAGTGTGGACACACTGAAATAGCTAAAAACTACAGTCTAATGCCACAAAAGAAAAATAAATCGTATGATCAATAAAAAAAAAATCTAAGACTTGAGATGACCATTTTGTCATATTTTGTGTTCATTGGATTAAACTAAAACATTTGTTTTTTTGTATATTTATTTGATGTTTTGCTGGGGAAAAAAATTTTAGGCAGGGACATCAGCTCGGTCATGTTCAAATCAATTTTATTTTTATAGCTCTTTTAACAATTGTCATTGTCGCAAAACAGCTTTACACTCACTCACTCATCTTCTATACCGCTTTATTCTGTATTCAGGGTCACGGGGGGCCTGGAGCCTATCCCAGGAGGCTTAGGGAACAAGGCAGGGAACACCCTGGACAGTGTACCAATCCATCGCAGGGCACACACACACACACTACAGGCAATTTGAACCCCAGTTAGCCTAATCTGCATGTCTTTGGACTGTGTGAGGAAACCAGAGTACCCGGAAGAAACCCATCAAGCACGGGGAGAACATACAAACTCCATGCACACAGAGACGGGAATCGAGTCTGGCCGGGAATCGAACCCTGGCCCTGGAGGCGACTGTGCTAATCACTACACCACTGTGCCGCCACAGATTATAGACGTTTGTATGAAATGTGAATGTGTGACTGCGACAGTGGCAAGGAAAAACTCCCTGAGATGGCAGTAGGGAGAAACCATGAGAGGAACCAGACTTAACAGTGAACCCATCCTCATTTGGGTGATAACGGATATCAGGAATTGGTCTGCATTTATACTGTGTTAGGATGCTGGAAGTTCAGTATAACAGGAGAATAGGACAGTAGAATTTAATATGGAGTCCAGTTCGTTATTGGAGGCTCAGGTAGACTGTAGGAAACTCCAGTCCTGAACTATCGAGCGACTGCAGTTACGAGTCCTCCGAGAACAGCTGTCAGCATCAGCCGAGGCCTGGACCGTCTTTGTGGATAAGTGGATCCGTCCCCAGTCACCACACGCATCCTATACAGACCACATGGGGCATCCATGTGACGAGATCTCCAACTAGAAGTGGGACACCAGAACGAGTCAGACAGGTCCAGAGGGCAGAGGGGATCTGGATCACTGGCAGCTCAGGAGCGACATGTATAGCTCGACAGAGAGACAGGGAGAGAGAGGAGAAGAGAAAGAAGAGGAGAGAGCAGAAGAGAAGGAGAGATAACAGCTAAGTATGGTCGCAGTCACACAATGTATAAGGTGAATGTATATTTAGTGTAGAGTGCAAGCAGGGACTCCGGCAGGACTAATTATTACAGCATGACTAAAAGGGAGAGCCAGAAGGAATCACAGACATAAGGGCTCCCTGAGATGTAAAGCGACCAAACACTTCACCGTCAACAAACCTGAGTGATCAATGAGAGTGGGGAAGACAGCATCTAAACCCCAGTTCACCATAATACTCTGTCATGAGTCCCCCAGATCTGCTCCTTTACCTAAGGCAAATCTATTTACAAAAATGCTTGACTAAATATATGGTTTTTATCCTAGACGTAAACATCGAGACTGTGTCTGTCCTGAACATTAATTGGAAGACTATTCCATAACTTTGGGGCTTTGTAAGAAAAAGCTCTGATAATATGTGGTACGGACAAGCAGCCTGTATCCTTTGATCTTGTTAATTTGTCTTAAAATCCCCAATTTGCTATCAGCGAAACCGGTTTGATAACTTCACATCCATCATGAATGAAACAGGTCTTTGAAAAAAAAAAAACATGGTTAAACCTCTCACTGCAGACCCAAGATTAGCTCTTAAATTAAGAATGATTTTGATGTTACAAGTAGTTATCAGTAGTTGTTCCTTTGTAGTTTGCTTGCATTCATTTAAAAAAATTACAGGAACAAATCCTTGCACAGACATATATTTTGTGTAATTTGTAAAGGAAAACCACCTAATGTTTTCTATATAATTTGATATTGTCATAGATATAGTCAAAAGAAGTGGAAAATAGTGAACAAACTAATAAAATCAGGAAAGAGAAAGAAAGAGGTAGTGGGAAAGAGCCATTACAGCACTTAAAACGCACTTTTATTTGAGTAAAAATTAGCACATGTAAGGGAACACCCCTAGAGGGCACTGTGTGCAAGTTTGTGTTTGTTTGTAGTTTTGTTAGTCGAGTCAGTTTCCCAGAAGGCACCTCGGTCAGGTGATGATGGAGCTCACCTGAACCGAGGTAGCTCATTAAAAATGTTATAAATAGCTGGCTGTTCTGAGAAACTGGGTTGAGCGTTAATCCTGTCAAGTGGGCATTTATTTTGGTTTTGTTTTGTTGTATTTTACTTTATTCCTGTTTGTTTATATGGGCTCTGAATTGTTCTGTTATCTGTCTGATGTGTTTGTTTAAATGTACCTTTTATTTCCAGTGAGTTAAGTGAGTTCTGTGCCATGTGTTTCTTGGCAGAAAGTTTCATCCGGTATGTTCCCCTGGCCTCCAATGTGTTCCTCTAGTATGTTGCTCTAGCTTCCAATGTGTTTCTCTAGCCTCTAGTGTCTCCCCCTAAGCCTCTAGTGTCTCCCCCTAAGCCTCTAGTCTCTTGAGTTTGCCCGGTCTCGAGCTCCGTCCCTGTCTCTTGTGTCTCCCCAGCTCCTCCGTGGCAGCTCTTAACCACCGTTGTTAAGAGTCCGAGTACGCTTAAAGAGACTGTGAGGGCTGCAAGACCCATGTGTTCCCGAAAAGAGCCCTATGTATATGTTGGTTTGTTTTTTGTTCCCCATTAAAGACTTTTTACGTTGAAACAACCCTTCTGCGCCTATGCCTGTCCTCTATGCCCACGGCGACTACATCCACCCGAACAGCTAGTAATACCAGTTCGTGACAGCATATCCATTTTAAACTACTCAAAGTACATAAAATACAGTCCAGTTCTTGAAGAAAAGCTATTTTATTACAATACCGAGAACATTTGTAATTTTTTACTTGTGACAAGTTTTAAACTAAAGTAGATGTTTACCTTCACCTAGCAGTAATAATTTTTACTTGGTTACATTCTCTCTCTCCAAAAAAAAAAAGAAGATAAAAATAATATAATAAAAATGACATTTTATGACTGGGACCCCAGCCGGTCTGGTCTTAAAAATTATGCAGATAGACATAGCTGGGGACAGGGAGTAATATCAGCTTGGTAGAACCACTGGCTGGAGGAGAAACCACAATGTGCAAGTATCTCCCCTCAAAGCTGTTAGGAAGAAGTAGGCCTTTTGGGCTTTTTCCATCAAAAACACAAACAAACAAAAAAAAACAGTTAATGCAGTGGTTACCAACCCTGGTCCTGGAGGACATGCTGCCAATTTTTTTTTTTTTTTGTAGATTTTCTTTTAGTGTCCTGTCTCTGTTGGGCATGTTGGTTATAGTCCCACAATAGCAATAAAGTTGAATCTTATTGTAAATGTATCTGGGAGGAATGGCTTTATTTAATTCTACATACTGTACGCATGTCATAGTTTATAGAAAAGCACAATTTATTGTAGGAAACTGCACTGCCCTGATTAGATGCATTTTTATATTGCAAGTGTGATCTTTATATATTATTGATCAGTTTGTTTTTCTGTCTTTAATCCTTATGACATTCATTGTGTTTTCAGGTTTCAGATACTTCAATGATTAATGTATCACAGCTGAGAAGCCTCAATGACTGTGACCTGGCAGCAGAGCTTAATAATGCCCTCCATAAGTGAGAACGTCTCTCTCATACATACACACACACACACACACACACACACACACACACACACACACAATATTTTTGAACAAATAATATTAAAACAATCCATTCATGAAAGCTAAAGTGCTTTTGCCAAGACAGGTGATGCCAGCCATTCATGTCTTTTTAATATATAAGCGACCACTTTTTTGACAAAAACAAAATGGAAGTTGCTGGGTTTTGCATGCAAAAACAAAGCAGGTGAACAGTCAAAGTACTCATAAGAACTGGTGGGTGGTTCTTCAGGATGCTCAGTAAAACTTAACTAACACTAAAGAGCCCTCAAAGCGTTGTCGCAGCAAATACTGACTTTGTTTTATTAACTTTATTATATATATTAGTCATGACAGGCCAAGCCACGTCCTTCTCTGGAAACCCTTCATGATCACCTGTGCACCTCCATGATCCACCTTCCATAATCCACCCCAATCCTTGTTTTTCACCACCTGATTCGCTGCTCCAATCACTCCTCATCGACCAGAAATATAGATTGTGGTCTGCTGGCTTTGAACCTCACCTGTTCAACAACCATGATCAATCCCCACGGATCAACTATTCTGCCTGATGCATGGCATTGACTTGGGAGTTTGCTTACATCTGCATTCTACACATGCCAGCGCTTCACCTCCACATTATCGCCTGTCTTCCTCTTGTGGCTGGGAAGAGTAGGCACGCTTCATCATGGTCGTTCACAGGCTCTCTGACTTAGTTAATGGTGAGCTAGTATAGTTAATGGTGACATAGTTAATGGTGAGCTAGTAGTCCACAATCTCCCATCTGACCTTCATTTATTATTGGATGGCACTGACCCAAAATAAATTGTCTTACATTGGATAATAATAACAATCCTAATAATAATTCAATTGGTTTACTCCAAGCAGTAAGTTTCTTGGTTTCTCGGCTGTTGTTGTTGTTTTGATACTGTGTGTTCTCACAATGTCTGACCACATTCAGAAAAAAATATGTGGTTAGGATAGGAGATTTCTCCTCGTCGACTTCTTCTTTTCCCTGTGGTCTTCCACAAGGCTCCGTGCTGGCTCCTACTTTATTTTCATTGTACATGCTGCCACTGGGCTCCATTTTTAGGAAGCATGGGGTATCCTTCCACTTTTACGCTGATGACACACAAATTTATTTACCTTTTAAGAAAAATGATGGCTTGGCCATGACTGCTTTGTTAGCTTGTTTAGATGAAGTTAAATCTTGGTTATCTCAAAACTTCCTATCCCTTAATGAAAAGAAAACTGAGGTGATAGTCTTTGGCCCTTCGGAACACATGAAGGCCCCTGATTTTGATCTGGGTCCTCTAACAGCCTTTAGGTCCTCACAGGTTCGGAACTTAGGTTTCCTGCTAGATGACAAATTAAAATTTGATAAACAAATCTCTACCGTGATCGGATCTAGTTTTTATCAGCTCCGTACACTTGCAAAAATCAAACCTTTCCTCACTTATAAGACTCTAGAGATGGCGATTCATGCTTTCATTACATCTCGCCTTGACTATTGTAATTCTCTTTATTCTGGTATCTCTAAATCCCAAATCGCCCGTCTTCAACTGGTTCAGAACGCCGCTGCTAAATTTCTCTTGAAAAAGAAAAAAAGGGATCATGCGACTCCGCTTTTGAAGGCCCTTCACTGGTTACCTGTTCATTTCAGAATACATTTTAAAATTGTACTATTTGTTTTTAAATCGCTACACCAGCAAACACCTAACTACTTAACAGAATTGCTGCACCAACACACCCCCCTGAGAAGTTTAAGATCCTGTGACCAGAATCTCCTTTTAATTCCACACTCCAGACTTAAGCGTAGAGGTGACCGTGCTTTTTCAGTAATTGGGCCTCGTCTTTGGAACGGCCTGCCAATCAATATTCGAATGGCTCCTAGTCTGACTTCTTTTAAATCCCTTTTAAAAACTCATTTGTTTTCACTGGCCTACTAGGCTTTACTGTCCTTTTAAGCTTCTGTGTTTGTTTATTTTATTTATTTATTTATTTTTCTTAGGCTATAGTTGTATACTTTTATTCTTTTATGTTGTTTATGTGGATGTACAGCACTTTGGTCAGTCTTGTGGCTGTAGTAAATGTGCTATAGAAATAAACTAAACTAAACTAAACTAACATTCAAATGCAAATGCAGTGGATCCTCAGATTGCGAGTTTACGAATACCAAGTATCATGTAGCACGCATGATGTAGCACGCATGATGGCCGAGTGTCACATGATCAAAACTGAGCCAACAGTTTCTCTCTCTCTTGTGCTGCGGTTGTGGGTAATCGTCTCCCCTGCACGGTCTTAGTGCGCGTCTCTCATGGATATAATCAACAGCCGTGCACGCATGTACTGTTTACTGTAACATTGTGTGTGCGCGTAAAACATATTTTATTTAGTGTTTGTATATATGTGTGTGTGTGTGTGTACAGCATGCGAGCAACACCAAGTGTCAGAGTGGTTGAAGATCCATTTCCTCTCTCTGTATCAGCCTGCACTTTGCAGGCGCGTGTCATTAGACACCATGCCTCTTCACACACACCTCTCCTTCCTCTCGCCTTCACACACACACACACACACACACACACACACTCCTCCTCCTTTCTCCTTCACACACACACACACACACACACACACACACACACACACACACACACACACACACACACACACACACACACACACACACACACACTCCTCTACACAGAAACACTGCTCTGTCACGATTCTTTTCA
Source organism: Clarias fuscus (assembly GCA_030347435.1). NCBI lineage: Eukaryota > Metazoa > Chordata > Actinopteri > Siluriformes > Clariidae > Clarias > Clarias fuscus. The sequence continues at coordinate 11,563,659 of CM059212.1, forward strand.
AAGGTAAAGTGCAGGTTAATTTGTTTTATTTTTACTTTATATTTTGTATAATTAATTTTTATGTATTTATTTTTTGGGGGCTGTGGGACGAGTAATTCTAGTTTCCGTTATTTCTGTTTATTATTTTTTTCCATTATTTGGCACTGTGTTGTCTGTACAGTCCCTGGCACAGCAGCTGCAGCAGCTTCAGTAGCCTGTCTCTGTGCCAGTATTTAATTGTGCGGCATGAATTGGCAACAAAGTTCCTTAGAAGACTCAGAAACAATCTTCTTTTGCCTATCCACCCTGTACATCTATGGTCATGCGTTCCCCTGGAGTGAAACTCTCAGCACAATTCTTGTTGAATCGTGTCCGGATGTCGGAGATCGCAGCAAATTTGTCTGTTTTCATCTGTTCTGCCCGCGTGTCCTTGTCATCAAATTGAAAGTGTTGCATAATTGAAATGAATCTATCTCAGGAACATGTCAATGGAATACTGCCAAAAGTGCCAATTGCCCTCTGATTGCATTTTGCTACATGAATCGGCAACAGAGTTTATTGGTAAGAAGCACAATCAGAGGGCAATTGGCACACAAAGAACAGAACTCTCTGGTTGTGGTTGGTGTGAGGTGGGCAAATGAACTAAATCACTTGTTCAACAGGTTTGATTCATCTGCCCCTGCCTTTCCAGCCATACTGCCCTCACTCATGCAGTCAATATTTGCTACAGATACCCCTAGCACCCCCCCCCCCCATATCCATTTTAATATATTGTTATATTAAAATGGATATAGTTTAACATCATTCGGAGCACTTTTTACTCCAAAACAAATAAACTAAACTATAGTTTGCAACTATTTAAAACAGGTAAAAACCTACTTTGTGGGTGTAGCACTTTTTACAGTATACTGTACTAAGCTCTATGTACTGTATGTACCACTTGTTAATTTATCACATATATTTCAAATATCGCCAACACATTGTCATATGATTTATGCCACCAATGACATCATGAAATCTTAAGGATAAATGCATTGCATCCACATGCACTATAACAGCATTTTAAAATGACAAAGATCAGCAAGATTCATTCCCAAGACATCAGGACAAAGAGATCTGCAGGATGTTCCACTCGAGAGATACATCGCCATCTGAATTCTGTTGGTGTTAGACATTACAAAGAAAAGACAGCACTCAAACGTAATCCTCGCAAAATTACTCCGTAAGTTACTTACCTCAGCGCTATCACAAATGATACAACAGTAGTATTTTTTAGTAGTTTTTTTGCCTAACGTGTCAAATATTTCATATCTTTCTCTTGTTTTTAGGGACATTGTCACAGCCATAGAGAACATCACTGACCAAAACGATGAAATGGCTGCAAGATTGGTGAAAAAGCAACTACTGCGTGACTTTGGTGTAGACATTAACGTACGATCCATACACAGTGTCAGACAAAAACTTGGATGGAGGTATGGGAAAACTCAACATTGTCCCATGATGAGACAAAAATAAAGAGCTTCGTCTTCAACAAGCTCAAAAATGGATAAAAAAGAAAGAGCTGTTTGATGACGTCATTTTCAAAAATGGATCGATAACAGTGGCTTTGGATCATTTTGCCACGATGGCGTTTTGTAAAAGAGGAAGACCTGTGTTCAAACCAAAACCAAAGCATCCTTTGAAAGTTCATGTTTGTGGGGCAATATCCAGACAATCGTACCAGGACCGATTGCAATATTTGAAGGTATAATGGGTCGGTCTTTCTTTGAGGAAGTTATCATAAAAGAAACCGCCGCCCCATACATCAGGGAAACATTTGGAGTTCACCACCGTTTTTTCCAGGACAATGACCCGAAGCACACTGCTGCAAGAAAAGTCATTGACGCAGAGGGCATTAACTGGGTCAAGACTCCAGCTGAATCCCCTGATATGAATCCAATTGAGATGGTATGGCATGCAATGAAAATTGTGGACAAAATTGTTGGTACCCTTCGGTCAATGAAAGAAAAACTCACAATGGTCACATAAATAACTTTAATCTGACAAAAGTAATAATTTAAAAAAATTCTATGAATGTTAACCAATGAAAGTCAGACATTGCTTTTCAACCATGCTTCAATAGAATTATTTAAAAGAATAAACTCATGGAACAGGCCTGGACAAAAATGATGGTACCCCTAGAAAATACTGAAAATAATGTGACCAAAGGGACATTTTAATTCAAGGTGTGTCCACTAATTAGCATCATAGGTGTCTACAATCTTGTAATCAGTCAGTGGGCCCATATCTAGGGCTCCAGGTAGTCACTGTGTTGTTTGGTGACATGGTGTGTATCACACTCAACATGGACCAGAGGAAGCGAAGGAAAGAGTTGTCTCAGGAGATCCGAAAGAAAATTATAGACAAGCATGTTAAAGGTAAAGGCTATAAGACCATTTCCAAGCAGCTAGATGTTCCTGTGACTACAGTTGCACATATTATTCAGAAATTTAAGATCCATGGGACTGTAGCCAACCTCCCTGGACGTGGCCGCAGGAGGAAAATTGATGACAAATCAAAGAGACGGATAATCCGAATGGTACGAAAAAGAGCCCAGAAAGACTTCTAAAGAGATCCAAGGTGAACTTCATGCTCAAGGAACATCAATGTCAGATCGCACCATCCGTCGTTGTTTGAGCCAAAGTGGACTACATGGGGGACGACCAAGGAAGACATCATTGTTGAAAACAAATCATAAAAAAGCCAGACTGGAATATGCCAAACTACATGTTGACAAGCCACAAAGCTTCTGGGAGAATGTCCTATGGACAGATGAGACAAAAATGGAACTTTTTGCCAAGGCACATCAGCTCTATGTTCACAGACGGAAAAATGAAGCATATCAAGAAAAGAACACTGTCCCTACTGTGAAACATGGAGGAGGCTCTGTTATGTTCTGGGGCTGCTTTGCTCCATCTGGCACAGGATGTCTTGAATCTGTGCAGGGTACAATGAAATCTCAAGACTATCAAGGGATTCTAGAGAGAAATGTGCTGGCCAGTGTCAGAAAGCTGGGTCTCAGTCACAGGTCATGGGTCTTGCAACAGGACAATGACCCAAAACACAGCTAAAAACACCCAAGAATGGCTAAGAGGAAAACATTGGACTATTCTAAAGTAGCCTTCTATGAGCCCTGACCTCAATCCTATTGAGCATCTTTGGAAGGAGCTGAAACATGCTGTCTGGAAAAGGCACCCTTCAAACCGGAAACAACTGGAGCAGCTTGCTCATGAGGAGTGGGCCAAAATACCTGCAGAGAGGTGCAGAAGTCTCATTGACAGTTACAGGAATCGTTTGATTGCAGTGATTGCCTCAAAAGGTTATGCAACAAACTATTAAGTTAGGGGTACCATCATTTTTGTCCAAGCCTGTTCCATGAGTTTTTGAGTTTTCATTTTTTTTTATAATTCCGTTGAAGCATGGTTGAAAAGCAATGTCTGACTTTCATTGGTTAACATTCATAGAATTCTTATTTATTATTACTTTTGTCAGATTAAAGTTATTTCTGTGACCATTGTGAGTTTTTCTTTCATTGACCAAAGGGTACCAACAATTTTGTCCACGTGTGTATATTAGAAAAACAGCAAAACCAACTACGAAAATCGATTTAATTGCTGCCATAGAAAAGTTCTGGTTTGAAGAACTAAAAGATACTATATGCAACAACTACATAAATAGATTGTTTAAAGTTCTTCCAGTCGGGTTCCGAATCAGGGTGGACATACCGGAAATTAGTAGATGTACAAAACACAAATTAAAGTGTAATCTGTCTTAATCTGTATTTCTGCCTATGTAACCATTCAATAAAAACCTTACAATAATGAAAATGTGGTCTGATTGTATTAAATAGAAATATAAGTAAAAAAAAGCATCTTCAGCTTGCTCTTTTAGTTGGAAAATAGCATATTAAACTGATTAAACAAACTAATGACAAGATTGTGAAAATGGTGGAGAGTTACAGATCATCTGAGCACCGATCGAATCGTTTTTTTACATGTAAATTACATTTCGCACCTCATTGGGGGAAGAGATGGCGAGAAGAGATTGAGTCAAGACCATTCTAAAACTTCCCCCACACTGTAAACCCTAATGCTCAAAGTAATTAAACACATGAGCAGTTTCATTTATTTCACTTAATAAATCTACTACAAATTTAAAGAACACAAAATATAATATGACACAAAACCCTACATGCATAGCTTTTCTAATTACACATGATAAAATCTAAAGGCTTACTGTGTTAACATTTACTTTGCTTAAATTCAATCCTAATAAGATTTAATTGAATTTAAATTCTACATTTGTACTGTAATTTTAGTACTGTGCTTATGAATTTGTTTAACTACAATGATTCACTTGATTTTATCCGCTACTACGTGCAGCTCTAAAGGAGCTGCGGCTCATTAATCCTTGAGAGAATGAACTAAGGCCTGAGGCGTCAATCTATAGTTATCGTTATACAGCGCCACTCAGCGGTAAACGGCAGCAAACGCACAAACCCAAATGCTGCCACCGTGAGGCGCGGCGGTAAAAAACATCATTCCGGTCGACTACCTACTGTACCAGCACAAATATTTCAACTTCTGCTTAAGGCCAGATTTACAACTCTCAGAAATGGCAGTTGATATGAATGAGCATTATGTTGTCATTATTCTCTCATTCATTATTTTAATTATGTATTATTTTTTATACAATATAATTTTGTATGTTTCAATATTTGTTTACCTATTTAAATTATTCAGATGATATTTTAGTTGTATAAAAATAATTAATTAATACAATCTGTAGATGGGTGATGTTTTTTTCCCAGTTTTTTTTTTTTGAAGAGCAGAGTCAGATAGTGCTCATGTATGCAGTGTGCACTTAATTATACAGTATGTAGCTTATCTTATGTCGCTTTGTTTATGTAACAGTTTCTTTACTTTTTAAGTGTTAGTGCAGTTTGCATAACAAGTTGTTTCACTCACGCGAATGAATCTCCATTTGGTAAACTGGTGAAGATGTGTGAAAGTCGTTCTACACGCGCATACAAACAGAAAAAAAGATGCTTTCCGAGCACACACATGGTCACAGTGTTATAGTTAACAGTAGTTTACATGCACGCACAAGATGTTGACTATACAAGTGATGCATGCACACTGACACCCAGCATGGGAGACGATCACCCACAATTCCGCAGCGCCGAGAGAGAATAGCCATTGGCTCAGAAGCGCATGTATGCTACTTGATGATACTTGGTACTCGTATATCAAGACTCACTTAGTTTTCAAGTCAAAATTTATTAAACAAAATTTTTGCTCATCTCGTAACTCGTGTTACTCGCAATCCGGGGTACTCGCAATGGGAGGTTCCACTGTACTATGATGGAAAGCGAAAACAACGATGACGTTGTCCAAATATTTTATGCACCTGACTTAACTCATTATAGCTAACTCAGCTAATGGACTCCTCCTCACTCTGATCAACCGGATGCTCTTACATCCCCCCAATATCTGTGTGAGACTTTACAAACAAGAAAACCACTTCACAACACTACCTTCATGACATATTTGTCCCATTTTCTGTGAGAAAATATGAATAAGTTGTCCACTAAAACATGCCACTATTTAGTATTATTTCTTGATGTGTTTGTGTTTTTGTTGGCAGAGAAATGCAGCTGAAGGTCCAAGTGAAGGACCTGGTGTCTGAGCTGGAGAAATTTACCAAAAGCAGTGAGATTCAGCACCAGCAATCAGAAGAGTTTGTCAGTGACCTCAAACGAGCCAACAGGTACACAGTAAACACACACAGATGTGGCCATAAAGAATGCGCATCACAAGAAAAGGAATTGTACAAACTGCCAGAGCAGTGAACGGGTCACGATGAAGTTCTCAGACACATGACGTCCATCACATGTTGGGGAACGTTGTGTTTAAACTGCAGGCATTGCGTGTCTACTGAAGTCGATAATGTGTTAATCTCTCTTAGGTGCCTATTGACAGCAAGTGACGCGCATGCGTCACTCCTATAGTCAACATCCGTGTGCACATTTGTTGTTTATTACAACATTGTGATCATGTGTCTGTAAGCACGCATAAAGCAAAAACTGTTTTAAACAATACTTCTTCTTTTACCATTGACAAGTACTATTAGTGGTGTGCTAAAAATAATCTGCCATCTTGTTTCTACCTGCTCAGAGGTCTTCCAGGTCCCATACCACTTTTAAATAGTGTAAAGAGGGAGTTCTCATTATATAATCCACATCACATAATCATACACCATCTTGTTTCTACCTGTTGAATAGTGTAAAGAGGGAGTAACCCATTGTAGCGAGTAGTAGTTTTCTATCACATCAAGGAGCATGACATCTGTTAATTTGCAAAAACATTTTTATTTCATGTTTTACAGTAATGGGTAATAATGTATAACATGTCTTGACTGTCTTTCTCTCTCTCTCTCTTTCTCTGTGTGTGTGTGTGTGTGTGTGTGTGTGTGTGTGTGTGTGTGTGTGTGTGTGTGTGTGTGTGTGTGTGTGTGTGTGTGTGTGTATGAGAACAGTCACCTGGTGGCAGCATATGATAAATCCAAAAAGAAACATCAAAACAAGTTGAGGAAACTGGAGTCCCAAATGATGGCCATGATGGAGAGACATGAAACACAGATGCACATGCTCAAACGACGTATTACCCTTCTGGAGGAGGAGACGTCACACCCTCATACCAATGAGACCTCCCTCTGATACACACATAGCAGGGCATTAATTCCAGCACTGGTTCTTATATTGGAGAAATACAACTACAGTTTGGTGAACATACTGACATAAAGTCTCTCCAAATACATGCATTGTATATATATATATACAGTTGTGTTCAAAATAATAGCAGTCCAACATCAGTAACCAGATCAATAATTGTTTTTGGAAGAAATTGTATTTCTTCACAGTAAATATTTTACTTGTAGGTGTAGTGGAGTAATAGAAAACCAACAGACCCAACAGTCATGACTTGCATGCACCTGATTCTGTGTAATTGAATCCATTCAATTACACAGAATCATTTCAATTAAATTCATTAATTGAAATGAGGCGTGTTCAAAATAATAGCAGTGTGGAGTTCAATTGGAGAGGTAAATTTTGTGTCAAACATTTTGCCCTCATTTAAGGATAAACGCAGAAAAGGTTGTCCTGTGCATTTCTCTCTGAAAATCAGAGTAAAATGTGTCGTTCCAGACATTGTGCAGAAGAACAGCGGACTTTGATTCAAAAGTTGATTAGAGATGGGAATACATACAAAGAAGTGCAGAAAATGATAGGCTGCTCTGCTACAATTATATCAATGCTTTAAAATGGAGACCAAAACCAGAAAGAAGTAGAAGAAAACGGAAAACTACCATTCGAATGGATGGAAGAATGACAAAATTGGCAAAGACTCAGCCAATGATCAGTTCCAGCATGATCAAAGAATATCTGAAGTTACCTATGAGGAATGTTACTATTAGAAGACGGCTATGTGAAGCCAAGCAATCAGCAAGAAGCCCTCGCAAAGTTCCATTGTTGAAAAAAAGGCATGTGCTGAAGAGGTTACAGTTCGCCAAAGAACACATTGACTGGCCTAAAAAGAAATGGCGCAATATTTTGTGGACTGATGAAAGCTAGATTGTTCTTTTTGAGTCTAGAGGCTGCAGACAGTTTGTCAGAAGACCCCCAAACACTGATTTCAAGCCACAGTACACTGGAAGAACATTATGTTCTTGACACCATTGCTCAAAAGCTTGCCACTTGTATGCCTTATAAACCTCTAGTGGACAAGGCCCAAGCAACTTGAATTGTCTCAATCACATTCTGTGGAAGCCCTTTAGCTATCAGATTGGAACTTTCAGCAGGTAAGCAATAGAGAATGAGAGAGTTTCAGCAGGGGAAGTAAACAAGTTCCTCCTTGATTGTTTATATATGACACCACTGTCGTGTTGTCTGTTCTGATTAGACCATGATGGCCTATCCGAATAAGACGAAAATGTCTCAAGGCTGATGTCACACACAGCTCCCCATCCGCTGAGAGAGGTTTCCATTGACACCACTTTGCGAAATGACACCAAGTCTATTGGAGAGCCCTGGCGTAACAGCATGAGTTATCTCCAGGGCAGAAGAGTTGACATGCATGATGGAATTACTGTCAGCCCCTTGCCACACACAGGCCGTGAGTGCGCACTCAGCGTTGAAACATGCGCATGTTCAACAGCCCAAGAGGCACCACAGTGATCATAGACGCCATCATTCCCATTAACTGTGTAAACACTTGAAAATTAAGTTTGTGTTGCAACTGAAACGGAGCAAGGCAACGCTGAGCTATTCTATACTCTGACGGACGTGCTTGGCTGGTAGCATATCTCCAGACCCAGGAATCAAAACTTTTGACTTGGAGCCAGTGAGCTTTTCTACCCTAGAGTTTACCCTAGAGCCTGAAGGTGAGACAGAACTAGCGCTGTCTAGAACGTTCGAGGAATTAGCGACAGGCCGAACGGCAGCACTAAGTACTCGTAAGCCACGCCCTTGATTGCAAACCTCAGAATTTCACGGAAAAATCATTAAATGAAAATAAGCATCAGTGAGATCAAAGTGAGAATTTACAGCAAACGTACTCTACCAATCCCCTGGACCTATTGCATTTAGCAGTTGCCTCAGTGTAAGTATACTGTACTTGTACATTCTTAAAAATGTGTTCAGTGTTCTCAGGTCCAAAACAGGACACAGTCCTCCCCCTCTCTTTGGAACGACAAAATAATAGCTGTACCAACCTGAGTTCGTTTCTGAAGGAGGAACCACTTGAAACACCCCTTTGCTCAGAAGAGAATTTATCTCCTCCTGGAGCACCACTGCAGCGTTGTTTGACACCACGGTGTTGACTACGAAAGAGAAGTGTGGTGGCTTTGTGCGAAACTGTAGTCGGTATCCCATAGCAACTGTTTTACACCCATGTCGAGACTGCACATGCGAGAAAGTGGGAAGCCAAGCTTTGCGCGAGAGGTTGCTGTTTCACCGGGCGAGAGCTCGAGCTAGCTAATGGCGGTGGTTTTTTGTGAGGGGGCCAAGGAGTGGTCATTTTTCGAGCCTGTTTGGGCTTCACCTCTGATTGCAGAATGATGTCTCGCAACGCCTCAGCCTATTTTCTTTTAAAGTCAAACTTTTCCTGAATGACATCGAGTGACTAGCCGAACAAACCCTCAGCAGACTCCTGCTTTCGTCCAAATCCAAAACCTGTTCGTAACGAGGCACACCAGCAGCGGAGCTTAAAGCAGATGGCAAAATTTCTTGCTCGTCCTCCGACAAGCTTCCAAATCAATGTCGAGCACGTCATCATCCTCAAAAGCATGCTGCTCACTGCCCGGCTGCTGGCTGTAGGAGCGCTCTCTGACCCCTTGAAATACTCCATTTGGTCTGCCCAGCTAAGACTGGGGACTTCTGACGAAAACTCCTCGTCAGCAGACACAGGCGAAGATGAAACTGCTAATTTGGAGAGGATTTGCCAGGATTCTCTCCACGAACATGACCCGTCTTTCTATCGTTGAACGCGGGAGCTGGTGACAAGTGTGCTCAGCTAGTGCTCTCCTAGCGTGGAGAATTTCCAAACAGATGGGGCATGCATCATGCTGATCCTTCCCGTGCAAAGAGAAGCCGCACCCCTGAGAACAGGGGCGAACAGCGGACTTCTTCTTTGCCACATTAGCTTCCATGCTCAAACTAGCTAGCACCGTTAGCGCGGCTAAACAGAAGCCAACCAAACTGAGATTTAACTAATACTCTGACAGCGAGTGCACTTAGTCAGCGTTCCGCGAGTAGACTTCTCACCAAATGAGGCTGTTGTTGCTAACACCAACAAGAACAGTTAAGCTGATTTAAGCTCAGTCTTATAAAGGTAAATGTAGAGTTGACTAGCAGCACCTAGAAAACTCCACGGAAGAAGGTGTCAACCGTGGTGACGATGGTTTATAGGTATAGACGTGGCTATACCGATGTCACCACAGGTTTTCCTGCTTTTACGGTGTGAATATAGGTGGCTTCAGCCAGGACACAAGAGGACATGATATCTGATCAACTCATTCTCATGTATGCAATACAGAATTCTTCCCATAGAGAAGGTGCTGTGGAATTTTACAGCAGTTGCTATGGCTCCAGACATTTGGGCATTGTAATGTATTACATAAAGCACATAACGTTACTTATTGGTCTTTAATGGTCCATTTTATTCAAAGAATACACCTTTATTGGAAACTGAAACCTTCAAATAATTACCAATTAGAGTTGCATGCAATCAGTAGTTACTGCTATTTGTCTTGTAGAACATATAAATTGTTTTTTTTTATACACTTTAGTATCTATGCACATATAAAATGACATGGGGGAATGTATATTTGAATTAATTTAATGTATACAAAATGCCAGAACCACAACCAGAAAAAAACACTTATTAACAGACTAGTGGGGCAAGACACTTTTAAAGTATACTGTGTGGGCACCTGACCTCATGTATATGAGGTATCACTAATGCTCACATGTGAATGGGCACAAATTGCAAAAGACATATAGCAAAATCTAATGGAGAAACCCTCCCAGAAAAGTAGAAACTATGATATCAGCAAAGAGGGAACAAACTCTTCATGGTAAAGAAGCATGTATGAATTTACATACTTTGGGCACATCTAGGACCTATATAGACCTGCCTTTCTGAGTATTATGAATGTGTACAATAAACCATCAGTGTGTATAAGAATGTGTACAATTATTGTGTGCATTAATCTGATATGGACAATCACATATATTTAGTCCACTGCACAAAAGAAAATCACTCCTCATCAAATCATTATTTAAAATCACTCCTGACTAAGCTTATGATCATTGTTATCCGAAAAAGACGCAGGAAAAAAGCAGAGCTAATGTCATGATTAAAATAGAGATGAAATTCAAATGAATGCAAACATGCATAGAAAAGTGTTCTGCTCTGATTATTTATTTGACAAATCTTATTAATCATTAATGAAAACTTTAAGAAATGGTAAGATACATGATAGATGACTAGTGCACCACTATGTTTTATTTTTTTGCTGTGCAAGAATACAATGAAATGTCAACAATATCCTCTAATTTCACTATAACAAGGCCCAAAACCACTTTCCAATATCATTTGCATAATACAAGGGTAAAGAAAAACAATGTTTTAGAATAATGTTGATCAGTAAAAACAAGATAAAGCATAAATAATAATGTAAATAAGTGTAAACTTATGATGGTGCTATTTATTTCAGATGTTGGTTTTAACCATATTTTGGCCTATGGCAATTTTACCTGCTGTACAAAACAAATATTCATGGTAAAAAAAAAAAAAGATAAAAGCTAACATTAACAAGAGCGCTAACAGAGAGAGTGAACTAACAGAGCAGATGTCAAAGCTGTCCTTGTAAATCCAGCACTGCCGAACAAAAAAAAAATCTATCCTTCTCATAAGCACTTGGCATGTGCATAAATCTCATGATCTCTGCCTGGCAGAAAAATATTAAGCCACATTTTTGAAGTCTGGCTTCACAGCACTCCTCATAGTCGTGTATGTACTGTATGTCTAGCCATGTATGGAGGATAGGCAGGATGAAAGTGAAGAAGGTGGTTTATTGAAGTGGAGACAGAATTTCTTTAGGATGAACAATGGCAGACCCATGAATACACTGGTGGGACAGGATTAGAATTTTATAATCAATCCTCTGGGAAACAGGGAGCCAGTGATGTCCTTGTAGGGTGGGTGTGATATGAAATATCCTTACTCTCAGCAGGATTCTAGCAGCACTGTTTTTAATATTTTGAAGTTTCAGAAGCCTTTGGCTAAAGAACCCAATAAAAAGTGCCTTATGTTTAAACTGAGGTGGGTTTTGCCAGTTGTTCTGACAGAATATCTCAGCTTTATTGTGCCTCAGTAAAGTCTATTCTAAGAAACCAATGATTCATTCTGATAATTGGATTTTTTTTTTTTTTTTTTGCCTCAAGATTTTTCATGGGTGTCTGTGGTATACAGTCGTGGCCAAAAGTTTGGAGAATTACATAAATATTGGGAATTGGAAAAGTTGGTGCTAAAGTTTTTATAATAGCAATTTGCACATACTCCAGAATGTTATGAAGAGTGATCAGATGAATTGCATAGTCCTTCTTTGCTATGAAAATTAACTTAATCCCAAAACTTTCCACTGCATTTCATTGCTGTCATTAAAGGACCTGCTGAGATCATTTCAGTAATCGTCTTGTTAACTCAGGTGAGAATGTTGACGAGCACAAGGCTGGAGATCATTATGTCAGGCTGATTGGGTTAGAATGGCAGACTTGACATGTTAAAAGCAGGGTGATATTTTCTAGGGGTACCATCATTTTTGTCCAGGCCTGTTCCATGAGTTCATTTTTTTAATAATTCCGTTGAAGCATGGTTGAAAAGCAATGTCTGACTTTCATTGGTTAACATTAACAGAATTTTTTTTAATTATTACTTTTGTCAGATTAAAGTTATTTATGTGACCATTGTGAGTTTTTCTTTCATTGACCGAAGAGTACCAACAATTTTGTCCACGTGTGTAGATATCCTATCTGCAACCTAGATACTATTTACATACCATCCATTAAACCACAAAATTTTACAAGATATTAGTCCAATTTTTTAATGCATAATGACTTGTCTGACAAAGATGGCCTGTGTCATGTCGGAACAAAGGGCGGACGCAGATGCAGGGTTCAAGTCGGTTAAACTTTTATTTTGTACAATAGTTTCTTCTCGCACTCACACGGCTCAAATAACAAACTGAAAACAAAAATAAAAGAAGTCTAAGTGCTCCAATGAACATCAAGAGGCCAACTGGGAGCAAACTGAAATGTATAGTCACTTGTGACTCTCTTCTACCAGTTTACTACATCTGCCTGTTTCAAATTAATTGTCTTTACATGACAGGGCCATGATGGTTTCATATGGGATGAAACCATCCTCTCTTGTGGGAGCAGACCGAATTCCACACAGTACAGCCGGAGTGCATTCACACAGCCAGTGTAGCTCGGACAATCGCAGTTTCAATGTTTGATTTTGCCATTCAATTAGTCCACTAGCCTGAGTCAATTTTATGATATTCAACATCCTAAACCTATAGTTTACTGGGACAGTAGTACAATACAAAATACTGTCCATGCTTGTACAGTAACTGCTAGTCCTTTGCCTTCAGCAACAGAAGAGTCTGCCACCTAACTTAGTCATAGTAGTTAAGTAGTAAGTATGAGATCAAGTGTTAAATATTTATTCCATTTATTAGTGTAAAAGACAGCATTTTATGTTCTATTGTTCATATTGTTACATTAAATACAATATTACCCGGTCCATGTCGTCGCATTCTGCTATTTGCTAAACCAGTTGTGCAGTACTACAGTATGTAACAGTTATCAATATTAATATATTGTGTACATGTTCCATGTAATATATTTCTTATTGCTTTGTGGATTTAAAATTACTGAAATAAAGTAATAAAAAGTGACATCTTTATTTCTCTTCTTGAAAAAAAAAGAAGGGGATCATGCTGTGTTTCAGGCTAATTGCTACAATCAGGCAAATTTTGATTTAATTAACTTTTTACTTGAATTATTCCCACTTTACTCCACACATGGCTCACCTTATGTTCCCATACATTCTTCTGTGGTTGATCATTCTAGGTCTTCATGAGGGCAAATGTTTTGTGGCTTCCATGAAGGTGGTTGGCAGGTCCCCATAGCTTCATGAAGACGGAGAGATTTTTTTTTTTATCCAGAAGGTCTGATGTTTTGTGTATTGGGGAGGGGCTATAAAATGCGATCATGTGTTTTTCTATAAATCCACATTTGCAGTTGGCTGTATCTGAGAGCCCACCCCCCCACCCCTCTTCGGGTGTTTCTTCAACCCAGCCTGACCAGTGCACAGACAAAAATGTTTTGGCTCTGTTGGTCTAATTTCTTGAGTCTGTGGGTCATGGTCATTTGTCTTTTGTCATTGTTTTATTTTTCTGCTTCAGAAGTGTCCTGACTGCTTCTAAAGGGGTAGGAGGTCAATTTCTGTGGCCATCTAAAAGGCCAGGTGATGTTTTTACAGTCTTCAACTATTGAATTAAAGTCTTTAACTATTACTGAATTCAATTTTAATTAAACAAAATAATAAAAATTTAGATAAAAATTTTTTTTTACAATAATACTATACAAGAGAATTGCAATTTGTTTCGGTGTTCTCCACTTTTCTTTCACTGATCAGTTAGATGAGATCATTTTCACAAATGTTAACACAGACTCACACACCACACAAACACATTCACATCTCTCACACACACTCATACATTACACATTCACACACAAAGTCAAATAACTCGCACATGCATATTAACACACATCACAAAATGATTGAGATCAAACCATTTTCAACATTATACACACAAAAAAAAGTGACCAAGTTGTGTGCTGCAGCTGGGCGGCGATGGCTTCTTGGAGATCTTAACATTCTCTAAAAGCAGAGATTGTGTAATGTGCCCAGGGTCGCGATGGCGCAGGGTGCTTGGGCCCACTCATCATTGATATTTTATTTTTTGTTCTTTTATTTCTTTTTTTCACAAATCTAATTCCATACTTGACTGTGGCATAGTTGTTATTGGTAATCAGTCACAGAGGTATTTTTTCTCCAATACCTGTATGTTTGTATGATGTGTTACAATGCTACCACATTCTTTTCTTTCTTTCTTTCTTTCTTTTTTGAGCTAGGTGTGTCTGTTTGAAACCATACAATTGTGCTGTAAATGATAAAAAACTGTAAATTAAAAAACTTTATACTCAATAATTAAAAAAAAAAAAAAACTTGTTCTTTAAAAGTAGCATCTCATATACACCAAGTGCAAAACCAGGAATAAATTATCATGTACCCATTTAGTATTATATTTTATTAAATCAATTAATACAATTATTTATGATGGGGAAAATATAGTTATTGCCAGGACAAAGGTTGTTTTTGTACAAGTTAGCTGGTTTGGGAGACAAAAGATATCTTAAAACAAATTTTTAATGTAGTATATGACATTAAGCTACATCATTTAAAGACATGCCAAAAGCATCCATGCCCTGAGTAAGAACGCAACAATGTCCTCATGAGAAAACTACACTGCCGAGCCAAAAATAAATACATAAAAAAAAAAACAGTCACACGCCAATATTTAATTGCACTAACTTTAGTTATGATTATGAGCCAATGTGGTAGCAAGTTCTTCATGCTCCAAGAACCACGCTTTCAATTTAAGGACAAATTGTGTCCATGTGCCCATGCCATCAGGGAAGAAAAAAAAACACATTGATGGAATAACCTGGTCATTTAGTGCATTAAGATAGTCATCTGACTTTATTTTATTGCCACAACATTGCTGAGCCTAGATCCGACCAACTGAAGCAACTGTGAACGTCAGGGGCCAGAACATTGCCTCTGACCATATTTCTTCCACCAAGTTGATATTTCATCACTATCCATGCAAGTTTTAATAATGCATTGGATAGTTGTTAACCCAATACCACTAATTTCAAATGTCCTCTGTTGTTTTCGTTGCTTGATGCAGGCCAATAATGTGCCATTTATGAAATGTTTACTTTTTTTGGCCAGGCAGTGTATATTTAGACATGCTCATACCTGATGCAACAGCTTCCAAATCTTAAAATGTGTATAATTAAGGGAAAAGCAAAGGTGGTATCTTGGTAAACTAAAAAGTGAAATGAAAGAAATAAAAACTGTGATTTGTTTAATTTGGATATAAGCCGTTTCATTATACATGCCTCAGCTAGATATGTTCATCTTTTAACATAATGCAACAACTTAACAATTCAACAACTTCATTAAGTATAAATTATTTTATGGTTTTCATTATGATTTACAAAGTAAACATGATAAACTTAAAACATTCATTAAAATACAATTGGCAAATTTGGCACAGTCACACAAAAGCTAGTGTGAAATTTTACTTGTATTGTTTTCATTCATACAGTGAATATATATTTGATTGTTCACAGTGGATTAAGTGAGTATATGGGGAGCCAAACAAAAAATAATAGAAAAATTCCCTGCATTAACTGGTGTCAAATGAGTGTGAATGCTTTGCCACTATGCATATAAAAAATCAAAATGAAGTAATATACGGGACAAAAACTGCAATAATAAATGTGTATCTATAAGTTTTCAAGACCCCCGCAATTGGGATTTATTTTTCTCCCTCATCCGATGTTGTAAAGTAGATGGAATATAAAAATGGAGGGGAAAAAGGAGGAGAAACACACAAAAAAGTCTACACTATCAACAGTTTCAAGGAATTCCATACAACCATTATGCAAAAGCAAAACACTGGAACTGAAAAATTAAAGAAACATAAGTCAGCAAACTGTCCAAAAATAGCCAGTGCAGTGATAGCTGGTCTTATTTCTTTGCCTGCTTCGTGACCATGTTCCTTGGTGGAGTCACTGGACGGCTCGAGTTTGGCTTCTTCTTCTCTGCTGGTTTCAAAATCTTTGAGGAGAGCACAGAACAATCTGACATTAGTTTCTATTAAACAAATTTTACACTTTGCATTAACAGTATACCAGCATTGGAACATGACTCCATCAATCAGGTCAATCACACTGATCAGATCTGGGCAAGTTAAACTTGATGTACAATGTGATTTCATTAGACTGTGATTATAAAAAAAAACTCACCATATAGATACATCATCTAAATAGTATTTTTTTTTTTCACCAATACACTTTTGTGACCACATGTATAATATTGAGTAGCAACCCCCTTACCACCAAAACATAGATAACATTGATGCACTGCGTTTTCTTGCATGTTTCTAACCTATTAATCTTTTGAGCAATTTGAGCTACAGTCGCTCTTCTATTGGATCAGGCTTCATATGCCAGCCTTCGCACCCGACACGCATCAATACCATCCATGACTGCCACTGGTTTACCTTCTTTGGACCATGTTTGGTAGGTCCTTACCACTGCATGGTCATGGCCAGCCAAGGCTCACTGATGTGTGTGTGGAGTAAATTCTGGCACGTGCAGTCCAATCCAATAGAAGAGCTACTGCAGCTCAAATTGCTTAAAAGATAAATTCTGGTAATCATAGAAAGGAGCCAGAACATAGCACATCACTTTTCTGATGGCAAAGGTATGTATATGTGCATATATAAACACAGCCGACAACCGGAATGCCTATTACCGCCATGCTAACCGCAGCCGCAAAACGACAACAGTCAAAATAAATCATAAGTTGAGCTTAAGTCATAAAAAGAAGTCATAACATGCCATATCGAAGAAATACTGCTGTAAGGGTTTTTACATAATGTAAGCACATTTTAAAGTGGACAAAATTCCCAATGCATTTTTCACCATTAATATTTACAATAAAGTAGACCAAGGATGACTGCTGCATTCTTTGCCTCCATTATGTAGTGTTTTAGCTCGGTGTCAGAGATATATCGAATCTTTAACGATTAGGGTTAAATTTTGTTAAACTGAATTAAAATTTATAGCGTACACTTTATCAACTAGCAGTCCAGTGTTTAGTATGATTTAGTCTATCTTACCAATTCTGTTTATCCCGCGGCCGACGATGTTAATACAAAATCTGGCATTTATCAATTACGAGCAAGATAACGTAAGATCTGGGCAAATGTTTAGACTTTAAAATACATGACCAAAACAACAGTTCTTTATAAAGAAACAAGAATTTATTTGACTAACCTAACGACACATGAAACTACGTTACTTGAACACGCGCGCACACGAACACACACAAACATACCAACAGTTTGGAGGGTGAAAGTTATAGAAGTTCATCTAGTACTGTTTACTAGATTAAAGAAACAACAGCAGAGTCTTGGGTTTAATCGTATGGTTTTAGTTATGAAACGAGCACCAATTTTCAGCAAGGTATGCAGCTTCGTTTGTATACTTGCATTATGTTTTGTTCTCTGGTTCGCCTCAAGCGAAGGGAATCACGACGTTGCTGATTGGTGCGCTGTGGTTGAAATGATGTCTTTAGGGAAAGCCCTTCGGTGAGGCTTGGTTGTCTGGTTACCGATGGCGGCGCTCTGAAACTTCTGTGGGTTTCTTTGTTGCAGGAATTTGGAGTTCTGGCACGAAGTCTCATTGACAGTTCTCGGAGAGCGGATGACGCCAGCAAAGGCGGAAGCCTGAGCTGCTTGGAAGAGGTTATTCTTCCGATAACGAAGGTATGCGCCTGCAAGTGCCAAAGCACGAGCGGCGAGAGTTAACAAGCTGCTTTCTTCAGATGGTCATGATGAAAAATCGACGTGTCTGGACGTGCTTGGACACTGAGTTTTGACCCTCTGTGTCAGTCCGTCCCACGGTTGATTGGTCCAATCGTATGTGGTTGCGGGGCTTAGTCACGTCTCACGTGGTTCCTCCTTTTGTGCATACATTAGGCCGGGTTTGGGCTGTCAAGTGGAGCCCATCCGATTCGAGTTTTAATATCTTTTATACAGTAAGTTTTCAATTAACTTCTGTTCATGCTACCAATTTTCCATGTACACCACTGTTCTTTGAATAAAATAAGCTCTCGATTGACATCCCGTTTCTTACACAATCATCCATGCCTTCATTTAATAAAAAAGGTTTGTAAATGCTGATAATACCTTTAAAGTTATGCATAGCTTTAACAAACATAACACTAAGACATAAAACATACTGAATATATGTATATAGACTTTTGCCCTACTGGCACACTTTAAAGATTGTTTAAAATGGTGTCTCTGCCATATGCCTCTTTGTTCATTGAAAGGCATGTGAAGAAACACAAGACCTCCTGTGTCCTGGGGTTAATGAGATGGTTAAAGCGTGACTTGGTGGTTCCCCACCCCCCAACTCGGGGTGAAGCTGTAAAACTGTCCGCTTTGTTTATAGGAGAGCCAATTTACGCCATGGCTTTGGGTTTAGTTTGAGGCATCTGGCCTTAGCGTGGCTTCAGGCACAGCAAATTTCCTGTCCCATGCCTCATTAAGTTTCCTGCAGCTTAGGTTTACAAGCTCCCTATCCCTTATCGGGATGGCGCCATGCTGTCTGTGGGGAGAGGTTCTGGAATGTGATCGATCTTTGGGGGCCTGTTCATCCTACACTACAGTGATGTAATAACTTTACTGTAGTAACTTTATACAACAAACATTGTAATAGACTCGGTGGATGTCATACATACAGTGTTTGTTTCACTTCAGGTATTTTTGGGATAGGGAGGCAATTGTACTGGGGTGATAGACACACCTCATTTTGTGTTTTCCATGTAATGGTCTCATTGTGTACAGGTGTGCCTTATATTGGGGCCAATACCAAACGACAACACTTTTCAATGTGGCATCAATTTCAACATTCTGTGGGTATAAAAAGCTGGTATTGTCAGTAAGTCATTCCAAGTTCATCATTCAAACAGCCATGAACACACGATGTCACTTAATGGACAAGCAGCGCCATCTGGCCATAGCGCGCCTTTGGGTTGGTGGCAGGCAGTCAGATGTTGCTTGTGAACTTGGTGTGTCAGCAGACTTGCTTCAAGACACAGAACTACCGGCAGAGTTCATGACAGATCCAGGAGTGGAGCCCCACGAGTGACAGACTGCAACGATGTCCAGTACCCAAGGACCTATGCTCTCAGACATTGTTAAGCAACTGCCACACAGCTGCAGCCCGTTTACGAGATGTGAGGGGTACTAGGGTTTCCAGACAAACCATTCGCAACCGACTCCCCCGCTTTGGCTTGAATGCCAGGCGACTGTTGCAGGTGACTCCACTGACATCAAGACACTGCCATGAACATTTGCAGTGGGCACAAGACCATGTGACCTGGACAATGCAGCAGTGGTCTACTGTCCTGTTCACTGATGAGTGTCGGGTCACCTTGCACAGAAATGATGGTCGTCACCATTGCTGGAGAAGGCGAGGTGAGTGATACGCTGAGGTCAACATGGTCCGCAGGGCTTGCTTTGGTGGAGGAGGTGCAACAGTCTGGGCAGGCATCACCAGATAGCACAAAACAGATTTGGTCACTGCACGTTCTTACCACAGAGACATCACAGAACTCCTCATCCCCCAATTCCGCCAGCACACCCCCAACTTTCTGTTCATGGATGATCATGCTCCACCACATCGTGGCAGAATTGTCACAGCCCGACTTTAGGAAGTTCGAGTGCCTCATATGGTATGGCCATCAATGTCCCCTGACCTGAACCCCATAGAGCACATCTGGGACCAGTTGAAGCAGAGACTGGATGATCGTACCCCACCCCCATGTGACCTGGCAGAACTGTGTTTAGCATTTGTGGAAGAGTGGAACGTATTGCCTCAGAACATCATGATGAGGCTAGTGAGGAGCATGAGACGTCGCTGTCAAGCTGTCATTGCGGCAAATGGTGGAAACACCCACTAATGACATTGTCAATTTTTGTTATTTGAAGCTATCCTCGTTATTGTGTAAAATTTTGGGGTAATAAATATTAAACTAATGAAAATGATGTTTCTTCTCATACATTATTAGTAATATCAAAGGGAATTTTTATTTATGTCATTAAAATTCAAAGCAAATAGAAAAAGCACTCACATAAATAATATCCCTAACTTATTGGGATTAGTGTATATATATATATATATATATATATATATATATATATATATATATATATATATATATGTGTGTGTGTGTGTGTGTGTGTGTGTGTGTGTGCGCGCATTAGGTCTGTAGCTATCGAATATTTTAGTAATCGAGTATTCTACCAAAAACTTTATCGATTAATCGAGTAATTGGATAAAATCTATTTTTGCTCAATTAAACAGCAATGTAAAATATATAAGAGAAACAAAGATTAATTGGTTTTCTTTTTAGAAAAATCTATTTTTATTTTTTAAATGCATATAGCATTTTATAAAAAATAAGCATTGTCATTATTCACAATACAAGGAATAGCTTAAAGTTGACTGAGATGAATTAAGTGTATTACAGTGCCATACATTCTTATTTTAAAGGCTTTTCTCAGATGCAAAAACTAACCAAAAAAAAAAGGTATTTCAAATGACTAAGTATCAAAAAAACAAAACAAAGGAACAATTTAAAATAAATATTATAATATATTTTTATTGCTCCCTTCCATTTTGCAGCCCACAACAGAACGCTCCCTCAAAGCAATACACAGCTAACTGTTTGCGTCTCCTTCCGCTTTGTGGGTGACGTAAACGCTTCTTCTTCGTCTGTGTTTACTCGCGGCTTGCATCCGGAAGCGTGCGGTCACGCCAAACAAATAATTGTGCAAAAATAGCTATTAAAATTTATTAAAAGAAGCTTCGAGGCAGAAGATTTTACCTCGATCATTTTTTGTAATCGAATTACTCGAGGAATCGTTTCAGCCCTAGTGTGTATACACACACAATTCTTCTGAGCAATATTTGGACATCCTCAACACAATCTGCTCTCATCACTCAACAGTAGTACTGTGGTGACATTTAAATTTACTTCCATCACATCTAGTCTTTGTTTATGTTGTTTAATAACAAATATAAAAGCAAAGCTGTTTAGCAGGAGAGCACACATACAGACCAAGGGAATACAGCTATAGAACATAATCTGGGGGGGCAGGCTGACTCCTGTCATGGTCACAGCTGGCTTACTTACCACTAAATCTAGACATTTTTTTGCCTTTGGCTCAGAAAACATGCGGGTGGCAATGTATTTATATTATGACTGTCAGTACATTATTTTTATACATTACACACACATTGGTTGCTTCCATTTTTAGTAGAAAACAAAGGCGTATGCCAATCTTCATCGGATCTAGAATTGTTCTCATAGCTGTTTTTATTTTTTGGAATCTCACACACTAAATAAATCTTAAGAATTTCAGTCATTGCAGATTGGCTTACAGGTAGGCTCACACTAGAACAGGAAAAAAAACAACAACTGTGAATCCAATATGCGTAAGCTGACTGAGGTGTTTTAATGTGCCTCCCACACCCACCATGTCTGACATCTGTAAGTCAAACACAAATTCAGAGCATTTACCCAGAATCATCTATACCTGAAAAGAACACATCAGGGTCTCGTCCACGCTCATCATGGCCCCAGCATTGTCGAACTCACCACAGTAGTTTGGTGCAGAAAAAAGTGTCACCAACTGCCTCTTGGCAAAGAATTCATAGCCATCCTCCACGACCTACAGGAAAAAGATATGAACATAGATCAAACCTCATGTTAAATTATTGGACTGACTGGAATTTTATAGCTACTTCCTGTGGAACAATTACCTTATAATGAGCATGTGCAATTCACTTCACCTGACAAAAAATAAACCTATAATTATAATTCTTAACCTGTTTGCTGCACTTATGTAACTGAGGTTTGGTTATTCTGCATGAGTCAATGAGACAATACTACTCAATGTTGCTAAAAGACAGATGCTGTACAGAAAATGGTTCATGAAGCCATCCTTGAAGCCAGACACTAAATACGCAACTTTTTTTTGTTGTTGCAAGTACTAACCTTGCAAGTCAATTCGACACATTATTTTATTATTTGAGTGATAAAAACACCTATGATACAACAGGGGGTTTCTAAGAAATGTACATTTAGGTGCATTAATGAGGTGAAATCATAAGAATATAATATTCCTATGTACATAATATATGTATATAATACATAACATATATGTATACAGTATATACGTAAATAATATATAACATGTACAGTATACATGTGTATATACACTATATCTAACATAACTGATAATATGTATATACAAGTGAATACTTAAATAATTGTACGTAAACAATGAGATATATTTCCAACTGGGAAAACTGTTGTCTTAGAGGGCTTCACTATAGCCTGTGGTCTCTAAAAGATCTACTGTTCTTAACCACCCATTTTGATCCCCCTTACCTGGTGGCGAAAAACTGCCTGATTGCAACTGGGAGCTTTTAGGGCCATTTCTTAGGAAAATCAATCAACAATGAGTCTGACCATGATATTGTCATCAATACAAAGTGTGAAATCCTTGGAGTCAGTGTTCATCTGGACACAGATACATACACCAAAGACTTGAGTCCCCCAAGAGGTCAAGCTTAGATTAAATTTGGTTAGTTGACAATTTACTCTGAGTGGAGTAAATCACTGATGTGTTAGCTGCATCCTAACCTGGGTTTTGAGAGAACAAAGTGACATTCTCTCTGAAAAAAAAACAAAACAAAACTTTTAGCCCTTAGGGGTCGACAGCATTGTTGATACCAATCACTATTTTTTCTCTTTGCAAGCGTTTTTGTAAATTAAACTATATTGTAGCAATCCAGAAAAAAATATGTACACAAATGGTAAACAGTTTTCTTTCCAAAAACCTTATTGCCAAATAAATGTTAAAAATAAAGAATAGAACATTATGTCAGATTCTCACGTTGGAGACCCGTCCCCGCGCTTAACGCTCTACTCACATGCCAGGTTTATGTAAATGACTCTATTCAGTAAATACTAACTGCTATGTTGTTTGGGGGGAGTGATATACTGATCGCTGATGCTGTGTTGTTTTGGGGTAGTGATTTGCTGATGCATGTCTGAGTCCAACAGAACAGGAAGGGCTTGAATAAAGAAACAAAAAAAATGTTTTCAATATTTTCACATTAATGGCTTCAGTGTTTTTTTTTTTTTTTTAATAATAGTAATTATCATGCTTTTTTCCTGTTCGTTTCCAGCATTGACTAATAATTTGACCATGAATGGCTGGAATGTGGCTTCGAATTTATGACATTTGGCAGACACCCTTATCAAGAGCGACTTGCATGTTCATCTCATTATACATCTGAGCAGTTGAGAGTTAAGAGCCATGCTCGAGGGCCCTTGGAAGCAACTTGGTGATGGAAACCTAGGACCTTCTGAACCATAGTTCACTGCTTTAACCACTGAGCTACCCCTGACTGAAATACTGATTTTACATTTTGTCTGCTTTGCAAAAGCTGCCCCTCTTTGTGATCCGAGTATATTATGACTGAAATAAAGCTGTTCATATCGGCAGCGCTTGGATCAAAGGGGAGATGAAGGCGCGTGTGGCAATATAAACTAATATGAACTATTATTTGTATATAATTTTTACTAATAAAAATGCAAAGATAATCCCCAGAAACACAACAAACTCAAATATATACTCACTAAATAAACACTGGCTTTGTAGCGCTGCACGAAACAAATAAGTCGCTTTATTTTAGTCATAATATACCATAACATTTTTGCTGTCTAGTTTTTTTTTGTGCATAAGAATTGCATCTCAATCAATGTTTCAGAAACCATGCTTTATTTTTGGTTTCTCTTCCTGATTCCCTGTCAGAAATCTGATTCTATAAGAGTGAACATGGTGTCACCTGAACTAGGTGTCAACAGGTCTTACATATTCATGAAAAATAATGGATTATTCAGTGAAACAGGCTCTGCTGAAAAAAGGTAGGCACGTCATTCTCTTTTCCCCAAATAAAATATGAGTGTTAAAATTTAGTTGTTTTGCTATGGGCACACACCCAAGACTTTCATGAGTCTGTGTTCAAAACAATCTGCCAGGTTTGCCATGAATCTACAGTGGTGTGAAAAAGTGTTGGTCCCCTTACTGATTTCTTTTTTTTTTGCATGTTTGTCAAACTTCAATGTTTCAGATCACCAAACAAATTAAAATATTAGTCAAAGACATGTAAAACACATCATGCAGTTTTTGAATTAAACTTTTTATTATTAAGGGAAAACATAATCCAAAACCACATAGCCCTATGTAAAAAGTGTTTGCCCCCTAAACCTAATAACTAGTTGGGCCAGCCTTAGCAGCTTGCAATGAGATAACACAGAGCCATGGAGGAATTTTAGCCCACTCATGCAACAGCATCTCAATTGGATTCAGGTCAGGATTTTGACTAGGCCACTCCAAAGTCTTCATTTTGTTTTGCTTCAGCTATTCAGAAGTGGACTTGCAAACACTTTTTCACACAGGGCTATGTAGTTTTAGATTTTGTTTTCCCTTAATATTAGATATTAGATTTTGTTTATTTAAAAACTGCATGATGTGCCATCTTTGACTAATATTTAAATTTGATTGATGATGTGAAACATTGAAGTGTGACCGACATGGAAAAAAAAATAAAGGGGGCAAACACTTTTACACCACTGTAACATATTTACATCAGCCACATTATGAAAGCCCAGTTTGTGCCCTACATAAATAAAGAAAAGACCCTTAGGGGTATGTGGCCTTTCTGAAAACCTGTAGTGATTCAGCCCTCTCCTTGAATTTATAAATTTACAATCTTTATCAATATACTAGCTAATACATTTCCTTTATTTATATAAACAAACTGGGTAAAAGTACACAAACTGTCAACCATTTATGTACATATCATTTATGGGTTCCTATAATATAGTTTAATGATTTGATGTCGTCGACCTCTAAGGGTTAAATATTGTGCTCGGCCAATACTCCCATAAGAACATTTGAGGAAACATGTTGAAACTTTTTTTTCCCGTTTTTTCATTCAAGCCCTTCCTGTTCTGTTGGACACGTACATGCATCAGCACATCACTCCTCCCAAACAACATAGCCATTAGCATTTAATTACATCGGAATAGAGTTCTTTACATAAATCTTGCATGTGAGTGGAGCGCTAAGCATGGGGGCAGGTCTCCAATGCGTGTGGAGACAAAAATCTGACATTCTGTTCTTTATTTTTAACATTAATTTAGTAACAAACATTTATTTGGCAATAAGGTTTTTGGAAAGAAAACCGTTCACCCTTTGTGCACGTATGTTTTTCTGGTTTGCTACAATATAGTTGAATTAACAAAAACACTTGCAAAGAAAAAAAAGGTGATCCTAAGGGTTAAATATTGTGCTCGGCCAATACTCCCACAAGACATTGAAGCATATAGCAATCATATAGTGCATCACACGATAATGAGAATGAATACACTCAGCAAGGTGGCAGCATCAGATCAAAAGTTCGTCATCTGAACATAATGTAGTTGACCACAACAAAAAATTGGTATTACTGTATAGCCACGTTACTAAACTTCTCACTGTTATATTGGACCCTATTAGACTGAAAAAGTCCTGTTGCGTAGGCATGTTTGTACGGGGTCTTGTTTGCATATAGGTCTGCCATGTCTGTCCTATTACAAATTTTCAAAGGTTTTCCATTCATGACTTGTATAAGTTGGTATAAGTTGCCAAGTAAGGTCTCAAAAGTTCTACCAGCTTACCAACTGAGCTCCATGAAGTTGTCCTAACCAGCCTGCACGATCACATCCAAAGATCACAGCCAAAGAGGGCAGCATAAATCACACTCCCAGTACATACAGAACTTCAAATCCCATCATGAAGAAAGTGACAAATTAGCAACTGGTAATTCTGTCAAAACAGAAGCATTTATGTGGGTTCTAATCTGAGGTGATCAGCGGGTTCTGAGGCCAGTCATTCTGATAAACTTATCCTCTGCAGCAGAGATAGCTGTTGGTCTTCCTTTCCTGGAACGTTCATTCACGAGAGCCAGTTTCATCACAGCGTTTGATGGTTTTGGCAACTGCACTTGGGGACATTTATTTATTTTTTTTTTCAAATTAACTGACCTTCATTTCTTAAAGTAAAAATTGTCTTTTCTCTTTACTTAACTGATGCAGACGGCTTGCGTATTATAAAAACTACAGCGGGGGCAGAGCTCTTTTGCCCCAAAGTTAATGTATTCAAATCGCTACATTTATATAGTGCTTTTAACAATGGTCATTATCGCAAAGATTCCTGCTATCCATTATCATCCAAATATGGATGGGTTCCCAGTTGAGTCTGGTTACTCTCAAAGTTTCTTCCTATTTCCATCACTGGGAGTTTCTCCTTGCCACCATTGCCCTCGGCTTGCTTATCTAATCATTTTCATTCGTAAATATTTTCCTCACACATTTCATACTCATTTGTCATAATTTTGATTCTGTAAAGCTTCTTTGCAACAATGACCATTGTTAAATATGCTATATAAATACAATTTAAGTGAATTAAGTTGCTCAGTTAAATGTTAGCCTCTTGTATTTGAAGTTATTAGGTATTGTTTTAATGCTGCCCTTGAGAAAACTAATGTTATAAGGAATAGACTACATTTAATTAATCATTAAAGGTTCACAAACTGGGGGGAAATAAAATGTCACAAAATCGAGGGGAAAATTTAATATCGAATCGAGATTTTATACAATCGTGATACTTATACAATGTTTAATCAAATTGCCACCTAGATAATATTGTATGAGGGAGATTCCCATCCCTACTAATAGAGCTACTGACTCTTTACCATAGGTAACACCCACTAAATACCATATGAGGGCAAGTGCATGATGTGCAATGTGAAAACCAGAAACAAGCTTTGGAGAGATGGCATCGAAAAAAATGTAATAAGAAGAACTACGGTAATAATGAATTCAATGTACTTTGAAATAAAGTAAACGTGATCTTCCAGAGTACGAGTACTGACAACAGGTAAATAATTTTTTTTAAAATGCAGCAATGTGGTGATGCTGTGAATGTTGTCACCAGAGGTGAAGAAATGGTTTGGTGGTACATGGAGTAAGGGTTGTCACCAGAGACAAGAAATGTACATTTATGTACTTTTAGTGCTTGCTTGTGGTTGTGTGACCCTATGGTGGTTGTAAAAGTCAAAATCAATAAATTAAGCTGTTAGTAAGATGGCATTGTTGACATTACAATTAAATAATACTTAATATACTTTTCTGACAAAAAATATAGCATAATTAAATTGTAAAATAGTAGTAAAAATAGTAGAAAAGTAAATAAATAATTTAACTTTTTATAAATTTACACCCCCACAACTCCAACCACACACACACATACATTACAAATTCAAGTTCACATTTGGTTGACAATTCCACTCCATAGCTAGGTTTGAGAAATAGCTAGAGAGCACTAACAATACATTAACAACAAATAACTATATAGCAAAATTAACATTAAATAACCTGGTGTGCTCTGCAGATCAGGTCCAAGTCATGTTTATGGAGAAATTTGGCCACCACTTCAGCACCAAAGGTAAAGGAGACACCGCGGTCATTCTCGCCCCAGCCTAGCACATCTTTATCCGGATCAGACCACAGAAGGTCACACAGCAGGCCCTGGTCAGGAACATCTGTGGGCCTCATGATCCGTCGAATTTGTTCCATGGACTGCAGGTCTGGAGACAGACCTAAACAAGGGAAAAAAAGATATATACTGCTTCACTCAAGTTAATGTGTCCAACATATTAGATGAACTGAATTATTTAATGTCATATACAAATATTTACAGCAATAACTGTTTGAACTTGGTTCAGAGGCCATATGATAGCCTTGAAACTTAGGTTCATGTTGGGAGTTTCGGCATCATAAGTACGGCCATCTGCTAAAAATCCTGCATCAATGATAACCAGGCTCTTGTCAAGCAGACAGTTGTCAAATCTAGATATCTAAAGAAATTCATCTACAGTCGTGGCCAAAAGTTTTGAGAATTACATAAATATTGGAAATTGGAAAAGTTGCTGCTTAAGTTTTTATAATAGCAATTTGCATATACTCCAGAATGTTATGAAGAGTGATCAGATGAATTGCATAGTCCTTCTTTGCCATGAAAATTAACTTAATCCCCCCAAAATTTCCACTGTTAAAAGGAGGGTGATGCTTGAAATCATGGTTCTTTCATTGTTAACCATGGTGACCTGCAAAGAAACACATGCAGCCATCATTGCGTTGCATAAAAATGGCTTCACAAACAAGGATATTGTGGCTCAAAATCAACAGTTTATAGGACGTTCAATTCTTTTTAAGAAGGCTTCAGGGCATCCAAGAAAATCCAGCAAGTGCCAGGATCGTCTGCTAAAGAGGATTCAGCTGTGGGATCGGAGTGCCACCAGTGCAGAGCTTGCTCAGGAATGGCAGCAGGCAGGTGTGAACGCATCTGCACGCACAGTGAGGCCAAGACTTTTGGAAGATGGCCTGGTGTCAAGAAGGTCAGCAAAGAAGCCACTTCTCTCCAAAAAAAAACATCAGGGACAGATTGATCTTCTGCAAAAAGTATGGCGCATGAACTGCTGAGGACTGGGGCAAAGTCATATTCTCGGATGAAGCCTCTTTCCGATTGTTTGGGGCATCTGGAAAAAGGCTTGTCCGGAGAAGAAAAGGTGATCGCTACCATCAGTCCTGTGTCATACCAACAGTAAAGCATCCTGAGACCATTCATGTATGGGGTCGCTTCTCATCCAAGGGAGTGTGCTCACTCACAATTCTGCCCAAAAACACAGCCATGAATAAAGAATGGTACCAAAACACTAGGGCTGGGCGATATGCCCTATAAATGAAATCTCGATTTTTTTTTAAGACCAACTTCGATTTTAAAACGTTTTTTTTTGCTTAAAATAAATAATAATAATAAAACAGACAGTATATATATTTTTTTATTATTTACTTAAGCAAAACAATATAACCAAACATTACCTGCTTATTTTGATTAAAAGTATATATATTAAATCACTTAAACAATTTTGCAAACCACATGCAACTTACATGCTGAATAAAATCAAACAGGAGCCTGGCAGCATTTTTTTTTTAACTGTGTATATGGGCATAATGTCTTTAGCGATATAACACGACACAACATCAGTAATATCTTTCAATCGAGGCCTCTCTTATCATAATGGGATACAGTGGGGAAATGTGCTCACTGTTTTCACCTCGCTTTTAGCCGGTGTTTTCGCGCTGCCGCTTGTCTTGTTTAGCTCGCAGCGGCAAACACGACGCCGATTCAACAGTGTGGCTCTGTTTGAGGTGCGCGAGGAAATTAGTCGTGCTCGAGTAAATTAGCTTCTTTTAGTTGCCACAAACTTCAGACAAATTTTACACCGGGCTTTGGCTTGTTCAATGTGTAAAGTTGCAAACCCGAATAATTTCCATACGACTGAAGAAACCGCACCTCCGTTGGAAACGAGCTCTTTGGTTTCATCAGAGCGCGCTGCCATGTTGTATCTCGTATTTCCCACGTGTGAGTCACAGAGAGGGCGTGGCTGAACTACAGAAGCTCGCGGTGCCGCACCAAAGTGAAACTGTAAAATCGATTTAAAACTCTCACAGGTGAGCGGTTAATTAGGCGCGCCGTCATGTGGTCGGACAATCTTGCCTCTTAATTATTCTGCCATTGGTGCAATTACAATTTATCTAATATTTTAATAAAAAATCGCGATACCTTGATTTAAGAAAAAAATTAAATCGTCTTAAAACGTAAATTCGAATTAATCGAAAAAATCGTCCAGCCCTACAAAACACCCTCCAACAGCAACTTCTTCCAACAATCCAACAACAGTTTGGTGAAGAACAATGCATTTTCCAGCACGATGGAGCACCGTGCCATAAGGCAAAAGTGATAAAGTGGCTTGGGACCAAAACATTGAAATTTTGGGTCCATGGCCTGGAAACTCCCCAGATCTTAATCCCATTGAGAACTTGTGGTCAATCCTCAAGAGGTGGGTGGACAAACAAAAACCCACTAATTCTGACAAACTCCAAGAAGTGATTGATAGCAACCCATTCTTTCATAGTCAGGATTTGGCCCAGAAGTTGATTGAGAGCATGCCCAGTTGATTTGCAGAGGTCCTGAAAAAGAAGGGCCAACACTGCAAATACTGACTCTTTGCATAAATGTCATGTAATTGTCGATAAAAGCCTTTGAAACGTATCAAGTGCTTGTAGTTATATTTCAGTACATCACAGAAACAACTGAAACAAAGATCTAAAAGCAGTTTAGCAGCAAACTTTGTGAAAACTAATATTTGTGTCATTCTCAAAACTTTTGGCCACGACTGTACAGTCCCAATACTCTGAGAGAGGAAAAAAAACAGACAAAAAAAATACCCCCAAGAGCTAGATTTCAGACCCTACAGGCCTTACTATGTAAAATGTTAAAGTCTAGGTAAAGACTAAACTAGTATGGTTTTTGTTTGGAAGTATAGCCAGATTTAATCTCTTCTTTCTAAAAAGAACATGGAAGCATGAATCCTGCACCTAAACAAACCACAATATTTCTGGACCAATGTCCTATGGACAAATGAGACCAAAGTAGAGCTGATTGGCCTTAATGTCCAGCA
Source organism: Clarias fuscus (assembly GCA_030347435.1). NCBI lineage: Eukaryota > Metazoa > Chordata > Actinopteri > Siluriformes > Clariidae > Clarias > Clarias fuscus. The sequence continues at coordinate 11,594,884 of CM059212.1, forward strand.
CCATATTAGGCAAAAACCAAACAGCAATTCAGTAGAAACACCTATTACCTACTGTCAAGCACAGTCGTCGAGGGGTGAAGATTTGGGCTTATTTTGTAGCCATAGGACTTAGGCATCTCAGTCATAGAGTCCACTATGAACTCCTTTGTATACTAAAGTATCCTAAAGGCATATGTGAGGCCATCTGACTGACATTTAAAGCTTAAGCGAAACTGGGTCATGCAACAGGACAATGATCTGAAGGACACCAGTAACTCTGCATCAGAATAAAAAAAACAAGATTTTGGAATGGCCTAGTCCAGTCCTCAAACAGCAAATGCCCAAAATCCTCAATAAAATGAAAATGTTGTAAAGAAGAATGGGCCAATATACATCCCCAATCATGTAAGAGGCAGATAAAGTCATAAAGGAAACAATTCCTTATTAGTTATTTCTGTTATAGGTGGATCTACAAGCTATTGCATCATGGGGGTACTTAGTATTGCTCACATAATCCCCCCCCCCTTTTTGCCCATTTTTGTAAAAAAAAAAAAAAATTAATAATGGCACGGTGAAGCTGTATGTTGTTTTGCTAATGCGTGCAATGATCAGACAATTTTTATTATGTTTTTACACAAACACATTAAAGGAATTAGAAGAGTGGGCACTATTTTTTTTTAACATGACTATTGATAGATTAAGGTGGACTGAGCTCACTAATTGATTACACTTAAATTGAAACTCCACAACCAACATACAATATGGTGATAGTTTTCTGGCTCCAAACATTTTTGCAACTGTATTGCAAAATGGCAAGAACAATTAATTTTTTGATAAATACATAAATATACTACAGGAATTTTAGCTTTTATTATATCTATATACACCTAATTGCGTTAAAACAAGTTGAAGCATGTAAAATTTGGATTGGGGAAAAGAGCCAAATGTACTTTTAGGTACTGATGAGAAAGCTCAACTGATGCTATCACCTAAAAGTACATTTGGCTCTTTTCCCCAATCCAAATTTTGTATTTGCTTATAAGCTGAAACATACATCATTGTGGAGGTTGTGCCATGGCTTGGGCTTCAATGCTTCATATTAATAACAGACTGTGGCAGCACATCTATGTTCTATTTTGTCTTGTTACAGTCCCCTAATAATCTGAAAGCATTTTTTATTAGACAGCTGATGCTAATGTTACTAGCAGCTTGGACAAGGTAATTATTTGCATGTAACATTAGGCTTTTTGTAATATGAAGTAATCAAGTTGATGTACTGCTGCTGTTTTGAGCTTAATGTTTGTACTATTTATTTTCAGATCATAAGCACTTAAAGTATTTCAAGAAGTGAAGCACCTGGCTGGATGTCTGAGGGTCTGCAACTGGTCACCTGGAGCAATGGGGGTCAGGGGTAGCTTAGTGGTAAAGGCATTGGACTACAGTTCGAGAGGTCCCAGGTTCAAACCCCAAGCTGCCACTGTTGAGCCCTTGAGCAAGGCCTTTAAACCTCAACTGATCAGATGTGTAATGAGATAAAACTACAAGTTGCTCTGGATAAGTACAGAATGTATCTAAATATACTGTAAATGTAAATTACAAAATAGCATTAAATTGTTTTCCATAAACCCATATCCAAATGTATGGTAGCATAGTGGTTAGCACTGTGACTTGTGTTCGTGTCTGTGTGCCTCCTCCTACATTCCTATTCCTCCTACAGTTAAAATACATGCAGATCAGGCTAACTGGCATTTCCAGATTGCCCATAGTGTGTGCATGCTTGAATTCTGCATTCTCCACTTCTGAATATGAACATTCAGTTCAGGAATAAGTAACGAAATATTAAGTCTACCTATTTCAGTTATTTTTGCTTACTCAAAAATGGAATGGTCATCACAAAACGTGCCATGGTCCAACGTTTTTGAACACATCTACAGTACAGACCAAAGGTTTGGACACACCTCATTCAAAGAGGTAGAATTTGTATTATGGCAAGAAAAGCAGCTAAGTGAAGAAAAAAAACGAGTGGCCATCATCACTTTAAGAAATGAAGGTCAGTCAGTCCGAAAAATTGGGAAAACTTTGAAAGTGTCCCCAAGTGCAGTCACAAAAACCATCAAGCGCTACAAAGAAACTGGCTCACATGCGGACCGCCCCAGGAAAGGAAGACCGAGAGTCGCCTCTGCTGCGGAGGATAAGTTCATCCGAATCACCAGCCTCAGAAATCGCAGGTTAACAGCAGCTCAGATCAGAGAGCAGGTCATTGCCACACAAAGTTCTAGCAGCAGACACATCTCTAGAACAACTGTTAAGAGGAGACTGTGTGAATCAGGCCTTCATGGTAGAATATCTTCTAGGAAACCACTGCTAAGGACAGGCAACAAGCAGAAGAGACTTGTTTGGGCTAAAGAACACAATAAAGAAAACTCTTTGAATGAGAAGGTGTGTCCAAACCTTTGGTCTGTACTGTAGATGTAAATATAAAAAATAAAGGCTGAAATCCTGACCCATTGTTTCATTTAATTAAATTAGATTTTTTTTTTTTTTTTTTTTTAACTCCTATGACTTCTGTGGAAAGCAAAAACAAAAAAATTGGCCATCATTTATAAACAACTTTGCTCTTAAACATTAAATCATAATTAATTGATTTGGAAGACAAAATGACTCCTTAATGACTTGGCAAGATGTAATAACACACTATACAGTTCCTGTCTACTTCGTTAGGAACACCAGTACATTCATGTATTTATCCAAATATCAAATCAGAATGAATATCAACTGAAAAAAGTTTGACCTCTGTGACTCACTGTAACTTCTGAACTCACTGTAAACATGAACTCAAGCGCTTGACTAGTATCAAAGTGAGAATGAACAATTAGTATTCACTGTGTATTCACATTGTTTGTATTCACTGTACAAATGCTACGTGAATGTTTGATTGGATAACTGCATACCTTTTTGGTGATTGTATATTGTGCATGTATTTTATACAAGATGAAAAACGTTTAGTAATGGTTGTAACAGGTTTGACGCATGTGAGGCACCACAGACATAGACGCGAGTCTTCTGAAAAATGGGTATTTGTACTTGGAAAAATAGGAAGGAAAGTGTTTAAAGAGGGAGAACGGAGAAAAGGGGCTGGAAAGTGGTGCAGGGGTGCTGCTGCGAATCTGGAGGCAGTGCACAGCTGGCATGTGGGCACGAGGCTGGTGAGTAATGACAGAGGTGTGGAGAGGGCTCGTATGGACAGCGGCTTCTGCATGCTCCCCAATCAACTCCTCCTGCTGTCTTGGCCAACTGTTCCCTCCCAGCTCTTTCTTAGAGCGTGGCCTCAGATGGGAGTTCCTCATGACGTCCAGCGGTTGGGCAGCTTTACCAGCTGGGAACGGGGGCCTTAACATGGAGCACAGCTGCCTTTTTTCCCCCTCTTCGGCAGCAGGATCCCAGAGGCTGGCCCTTTAGCGAGAGTGAAAGTGCGCAGTTTTTCGCGGCTGTCCTCAACGCGAAGATCAAACAGCGGCATGCAGTTCTGTGCCTTTGAAGTCCCTGGGGCCCGTTACATCACCACGCATTTAGCGTCCAGCGCGCGACTCTGCTCTGAAATCCTCCAGAGCTTTGAGCGAAACTCCCTGCCCCGTTTTTATAAAATGGAGAAAGCCAAAGATACATTAAAGATAATATCCAGCCGTGCCTGTTTCCAGTTTCCCCGCTCCTTCGCAAACATGCAGAAGTGGAGACCACCAACTTAAGTGTGCCAACGGCATGAGTGAAGAGCGACAAAAGGTAGAGGCGCACGCCCGTCACTGGCACACGCCGTGACATGGTACAATGGGGAAAAAAAGTTAAACTAACTTCAAACTAATGAATTAGAAATTTTTGCCGTGCTCAAAAGACTTTTGCCTTGCATTGGCCTCACTCCATGAAGACGTTTGAGAGACTGGTGCATGATATCACTGGTGCTTACCCATCTCTAACCTCTGGTGAGCACATCAAAGGACCCAACACTTCAGTTTGCCTACCAGACAGGCATTGGAGTGGAAGACTCTTTAATCTTCCTTCCTAATACGGCTTTTTCATACATGCAAAAAGCCTGAGAAAACTGAGTTATGTTTTTTGGCTTCTCTGGTGCTTTTAACACAGCTTTTTAGTACATGAGAGTGGCCCATCATCCATCTCCATGGATACTGGATTACCTCACAACCCGACCACACTATGTGAGGAGTCTGATACGATTGTCTGCAACACTAGAGTCCTGCAGGGAAGAGTCCTGGCTATGTTACTCTTCACCATCTACACTGCTACCGACTTCATGTTGCTGAGCAACCGGTCACCTGCAGAAGTTCTCTGACGACTCTGCCATTGTCAGCCTGATCAGCAAGGATGATGACAAGGAGTACCAGAAGACTAATTCAGAAGACTGATTCTTTGTGGTCTGGTGCCAACGGAATCGACTCCAGAAAAATGCTGGAAAGACCAAAGAACTGGTGGTGGACTTCCGCAGGCACAAATATCCTTCACTATTACCAGTGAACATTCAGGGAAAGGACACAGAGTGGACTCTTATAAATACCCAGGTGTTCATATAAACTGATCAGACAACCTAGACGCAATTTATAGACAAGGACAGAGCACACTTTTCCCGCATGAGGAGACTAAGGTTTTTTTAAAAGCAGGGTGCACTACTGAGGACCTTTGTGATTCTGTAGTGTCCTTAGCCATCTTCTATGGAGTGGTTTGCTGGTGTAGCAGAATCTCTACGGCAGAACGGACAAGGTGATAAATAAGGCCAGCTCTGTTCTGGGGATTCCCCTGGACAATGTACAGGAGGTGGGGGAAAGGAGGATGGTAACTAAGCTATCATCATTGCTCAAGAATGACTCTCACTCACTGAATGAAACAGTTTCATCACTGAGAAACTTTAGTGACAGACTGTTGTATTCTAAGTATCTGAAGAAGTGATATCAAAGGTCTTTTCTCTTACTGCTTATTAGACTGTACAATCAGAGCATTGTACTCATTGCACACTTTCATTACTGTGATATACCGTTGGTGCAATATACTGTGTTACAATACGTTACATTTTACAATATAGTTACAACAGATAAAATTAAAATATATAATTTTTTTAGTAATGCTGGTTATTGCTGGTGTGTAATTTTGATTTGTTTTTTTCTGTGCTATAGTGTCTAACCTTTTACCTGCCTTTACACTTCAAACCTTTGCCCAGCAGCCACTCACCTCCATGGCAACAGAAGATCTTCTCATCCACAATGGCAGCAATGGGTAAGCAGTTGAAGCAGTCGGTAAATGTTTTCCACAGTTTAATGTTATAGCGCCTTCGGCCTGAAATCACAAGTGTAAAACTCAAATCAGTTACATAGTCAGACCAGTTCTTAGCAATTGTGAAAATCATGGAAATAGAAAATCTTGATGTGGATTTAAATACTAGTTTCAAAGCCCTGCAGCTACATGAAAATGTATTCATGATTCAGTGCAAAACTATGAAAAAATGAAGGTCTGGATATACTGCTCAAATTTATAACACTAATCTTTGTAACAAATTGCACAAGCACTTCTTAAAAGTACATTTTATTGCTGGAATATCAAATATAACTTAATTACAAAAGTATCAAGAAGAGCATGCATACAGATTCATTTCTCTGTGCTAAGTGAACATGTAAATTTTGTTAGTGGGTGGGGCTTTATATTCAATCTCTTACACACACTATCAGACCAGTTATGCTAATGTTTCATGGCAGAGTACTAGAAAACTGAAAAATAAAAAATGCATTTCAGTCCAAAATTCGCATGTGAAAAAATATTTCCCACCTGAGAAAATGCAGGTGAATCAAAAAGCTCTAATATAGATATAGGTTTCCAGCTGCTGAAAAGTTTGTGGTCGTCTTTGCTGTATTTTATGTTTAATGGTGCGCCAAATGTTCTCTCTAGGTAAAAGATCTGGACTTCAGGCACGCAAATTCAGCACCTGGACTCTTCTACTATGAAGCCATGCTGTTGTAATAGCTGCAGTATGTGCTTTTGCATTGTCCTGCTGAAATAGACAAGGCCTTCCCTGAAACAGACAACATCTGGCATTGAGCGTATGTTGCTCGCTCAACTCATCGCGATGGATGGACGGACGGACAGATCTCCAAGGAAATTCCAGATATCCATCCAGAGAGACAGTAACAAAAAAGTAACAAAAAAAGGTTGTAGAATTGCACACTGTACATCTTACATATGGTCTTTAAACATAGGGTAATGTGAGAACTGACCAAGTTACTAGTGCAATGAAAATCTAAGAACAAACATTGCAAGATATAGAAGTAGTTAAGCATATAAATAAGAAATCAAAAGTAAAAAAAAAAAAAAGGCTAATTGCAGTTCAGTCATGGTGTGCAATTTTGTGATAAATGTGGCAAAGTGACAATAGTGCAGTATTAATTGTGCAAAAACCTAAATAGATGTGCAGCATGAAATAAAATTTAGTTTCAGTGTAAACAGAATGTAAACAACCTAAAATAACTGACTTCTTATTGAGGAACAATAATAATAATAATAATAATAATCCTTAGAAGAAAAGGAGGGCCCTCATACCCTATGACAACAGGCTGATTTCATAGTGCTTGGGCCCTAATAATCCCTTAAAAAAACAATAGGGCCCTTGCACACTGACATCTTTCAAAAGTATCATTTTGGCACTGGTAACATCAAAAACCCAGAGGATACCCAGCCATACTCTTTACTGGGTTAACGGTCTAACAATATAAAAACAACCCAAGATATACAGTATATGCAGAAAATGTCATTTAAGGATCATAAAAAATTAGAACCGTCAAACTCGGATATTTCCCAGTTTTTTTTTTTAGCAGAAAACCTGTTCCTCAATAAAATGGCACATATATATAGGAGTTTTAAATTTCCTAAAAGATCCTGAGAGTTATGAGACAAAAAACTAGACCCAAAAAATTTCACCTGCACTGAGCAAAAGGATCTGACAGGCTCTCCGTGAAAACATAGGCCGACCCTCGACCCAAATTAAGGCCCTTACTGAAGTTGACTGCAGCCCAATAACCTTAAGACGCCATCTGCGAGAGAAGGGCTTAAAGAACAAAAAAATGTTGCGTCTCCTCCCACACCACAAACTTGCCCATTTGGAATTTGCAAGAACCAAACATGGGACATTAAAAGATGGAAGAAAGTTTTATTCTCTGACAATTTTTTTTTTTTTTATCTGGATGGTCCTGACTGCTTCCAACGATACTGCCATGACAAGGAGATGCCACAGGAGATGTTTTCCACACGGCACAGTGGAGGAGGCTCCATCGTGATCTGGGGTGCTTTTTCCTTCAATGGGAAAATGAAGCTTAAGGTTGTGCAGGGGTGTCAAAAACAGCTGGCTATGTGGACATGTTGCACCAGACATCCCTCCTGACTAGGTCTTTCAACAGAACAATGCTGCAGTTCACAACACCCGCCTGACGAATGACTTCTAACAAAGACAATAAGGTTGCACTTATGGACCACCCTTGTGGCGTGTTCCCCTAATCTAAATTCCCTTGAGAATGTTTGGGGATGGATGGCAAGGGAAGTTTACAAAAACGGATGTCAGTTCCAGATTGTGGATGGCCTTCGTGAAGCCGTCTTCACCACATGGAGCAACATTACCACCAGCCTCCTGGAAACAGTTGCATCAAGTATGCTAAAAACAAGTGTTTAAAGTTATTAACATGAATGGTGGTGCTACTCACTACGGAGTCCTTTTTCGACAATTTTAATTCTGATATGTGGGTATTTTTGGGCTATGGTCTTAAACTTTTGAACAGCTGATGAACAGCCTGTTTGAGTTTAAATACAGTTTTCAATAAATTGCCAATCTCTGTTTAACAAAACTAAACTAACTACTATAGGTAAAAAGTAAAAAAACGGCCACAAAGAAGAAAAAGCTTTAAATGAAATTTATTTTCACACATTTTATTATGAAAAATTAGGGGATCTTTGTGACCAAATAAATCAAATAATTTTACTTGTAAATTTCTACTCATATAAATGAATTAAGAAAAAACACAGATTAATTGAAATATTTTCATTGTGCCCCCAAACACAATGATGAAGAGTTCTTTATAAACTCTTTATGAACTACTTTGAGAAAATAACAAGCCCTGTGTAATGGTAAGTTCTGATTTTAATTACTTTGAATTTCAATTGTATATAAATAGATTGGACTCCGATTTTAATGTCTTGTGATATTATAGGTTATAATGTTGCATAGAGATGATCTGGAGATGGTGCATGCACAGTGGGTGAGTCATGCAGTGGGTTAATCGGACAGGCAGCACAAATTATGATCTGAGGACCTCATATTTGAGAACAGTCTCTTTCGACCTGTATTAAAGGAATTTTTATTGTTTTATGAATTTTTTATTTTTATTGAAATTTGTTGTCAAACTACTTAGAAGAGTGTGGCCCCATTGATGATAAACATGTTTGTTATAAAAAAGCATGGCCTCGCCATGTCATTTATTGACATGTAGACATAGCTTAAAGCAGATTATGGTCGCTGAACCGTTGGATGTCCAGGTGGAGCTCCGAAAATAATGTGGACTTTATAGACAATTGGAGTACCTTTGAGGGCAAAGCTGGCCTGTTAGGGCGGGATGGTGCCCATTTAACTCGGGAAGATGCTGCTCTCATTTCTTGTAGTATAGAGCATACTCTCAGAAGAGGCCCATTTAATCCGTGACTACCCAGAGCCCAGGCCAGGGAGCAGACAAACAGGCTAATCCAACCGTCTGCAAGCTGCATAGAGTTGTCAATCAGGGTTCATCATATCGAGACTGTGTATCCCGAGCTAAACAAAAATTTATAAAAGATTCAGAAAGTCTGTTTTAGCTTAATTAACATAGAGAACACAAATTCAGAACTCACTGAATGCCCAGAACACACTGAATGCCCAGCCGGCACCTCTGATCTGAAGCTAGGACTGTTAAATATTAGATCTCTCGCATCTAAAGCAGTTATTGTTAATGAAATTATCACAGACCAGGAGTTTGACGTACTCTGTTTAACAGAAACCTGGATTAAACAGGACGAGTACATAGCTTTAAATGAGGCTAGTCCTCCTGGATACAACTGGTAGAGAAGGAGGCGTCGCAGTTATTTACAATGATAATCTGTCTATCGTTCAAAAACACAGACACAAATTTAATACATTTGAAGTTCTCTATAGTAACATAAAAAGTGGAGCTACAAATATTACGTCTGCTCAGTTGATCCCGCTAATTATCATTTACAGACCCCCAGGGCCGTACTCGGAATTTCTTTGTGAATTTGCAAATTTCCTGGTCATTTCTGTAGACAAAGCGTTAATTACTGAAGATTTTAATATTCATTTTGAGAATCCACAAGACCCTGTGAGAACAGCATTTATGTCTATACTCGACTCGTTAGGAGTAAATCAGTGTTTAGTAAGACCCACTCATAAAGCAGGTCACACTTTAGATTTAATATTATCCTTCAGATTAAGTATAATTCCACACTCTGAAGTTATCTCTGATCATTATCTTGTCTCAATTATAGTGTGTCATAGTAATTTACGCACAGAGCCACGCTACTGCATTAAATGTACATTCACATCAATTACCACACAGAGCTTTATCAATAATCTCCCACAGTTATCAACTTTGATTGGATCAACGTCTAACCCCACAGAACTCGGTCAAGTGACTGAATAGTTACCCGAGTCGACTTTCCGTTTTATCTTAGATAATGTAGCTCCAGTTAAAAGAAAAATTATTAGAGATATGAAACTCGCTCCCTGGTATAATGATCACACGCGCAGTTTAAAACAGACCGCTCGGAAATTAGAACGTAAATGGAGTCAAACTAAACTGTTAGTATTTCAAATAGCGTGGAAGGAGAGCATCCTGAACTATAGAAAAGCTCTTAGTGTAGCTAGATCAACGTATCCCTCCTCTCTTATAGAAAATAACAAAAATAATTCTAGATTATCAATACCGTAGCCAAATTAACTAGAAATAAAACCACTCCTGCACAAAACATCGTGCAGTAGTGAGAACTTCATGAACTTTTTCAATAACAAAATTGTAAATATTAGTCATACAATTCAAGCTTTGAAACCAGACAATTTAATTGATGCAGATGTTAAACTAACCATGTCAGATTACTTTACTCCCCTTGAAGGGAATAAACCAATTTCACGCATCTCTTCTGCAAAATCATCAACCTGTGTATTAGATCCTATACCGACATTTTCTCAAACAGATCAGAAATAACAGAAAATAATGTTGAAAATTATTAATTCTTCACTCAGCAGTGGGTAGGTTCCAAAATCTTTTAAATTAGTAGTTATTAAACCTGACCTTGACCCTTGTCAGCTGTCCAATTACAGCTGTGATATTACGATATCAAACCTTCCCTTTATCTCTAAGATTCTGGAAAAGATAGTAGCGGGGCAGCTATGCTCATACCTACATAAAAATAGCATACACAAATTGCATCAGTCAGGCCTCTGATCAGGGTTGCCTCACTATACTTATGTTACTCGACCTCAGTGCAGCTTTTGACACAATTGATCATAGTTATCTCTGTCACAGATTAGAAAATGTAGTAGGAATTAAGGGAATGGCACTCTCCTGGCCCAGATCATATTTGACTGAACATTATCAGTATGTAGATTTAAATGGTGATTATTCTGCATGTTCTCTAGTGGAGTTTGGTGTTCCACAGGGTTCGGTTTTAGGCCCACTGCTTTTTTCTGTTTACTCTGGGAAACATAATCCGTAAGCATGGTATTAGTTTACATTGTTATGCTGACAACACTCAGTTATGTGTCTCGTCAAAAACAGATGAAAAACCATCTTAATGAAGTTGAGCAATGTGTAAACGATATAAGAGACTGGATGTTAATTAACTTCCTTATGCTTAATCCAGATAGAAGACAGAAGTTCTAGTCATAGGACCTCATGTAGTTAGAAGCAAGATTTTAGATCACACTGTAACTTTAGATGGCCTTTCTGTTCGATCCAGTTCAACAGTAAAAGACCTTGGTGTGATTATAGATTCCAGTCTTTCATTTGAAGCTCATGTAGATAATACTGGATATCATTCTTATCATAGCATTCTTTCACCTCAGAAATATTGCCAAGGTAAGGAATATTTTGTCACTAAATGATAGAAATTAGTTCATTATCACCTCTAGGTTGGACTATTGTAACGCCTTACTGTCTGGTTGTTCAACTAGGTGCATAAACAAGCTTCAGTTAGTTCAGAATGCAGCAGCGAGAGTCCTCACTAGAACCAGAAGATATGAGCATATCCCCCTATTTTATCTACATAACATTAGCTCCCTGTAAAATTTCGCATTGATTTTAAAATACTACTTTTGATGTATAAAGCATTAAATGTTCTCGCGCCGCAGTATCTGAGTGAACTGCTAGTGTCTTACGATCCGCCTACTTCGATCAAAGGATGCAGGCTGCTTGTCAGTACTGCGTATTATGAAAACTACAGATTGGGGCAGAGCTTTTTCTTACAAAGCCCCAAAGTTATGGAATAGTCTTCCAAATAGTGTTCGGGACTCAGACAGTGTCTCAGTATTTAAGTCTAGGCTAAAAAGCTATTTATTTAGCCAAGCATTTTTGTGAATAGATTTGCCTTAGGTTAATTTCACCATGCAGCAAAATCCCACAAGCAACATTAGGGAGCATAAATAAATGTGTTGTGCTTCATTGAATATCCACCGCATGGCGCATGGAAGGACTTTATCTAAAAGCAGACCACATACAACGAAGAATTGTGCATAATTAGTTAGCCTAAAACAATGGTTTTAAATGCTGAAGCAAACATGAATTTTTATATTTGTATCCTTCACGATGACTGTGCATATATGTGCTTCATATGTTCATAATGATGAAATAAGATGTCCTAAATCATGCTTTAAAAATTCATAATAAAAAGTTTCTTATATAGTTTTTGTAATGTCTTAACAGGGAAAAAACAATGAAAGACATGGCAATGCCTAGGATTACATAGTCTTGAAATTAATTTAATTTCCTGATAGTATGCTATTTCATAGTGTTAACTATGCAAATGTCCTGATTCGTGAATATGCCATTATATCTTTATTAAAACGTAATAATAAGCACCATCAGAAGACATGAATGAACAAGTACACGAAGTGCTTCTGGATTTTTTAAATAATAATCAATCATGCTTTTTTGCTGTTTGTCTCCAGCATTGAATAATTATTTCATCCATTATTTGACCACGGCTGGAAATAATAACTGGAATGTGATTAATTGTGAATTTATGACTGAAATAAAGCTGTTCATCGGCGTGCATGAACCCGCAGGTCATACTTTCACTTTACAAAAGGTAGTGTTTTTATTAAACGGCTGATAAACGCGTGCAATTTATCATTTAAAATGCAGACATACTCCCCCAGAAAGTCATCGCGTCTCGCAATATTGCAGATCAAACATAATACACCCGTCCATAAATAAAAAAAGAATATTTAAGCATATATGCAAAATGTATTTCACTTAAATAATACAGATTAAAACAAAGAAAGAAGACGTGCTGAGCTTCAGTTCATTGTGAGATGGACAAAATGTCTAGGAAGGAAACGGATTTCGTTATTTTACAAAGTCTGAATATATTCAGTAAATTTATGAATTACACTCAAAGTATCAAATCCAACTATGAAGTCTGATTTAATTGGTACAATTAAACATTTTATTTCTATTTATGTTTATGTTTCTATTTATGTTTTGCTGGTGAAATACATTTTAGGCAGAGACGCCTGCTCGGTCTTGTTTATTCGTTTTGAACACCTCAATTCTGCTAATTCCCCCATCAGCGAAACCGGTTTGATAACTTCACACCTATTGTGAAGGAAAGGTGAGAAGAGGGATTACAGTAACTGGGGGTCTGTGGGTGTTCACCTCGGAGCGTGCTGTCGTGTTGTATTCAGCGAGTAGACTAAAACAAAAACAATCATGTTTGCTTCAGCATTGGAAACAATATTGTTTTAGGCTTTATTAAAAATTATACACTTATTTTTCTTTGTTGTACTTCGTCTTTTCGCACACGTGCGGGCATCTTTAAATTTGAACAGAAAATAATAGTGAGCTGGTATGTTATTTTTCATATAACTTAAAAGGCTGAATGAAGTTAAATATACACAATAAATTAATAATTGCGTTTGCCTTCCATTTGAGCACTCATGTGTAAATAGCTTTTTCATTGTATATACTACCATATCATTTGTGTCTACTGTTTTATTCATATTTTACAACATTACATGCACTTTTAAAATGCAACCTACGCATCTACAGTCATGGCCAAAAGTTTTGAGAATTACATAAATATTGGAAATTAGAAAAGTTGCTGCTTAAGTTTTTATAATAGCAATTTGCATATACTCCAGAATGATATGAAAAGTGATCAGATGGATTGCATAGCCCTTCTTTGCCATGAAAATTAACTTAATCCCAAAAAAAAACTTTCCACTACATTTCATTGCTGTCATTACAGGACCTGCTGAGATCATTTCAGTAATCGTCTTGTTAACTCAGGTGAGAATGTTGACGAGCACAAGGCTGGAGATCATTATGTCAGGCTGATTGGGTTAGAATGGCAGACTTGACATGTTAAAAGGAGGGTGATGCTTGAAATCATTGTTCTTTCATTGTTAACCATGTTGACCTGCAAGGAAACGCGTGCAGCCATCATTGCGTTGCATAAAAATGGCTTCACAGGTAAGGATATTGTGGCTACTAAGATAGCACCTAAATCAACAATTTATAGGATCATCAAGAACTTCAAGGAAAGACGTTCAATTCTTGTTAAGAAGGCTTCAGGGCGTCCAAGAAAGTCCAGCAAGCGCCAGGATCGTCTCCTAAAGAGGATTCAGCTGCGGGATCGGAGTGCCACCAGTGCAGAGCTTGCTCAGGAATGGCAGCAGGCAGGTGTGAGCGCATCTGCACGCACAGTGAGGCCGAGACTTTTGGAAGATGGCCTGGTGTCAAGAAGGGCAGCAAAGAAATCACTTCTCTCCAAAAAAAACATCATGGACAGACTGATCTGCAAAAAGTATGGCGAATGGACTGTTGAGGAATGGGGCAAAGTCATATTCTCGAGTGAAGCCTCTTTCCGATTGTTTGGGGCATCTGGAAAAAGGCTTGTCCAGAGACCAAAAGGTGAGCGCTACCATCAGTCCTGTGTCATACCAACAGTAAAGCATCCTGTGACCATTCATGTGTGGGGTTGCTTCTCATCCAAGGGAGTGGGCTCACTCACAATTTTGCCCAAAAACACAGCCATGAATAAAGAATGGTACCAAAACACCATCCAAAAGCAACTTCCTCCAACAATCCAACAACAGTCTGGTGAAGAACAATGGTATAAGCATATTTAACTACTTCAACAGTGAATGAGAAATTTGCTCTGCCATTTAGATAAAGTCCTTATTTAATATAGTTTTATTATTTAATTAAATATCTTATTATAAATACGATTCTTATTCTCTATATTTTTCCCCCCGTTTTTTCCCCTAATTTAGTCGTTTCTAATCCCTCCCTGTCACTAGGGGGCTCCCACATTAAGGCTACTACTATCACTCAGCTGGAAGGGCCGAAGACCATCACGTGTTTCCTCCGAACCACATGACGCCAGCCGACTGCATCTTTTTGAACTGCTCGCTCAGGCACCATTGGGGGCAGCGCAACACACTCGAAGGACACGAAGGACTTCCGCTTGCGCGAGCATACAGACGTGCCCAATTGGCTGTAGAGCCGTGATTAATGTGGGAGCACCAAGTACCTCTCATCCTTCCCCTCTGAGAGAGCTCGGCCAATCAGCTCTCTCTAGACCTCCGGCTGCGAGAGGTTACAGCATAGGGAATCAAACTTGCGATCTCCGGATGATAGGGCGAGCACTGCGCAACTCGGAGGCCCCATTCTCTATATTCTTGTCGAATATAGTCCTTCAGAGCAAGCATTGTGGCAGAAGATTCTGCAAAATCTCTTCTCACGTTTCATTCCAACACATTCAGGGAAAGGCTTCGTCGCGAGAGGGTGTGTGCGGACCATTGCACTTCTACGGATTCTAAAATTGACATTGCTACTGTTTTTTAATCCCTGCAATGGAAGAGTCTGAGAATTTCTTTACCATAACCTGTGTTGTATTGTTTTTAAATCATTATGGAATTTTACAAATGGAATATTTTTATGTTACACTCTAAACACTGCTGGGTTAAATGTTAAAGTGCTGGGTTATTTTATCTACTTATTATTATTTAGTAGATTGCCTGATGGAAATACCCCAAATGAAATTAATCTGCTGTTTTAACCATTGCAGAGATAGTTAGCCAGCGGTAGTTTTCAGAAGTTCGGTTGGAAGTGTGGCCGCATTGGGCGGCTACATGAGCTCAGAGCGCATGGGGATTGTCTGGAGATCAAATCTACGAAAACTTTGTTTTTTGAAACCATCAAAAATTGCAGCACTTCTAGGTAACACACACTAATACCTGTTCATAAATAAAAATTAATATTTAGGCCTATACACAAAATATATTTCACTTAAATATTACAGATTAAAACAAGGAAAGAAGGCGTGCTGAGCTTCAGTACATTGTTATGCAGACAAAAGGTCAAGGGAGGAGACATTTCTTTTTTCTGTTTTTTGCATTGAGGAAATAATCATGTGGCACTTTTAGTATTCATAGCAAAAGCAACCCAACAGTGTAATTCAAGTACCCGAAAAACCCCAGAATTTTGATCCAGCATAAGCAATCCAACGATGTGGTTACAGAAACCCAGCATTTTTTAGTGTACTACTACTACTACTAATGAATGGAGAAAGCACAGTCAAAGCCCAGGGATTCTGCGTCGCATTGTATTCAGCGAATAGCATATAATTTTGTCTTTGTTGCATTTCTGGGGGAGTATGTCTGCAGTTTTATTGATGAATCTGCTCATATCTGTGCGCACGTTTATCAGCCTTTTGATCAAAAAGTGCGCACACGCAACGCACTTTCACTTTGCAAATGGCAGTGTTTAATGTTTAGTGTTTATTTAAAGCACATATACACAATAAAACAATATTGTTTTAGGCTAACTTATCATATATTTTTGTATTCTTTGTTGTACTTTGTTGTCTTTTTGCACACGCGTGGGTATGTTACAATAATTCATTCACAGCACTACTACTACTACTAATAATAAAACTGAATAGAGAAAGCGCAGTCAAAGAAGATACATCATTAAATGAGAGAAGGAAATGAAGAATAATGTATAGAGCTGGGCGATATGCCCTATAAATTTAATTTCTATTTTTTTAAAGACCAAATTCGATTTTCAATTTTAAAATTATTTTTTTGCTTAAAAAAAAAAAAACAGACAGTATAGGTTTTTTTATTATTATTATTATTATTATTATTATTATTTACTTAAGCAAAACAATATAACCAAACATTACCTGCTTATTTGGATTAAAAGTATATCTATTAAATCACTTAAACAATTTTGCAAACCACATGCAACTTACATGCTGAATAAAATCAAACAGGAGCCTGGCAACATTTTTTTTTTAAACTGTGTATATGGGCATAATGTCTTTATCGATATAACACGACACCACATCAGTGATATCTTTCCATCGAGGCCTCTCTTATCATATGGGATACAGTGAGGAAATGTGCTCACTGTTTTCTCATGGCTTTTAGCCGGTGTTTTCGCGCTGCCACTTGTCTTGTTTATTTCGCAGCGCCAAACACGACGCCGATTCAACAGTGTGTCTCTGTTTGAGGTGCGCGAGGAAATTAGCTTCTTTTAGTTGCCACAAACTTCAGACAGATTTTACACCGGGCTTTGGCTTGTTCAAAGTGTAAAGTTGCGAACCCGAATAATTTCCATACGACTGAAGAAACCGCACCTCTGTTGGACAAGAGCTCTGTTTTCATCAGAGCGCGCTGCCATGTTGTATCTCGTATTTCCCACGTGTGAGTTACAGAGGGGGCGTGGCAGAGCTACAGAAGCTCGCGGTGCCGCACCAAAGTGAAACTGTAAAATCACAAGTGAGCGGTTAATTAGGCGCGCCATCATGCAGACAATCTTGCCTCTTAATTATTCTGCCTTTGGTGCAATTACAATTTATCTAATATTTTAATAAAAATCGCGACACCTCGATTTAATAAAAAATTTTATCGTCTTAAAACGTAAATTCGAATCAATCGAAAAAAATCTTTAAAAAAAATAAATACTTTTTTTTTTTTTTTTTTTTTTTAAATCGCCCAGCCCTATATACATCAGTATTTACGGACAACACATTTTCGGCTCCAGTAGACACACAATACCTCAGATTGAAACACGACTGCCCCCTACAGGTAATGAAAGTAATTTTCACAGCTTCCCTGAAAGAAGCTGATCCCTTTTCTCGGAGCGTGCGTTCCTAAATGGCCAGATCTGTTTTATGTGACTGTGACCATATCTAACAGTTCTTTCTCCTCTCCTCTCTCCCTCTTTCCCTCTCTCTGTCGAGCAACACATGTCGCTCCTGAGCTACCAGTGATACAGACCCCCCCTCTGCCATCTGGACCTGTCTGACTCGTCCTGGTGTCCCGGTTCTGGTTGGAGATCTTGTCACATGGATGCTCGTTTGGTCTCTTTGCGATGCGTGTGGTGTCTGGGGACGGTTTCACTCTACCATGAAAATGGTTCTGGCCTCGGCTGATGTTGACAGCGGTTTCTCTGAGGACTTGCAATCGCTCAATAGTTCAGGACTGGAATTCCTACAAGCAAGAATTCTACTGAACTGCCTGCCACCTAACACACAGTATGAACACAGATCAATTCCTGCTTTTTGTTTCACCCAAATGAGGATGGGTTCCCTGTCCGGGTCCTCTCAAGGTTTCTTCCTACTGACATCTCAGGGAATTCTTCCTTGCCACTGTCGCCCTCGCTTGCTCATCAGGGACCATCTGACCATTTTGATTCATACACGTTCACATTTCATACAAACTTAAATTATTCTTTTGATTGTGTAAAGCTGCTTTGCGACAGTGACTATTGTTAAAAGCGCTATACAAGTAGAATTGAACTGAATAAATTATAACAAGGTTGAATCAAATACACTTACAGTTTTTCACTCATACGATTCAAGATTTAGAGTTCATAGCAAGTCTATATGGAATGATATCCCGGACATTTTTCAAAAGGAATTGCAAATTCAATTTGCAATTGCGGTTTCCATATGTGGATGCATAAAGTGCGACATAATTCAAATGCAATTGCAAACTTTGCATTACCGTTTGCTTTTTCACCTTCGTGAACGCACACTAACTGCCAAATTTCAAATGAAAAAGCAAAGTCCATTTGCATTTGCATTTCCCATGTCTTACAGGTGATGAGCCTGTCATATTTAAATAGCAAAATCAATGACCACGTCTGCTTTTTTCCAGTTTCTCTGCGTCACGCATGTAGCCTGCAATTTGCAATTCCTTTTGAAAAATGTCCAGGATATCATTCCATAAGTCTATGCCATGGTTCTTGAGAGTGGCTGGAGCTAAACCAACAGTACATTTAATACATTTTGATAGATTTGAAAAGCACACACAATTGCATGTCAGATAATATATACTCACACTCATCGTAGAAGCCATAGATGCGATTGATTGAGGCGCATTCATGGTTTCCCCTGAGCAGGAAGAAGTTTTCAGGATATTTGATTTTGTAGGCTAGAAGGAGGCAAATGGTCTCAAGTGATTGTTTGCCCCGATCCACATAGTCCCCAAGAAACAGATAGTTACTTTCCGGTGGATAACCACCATATTCGAAGAGCCTCAGCAGATCATAGTACTGCCCATGGATGTCACCTGCAAAGAGAAAAGTGGGCCCACTTGAAAAACGGCTAAACAGGACCAGCATTTCTGGCCTACAGCTGTACTGTGGCACTGGCGCTGTAGTGTGACAACTGTGTAGGTATAACTCACCACAGATCTTTAGAGGGGCCTCCAACTCCAGGAGAATAGGCTGGCTAAGGAAGATTTCACGAGATTTCAGACAGAGACCACGAATCTCATTCTCCTGCAGCTGAACATTCTTACCAGGCTTTGACCCTCTCACTGCAAAAGAAATGTACATGCATGTTTATAATATTACCATTCTTGCCTTTGCAGAAAACAGAGCAGATTAAGTAAAATTCGAGTTACAGTCAACTACAATTACGAGCTTCTAAGCTAACAAAACTGTAGTGTTGTCTGAACAGCAATTTTGCCTCACAACATTTGTACCTTTATGGGTTACATTTTAAATGCAATTGGGTGCTTTAAATAAGGTACTGTACATACATAAATACATACATGTATTTGTTTATGTAAAGTAGTACGTACATAATCATGTATGGTTAATGCTTAAACTATTTTTTTTTTACTATTTGGATTTAACTAGCTGAGTGATGCTGCTAATGATCAATGTCCTGGACATTTAGTTAAATGTAATCTGAATAAAGCTTTGAATCGTTTTCTCTCAACAAATGCCTTCAACAAATTCAAAGGTTTTTTTTTTCCTTTTTCAGAAAAAAATCCATCAGTTAGGTAAACCAATGCGTTGGCTAAAACACCATTACAGTAGGTCTAACTCCTGTGCAGTTACCAGCATTACTGAGATAAACACTGAACATCATGGCAATACTGGTCTTTTTCTGGGGCAGTATGATTTTACAAGGTTTCAGAAGTTTTCCGAGATCACAACAGGTCACAATTACACATATAGGGTCAGAAATACGCATAAAGCAACATGCGCTGATGGTCCGCTGTGGCGACCCCTTGCCAGGAGCAGCCGAAAGACTATTTCACATACTGTAGTGCAAATGGCCATGAAAAAGGCTGGGCCCCGGGTGTGGCACAGTGTCTTCACAGAACCCCCTGGAACTTTGTTAGAAATCTAGCTGCATAACTCGTCTCCACTTGAACATATATGCATTAAACCTAGTAAAGATTTAGATCTCATTGACCTGATCACAGTTCATCTAGATATTATGTGATTTGCTAAACATGAAGTCAGTTATTTTGCGTTGTTTGAAAAAAACACCCATTGGAATTTGATATGCTTAGGAGATTTCTATGATTTTAAACAAACAGGATCCAACATAAACTCACGACGTTGAGGATCTAACGTTGTGAAGGGATGTTCGGTATCTTAAATGGGTCGGGATTGGTGATCTCTTATTTACCTATGGTAAATAATAGGAAACTGGAAGTGGCTACTAACTTCCATGTAAATTGAGTGATGTACATCAAACCTCAGTTTTCTGTTAAGATAAGAAAGCTGCTCACAATGACATGGCTACAGTAAATCTCAGTCATAGTGCCATCAACTGGCAGCAGAAAACTAATATTTTGTGACGAATTTTCAGCTAATTCGATTCAAAATCAGGCACAATAATTCAGGGAGCGGAACTTTCCAAACTGCAACAAAGAGAACAGTCCATTGATGGGGTGGCTGAGGTCCTTCACGATCTTCTTAGCCTTAGTCCAGAACCGCTTGCTGTAGGTTGAGTGCAGGTCAGGGAGCTCAGTGAGGATGATACGCTCAGATTATCGCACCACCCTCTGTCTGTCCTGCCTGGTGCTGTTTCCGAACCAGATTGTGATGTTTCCCGTCAGGGTGCTCTCAAGAAATTCCTGAGCACCCTGGAAGGCAGTCTGAAGTCTCTCAAATGTCTGAGGTGGTAGAGATGCTGCCGGGCTGCTTGATAGTACCATGACAGGTCCTGCGTGATGTGACCCCGAAGTATCTAAAGCTGTCCACTCTCTCCACTGGGCTCCTGTTGATGACGAGGGTCTGGTAGTTCCTTTGTCTTGCTGACGTTTAGAAGGAGATTGTTCTTCTAGCACCAGTTCTCTAGATTTCCAATCTCCTCCAGGTAGGCTGACTCATCGTTGTTGTGCTGAGAGTGAGGGAGGCAAAGACATGTCCGCCCATCCTTACTGCCTGTGGTCTGCCAGTTAGGAAATTGGAGATCCAGTGACACAGAGGTGAGCCGAGTCTCAGGTGCTCCAGCTTGGTGGTGAGTGTGTAGCATTTTAAAATCCATGCAAAATTTCACAGGGAGCCAATGAAGTGAAGATAAGATGGAGGTGATGTGCTCGTATCTTCTGGTTCTAGTGAGGACTCTCGCTGCTGAATTCTGAACTAATTGAAGCTTGTTTATGCACCTAGTTGAACATCCAGACAGTAAAAGCGTTGCAATAGTCCAACCTTGAGGTGACAAAAGCATGAACTAGTTTGTCTGCATCGTTTAGTGACAATATATTCCTCAACTTGGCAATATTTCTGAGGTGAAAGAATGCTATCCTGGTGATATTGTCTACATGAGCTTCAACTATAATCACACAGAGGTCTTTTACTGTTGCACTAGATCGAACAGAAAGGCCATCTAAAGTTATAGTGTGATCTAAAATCTCGCTTCTAGCTGCATGCGGACCTATGACTAGAACTACTGTCTTATCAGGATTAAGAAGAAGGAAGTTAATTAGCATCCAGTCTCTTATATCCTTTACGCATTGCTCAACTTTAGCAAGCTGGTTTCTCTCATCTGGTTTTGCTGAGACGTACAACTGTGTGCATAAAACTTATTTATTTAGCCAAGCATTTTTGTAAATAGATTAGCCTTAGGTAAAGGAGCAGATCTGGGGGACTCATGGACGTAGAGTATTCTGGTGAACTGGTATGTTTAGATGATGAGCTGGAGGACTGGTTAGCCATATTATAATATCTGATCTAGCTATACCCAGCTAGGTACTTCTCAATTTATTTCATTGTGTGTGGTATGAGTGAATTATTTGCCAAGTTTGTTTAGAAATGATAATTATGGTTGATGACAGAGATACATGCTGTTCTGCTGACTACCACTGCAAGTAAATTTCAATCCTGTAGGAAACCGTGATGGTTCTGATTGTATTGACACGTCAAATGAATTTCATAAATCAATTAATTAGAAAATTCTACAGTAAAATACTTTCATCTTGTGAGCAAATAGATGACAACTGAACGGATGCATGTGGGTTTGAATTTTGAAGTGGCCTGTTTTTTCAACAACAGTTCTTTCTGGCAGAGCAATCTAACTGGATAAGAGGCATTCCATACATGGTAATAATTATTATTATTTGTAATAGTATTATTATAATATTACTGCCACTGGGCTGTTTAACTATATGCATCACTCTGCGTTCCAGGTGTTCTAATAACCATTATTTAAACTAACTGTCAGTAGGAGCATGCGTGAAAGTCTATACAAAGCACCAACCTGAGGACAGAGCAACTGCCTGCCAAACAACCACATTTACAACCAGTCACAAAAGCAATAACAAAATGAAATCTGTAAACTTTGTCATCTACAAAAAATATATAAATATATATATATATATATATATATTTTTTTTTATCATTACTAATTGCTTGTAAATTGTTCTGAATTGCCTCTGAACCAGTAGAACCAGTCCTTTTGTTTACAGTTACAAAGCTATCTCCTAAGACAATCGCTCTCCAACCCCTGATTAAGGGCCTCACTTGCTGTGTGTGTGTGTGTGTGTGTGTGTGTGTGTGTGTGTGTGTGAGACAATTGTTTGTACACACTAGGATACTAGCTTTCCATTTTATGCTTATTTGGGTTTCAATGCCAGAACCTCGAAGTTAACACAGCTGATATTCAAAAGCAGAATAAATGGAAAGAGTCCTCCCTCCCTAGTTATTATTATTGTGAGTATATATGTGTAACCTAATATATAATACATATAAGCTAATGTATTTAATACCCAAGGGCACGCCATATGGGTCATATACAGAGTTATAACCTTAAAAGACCAGGTTTGGTGATGGACATCAACCCACCTTTAAGACTGTTTTATGCTTCTCCATCAAGTCTATACCATAGGCTTAGTTGCATACCTTACGGTGAAGACTGAAGTACACCAACCCAGAAATGTAACTACATTTCATGGCGACACAGACTGCAACAACTCTGAATGGTCAACCTGGTAGAAACACATTTTCCTGGCTACTACTTCTTCTGTGCTTCCATTTTCCTTTAGTAGGTTGAACGATGTACTGACCATATCCTCTGTTGTCTTCTCTTGATTATGTGTTGAAGTAATTTCAGCAAAAACAACTGTTCAACATCTATCAGCCTAAACTCCAACAAGATCAGTTCAGTTCCATTCGCCATTGTTTGTAGTACACTAAAAAAACTCACTCACCAGAGAGTGGCGAAGAGACTCAGCACAGCGGCCTAGAAACCCCACCGCCAACTACCCCAACCGGTTCGGAGGTGTAACTGCAGAGCGACACAGACACAGCAGCGCACAAGAATAAATGCTCACACCGCCATAGGCCACTTGCATAGCCCATGGTGTATACTAGGCATAGACTTGATGCAGAAGCATAAATGAGGCTTTACATGTGCGTGTGCACACGGACAGGCACAGCACATTTTGCACTAAAGCAATCATTATTAAAAATCACAAATGTTGAATAAAAGAAAAAATATATATTTTCAAAAGCCTCATGACTTTTAGAAAACTTAATATATAATAATAACAATAATATATGTTATTTATTTTCCATGACTTTTTCCAGGTCTGGAAAATGTGATTTCTAAATGATTGACTGTACATGATTGATGACTATACAAACCCTGACATACATTTTAAAATCACGGAAAGGCTTACCTCACCCAGTATTATTTTTTTTCTGTTTGCTTGTTATTTAATGGTCAGTTTGTGTTCTAATGCTTACTTTCTTGAATTTGTGTAATAAAAAATACATTTCATCAAATATTATTTTTATATATTAAATTGTATATATTAAATTATTTATTACTTTTTATTAAGATGATTTCAAATTGTTTTGCTTACCCAACAGTTGGATGGATCAGTTGGATAGCACCAAATATGCTTGTACCAATTTGCTTAACACATTTGCTATACATAAATATCAGGAAATTAAAGTTTCTAACTCATCTCGTATTCATCTTTTGATCTTACTGTAATCCTGAATATCTTAAGAGCATAGCAAAAACAAAGGCAAAAACCTTTAAAGACTATTCAAACATTTTAATCACAAGGTCTGCTAAAGAAACTTATAAATGAATAAGAGAGAAGACCACAAAAGATGCTATGAAAAGCAGCTGATTTTGCCTCTGCTGGTCTTTATCCATAAACCTAGGAGTAGAAGACTCCTACTTTCAGCGCAATTTCTAAGAGGTCTAGAGATTATTACATATTTTCTGGCTATGCAACAACACAATTAATTTATCCTTTTTTTCCTTTCCAAGACATGTTCAGATACATTCGCATTTACACTACAAACTAGATTTTGCAATGTCGATCACTAGCAAAGGATTTGGCAATGTGGATCAATTGAATGCGGTATAAATACAGTGCATCTCGGAAAAAAAAAATATTATGTTGTGAAAAATTATTTTTCTCTATCATATATTCTAAAATAATTATATGTTACATTATATATCTCAAACAATTTGTCGTTTTATTTTTGTAATTCTGTATTGTGAAATACAACCACACACAAGGACATTTAGCTTTAGGCATTTTTATTTAAACACGTTTTACTTAACGAGCTAACGTTACAGTCTGCTTCCATCTCACCAAGTGTAATTACTGCATGCACGGCATTCATCCAGATGTTCTCATTTCCCAAGTTGTGCTTTTAAGGTAAATTTGAAATAACATGGCCACTCGCATTACTATAAAGATTAGTTGGATTTGATTATTAGAGATTTCTGACTTGCGTTTACATGGATTTTCCCTGTCTGGGTAGGTGCTAAATCCTGCTGGGAAAGGAAATAGACATCCACATAAAGTTTGTCAGCATGCAGTAGCAGTAGTCATTTTTGGACCTGATAAAACACAGTGGAGCAGCACCAGCAGATGACATGAGACTCCAAATCATCACTGACTATGGAAACTAGGGGTACTCCGATCAGGATTTTTGTGGCCGATCGCCGATTACTAGAAGCTGTATCGGCCGATACCGATCACCGATTACAGGGTCTACTCGAAGCCTCATCATGTAGCATTATTTACTAAATTATATCTAACAACAATGTAAATTAAGTATTGAACTTACAAGAAGAGGAATATCATGAATTGACGACTGTATTTATTGGCAAGCAACATTTCAACTTAAAACATAGCAGCCTGTGCTTGGTTAGTAATTGGGAACAGCTTAGAGCTTGACAAATACAAATTTCCTGTAGATTAGACAAGTAGGACGTGAGTCGCCGGAAGTTCTGCAAGATCTGCAAGCATCCGCGAGGACTGCCCAAAAGTTTAACATGTTTAATTTTTCTCGCGGAAAGATGGAAACGTAATCACAGCGCCAAAACTTGCGGTGAAATTTGATGAACCGTACTTACGGCCATCGAGCAAAACCGCGTAGGTGAGACCAACAGCTGAGTGAGTGGCGGTGCGCGAGTTGCTGAGCTCACCCGCACTCTTAGCGCTAGCCAACTTTGAAAGCTGCTCGTGTTCCTTTACGTGACTAACCTTCCAATGTCTGATGAGGTTTGTGGTGTTAAAATGCATTGGGTGCTTCCCGCCTCATGGAATTGTCTTGTTACACAGGTTGCAGACTGCCAATGTACTGTCTTTTTCACACAACACATAGAATTGGCAGACCGGTGAAGCCAATTTAGCAGCGCTCAAAAAAATTGTCCCGCATCTGATCGGCTTTTCGATATCGGCCATTACAGAGACTGCCGATCAAACTTCCCAAAGCAATTATCGGCCGATTATGATCGGCGACCGATCAATCGGAGCACCCCTAATGGAAACTCCATGGACGTCAAGCTCCTTAGCCCAGGTAAGATGCTTCTGACGTTCTATCTGGTTCAGGAGTGGCTTGATACTAGGAACACAACAACTGTAGAAGTCCCGTCTACGTCTGTGTGTGGTAGCTCTTGAGGCACTGACTCCAGCCTCACTCCCATCCTTGTGAAGCTCTCCATGTTCTTGAATTGGCTTTGCTTGGAACTACTGTTAAGGCTGCGGTCATTACTGCTGCTTTTGACCCTTTTCCTACCTCACTTTTCATCAATCACAGTCATCAATCCTTGCTTCAATACAACACCTGCTGTAGCTTACAATCCTTGTCTAATGTTGATGATCATCTTCTGGACAATCATCAAGTCATCAGTCTTCCCTATCCATGTATTCAGACTGAGGGATAAATGGTATGTATACCATAAGAATAGTAATTTACTCAATTTCTAATGAAATATTCTAATATTTTGAGATGCTGGATTTTTGTGGAATTTTTCAATGAAAAAAAAAAGCATGAAATAGTTTGCATGACGTGTAAAGAATGTATACTATGTGACAGTTGTGCTTTTTACATTAATAATAATAATAATAGACTTTCACAATATTCTACTTATCAGAGATGCACTGTGATAAGTAGAAGCTAATCTGCCCTTGCTAATCTAAATTTTAATATTTATAATTCATTTAACCACTAAAGTCATGAATCTTAAATCTTTTAAACTCTTATTGCCAAACTGACAAAGAAAGTGCCAGCAATTGGTCAACACCCTTATTTATTATTTTTGAACATTTAGCTAGTGATTGCATACTCAGTAGCCATTTTTTTTTCTAATCTAGCTAGCATTTCCATGGTCATCAAAAAAGATCTTAGCGCATGTTACTTTTCCTTCTATTACCAATTACGTAAAAACACCAAGGTTAGAAAATACTAAACTAAATACTAAAACAGTCGTTACTGTAATACTGTAAGTTGTGTCAATTAGCTGCGTCGTCATCGACACAGACTAGACAAAACAATACTAGCACCTTAAAATTAACAGAACAATCTCCACAGTGTGGTTACTTGGTCTTAATCGTCTGTCCTAGTTTAGCAGCCAAGCTAACCAGCCAAGCAGTCTATTTCATCCGGTTTAAACAACAGATCAAATCGTACATTAACCCAAATACTAATACATTTTAAAGAGCTTGCAAGAAAATTGTCTGATATATCGTCAACCTTACCTTCAAGTAAGCGCTGTATGATGCTGTCTATGTTCAGTTTATCGATGTCAGCCATGCCTTGCTAACTAGCTATACAAAATTATTTCCTCTAATTTTCTACACTACACCTAAACACCAGACAAATCCTGGGGATACAAGTAACAAGTTACAAGAACATTTGGATAGTCCCACTAATCTTTCTTCTCGCCTTCTTCTTTTGCATGTGATAAATCGATCTACTCGTGCCCGCGAATACCGAAGCTTGTGACCAGAGACGTGTGACTGGCAAATGAATCGCTTCTCCAAGAACGACTCGTTTAAGCGAGTCGAGTGAAATGATTCAAATTTGCAAACGAAACAAGTATTAAAAAAGCATTCAAGTGTTACCTGCACGACGAAAAATTAAGAATATATACAATCCATATAAAACAAGATCGGAATTGTAGCAAAATTCCTGATGACAATCTAAGTGGCGAATTAAACTCTTTCACTTCAAACCAACTGACTCAGCAATGCGAATCAAAACCGAGTCTAAACTACAACGCGGAAATATGCTGAGAGGCTCGACAATAGGCTAGTGGAATGTCGGTCACCCTCGTCTTTCAGAGATTTAAAAGAACAGTATACGGTTTAACTTTTGTATCCATGTCGTCTAAATTACGCTTAAAATGTCTTTAAAAGGATAATTTTTGAATTTGTTTATGAAATCGAGCGCAACAGCACAACTAGTGGATGCAAACACAGAGAGAGAGAGAGAGAGAGAGAGAGAGAGAGATAGGAAGCGTGCATATGGGTTATGCTGCATTCTTGAGACACCGTATACGTAGACCTGGAACGTACCTCAACGCGGCCGCCATTTTGGTCATGGCAAGACTGGCCGGTAAAGAAACGCGAGCAAACGGGACCGGGTCCGTTCTTCGTACGTCGCTTGAAACATCCGAGATGAATTGACACATCTAAGATGAGATCATAGTGCTAATTACGATGTGGCTAATTTGGTTCTTCGAGCACACCTGTTGTAGATAATTAGTATATCTGGATTGAGTTGTCTAGGATTATTGCGCGTTCGTGCTTTTGTTTAAAAGGCGATATGCGTCGACAGTAGAAACACTGATCACCACCCCTTCGATTGGTTGACGAAATGGCAAAAGAACAGCTCAATTGTTTTTCCTCAAGCGGAGCAAGAGCTTTTATTAGAGGGTTATGGAGAATTTCAAACTTTAATAAAGATAATTTTAAATAAAAGTAATTATTAGATATGTGAGTGCTGCCCGTGTTACATGTTATATACACGTGGACAAAATAGTTGGTACCCTTCGGTCAATGAAAGAAAAACTCACAATGGTCACATAAATATCTTTAATCTGACAAAAGTAAGAATTTAAAAAAAAATTCTATGAATGTTAACCAATGAAAGTCAGACATTGCTTTTCAACCATGCTTCAACGGAATTATTAAAAAAAAATGAACTCATGGAACTGGCCTGGACAAAAATGATGGTAACCCTAGAAAATACTGAAAATAATGTGACCAAAGGGACATGTTAATTCATGGTGTGTCCACTAATTAGCATCATAGGTGTCTACAATCTTGTAATCAGTCAGTGGGCCTATATATAGGGCTCCAGGTAGTCACTGTGTTGTTTGGTGACATGGTATGTACCACACTTAACATGGACCAGAGGAAGCAAAGGAAAGAGTTGTCTCAGGAGATTCAAAAGAAAATTATAGACAAGCTTGTTAAAGGTAAAGGCTATAAGACCATTTCCAAGCAGCTAGATGTTCCTGTGACTACAGTTGCACATATTATTCAGAAATTTAAGATCCATGGGACTGTAGCCAACCTCCCTGGACGTGGCCGCAGGAGGAAAATTGATGACAAATCAAAGAGACGGATAATCCGAATGGTAACAAAAGAGCCCAGAAAGACTTCTAAAGAGATCCAAGGTGAACTTCATGCTCAAGGAACATCAGTGTCAGATCGCACCATCCGTCGTTGTTTGAGTCAAAGTGGACTACATGGGAGACGACCAAGGAGGACACCATTGTTGAAAACAAATCATAAAAAAGCCAGACTGGAATATGCCAAACTACATGTTGACAAGCCACAAAGCTTCTGGGAGAATGTCCTATGGACAGATGAGACAAAAATTGAACTTTTTGCCAAGGCACATCAGCTCTATGTTCACAGACGGAAAAATTAAGCATATCAAGAAAAGTACACTGTCCCTACTGTGAAACATGGAGGAGGCTCTGTTATGTTCTGGGGCTGCTTTGCTGCATCTGGCACAGGGTGTCTTGAATCTGTGCAGGGTACAATGAAATCTCAAGACTATCAAGGGATTCTAGAGAGAAATGTGCTGGCCAGTGTCAGAAAGCTGGGTCTCAGTCGCAGGTCATGGGTCTTGCAACAGGACGATGACCCAAAACACACAGCTAAAAACACCCAAGAATGGCTAAGAGGAAAACATTGGACTATTCTAAAGTGGCCTTCTATGAGCCCTGACCTCAAGCCTATTGAGCATCTTTGGAAGGAGCTGAAACATGCTGTCTGGAAAAGGCGCCCTTCAAACCGGAAACAACTGGAGCAGCTTGCTCATGAGGAGTGGGCCAAAATACCTGCAGAGAGGTGCAGAAGTCTCATTGACAGTTACAGGAATCGTTTGATTGCAGTGATTGCCTCAAAAGGTTGTGCAACAAACTGTTAAATTAGGGGTACCATCATTTTTGTCCAGGCCTGTTCCATGAGTTCATTTTTTTTTTAATATAATTCCGTAGAAGCATGGTTGAAAAGCAATGTCTGACTTTCATTGGTTAACATTCATAGAATTCTTATTTATTATTACTTTTGTCAGATTAAAATTATTTCTGTAACCAATGTGAGTTTTTCTTTCATTGACCAAAGGGTACCAACAATTTTGTCCACGTGTGTATGTGTATATATATACAGTCGTCGGCAAAAGTTTTGAGAATTACATAAATATTGGAAATTAGAAAAGTTGCTGCTTAAGTTTTTATAATAGCAATTTGCATATACTCCAGAATGTTATGAAGAGTGATCAGATGAATTGCATAGTCCTTCTTTGCCATGAAAATTACCTTAATACCGGAAAAAAAAACTTTCCACTGCATTTCATTGCTGTCATTAGAGGACCTGCTGAGATCATTTCAGTAATCGTCTTGTTAACTCAGGTGAGAATGTTGACGAGCACAAGGCTGGAGATCATTATGTCAGGCTGATTGGGTTAGAATGGCAGAGTTGACATGTTAAAAGGAGGATGATAAAATTGTTCTTTCATTGTTAACCATGGTGACCTGCAAAGAAACACGTGCAGCCATCATTGGGTTGCATAAAAGGATATTGTGGCTACTAAGATTGCACCTAAATCAACAATTTAGAGGATCATCAAGAACTTCAAGGAAAGAGGTTCAATTCTTGTTAAGAAGGCTTCAGGGCATCCAAGAAAGTCCAGCAAGCGCCAGGATCGTCTCCTAAAGAGAATTCAGCTGCGGGATCGGAGTGCCACCAGTGCAGAGCTTGCTCAGGAATGGCAGCAGGCAGGTTTGAGCGCATCTGCACGCACACTGAGGTGAAGACTTTTGGAAGATGGCCTGGGGTCCGTTCTTCGTACGTCGCTTGAAACATCCAAGATGAATTGACACATCTAAGATGAGATCATCGTGCTAATAACAATGACATTATTGGGATGACATTATTTAAAAATTGTTCAACTGTTTATAAATTGTTCAGTTGAACAATTTTGAAATAATGTCATCTTCACTTTCCACTTTGTGGAAAGTTGAAGAAGGTTTTGTCCTGGTTTTGTCCTGTCTATACCATGGTACCAGAATACCTTTGGTACCAGAATACCTTTTCCACAAAATAACTAAGGCATTTCAACAAAAAACATAATTTTGCAGAAAACACACTGATCAAAATTAGAGAACACTTTTAGATACCTCCCAGTTATTGGTATAAATCTGTCACCTAGTGCTAATTTCCTTGATTATCTGTCAAACCCTATTTAACTGGCAGCCTAACTTCCAGTTTCACTGACTCTGCAAGATTGTGGGCCATTCTAAAGTGACTGAAAGCCTCCGGCAGCAGGTTGTCCAGATGAAAGCTAAAGGGATGACCCTATCAGCCATAACAAGACAAGTTGGTCGTTCCAAATCTATGATTTCAAGAATATTTAATCTTTACAACATCACAAACTCATTCAAGTCCCCCAAGAAGGCTGGTCGTCCACGGAAGACGAATGGAAGAGAGGACAGGATAACGCAGAGGATCTCAATGGGCAATCGTTTCCACACTGCAGCTGGAATTGCTCACCAGTTCAGCGCTGAACAGGGTAAGGATCTGTCTCAACGTTTAAGAGCATTTGGACTGAAAGCCCACTCTGCGGTGACCAAACCTCTCATTAGCAGAAAGAATCAAAAGGCTAGACTAAGCTTTGCTAAGGACCATGTTGTGTGGACAGAGGAGATCTGATCCAAGGTTCATTTCAGTGATGAAAGCAAGTTTAATTTATCTGGGTCCGATGGGAAACATTATGTTCCGCGACAAACTGGAGAAAGACTGAACCCAAAGTGTGTAAAGAAGTCAGTGAAAAGTGGAGGAGGAAGTGTCATGGTTTGGGGCATGTTTTCTGCAGCAGGACTTGGGCCTCTTATACAGCTACTGTACATGGCAGAGTGAATGCAAATGTTTATCAGAACCTTCTTCAAAAACATATGGTTCCTTCCCTGCGTTCCTCACCCAATCAGCCCACAGTGTTCAGGCAGCACAACGCTCCATGTCACACAGCAAAACGGGTAAAGCAGTTCCTCGAAACTGAAAACATTGAAATAATCACATGGCCTGCCCAGAGTCCTGATCTCAACCCAATAGAGAACCTCTGGAAAATCCTTGGTGACAAAATTATGGCAAAGAAACCCACTACAGTCACCGAACTGTGGAGAAGACTGGAAAAAGAGTGGACCAAAATCACACCAGAGCAGTGTGAGAGACTAGTGCTGTCCTGTGGACGCAGATGTGCTGAAGTCATTCAGAGCAGAGGCCTGTACACTTCCTACTAATTGCTGACTGTTGTAACCTTCGGGGGACTGTTACATATTATTAGACACACACAGAGATTAACACACGAATGATGACCACAGCCACACACACATGTATACATATACTGTATGTATGTTTAAATACATCCATCCATATATATGCAAGATACTTTTCTTTTCCCACGTGAGTCAGTCCGCGTCAGTCATGCTCTTTAACCAATCAGATGTCAGAGATCAGATCTCGCAATTTCAACCAATCATAACCCGCCAGGAGCGCAGCCTAAATCCTGTTTACATGAAATAAACCTGCTCCCGAGCAGGTTTAAGCTTACGGACATGTTGCTATGACAGCAAGTGCGAGATTCGCTTCGAAGAACAAAACAATCCAAGGTCAGGACAAATCCACAACAAACAAATCCAGCTAACTGAGTTAGCGACGTACGAAGATCGGACCCCTGGTGTCAAGAAGGGCAGCAAAAAAGCCACTTCTCTCCAAAAAAAAAAAAAACATCAGGGACAGATTGATCTTCTGCAAAAAGTATGGCGAGTGGACTGGGGCAAAGTCATATTCTCGGATGAAGCCTCTTTCCGATCTGGAAAAAGGCTTGTCCGGAGAAGAAAAGGTGAGCGCTATCATCAGTCCTGTGTCATACCAACAGTAAAGGATCCTGAGACCATTGATGTGTGGGGTTGCTTCTCATCCAAGGGAGTGGGCTCACTCACAATTTTGCCCAAAAACACAGCCATGAATAAAGAATGGTACCAAAACACCCTCCAACAGCAACTTCTTCCAACAATCCAACAACAGTTTGGTGAAGAACAAAGCATTTTCCAGCACGATGGAGCACCGTGCCATAAGGCAAAAGTGATAACTAAGTGGCTCGGGGACCAAAACGTTGAAATTTTGGGTCCATGGCCTGGAAACTCCCCAGATCTTAATCCCATTGAGAACTTGTAGTCAATCCTCAAGAGGCGAGTGGACAAACAAAAACCCACTAATTCTGACAAACTCCAAGAAGTGATTGATAGCAACCCATTTTTTCATAGTCAGGATTTGGCCCAGAAGTTGATTGAGAGCATGCCCAGTCGAATTGCAGAGGTCCTGAAAAAGAAGGGCCAACACTGCAAATACTGACTCTTTGCATAAATGTCATGTAATTGTCGATAAAAGCCTTTGAAATGTATGAAGTGCTTGTAATTATATTTCAGTACATCACAGAAACAACTGAAACAAAGATCTAAAAGCAGTTTAGCAGCAAACTTTGCAAACTAATATTTGTGTCATTCGCAAAACTTGTGTTTTGAGATATATATATATATACTCTCAAATCCTATTTGTATTAATTTAAAGTTAGCTGAACAAATTTGATATTTTAACTAATCATAAGTACTTAAGTAATAGTAACTGTCACCCCAAAGTTCCACCAATTTAAATCTAAAGAATCCTCAGCCGCGGCGCGGGTGGTAGGTGTTTCACCTGCCATGCGAAAGACCCGGGTTCGATTCCCGCGCTGGATTGAATTTAATTTATTTGCAACAAGTTTACTGTTTACTTAAAATTGGAAACATCATTACTTAAAAAAAATTATGTAACTGATTACCTCAAATTTTTTGAGTTTTGCCAACTTAATCGGGTTTACAGTGTAAAAGTGAAGTAGAAGAAGTATATTGTCATGCTGTGCTAAAGGATCCTGTCTATCACGCAATACACGAGGAATTTTACAAACTCTGCGAATAATCCTCACACCTTCAGTAACCGGTTGCTCTCTCCACAACAATCAAATCCAGCTAATTGAGTTAGCGACGTACGAAGAACGGACCCCCGGGGCCTATTTCATGAAGTAAACAAAAATTATGACAACAAGGTTGCAATATAGCGTTGGCAACTATAAGTAACTATGGCAAAATAGTTACTATGGCAACATTTTGTTTTGTTTTGTTTTAGACTGTATTTGTGATTTTAATAACCAAAACAGTATATTTAACAATTGTGATAAACAACTGTGAAACAGTGTCCCTCTAAATGCTGTTTGGTGAACAAGTGCTGAAACACGGTATTGCACTCCAAAGATAAATAGTTGGATAGATAGATTGATTGATTGATTGATTATGATGATTACAGCATTTTATTTTTGTATTAACCGCTGTACCAACAATTTCAATTCAATTTTATTGTCACGAGCTATCGGAGGGTAAGCACAGAAGCCTTAGCAGTTAGCCCGTGTAACGTGGATGGTAAACCCAAACGTGGAAGCAACGCGAGTAGGCAGGATAACCACGCAATTTGTCTAAGAACTCTCTTACACGAAGAGCTAGGATGTACACAAATAAATCCGCGTTCTAGCAACACACACTCAATCAAAGTGAATTGGTGAAGTGATGAAGGGTTTGAGCTGGGAGGTGTGAAATACCGGATGGATCCGGAGCGGCACAGGCAGCTGGAGCCGGTAGGTGACAGGATTGATACAGAGGGTGATGCGGTATGGACCGATGAATCTGGGTGATAGCTTTTTGGATTCCGTGTTAAGGGGATGGTTTCTGGTTGAAAGCCATACTTTGTCACCTACATTGTACAATTGTCCCGGTTGGTGTCGACGGCGATGTTGAGTGGCGTAGTGGTTGTTGGCCTGTTGGATGGCGGCGTTTGCTTGGTTCCACAGCCGTTGACACCGGCGAGCCAACTGTTGGGCTGACGGCACCTCAACCTCCGGTTCTTGATGATCGAACATCGAAGGTTGGAAACCGTGGCATACCTCAAATGGACTGAGATTGGTGGCTGAAGAGACATGGAGATTGTAAGATAACTCAGCCCATAGGAGGTAGCAGGCCCAGGAGCGCTGGCGATCGGCAACAAAGCATCTCAGGTAGCGCTCCAGTTGTTGGTTGGTCCGCTCCGTCTGACCGTTTGGGGATGATAACCAGAGGATAGACTACAGGTGGAATTGATCAGACGGCAGAAGGCCTTCCAGAACCGGGCGGTGAACTGGGGCACCCTATCCGAGACGATGTCTTTTGGGAACCCATGCAGTCGGACTACGTGTTCTAAAATCAGCTCTGCTGTTTTTTTGGCTAACGGGAGTCCGGTGAGGGCCACCAGTTGCACGGCATTGGAGAACCGGTCAACGATGGTTAAGATGGTGTTTTTCTCTTCGGAGGCCGGCAGGCCCGTGATGAAGTCAACGGCAATGTGCGTCCAGGGCCGATGGGGAACGGGGAGTGGTTGGAGTTCCCCCGGTGTCGGTTGGTTGGTATTCTTGGACCTGGCGCACACTGGGCACGCCTGGACGTACTCCTTGACGTCACTCACCATAGATGGCCACCAGAAGGCACGTCTGATAAATTGGAGGGTGCGGTTGGCGCCGGGGTGTCCGGATAATGGCGAGGAATGACCCCATCGCAACACTTCGGTGTCTACGGTGTTCGGCACGTAGAGTCGCCCAGGCGGCACACCTGCCAGTGCGGTCTCCATCGCCTGTGCACGGTGAACCCTCGTTTCCAGTTCCCAGTGAAGTGGTGCAATGATCTTGGTGGGTGTGATGACAGGCGCGGGGTCCGCCCGGGGAACGTCCTCTTCGTGTTGTCGGGAGAGGGCGTCAGCTTTGGTGTTCTTGGACCCCGGGCGGTAGGATAGGTGGAAGTTGTAATGTTCGAAAAATAGTGCCCATCACGCCTGTCTCGGGTTGAACTGTTTTAAGGTGTGGATGGTGATCAGGTTCTGATGGTCGGTCCAGACGATGAACGGCTCTCTGGTGCCCTGGAGCCAGTGTCGCCATTCCTCCAAAGCCCACTTTATGGCCAGCAGCTCGCGGTTCCCTACCCCGTATCGCTGCTGACTGGGGTAAAATTTTTTGGAAAAGAAACTACAAGGATGTAGCTTCTGGTCTGGACCTTGTTGAGAGAGAACAGCCCCGGCGCCCACATCCGAAGCGCCTGCATCCGAAGCGTCCACCTTCACAACGAATGGTTTACTTGCGTCTGGGTGCAGTAGAATTGGGGCGTTGGTGAACTGGTGGCATAGGTCATGAAAGGCGGTGATGGCAGCAGGGTTGAGGCTGAAGTGATGAGAAGAGGGTGGAGTCAGAGCGGTTAAAGGGGAGGCAACCGTACTGTAGTCCCGGATAATGCGACGATAGAAGTTTGCAAACCCGAGAAACCATTGAAGCTGCTTGAGGGTCTTGAGTAGGGGCCAATGACGCACAACTTCCAGTTTCTGCGGGTCCATGGCCACACCCTGGGGCGAGATGACAAAACCCAGGAACGTGGTGGAGCACTCGTGAAAGGCGCATTTTTCCTACTTACAGTACAGTTGGTGGGCGAGTAATCTCTTAAGGACCACTCTGACGTGCTGGGTGTGTTCCTCGGCGGTGCATGAATAAATAAGGATATCGTCCAGGTAAACGAACACCCACCGCCCTAGCATGTCCCTAAGGACATCATTGATGAACTGTTGGAAGGCGGCGGGTGCGTTGCAGAGTCCGAATGGGATGACCAAGCTCTCGTAGTGTCCAGTAGGGGTGATGAAAGCCGTCTTCCACTCATCGCCCTCTCTGATGCGCACCAAGTTGTAGGTGCTCCAGAGGTCCAACTTTGTGAAGATGGTGGTGCCAGAAAGGGCGTCCAGGGCTGAGTTGGTAAGAGGCAAAGGGTGTCTGTTCTTAATGGTGATGTTATTAAGCCCCCGATAATCGACACAGGGACATAAGTCGCCCCCTTTCTTCTTCACAAAGAAGAACCCCGCGGCGGCAGGCGAGGAGGAGGGCCGGATGGTGCCATGGCGAAGGGCATCAGAAACATATCTCTCCATAGCCTGCATCTCAGCGGCGGAGAGGGAGTAAAGATGGCCGTGAGAGGGGGGGACTGAGCCCGGCTGAAGTTCAATCGTCAGGTCATAGGGGCGATGAGGAGGAAGGTGTGTGGCTCGTCTCTTGCAGAATACTTCAGCCAGGTCTCGGTAGGTGACGGGGATGGCGTTGGTGTCGACATCGGGTGCCTCGGACTCCCTAGAACACGTCCCAGCCGGAGCCCGCAGGCAGAGTTCGGTGCAGGTCGGCCCCCACTGCAGGATCCGGTTTTGCGTCCAGGAGATGAGGGGGTCATGTTGGAGCAGCCAGGGGTGTCCGAGGATGATGGGTGTTGATGAAATTGAGGTGAGGTGGAACTGGATCCGTTCGTGATGTTGGCCGATGACAAGGGTGAGCGGCTGAGTCTGAGTGGTGATAGGGCTGGAAGAAAGGGGCCGACCGTCGACAGATGTGATACGAACGGGCTGGGATAACGCCTCATGTTCCACTCCCAGTTCTTTGGCAAACGAAGAGTCAATAAAGTTACCTGCGGCACCGGAATCGATGAACGTAGTACTTCCGACCCGTTTGTGGCCAAACCAGAGGTGTGTGGGAAGTATTGGGTGTCGTGACCGAGAGGTGGAGGGGGCCCGGTGAACTGCCCCGTTTGCTCACTGGGCCTGAGCGTTTCCCAGGCGAATTGGACAGAGGGCCCTGTGGTGCGCCGCTGATCCACAGTAGGCGCAGAGCCCTTCTCTGAAGCGTCGTTCCCGTTCTGCAGCGGTCAAGGAGGCGCGTCCTAGTTGCATGGGTTCCCCAGCTCCGGTGTTAACCACGGTGGGAGGTGGAGGTCCGACGGGTGCCATGGCGGTGGTGGTGAAGGAGGGACGAATCTCAGGAACCGGGGCGTGAGTGTATGAAGGTGACGTAGTGGGTGGCAGGGTCCGGGGGGCTGGCCTCGGACGAGAGAGCAGACGCTGGTCAATGCGGAGGGCGAGCTGAATCAGTCCTTCCAGCGTGGCGGGAATCTCTCGTCCGGCGAATTCATCTTTGATCCGTGAGGCCAGTCCCTCGTAGTAGGCCGTCCGGAGGGCGGCATCTCCCCAGGTGGTCTGCATGGCTAGAGTACGAAAGTCCACTGTGTAGCGACTCACGGACGACCCTCCCTGCCGCAGATGATATAATTTGGTGTCGGTCTCCACCTCAGCAGCAGGATGTTCAAATGTTAGTTTCAGTTGATGGGTGAACTCTCCGTATGAGTAGGTCGCGTCTGAATCTGATCTGAGGACCGCCGTGGCCCACTCAGCTGCCTGCCCGGATTGCAACGAGACGAGAAGCGCAACGCACAGTCGGTCTGTGGAGTATTTGGTGGAATTAAACTCAAACACAAGATCCAATGCAGTTAGAAAGACACTGCACCTCCCATCTGTGCCATCCCACTTATCCGGTAGAGCTATGACAACATCAGAAGGGGGGTGTGGTGGCGGTGCCGCAGCCACTGCGATGGGTGTGGCAACAACCGAGTGACAACCGAGCAGCTGCCCCGCGGATAGTCGCATTCTCCTGCCGTAGCTCCGCCACCTCGCGGCGCAAAGCTGCGACGTCTTGGAGGTCCTTTTGGAGAGACGCGAATTCTCCACGGAGCTTATTGATCAGCTCGGCATGCTGGTCAACCACATCACAGAGGCGAGCAAACTCCGCTGGGTTTACTGCTTTTGGCTCAGTCATTCTGTTACAAGCTATCGGAGGGTAAGCACAGAAGCCTTAGCAGTTAGCCCGTGTAGCGTGGATAGTAAACCCAAACGCGGAAGCAACGTGAGTAGGCAGGATAACCACGCAATTTGTCTAAGAACTCTCTTACATGAAGAGCTAGGATCTACACAAATAAATCCGTGTTCTAGCAACACACACTCAATCAAAGAAGCAACCCAAATCGGTGAGTACTCACAGAATAGTCGGCGAAGCGTCAGACAAGGCATGGGCGAACTCAATGACTGAGCAATGTGAAGCGCCATCTTGTTTCTTTTTATGCTTCCTGAAATGCGACCGTATTACTTCCAGGTCTTAGTGCCGGTCGTGTTACGAGTGTGCATGACATCTATTTCAATTCAATTTTATTTGTATAGCGCTTTTAACAATTGACATTGTCGCAAAGCAGCTTTACACAATCAAAAGAAGTAAGTTTGTATGAAATGTGAATGTGTATGAATCAAAATGATAAGATTGTCCCTGATGAGCAAGCCGATTATTATGATCAGCATAATACTGTGTAAGACTGCAAGTTCAGTATAACAGGAGATGTGCTTAAAT
This sequence comes from Clarias fuscus, assembly GCA_030347435.1. Taxonomy (NCBI): domain Eukaryota; kingdom Metazoa; phylum Chordata; class Actinopteri; order Siluriformes; family Clariidae; genus Clarias; species Clarias fuscus. Next base: position 11,634,069 of record CM059212.1, read on the forward strand.
TAAATTAAAAGGAGTCCAGTTTGTTCCTGGAGACTCAGATAGACTGTAGGAAATTCCAGTCCAGAACTATCGAATGACCGAAGTCACAGGTCCCCAGAGAACAGCTGTCTGCATCAGTCAAGGACAGGACAGTCTTTGTGGAAACCATCCCCAGCCACCACACGCATCCCAGGCAGACCACACGGGGCATCCATGTGACGAGATCTCCAACCAGAAGCAGGACTCCAGGATGAGTTAGACAGGTCCAGAAGGCAGTGGGGACTGGATCACTGGCAGCTCAGGAGCGACATGTATAGCTCGATAGAGAGACAGGGAGAGGGAAAAGGAGAGAGGGAGAGAGAGAGAGGAGAGAGCAGAATAGAAAGAGAGATGGCAGTTAGGTATGGTCACAGTCAAACATGTATAAGGTAAATGTATATTTAGTGCAAAGTGCAAGCAGGGACACTGGCAGGACTAACTATAACAGCATAACTCAAAGGTAGAGCCAGAAGGAAACACAGACATGAGGGCTCCCTGAGATGTAAAGCGACCAATCACCTCACCGTCAACAAGCCTGAGTGATCAATGAGAGTGGGGAAGACAGCATCTAAACATACTAGTTCACCAGAATACTCTACGTCCATGAGTCCCCCAAATCTGCTCCTTTACCTATGACTGATCTATTTACAAAAATGCTTGGCTAAATAAATAGGTTTTTAGCCTAGACTTAAACACTGAGACTGTGTCTGAGTCCCGAACATTAATAGGAAGACTATTCCATAACTTTGAGGCTTTGTAAGAAAAAGATCTGCCCCCTGCTGTAGTTTTAATAATACGTGGTACTGACAAGCAGCCTGCATCCTTTGATCGAAGTAGGCGCGGCGGATCGTAAGACACTAATAGTTCACTCAGATACTGCGGCGCGAGAACATTTAATGCTTTATACATCAAAAGTAGTATCTTAAACTCGATGCGAAATTTCACAGGGAGCCAATGCAATGTAGATAAGATAGGGGTGATGTGCTCGTATCTTCTGGTTTTAGTGAGGACTCTCGCTGCTGCATTCTGTACTAACTGAAGCTTGTTTATACACTTAGTTTGAACGACCAGACAGTAAGGCGTTACAATAGTCCAACCTAGAGGTGATAAAAGCATGAACAAATTTTTCTGCATCATTTAGTGACAGTATATTTCTTATCTTGGCAATATTTCTAAGGTGAAAGAAAGCTATCCTGGTAATATTATCTACATGTGAAAAGGCTGGAATCTATAATCACACCGCTTCTCCTGAATGTGACTCCGCATATGCTCTCGTAATTTAAACCGCCCCTTAAATGAGGCTTCACAATCTTAAACAACAACAAGACAAACATCTGTCAGGTCAGATTACTGTAAATGGTCAAAAACTATACACTATAACCACTGACTAGTGGAGTGAATATAATGGATTATCTCAATGCACCTGGAAGTAGGTGGGGTATATGACATAAGGCTACGAAAGTGACTACTACTTTTTCCTTGAAGGCAAACATAAGCATTTGAGGGACTAATTGTGATGGCTGTGTCAGAGCAACTCCAAAACTGCAGCAAAGGCTTACTGATGCACATGGCCATCTAAAGTTACAGTGTGATCAGAAAGCTTACTTCTAGCTGCTTGTGGTCCTATGACTAAAACGTCTGTCTTATCAGGATTAAGCAGAAGAAAATTAATTAACATCCAATGTCTTATGTCCTGCACACATTGCTCAATTTTAACAAACTGGTTTTTCTTAGCTGGTTTTGCTGAGACATATAATTGTGTGTCATCAGCATAACAATGAAAACTAATACCATGTTTACGAATTATGTTGCCCAGAGGAAGCATGTAAAGGGAAAAAAGCAGTGGGCTAAAACTGAACCCTGTGGAACACCAAACTCCACTTGAGAACATGAGGAATGGTCACCAGCTAAATCTACAAACTGATAACGATCAGCCAAATAGGATCTGAGCCACAAGAGGGCAGTTCCCTTAATTCCTACTACATTTTCTAATCTGTGAAGGAGAATACTATGATCAATGGTGTCAAAAGCTGCACTGAGGTCCAGTAACACAAGTATAGTGACGCAACCCAGATCAGAGGCCAGTAGGAGGTCATTTACTACTTTAACAAGTCCTGTCTCTTCTCTCGCTTCAAGGGGAGTAAAGTATTCTAAGTTCTGATGTGACGTGGTTAGTTCATCTGTGTTACTTAAATTGTCTGGTTTCAAAGCCTGAATTTTTTTGCCTAATATTTATGATTTTGTTATTGAAAAAGTTCATGAAATCCTCACTACTGCATGATGTTGTTGTGGAGATTTCTGCATTGGTCCTGTTTTTAGTTAATTTAGCTACAGTATTAAATAAAAATCTTGGATTATTTTTATTCTTTAAATTAACTTTTTCCTCATTAGAATTGATTGATGTAGTGACCATATAGCACACAACTAGCAAATGTTGTGTGCTAGTTCATGCACATTACAAAGAACTATTTCACATCCACAGTTTAGAATTGTCACAGCCCACATAATTCACAGCCCAAAATCATTAACTATTGCAAATTAAACATTTTTTCCCCCAGTCTGAGCAGTAAAATTCCTTTTTTTCAATCAAACCTTCTTCTATGCATCTCCCCACCTGCCCTAGAGATAATTCCAAAAAAGGTGCTATGTTTTACTTCACCTGAGAAATCAGATTCTCATTTGATTTGACTAAAGTGAAGAGTAACATATTTCTTCTTCAGCTAACAGAACACCTGACAACTGATCAGTACTCGTACATGCCCTCCACTCCCACCCATGAGAAATGTGTAAACCTTACACACGTGGAAATTTTTTTGCTCGACAACTGAAGGTATAAGCTACCTGCTCAGTAACCTTTTTTTTTTTTTTTTTAACTCAGCTGCATATCTGTGACTAACCACTATAGTTTTGTTGTCACAAAAAAAGATGCATTTTCATGGTTTCCTTTATATATAGTCTTAAATAATAATAATAATAATAATAATAATATAACAACGCTTAGTGTTCCTAATAAAAAAGGGGGTATCTTCAGAAAATGTAACATGAAAGACGTTCTATTCTATCACTAGCATCAGTCAATTGTTTAAATGTTCTATTAGATCGTTAACCATGTAAGCAGGAACCAACAACTAACCAGTTAGTCCAGATAATGTTAGCTATCAAATGCTAATTAATGTACGAGACTGTTAAACTCAACTTAACATGTACAGTATTTGACAAACAATGGCAATAGAAAAATGCAGTGAACAAAATTGCCATTAATTTCACTAAAGGTAAATGTTAAACCCTGTCCACCAAAAAAAAAAAAAACGTGAGAATTTTGGGCAAGCACAGATGAATCAGTATGCTCTCTCTCTCTCTCTCTCTCAGACACACACACACACACACAAACACACACACAGTTGCTTGCTCTAAAAAAAATCTATTTTTGACTGAAAAATACGATTTGCAGGTATAATGGAAGCGCTATTATTTTGCAGGATATCTGTATTAGCAATATTAGAAATTGAATAAATGATTGAATAAATAAGTGTTTGCTGCTTATCTTCATCACCCTGCATGGTACCAATCCTCATATTTACGTTCTTACAGTATGTTTCTAACTGAACTGTTCACCGTTCACCAAAAAATATGTTTCAATTGATCTGCACTATTTTAGCTCTGTCATGCACAACACTGCAAATGTCTACATATTTTGATGAGTCACACTTTGTTGAGTTGTTTAAGATAATTTAAAATAGTTAGGATTGAACAAAATTAACCTACGCAATATCACTTGGTGACAAGCGTAGGTTAAGCATATTACCTAGATTTTAAATGGTGAAGCATAAAGTTTCAAAAGGAAAACATATTAGACTACTGGGTGCATAATAAGTAATTAATAATTCATAATAAAGACCATTTTTCTATTACAAATTTATTGAAACAAATTGTACATGTACTTTATTTTATAGAAAAATAAAAGCAAATCTTTAAATTTCAACATAGGCACCGGTGGCATTAACCAGTTTCCTCAAATGGCTGGAGGGAAATGCTTTTGAAGGAAGTCGTTTTGGATATTGCTGTGAACCTCCTGAATCTGTGTCTCCAAGTCCTCCAGTGTGCACTTCGCGTCATCTCCGCCAACGTCCTGGAAAATGCTGCTCTAACCACACACGCAGTAAGAGCAAAATGGGGTGCTGCCCTATGGGGCGGTGCTTCAATGATACTACAAGTTTATTGTTCATGCCTTCAATTTCTTTCCAATTTTTATTGTTATTATTACTGGTATGTAAGGTTTTCTGATCAGTGAACGTCATACTGTATCATATCAGTGAACGCCATGCCTCTTTGCCTTTAAAACAGCCCCTGATTCCTTATATGGTAACACATCCTATAGCCCATGTCCAGACAAATATACATACAAATAGCTTGTGTCGCTGGAACCCTTGTCTGTTACCAGAAAATGCTAATGTGAAAATGCTAATTTCTCTTAAATCTCTTACCGCAAAATACTTTTTAAAAACAATTGTGTATAAATAGTTTGTTGTACAGTAGTCTTACATTAAGTAATTTTAGATGAATTTGACTGGATTAAAAATATTTTCACTTGCTGAGATATCGCTTATTGCAGTGTATAAACTTCATCATCAACATTATGGAAGCAACCATTTCTTAGTATATCTTTGCATATATGAATATTTTCACAAATGTTGATTACTGTATTGATTTTAAGTTTGCTCTGTGTAGTTACATTGCTGTCCTTTTTTTTTTTACCACAATTTATTTCATAAATGAAAAAAACAGAATTGCATTATGTTTTTGTTTTGATTTTTAAAAAGTTTTTAAAAATTAGATAAGTTTATATATTTTAAGTGGTAACACTGTTTACCAAAAAATCTTCGATTTAATTTAAAAGAATTATGTCAGTTCAGATTAATACTATTTAGTGTGAATCATTACCTCAATTATTTTAAGTTGAAGAGAGGTTATATTTTTTCAGTGTGGGTTTTTCCCCTTTAGGTTTAATGTGACCTTCGCACCTGGTGACCAATCTGAGCCAGTTGTCCTGTTCCCATTTTGGATCTGTGACTCACTGGTGCACTGACAGTCATTTAATTATAGACATCACAACATGCCTGAGTGAGAGAGGAACAAGGGAGAGATTGAGATAGGAGGAGGATATTTTAATACTCATCGAACACCTCATGGTTATTTGCTAACAGTGACCGATTTGTTTTCTCTACAGATGCCATGAGACAGAAACAGAACAATGTCCTGGTAACTGATACAGCTTTTTCTAAGACAGAGGATTTCTATTACTTCTTAAACACAAACAGGGAAGAGGAGGAAGTTACATTCAAGCAACCTCTAGGACCAGTGTTGAGAGGACTACAAAACTCACCAGGCATTTATATATAAGCACAGAGCTCCCCAATGGATTGTTATTTCGTTCAAGACTGAGTGATATCTTCTGCTGATGACAACGGTAAGGATTCAACCTTAATGAAAAAGTCTTAATGTGGCCTTTGACAGAGAGGACTGGAATGTATTTGGAAATGATTGTAAAGGAGATGCACAACTGAGGTCAGGAACACTCTTTACTGGAATGCTAAAGAGGCACACTAAATTAACACAATGGACCTGCAAGAGACAGAGTCCAACTTAACTTTGCCTGATTTTATAGATCCTCCCAACATGTCAGAAAGTCCAGTCAATTCAAGAAAAAATGCACTTCTTGAAACCAATGGCATCTCATCCATATTGCAAAGACAGGGCAGTGATATAAACACAGACAAAGAAAGAAGAGACAAGATGAATGACATGGAGAAAATAAAGATGAGTGAATCTCTACCTATGGCAGCCTTGAACGTGTCCGAGCACCAAGACTACAGTTTAAAGAAAGGTAAGGAAATATTATGTGTTTTTGAAGATGAAGTATGATAAATGAGGCAGACTATTCAAGCAGTCATACCTGTTCACAACAAAAGACAGCTGCATAATTTGATGTGATAATTTCTAACCCTGAGACAGATCTCACTAGCTCAGGCAAAGTTTTGAGGAGGACATTGAGCTACTATAAGGTTTTTTCAGATCCTGACATTAACATGCTTATATATGGAAAAGAGACATCATAATTTGTGGAAAATTAGTCAGAAATCATAGCACCTGGCCATCTAGATGGAACCTCACATGTACAAGGTGTACGGCTGTGAAAGACACTGTGAAATCAAACAATTGTCGACTCTCTTTCAGCAGATATTGACATAGTCCCTGATGGAGTCCTACATCAGGAAAGCAATAATTTCCCACTGCAAATGTTATCAAGTAACTGTAGGGCAGAATCTCAAGTTGAAACAGAAGATGCACCTAAGAAAAGAAGACAGGAATCAAATAAAGAAGTATATGATGACAACATAGGTAAGACCTACCTTCAACAGCAGAGATAACAAGATCAACAAGTACTTTGAAAGAAATGTAAATTTTGGGGGAAAATTATTATGCCATTTTATTTTCTAAGTAAGATAAATAAAAGTGAATTATGTAAATTAATTAAAATATACTTTTCCCAGATAATGAGGAGAGTGAAATGATGACAGCTTCCTTGCTACAAGAAGAAGACCCTTCCCATTTCACAGCTTTCATTACACCCCCAGCCCAAGATTACATATTACCTGTCCCTGATACTAAGATCCAGAGCATGATCTCAGATAGCTTGGTTAGAGATCCCCCAAAACCAAAATCTGCTGGAAGTAGAGGACCACCACCACCTATTCCAAAGAAGCCAAAAAATCATTTTGCTAAAGATAATGTACATGGAATAGACAAGCCTCGGCCCTATTCTGATCTTCTACACGAAAACATTAAAATGGGAAGGAGAGAGTCAGCACTACACTATGTTACTGATGACTTTTACAGTTCCACTCCAAATCTAGATATGTTATCTTTTTATCAAGGCACATTAGACTCACCCTCCTACATGTGCATAACAGGAGGTTTTAACCCTGATGTTCAGCCTAAAGTTCCCCCTGCAATTTATTCAGATTTGCATGGTGAAGACCTGAACCTCTTGGCAAAAATAGTGAATTATCTCCCTGCACATGAAGCATCTGACATATCTCAGATAAGACCCATTTTGGAAAAAAAGGCAAAAATTAAAGGGCCTCCACCACCAGTACCAAAGAAGCCAATAAATCCATTAGTTGCCATTGAGGAAGATAATGTCTTACCCATCAATTTCTCAGTTTCAAAAGAAGTAGCAGATATAACAGATAAAGGTTCTGATTGCAAATCATATATGCACAGAATTGTACATGAGGAGGAACCAAAAACAACCTTTGCTACAGACAGAGATAATCGTCTAGTTACCTCAAATACAATGGATAAAAATGAATATTTGAGATTAAGATCAGAACCCATTAGGGAAACTGATAATGTGCATAAGATAACGGAACAACAAAGCAGAAGAGCTAATATTAAAAACCAGGAAAATAAAGTATTGGAAATGACCAAAACTTTGGATGTCAAAAAGCCTTTTTCATATGAAATGGAAAGAAGAACGCCAATAAAAAAAGGTGAGTCTATTCTTTAAACATTTTATGTCTAATATATGTTTTAAGTCTAATATAAGGTATGCTAACGCATACTGTATGTTAAAGGTAATCCTCAATTTTTGTCATTAATGCTTATTAGGAATATGCTAACAAGTTAAAATTTGGCATGTATGAGCATTTATAGCACTCCTCAGGTGGGGTTTGAAATCTGTGATTGTTGCGCTATTCAGGAGTCTGTAAATGTATTGAGACTAAGTGGCTATTTTGTCTCACAATAACAATGAAAGATTTATTTATTTTTCTTATGATCATGTTGATCGTAGCAACAAGTAGCCAATCATGAGGGCAACTGGATGTGACAAATAGTGCTGTTGATAAAACATCTAAAATTCTCGCCAAATTCTTTTCAACTAACAATGTGACTATTTAAGTTAGCCAAACCTAAATTCAATTCAATTCAATTTTATTTGTACAGCGCTTTTAACAACTGACATGGGGCAAAGCAGCTTTACACAATCCATTTACTAAAACCATTAGTTAGCTGATCATTTATTACTTAGTTTTCTGACTTAAACAGTAAGTTAGGAAAATGACTTCAAGCTCGATTTGAGAAAACTATTGCTTTTCGTTGTCTTTTCTTTCTTGTATACTTTTTTTTAGTGTATCAATTTCACTTCTGATTCATACTTGTATGTGTGAAAACCCGCTTGTATTGTAAGATTTGTGCATGAGAATTATTTATAATATGCTCAAGCTGATAATCCTTTTAACACAATATCAGTCATTCTTGAGAACTGGGACGAAACATGTCCAGCACACACATGTAACATTGTGTTTTTCTGTAAAATTCAGAAATAATTTAAAGCCACCTAAATCACAATTCAGTGGTTTTAAAAATATGAAAGCTGGATTTAAAAAGAGTTTGATGCTAAAATTTGTTTACATTAAAATGTTTTGAAGATGTGAAAATTGATTCCAAAGTGTTAAATGCTGAATAAATGGTTACAACAAAATTTTATACTTTTGTTTCTGTAAAACCTTTGATATCTTTCAAAGATCTATTATAACTTACTAGAGGTTACCCATAGCTCTGTCCATGTACATGAGGTCTACCCGTGGCTCCTCCCGTGTGCAGAACCTAACAATTACAAAAACAGATCTTGTGTCTGTAACACCTTCATAAGAAATAATGAGACGGAGTGGTGAGAGCCAGTTCATTCGTTTACTATCAATTGCACTGAAACAACACTTACCTCTTCCCATAACAGTGCAGCACAGAATTAATGCGCATGCCCCATCAATACCTAGGAAGTATTGTTACTCTACTGAAAGTAGATCCAAACATTACACTCCCTCCCCTTTTAGATAACTACCCCACAATCCAATAGATAGATACACACGTGGACAAAATTGTTGGTACCCTTCGGTCAATGAAAGAAAAACTCACAATGGTCACAGAAATAACTTTAATCTGACAAAAGTAATAATAAATAAGAATTCTATGAATGTTAACCAATGAAAGTCAGACATTGCTTTTCAACCATGCTTCAACGGAATTATAAAAAAAAATTGGAACTCATGGAACAGGCCTGGACAAAGATGATGGTACCCCTAACTTAATAGTTTGTTGCACAACCTTTTGAGGCAATCACTGCAATCAAACGATTCCTGTAACTGTCAATGAGACTTCTGCACCTCTCTGCAGGTATTTTGACTTCTCATGAGCAAGCTGCTCCAGTTGTTTCCGGTTTGAAGGGTGCCTTTTCCAGACAGCATGTTTCAGCTCCTTCCAAAGATGCTCAATAGGATTGAGGTCAGGGCTCATAGAAGGCCACTTTAGAATAGTCCAATGTTTTCCTCTTAGCCATTCTTGGGTGTTTTTAGCTGTGTTTTGGGTCATTGTCCTGTTGTAAGACCCATGACCTGCGACTGAGACCCAGCTTTCTGACACTGGCCAGCACATTTCTCTCTAGAATCCCTCGATAGTCTTGAGATTTCATTGTACCCTGCACAGATTCAAGACACCCTGTGCCAGATGCAGCAAAGCAGCCCCAGAATATAACAGAGCCTCCTCCATGTTTCACAGTAGGGACAGTGTTCTTTTCTTGATATGCTTCATTTTTCCATCTGTGATTATAGAGCTGATGTGCCTTGGCAAAAAGTTCAATTTTTGTCTCATCTGTCCATAGGACATTCTCCCAGGAGCTTTGTGGCTTGTCAACATGTAGTTTGGCATATTCCAGTCTGGCTTTTTTATGATTTGTTTTCAACAATGGTGTCCTCCTTGGTCGTCTCCCATGTAGTCCACTTTGGCTCAAACAACGACGGATGGTGTGATCTGACACTGATGTTCCTTGAGCTTGAAGTTCACCTTGGATCTCTTTAGAAGTCTTTCTGGGCTCTTTTGTTACCATTCGGATTATCCGTCTCTTTGATTTGTCATCAATTTTCCTCCTGCGGCCACGTCCAGGGAGGTTGGCTACAGTCCCATGGATCTTAAATTTCTGAATAATATGTGCAACTGTAGTCACAGGAACATCTAGCTGCTTGGAAATGGTCTTATAGCCTTTACCTTTAACATGCTTGTCTATAATTTTCTTTCGAATCTCCTGAGACAACTCTTTCCTTCGCTTCCTCTGGTCCATGTTGAGTGTGGTACATACCATGTCACCAAACAACACAGTGAGCGCTATATATAGGCCCACTGACTGATTACAAGATTGTAGACACCTGTGATGCTAATTAGTGGACACACCTTGAATTAACATGTCTCTTTGGTCACATTATTTTCAGTATTTTCTAGGGGTACCATCATTTTTGTCCAGGCCTGTTCCATGAGTTTATTTTTTTAAATAATTCTGTTGAAGCATGGCTGAAAAGCAATGTCTGACTTACATTGGTTAACATTCATAGAATTTTTTTTAATTATTACTTTTGTCAGATTAAAGTTATTTATGTGACCATTGTGAGTTTTTCTTTCATTGACCGAAGGGTACCAACAATTTTGTCCATGTGTGTATATCACAGATAGCTGTGCGTAGTTATAAATAAATAAATAAATAAATAAATAAATATTGTTATCTGTGAGATGTGATATATATATATACTTATTTATAGCTACGCACAGCTATCTGTGTTATGACAAATCAAGGCAATCACAAGTCCAGTCCCTTAGGGGGTGTTCTGTGCCTAACAGGATAACGCCTCTGGAGCTGTGGTGTAGGCTCCATAGTAGATAGGCTCTGGGTGGAAACATTAACATTAGGTGTCTTATCCACAACAACATTCTGATCAGTACTTGAGGAAAGATCTTGGGGTGTTCAGGCCTTAACAGTGGCTCAGCATTCAGGATCTGATCCACATGACGTCTCCAAGTACTCTGCTCTCCAACATTAACGGTGCACGTGAGAGGTTTTCCCAGGTGTCCATTTGTCTTTTCCTTAGTCACTTGCCAAGACTTCCTGTCCGACCACAAAGTCCTTTCTTGGTGTTGTTGGTAAGTGGGTAAACTGTTTATTTTGTACTTCCTGGCTCAGGTTGGGTTTCAGGAGCTGTATGCAAGATCTGAGGTTGCGGTTCATAAACAACGTAGTAGGTGTTTGGTTTGTTGTAGCATCAATAGAGTTTCTGTAGCTGAAGAGGAAGTTATCCACCTTTTGTTTCAGGGTCAAGTCCTCCTGGTTTATAGCTTTAACAGCCCTTTTGAAAGTTTGAACAAATCTCTCGTCTAAGCCGTTTATAGCTGGATGGTGTGGTGCTAACCTGATATGTTTACCGCCATTCTTCTTAGTGAAAAAACTGAATACATCAGAGGTGAACTGTGGTCCATTGTCACTCACAATCTGCTCAGGTAGACCATTCAGAGAGAAGATGGTTCTAAGAGCACTCACAGTATTTTCTGAGGTAGTAGATTTCATTGGTATCACCTCTGGCCACTTGGAGTGGGCATCAACTGCGATCAGAAACATGGAGTTCATAAATGGATCAGCGAAAATCTATGTGCACTCTTCACCAGTGGGCAGAAGGCCACTCCCATGGATGAAGGGGCACTTGCGTTGGCTCATTCTTTTGACAAGCTAGGATACAGCTTTGTTTGTCTTTGAATTTCCAAATTTGTATCCGGCAGCTGACTCACCACCGTTGTATGGTACACCTCCGCTGGGTCTGCAGAGCGGGACTGTCCTTCTCCGGTTGTTGACAGTGGCAGCGGTGACAATCCGTCTGCATTGCAATGGTTCTTGGTCCCTTTAAACTCAATGTCGTAGCTGTGGGCTCGCAGGAATAGCGCCCAGTGTTGTAAACGGGCTGCTGCAACCACTGGAATGCCTTTGCAGGGGTTAAAGATCGCTACCAGGGGTTGGCGGTCTGTCACAAGTGTAAACTGTCTCCCATTAAGATAATGGTGGAACTTTTTGACACCCCACACTAATCTTATGGCCTCACGATTGACCTGTGTGTAGTTTTTCTCTGCACATGTCAGTGATCTTGACGCATAGGCAATGGGGCATTCAGATCCATCCACCATGATGTGTGACAAGACACTTCATCTGATGTAATCAGTCTTTTTGTTTCATTAAATGTTTTGTAACATTCCTCACTTCACTCCCATTTTTCTTCGATCTTCTGTAGTGTGTTCAGTGGATGCAGCAGTGTGGATAGGTTTGAGAGAAGCTTATGGTAATAGTTGACAGGACCCAAATATGACTTCAGCTTTGACAGATTTTCTGATTTTGGTGCATGGACCACTACTTCAATTTTCTCTGGTGATTTGTATAGACCATGTTTGTCTATCACATGACAACAATATGAGATTTCATCTCTGAAGAACACACACTTATTTTTCTATGCATCAAGCCATATGCACTAAGTCTTGTTAGTAACTTTGAGAGATTTTCAAGGTGTTCATCATCATTTTTACCAGTTATGATGATGTCAAGATAACATTGTGTTCCCTGTATGTCTTGGAGCACTTGATTCATAGCTCTTTGCCATATCGCTGGAGCTGATGCCCCTTGTGTGTATTGATTGTGAGGAACTTCCTGCTTGTCTTCTCAGCTTGTCTCCTCAAATGTGCTAAGTCAATCTTTGAGAATTTTTGTCCTCCTGACAATGATGCAAAGATGTCCTCGATGAGTGGTAGGGGTTACTGCACTGTGCGTAGCACAGGATTAATGCTGACCTTGAAATCGCCACATATACGCACAGCCTCAGCCTTTCCTTTCTTGATCACAGGCACGATGGGCGTAGCCCAATCACTCCATTCAACTCTTGACAAAACTCCACATTCCACCAGACTTTGCAATTCCACTTCTACCTTTGGACACAGTACATACAGTACTGGGCAGGCTTTGTTGAACTTAGGCGTTGCGTTTAGCTCCAATCCTAGCCTTTATGTCTCTCAGTGTACCAATACCTTTTCTAAAAACTTTTTCATGAGGGTTTAGTATTTGTGCCAACTTCTGTGTAACACTATGTGAAGCGCAGTTGTCTGTGGCTGATGTGTATAAAGCTTTGATGGAGTGCCAGTCTAATTCTATGTTTCTCAACCATTCCCCACCCAAGAGGGGTGGTCCACTATGTTTCAGGACATATAAATTCAACTGCTGTGTATTTCCTTTGCATGTCACTTCCACTCTGAGTTTTACATCATTTTCACCTGTGTAGGTTTTGAGCCGCATCTGAGTCTTTAACAATAGCAGAGTGGGGAACAGTTGTTTGTAGTCAGATCTGGAAAATTACTTACACTGCAGATCCTGTGTCCAGCTCCATTTTTAACTTAACACCAGACATTTCTAGAAATTTCTACAGATTATAACACGGTCCCCTACAAGCTTGTATGGTTGGCACTAGGCATGATGGGTGCCTTTTTTTACCTGGATGGGCCCATAACTCTGGAACAGGAGAAATGTGGAATTATCCACATGACCTTTTTCCAATGATCTACAGTCTATACTTGTATACACACGTGGACAAAATTGTTGGTACCCTTCGGTCAATGAAAGAAAAACTCACAATGGTCACATAAATAACTTTAATCTGACAAAAGTAATAATAAAAAAAAATTCTATGAATGTTAACCAATGAAAGTCAGACATTGCTTTTCAACCATGCTTCAACAGAATTATTAAAAAAAAATAAACTCATGGAACAGGCCTGGACAAAAATGATGGTACCCCTAGAAAATACTGAAAATAATGTGACCAAAGGGACATGTTAATTCAAGGTGTGTCCACTAATTAGCATCACGGGTGTCTACAATCTTGTAATCAGTCAGTGGGCCTATATATAGGGCTCCAGGTAGTCACTGTGTTGTTTGGTGACATGGTACCACACTCAACATGGACCAGAGGAAGCGAAGGAAAGAGTTGTCTCAGGAGATTCGAAAGAAAATTACAGACAAGCATGTTAATGGTAAAGGTTATAAGACCATTTCCAAGCAGCTAGATGTTCCTGTGACTACAGTTGCACATATTATTCAGAAATTTAAGATCCATGGGACTGTAGCCAACCTCCCTGGACGTGGCCGCAGGAGGAAAATGGATGACAAATCAAAGAGACGGATAATCCGAATGGTAACAAAAGAGCCCAGAAAGACTTCTAAAGAGATCCAAGGTGAACCTCATGCTCAAGGACCATCAGTGTCAGATCGCACCATCCGTCGTTGTTTGAGCCAAAGTGGACTACATGGGAGATGACCAAGGAGGACACCATTGTTGAAAACAAATCATAAAAAAGCCAGACTGGAATATGCCAAGCTACATGTTGACAAGACACAAAGCTTCTGGGAGAATGTCCTATGGACAGATGAGACAAAACTGGAACTTTTTGCCAAGGCACATCAGCTCTATGTTCACAGATGGAAAAATGAAGCATATCAAGAAAAGAACACTGTCCCTACTGTGAAACATGGAGGAGGCTCTGTTATGTTCTGGGGCTGCTTTGCTGCATCTGGCACAGGGTGTCTTGAATCTGTGCAGGGTACAATGAAATCTCAAGACTATCAAGGGATTCTAGAGAGAAATGTGCTGGCCAGTGTCAGAAAGCTGGGTCTCAGTCGCAGGTCATGGGTCTTGCAACAGGACAATGACCCAAAACACACAGCTAAAAACACCCAAGAATGGCTAAGAGGAAAACATTGGACTATTCTAAAGTGGCCTTCTATGAGCCCTGACCTCAATCCTATTGAGCATCTTTGGAAGGTCTCTGAAACATGCTGTCTGGAAAAGGCACCCTTCAAACCGGAAACAACTGGAGCAGCTTGCTCATGAGGAGTGGGCCAAAATACCTGCAGAGAGGTGCAGAAGTCTCATTGACAGTTACAGGAATCGTTTGATTGCAGTGATTGCCTCAAAAGGTTGTGCAACAAACTATTAAGTTAGGGGTACCATCATTTTTGTACAGGCCTGTTCCATGAGTTGATTTTTTTAAATAATTCCGTTGAAGCATGGTTGAAAAGCAATGTCTGACTTTCATTGGTTAACATTCATAGAATTCTTATTTATTATTACTTTTGTCAGATTAAAGTTATTTCTGTGACCATTGTGAGTTTTTCTTTCATTGACCGAAGGGTACCAACAATTTTGTCCACGTGTGTATGTTCCCTAGCAACCTGAAGCCCCACTGACAAGTTGTTTTCTTATGACTACACAGATGTTTAGTCCCAATCCTATGAGTTCTGTTTGTGTTGTGAGTATGAAAATGCTCTAACTTTGACTAATAAACATAGCATTGAGGTTTACAGTTTTTATTTTGTTTATTTTGCTATTTTTTCACTTAGACTATAAGTGATTTTCCATCATGCTCATTTATGTTTTTTCTAACCACATTCCTTCCTCAAAATGATGATTCACCATAATCATTAGAATCTTCCAGGTTTTAATAATGCATTTTACAGTTCTTAACCTAATTTGAATAGTTTGAGCAATCTCTTTAGTTTGCTTTATTATTAAGTTTTCTTAATAATTTGTCCCTTCTGAAACAGAGAGGCATCCTTGCCACGAGCACAGGATATGACATGTTTCTTCTGACATGGTTGTTAAAAAAAATAAGAAGCTACTCACTGCATCAGTGTATTGGGTTTATATTTATTATATCAATCTATTTATGTTGCCTATATTTATAAGCAGCACTTAATCACATCATTAACACTGACAGGTGGCATTGATGCTCCCACAATTTGCCATACATAGAGCAGTCCTAGTTAATCATAAAATAGGCAAGGTGGTTTACAATACAATAAGACCTATTTAAAAATTAAATGTAGACCTGGTGTTCTACAATAAATATATAAATTAAACTATGTCTACAACACAACAGGCATTGTTACAGCCAGGGGCTGAGATGCATTAACCATAGAATTAGAAAGCAGATTAACATAAAATGACCATAACTTATAACTAAAATTTAAATTGATCAAAAGTAATTATGTTTCATTCATTAATTGTTGCCTGTGCTCCAGCTGTTGCTGTTTACTGTATTCCATGTACTCCATTTCCTTTAGAGGAAAAAAATCTGAACTGGTTAAAAAAACTTTGTACTTTAATCTTTGTACATATCATATTCCACTCTAAAACTTTATATTCTATAACTCTTTAACCTATAAACTACTTTCTCACTCCTTGCATTTAGTGCACTCCATTTTCCTGCACGCACGCACACACACACAAAGCACACAGGATCAAACCAATGCATACAGCTCATAACAGCATGATTACATTGTGCTAGACTGAGTAGTATTTAAAGTTTTCTGTTTACTGTTTAAACACAAAAGTTGCTCTTTCTTTTTTATGCACGTGTGTGTGTGTGTGTGTGTGTGTGTGTGTGTGTGTGTGTGTGTGTGTGTGTGTGTGTGTGTGTGTGTGTGTGTGTGTGTGTTCAGGACAGGGTGGGTTATGTTGATCATAGTAATTTTTCTGCTGGTTTATATTTTACAAGTGAGTTGGCTGTTAATACAGCAGAAACTTGACTTCCCTGGGGTGGCTCTGACTGATGGCATGAAATTCATGGATATGGCATGAAATGACTGGCACCTTGTGTGAGAGGTCACCTTGTCAAAACCTGATTTTCCAGCTGGACTGTGGAAATTGCAGGGTTGACATCCACAGGCACAATGGATGTATAATTGTTTGACTTTAAATCTGTTTTTCCCCCCATTTTTAAAAAACTCATCACTTCTATATAAATCAATTCAAAATCACCACTTCTACATATTATTGGTGCGCATAGCTATTTTTTTCTACATTACGTAATAATAATTAATTTTATATTTTTGTTATCTTCTATAAGGGTGCAAGATAAATTGATCGAGCATTATTATGTCAGGGTTAACTCCTAGAGGGCGCCTGGCGCCCAAAGTCTTTTGTTGTTTATTTTGTGTTTTGTTAGTTTAGGACTGCATTTCACAGAATGCACCTTGGTTAGGTGATGAGGTCACACACCTGAACCGAGATGATAAATAGCATGCCTAAGTTCTAAGTTAATAAAATTTTATTCATATAGCGATTTTAACAATGGTCATTGTCGCAAAGCATCTTTACAGATTCAAAAGAAAATTATTAAAATGTGTATGCAATGTGAGAAAATATTTTGAATCAAAATTATCAGATTGTCCCTGATGAGCAAGCTGAGGGTGACAGTGGCAAGGAAAAACTCCCTGAGATTGCAATAGGAAGAAACCTTGAGAGGAATCAGACTCAACAGGGAGTCCATCCTCATTTGGTTGATAACAGATAGCAGGAATTGTTTTGCAGTCATACTGTGTGTTAGACTGCTGGATATTCAATATAACAGATAATGTGTTTAAGTTAATATTGAGTCCAGCTTGTTATTGGAGGATCAGGTACAAAACTGTAGGAAATTCCAGTCCTGAACTATTGAGCGACAGCAGTCACAAATCCTTAAAGAACAGCTGTCTGCATCAGCCGAGGACAGGACCGTCTTCACAGTAAAGTGGGACCGTCCCTAGTCACGCATCCCAAGCAGAGCACACGGGGCATCCATGCAACGAGATCTCCGATAGAGGGGGTCTTGATCACTGGCATCTCAGGAGTGGCATGTGTAGCTTGTCAGAGAGAGACACAGGGAGAGAGAGAGAGAGAGAGAGAGAGAGAGACGATAGCAGTTAGGTATGGTCCCAGTCATACAGTGTATAAGATAAATGCATATTTAGTGCAGAGTGCAAGCAGGGACTCCGCCAGGAATAACTATGGGAGCAAAACAAAAAGGAAACACAGACATGAGTGTTTCCTGGGAAGTTAAGCAACCAGTCACTCCATTGTCAACAAACCTAAGTAATCAATAAGACAGCATCAGGACATACCATGGGTATGTCAGCATCAGGACATACCAGTTCACCATAATACTCTACATCCATGAGTCCCCCTGATCTGCTCCTTTATCCAAAGCAAGTCTATTAACAAAACGCTTCGCTAAATAAATAGGTTTTCAGCCTAGTCTTAAACACTGAGACTGTGTGTGAGTCCCAAGCATTAATTTTCAAGGCTACTCCCTGACTTTGGGGCTTTGTAAGAAAAAGCTTTGCCCCAGCTGTAATTTTCATAATATGCAGTACTGACAAGCAGCTTGTATCCTTTAACACTAGGAGTTCACTCAGGTACTGCGGCGCGAGACCATTTAGTGTTTTATAGGCCAATAGTAGTATTTTAAAATCAATGCCAAATTTCACTGGCAGCCAATGCAGTGTGGAGAAGATAGGGTGATGTGCTCATATCGTCTGGTTCTAGTGAGGACTCTCGCTGCTGCATTCTGTACCAACCTTGAGCTTGTTTGTACACCTAGTTGAATATCCAGACAGTAAGGTGTTACAATAATCCAACCTAGAGTTGATAAAAGTACACCCTAATTTTTCTGCAGTGTTTAGTGACAATATATTCCTTATCTTGCCAATATGTCTGAGATGAAAGAATGCTATCCTGGTATCCTTCGAATGAAAGACTGGAATCTATTATCACACCAAGGTCTTTTACTTAGAGTAAGAGTTACTGTGTGATCAGAAGCCTACTTCTAGTTGCATGTGGTCCTAGAAATAGTCATTAGCATCCAAGCTCTTATGTCCTTTACACTTTGCTCAACTGGCTTTTCTTATCTGGCGCTACTGAGACATATAACTGTGTGTCATCAGCATAACAGTGGAAACTAATACCATGCTTACGAATTATGTTGCTCAGAGGAAGCATATAAAGAGCAAATAGTAGTGGGCCTAGAACTGAACCCTGTGGAACACCAAATTTCACTTGAGAACATGCAAAATAGTCACCATTTAAATCCACAAACTGATAACTGTCAGTCAAATAGGATATGAGCCAGGAGAGGACTGTTCCCTTAATTCCTTCTACATTTTTGAATATATGAAGGAGAATATTATGATCAATTCTGTCTAAAGCTGCACTATGGTCAAGTAACATAAGCAAAGAGACCAACTCTGATCAGAGGCTATTAGGAGGTAATTTATAGCTGCTGCACTACTACCTTTTCTAAGATTTTAGAGATAAGAGGAGGCCTGTAGTTGGATAGCTGACAGTGGTCAATATCAGGTTCCTTAATTAGTGGTTTAATAACTGCTAACTAATAACTAATAATTGTGGAATATACAAAATGCTGAGTGAAGAGCTAACTAGTTTTAACAGGAGTTCTGTTCATTATACCAATCATTATACCAGGTTGCTTGCTTTTAACTTTACCTTTAATGAATTGGACTGCAGGCACAGTGTAACAGTGTAATCAAAATATGTTTAATAATAACAAACATAAACAGTATCTAGAACATGAACAAAAGAACATATTTTAACCAGCGAAGAAATTAACTGCAAACTAAACAGAACTGATGCAAGACCCAGGCTAACTCAACATGAGAGCGTAAATAGAAACACAGAGTTAATGGGCACAGACTGCCTACTAGAGGTTATTACTGACACTGGAGTATAGAGGATTGTTGCCATATATGCTATGAGACCAGAGCCATCAATCTCGAAAACGTAACCCATATCCCAAAAATCCTAAGCACAGGGGTAACAAAGGTGCAAACAGAACTGGGTAGAGAAAACGATTTTCCCTTGAAATTTTGTAACAAGGAAATGACCTAAAAAGGAAGTGACTTGAAAATCATAGAGACGGGAAGTAACATGAGAATATGCTAGTGCTACTTTTCTCAGTTGGGAGCAACTATTAGGCATAGCTCATCTCCTGGGCCTGGAGCATTTTGGGATACAAAATCATACAATTATTTAAATTATTTACCCTCTGTTTCTGTCATACTGTACCTCCCAATACTTGGTCCAATAATGACTCATTGTGCACTAGCACTGCTTAACGTTCATATTATGTAATGACATTATACTGTATGTTGGGAGCATTATAGAGATGCACTCTTTGCTACACAAAACAATTACAAGAAATCACAACACAAAATGTATCAACACAAAATGTAGGAGAAATCAATAAGGGAAAAGAGGTTACAATGTTCTGTTCGGAGTGGCTGGCAGATTACCCAGCTGACATTTGTGGCAGGACATACACAACTTATATACTGTACATTAGCATGAATGACCGACCGATAAAACTGAGCAATTAAAAAGGCACATATTTTGTCTACCCAGAGATGCATTGCAATGTAGTTACAATGATTAGAGATATGGAAATGCCTTTGCCTTTATCTTTTTGTCATCAAATGTATCCAGCTTGTTCCCAAGATTACTGGATGAGAAAGGTGAGGACCATTCGACACTTTGATGTTATGCTTTGATCTCTTGTATATACAGTAGGGATGTATACTCAAGATCACTTTTAAGCGCATATCCATATCAAGTGCTTAGCCTTGAATGAGACTTTGGTGATATCAGGGTTTTCACACTGCTTAAATCTGCCAAAGCCTGATGTATACTCATTGTACAGTAATACTAACTGGCACTAGGTAGGCCTGCTGTTGACTGGAGGGGGACTGTGGAACCAAAGTTCTGGAGCACCTGACACATGTCCATCTGTGGGTATATGCAGCCCAAACAGACCCTCCCATATCCTGTTCCATTTGTGCCACTCTAGGGAGAAATTAATATTAGTTGAGGTAAAGAGCCTTTTCGATGTGGGCAGGGTTCAGTCACAACCAGAATTTACAGAAGCCAACCTGCTTTCTTAACACTACAGAATGGAATCTTTGACAATATTCCTCTGCAATCAGGGGCCCTGAGTGGCTCGCCCTATAATTTGGAGATCCCTAGTTCGTTTCCCGGGTGATGCTGTTGCCTCTCGCAGTCGGGGGCCTAAAAAGAGCTGATTGGCCAAGCTCTCCCAGTGAGGATGAGATGGGTGAGACTTAGTGCTCTCACATTAATCAGGGCTTTACAACCAGTCATGGGCGTCTGTGAGCGCACGCAAGAGGAAGGAATGGATAGCGCTGTCCTGCGAGTGTGTTACGCCGCCCCCAATGGTGAGTGGGCGAGCAGACCTTATCCTCTGATAGGATAAATCTTACTAAAGATTAATTCATTTATTATGTCATCAATTGATTAAATGATATGCATGGTTGCACTGTATAGTATATATAGTACAGACCAAAGTTTGGACACACCTTCTCATTCAATGAGGTTGAATTTGTATTATGGCAAGAAAAAAGCAGTTAAGTAAAGAAAAACGAGTGGCCATCATTACTTTAAGAAATGAAGGTCAGTCAGTCCGAAAAATTGGGAAAACTTTGAAAGTGTCTCCAAGTGCAGTCACAAAAGCCATCAAGCGCTACAAAGAAACTGGCTCACATGCGGACCGCCCCAGGAAAGGAAGACCACGAGTCACCTCTGCTGCGGAGGATAAGTTCATCCGAGTCACCAGCCTCAGAAATCGCAGGTTAACAGCAGCTCAGATCAGAGAGCAGGTCAATGCCACACAGAGTTCTAGCAGCAGACACATCTCTAGAACAACTGTTAAGAGGAGACTGTGTGAATCAGGCCTTCATGGTAGAATATCTGCTAGGAAACCACTGCTAAGGACAGGCAACAAGCAGAAGAGACTTATTTGGGCTAAAGAACAAAATAAAGAAAACTCTTTGAATGAGAAGGTGTGTCCTGTACTATATATATATATATATATATATATATATATATATATAGAGAGAGAGAGAGAGAGAGAGAGAGAGAGAGACTCACCTAAAGGATTATTAGGAACACCATACTAATACGGTGTTTGACTCCCTTTTGCCTTCAGAACTGTCTTAATTCTATGTGGCATTGATTGATGAAAGCATTCTTTAGAAACATTGGCCCATATTGATAGGATAGCATCTTGCAGTTGATGGAGATTTGTGGGATGCGCATCCAGGGCACGAAGCTCCCGTTCCACCACATCCTAAAGATGCTCTATTGTGTTGAGATCTGGTGACTGTGGGGGCCATATTAGTACAGTGAACTCATTGTCATGTTCAAGAAACCAATTTAAAATGATTCGAGATTTGTGACATGGAAGTAGCCATCAGAGGATGGGTACATGGTGGTCATAAACGGATGGACATGGTTAGAAACGATGCTCAGGTAGGCCATGGCATTTAAACGATGCCCAATTGGTACTGAGGGGCCTAAATTGTGCCAAGAAAAGATCCCCCACACCATTACACCACCACCACCACCAGCCTGCACAGTGGTAAGAAGGCATGATGGATCCATGTTCTCAAAATTCTGTTTACTCCAAATTCTGACTCTACCATTTGAATGTCTCAACAGAAATCGAGACTCATCAGACCAGGCAACATTTTTCCAGTCTTCAACTGTCCAATTTTGGTGAGCTCGTGCTAATTGTAGCCTCATTTTCCTATTTTTAGTGGAGATGAGTGGTACCCGGTGGGGTCTTCTGCTGTTGTAGCCCATCCGCCTCAAGGTTGTGTTTGTTGTGGCTTCACAAATGCTTTATTCAAATTCAAATTTTATTTGTCACATACACAATCCTTTACTGCATACCTCGGTTGTAACGAGTGGTTATTTCAGTCAAAGTTGCTCTTCTATCAGCTTGAATCAGTCGGCCCATTCTCCTCTGACCTCTAGCATAGGGGTAGGCAATTATTTTTCCCCAGGGGCCAAATGAGAAGCAGAAAATATTGTAGAGGGCCGGATGCTTCGTCTCATAATGCTGACTCGCGTTGTACTCCATAAACACGGCGACCTGCTCTCCACAAACTAAACACACGGGTTTACCCCCGACTTCAGTAAATAACTATTTAGTAGTCCATATTTTCTTGAAACCATAGCCTTCAGCTTCCACCTTTCTTTTTTAGGCATGTGCAAACATTTTGAAGGGATACCATTACAATAACTTGTTGCTAATCACATGCACTCGGACTTGTTTCAGAGTACCTGTACGTAAACGATGCACGCACACTGTAAACAGGTTGCAAAGTAAAAGCACTGCTGTTTTAGTCCATGCATTATGCAAAATTTTGAAAGTAGGTTTTATTTTCTTAATTCCAAGCAACCTTTCGCAGGCCAGGCAGAGTCAGGCCGCGGGCCGTATTTAAAATGCCCGGGTCTGCTCTAGCTTCAACCAGGCATTTTCGCCCACAGGACTGCCGCATACTGGATGTTTTTCCCTTTTCACACCATAATTTGTAAACCCTCGAAATGGTTGTGCGTGAAAATCCCAGTAACTGAGCAGATTGTGAAATAGTCAGACCGGCCCGTCTGGCACCAACAACCATGCCAGGTTCAAAATGGCTTAAATCACTTCTTTCTTTCACTCACTTTCTTTCCCATTCTGACATTCAGTTTGGAGTTCAGGAGCTTGTCTTGACCAGGACCACACACCTAAATGCATTGAAGCAACTGCCATGCGATTGGTTGATTAGATAATTGCATTATTGAGAAATTGAACAGGTGTTCCTAATAATCTTTTAGGTGAGTCTTTATATCTTTTTTTTTTTATCTTTTTATGTTCTTTTTTCACCAAGCTGCTTGGTAATTGCCCATTTCAATTTTCTTGTCAATTTTGTCTCTTGTGTCTTTTGACAGCTCTTTGTTTTTGCCTATGTTGCTACTTAGACTTTGGCTGATTGTGGGGTGCACAGGTGTCTTTATGACGGCTAACAACCTCAACCAGGTGCAACTAATTTTGAATCATGAGCAGAGTGTAGCTGGACCACAGTATTTAAAATCAAAATAACAGGTCTTTGAGGGTCTGAAATCTGGCTGATAAGCAAGTGATCAAATACTTATTTGACACAGATACT
The DNA here is from genome assembly GCA_030347435.1 of Clarias fuscus. Lineage (NCBI taxonomy): Eukaryota > Metazoa > Chordata > Actinopteri > Siluriformes > Clariidae > Clarias > Clarias fuscus. The sequence continues at coordinate 11,657,838 of CM059212.1, forward strand.
CAAATAATAAATTTACTTACTAATTCACAAATAAATTGTTTTTTTTTTTTTTTTTTAATCATACAATGTGATTTCTGGATTTTTCTTTTTAGATTCTGTCTCTCACAGTGGAAATGCACCTATGCTGAAAATTGTAGACCTCGCCATGATTTCTAAGTAAGAGAACTTGCAAAATCACAGGGCGATCAAATACGTATTGACCTCGCTGTGTGTGTATATAAATTATTTGTACAACACAATGTTTATACGCTGTTAATGCGTTTGCTATTGATTATAATTAACCAGATTATACCAGTGAAATGTGTGATAAGGATGTGAGGACTTGGTTGGTATTAATTGTCATTGTGGAGGAGGGGAATGGTAGAGAAGCATAAAGGGCGTTGCTCTGTTTCATTCAGATTAACGAGAAGGGGGGGGAAGATTTTTTTTTTTTTTTTTTTTACCTAACAGCAGTACACTGACGGGCCTGGTACTGGGAAAAACAGAAGTGTTGAGGGTCTCTGCTTCTGAACAGACTGTTTCTGTATAAGGTGAGAGATTATCATTACAGTCTTTCTTCGGCAACACAAGCTCGATTTAGCAGGCATCATTGATATACTATGTGTACACAGGGACATGAAGAGCTCCAGTTAGTTACACCCTGGCGGTCTTTGTCATTCAAAGCATACAGGGCATTTTATGCATGAGGCAAGCAATGATTTCACATCATCCAAGCTAAGTTATTCAGACCTTTATATATTGCCGCATTAATGATCGTTTTCCTCCATCATCTATAATGCCGGGTGTAGCGTAGCATCATTAGCTAGGCTAGCATTCCAACATTAATTCAACATGTAGCGCCAGATAACCACTCTACAAGAAAAAAGACAAACTGATCGATATTATAATTTCTAATACGGAACTCTAACGCGTGCATCCATTTTTTTGTTCGTATATAGATCTGAACGCGCGGTCAAAACAGCAACCCACTGCAGTAAACTGGATTTTTTTTTTTTTTTTTTTGCTTCACCCATCACTTTAAATGCCGCGTTACCCAAAGCGACTGCAAAGTCCCTATAGTTTTAAATAAACACCCAGAGGTTTGAATGAACACTGTGCCGTGTTTATATTGGTCTATCCATACCCAAGTAAACTTTGACACGGTTAAAACAACATCGTGATTTTTACTGTATACTGTGTCAAAACTAGCATTTAACCAGGTATCATAGAGGTTTCTTTTTAGCAGGACATACAGTATGTAGGTATAGGCATTTTAAAGCAGTGGGCCATCATCATACATACTGTAGGCAGATCAGCAGCATGAAGTCAACCATCGGAATTGATCAAATAGACATGGTGGGGGAAAATGCTACAGTGAAAGATTCATCAGCACCATTGCAGAGTGGTTATACTGACATACTTCAGGGGTGTTGAACAAAATAGGCGTCATTTAGCTGTGTGTGTGTTTCTGTGAGAGTCAGCCCCAAAAATGTGTACCCACGTTAGGAAAAATATAATATTTTGATACTTAATTTATTGCTTAACATTTATATAAAAATACTGTTAATATTATTAATAATATATATTATATTGTATACATCATACTATTTTTCTTTTCCTTAAGTGCGTATACATTAAAAAAAAATATACCCACACACACACACATACTATATTGCCAAACGTATTCAGTCGCCTGCCTTCACATGCAAATGAATTTAAGTAACATCAAATTTTTAATCCGACCCACCCACCCTTTGCAGCTATAACGGCTTCAACTGTTCTGGGAAGGCTTTTCACAATGGTTAGGAATGTATTTGTGGGAATCTTTGACCATTCTTTCAGAAGCACATTTGTGAGGTCAGACAGTGATGTTGAACAAGAAGGCCTGGCTCCGCTCTAATTATCCCATGGGTGTACTGTCGGGTTGAGATCTGGACTCCGTACAGGCCAGTCAAGTTCTTCCCTGCAATCCGCTTTCACCCAAATGAGGATTCCTCTCAAGGTTTCTTCCTATTACCATCTCAGGGAGTTTTTCCTTGCCACCGTCGCCCTCGGCTTGCTCATCGGGGACAATCTTGTCATTTTGATTCATATACATTGCATAAAACTTACTTCTTTTTATTGTGTAAAGCTGCTTTGCGACAATGTCAATTGTTAAAAGCGCTATATAAATAAAATTGACTTGACTTGATTGACATGTCTTTGTTCCAGTTCATCCTAAAGCTTAAAGTTCATCCCAAGCTTATCAAATCATGTCTTAATGGTCCTTGCTTTGTGCACTGGGGAACAGTCATATTGGAATAAAAAAGGCCATCTGTTTTCTATTCTTACTTTAGAAAAGAAACTTCCCTTTTCTATTCTTATTCCCTTTTCTATTCTTATTTTCTTATTGGAATAAGCAGTGCAATATGGAGTGACACTGCAGTAGTATAGTGGTAGCATGACATAATCACCTGTTGACTGATTTATGATGATGCTTCTTGCAAAAATGGATATATAGCATTGTCTAAGATTGTCCTTCACTGGTGAAAAGGGGCCTGACCGAAACACCTGAATTCAATAACTAACAGTTTTGGCCAAACACTTTTGCCCATACGGAGTATATAAGTGTACAGAATAAATAGGGGGAAATATACAGATGAGCAATAGTAAATTATGGATGGTGCATAGAAGATGAATAGTGCAATAAGGACTGAAAGTGAGTAGAGTAGTGTAGTTGCTAACATGCCATCACCTGTTGAGTGAACATGGTAATGCCTCTCGTCCTTTGCAGACAGCGTTTCTTGTAAAGGTTGGTAGCTAATACCAATGATTCTTTGGGTGTTTTTCACCGCCCTCTGAAGGGCTTTGCGGTCCGAAGCAGAATAGTTGCCATACCTCACTGACATGCAGTTTGTGAGGATGCTCTCAATGGTACTGCGGAAAAAGTGCTCCAGTATTCTGTCTCATATCAAAATACAGGCACTGTTACACTTTTCTGATCAGGAGAGAAGAGTTCAGAGACCAGGTGAGGTCCTCACAGATGTGGACTCCAGGGAACTTCAAGTTAGGTACATACTCCCATTCACATCAATGGAGCTGCTGTTGAGCATGTTTGCCAGCTCATCTGAAATCTACATTGACCTAATCTGCTTGGTGTTGAGTTCCAGTTTCTTGCCCTCATACCATGCTGCTGTGTGCTGGATCCCCTCCCTGTAAACATTATCTCTGATCAGCCCTACACCGTGGTGTCATCTTTGAACTTGATCTTATTGTTGGGGGTATTAACATGTACGAACTCATGGGTGAAAAGGAAATATAAGTGAGTGGACAATACGCATCTCGAGGAACTCCAGTACTGAGGGTGAGACTGAAGGGGGTGGGGTTGTTAAGTTGAACAACTTATAGTCTGTTTGTCAGGAAGTCTAGGGTCCAGCTACAGAGTGGTCTGCTTTAAGGCTAGCTTGGAAGGGTTGACTGTATTGAAAGTTGAATTAAAGCAAAAATTAGCAAAAAATGTCCTGGATAAGTGTGTGGGGGTTGTCCAGGTGAGTCAGGGGAAAAATGGAGAATGGAAATAGCATCTTCTGTTGACCTACATGGGCGAAAGGCAAATTGCTATGGGTCCAGAGTTGGTGGCAGACAGTCTTTAAGGTAGGTGAGGACAAGTCTTTTGAAGCACTTTGCGATAACAGTGATGAGTATGGCGAGTGTGGGGCGAAAGTCACTGAGTGCTGTTGCAGCGGTATAAAGAAGAAAGCCATTGTTTAAAGAAAGCTATAAGAAGTGCCGTTTGCAATTTTCATGCCATTTGGGGGAAAGAGATACCATGTGGAAGAAGGTGCTCTGATCAGATGAGACCAAAATCTTACTTTTTGGCCTAACTCTTTGGACACCGGGACGCTGCGCTTATTGTGGCGGGGGACTTTAACAACGCTGCGCTTATTGAGGCGGGGACTTTAACAAACGCTGCGCTTATTGTGGCGGGGGACTTTAACGTGTTTACGGAAGTGGTTGTGAGTTTCATCAGGAAACTAGCGGATGATACCGTACAAAAAACGACCATCAGAACGTTTCCCAATCAGAAGTCGTGGGTGGATAAAACCATCCGCGACGCTCTGAGATCTCGCACCACTGCCTACAACGCAGGACTTGTGTTGGGGGACATGAACCTGTACAAGGCTGCGGCATATAACGTCCGAAAGGCGGTGAAAGAGGCGAAGCAGCGCTACGGAAGGAAACTAGAGTCACAACACCAACAGAGTGACTCTTTGGCAGGGACTAAGAACGATAACGGACTCTAAAGCACCAACATCCGGTATGACGAATGCGGACATGACTCTGGCAGACTGAACACCTTTTATGCTCGCTTCGAGGTTGCAGCTAAAGACGCTAGCGATGCTAATGCTAGCAGCGCTAACGGCTGCAGACAGGAAGTCACTGCCAGCACCGGAAACGCGTTCATCATCTCCGAGCATGACGTGAGGAGAGCCTTCAAGAGAGTGAACACCAGGAAAGCAGCAGGACCAGACGGCATCTCAGGTAGATACCTCAGAGCCTGCGCAGACCAGCTAGCACCTGTGTTCGCAGAGATATTCAACCTCTCCTTATCTCAGTCGGTGATCCCCACATGCTTTAAGGAGTCCATCATTGTTCCTGTTCCAAAGAAACCCCTTCCTGCTTCCCTCAATGACTATCGACCTGTAGCCCTGACATCAGTGGTGATGAAGTGCTTTGAACGGCTGGTCAGAGACTTCTTCATTTTTTCACTACCAGACACACTGGATCCACTGCAATTTGCATACCGCTCGAACCGCTCTACGGATGATGCCATCTCTCATCTACTCGACACATCACTCACTCACCTGGACACTAGAAGGGGGAATTATGTCAAAATGCTCTTTGTCAACTACAGCTCAGCATTTAATACCATAATTCCCTCCACACTCACCACCAAGCTGGAGCACCTGGGACTCAGCTCATTTCTGTGTGACTGGGAGACCACAGGCGGTAAGGATGGGCGGCTATGTCTCAGCCTCTCTCACTCTCAGCACTGGAGCCCCCCAGGGTTGTGTTCTGAGCCCCTGCTGTACTCTTTGTACATTTATGACTGCGTAGCCACTACGAACTCCACCACCATCATTAAGTTTGCTGATGACACGGTCGTGGTGGGCGGTGGACAACGATGAGACGGCCTACATGGAGGAGATTGGAAATCTGGAGAACTGGTGCCAGAGGAACAATCTCCTCCTGAACGTCAGCAAGACGAAGGAGTTGATAGTGGACTTTAGCACTAAGCAGGAGAGGAACTACAAGACCCCCGCCATCAACGAGAGACCAGTGGAGAGGGTGGACAGCTTCCGATACCTCGGTGTTCACATCACGCAGGACCTGTCATGGTCCTGTCACATCAATACCGTGGTGAAAAAGGCCCGGCAGCGTCTCTACCACCTCAGATGCCTGAGAGACTTTAGACTGCCCTCTAAGGTGCTCAGAAACTTCTACTCCTGCACCATAGAGAGCATCCTGACGAGAAACATCTCAACCTGGTTCGGGAACAGCACCATGCAGGACAGGAGAGCCCTACAGAGGGTGGTTCGATCAGCTGAACGTATCATCTGTACCAAGCTCCCTGACCTTCAGACGATCTACAACAAGCGGTGCTGGACCAAGGCCAGGAAGATAGTGAAAGACCTCAGTCATCCCAGCAATGGACTGTTCTCTCTGTTGCGGTCAGGAAAGCGCTTCTGCTCCCTGAAGGCCAACACAGAGAGACTGAGGAGGAGCTTCTTCCCGCAGGCTATACGAGCTCTCAATCACAACACCACATAGGACCTAACACTCACACACTTGCACATTTTGCACACCTCAGGAGTGCAGACTTTTTAACTTTTACTTTTTACCAGGACACACAATCGGTTTACACATGGAACATTTGCACACTTGCACATTTTGCACACTGTGAACTTGAACTTCACTACATTCTGGACTGCACTACATCACATTTCCATTCCATTTCATTTACTATATATATCCACTATTTTTATTAGATATTCTTTATATTTATCTTATTCAAATACTTTATTACATTTTTATTCTTATTCTGTATCTTATGTAAATAAGTGTTTCTTTATTTTAAATCTCATTTCTTTTTTGTTGTAATATTGTAGGTCAATAGCAGTCGTATAAGCATTTCACTTCATATCATACTGTGTATGACTGTGTATGTGATGAATAAAATTTGAATAAATGCAATTAACACAACATTTTGAACACACCATCCCCACCGTGAAACGCTATGGAGCCAACATCATGTTGTGGGGATGTTTTTCTTCAGCACTGACAAAAAAACCTGGTCAGAGATGATTCGAAGATAGATGGAGTTAATTACAGGACAATCAGTAAACTCGTTAGAGTCTACAAAAGACTTTAAGGGTTTACCTTCTAGCAGAATGACCCTAAACATACAGTCGTGGCCAAAAGTTTTTAGAATGACACATATTAGTTTTCACAAAGTTTGCTCCTAAACTGCTTTTAGACCTTTGTTTCAGTTGTTTCTGTGATGTTCTGAAATATAATTACAAGCACTTATCGACAATTACATGACATTTATGCAAAGAGTCAGTATTTGCAGTGTTGGCCCTTCTTTTTCAGGACCTCTGCAATTCGACTGGGCTGCTCTCAATCAACGTCTGGGCAAAATCCTGACTGATAGCAACCCATTCTTTCATAATCACTTCTTGGAGTTTGTCAGAATTAGTGGGTTTTTGTTTGTCCACCCACCTCTTGAGGATTGACCACAAGTTCTCAAAGGGATTAAGATCTGGGGAGTTTCCAGGCCATGGACCCAAAATTTCAACGTTTTGTTCCCCGAGCCACTTAGTTCTCACTTTTGCCTTATGGCACGGTGCTCCATCATGCTGGAAAATGCATTGTTCTTCACCAAACTGTTGTTGGATTGTTGGAAGAAGTTGCTGTTGGAGAGTGTTTTGGTACCATTCTTTATTCATGGCTGTGTTTTTGGGCAAAATTGTGAGTGAGCCCACTCCCTTGGATGAGAAGCAACCCCACACATCAATGGTCTCAGGATGCTTTACTGTTGGCATGACACAGGACTGATGGTAGCGATCACCTTTTCTTCTCCGGACAAGCCTTTTTCCAGATGCCCCAAACAATCGGAAAGAGACTTCATCCAAGAGTATGACTTTGCCCCAGTCCTCAGCAGTCCATTCGCCATACTTTTTGCAGAAGATCAATCTGTCTCTGATGTTTGTTTTTTTGAGAAGTGGCTTCTTTGCTGCCCTTCTTGACACCAGGCCATCTTCCAAAAGTCTTCGCCTCACTGTGCGTGCAAATGCGCTCACACCTGCCTGCTGCCATTCCTGAGCAAGCTCTGCACTGGTGGCACTCTGATCCCGCAGCTGAATCCTCTTTAGCAGACGATCCTGGCGCTTGCTGGACTTTCTTGGATGCCCTGAAGCCTTCTTAACAAGAATTGAACCTCTTTCCTTGAAGTTCTTGATGATCTAGGTACAATCTTAGTAGCCACAATATCCTTGCCTGTGAAGCCATTTTTATGCAATGCAAAGATGACTGCATGCGTTTCTTTAGGTCATCATGGTTAACAATGAAAGAACAATGATTTCAAGCATCACCCTCCTTTTAACATGTCAAGTCTGCCATTCTAACCCAATCAGCCTGACATAATGATCTCCAGCCTCCTGCTTGTCAACATTCTCACCTGAGTTAATAAGACGATTACTGAAATGATCTCAGCAGGTCCTGTAATGACAGCAATGAAATGCAGTGGAAAGGTTTTTTTCGGGATTAAGTTAATTTTCATGGCAAGAAGGACTATGCAATTCATCTGATCACTCTTCATAACATTCTGGAGTATATGCAAATTTCTATTATAAAAACTTAAGCAGCAACTTTTCCAATTTCCAATATTTATGTAATTCTCAAAACTTTTGGCCATGACTGTACAGCCAGAGCTACAATGGAATGATTTATATCAAAGCATATTCATGTGTTAGAATAGCTAAGGCAAAGTCCAGACCTAAATCCAATAGAGAATCTGTGGCAAGACTTAACAATTGCGGTTCACAGATGCACTCAATCAAATCTGACTAAGCTTGACCTATTCTGCAAAGAAGAATCGGCAACAATTTCACTCCCTGGATGTGTACAACTTGTAGATATATATTCCAAAAGACTTGCAGCTGCAATTGCAGCGAAAGGTGGTTCTACGAAGTATTGACCAAAGGGGTTGAATACAAATGCATGCTGATATTTCAGATATTTATTATTTGTAAAAAAATAAATAAAAATCTGTCCTGGTAAATTTGATTGACAGGTTAGGTGCAGGGTACACATCAAATGAAGAATCATTATATCGAATAATGAATGTGACTGCAATGAATAGCAAAGGCCTGTGTCAAATAATGACATTGTGAGTGACGAAAGCTACACATATACCTTAAAATAGAAAGTAGTAATGTTGAATTGAATGAATTTAGTGAATTCTTTTGTCTTTTTTATTCAGTATCTGACATTAAATTATTCGACCTCTGTGTTTGTTATTTAATGTGTAGATAATCATGTTTGACCTGTCAGCTAGTAGTTGGTTTTTCATGAATTGTAATGTGTATTTGGGCTTTTTATTATTGGGTATGGATATTTGTTATTTTATGATGTGCACATTCATTACTTGTTGTTGTAATTTGTTTTTCAAAGGATTGGTGTTTTATTCATTAGATATAATTATTCATTAATTTAATCTGACACAAATGCTTTATTTTTTAAAGAATACATCAAGTCTATGTAGCTTGAGATCATATTTGTACATTTTGCAAAAGAAAATATGGACCGTGTCTGAAATGTCAAGTGGTGTCTTAAAAAAAGATGTAAAAAGTTTTTTTTGTAAAGGATTTTCCATCTACTGTAGAATTCATGCACGTGTAAGTAGAAAATCGGTATTCTATTTTAAAATAACAAATCTATAAAGAATGGTAGAAGTATTATTTAAATTTTACTTTCATGCATTGTTCCAGGTACTGATATTATGGGATATAATGCCAAAGTTACCTTATTTAAATTATTACTGTACAAATTTTGTGAAATTTGATACAATCATAGGTAAATATTGCATCTTTGTGAAAATACTGCTTACACCCATTGCCATAACCAGTCACCTCACAGTGTTGCATTTACAGTCAAAGGCTACTGAAGTTTTACCCCTACAAACAAGAATAACTGCTTCTCTTTGCATTGGTAACGTTTTCGTTTTCATCTCTATTTGTTCTTTTTTCTGAAGTTTTTAAGTCTCAAGTCTATAGTTCTCTTTTAAGTTTCTTTTCACTCTTAGGACTGGAAATTCTAGGTTGAATTTCCTCATCTGCAGATGAGTTTGTAGATGGTGGAGTTAAATTGAGAATGTCAGCAAGAACCTTTTGACTTTCTCCCTTTGGCCTTTGTGGCTCTTCTGCTTTTTTCTCTGTTAATAAGTACCACCATTTCTTTTACTAATTACCACATTACATTATTTACATTACATTACATTTATAAGGACATCTAAAAAAACGAACTCTTATGTCATTTGGCTCTTACCTTAGGGTTCCCATTTATTTTCACTCTGTGATGAGCCATATGTGTGATGTTAAAAATTGACATCTGTAATGAAAGAGGAGGCTTCGTTATATTTGGATGCTCATAAAATAACACCAAGACCAAGCAGCAAAATGGCTTTTCCATTGCTTTACAGTGCTTTGATTCTAGAAAAGTTGCTATTGTGTTTCAAATATATAAATATTTAAATATATAAATATATAAAATATCACTCACTCACTCACTCACTCATCATCTATACCGCTTAATCCTGTATTCAGGGTCACGGGGGCCTGGAGCCTATCCCAGGTAACTTAGGGCACATGGCAGGGTACACCCTGGACAGGGTGACAATCCATCGCAGGGCACAGACACACACATACACTCACTCATTCACACACTATGGGCAATTTGGGAACGCCAATTAGCCTAACCTACATGTCTTTGGAATGTGGGAGGAAACCGGAATACCCGGAGGAAACCCACCAAGCACGGGGAGAAGATGCAAACTCCATGCACACAGAGACGGGAATCGAGCCTGGCCGGGATCGAACCCGGACCCTGGCGGTGCAAGGCGACAGTAAAGCTTTGCTTAGCATTCTAAACTACTGGTGTTTGAAAAAAGAAACAGAAAGATCTGCGATGAGAGAGAAATGTTATTTATTTTTTATTTTTAGTTATTTATTGGTACATAGTCATCTTGCATTTTATCAACAAAATGGCTCCCGGAATGTTGGTTATACCACCCTAACAGTAACATTTTAGAAATTTGACTGGAATGACATATTGTTTATTAGGCCAGAAACATTCATGCCTCATTATTCTTATTTATTATGAAATAAATCTACTGCAATTTTGTATCAAACGCTTACTCACTCGTTCTCTTTACTGCATATCCTGTACAGAGTCACGGGGGGCCTGAAGCCTATCCCAGGGGACTTGGGGCACTAGGCGGGGCACACCTTGCACGGGTTACCAATCCATTTCAGGGCACACAAGCATACACACACTCGCACTCTATGGGGAATATTGGAAATGCCAATTAGCCTACTCTGCTTGTGTGTGGCCTGTGGGAGGAACTCTGAGTACGAGGAAGAAACCCACCAAGTGCCATCAGAAATGGTTCCAGGGTGAGCTACTGTACTTGAGATGGAATCAATACATGTATCAGTGACTAGTTAATCGGCAGTTGAGGGGTCTAACACTGGAGTTGTAAAGACAGCGTTTAGGTTCAGCTGAATCAAAATTCAGTTGCATGTGTAACTGTAAAATAACATTGGTGCCCAAAATAATCCCCTCAGCTATTAGAGATGTCAAATGACCTAGGGCCAAAAGGGGTGAGGAGGTTGAGGAAGATAGTTTCAAGTTGCGTGGGAGGCACACTGCATGATCTGCCCTTTCATATCATCTGAAATATACCTGCCACTCAAGTCGGACTGGGTAGTTCCAGAGTACATTTCTGCTTAAACCAGTTTTACACCAACACTCATTACTGTCTGCATATTCACGAATAATTTCCAGAAGTTCATCTGTACAGTTTTGTATAGCTTTTCCTGAAGTAAATTTATGCTTACCTACACAAGACAGATAATGATCACTTACATTATCTACCTAGATGGGCAGGAATATGGGAGATGATTATTATACAACTGTATTTTTTGTGTCATTTGAAAATGGCCTCATGCCCATACCCTGGGATGTGTCATGTTTTTTTTGTTTGTTTGTTTGTTTTTTACTTGTGCTAGACACAATGGTTTATATTTGATTGTTAATTTTTAATTGTTGTCTTTCTTAGACCATAATAATTTATATTATAATAACATATATTACAACATAATGCCTAATTTCATATAGAACTTAGAGATCTCACCTCTTTTAATAAAATGCCTATAGGTAAGGGAAAAATGTACCACATTCAAATTCCAGGAGCACAATGGCAAGATTTAGTGAGCTTAAATTTGTAAAAGAGGTTCTGTGAAAACAGGGAATCATTTTGGTGTGTGAATTGGTCACTGCGTCCTGACATTAATCCCAAGTATAATATTTGGCATGTGCTGAAGAACACTTTAGGAGTGGATCAACTCTTTCATAATCAGTACATGATGTTTTCTCATTTCACTTTGCAACAGGTTGTCCAAAGCAATGCCCCAGCTAATGTGTGCCATAATCATAATCGGCGGGGTTTTTTTTCTTCTTCTTTTTTCTGTGGAGTCAAACTACAAATTAAGATGCTATTAATTATGTTTAGGTAACTGAGGGGGAATTTTTTTTTTTATTATTATTTTTTTTTTTAAATGTGAAATTGTAACTAGACAATGACATACTAAAAACGTTTTGTTTAAGTGGTTGTCATACCACAATTTTTTAAATATATTCTTGCACTTAGGCACTTAGTGTAGCATGGTGGATTGTGGGTGAAAAACTTTTATCTAAGGTCTAAATCACACAGATAGAGTTGGGTCCATAAGGATTGATCAGTGATTGTTCATTCTTTTGCATCTGTATACCACCCCAACATATTTGTATCTATGTGTATCTAGATATACTGTGTGTGTGTGTGTGTGTGTGTGTGTGTGTGTGTGTGTGTGCACTGATCAGCCCTAACATTATGATCACCTGCCTAATATGGAGGTGGTCCCCCTTTTGCTACCATAGCAGTGATGCACTGTATGTTCAGACGCTTTGTGTGTGTGTGTATGCATGTGTGCACTGATCAGCCCTAACATTATGACCACCTGCCTAATATTGGGGTGGCCCCCCTTTTGCTACTATAGCAGTGATGCGCTGTGTGTTCGGACACTTTTCTACCAGCAATATCCTTTTCATTAATTTGATCAACACTAGCGCTACTATTAGTTTGGACTACCCCATTGCTTCCCAGGTGTATTAGTAAGCCTTGGCCTCCCATGACCCTGTTTTGCTTCCTTGAATTACTTTTGTTAAGTTCTGACCACTGCAGACCAGGAATATCCCACAAGACTTGCAGTTTTGGAGTTGCTCCGACGCAGGCCTCTAGCCATCACAATTTGGCCCTTGTCAAATCCTTATGCTTGCCCATTTTTTCTGCTTCCAACTTCAACTTCAGGAAAAAAGGTTCACTTGCTGCCTAATATATCCCACCCACTTCCAGACGCCATTGTAAGGAGATATTGAAAATGTAGCTACTGTGAGAAGGGCCAATTTGTAATGGTTAGACAGCTGGGTCAGAGCAACTCCAAAACTGCAGCTGTTGCGAGATATTTGCAGGCTGCAGTTGTCAAGCCATACCAAAAGTGATCCAAGGAAGGAAAACTGGTGAACTGGCAACAGGGTCTTGGGTGGCCAGGCTCACGGATGCCCATGGGGAGAGAAGGCTGGCCTCTGTACGTTCCAATAGATGTATAATGAATGATCAAACTGAGGAAAAGGTTAATGCTGGTTCCAATAGAATGATGTCAGAACACACAGATCATTACTGTTTTTGTGGCAAAGGAGGGGACCTACATAATATTAGGCATGCAGTCATACTATTATGACTGATCAGTGAGTGTGTTTATATATTGGGGCCATCAATACTAACTCGTTAACGCATGTGAGTAATCTAGAAATTATAACCCATTTTTAAAATTCTTTTAACATCACCAGGTGTGCTGAACGGCCCGTTTCATTAAAAAAGCTTCTAGATTAAAGTTTGGATAAAAACAAAGTTGTGTGGTTGGACTACCTTCAAGGGGAACTACCTTTACAAGAATACAGTGGAACCTCGGATTGCGAGTAACCCGGTTTGCGACTGTTTCGCATTATGATAAAAAATGTTTTAATTAATTTTGACTTGAAAAACGAGCGTGTTTTGATTTACGAGTACCAAGTATCATCAGGTATCATGTGGCATGTATGCGCTTCTTGTCTTGTGTCACGTGATCACAACTGAGCCAATGGTGTTTCTCTGCGGAATTGTGGGTAATCATCTCCCCTGCTCGGTCTCCCCTGCTCTCTCACTCGTACAGTCAAGATCCGTGCTTGTGTGTATTGTTTACTATAACACTATGACCACACGTGTGCGCGTATGGCATCTTTTATTTTGTGTTTATATATATATATATATATATATGTGTGTGTGTGTGTGTGTGTGTGTGTGTGTGTGTGTGTGTGTGTGAGTCGTTCTTTTCAAAGCTAAAGTGCAGTTTACTTAGGTCCCAAGCACCTACCGGTGCGAAGTCCTATATAAGGAATTATTATTCTGTATTCTTTGCCGTGACTAAAGAACTGCTAATTTGGGTCCCTGAACATGCTCGAAAACTCACCAAATTTTCTCAAAAATTCAGCCCCGGCGAACTCCTCCTAGCCGAATCATCTGACCGAGTTCAAAATTTTTCAGGTCACTCTTAAGGGATTAAGGACAAAAAGTTATCAAAAGCTTTCATCTGGTCTGGCTGTGGCGCCACCACGAATTTTACCCTCCCCCGACGCACAGGAAATGGATGTTTTTTGCCTGTTTCTCCCACCCACTTCGTCCCATCTGGACTTTACAGCACCATTGACATTCACCGTGTGAACAGATGGACATGCCAACATGATAATACAGTCATAGCGCCACCAACTGGTAGCAGGAAATGATTGGTTCATATTTCTTTTTGCCTGTAGTTGTGCTCAAATGAAAGGACGACATCAAAATAAAAAAACATTTCTAAAATGAGTTCATTATTTCTTATAGGGGAAATTCTTTCTGATTTACAAATGTTTTGATGCACACTTCCGGAACAAATTATGCTCGTAATCCAAGTGAGCTGGTGGCACAGGTGGTTAAGGCTATAGGTTATTAATTTTTTAATCTGGGGATCCGGGTTTGAGCCACACCGCATACTACCCAGCCGTTGCATGCAGTGCCAGTCCCATTAACTGAGGGGGAATTTTTATTTTATTTATTTATTTTTTGATATTTGAAAATGTGAAATTGTAACTAGACAATGACATACTAAATACGTTTTGTTTAAGTGGTTGTCATACCACAATTTTTTTAAATATATTCTTGCACTTAGGCACTTAGTGTAGCATGGTGGATTGTGGGTGAAAAACTTTTATCTAAGGTCTAAATCACACAGATAGAGTTGGGTCCATAAGGATTGATTAGTGATTTTTCATTCTTTTGCATCTGTATACCACCCCAACATATTTGTATCTATGTGTATCTAGATATACTATGTGTGTGTGTGTGTGTGTGTGTGTGTGTGTGTGTGTGCACTTATCAGCCCTAACATTATGACCACCTGCCTAATATGGAGGTGGTCCCCCTTTTGCTACCATAGCAGTGATGCACTGTATGTTCAGACACTTTGTGTGTGTGTGTATGCATGTGTGCACTGATCAGCCCTAACATTATGACCACCTGCCTAATATTGGGGTGGTCCCCCTTTTGCTACTATAGCAGTGATGCACTGTGTGTTCGGACACTTTTCTACCAGCAATATCCTTTTCATTAATTTGATCAACAGTAGCGCTACTATTAGTTTGGACTACCCCATTGCTTCCCAGGTGTATTAGTAAGCCTTGGCCTCCCATGACCCTGTTTTGCTTCCTTGAATTACTTTTGGTAGGTTCTGACCACTGCAGACCAGGAATATCCCACAAGACTTGCAGTTTTGGAGTTGCTCCGACGCAGGCCTCTAGCCATCACAATTTGGCCCTTGTCAAATCCTTATGCTTGCCCATTTTTTCTGCTTCCAACTTCAACTTCCAGACGCCATTGTAAGGAGATATTGAAAATGTAGCTACTGTGAGAACGGCCAATTTGTAATGGTTAGACAGCTGGGTCAGAGCAAGGTTATTAATTGTTTGATCTGGGGATCCGGGTTTGAGCCACACCTCATACTACCCAGCCGTTGCATGCAGTGCCAGTCCCATTTGAGAGATTTTAATGTAACATTGGTTAATGTTGATGTTTGAGATATAATAACTGTACGAATCATCACTCCCAGAGAACACGTCTCCATTGCTCTATAGTCCAGTGGTGGCGTGCTTTACACCACTGCATCTGATGCTTTGCATTGCACTTTGACGCAAGGCTTACATGAATCTCCCTGGCCATGAACACACATTCCATGAAGCTCTTGTGTGTGTGTGTGTATGAGAGAGAGAGGGTTGTCCTACAAGTTAGCCCCCTCCCTCCTCTCTTATTCTCTTATTTGAAGAGGAAGCATGCTTGTATATCAAAACACTCGTATATCAAAGCAAATTTCTCCCATAAGATATAATGGGTAGTTTTGATATACAAGCATTACATTTAAGGCATTTGGCAGATGCCCTTATCCAAAGCGACTTATATTTATCTCATTATACATTTGAGCGGGTGATGGTTAAGGGCCTTGCTCAAGGGCACAACAGTAGTAGCTTGGTGGCCGTGAAGGTTTGAACCTGAGACCTTCCGAACCGTAGTCCAATGCTTTAACCACTGAGCCACCCCTGCTTTCGGAATTAATTATGCTCACAATCCAATGTTTATCTGTATTTTTCCTAATTTCAAAATATAACGATTGTTATTTAGACTGTATATTTAAAATAAATTACATCACAACACATCAAAATAACACAAAATAACACATAAAATAATAATAAATAAAACAAAAAGCAAAAAATTTGCAAACAAATTGTGTTAATGCTTTGTCTAAATAACATTAAGAAATCAGTATTTGGGGGAGTAACACAGATTTAAGTTTTTCACATTGATGTTGGATAACTTTTTACCACTCTTTTTTAGCAAAAAACAAACAGCTCAAGTTTGCTTGATGGTTTGTCACCATCTTCCTCTTGATGGTGGTTCTCCAGAAGTTTTCTGGAGAAAATTGCAATGGTCACTTATTTTTTTCCAGAACTCTATAATCATTATTATATATATATTTTTGTTAGACCTTTAAGATGAGATGCATTTTTGTGTTGTGTTTGGTATCAGTTTAACATGCTTCTTTTTCGGAATGTGTTACATTGTTGATTTTTTGCCACTTTTTTCACAAATTTCTGCTATCTTTATGATTTCTTTTTTTAACCGATTGATGACTTTTGTATTGACATCTCTTTAGACTGCAGTAATCCTATAAACAGCTACCAAATGCAAATTTGTGCATTTTCACCATGAAACAAAGAGAACACAGGCCACATTTGGCTATACCATTGTGATGGCAAAGTGGCAAAATTATTAACATTCTATTGGAAGTAACTGAGAGTATTAATTCATTTATATGACTATATTATTAACCTGTGATTAACCTAGCTATGTCATTTTGTCCATTATAGTTAAAATTGTGATCTATTGAAAAAGAAGTCTTGTCACATATGTAACATTTCAGACACATCTGTACTACATGAGCAGGAGTGTCCAATATTAAAGCTGGTATTTTTTCTATTTAATGCCAATTTACTTGTTGACATAATTGGCAACAGAATACCCAGATTAACTGATTAAACAGGTAGAATCTGGCGTGTCCATTACTTGGTTTGCATTCAAAAAATAGATCCACACTGGCCCTTTGCATGCCAGTTTGGACATTCCTGATCTAGTGCAATGACTTTTCATGATGAAATACCTTGGATTTCTAGCTTCACTGGTCTGGCGAAATTTTTTAAAATAAACAATTTGTAACATGCTTGCTCAAAGGTAGTCCAGGCAGAACTAGTGTGAATAAGAGTTAACAAAAATGACTGCTAAGTGACTCTGATCTGTTTCTCTTTAGAGATGATCAGGCGCGTGGTTCGTCAGAGCAAGTTCCGCCACGTTTTTGGCCAGGCGGTGAAAAATGATCAGTGCTATGATGATATCAGGGTGTCACGGGTCACCTGGGACAGTGCCTTTTGTGCCGTCAACCCCAAATTTGTTGCCATCATTGTGGACGCCAGTGGGGGTGGAGCCTTTATTGTCCTTCCTCTTCAAAAGGTAACTTTTTTACCCACTGATGCAGTCATGGCCAAAATTGTTGGCACCCCTGAAATTTTTCCAGAAAATAAAGTAATTCTCACAGAAAAGTTTTGCTATACACATGTTTATTCTCTTTGTGTGTATTGGGACAAAACTAAAAAGGGAGGGGGAAAAAAAGCTAATTTGACATAATGTCACACAAAACTCCAAACATGGGCCGGACAAAATTATTGGCACCCTTAACTTAATATTTGGTAGCAAATCCTTTGGAAAAAATAACTGAAATCAGTCACTTCCTATAACCATCAGTAAGATTCTTACACCTCTCACCCGGAATTTTGGACCACTCTTCCTTTGCAAACTGCTCCAGGTCTCTCATATTGGAAGGGGGCCTTTTCCCCACAGCAATTCTAAGATCTCTCCACAGGTTTTCAATCGGATTTAGATCTGGACTCATTGCTGGCCACTTCAGAACTCTCCAGCGCTTTGTTGCCATCCATTTCTGGGTGTTTTTTGAAGTATACACACGTGGACAAAATTGTTGGTACCCTTCGGTCAATGAAAGAAAAACTCACAATGGTCACAGAAATAACTTTAATCTGACAAAAGTAATAATTAAAAAAAATTCTATGAATGTTAACCAATGAAAGTCAGACATTGTTTTTCAACCATGCTTCAACCTAATTATTTAAAAAAATAAACTAATGGAACAGGCCTGGACAAAAATGATGGTACCCCTAGAAAATACTGAAAATAATGTGACCAAAGGGACATTTTAATTCAAGGTGTGTCCACTAATTAGCATCAAAGGTGTCTACAATCTTGTAATCAGTCAGTGGGCCTATATATAGGGCTCCAGGTAGTCACTGTGTTGTTTGGTGACATGGTAATGTACCACACTCAACATGGACCAGAGGAAGCGAAGGAAAGAGTTATCTCAGGAGATTCGAAAGAAAATTATAGACAAGCATGTTAAAGGTAAAGGCTATAAGACCATTTCCAAGCAGCTAAATGTTCTTGTGACTACAGTTGCACATATTATTCAGAAATTTAAGATCCATGGGACTGTAGCCAACCTCCCTGGACGTGGCCGCAGGAGGAAAATTGATGACAAATCAAAGAGACGGATAATCCGAATGGTAACAAAAGAGCCCAGAAAGACTTCTAAAGAGATCCAAGGTGAACTTCATGCTCAAGGAACATCAGTGTCAGATCGCACCATCCGTCATTTTTTGAGCCAAAGT
Source organism: Clarias fuscus (assembly GCA_030347435.1). NCBI lineage: Eukaryota > Metazoa > Chordata > Actinopteri > Siluriformes > Clariidae > Clarias > Clarias fuscus. Next base: position 11,676,531 of record CM059212.1, read on the forward strand.
GGACTACATGGGAGACGACCAAGGAGGACACCATTGTTGAAAACAAATCATAAAAAAGCCAGACTGGAATATGCCAAATACATGTTGACAAGCCACAAAGCTTCTGGGAGAATGTCCTATGGACAGATGAGACAAAAATTGAACTTTTTGCCAAGGCAAATCAGCTCTATGTTCACAGATGGAAAATTGAAGCATATGAAGAAAAGAACACTGTCCCTACTGCGAAACATGGAGGAGGCTCTGTTATGTTCTGGGGCTGCTTTGCTGCATCTGGCACAGGGTGTCTTGAATCTGTGCAGGGTACAATGAAATCTCAAGACTATCAAGGGATTCTAGAGAGAAATGAACCGGAAACAACTGGAGCAGCTTGCTCATGAGGAGTGGGCCAAAATACCCGCTGAGAGGTGCAGAAGTCTCATTGACAGTTACAGGAATCGTTTGATTGCAGTGATTGCCTCAAAAGGTTGTGCAACAAACTATTAAGTTAGGGGTACCATCATTTTTGTCCAGGCCTGTTCCATGAGTTTTTGAGTTTTCATTTTTTTTTATAATTCCGTTGAAGCATGGTTGAAAAGCAATGTCTGACTTTCATTGGTTAACATTCATAGAATTCTTATTTATTATTACTTTTGTCAGATTCAAGTTATTTCTGTGACCATTGTGAGTTTTTCTTTCATTGACCGAAGGGTACCAACAATTTTGTCCACGTGTGTATGTCTCAACTACGCGCAATGTATGTTCTTTTTCTTTTTTCAGATTGAACTCTGTTTGGTTGCTAAAATATAATTTTCTTCGCTTTCTTTTCCAGACAGGTCGCATTGATAAAGCCTACCCAACTGTGTGTGGGCACACAGGCCCTGTATTGGACATTGACTGGTGTCCTCACAATGATCACGTCATTGCCAGCGGGTCTGAAGATTGTACTATAATGGTAGGATTCTTCAAATGTGTTTGAGTGTAGTGTGAACACTGAACATGATCGCACAACCAAGACTGTATAAACTAAACGGAGATAATAGCACTTTTTGTTGTCTCATCAGGTGTGGCAGATCCCAGAGAATGGACTCAATGCTCCACACTCAGAGCCTGTTGTGGTGTTAGAGGGACACTCCAAACGGGTTGGCATTGTGACATGGCATCCCACAGCTCGTAATGTCCTCCTCAGTGCTGGTAGGCAACCTTCAGGGCAGACTTAACAAACGGTAGTTAACATTTTCCAGATGTCTAGTTGGTAAACTCAAAGGGGTTTTTGGGAAATTATTGGTCCAAATCCTTTTGACTAACGTTAGAATTTTGTAATAATAGTTAATAGTGAATTAATGGGTAATAAAATCTATACTTCCTAATTATAATTGTTCACCTCTTTGAATTTGTAACATAGTGTTACAATCTAGGATTCGTATTATAAACTACCAACTCAAAGAGTTCTGGAAATCTGAAACCTTAAAGATTGAATCAGACTTACAAGTACCCAATAAATAAGAATATTCATTAAAAAAAAACTGTATGTTATATATTGATATATTTGATATAATATATATTCATAAAATGACAAGTGATACCGTTATTGTCTTGATCTTGCACATCTATAAAAAATTCTTTTTAAAAATTGTTTTGTGTAGCCTGTACTTTTAACCTCCCTTCACTGGCATGATGGCATTGAGATCATGTCATCTGAGACCTTATCATACATTTCTTCAAACCAAGCATAATGACGGGGCACAGAGCCATCCAGCAAAAAAAAGACGCAAGTTTTTTTTTTTTTTGACACCTTGTCATGTGACAGTTGCATTTGAATACTCATTAATATTCATTAGCGTCTGCCAAAGATGGGCTTGTACACAGGATCAGCCTTGTCTGTGTTCAATTATTTCAATGTCTATACAACACATTGTATTTGCTATAGTGACTTTTTTCTTTTAATTTTAACGTACATTCTTACACATGTAATATAAATTTTAAGAACCATGTATGGTCCGTGTCAATCTTTAAGGTTCTACTATTTTGTTTAAATTAAACTGGAAGTTTTAGCAATTTAAAAACAAAGTAAAATATATTAATACATAGATGTAAATACATTTACAAATGTAAGTGTATTCTAATTATTTGTTTGTTTTTTCATAATGCAGTTTAAAGTTTTATGTACTTTATTTATTATATATTTATTTTTATAAAATGTATTTCTAACATTTTTTTTATTATTCATTAGAATGTACTTTCGAAAATGTAGATGTGTAAAAATAAAAACATTTATAGCAAATAAAAAGCATACTAAAAAAAAAAACTGTTTGCTATAGGTGGAACTGTTGCTAATTTTGCACTTGGTGAATCTTTCTTTCTTGACAGACAGACAGACATGATAGCGAGCATGTCTTTTGTGTCACCATACCTGAGAAGTCAACTCTTCTCAAACTTTTGCTCAAACGCTCTGCCTTGTATAAGAAGCTTATTTAATTAGTCTCTATGTAATTAGAAGCATCCCAAATACAGACTTTTGGTAGGTGTGTCCTAAGTGGTGGTCTTCTGGTCAAGTGGGTTGTTTTTGTATTGAATACAAATTGATCTTTGTTTTGTTATTGTCTATTAAGGGTGGAGAGAGATGCTTTTTTTGGCCAAGCAGTATATTATGACATTTTAAATATAAGGGGATACCGGTCATAATTCAAAATCAAGGGTGTGTCTGATCTAATTTCTATTGTGTTCATCAAAGTCCACTTAATGTTTGCTTATTAATAAGTTTATTTATAAGTTACAATTTGGAATTTAGATGTAACAAATCTAATATTTAGTTGACACTGTGGCTTAGTGGTTAGCACTGTCACATTGCACCTCCAAGGTCTGGCTTTGATTTCCGCCTATGGTCTGTGTACATGGAGTTTGCATGAGTTTGCTGTATTTGGTGGGTCTCCTTTGCAAGTTTCCTCCCACAGTCCAAAAACATGCATATTAGTCTAGTTCTCATTAGGCTAGTTGGCCATAGTGCTTGAATAAGTGTGTGCGTGCGTGTGGGTATGTATGTGTATGTGGATAGTTTGGCACCCCATCCATCCATCCATCCATCCATCCAGGTGCCTCAGGACCCAAGACTTCAGGCCCCCTGTGAAAGTTGCTGGCTGTGCCTTTGTTATGATCAAATTTGACATTGAGATACTAAAACTTTCTGGGAACTATATAACTGTGGAGTTTATATTTAACTCATGGAATGGACACTGTGTCAATATAACGAAACCTGAGTCATGACAAGGCAGATAGCAGACGGTTAGTTTAGCCTTAATCTGATGTTTTGCTGCGATGCCACCTGGTAGGCCTCTTAGTTAGTGAACTGGGTCAGGCCTTTAGTCAGAAAAGCAACCAAACGGGCAAGGGTAACTGTGAAGGAACTGGAGAGACCCACAACTAATATGGAAGAGGGCCCTTAATATGGAACAGGTCTTACAAAACAAAGGAAGAAAGCTAAGAGGAAAGCAATAATTTTGGAGTTTTCCAAAAGACAGGCTGGACACGATCCCTAGACCACAATCCATTTAGACAGTCTTACATTTTGGCAATACATGGGATTTCTTGGTCACCAATGGTTTTCACCCAGTTTGACAAAATTCCATCCAATCTATGCAAAGCTGATATACCAAATAATATACCAACTGACTAATAATAATTAGTTATAATCGCGGTCATCCAGTGTGTTGATCCAACCACTGTAATCAATCTGCTTTTTTGTTTAGTTAACCTTTAAATAATAAAATATATTTTGCAACTTTAAACATTAGACATTTTGAGAAGTATTCTGCAAATCAAGTCATATTACAATTAAATCCAGAACTATTTGAAAGTAGACACATCGTATAGATTTACGCATAAACTGGCCACTTTTTTAAATATATATATTTTTAAAAATCCCAAATCAATAAAATTTTACCCATATTTTCTCCTTTTATCGCAGTGCTCAAGAGACCTGTAAGTCACCAGCATGATTGGGAATCTTTTATGACATCCTAAAAAAAGTCTCTGAGCCTTTGAAGATATTTTCCATACTTTTGAGTTTGTGGTGAGCGTTTTACTGTAAACATACGATTTATTAGTTTTAGCAGAGATGTCTGCAATTAGACCTTTTTTTTTATTTTTATTAAATTAACTGAATTTCAATTATTATAGTGATTGGGTTAATTAATGATATTGGTATAAGAACATTATCTATCCATCGTCTATACCGCTTGTCCTGTGTAGGGTTGCAGCGGTCCAAGGCACAAGGCCTGTCTTTATACTATGAGAGGAAGCTGGAGTACCTGCAGGAATCCCACCAAACACGGTGAGGGAATGCAAATTTCATGCACATAAACCGAGGTGATATTTGAACCCCGATCCCTGGAGGTACAAGGCAACAGTGCTCACCACTAAGTCAATAGACCTCTGAGCTCATTATTAATAAATAAATTACATTCTCAAATGTAACAATATAAACATTTCAAGTGTAATTATTTAAAATGAAAAGTCCTGAGTTCAAATTTTAACAGTGCATAATTTTTTAAATGCACAACTATAGTCCTATGCATATAATATGCAGTTCTCTTGGGTGTAACGATGTAAATAGATTTATCCATACCTCTGACCATGCATATTGGGTAAAATAATTACGGAAAGCTGCTCTTACTCTTGTCAGTGTAATTGACTATATAAGTACTGATTTCTTTGCGAACAAAGTCCAGACAGGTGACATAGATCTAAGATAGATAGATCTAATCAAATTTAATCTAATAGGCTTTTAAGAGGTTTTTAAGTTCATTACTCAGTTTGTTTTGCCTCAGTCATTAAATCCCACCCCACCTTTAAATTGCGAGGGGAATCTCAGACGCCATTTTGTCTCAGAGCTGTTTTCCACTGTACTGGACTGTGAACTTTGTCTTGTTGAGGATTTTCCAAAATTAGGATTATTCACCATCAGGACAGCCATTTTCTATCATTGTGCTTCCGGACTGATTCATTGAAACCGGTGAGGCTGACTCATTTCTCCCACATCCCCACATGCGCGCACACATACAATATACTGGACTTTAGACAGTTTATACATTCACTAACACACTTAAAATATTGTATATAATTCTAAATATTGGTATCTAATTGGTATCTAATTCTAAATATTGGTTCCCATTTGTATCTGCGGAAATGTGTAACTTGAATGTTTGTAAGTCAGTGACCACCTTTACAGAGTCAGTCAAAAAAAAAGTATATGCACTTCAGGGAAAAAACATATAATGTATGTTATAGTAATAGAATATTAATAATATTATGATTTATATTAATATATAACATACAGTATTGCAATAAATGTATTATTTAAATATTTATACAAGTTTTTCGTTTCATGAATGGAAAAGAAAGGCATTTTCTGGATCACTGCTTATGAAATGAAAAAGAAATTGGCTAAAAATGCTCTGGGTTTTAAGGGCTATTTACATTCTATGATAGGTTTTTTTTTGTTTGGGAACATTAGGAGCTTGAACATCTCTCCCCTTGTTTAGGATGTGATAATGTGATTTTGATCTGGAATGTGGGAACTGGTGAGGTCCTCATCACACTGGATGACATGCACCCAGACATGATCTTCAGCGTGTGCTGGAACCGCAATGGTAGCCTCATTTGCACTGCTTGCAAGGACAAGAAAGTGCGCGTCATTGACCCACGAAAGGCCAAGATCACTGCAGTTAGTAGCATGCACTTGATTACGCTGATTATTGTTCCAAAATATTAGGCAGTATCACACACTAAAAATAAATAATAGAAATAAGGGTAATAAACTCACATTTTCCTTGTAGCTGGCATTCTACATCTTGTGCACCTTTATTGTGTAATTGTTTACCATTTACTTTGTTCTTCCCTCTTTGCTGTATCTTTTACAGGAGAAGGATAAAGCTCATGAGGGTGCACGGCCCATGAGAGCCATTTTTCTCGCAGACGGCAACATTTTCACCACTGGCTTTAGTCGCATGAGTGAGAGACAACTTGCCTTATGGAACTCGGTAAGGCCTGACCTGCTCCGCTCTGTGATGTACAGTGTACATTTTATCTACTGATGGCTAATTATCAAATGGAAATCCTGTTTATATCCTAGAACTTAATGTACTTTTATTTATTGTACAGTTGATTTAAGTAATGTGGCTTTACTAGATTTGTAGGAAAGATCATTCATAAGTGTTGAACAATGTTTCTACAATGACAACTGCTCATCCCACTTAAGCACTTGGGACAATATGGCCTCCAACCTTCTGTTCAGTGCATCAATCACCAGAAAAAAACGGTGCTCTCTAGATCTTTTGCCAGACCTGGTGCTCTCTTTTCAGGGAGGCAAGTATGCTGGTGATGTGCAAAAATTAGTTACAGTCCTCAAATAATAGTCAGCCTTTCCCAGGAACTGCCTTACTGATTCTCTCATTACTTAAATGATTATGTCACCCAAATATCCAGAGGCATATGCCTTGTGCAGGCAGACTATCCTTTTCCATAGGATGTTGAATCATCACTGGGTTTCCAAAACAAACCAGAAGAGTGACTGGTCTAATCCAAAGAAAGCGTAAAAGGCTCAATTTTATTGCAATAGTAGTCGTTATCATGTTATTGCAGATCATGCTTACCGGACTATATATTTACATTTATAAATATATAAATGGGGGGGATTAGTCCAAGTATTGAAGAAACGGATACATCTTGAGTCGTCGTTTAAAGATTGTCAAAGCCTCGGCTGTACGGACATCTAGAGGAAGTTCGTTCCACACCTAGGAGCCAGAACAGAAAGGAGTTTGAATGAATGTCGTCCTCGATCCCCGAAAGATGGTGGAGCGAGGTGAGCCGTGCTGGAGGATCGGAGGAAACATGGTGCAGTGCGTGATGTGATTAGAGTAGAGAGGTAAGTGTGTCATTAGGCCATTTTTAGCTTTGTAGGCAAGCATCAGAGTTTTGAATTATATGCGGGCAGGCACAGGAAGCCAGTGCAGGGATCAGCTGCAGAGGACGGATGGTGGACAGAGGTAGACCTGCCAGGAGTGAGTTGCAGTAGTTCAGTCTTGAAATAACAAGGGACTGAACAAGCACCTGAGTAGCCTGTGAAGAAAGAAATGGGTGGATTCTTCTGAAGTTGCAAAGAAGAAATCGACAAGAGCAAGTAGGGTTAGCAATGTGTGGGAAAAATGACAGATGATTGTCCATGGTTACCCCAAGATTGCGGGCAGTGGCTGAAGGAGTGCTCTGATTGTTGTCCAGGGATATCACAAGGTCTTGACCTGGGAATGAGTCACCAGGGATGAACAGGAGTTCGGTTTTACTCAGATTGAGCTTCAGCTGATGAGCTGCCATCCAGGATGTCGCACTGGAATATAAGTCGCTATTAGCAAAAACGTGATGTGTTGTTGAACAGAAAAAACATATTAGTTAATTTGGTGTATAAGTCACATTTCTTTTATTTACTTTTATTTATTTTGTAAGCACCCAAACGCTTTTAAATTAATCAAGAAACAATTCAGTGGACATAGTTAGCTATTTATGCATGTAAAATGTAAATGTGTGTGTATGTGTGTGATGGAGAGAGAGAGAGAGAAAGCGAGCACAAGACTGCAGTCATAAAGAGAGCCAAGAATGAATGTGATGGATTAGTGGCTAACATAACACCAGAGAAAGCACAAGAAGTATATTCACCACACACAAGATTTGTCTTCTCATGCTTTCTTTGGTGCTACGTTAATCATGCACTCTCTCTCTCTCTCTCTCTCTCTGACACACAGACTTTTACTTTTGCATGGATTAATAAAACAAAACAATCCTCACATAAATGGTGACATATAGACGTTTAGCTACTTACAAAAGAAAGAGCGTTAGGTGCTTTGTTGGCAGGATTCACGGCATTAATCAAATGCCGGCGCTTTCTTGACCACGGGTTTGTCTTGCGATTTTGCTTAATTACAACACCAATTGTAATCACATTCTCAACCATTTGCATTCACTCTCTCAGCCACGTCTCCTTCACAAAAAATGGATTTTCTCTTGCCTCTTAATTGTCAGTGTCCTGCAACTGGATTCCTTGTGCCAAGCTCAACCATTTGGCAGAATAATCCGCCTGATATGGATCCAGCAGAGTTTGCCTGAATGAGAGCCAAGAGAGCACCTAGAGAGCCAAGACGACCTCCTCGGAGCACATCAGCAGGAGCTACCCAGTACGAAAGTTTCTGCTCTTGACCTCAGAGCAGAAACTTCAGAGGGCTTCACCAACTTCTACCCCCACTTGATTAGGGGCTATAGCTCCATTGCTACCCATTTACCCATTTTGCTCAAGAAGTGGTTTTATTTGGACAAGGAAGCTGAGAGATCTTCCACCGTCCTCAAGAATTGATTCATGTCAGCCCCTAGTCTCACTATCCAAGATTCTGTTAATTTGTCATGGAAGTTGATTCCTCCAACACTGGGGTCGGAAGCGTTCGCTCTCAGAGATCATTGCTTGACAACAAGCTACAGCCCTGCTTGTTCTTTTCACACCGCCTAACTTCAGCAAAAAGAATTATGACATTGGTGATCGAGAGCTCCTATCCATCAAACTGGCCCTGGAGGATTGGAGGCACTGGTTGAAAGGGTCTGAGGTCCCGTTTCTGCCCTGGATCGACCATAAGAATCTTGAGTATGTACGAGCTGTCAAAAGGCTCAACAAATTTAACCTGGATGCTCTCTTCTGTCAGTTTTCTTCCAAACACTAGTCCACCACCGATGAGACTATCCTCCTTTCCCAATGCTTGGACTCAAAGGCCTAGCTAGACATAAAGACCAAGAACCTAGCCTAAACCTACCAATGTTCGTTCCTCTTGCCCTATGCTCTCAGGTTTTGGCATTGGGTTCAGACTCTCCTGTCATCCTCCTGGACCACATGAACTCTATTCACCGTCCAGTAACACTTCTGAGGACCCTGATTCTTGAAGGCATTCTGGAGACTCATCAGGGCAACTCAAAGCCTAACTTCTGGTTTCATCTCCAAGTCAATGACCAGACAGAGAGAAAGAATCAAGCCCTTGAGGTCGCCTTAAGATGCGTCACCTCTAGGGACACCACCTCCTGGAGCAAGTTTCTACCGTGGGTTGAGTATGCCCATAACTCTCCACACTTGTTGTTCACTGGGATGACACCATCCCAGTGCTGCCTGTGCTACCAGTCACCCTCATGCACAGCTCTTGAGGAGGACTTGGACATCCCTTTCACCATGCCACAGATTAACCGCACCTTTCATGTCATCTCCTTATATTAAATCCTCCATGAATTGAATATGACCTAGCTATCAAAGATGGTGTCGTTCAACAGGCAATACCTGCTGGAAATTTGGCATACTGCAAGATGCCACTGTGTGGGTTGTGGTGTTGCCAGCTTATTCCAGGGATGCACTGGATTGAGGTAACGTATGTGGAATTTAGGCATCAAGATGGCCCTATTGTATCTAGGTGCAACAAGTGTCACTCCTGTTCAGTAATGTGCTGAAAAAACAGGTCTGGTAGACTCAAATCTTTTTGTGCCCTTTCACCACTTTCTTCTTCTACACCCTCTTAGTCAATCTAGCCATGATGGATTTTTATATTCTCAAGCCTTAGTCTTTGAGCACAGACATAAGTTAAATGGGTTCCTATCAAATCAGTGCCAGAAAACAGCCCAGGTTAACACTGCTGATAATCAGGAAGGAATCCAAGGAAGATCTGTTGTAAAGTTCAATTCAGTTACATTTTATTTGTATAGTGCTTTTAACAATGGTTATTTTTACAGAATCAAAAGAAAATTGTGGAAATGAGTATGAAATGTGTGAGAAAATTTGTATGAATCAAATTGATCAGATAGTCCATGATGAGCAAGCCGAGGGTGATGATGGCAATAGGACGAAAGCTTGAGAGGAACAGGGAACCCATACTCATTTGGGTGATAACTGATAGCAGGAATTGTGTTACAGTCATTCTGTTTGTTAAACAGGGGATGTGTTTAAGTTAATATGGAGTTTTTGGAGGCTCACTGGACGTTCGGGTACAAAAGTGTAGGAATTTCCAGTCCTGAACTATTAAGTCACAAGCCCTCGGAGAACAGCTGTCTGCATCATCCGAGGCCAGGATTTCCACATGGTAAAATGGAAACGTCTCCATTCACCACACGCAGCCCAAGCAGACCACACTGTGTTTCCATGTGATAAGATCTCCAACCAGAAGCAGGGAACCAGGATGAGTCAGAAAGGTCCAGATCTGGTCCTTTATTCCTATTGCCATCTCAGGGAGTTTTTCCTTGCCACTGCGGCCCTCGGCTTGATCATCAGGGACCATCTGATCATTTTTTATTCATACACATTCACATTTCATACAAACTTAAATAATTCTTTTGATTGTGTAAAGCTTCTTTGCGACAGTGACAGTTGTTAAAAGCTTATACAAATAAAACTGAATTTAAGTAAATGTAATTGAATTATCCAAGGCAAATCTTTTCACAAACATGCATGGCTAAATAGCGTAGACACTCTTCATCATTCTTTGACACACCTGCCCTGAATATTGGAATTCAGAGTAAATCTGATAAACTGAGAAAATGCATTCTGTTGAGGAGCACGTTATCATACATATTGCCAATGAGGCTAATTTGGGGGACTGTGCCCTCATCCCAGCACAGGAAGACTAGTTCATGCAGTGGCTGAAGCAAGGAGGATATCCTGCCATTTATGATTTCATGTGGAATGTCATTGCTAACTGGTGCTTTGTCAGTTGTGAGGGAGTCCTACATGTATTCTTTGCTGAGCTTCTTCATCGACAGCACTTTACCTAGCTCTTCCAGGTTGGGCATGTGCTTTGTACTATTAAGAGTAGTGAACTGAACAACAGTTTCTTGTCATTATCTCTCTTGTCACAGATCTCACAGGGCTGCAAGTGGTTACTGGCACACTGTTTGCCAACATGTGTGTTGCTCTGGGCACATAGAATAGACTCTGTAATTCTATTCTATTCTATTTCATGTAATTTGTGACGAAGCAATGATCACTAGCACTAATGCCTTAGGTTGTTTAAGGGGTGGCATACAAATATTGGAGGGGGAGGGGGTATTTCCCTCACTTCCTGAACAGTTTATTACCACTAAACATTCCGAAGTTCAGATCTCTGTCTCTGCTGGGCTGATGTGCCACATGTTCCTCTTTGCTATGGTGACAGCACCAGCATAAAGACCTAGGGGTTCCCATAAATGATTGTGCATGAATTTGAAGAGAGGTTATATTATCTTTAAGCAAGGAAAATGTTCATGACATGTCCTGTACTTTATATGCATAAATAATACCAATTAATAAAAGAGTTTACATTTATTGATGGATTGTATTTTATTTCAACTTATATGTCAGAGTCTGTCCAACAATTTACCCACTATGAAAGTGATCATTCCTATATCTATGCATGTTTAAAGTATGTTTGTCTCAAAGGAATAAACAAATAGTTGTCATCATAATTCTCACCGATTTTGCATGCATTTTATCATAAAGCAATGGGTGCCTGTTTACTGCCTGCATGACTGTGTATATGGGGGTAATTTGGGGACTGTCATTTGCATATGATGTGAAAAAAAAAGAGCTCATTTGTTCACTTTTCATTTATCATACTGCATTATGTGAGTTTGAATCTCATTTGCATGTAGCTGCATAAAAACACTGTGTACGTAAGGTATCATTATCTGATATGACACTTAAGATGGAATTTAATTTGCAGAAAAACATGGACGAGCCAATCTCGGTACATGAGATGGACACCAGCAATGGAGTGTTGCTTCCCTTCTATGACCCAGACACAAACATTGTCTACCTGTGTGGAAAGGTAGGAGATTTGCACCCATACAAGTTTAAATACAATAAACAGGTTTTTAACCTTTGTGGCCAACATCCTGAAACAGTCACCGTGCCTACATGTTAGTTTCAAATTTCTTCCTTCTGTTGTGAATGTCTCATCCAAATCTGTGCAAGTGTTAATTGGTCACTGGGTGCTACACATTAATTACACCAAAGTAAAACCAAAACTACCACAGACTGAAACATTATTTATTTGAATATTAAACGACCTATTTGGGCTTAAATTACATTTAAATAATTTCACCATTATTCCTCTTGTAATTGGTGAATGGATATTGAAGTTGTAATGTTTTAGATTTACTTCTTCAGTTTTGAACTTGAGCTACAAGGTTACAAAATAGAGGAGATTATAAATGACATTTGGCATAGTGATAGCTGTAACAAGTAATCTGACTTAGAAGAGAGGACTTCTATGAGGGTTAATATATTGTATAACATCACTGGGATGTTTCACTATATCTATCCATATAGTTAGTTAGCCTACATTTTATGCTACTTGGGGTTTAACCCCAGAACAGTTAGTTAGATATTCTAAAGTGGAATAAGTGAAGACATAAAGAGAAAACTAAAAAATTGAAAGAACTGACCATGGTTTATTTTCTGTTCCTTTTGGTTACATAGTACTGGAAAGGATTTAAAACCACTTTCACCCTGTTAATTACACAAACTGTTAGGACTGCCAGTTGTGGAAGGATATGTGTTGCCAGAGCCAAATAAACCACTAATAAAATAAGCTGATTTGAATGAACAACCTAATTAAAATCTGTTGATAATCAAGTGTGTAGAACTGTTGCATGAAAGCAATATCACACATGACGTCATGCTGTAATATCGCACTGTAAAAAAATCACTCCCTCTCTTCTGATATTACTTAAGGGTACTAATATGTGTTTTTTGCACTATATGGAAACCCTGTTTCTATTTTAAAAATTAACAACACAGATTAAATATCAAATAACTATAACATCATTCTCTGTTAAGCGATGCATAACCACAGGACATACTGTAGGCTACAAATAAATCTAGTTTTAGCTAAATAAATCCTTTATCTCCCTTCAACATGGCTTAATTATCATTTTTTTATATAATGAAAATTATGATGATTTTATATACATATTTTTGTTTTTGACTGATACTTGGCTTAGACCTGGAGAAAACAGGCCATGTCTGTGAAGCTATTTGCATTTTATAATGCATTTTTGTGTAGAGGAACCATTTATACCACAACCAGAGGAACCACTTTAAGAGAAACCAAATGCTTTCTTGGTAATTAGGATTGTTATTTCTACCACCCTCCCGAGCCTTATGGGGTTTTTTTTTTTTTTTTGGTTAAAAAGTTTTTTTTTGTGTGTGTGATCGTATATGTGGTATTTTTAAACATTTATAGAGTTTTTTTTTTTCTTTTCAATATAATCTTTTTTCATACATCCAACCAATCTTTGGATAGGCATACTTTGGAATTGATTTTACTTTATTTTCTCACTTCTTTACTATTTGTGACATGCTGTTCATGTAAATAGTTCAAATTAATAGTTGCTGTAATATGTGATGATAAGCTTAGGAGTAAACAAACCAACAGCCTGACATGTTGGTTGGTTGGTATGTCTTGACAAGTTACAAATTTAATATTAAACATAAACCAAAACAATGAATTATTTTAAGGCATCTTTAAATAAAAATGTCACTTTGTCGAAAATATTTATTTACAATTGCATTTAGAATAGTGCTTCACAATTAATTCACAGATTTAGATTTTTTTATTTTTGAAACTGTAGTCTCTTTTCTGTGACGGAATGATTTTATATGATTACACACACAGAATTAATTTGCTGTGCAACTTTTAGGATAAATTAGATGTGTTGTGGTTGGTTTTTAGAAAAGACGAAAGCGGGATCATGATGGTAAAAAGGTGATGAGAGATGATGAAGAGGCGTGTAAATCTATTTTATTATTATGTCAGTGGACATGGTTTCCATTTAGATGGACTCTATTAGTAAGATTAGAATATGCATGAGGATAATTTTAGCACCACAAAGAGTAATTTAGTGTTTGTGTTGTTTAAATTGATTACGGATATGGCAGAGGGAGGTGGACATGACACACCATAAAGATATGTGATTCAGTGATTTTTTTTTTTTTTTTTTCCCCAGTATTTTTTTAAACTGGTGTGCAATGCCATATGGACTGATCATAGGTGTTTGGGTTGCATTACTGTATGTCCAACATAAACACATTTTTAAAGTGAATCCCATTTTAAACAAGTTCCATCCAGTGAGCTGAGATCTATGGACCACCTTATTTACCAGTTGCAGGGCTTTTTTTTTTTCTTCTTTTCTTTCTTTTCATGAAGTAGATATTTTTACATTTACGTGTCCAGAAACTGGCTTTTGGGGAAATGCACGAGTCTGATTTCCATTAAGCATCGGTACCGTATTGTCTGATTTTAATATTATTCTGTATACTGTATTATAGAGAGTAGTTTTTGAAGGAAGATACAGTGGCTTGCAAAAGTATTTATATCCCTTGAACTTTTTCACATTTTGTCATGTTACAACCACAAACGTGTAAATGTATTTTGGGGGTTTTTATGTGATGGACCAACACAATGTGTCACATAATGTTAAGTGGAACGAAAATGATAAATGTTACAGATAAATACTTAAAGACTAATAGTTTTCCTGTGGACAGATTCTCCCACCTGAGCTGTGGATCTCTGCAGCTCCTCCAGAGTTATCAAGGGCCTCTTGCGGCTTCTCTAATTAATGTGCTCTCCTAGTTTAGGTGGACGGCCATGTCTTGGTAGGTTTGCAGTTGTGCCACACTCTTAATATTTTCGGATGATAGATTCAACAGTGCTCTGTGAGATATTTAAAGCTTGGGATAAGTTTTTATAACCTAAGCCTGCTTTAAACTTCTTCACAACATTATTCCCGACCTTCCACTTCACAATTACGTGCCACTTAGAATTGATCTGTTAAATAAACTCCCAGTAAAATACATTTACATTTGTGGTTGTGACATGACAAAAATTTGAAAATTGTACTTTTATAAAAATACATTTGCAAGGCATTGTGTGTGTGTATATGTATGTATGTATGTATTGTAACAGGTCTGGCATGCAGAACACACAGGAAGTTGAAACAACAGGTGTATAATTTAATATGCACTATTCAAGCCGTCAAAAGAATGTAGATCAGTAGACGTGATGTCAGTACCGTGCGGGTTTGTTAAGTTAAGCCTTTATTTGTCACATATACAGTACATTATAGCACACTGAAATTCCTTCTTCTACGCATGTCCCAGCGTAACTGGGGTCATAGCGCCGGGTCAGCGCAGGGGGTACAGCGCCCATGAAGGCACCCAACAGTGGCAACCTGGCGGAGCTGGGAATTGAACCGCCGATCTTCTGATCAGTAACTCAGTGCCTTAGCCCTCTGGCACACCATTGCCCCATATTTAGCAAATTGTGTCAGATCTGGTACCCAAGGTACAGTACTGTGCCTCGGTCAGCCCCAGAGCACACTTCTGTCCGTCAGTCTCTGGAACATAGCCGGAGCACCGTGGAGACCGAAGGGCAAGACTCGATACTCCAAATGGTCATGGCTGGTAGAGAAGACCATCTTGGCTTTGGCTTCCAGAATAAGGACCATCTGCCAATAGCCCTTCGTCAAGCGTGGAGATGAAGCGGGGCTGTCCCAAACAGTCCAAAAGATTATCCACATGCGGAAGTGGGTATGCCTCGAGGGTGGAAATTGCATTTGATTGCCGGAAGTTGTTACATAGCCTGATCGACACGTTTTTTTGTTTGTTTGTTTGTTTTTGTGCTATTTATCCTATATTGGCCTCCAAACGGGTTTGAGTGCACCAGGTGCATGACTATGTCTACTTTGGCCTGTGGGACCAGGCAAAGACAAAGTACTGTATAAGATCAATATCAGTTCCTCTTCTTACGGTATGATAATATAATAAAAAATTTCTTACGAAGAAATATGAGGCTGGCCGGGGCGGTGGGGCCGCTCGGCTTCACCTTCTGTTGTTACCACTTGCTTTCAGCAGTTCTTTAATCTCGGGTTCTCACGTTGTAGCTGGGCAAAACTTTCGTTCTTTTTAGACCTGCTAAAATAGCGAGACATGCGGGTTAGAAGGATCATTACCCTCATCTTTACATTCTTTGCGAAGAGAGAAGTTATGATGTGGAGGGACGGCACATGTTGGCGCTGAATGGTTTTATGCAGCCCCTTTATGTAGGGCACTGAAGGGAAGGCTGTGTGTGTGAGCTGCGGAAGTACTTGTGGAAACTTCTGGGAGAGTTTCCCATTCTGAGATAACATGGGTTTATTATTTAAAAAAAAAAAAAAAACTCAACCACCAATCACAAACGTGAACACAAAAATTCACTGCCTCCTCAAGACAGGGTTAATCCTTATCTATTTCCCTTGTCTTTTCCCTTTTCTTCTCTTTTCCTTTTCTTTTCACTTTTCTTTTCAGTTTTCTATACCAGAGCAGCACTCCCAGACCTGGCGCTTTCTAAATGCCCGCACGTCTTTTGCTTTGTCTTGGGGGGCCTATATAGACATGCGTCCAGGTGTCGTGCGTTGCCCTTGATTGGCATCATGGCAGCATTGCCTAGTGACATCAAGTCTGCATAGACAGGAGAAACATGTGAATAAATGCACAGGTACTTTCTACTCACCGGGGGGAAATGAAGGGTCCGTTTTAAAATGTATACACATTTCAACATAAAAAAATATATGATAATGTTTTTACTAAATTAATATAAACATCAAATGGTGCGACTACTAGCATCTTTAGAGGAAACATAATTATACACGTTGCTGTAATAATTAAATTCAATTTTAAAAAGGGCATAGATAATAACTGTTGAAGTAGGTATACATTTTTGCCTGACCCCCCCCCCCCCCCCCATATGGATGTATATATAGCATAAGTAGTAAGTAAAGACTTGAAATAGTAAAAAGGTTAAAGCTAAAAATATATACAGTATAATAATATAATGTATATAAAACTGTAGGAAACAAGTCTTTTCTGTCACCTTCCCCCAACGTACAGTAATTGGTCTCCCATGATAAGCAGATTTAGCTGGAGAAACAGCATATGTATTTATAAACTTGATGAACATATAACACATCACTATACTTTTCCATGTGTACAGTAAGTCCAAGTCTTTTTAAATGTGCCACAGCCTTTGGATTTGGGCTGGTACAGTAAAGCTCAGGATTAAGGTCAAGTCAAGCCTGTTTATTTATATATCACATATATAACAACAGCAGTAGACCCAATGTGATTTCAGGTAGAATATACATACTGTACAGTATATACTGTATAGAGGGGCCTAAAATCTAATTTTATGGCACCAATCATTGATCATTGATGCTATTATGTGACTATCTGAAGAGCGGCATATATTTTTCATGTTGAACTGTGAATACATTTTTGGGCCTTTATACTCACTGGCTAGAAAAAAAAGGCAGCATTTCAGAAGAGTTTATTGGGAGAAGTATTATTATTCTTAGCAACAAATTATTCTATATTAAATATTGTGAGTGCAAAACTGGTGCAGTGACTTCAGTCTTCCTTTTTGGGGCCTCAAAGTGTTTAAGGAAGGCAGATGCTTTTGAAAATCCTCATGCAGGACACATCTACAGAGGGAAAAGCTATGAACTGCACACAAGTAATTTATATAAATTGAAAGGGGTGTCTAGAAAATCAACTTTCTCCTAATCTAAATACAGCATTTCACATATAAATAGTATTGCCAGGAAAAACTGTCAGTTTAACCTCAACTTTTAGTAACACTGGTCTTGTAGCTCCAGTATCTAAACTAAAGAGGTAAAATTCAGAAGCCAATTTAATTAAAAGGTGCATTCAAAAAGATAACCTTTGTCAACTTTATTTTTTTGGTAAAATATTAAGTCATACTGTTCAGACTTTTGTGTCTTTACACAGGGAGACAGCAGCATCCGCTACTTTGAGATCACAGATGAAGCACCGTATGTTCATTACCTTAACACCTTCTCCAGCAAAGAACCACAGAGGGGCATGGGCTACATGCCCAAAAGGGGCCTAGACGTTAATAAATGCGAGATTGCCAGGTACACAGCACCATATTCTTATGTTTTTCCAGCAGAAACTGATCTTAATCTTGTATGCTTTCACTTGTTCTAAAGTGTGCAACAAAGCATAGTGTCTCCACTAGAGGGAAACATCACTCCTCTGGCATAGAAACTATAGGGAATGATTTTTTAATAGTAATACCTGTTAGATATTAATTCTGATACACAGTGTAAATCAGTGGTTAAAATTTAAGCAGGGTCAACTATCATAGTTATTACCATAGTTTTCAATCTGTTCTAGAGTACACTATCAGGCCAACAGTTATTATAAAAAAGTTTTTTTTATTTTTTTTATTCAACTGCCTTTAACTTTAATTACAGTCCACAATGTGGTGACCAATTCATGTGTGAAGATAATTCCTCATGGTCCTGGAACCACTCTCACAATTTGAGTCTTGGAACATGCATGTGCCATCAGGGATGAAAAAATCCAATGACTGGATAACCTGCTCATTCAAAACATTCAGGTTGACTCCATTTTTAAACCTGAACACTGAAGCTTTTACAGTGTGCATCACTGTGCATGACGGTTGCATCATTTCATTTGCTTTACTTTTTACCTTGATATGCCAATTGCTCTGGAATAGCGTAAATCTGGGCTCAAGTTTTTTAGTGATCTTTAGATTGTGAGCATCATTTAATAAATACACTATATTGCCAAATGTATTCGCTTGCTTATCTTCTCATGCATATGAACCTAAGTAACATCCAATTCTTAATCCATAGGGTTTAATATGACATTGACCCACCCTTAACTTCTTATAAGCTGTAACTCTTCTGAGAAGGCTTTCCACAAGGTTTAGGAGTGTGTTAATCTTTTCTACCATTTTTCCAGAATCACATTTGTGAGGCCAGATTGATCCACAAGATGTTGCACAAGAAGGCCTGGGTCACAGTCTCCTCTCTAATATGAATCCAAAAGGTGTTCTATTGAGTTAAGTTCAGGCCAGTCAAATTCTTCGACACCAAACTTCCAAAACTCATCCATGTCCATTTATGGACCTTGCTTTGTACACTGGTAGTGGCGCAGTCATGTTGGAACAGGAAGGGGCCATCCTCACAAATTGTCCAAAATGTGAAGCATAAAGAGTTCCTTTCACTGGTAGTAAGGGGCCAAGCCCAACTCCTGAAAAACAACCCCACACCAGCTTCAACATGACTGCACACCAGTGCAAATCAATGTATATGAAAAAAAGACATGGATGAGTAATTTTGGTGTGGAAGAACTTGACTGGCCTGCACAGAGTCCTGACCTCAACCCAATAGAAACCCTTTGGGAAGAATTAGAGAGGAGACTGCGGGCCAGGTCTTCTCGTCCAACATCAGTGTTTGACCTCACAAATGCGCTTCTGGAAGAATGGTCAAAATTACCATAAACACACTCCTTCCTAAACCTTGTGGAAAGCCTTCCCAGAAAGGTTGAAGCTGTTATATCTGCAAAGGGTGGGTCAACATCATATTAAACCCTATGGATTAAGAATTAGATGTTACTCAAGTGAATATGCATGTGAAGGCAGGCAAGTGAATACTTTTGGAAATATAGTTTATGTACAGTAAGGGCTATCTCCTAGAGGGTCCTGCAGTCACAGTACACTTTTGTGTCATTTTGGTTTAAGGACTCTTATTTTGACTTTTGTTGCTATGTGTTGATGTCTTCACATTTCTTGAGTTCAGGTTTTCTCATGTAGTTCTTGATTATTCTCAATTTTCAATTTTAGGATTTGTATAATGAGGTCTGAACAAATAGTCGAGGGTTATCATTGTTGTATAGTATAACTGTGGACTCTTGATTAATTCATCAGTACTGGATGCAGTGATAGAATTGTTGGGCAAGTGCTCAGAGTAACTTACCCTGCGATGCTATTGTGCTTTGAAGCTTTCAAACGTCCACTGTGTCCATGGGAACATCACAGGCTGGCCTCCACTACCTAGTTTATAACTTCTTCTATTCCAGATCCCCACCAGTGTGACCTGAAAATCATCCCCACACCTGAAATCATTTATGTAATTCTCTGTTTGCTTTAAAAGGATGCCAAGAACTTGTTTCGTTCTTGACTTTGCCTGCTTCATGGACTTTGAGACTCATGGACTAATGGCTTTCACACTGTGTGATGGATCTTGAGCCTATGTTTTCTCCCTTTGGAATTAATCTATTGAAATCTCCCGGAAAACTAGCTTTGAATCTAGATTTGGATTTGTTATATTTCTTCTATTTCCCACAGAAATTACCAATTGGCTTTGAACTTCAGTTTGTGCCACAGACCACATTACTGGGAATCTACTGAAAAACAAAAATGTGTCTTTTAACTCTGCTTTCTGTCACAGAGAAGCAAATCATTGACTCACACTGGTGACTTCTTCTAAACGATCTCTCCAAATAAACAGCCAGGATTCATTTCTTTCTGTGCATTCACATTTAACTCATTCAGTTTATCCAAGCCCTTTTTTCAATTTGTGTGCTAATTAGAAGACTTTAACCAACAAGTTGAGGACAGTTTTGATTGTTCCTTCTGGAGCAGAGAGGCAGCAAGGCAACTGCTAGAACTTTGTCAAGGTACACCTTCTGTTTATGACTAGGCTATAATTAGTCCCCCATACAGACTATAAAGCTACGTTTACACTGTCAGTTAAATGTGACCCAATTCCGATTTTTTGCTCATATGTGACACATATCGGATATTTTCTATGTCCGTGTAAACAGTAAAAAAAACGCATGCATCCCGATATTTCGAGATCGGTTTCAGGCCTCCTTCATATGTGGAAATAAATCAGATATAAATCAGATATGTGCTAATCTGATTGTCGTGTAAACAGACAGATCAGATTTTCTGAGGCATCGCGTTCTGTACATCATTAAAACTGCGACTTCTTCGCGGTTTAATGACGTAATCAGGCACACCGAGGTGCTGCTCATCCCAAACAGATGCGCCAGTGTGCGGTAGCTCGCACCTGTTGCAAGCCACCAGAGAGCGACCCCGACATGTCTCGCACCCAATGGTTGAGGACACAATAAATGAAGCATATGCGCAGGCTGCAATCATGGTCCTTTTCCTTCTTCTCCGTTTCGCAAACTTTGCATATATCGCCGAGCTAGCATCAAGCATATTTCGCCTTCGTCCATCTTGGCTAGTGTGTAGTGCAAGAACCTCCCTTTAAGTATGCGCGATGTTTCAGACGGTATGGCTAGTGTAAACATTTGAATCGGATATAGATCATAGTTGAAAGAATGTGTAAACAGATGGTCAGAAAAATCGGATATAGGCAGCAAATCAGAATTGGGCATCGAGACCTGCAGTGTAAATTGGGCTTAATTTCAGACACTGTCAGTCAGCAGCAACATGTTCCTGAAAAGATTATCAGTTTCAGACAAAGATTAATTAGTTGCTTGAGATCCATGGACTTGGCAGGATGAGTTGACACTTGTATCAGGCTCAGATGGAAGAAGAAAGCAGAATCATCTAGGCTAACCAGACCACCCACTCCCCCACATCCTGTGGTCTCTTCAGCCGAACAAATCCAAGTCAACCTCAGAGTATCCTAGAAGAACGGCAGTGCCATCTTGAAATGACTGCATGCTTCTACTGTGGTTGAGACGGTCATTTCTACTTTACTTGTCCACTTGAAATCAAAGACCCTCTGGTGAGACTAGCGGCCATAGAGGATGTGACTCAGAAGAACTCCCATTGTTTAAATTTTTTATTTTACATAATAATTATTTGTGGAAATAAACCTCACAGATTTTCTGATTTAGGATCAGAACAAAACCTGTGGCTCAACTGCCAAAGAACTGGACATTCTTTCTGTTCCCTTGGGTTCTCCCCTGCCAGTGCAAGCCCTGACGTGTTATCTATGGTGTTCCTCAGGGCTCAGTGCTCGGTCCTATGTTCTTTAGATTGTATATGCTTCCTCTAGGCTGAGTCATCAGCCGGCACAAAATTTAATTTCATTGCTATGCTGATGATACTCCGCTTTACCTCAGGATAAACTCAACCTCCTCATCTACTCCGCCATCACCCACTTTGACCCTCTGTTTGGAGGAGGTAAAGTCATGAATGAAGCAAAATTTCCTGCAGCTGAACAGTTCTAAGACTGAAGCTATTTTAGTAGGCACCCCACACCAGGTTAGGACAGCCAACATCACTAGCATCACCTTTTCCGGTCAGAATATCCCATTGTCGACATCTGTTATTAACCTCGGGGTTAAAATTGACTCTCATTTGGCCCATATCAAACATCTGTGTAAGACATCTTTTTTCACCTCAAGAATATTGCTAAACTGCGTCCAGCACTTACATTTGCGGAAAAGTTAGTCCATGCGTTTGTCTCCTCCAGGCTGCAATGCTCTCCTCATTGGGACTTCTGGAAAAAGCCTCCAAAAGCCGCAATATATTCAAAACTGCGCTGCTAGGATCCTGATGCAAGCACATAAATAATGATCATATTACACCCATCCTTAAATCTCTTCATTGGCTGCCTGTTTCAGTCAGAGTTGAATACAAGGTTGCTCTTCTTACCCACCAGTGCATCTATGGGGATGCCTCTCCCTATCTCAAAGAACTTATCACTTCACATACATCTTCACGAAACCTCCGCTCTGTCTCAGGTCATCTTCTGAAACCTCCGAAGACCAAGCTTCTTACCATGGGAGATCTGGCTTTTTGCTCGGC
This sequence comes from Clarias fuscus, assembly GCA_030347435.1. Classification (NCBI taxonomy): domain Eukaryota; kingdom Metazoa; phylum Chordata; class Actinopteri; order Siluriformes; family Clariidae; genus Clarias; species Clarias fuscus. Next base: position 11,699,210 of record CM059212.1, read on the forward strand.
GGCACCTAGACTGTGGAATGCTCTCCCAGAGTATCTGAGGATGCCACAGACTGTTGATGATTTTAAATCTGGTCTTAAAACTTAAGAAATAATTTGTAGCACTTTGAGATTTGCCTCAAATATAAAGTGCATTATAAATAAAATTTATTCTTATTATTATTATTGAACAGAAAACCTCTGTGTTCAATCACTGATTGATTTAAGTCTTCCATGGTTACTGCAACATAACCCTTATGTAATCAGGTTCAATAGTTCAGTTCTTGGATTCTTCTTGCCTGTCATGACAGCTCAATTCTGTTGCTACACCCACAACTTCCCCTTTCATTGAGCAGCAATTTCAAGATCTTTCTGGAGAACATTTAAGAAATTTGGATCTGAAGCCAGAGCTGTATCTCTCTCTCGCTCCACACAGGTCCTATGACTGATTCTCGACCTCCTTCCTGGATTGACTCCACCTAAGGGGTGATTGTAGTAAATTTCGATACGAATAAATCCATCCTTCTGTCCTGGGAGGACTGTGGATAAAAAAAAACCAACATCCTTGTGACTATTGGGGCCTCAATGACATCACAATAAAAAATAATTAACTGCTTATCCTTAAGGCCACTGCATTTGATTTCTTTCAAGGGGCATGAGATTTCACCAAGTTTGATTTATCGAATTCTCCCAACAGGACCTGGTTATTGATATATATATACACACACGTGGACAAAATTGTTGGTACCCTTCGGTCAATGAAAGAAAAACTCACAATGGTCACATAAATAACTTTAATCTGACAAAAGTAAGAATTTAAAAAAAATCTATGAATGTTAACCAATGAAAGTCAGACATTGCTTTTCAACCATGCTTCAAAGGAATTATTTTAAAAAATGTACTCATGGAACTGGCCTGGACAAAAATGATGGTAACCCTAGAAAATACTGAAAATAATGTGACCAAAGGGACATGTTAATTTATGGTGTGTCCACTAATTAGCATCATAGGTGTCTACAATCTTGTAATCAGTCAGTGGGCCTATATATAGGGCTCCAGGTAGTCACTGTGTTGTTTGGTGACATGGTATGTACCACACTCAACATGGACCAGAGGAAGCGAAGGAAAGAGTTGTCTCAGGAGATTCGAATGAAAATTATAGACAAGCATGTTAAAGGTAAAGGCTATAAGACCATTTCCAAGCAGCTAAATGTTCCTGTGACTACAGTTGCACATATTATTCAGAAATTTTAGATCCATGGGATTGTAGCCAACCTCCCTGGACGTGGCCGCAGGAGGAAAATTGATGACAAATCAAACAGACGGATAATCCGAATGGTAACAAAAGAGCCCAGAAAGACTTCTAAAGAGATCCAAGGTGAACTTCATGCTCAAGGAACATCAGTGTCGGATCGCACTTTCCATCATTGTTTGAGCCATGGGAGACGACCAAGGAGGACACCATTGTTGAAAACAAATCATAAAAAAGCCAGACTGGAATATGCCAAACTACATGTTGACAAGCCACAAAGCTTCTGGGAGAATGTCCTATGGACAGATGAGACAAAAATGGAACTTTTTGCCAAGGCAATTTTGCTAATTATACTTGAAGCATATCAAGAAAAGAACACTGTCCCTACTGTGAAACATGGAGGAGGCTCTGTTATGTTCTGGGGCTGCTTTGCTGCATCTGGCACAGGGTGTCTTGAATCTGTGCCATGTACAATGAAATCTCAAGACTATCAAGGGATTCTAGAGAGAAATGTGCTGGCCAGTGTCAGAAAGCTGGGTCTCAGTCGCAGGTCATGGGTCTTGCAACAGGACATTAAGATATTATTATTGTTATTATTGTTGTTTTTTTTTACAAGCCAATGATGAAAACCTTGATGAAAAATAGACCTAATAATCCTCTTGATTCAAATATGCTGCTTCTTTCAGAAATATGTCATTTTATGGAACAAAAAGATATTTCACTTTTCTTTAATGTCATCATTAAAGCTGATCTGATTTGTCTGTTATGTGATTTGACACTCATTTTTATTTTTCAAAGGTTTTATAAACTTCACGAGAGGAAATGTGAGCCAATTATCATGACTGTCCCAAGAAAGGTACTACTTACTGCTAATTTTAATTGTATTAACAATGCACTACTATTGCATACAAATGCATCATGAACAGTATTAAAGTTTTATATTTAGTAATCATTTTAACCAGCATGCCAATTATGTACGAGGGTGAGTCAAAAAATTATCCACACTTTGGCTATAGAATTTATTGTAATTTAAATTTAGAAAATATTAAATGTAAATCTGTCAACATGCTTCTGTATTCCCTTCTTTTTTTTCTTTTTTTTAAAGGCTTTTGTAGGCTGAGCACAAATGCACTTCTGCCTTCAATTCGTTATCAGAAGTAAATCTTTATCCTCGTCAGGCTGCTTTCAGGAGACCAAACGGGTGTAAAAGTCCAATCAAAATAAAGTTTTTGCAGAGTGTCAACAGTATGGGCAGAAATGTTTGGTCATGCAAGATCACAACGGCCTTGGATAGCAGTCATCTCCCTTTAATCCAGGATTAGGCTGCTGCCCTTAATAAGCATCTCAATGTAACAAGCACTGTTGATTGTTGAACCTCTTTCCTGGTAATCTTCCAGTACTGGCCCTTGAGAATCCCAGAAAACTTTAAGCATATTTCACATTTCCATTCCATACTCTGCCATTTACTTCCAGGCTCATAGTCCATGTCTCGTCACGAGTAATGATTCTGTAACTTTCACCTTCCTTCGAGTATCAGTTCCAAATTTTGTTTGCAGATATCCGCATGCTTTTGTTTATGCTCTTCCATTAGTTCTTTCGGCACAAGATACTAACGCACTCTCGGACAACAAAAAAAAATTAATTACCGCATGCTGTTCATCTTTCATGCAGATCAAAAGTGGGGTATCTATTTTTGCTCTCACAGCAGGTACAAACGAACTGCTCTAACACATTATCATAATGTGGCCAAAAGAGGTTTTAATATAACCAGAGTGTGGAAATTTTTTAACTCACCCTGTTGTGTGTGTGTGTGTGTGCTTACTACACACATTCACTGTCCAACTTTTTCACCTTCTCATTTAAACATTTATCCAAAATCATGCAGGTCAACTGGTCAGCTTCAGCTATTGTTCACGTCGAATGTCAGAATGGGTAAAACATATTCTATGTGGCTTTAACTCCAGGCAGTGTTGTTGGTGTCAGATGGGCCGGTTTGAGAATTAGAACCTGCTGATCACCTGGGAATTTCACAAACAACAATCTATAGTATGGTATGCGCCAAAATAAAAACTCACGCATTTCCAACGCTCTAGCCTTGCTGCAGGAAAAATTTTCAGGACTAATAATTTCACATACTGACATTCCATACCTGTCCCATTCCTCCGATCTCACATCACCCGATGCCCGATACCCGAGCAAATTGTCTCCTTCTGCAGGAGTCTTCAGCAACCTTTGTTTCGGGATTTGTTTGAGAATCTACATGAAGGATATGAACGCTATCTACAGCGAGGAGGTGCACGCTTGGAACACTTACATAACGCATACGATGTGAAATCAACATGCTAATAGTGTGTATGTTCGTTTTTTTCTGGAGAAATCAACTCACAGATAACAAGGTAATATTTTTTGTCTTTTCAGTGGACAAAATTGTTGGTACCCTTCGGTCAATGAAAGAAAAACTCACAATGGTCACAGAAATAACTTTAATCTGACAAAAGTAATAATAAATAAGAATTCTATGAATGTTAACCAATGAAAGTCAGACATTGCTTTTCAACCATGCTTCAGTGGAATTACAAAAAAAAAAATGAACTCATGGAACAGGCCTGGACAAAAATGATGGTACCCTTAACTTAATAGTTTGTAGCACAACCTTTTGAGGCAATCACTGCAATCAAACGATTCCTGTAACTGTCAATGAGACTTCTGCACCTCTCGGCAGGTATTTTGGCCCACTCCTCATGAGCAAGCTGCTCCAGTTGTTTCCGGTTTGAAGGGTGCCTTTTCCAGACAGCATGTTTCAGCTCCTTCCAAAGATGCTCAATAGGATTGAGGTCAGGGCTCATAGAAGGACACTTTAGAATATTGGGTGTTTTTAGCTGTGAGTTCTGGGTCATTGTCCTGTTGCAAGACCCATGACCTGCAAATGAGACCCAGCTTTCTGACACTGGCCAGCACATTTCTCTCTAGAATCCCTTGATAGTCTTGAGATTTCATTGTACCCTGCACAGATTCAAGACACCCTGTGCCAGATGCAGCAAAGCAGCCCCAGAACATAACAGAGCCTCCTCCATGTTTCACAGTAGGGACAGTGTTCTTTTCTTTTCTTGATATGCTTCATTTTTCCGTCTGTGAACATAGAGCCTTGGCAAAAAGTTCCATTTTTGTCTCATCTGTCCATAGGACATTCTCCCAGAAGCTTTGTGGCTTGTCAACATGTAGTTTGGCATATTCCAGTCTGGCTTTTTTATGATTTGTTTTCAACAATGGTGTCCTCCTTGGTCGTCTCCCATGTAGTCCACTTTGGCTCAAACAACGACGGATGGTGCGATCTGACACTGATGTTCCATGAGCATGAAGTTCACCTTGGATCTCTTTAGAAGTCTTTCTGGGCTCTTTTGTTACCATTCGGATTATCCGTCTCTTTGATTTGTCATCAATTTTCCTCCTGCGGCCACGTCCAGGGAGGTTGGCTACAGTCCCATGGATCTTAAACTTCTGAATAATATGTGCAACTGTAGTCACAGGAACATCTATCTGCTTGGAAATGGTCTTATAGCCTTTACCTTTAACCTGCTTGTCTATAATTTTCTTTCGAATCTCCTGAGACAACTCTTTCCTTCATTTCCTCTGGTCCATGTTGAGTGTGGTACATACCATGTCACCAAACAACACAGTGACTACCTGGAGCCCTATATATAGGCCCACTGACTGATTACAAGATTGTAGACACCTGTGATGCTAATTAGTGGACACACCTTGAATTAACATGTCCCTTTGGTCACATTATTTTCAGTATTTTCTAGGGGTACAATCATTTTTGTCCAGGTCTGTTCCTTGACTTTATTTTTTTTTTTTTATAATTCTGTTGAAGCATGGTTGAAAAGCAATGTCTGACTTTCATTGGTTAACATTCATAGAATTTTTTAAAATTTTAACTTTTGTCAGATTAAAGTTATTTATGTGACCATTGTGAGTTTTTCTTTCATTGACTGAAGGGTACCAACAATTTTGTCCACGTGTGTATTTTGGCGCAAACTGTGTTTACTGTACATAGAATAGTGGTCAAGGCTCCTAGCACAAATTACTGGATCAGTGTAGCCAATTGCTATTAAGGTGATCATCCTGTGACACTGCTGATGTCATGGCACCCCATATCATCACTGAAGTTGGACTTATTAACTTCACACTGGAGTTGAAGCTAACTGCGGAATTTACTTTCATCTGAAAACCGTACTTTGACCACAGAACGAACACTGGTCCAGTCCTTTTTCCAGCCCAGGTAACACACTTCTGACATTGTCGCTGGTTCAGAATGGCTTGATACTAGGAATGCACCACTCACTCACTCATCGTCTATTACGCTTTATCCTGTATTCAGGGTCGCGGGGGGCCTGGAGCCTATCCCAGGAGGCTTAGGGCGTGAGGCGGGGTTCACCCTGGACACACACATACTCTGGGCAATTTTGAAATGCCAATTAGCCTAATCTGCATGTCTTTGGACTGTGGGAGGAAACCGGAGTACCCAGAAGAAATCCACCAAGCATGTAGGGAACATGCACACTCCATGCACACAGAGACGGGAACCGCGCGTGGCCGGGAATCAAACCCGGACCCTGGAGGTGCAAGGCGACTGTGCTAACCACTACACATCTTGAATCGACTTTGCTCGGCAATCTTTTTAAGGCTGTGGTCATCTCTGTTACTTGTTTGCCATTAACTGTGACATTTTTTCCTTACATGCATTTGTTTTGATACAGCACTCTGCAAGCAGCCAATTATTTTAGAAACGGCTTACCCTATTGGTGTATATACGCTCACAACTCACTTCATTAGGTACACACTGCTAGTACAGGTTTTGCCTTCAGAAGTGCCTTAATTCTTAATTCAACAAGGCGCTGAAAACTTTAAAGGTTTTGGTCCGTATTGATAGGATAATATAATAGTGTTCTTGCAGATTTGTTGGCTGCACATCCATGATGCAAATCTCCTGTTGCACCACATACCACAGGTGCTCTATTGAATTGACTATGGAGGCCATTTCAGTACAGTGAACTTATTGTCATGAATAATTGTCAACATATTGTCAAGAAACTAGTTTGAGATCATTTAACTGGATGATTTAAATTTGTGACATGGCATATTATCCTGAAGTCATAAAGAGATGAACATGGTCATCAGCAAAACGTAAGGAGGCTATTTAAACAATGCTCAGTTCGTACTAAGGGACCCAAAATGTGCCAGGATAATATCTCCAACACCATTACACCATCACCAGCAGATGCCTAAACTGCTGATGCATGACAGGATAAATACACACTTTCATGTTGTTTATGCCAAATTCTGACCCTACCAATCTGGACTTTCTGGTCCAATTATGGTGAGACTATGCACATTGCGCTGTCTTAGTTGACAGGAATGGCATTCACAGATGCCCTTCAGATGTAACCAGATATTTGGGTTATTGTTGTCTTTCTCGAACCAATCTGGCCATTCTCCTCTGACCTCGGGCATCAACAAGACATTGTTAAAACTGCTGCTGATATTTTCTCTATTACAGATCATTCTCTATAAACAATAATGATGATTGTGCATGAAAATCTCAGTATATCAGCAGTTTTGAAAATACTCAGAAAAGCCTGTCTGGCAACAACAACCATGCTATATAAAAAGTCACTTAAAGCACATTTCAGTTATTCTGATGCTCGATTTGAACTACAGCAGATAATCTTCATCATGTCTAAATGCCAAATACATTGTGTGTGGGTGTTTTTTTTTTGTGTGTGTCTGTGTGTGTGTGTGTAATATTTGTTCCAGGGCAATTAAAAAAAAATTGCCCCTGTACACCAAAGTCTCTTAATTTTCGCAGCTTCAAAAGTAATTGGACAACGGACTGCAAATTATGGCATGTTTTCTGGTTATTTTAGGACAAATTAAGAATATAAAAGGTTTGGAGTTGATTACAAATGTTGAATTTCATCTTGAATACAGTTTTATTTGTTTAAGCCCAGCCACTGGATGCAGGGCAACCTTATTCCTTCATGGTTCCAAGCCCAAAAAAATAAGAAGGTGTTCAGTGTAACATGATCTGTTGACACTGTCTGTGATATAATACAAATTATATAATCATACCCAGTACAACATGGATTAAAATGTTTAGTATTACTCACTCACTCACTCATCGTCTGTACCGCTTTATAGGCCTGGAGCCTATCTCAGGATTCTTGGGGCACAAGGTGGGGGACACCCTGGACATGGTGCCAATCCATCACACATACACCGTCATACACTACGGGCAATTTGGGAACACCAGTTAACCTAATCTGCATGTCTTTGGACTGTGGGAGGAAACCCATCAAGCACAAGGAGAACATGCAGAGATGGCGTTAGTGTTACGCATGGGCCTGTATGGCTGCCATTGGTCTTAAATAATTATATGACTACTGATAGAAATAGCAGGATGAATTCTGACTTGTATAGAGTAACTCTGGTTGTTCAGATTCAGTCACATGCTGCAAAACTGATAAGACGGTATTTCACCGTACAGCTGGTTAAGGCCCACAAACATGCATTCCAGACTTTAGGAAGTCAATGATTTCCTCATCATGGCTTGTTCATCAGGGACAATTTTATCATTTTGATTCATACACATTCACATTTCATACAAACTTAAATCATTATTTTGATTGAGTAAAGCTGCTTTGCGACAATGTCGGTTGTTAAAAGCGCTATACAAATAAAATTGAATTGAATGACTGCAAAGTTTCTACCTCAAAGTTTCAAAAAATAATCCCAAAATCTGTTTTTGCTAATGTGTCCAGTTACTTATGAGCCCTGTGAAAATTGAGGGACTTTAAAAATTAATGTTTATTATTTTAATGGTTACAGCATTTTTGATTAACTACTCATTTAAGGCAAAAAGTCTACACTTCAATTACCTTTATTGTTTCATTTCAAATTCACTGTGGTGGTGTACAGAAGCAATTAGAAAATTGTATAAATATTTTTGAACCTGATAGTATCTACACTGCATGGCCAAAGTATGTTGCATATACTAATATTTCTTTAGACTCCATTTACCTTTTGACAACATTATGTGTCAGTGTCACAGCATTTATTTGACCAGAAAGGTCCACCTTCTTTATTTGCTCCATAATCTAGTTCTCATGCTTACATGCCCATTGTTGGTGCTTTTGGTGGCTATGTAGCTTCATACGCAATGAGCTGCGATGCATTGTGTGCATTTTTATTTTTTTTTTAGCAATTTGTGATACTGTAGCTCTTCTGTGCAATTGGACTAGATCAGCTAGCCTTTGCAACCCACACCCACATCTGTAAGCTTTGGGTGTCAATGACTGTTGTCGGGTTTTTTTTTTTTAAGTAAAGCCTTTATTTTTGTCACATATACATTACAGCACAGTGAAATTCCTTCTTCGCATATCCCAGCGTAACTGGGGTCAGAGCGCACGGTCATCCATGGTACAGCGCCCCTGGAGCAGATAGGGTTAAGGGCCTTGCTCAAGGGCCCAACAATGGCAACCTGGCTGAGCTGGGAAGCGAACAGCCGATCTTCCGATCAGTAACTCAGTGCCTTAGCCCTCCGAGCCACCACTGAAAGGTTATAGATGGCCCGTACGGGGTTCTTCCCATGACTTTTCATAGGTAATTCATACCAGGAACACGCAACAAGACCTGCCATTTCAAAGATGTAGTTTTTTATCCATAAAAATTTGGCCCGTGGCAAATTTGCTTATATCGTTACACTTGTCCATTTCTGCTGCTTCTGAAACATCCACGTCTTTACTTGTTGACTAATGTAATGTGACCCACCTTTTGTTTGTCATTGCTTTTTCATCTTGTGGCTGATATATTCACATATGCTTTGAGCGTTGCGTAACCTATGATGAAATATTTCAAAACCTTTTTTTTTTAACCTTACAGTATATAACATACAGATGCATTTGTATTCATGCTTACCACCCACAGTCAGACCTATTCCAGGATGATCTGTATCCAGACACAGCTGGCCCGGATTGGGCCTTGGAAGCAGAGGAGTGGTTTGAAGGCAAGAATGGTGATCCTATCGTAATTTCCCTCAAACATGGCTATGTCCCAGGCAAGAACCGTGACCTCAAGGTGGTTAAAAAGAATGTTCTAGAGAACAAGTCATCCAAGAAGGTGGAAGAGCTGTCAGCTCTTCAAAAACCTGCCACTCCTCAGCTCACGAGAGTAAGTGTTGAGTAATGCTCTCATGTAAAATCATCACTAAGGACAAGAGTGCTCTCCCCAAACTACAGTATTTACATGTACTGTCATTTCTGCCTACATTTCAGGTGCATTCATTAACAAGTTTAGAGATGAGTATATAGGCCCAGTCAAATTAATTAAGTGGTGCACACCAATCATTTACGTAGGCTTGATGATCAATTAACTGTAATTGTTCAAAGCATACAACAGTAATAGTAGAGTTTGAATGTTCTCTTTTCTTTTGTAGAAAAACGAAGTCAAGTTGGAGGAGCTGCTAAGAGAAGTGAAATCACTCAGAGACCTTGTGACACTTCAGGATAGGCGAATCGCCAAACTTGAAGAGCAGGTGGCCAAAGTGGCAATTTGAAGTGTTGCTCAGGTCTGAGTCACCATGTCAGCATATGAAGAGATTCATTTCAGAGGGCCAGTCACTGCCAAAAAATCGCAGTTAACTTGATCATTCCTCTTGGTGTTTTTTTTCTCGTGACTATGACTGGAAGCAACATTCCAATATGGACATTTTCATCATGCCCTCCCTGAGCATTCGTTAGCAAAAAAGAAAAAAATATATATATTTTGCTTTGTGTTGTATTTTTCATGGTCTAGTGGGTATATCTGATAAATATTTTAGATTTTTCAATTTCATAATTTTATCCCTTTTTTGTTTTTGTAAAGTTGTGGTTTTTCTAGGTCTTGCAACAAGTGCCAAGTCCCCTAGTGGTTTTTGTGAGTGTATCAGTATTACTCTTATTTTTGTGTGGCCAAATGTGAGGCGCACATGACCCACCTACTATTTTGCTTTTGTTTGAATCTTTTTTTATAGTGGACTTTACACTGGCTATTACTATTATCATAATTGAACATTAGGAAGGTTTAGCCTCTTTCTATACATCTTATCTATACAGGTTAAAAGTTATAGAACATGGCTGTGACAGAAATTAATCAGAATGACAATGAATATGATCCAAAAGTAACAGACAAACAAAAACACTGTAGGTAAAAGGAGCATTGAATAGCAGAAAAGGCATGTATGTATGTACACAGAGGTAACAAGCTAAAATACAAGATGACATCGCAAAATACAATAATAGCAGGACAAGTAGGTCACAGTTTCAACACAGCTTGTGATAAATGCAAAACATCTAACTTAATTTGCCTACTTATGAGTAATTGTACCAGTAAAATGTACCAGCTAATTAGTTCCATAAATTCAGTTCCATAAATGGTGGACAAGACAAGGATGTTTTTTTTTTTTTTTGGCCTTGACCTCTGTATAACACCACATTGAATTTAAAATAAAACACTCAAAATGTGAGCAAAGTCACTTTCAGCTTTAATTTAAGGGGTGTGTGGCATAAACCATTCAGGAATGACTGTAATTTCTATGCACACAGCCATATTAGGGGGAGGGTCAAACATAATGGAACAAACTAACAAAATTACAGAAAGTACAATGACTTTACTATTTGAAAATCCTTCGCAGTCAATGAAATATCTCTTATGTTGATATAATCAATAAGCTTTGGCTGCTGCTAGTTTGTGGGTCTTTTTGCTTTCAGTCTAGTCTTTAGCAAGTGAAAAGCATGCTGTTTCGATTTGAGAACAGGTGACTGACAGGTGACTGAATATCTAATTTCTTTTTCTTGGGTAGCTTTCACTGTATTTTTTTTTTTTTTTCATTTTCCATGTATAATATATTTAGATTTTTTTTTTTTTTTTTTTTACCAGTATACGTTCTGGTACAAGTGAATGTTGGTTTCATCTGTCCAAAGGAGGCGGCCTAGTGGTTAGCACTGTACTTGCACATCCAGGCTCTAGGGTTTGATTCCTACCTCAGGTCTGTGTGGATGGAGTTTGCATGTTCTCCCCATTCTTGGTGTATTTCCTCCGGTTTCTTCCCATAGTCCAATGACATGCAGATTGAGCAATTACTGTATGCTACTTGGTGGTCCCAAATTGCACATAGCGTGTGAGTGTGTGTATACACACGTGGACAAAATTGTTGGTACCCTTCGGTCAATGAAAGAAAAACGGTCACATAAATAACTTTAATCTGACAAAAAAAAATGGTCACATAAATAACTTTAATCTGACAAAAGTAATAATTTTAAAAAAATTCTATGAATGTTAACCAATGAAAGTCAGACATTGCTTTTCAACCATGCTTCAACAGAATTATTTAAAAGAATAAACTCATGGAACAGGCCTGGACAAAAATGATGGTACCCCTAGAAAATACTGAAAATAATGTGACCAAAGGGACATGTTAATTCAAGGTGTGTCCACTAATTAGCATCACAGGTGTCTACAATCTTGTAATCAGTCAGTGGGCCTATATATAGGGCTCCAGGTAGTCACTGTGTTGTTTGGTGACATGGTGTGTACCACACTCAACATGGACCAGAGGAAGTGAAGGAAAGAGTTGTCTCAGGAGATTCGAAAGAAAATTATAGACAAGGATGTTAAAGGTAAAGGCTATAAGACCATTTCCAAGCAGATAGATGTTCCTGTGACTACAGTTGCACATATTATTCAGAAATGTAAGATCCATGGGACTGTAGCCAACCTCTCTGGACGTGACCGCAGGAGGAAAATTGATGACAAATCAAAGAGACGGATAATCCGAATGGTAACAAAAGAGCCCAGAAAGACTTCTAAAGAGATCCAAGGTGAACTTCATACTCAAGGAACATCAGTGTCAGATCGCACCATCCGTCGTTGTTTGAGCCAAAGTGGACTACATGGGAGACGACCAAGGAGGACACCATTGTTGAAAACAAATCATAAAAAAGCCAGACTGGAATATGCCAAACTACATGTTGACAAGCCACAAAGCTTCTGGGAGAATGTCCTATGGACAGATGAGACAAAAATGGAACTTTTTGGCAAGGCACATCAGCTCTATGTTCACAGACGGAAAAATGAAGCATATCAAGAAGAGAACACTGTCCCTACTGTGAAACATGGAGGAGGCTCTGTTATGTTCTGGGGCTGCTTTGCTGCATCTGGCACAGGGTGTCTTGAATCTGTGCAGGGTACAATGAAATCTCAAGACTATCAAGGGATTCTAGAGAGAAATGTGCTGGCCAGTGTCAGAAAGCTGGGTCTCAGTCGCAGGTCATGGGTCTTGCAACAGGACAATGACCCAAAACACACAGCTAAAAACACCCAAGAATGGCTAAAGGAAAACATTGGACTATTCTAAAGTGGCCTTCTATGAGCCCTGACCTCAATCCTATTGAGCATCTTTGGAAGGAGCTGAAACATGCCGTCTGGAAAAGGTGCCCTTCAAACCGGAAACAACTGGAGCAGCTTGCTCATGAGGAGTGGGCCAAAATACCTGCAGAGAGGTGCAGAAGTCTCATTGACAGTTACAGGAATCGTTTGATTGCAGTGATTGCCTCAAAAGGTTGTGCAACAAACTATTAAGTTAGGGGTACCATCATTTTTGTCCAGGAATGTTCCATGAGTTCGTTTTTTTAATATCATTCCGTTGAAGCATGGTTGAAAAGCAATGTCTGACTTTCATTGGTTAACATTTATAGAATTTTTATTTATTATTACTTTTGTCAGATTAAAGTTATTTCTGTGACCATTGTGAGTTTTTCTTTCATTGACCGAAGGGTACCAACAATTTTGTCCACGTGTGTATGTAATTGATTGGCACTCGGTCCATGGTCGTGCCCTAGGTCTCCTGCGGTAGACTGCAGGCCTCCTGAGACCCTGCATACAGGATAAATTTGTATAGACAATGACTAGCTTGCTGATTGCAAAAACTGAAGGTTAAAACACCCCATGAACAAAGCAGGAAGACTGCAATTAAGCTTATCACCGGGGAAAGTGAGAGAACACACAAAAAGTGCTGTAATTGAACAATAACTTTGTCCAAATAAACCTATCAGCCATACCATTAAAATCCGCGAGAGGTGAAGTCTATAACCTTGATTATCTCATTACAATTGCACCTGCCAAAGGATGGGAAAAATCATGCAGCAAGTGATCAGTAAGTTCTTGAAGTTGATGTTGCAAAGAGAAACAAATCACCCAATTATTATAATAGTCAGCAGTTGAGATATTACAGTGGGACAATAACTGTAGGCCCGGTCTGATAAATCACGTGTGGGCATCACTTAACTGGGAAAGAGATGGAACCAGGATGCACTATGGGAAAAAAGCAAGCTGATGGAGGCAGTATGATTGTCTTGGACAATATCCTGCTGGGAATACTCTAACACATACCTTATTACCTACCTCAATTGTATTGCACACTAGGTAGACCCCTTCACGGCAATGGTATTCCCTAAGGGCAGTGGCCGCTTTAAACAGGAAAATGTGTCTTGCCACATTGCAGAAATGGTTCAGGAATCATGACATCATATCTTAATTTAATTGAGCATCTGTGGTATGTGCTGGGCAAGTAAGTCTCATCCATGGAGGCCCTCCTTTGCAACTGACTGAACTTAAAAGATCTGGTGCTAATGTCTTGGTGCCAGATTCCACAGCACACCTCAACAAGCTCAGTTGCTGGCACAAGAGAGACTTACATAATATTAGGTTGGAGTTTAATGTTATGGCTGATCAGTGTGTTTATGGACTGGACTGTATATATTAAAAAGGTTGCAGTATGTATGTATTTTATTTTGTGCACCATTTTCAGATCATCCTAGTCACATAACAGATTCGGGATTTTAAATCCACTCTTTTCTGAGCTAACATCTGAACTTGGTCTTTATGAAGCAGTAATTAAATGCTGGCCCTCACCCTGTAGATAAAATGTAGTGGTCGTGCCTCTTTCAACAGTTCTTAGCTGGAGCTCATCTGACGTGAACCTGAACACGTATGTGTCCTAAACCATCTTGTGCATGCATTCCAGGTTTCACTAAAAGCAGGACTACACTCACAGTAGATCCTGTTCAAATTATGTTACAGATTCAGCAGATTCAGTTTGGATGACTGTGCCTTGCCTTTAAATGCAATAACATTACAACTAGTAATTGTAAAAGGAGAAAGCAAATGGGGGAAAAAATTAACTGGTATCATTTCATCATTTATTTCTAAGGTTTTTTGTTCTCTTGTAATTTAATCTTGGGCGATTCCCATTCACCCGTACAGTGTTATACAACAGCTATACATCAACCAGGGAAGATGAAGTCTATCATGTCTATCAACATACATATGAAGATAAACTATTTTTCAAACTGCTACTACAAACTGTAGTTCAAACTACGTTACAGGGCAGATGACACACTCAGAGGAAGGGTGGACTCCTGGCCCCTTTTTGGAAATTCAGATTTAAACTGGGGGTAAACACTAAGTTGCTCCTTTTAGGAGCATATAATAATTGATTCTGAAAAGACCTCGTGACTACCTCAAGCTAAATCTTGCCAACGGTATAATCACTAAGCTTTACTAGCATTTGCCTTGCGGTGGTAAAGAGTGTAAACTATGCCTAATGTTCTGTTCAGCATATTAAGCAGCAAGTTGTTTTTGTCACTCAAAGTTTGTTTATTGGGGGTGTGACAAACCAACTTACATGTGCAACTACATGTATGTACACCCACCAGAGGCATCAACAACCTTTGTTTTTGTGGTTGTTGTTGTCTTGTCTTTATATACTTTTAATGAAAGAGACATTAAATAATAGCAGTTAACCATTTAAAAAAATTTGGCATTTGACTGATATAAAAAAATCACTTGCAACAGTAGTTTGGATGCGCCAAGAAAATGTCATTTTAAATGTCACTATTGGTAAAATTACAGATTTGTCACACAAATACACAGAAATAAACAGTTGTCTAGTATGTAAAACCTTTTTAGGCCAACTGACATCTATGATTTTGTTAAGATTTTTGATTCCAGTTGACGCTTAAGAGTTCAACAATCAATGCATTAGGAATAGAGAACAAACGCCTTCCATAGCTTAAGGCTATGTAATTGATAATTATTGCATTTCAGTGTGGCATGAGTGCCAGGCAATGTCCAGAAGTAAAGTGCAATGCAACTGGGCAATTATGAATCAAGTCAGTGTTTACTTCTCACAAAAGCAAAAACCTGCTACTTCATATTCACTGAGAGGTCAAGCAGTGTAAGAGCAATGCAGTTAAGATTGGACTTTTCAGTGTGAAACACTGTATGTTGTTAATGACGGGCAATACAGTAGATGGTTGATAATAGTCACTTCTGACATTTAATCTTTAAAAGAAATCTCTGTTCCCTATCATAGAAGATAAAAATGGATGTAAAACCAATGCAATAAAGCTGCCCGTGTTTCATTTGACATTTTCACCACAGTGTAAGGCACACATCTGTGGGTGCTGATGCATATTTAGCACTGCAGAAATATTATATTGCACAAACTGGATTTTGCATGATGGAAAAAAGAGAGCATTAACAATACATAAAGTGTTCAAACTGGGTGAATAAGAGTGGAAGTAAAAAATATATATGAAACATTAGCCTGACGGGGTATAATGGTACACGTATTTGTACCCTAACAATCATTACAGAATGTTTGGTGTGATGCACGTTGTGATCCGAGTGAATATAATCTAGTTTTACCCATGCATGTTACATGCATAACTGTTTGTGTGCTCTGATGGTCAGTCGACTAAAACCTTCACGAATAAAGTGATACTTGACAAGAAACAGTGTGCCTTTTTTGTAAAACTTAAAAACTTCGTTTCCTCCCCGTTCCCATAATGGAGAAATAACTTAGCAATGGAATTTAGCATGTTAAGTGATGAAGCCTTGTGAGCATAGGTGTAATGCTGTATCAGCACACTGTACTGTAAACCCGATTACAGTACAGTTGGCAAAACTCAAAATATTTGAGGCAATCAGTTACATCAAATTTTTTAAGCAATGATATTTCCAATTATAAGTAAACAGAACTATAATTTTTTGAGTTTGTTGAACTTGTTGCAAATCAAATAAATTGTTGCTGTTGTCACCACAGCAGACAATCCGGCCCGGGAATCGAACCCGGGCCTTCCGCATGGCAGGCAAAACGCCTACCACTGAGCCACCTGTGCTCTATAGATTGTTAGATGGTGGAACTTTAAGGTGACAGTTACTGTTATTTAAGTACTTACGATTATTTAAAATACAAATTTGTTCTGCTAACTTGAAAAGTGTCATTTCTACAAACTCATAAATACCAAAAAGTTCTGAATACTCAAAAAGGTCTATTAATTTGACCTAACTGCAATTATTTAAGTTAACAGTACTCAATGTGTTTAATTACTTTGAGCATTAGGGTTTACAGTGCATAGTGAGCTGATGATCTGTTAGTTTTTTCGATAACTGAAGAGAAAGAATATTCAGAATCCAGTTGAAATACATGAACTTTTTTGTAAAAGCTTGAAGATCCAAGTAAAGTGTATGTCATGCAAGAGAACCAATAAAAATGAATGAATCATTGAGAACGTTCTGTACGCTCAATGAGTCCATAGATCAGTTCTTTTTTTCAGCACTTCCCACTGATGCTCAATTGGATTGAGATCTGAAGAATTTTGAGGCTAATTCAAACCCCCCATATCATTGTGGTATTCCTCAAACCATTCTTGAACCATTTTTGCAGTGTGGCAGGGTGCATTATCCTGCTGAAAGAAGACACTACCATCAGGGAATCCTGTTTTCATGAAGGGCTGACAATATTTGATCTGCAACAATGTTTAGGTAGGTGTTACACATCAAAGTAACATCCACAGCCACAAGGACCTCAGGTTTCCCAAATGAACATTGCTTTAAGCATTACACAGGCTACATGGGCCAACATTCGTCCCCACATGAAGCAATGAACTTTGGCTGCCCATGATCCTGTCGCTGGTTCACCCAGTTTCCTTCCTTGATGAACTTTTGGTAGACCCTGACCACTGGGACGGGCCAGCCCACAAAAGCTGTAGATTTGGTGTTGTTCAGTTAGTCCTTTTCAAAGGTGCACAGTGCGCACTCAACCTGCAGACTAATACAGAGAGAGAGAGAGAGAGAGAGAATGGATCTTTAACCTCTCTAATGAGACTTTCTTTTGCTTTACACGCGCGCACACGTGTGTTATAATAAACAGTACACACGCTGTGTATACACACACACACACACACACACTCACACACACATACAAACACACAAAAAAAACATTTTTCACAGAGGCTCCTGAGGCTTCATTTGATTGGCATAAGTACAGTAAGTAAAAATATATATTTTTTAAAAACACAAATTACTTGAATTCATTCTTCACCTATTTTGCCTAATGCAAGGTTATGTCACCTGTTCCCTGTTTGGGAACATGTTTTCGGTAGCAATGGGCAAAGACAAGTGGATAAAACAAAGACAATAAAGAC
The DNA here is from genome assembly GCA_030347435.1 of Clarias fuscus. Lineage (NCBI taxonomy): Eukaryota > Metazoa > Chordata > Actinopteri > Siluriformes > Clariidae > Clarias > Clarias fuscus. The sequence continues at coordinate 11,717,024 of CM059212.1, forward strand.
ATATAATAATAATAATAATGTTTGTTAGTTTTCCTTATGGCCAGTTTTCACTGGTTACAAGTTTATGCAAGTTTTTATATTTACAAAGTCATAATAAATAAAAAGATTTTTAAGCCTTTTTTTTCACTGTACCAAAAAGATACTAAACTGAACCATGACATTTGTGTACCATCACACCCCTACTAGCTTGGTATTTCAATAATTTAATAAGGCTTATCATAGTAGCAGTAAGGTGTGCAAGTGAATCAGGTTACTTAATCAGGTTACTAATTTAGTAGTTTATAGATGATATAGAAAGGTAAACACAGGGTAAGGTTTTCCACAGGCCAGGGGCCAACTGTCTCTCCCATCCAAGGAATGTGAGGAAACAGTAAATGTAGGAGGTCCAGAGGCTGGACAGCTCCCTGGTGGGTGTATGTGGCAAAGGGATGAGGTCAGACGTGGTCTGTGCAAGGAGAGAAAGACAGATTGTTAAGGTAAGGAGCTTCACTAATTTCACTAAATCTCTGTTACATTGAGTGGAAAAGAAGATAAAAAGAAAAGATGCTTGAGAGAGAGAGAGAGAGGTTAGAGAGATGCATGCAATGTAAGGGAAAAATAATAAAGTATAACTTTCAGTTTGTCCATGATGAGCAAGGAACAAGAAAAACCGCTCAGATGAAGAGGAAAAAACCTTGACATGAACTGGATTCAAAAGGGAACCCATCCTCTTGGACAAGATAGTGTGAACATCAATCCCTGCTATACTGGCAAAAAGTTAGAAAATTTTAACAACCAAAATATTCAAGTTTTAAAAAAATCTATTTTCGCTGATGGAGGCTGTTAATGGCCTAGTACAAGGCCATCTTCATGGTCACCAAGTGGAACCGTCCTCAGTCACCACACACATCCTCAAGCAGACAATATAGGGCCATCCTCAGCACAAGCTAGAGGTGTCCATCTGATAAGAACTGCAGAAGTAGAAGTGGGGCAACAGGATGCATCATGCACCTCCAGGGGGCAAAAGGGGTCAGGATTACTGGTAGCTCATTGGTGCTATATGTAGCGCAACAGAGAGAGCGAGTCCCAGATCTGCTCCTTTAACAAATCAATTCACAAAAAAGCTTGACCAAGTATGCAAGTTTTCAGCCAAGATTTAGACACTGACACTGTGTCTGAGCCGTAAACAATCATTGGAAGGCTATTACATAACTTTGGGGCTTTGTAAAAAAAAAAAAAAAAGCTCAGCTTCCTACTGTAGTTTTTTATTACACAAGGTACCAACAAGCCACCTGCACCTTTAAAATGAAGTAGGCATGGCAGATCATAAATTACTAGCAGTTCATTCAGTTCCCCTGGTGTGAGATCATTAATTGCTTCAATATAAGTATTTTACAATTAATGCAAAACACTGAGAGCCAATGCAGGGTGGATAAGATAAAGAATGATGTCTTTAAGTGTTCTAGTTCTAGTAAGCAATCTGGATGAGGTACAGTACTGCATTTACATTCCAATTCACCAAAAGCTCTATATCTATTATAGTCAAGATCACCTTACCTAAGAATAAATCTATTGAATTAAGGCTTGTGAATTGAGATTCCTTTCACTCCTACAACATATTCTAATGTCTCAAGGAGAATAGTATGATAAATGGTGTCAACAGCTGCACTACGGTCAAAGAACACAGGCAAGGAGGTACAACCCTGATCAGAAGCCAGTAGTAGGCCATTTACCACTTTAATTACTGCTGTGTCAATGATGAGGTCTAATTCTTGACTTATAGGTTTGATATTAGCCTATAATTGGGCAGTTGATAGGATTCAAAGTCTGATTTCTTAATTATGGATTTGATAACTGCTGGTTTAGATCTGTAGCAGAGGGAAGAATTGAGTATGCATGAGTTTAACTTAGTTATTGTATTACCTGCTTGGATAACCTTGTATGTATTGGATTTAGTACATAATTGGTTATTAAATTATCTGGTTTAATGCCCTTTCTTTTGCCTCATATTTTCAATGTTGCCAGTGTCTGTGGTGGTCTTATTCTTAGTTAATTGTGTTAATTTATACCATGGTGTTAGTTTTACCCCCTAAATTATTTTTCTTTTAAGTGGAGCTATATTATCTGACATATTGTGATCATGTGATGCTCGGCGTCAAAACAAGAACGTGATACATGATACTCGGTACTCGTAAACCAAGACTTGTTCGTTTTCCAAGTCAAAATTTATTAAAAATCTTTGCTCGTCTTGCGGACCGCTTGCAAACTGGCAATACTCACAATTCGAGATTCCACTGTACCCAGCTACGTGCGCACATGGCTTAAAACCTCTCTTTTCCTCTGAACGCTATTGAGTTCACCTCAGTCACTAGTTCTGTCCCGCTCATGACAGTATACTTTGGCCATGGTGAATCAAACGGGCCTAGACCACAATGAGACACTCTCTGCCCTCTCATCCTCAGCTCCACCCATTAGACATGAACCACATCTCCCCAACCCTCAACTTGACGTTCTTTTCTGTCGCAGAGCTCCCTGATGCTCAAACTTCAAGCCTTAATCTTCCCTACAGAGCATTTGAGAGTGGCATACATTATCACTTTCTCTACTGGGATGCGACAACCAATGTTGCTCCAGTTTTTAAATTTTCACTTTGGAGATAAGGAGGTTGTTTGACTGCTCCCATTAAGGCAAGAAGGGGGTGAGGCATTTGCCAGAACTTCGGCAAGGTCTCCGTTTGGCTTACAAATACACTATCAAGTTCATGACACTGGCAGCAGCGACCCACTGGGACTGGTATGACTGTCAGAACAAATTGAGGGACTGGGGAGATGGATCCAAGCGCAGGCGAGAGGCACACTGACGTAAAGGCTGGTTGCAAGACGTGAGGTCTTTTGATGTTTTAACGAGTGAAAATGCTAGTTCGAATCCGTAAAATCTTAGTATTGTGATTGGTTCAAATCATTAAGCCTGGATGTAGTCAAGAGAGAGGAAGCTGTAAGGTCTATCAGCGCTGTGATCAGTTGAAATCGTTTAGTTGAGCCATGGTCGAGAGAGCGGAAGCATGAGTTCAAAGCTGTAATTCCGATCAGCGTGGCACAGTAGGTAGACAACCAGATGCCAGACAATCAAATATACTATCTGACAATTTTATTTGTACAAAGAATGAACTGTTATCTCTGTAGCTTATCTCTTCGTTTGTTTCTGTTTATTGTTATTTTATTTTCTTTTTTAATTACCTTTAAAGACATCAAACTTATTAATATAGAAATAACTGGAAAAATATACTTTCAGAATAGAAAATTAGAATAACAAAAATTAATTGTCTTACATTTGTGTAAATGTTTCATAGGATTTTTTTTCCAGGAATTTTGTTGTACTAAATAATATTTGTGCAGTAAAATCAGTCTCTTAACGCTATTTGTTCTCAGTTGTTGTTGCTTTAGTATTCCTGCGTTTGTTTTACGATGTCAGACAACATTCAAATGCAATTAATGCACCCCTCCCCACTTCCCCAGATTCATTCAGATTCCTCACACAAAAACAGCGAGGCCAGAGAGAAAAACAAAAATCCACCCTTCTCCACTTTAAGCCAACTCAAGTCAACTCCTGGGACGAGGAGTACTTTTAAAACCCTCAGGAGTCTGAGGCCTTTTTGGGGTCTTCAGGCCTTTTCTTAAATTATTATCAAATCTTCTGAATTCTAGATTCTAAAATTGACATTGTTACCATTTTTTAATGCATGGAAGAGATTAAAGAGATTGTATTGTTTTTTAATCACTCTATACACAATAATTTTCTTTGATATTTTTAGATTTTATTTTTAATATTTTTATTTTATATATCATAACAATGGCCCACCACCAGTGCTGGTCCATTTTTATAAAATATAAATAATCTATAAAATATTCAAAAGATAATTATACATTTTGTAAAATAAAATGATTAAATTAGTAAAAAAAAAACAGTAACAATGTGTTGAATACGCCATTTTCACTTGGTTTATTAATAAAACTGAAAAAAATTAATTGGGTCCTTCTACATACTGATTTTGTCAGCTGACGGAATATGAGCTCATGGGGAAAGTGACAGTGAGGGAAAAACGGGGCAGATAGGTCATGAATCATGACAGTCCCACCCTTTATGACCGCCTCTGGGCGTTAGGTCGGGGACCCTCTGGGAAGCATTCATGGAAGTCTGATATTAACTTGGGGTCCAGGTAAAACTTGGCAGGGATCCAGCTTCCCTCCTCAGGTCCATAGCTCTCCCAGGATGACAGGCCCAGGACGACCGTGGCATGAGATCCCTCCATGATAAATAGTGAGGTCTGCTCTGAGTGGTTGCCTGAGACCCTCAGGCTGATATGAAGGGTCCTGTGAGTGATAGATGGGAGTGGACTCCTTTTGAGGACCTGGACTTTGAGGTGGGTCTCCAAGGCCAGCGCAGAGATTACCTTTTGTCTTGGCTGAGGTCTGCGTTGATTAGATTGCGGTCCAAACCTGAGTCTTCTTGGAGTCATGCCCTCTAGTGCTCCCAGCTGAACTAGAGGGCTCCCCCTTTTACTGGATAGTCATGACGTCAGCGAGTGTTTGCTTGGTGCTGAGCAGCTCCTGCTGGTGTGCCCCGAAAAGGGCGCCTTGACTCTCCAGCGTCAAACTCATGCGGTTAAAATCTGATGGATTCATATCACTGGCTAGATTATTCTATCACGCAACAGAGCAGAATGAGGCAATTCCAAGCTCAGATGAATGACTGAAACGTTAGATAGGAGCGTGGTCGGAAGGCGGAAGCAAGAGTCGAAAACTGGGGAATCAATCTGCAAAGCGTCAGAGCCAAATCGCGTCAGCCTCAAAACAGTGTGTTAGCAAAAGGTCAACCTTCTGAGCTATATACTAACTGGCTGAAAGGATTGCAACTTTAACAAAACCAGAAAAGTGTCAGTAGATTGCCAGCTTGCAATCAAACGTTAAATGTAATTAATGTAAAATGTACTTTCTTTTTACTTTCTATACTTTTATTCATCTACAGTTTTGGGTATATAGATGTTTTATACTATAATGTTTGCTTTGGAACAGGAAGCAGTACAATGTTTTTTTTTTTGGTCAGTGAGAGAAAAGATTAAGTAAATAAGATCTGATGTTTTAATATGTCAATAATACACCCTTACATGAAACCATGAGCTGTTCCTACAGAGAAAGTGCAGATCTGCAAATCAAATATGAGCTTTGCTGCACAGCTGCACCATTTCATACTGTTGTGTGGAAATAGAATAGCCAGAATATTTAATTCTATAAACTCAGTCTAGACACTTACAGAAAGCATAGTTGCAAGCTAATCCTAATTCTTGCACACTAATGTTGGTAGTTTGGAACCAACTCTTTAACATGTAACAAGGTAGGTAAGAGAGACAGATGCAACCGTGCTGTAAACCTCACTGCTATTTCAGGGTTGTCATGAAGTTTCACTTTCGATTCTATGATTTACAGAGCATATTTGCATGAGTCATGCAGCGTTCAGATAAATTTCCAGCAGCATATACAAACCGTGTTTTATTGAGCTAATGTCTCAAGGTATGAATATAAATAGACATAAAATAATCTGTCCAGAGAGTGGTAATATATCTAACTTATATTAAGATTGACTTGTATATTGATATATTTGACGTTTTTTCTTTGTGGAATAAATTCTATTTCTCTAGTAAAAGAAAAAAAATATAGCAGTGGTCCACAGCTTACAGTTGAGCAGCTAAAGCAAATAGAACAGAAGAGACAAGAAGCTTTGAAGAGGCGTTTTGATCGCAATGAACTTATGCCCATTGGAGAAAGCTGGCGCAAGCACATCGGGTCTGAATTCACCAAACCTTACTTCATTAAGGTATATGAACAAACAAACTCAACAGACACTTCACATTCAAAGCCATTGTACTGGTATGAGTAATAGTTTCAAAGCTCTTGTTTATACCCGCTTCTCTTATTCAGCTTATGTCTTTTGTCACTGAAGAGAGGAAACATTTCACTGTCTATCCGAGTAAAGAGGAAGTCTTCTTCTGGACAAACATGTGTGCATTTGAAGCTGTAAGTTTTAAGATAATATAATGTTAAACAGTTGCATATGAGCTCATCAAGTTTCAATTTTTTTTGCCCTGATATTCAGGTAAAAGTGGTCATCCTTGGCCAAGACCCATATCCCAGGAAAGGTCAGGCTCATGGTCTGTGCTTCAGTGTACCAAGGCTTTCACCACCACCTCCAAGGTATACATTTTACACACAAATTTGCCAATGATTAATTGAAATTTATTTTACATTTATTAAGTGTACTGTACATGTTTCAAACCCTTGAAGTATAACTTTTTATAATATCAATCTTTTTCTGTTTGTGGATTAGCAAAGCAAAATGTGTATTTATTGTTTACTTTTGCTTCAGCTTGGAAAATATATTCACTGAACTTGCAATAGATATCAAGGACTTCCAACACCCTAATCATGGGGACCTGACAGGATGGGCTAAACAAGGTTAAGGTCTTTAAATTCTGTTGGTGTAAAGTGGGGGTTAAGTAATAATATAATTTAGAATTGAAGTGGCAAATTAAAACCTCAGAGTCTTTCTTTTCTTCTCCAATCAGGTGTTCTACTACTGAACTCTGTCCTGACAGTGAGAAGCAGAGAGCCAACATCCCATCAAGGTTATGGATGGGAAGATTTCACTGATGCAGTGATCCAAAGCCTAAGTAGAAATCTAAAAGGCCTGGTCTTTCTGCTGTGGGGGTCATATGCTCAGAAGAAAGGCAAATTCATTGATCGAGTAAGTTTACAGATCCAGAAGTTCTAAATTTCAATTTACATTTATTCTTGATGTAGAGTCTATGAGGTTTTATTTAGCATTCAGGCTTGAAATGAGTTTATAATGCCCTCTTTAAGAAAAACTGGTTTGTTCCCACTAATAATCATTGCAAAATGATTGCTTTTTAGTTTTTTTGGGTGATATTCAGTGACTTTTAAAATCGAATCTGGGTAGCCCATTAATGTACTGCAAAAGAGCTGCATTTACTATGAAGGCATACACAACAGATTATTAAAAGTATTTAATAATTTACTGCTACAGTTATAGTACAGTTAAACCTTGAATGGCAAGCATAATTCATTCCAGAAGCATGCTTGTATGTCAAAGCACTCGTATATCAAAGAAAATGTCCCTATTAAAAAATGGAAACTTTGGACAATTTGTTCCACAACCTAAAAATATTTAATACAACATATAAAGTAAAAATAAAACAAATTAACCAGCATTACCTGAAAATAATACAGACAGAGCACTGTTTCTGTTTGTGTGTGTGTGTTAAAACTTTTTTAATATAATGTTTTAATACTGGCCTTTGAAAATCCCAGAAAACTGTAAGCACGAATTTTTCAGTTGATAGTTGGCTTTTAAACTTTTTCTTAGTCAGGATGTTTTCATTTCATACTCTGCCATACTCTTAGGCTCGATGAATCCTTGTCTCATCACCAATAATAATTATCTTTAAGAACCTTTCACTTTCCCTAGAGTATTGGTCAAAACGAGTAATAAATTAGACAAGAAGGGGGGAAAAAAGTAAATCCCTAGTTGCACACTAAACATAATTCAATATACAGATATTGCACATGTGATGGAAAAAGGAAAAGGTATTGCACAAGTTATATGGGTAAGTCAGAAATTGCACTTGAAAAGTGGTGTGGCCCAACAGCATTGGTAAATAAATATTGCATGAGTAAATTATATGTGTAAATCAGAAATTGCACTTGAAAAGTGGTATGGCCCAAGAGCATTGGTATAAATTGCACAAATTGTCTAGGTAAGTAATAACATTGTATTATTGTTACTAACAGCGACTCTCTCTATAGTGTCCACATTACAGAGAAGAGTTGTATAATTTTATGGCCATAGGGAGAAAAGATCTCCTGTGGCGCTCAGTAGAACACTTGGTGGTAATCAGTAATGTAATAATTATTTATTACCTAGCCATGGCATGTCACCACCAGAGCTACTTGGAATCATACATAATTGAGACACCTCTGTTTTAGGAAAACTCCACCATCCACACAGAGGTCTAAAAACCAATGTGTGCAATTTCTGTAGACCTGTTAACTATTATCTAGTGCGGCTAACAGAATTTTTCTTATTTACAGTCGAAGCATCACATTCTTGAGACAAGCCATCCCTCACCATTCTCTGCTCACATGGGCTTTTTTGGATGCAAACACTTTTCAAAGACTAACATCTTACTTCAAGCATCTGGAATGAAACCAATTGATTGGAATGCACTGTGACCATTTTTAGAAATATACAGACATATAACACCTGTGTAGTTTTTAGAAATATGTTTAACGCTTTTTTTTTATCTTCAATATGATCATAATGTTGAATTGAGTGAATGAGTATGTGAGCAAAATATTACTTATGGAATATAAAATGCAGGCCTACAGCCTGATTTTACATCTCTGCTGTTCTACACTATTGTCCGGAAAGTAGAAAAATAACAAAAAATAATAAAAGAAGGACAATGTTGAATGACTTGGCTATGTTTTTGGTTTCAGTTTGTTTTAGTAGCCTGCCCCAAAATGTTCAATACTTTATCATTTCTTTAACAAGTCAACATTACATTTACATTTAGGCATTAGGCAGACACTTTTATCTGATCCTTACACTGGTTACCAGGTTACTAACTACATCAGTCAAACACTGTTGGGAAGGGTTCATTTTATTTCTTTATTTTATTTTATTTATTTATTCATTTATTTTTGGGGGTGGAGGGTGGGGGATTAATGCAAATATCTAAGTAGTAGATTAAAGATGGCCAGTGACTCATCAGGTTAACATGTGTCTCGGATGTCCCCCAAAGTGTATCTGTTAGTGCTTAAGCTGAAATTTCGCTCAGATACCTCGGATAATGCAGTATTAATTCTATAGTAATTGCAAAGAGGCAATAATAATGCATAAACTGTGCAAGAGATTGAGGATAAGGACTTGGAGAAGAACACAGGTGGAGACTGTGGGAGGACTGGAGATGCTCACTGTGGGGAATATAGGCTAGAGGCTGTAGGCCGAAAAGCAGCAGTACCACTATTCATTGACATGGCAAACTGGAACAGAGTGGTTTGTCAGTCAGAGCAGGATCTAGTGATGGAAAATTTGGATCATTTTAGCGACTTGGTTCTTTGAATCTCGTTCATCAAAATGAACAATTATTTTTTTGAGTCATTTAGTTAATTTCGTTCTTTTGGGTAAAGGCGCCCCACCCCTCCCACATGTGCAATGTAGCTGGCCATATTGCTGAATGTGTGTCGTGTTTTGGTTGAGCGAGTAGCTTTCACATGGTAAGAGATGCTGATTGTAAGCTCACCATCACAGCAAACACCCCCTCCAGATTCGATCTCGTATCAGGCAAAGAGAATAAATCTTGGCTTCTAGAGAGGCCGTTGGCCTGTGCCCCATCTCTGTGCTGGAATATGAAATGGAATGGAATTAGGAATGGAAATGAGGGTCCTGCGGTGAGCGAAACAAGCAGGTGATATGAATGTTGATCTATAGTAGGTTACCTGGGTGAAGTGCCATCTCGTCAGGTAGTACTTTAACTCCTCAACGTACCACTTGGCAAGGGCCTATCGCTTGACAGCTGTGGATGAAAAGCTGAATTTATAGCTAGCCTGACCCAGGAATGCAAGAAACAGTTTTTTTGTTGTAGGCTGTGAGTCTTTTCTGGGGTTTTAACAATCTTTGGCCGATACCCCAGGTACTGTGATTAGGCCAGGAAGAGGTGGCATTGTTTTTGGGTTCGCCTTGAGTCCAGCCTTTTGGTGCTCATCCAGGACTTAGGGAGGACCCTAAGTTCTATCATAAAAGTGGTTTTCCCCTTGGTTTCGGCCACGAGTGCCACCTGCCTTTACCAATCCAGAATAGAAACAAAGAGCCATTCCCATGTTCCCAGCCATTTGTCAAGATCATCCACTCTGGGTAAGTGCTGAACTCCAAAATCTGATTTAGAGGGTGGAAGACATTGCAGAGTTTAAAGCCTCAAGCAGGCAGGCAGAATCCAATATCCAAACAGTCCAGGAAGCATTCAATTCAAGCATGGGAGTAGTACATAAACATGTGTTTACTGCAGTTTTGTTTGAACAAATATAATTAAGCTTAACCTTATTTATAGCATTTCAAAAACAAACTCACCAGAAAGTGACAAAGAAACTAAGCACAGTGGCAGAAACCCTATCACCAACAAGCTGCTTGGCAGTGTAATTGCTGAGCGACCCAGACACACCAGCACACTAGTATGATTGCCTGGAATGCCATAGGCCATGACACAGAAACATAAATCAGCCTGCCCAAAAATATATATGCATAGTAGCAGCTTCCAGTAGTGGGGCAACCTAGCAAAACAAAACAAAACATTGAATTCAAAACATTGAAAACATTGATTATGCAAGAATGGGCTGCTATCAGTCAGGATATGGCCTAGAAGCATGCCAGGGCAAATTGCAGAGGTCTTGAAAAAGAAGGGTCAACACTGATAATATTGACTTATTTAAACTTACATAAACTTAATGTAATTGTCAGTAAAAGCCTTTGTCACTTTTCACACTTGTCACAATACCCATCTGACATCTGACTAAATACTGATTAAAATGTAAATACAGTTAAACCTTGGATTGCGAGCATAATTTTTTCTGGATGTATTGTTTTAATCCAAAGTGCTCCTATATCAAAGCAAACTTCCCCATAAGAAATAATGGAAACTTAGATGATTCATCCACAACCCAAAAGTATAAATATAATATAAAATTAAAATATAAAAAGTATAAAGTAAAAATAAAACAAATTAACCTGCACTTTACCTTTGAAAAGAATCGTGGTTGGAGTAAGAAGAGAGAGGAGAGGAGGAGGGGGCCTACCGTGTAGGACAACTTTCACATGCGTGCGCGCACACACACCCTAATAGAATAACTCCTCTTTGACGTCCTGGCATAATTTCCTAGGTTTGTTGATGGTGAAGCTGTCTTATGTCTGTTACCTTCTGGCTCTTCCTTTTAGGTATGTTGTCCTTAGCTAATGCTGCTGCAGGGATGGGAGTAATATGTTACAAATGTCATGTGTTATTGTAATATATTATTTTTATTAACTAGTAAATACAAATGTTCTTTACTTTTGCTTGAATCAAGCTTTAAACATTCAATTAAATGTTATTTGTATAGCACTTTTAACAATTGTCATTGTCGCAAAGTAGCTTTACGCAATCAATATAATTATGGAAGTTTGTATGAGATGTGAATGTGTATGAATCAAAATGATAAGATTGTCCCTAATGAGCAAGCCAAGGGAGACGGCGACAGTGGCGAGGAAAAGAGAAAGAGAAGAGAAGGAGAGATAACAGTTAGATATGGTCACAGTCACACAATGGATAAGGTGAATGTATAAACATCTGTGGTGACGTTTCGACTGTGTAGTTGCCATCTTGATTTTAGTATGTGAGGCAGGCTATTTCCTCTTACTGTATATGCATACAATATGGAAAGGGGCTGCAAGATAGACACCACCTGAGGTCTTGCTACTGGAAGCCTGAGTGCAGGGAAGAGCAGGGGAAAAGTGCATCTATCACATTATCACATAAACTGTGTATCTATCACATTATGAATTGCTACCCAAAGTTAATTCATAATATTGTAAATATATGGTATATAGTGTCACGGGTATCTTGCATTTTTTTTTTCTGGTTTATGTAAAATTATGAAGAATAACAGTCTGCACACCCAGACACTGAAATAGTTTAGGCTCGAGTTCTAATTGGGGGTGGGCAGTATCCCGATGTTAGCCAAATCAAAAAATAAGAAAAGGCCAAAACCATCACATGCACAGTTGGGACGAAAAGACAAAAAAGAATAGGAGAAATGGCAAAAAGATAAGGGTATGCAGCATACTTTATGAGTATAATGTTATGTATGTAATGAAATAGGCTAAACTAGTAACTTAGTTTGGTTAAACCACCTTTATGTTGCTAGCTTAAATAACAATAAATATTATTTTACACAGTTTCACGTAATATTGTCTATTGCCTGCAGCAAAACTATTTCAACCTAACTAGCACAGTATTGATTTGATTAACTTTCTTTGAGGTGTCACCAAGGTGTCAAAGTGATTCCATTGAGGTACAGAGTTGTGTTAGTGGACATTCCAATGCCATGGGCTAAATTAAAATACATTACCCTGATATTTTGTTTGTTTTGTAATATATTGCGTCTTCTGCACTACATATGCCCAGAATTAGTCAAGGAAGCTCATTTGGTTTCTGTTCTGACAATTTGATAGTCTCTGATAGTTTGGCTAGTCTTATTTACCATGGCGTGAAAAAAGTATTTGCCTCTTAATTAATTTTTTTTTTTGTTGCATATTTGTCACACTTAAATTATTGAGATAATCAAAAAATAACCTGAGTAAATACAAGCTGCAGTTTAAAATGATGCATTCTTTCATTAAGGGGTAAAAACTGTCTAAACCTAGCTGACCCTATGTGAAAAAGTAATTACCCCCCACCGCCCCCACCCCTCACTCCTAAATCAGGAATGACCTGTGATTGTTGGAAAGCTGAGTTAATTTTCACTTGAATCACCCCATTGAATCAAAAAATCACTTAAATAGAACTAGTCGAAAAAAAGTGAATCATACTAAAAGACCTAAAACATAATCTAAGAAATTCAAGAACAGATGAGAAAACAAAGTAACTGACATGTATCAGAACACTATAAATAAATAAATAAAAACCCGCATACAAAAAACATACAAAAAGCTTAGTAACAAGTTGCCCGGCTTTTTAAAGACTTTTGGAAAATATTGATGTAGTTGGTTCAAGTGATTCCAATTTGGACTAACCTTAACAATTAAAACACACAAGCATTACTTTAAAAAAACTTAAACTTAGAAATTACTTTAAAAAAAATAAATAAAAACGTTTTAAACCACCCGCACCAAAATGGCAGTTTAGCAGACGAGTGTTCTCTCGTCATCTCAGATAAGTTGTTTTTCACAGATTCGGACATATTTAAGAGAAGTAAAACTACAAAGATTTTTAATTGTAGTAGGTAAGATTTTAGGAGTTTAAAACGGTGGGCGGGGCACAAGAACAGAATCGATTCCTCCTCCCTCGGAATGCCTGTGCATGTGGCATTGATGATGTATTTTTGACAGTGGTATAACACACTACTGTACATTCGAGGGTGTAATTTCGCAATTCGTCCGTGTAACAGAGGAGTTGTAAAAACGAGTCTTGTGTCTGTAAACGGTCAGAGACTTATATTTCAGAGTTGTACTGTAACAAACACACAAAATCTTGTATCTGTAAACTGGCATGGCCGCAGAGTTTGGAATCCAACTCGGACAAAACACAGAATTACACACAAATCTTTTTTTTTTTTTTTTACGCACAATTATTTTTGACAGTGATTTTATTCCATAATAAAGCTGCTGCATTTAGGCTTCAAGGATTACTACAACTTCAACAACTTGTTCATGCACCTCCTATATCTCCAAATACAAAAACAAGACAAGTCTTATAAAGACAAAGATAAATCAATTTCACAGAATATCTAGTTATAATAAAGTTAAAGATATGAATAACGATGTATACCACAAGAGTGTGTAAAAGACTGTTTATGGAATTCTAATGATCGGTTAAAGCTGCGTGTTGTTTCATATATAAAAAAGGTTTGATATTTTCAAGGGTTTTAAGTGGTCATTCTCAGGAGAAACTACACATTTGGAGTAAAGAGACAACGTGGGCAGCACACAGAACTTTTTTTAACTTTACATTGGTTAGTCTAAAACAAACTGTTTCATTAATGTATATTTTTATTTTTCTAATTATAAATTCTAGAATTCACACTATACATTTTTTTTATTCTTTTAATTTCTTAATCTTAATCTATATTGCAGGATGACATTAAAAATGTTTGGCATGTTCTGGAGAAGAATTTCCTTGGTTTGACTGTTCATTCATCAGTATGATGTTAGCCCTAAAATATGCAAATCTGGATGATAATGTATTTTTGTGCAAACACATAAAAATAATCTGATCGAAGCAGGTCTTAGTATTAGGCAAATTCCATCGATTTTGACCAAGCTCTACCTACCTCTATACTTTGGTATACTGAGGAGTCATCTAATTAATCGCAAGATGCCCAGGTCATGGACTTTAACATTTAACATGCACAGTGAGACCTGTATGGTCTGAGATGAAACTCTTGCATTCTATATTTATCTGAGCATTGTGTATTTTGACATTGGGGTAAATGTGCTGGGACGTCCATATATGGGAAGATTGGCAATTATCTTAAATGCCAATCTTTTGAATAATAATTCTCGCTGTAGAACGTTGATCTTCTTGTTTGATAGTCTTGTTTGTAAAATTGTTTTATAAACCTTTCCAGATGGATATGCAGCAACAATTGTTTCTCTGTCACCATTGTTTATGTCTATCCCTTTTGTTATTGCTAACACACACCCGAATGCTGCCAAAACGTCTGCTTTTATAGAGTTCTGGACACCTGCTGATGATTAATTAATCAAGGGATGATGATTAGCAGCATTTGGTGGCAACTTACTCTCAAAAATCCTGTGGAGGCAGTATTTACTGTACTGTACTGTCGAGGCAGTATATACTAGTAAATACTGCCTGTGGAGGCAGTATTTACTGTACTGTACTGTCGTATCACCTGCACTTCTTTTCTTTTTTTTTGTTAAATGATGACAGAAAATATACAGTGATCTTTATTATGTTTGTACACAAAAACACATTAAAAAGGCAGTAATAAAAGGCAGATCAAAAGTTTTAACATGCACGATTTTTGATAATGTAATGGAAAAATTGTGTTTCTGTTGCACCACTTCTGCGCTCGGGACATAATTGTTTATATCTGAGGCTGAGCAGCCGATCGCTGGTCATGGCCAATCCAGCCGTCAACCTGAACTCCAGTCGATTCTGGTCAGTGGCTGATCGACAAGTTCATCTTTTTTATAAATGTAAATTCTCCTCCATATTTACGGTACAGTGCCCTAATCTAAACCCTAACTGGACACTTTGATGGGATTAATTAGCTTAGTGGTTTCAGGCTAGGCCTTTTTCCCCCCAAAATCAATAACGGTACAGCTACACCCACATATTCAGAGTCAGAATAAACCATCCCAGAAGAGTGGAGGCTGGAAGGTCAAGCACTTTTAACTGTGATGGTTAGGCACTCTTTTGTAAATCTGTTGAGTCCATGTCAATAGTCGCAGGTGGTAATACCATTAGGAACAAAACTTAATCACGTCAAACCATCTTACTAAGATTTATTCTGAGAACAGTAGAATCTATACTAGGCTCTGTTGAAGGGCACAGTCACTCAGGATGCACTCTAGAGCTAATGAAGGCAGTGACTCTCGCCATGTTTATGTCCATACTGGAAATGTATATATTAATTCATCATAGCGTTTTAATAACCAATAATAATGTATGCACATTAGGCACTTGTAAATAAAATATGTAACCTAATGATTTTTAAATGTAATTACATGGTGCAGGGAAGAAGGCGTTTTAATTTCGACCAAAGAGTCTACTTTAGGGCGGCAGATCAGCCTGTGGGCTCTGACGTAGCTGCACTTCCTTTCCGCTGTAGAATGAGTTGTTGTTCTTAAAATGGCGCCGTTAGACCTGGACAAGTATGTTGAAATTGCAAGACAGTGTAAATATCTTCCAGAGAACGACCTAAAGGTGGGTTAAACTTCCGCACATGTCGAGCGTTTTATTTTGACCTTACAGCAATTAAAAGAAACATTTAAGCATGGGTAAACTGGCAATTGCTGTGTATTAGCTACAGGATTAGCTAGCTAACCGAGCTAACAAAATGCTAGGGTAGGTTAGTCTCGTAGCATTATTTTCCCCACTCGTATTCTTGTATAATACCGCCTCTAAAATGTATGTATATAACGCGCTCGTTAGCTTATTGGATGTTGTTCGGGAGTAGCCAATCTCACCACAAGGGCGGAAACACTTTTAGCCAATCCAAAGTAAGTGGTGGGTTTTCGCGGAATATGGTTAGGGAAAACTAGCAAGTTGGTACGCTAAAACGTTATTCTTTTTGATAATTGATAAAATTATTCCTGTTGGGCCATTCCGTTGCATACACACAAAATAACGACTTACTTTTGACAAAAGTAAAGTGTTGGATCTAGAACGTCGTGTCCAGCCTTACCCATTTTTAAATACCCAGTCCACGTTAGCTAGCTAACATTTGCTAATAATGCTACAAGACGAATCAAAATGTTGTCTCCTTACTATGACTTTACATACATAGTCATGCACCTGCAAAGATTTGTTAGCAATGTTTTAGCATTGTTTTAGTTACACGTAACGTTAAGCCAGATGTTTGGTTTTAGATTTCTAAGTAGCTAGCTTTGGCAGCATAATGTACTACTGACACACCTTCTTGTCACCTTTCTCATAAACAGAATCCCTGACCGAAGTCGGTAAACATTTTCGCTATCAAAATAAATACATTAAAATAATTGAAACTTTAGACATTTTAGTGTTTAAATGCGACCATAAGTAGAACGGAACACTTTTTATATACGAATTAAATATTCTGCTACAGTGGGATATTGGTAATTCAAAAACTTGTCGTTAATATCGTATTCACGAGATGAACGCACCATAGTGTCGTAAATACAACTCTGGAGGTCATTTTTTTTCAACTAATATTAATAGGTGTGACGTCTAAAGCAGCTGGTAATGCGTTCATGACCAAGTAGGAACTGGGAAGTTTCTGACTGTCCTAGTTAGAAATATCCCATTTTTTTATGCAACAACGTATGAGAAACAATGACAAGTGTGACGGTAAACAAATGAATTAACAAAGAGGGTCAGCAGTCTAGACAGTTGTATATTAAGAATCTTTACAGCTTTGGGATTTGTGGACAGCGTAAAAGCAATGATTCATGATACAGAAAAATAATACGGTAATGTTGTTGCTTTGAAATCCAAATATAATAGAAACCAAACACACCCTTTGTAAAGAAAAGTTAGATATTGTACAGCAAAAAGCTAGATGGATTTTTTTTCTCCCAAAACATTTCAGTATAAAGACTGTCAAAATAAATTAACAGGTTTTTTTTTTTTTTCAATTTCAAGACCACAAAAATAACAGGATGTTTCAATTGAGAACTTTAAAATACTTAATCACAAACAAGCTTGGAGATGTTTTAAAGACGATGTCCAAACTAGTTACCATTTAGTATTTAGAAGACATTTTCTCCTGCAATTAAATATTTATGGGATAGAAGAAAATGTCCTTCAGAATAAGTTATCTGATTTTTCTGTTCTTGTTTAATGTGCTGGAAGTAGGACAAATCTTTCTTACTGTGGTGTTCATTTAAAGATAGAAGCTAAGGAGAAGGTGGTTCTGTATTACTAATAAATGACACAATTTCTTTTTAAAATGACTGCTATTCATAAAACAGCTATGTATCTTGGTGTTACAGAGATATTGTAATCAGAAAGAAATTTAGAGTAGGACAAAAGGAAACTGTCTGAATTTGTAACTGATTTACAAAAAATACGTTATAATGCCAATTTAGGGGAAAAAGACAATGCTAACCTCAACAGCATCATGCCAACAGATATTCATAAAGAGGAATCAACATTTAAAGCAAGTGCAGCATACATCAGCCTGGAGATACTGATAACTTTGGTTAATAGGACTTTCTCTTTTTAAAGTCAAGTATGTTTGCAGCCACATATTAAGTCTTTTTGGATTTTTCCTCACAATGGGATTGAACTCCAAATTGCATCTTTCATCTTCAGTTTTAGTTGCAATATCAAAGTATGTTGCTTGTGAATTTTACAGGATGTCATAAAGATGGTTGTCACATTGAAAAATGGGTAGTAGTTCACATTTATTTATATTTGAACACAGAACAGAAGCTGCAGAATATGTGTTGATCAAATTGATTGTAGGAGAAGAAAAAGAATCATAAAAAAATAATAAGAAATGCCAAATCCCAAGCTTTGAACACCTCTTAGAGCACTGTTCAATCAGTCATCTGAAAATGGAGAGGGTACGGCACAACTGCAAACCTACCAAGACATCTATCATGGTCCATGGTAACTCTGGAGGAGCTGCAAAGATCCACAGCTCCTGTGGGAGAATCTGACCACAGGACAACTACAACCCCTGGCAAAAAGTATGGTATTACTACTCTTGAATTCATTTGTTACATTGTGTAGAAAAGAAACTAATCACAGACATGCCACAAAACTATTTTCATTTAACATTTCACCCTTCTGGCTTAAAAAAAAAAAAAAAAAAATGAAAAGGAATGAAAACTGGAGTCAATTGCAACTGTTTTTACAGATCAATCAGAGAAGAAAAATATGCAATCACTCAAATCTGAGGAAAATATTATGGAATCATTAAACAAACGTGCTGCAGTACACCATTAGTACTTCGTTGCACCACCTATGGATTACTACTATACCTGCTGTAATACATCTTGAAATCTCTGAGACATGGATTTAACTATCGACAAACAGTATTCATCAATCCAGCTCCAATTTTCTCTTAATGCAACTTCCAGATCAGCTTTGGAGGTTGGAGCCTTATCATGGACCATTGTCCTTAATTTGCACCATAGATTTTCAGTTGGATTGAGGTCCGGACTTTTTGTAGGCTATGCCATTTGAAAGAATGTTTTCACAACTTTTGCCCATGGCTGATGGAATAAGTGTGTCCCAAATATCAATATGAGCTTGTACATTTATTGAAGATGTAATGACTGTCATCTCCCCCCTACATTTACCTAACATGCAAACCCCATATCATCAATGACTGTGGAAATTTTCATGTTTTTTTTTTTTCAGACAGTCATATTTATACATTTAATTGGAGCGGCACCAAACAAAAGTCTAGCATCATCACTCTTCCCAATGCAGATTTGTGATTCATCACTGAATATCACTTTTGTCTAGTCATCCAAAGTGTGATTGCTTTTCTTTCCTACTGTAAATTAGCTTTTTTTCTGTTTAGGTGTTAATCATCATTTTCATTCGGCTTTTCTGTATGTAAATCCCATTTTCTTTAGGCAATGTCTTCCATTTGTTCATTTGTTTTGTTGTGCATTTTTTGTTTTAAGGCATATTGAATTAAGTTTTCTATCTTGACGCTTTGTTGCCTTCCTTGGTCTAACAGTATGCTTCCCTTTTACAACCTTCCTATTTGATTTGTACTTTGTTCCCAGTCAGCTGTGTCTAAAATCTGGACCATCAACATCTTTTGCAACATTTTGTGATGATTTACCCTCTTGAAGTGTTTCTTAAAGCGAGAAGGTTGGAAAGTTAAATGAAAATAGTTTTGTGGCCTGCCTTAGTGTCCTACACATC
Source organism: Clarias fuscus (assembly GCA_030347435.1). NCBI lineage: Eukaryota > Metazoa > Chordata > Actinopteri > Siluriformes > Clariidae > Clarias > Clarias fuscus. The sequence goes on from CM059212.1 coordinate 11,736,435, forward strand.
ATTTTCCAACAATGGTGATTTCCATACTTTTTGCCATGGGTTGTGTTATTCGTGCACTCCACAAATCTAGCTTTTATTTGAGTGTGGAAGGAAGAAAGCCATTGTTAAAAAAAAAAGTTCTGTTTGCTATTTACAATAAGCCATGTGGTGGACACAGCAAAGTGGTGGAAGAAAGTGCTCTTGTGATAGGAGATCAAAATTTTAACCTTTTGGCTTAAATTCAAAATGCTATGTGTGGCAGAAAACTAATACTGTGCATGGTAGTGGCAGCATCATGTTGTGGGGATGCGTTTCTCCAGCAGGGACGGGGAAGCTGGTCAGAGTTGATGGAAAGATAGATGGAGCCAATACAGGACAATCTTTATAAGCAAACTTGTTAGTCTTCAAAAGGATTACGGTCAGAGGTTTACCTTCGAGCAGCGTTCGATAACAACCTTAAACAGAGGTACAATTGAATGGTTTAGATCACAGCATATTCATGTGTTAGAATGGACCAGTCAAAATCCAGACCTAAATCCATTTGAGAATACGTTGCAGGAAGTGAAAATTGCTGTTTCCAGACATTCTCCATCCAATCTGACTGATTTTTGATCCCAATAAAATACATTTACCTTTGTGGTTGTAATGTGACACAATGTGGAAAAGTTCAAGTGGTATGAATACTTTTTCAAGGCACTACATTTACAGTGTTTCCTCAATGCAGTGTTTCCCACTGGTCCGAAATATACTTGCGGTAGTAGTCAGTGGAAGAAGAGCCCGCTTACTTTGAGAGACTGTTTTTCTTTGCAGAGCATGTGTGACTGTCAAAATGCCCTTCTTATTCTTTTTATGGCAGTCGGCATCTGTTGCAATCACGGATTACATCGTTCAGATAGATTTTTAAATAGTGCAGGCAGATATATTTGGGCAGCCATCAATATACTTGAGATTTATTTCAGTTTTTATTTTTCATTACTTTCCCAGTGGGTCAGAAGATAACACACACTTGTTTTGTATTTAGTATTTGGTAGCATTTACTTTAAATTGTTTTAGTTTGGTCAGATGTTTCGTGTAGCCTTGCAAAAGCTTCCTAGAAGTTGCTGGATTTTTTTTGGTGCAGTGGTTAAGCAGCGTTTCAGTTTAGTATATTAATACTTTTGTACCCGTTTGTACCCTAGTGTCTTCAAAAGGTCCTTTGCTTCTGTTATTTGAATTGTAATTTTCGTATAAAAGTATGTTCAGCACTAGAAGCTAGTAGTATGATGGTTATGTGGTCTCGTGGAGTTTATACTTGCATAGTATTGTTTGTACAGTGAAATGTGGTACCATTTGAAAGTTGCTCCCAAGGATGAACCTTATTTATGGAGGTCCACAATAATTTTTCTGCAGTCTTAGCTGATTTCTTTTGATTTTCCCATGATGTCAAAGAGGCACTGAATTGGAAGTTAGGTCTTAATTTATTGATGGGTATGGCAATGTACAATTGACTCAAATTATGTCACTTAAATTATTAAAGACTTTAAACCCCAACATCATTTTCTGGAATGTTTAAAGGCACTCTGTCTGTAAACTTATGACCCATTGGATTTGAGATATAGTGAATTATGCCCCCCAACTTCTGACTTCAATAATTTCTAAAAAAAAAAGAAAAAAGATCAATACATTTATTTTCCAGGTAATCAACAGCCTTATAAAAATCTAAAAATAAAAAAACTATTGTCAATGGGATTAACCAATGAAAGTCAGACATTGCTTTTCAACCATGCTTCAACGGAATTATTTAAAAAAATAAACTCATGGAACAGGCCTGGACAAAAATGATGGTACCCCTAACCTAATAGTTTGTTGCACAACCTTTTGAGGCAATCACTGCAATCAAACGATTCCTGTAACTGTCAATGAGACTTCTGCACCTCTCTGCAGGTATTTTGGCCCACTCCTCATGAGCAAGCTGCTCCAGTTGTTTCCGGTTTGAAGGGTGCCTTTTCCAGACAGCATGTTTCAGCTCCTTCCAAAGATGCTCAATAGGATTGAGGTCAGGGCTCATAGAAGGTCACTTTAGAATAGTCCAATGTTTTCCTCTTAGCCATTCATCATTTTTGTCCAGGCCTGTTCCATGAGTTCATTTTTTTTTTATAATTCTGTTGAAGCATGGTTGAAAAGCAATGTCTGACTTTCATTGGTTAACATTCATAGAATTCTTATTTATTATTACTTTTGTCAGATTAAAGTTATTTCTTTGACCATTGTGAGTTTTTCTTTCATTGACCGAAGGGTACCAACAATTTTGTCCACGTGTGTATGTATGCATTAAAGTATTTTATTTCTCCTTATTACTTTAAAATATTTTTTTCTGCCACAGCAGACCTTCCGATCCACACTCAACAATTGTCTGACTTTCATTGGTTAACATTCATAGAATTTTTTTTAATTATTAATTTTGTCAGATTAAAGTTATTTATGTGACTGACCATTGTGAGTTTTTCTTTCATTGACCGAAGGGTACCAACAATTTTGTCCACGTGTGTATTACAGTGCATAACACTGAAATTACAAAAGCACCAACACCTTACTATGCTGGTGATACTGAGGGTGTTTCTTATGGAATAAAATCACTGTCAAAAGTGCGGGAAAAAAAAGATTTGTGTGTAATTCTGTGTTTTGTCCGAGTTGGATTCCAAAATCTACGGCCACGTCACTGTTTTAAACTCCTAAAATCTTACCTGCTGTAGTTAAAACATCTCTGTAATTTTAATCTGTGAAAAAAAACTTACCCGAGACGATGAGGGAGCGCTCGGCTGCTGATTTGCCATTTTGGTGCCGGTGGTTTAAAACGGTGGTCGAACTGATTCATCTTCCTTCGCATAGTAATGCCTGTGCATGGCGTGTCCGTGTAATACAGGAGTTGTAAAAACGAGTTTTGTGTCTGTAAACGGTCAGAGTCGCTCGCGTATTTCGGAGTTGTACTGTAACAAACGCACACAATATCGTATCTGTAAGCAGTCGTGGCCGTAGATTTTGGAATCCAACTCGGAACAAAACGGACAAATTACACACACCTTTTTTTACCCACAATTATTTTTGACAGTGATTTTATTCCATAGTGATTTTATTCCAAAGTAGACCTGGTCAAACATGGACAATGTAAGAAAAAGTGGTCACAAAGATAAAAAATATATGGCTTATTTATTTATTTTTACAAGTGCTCTTTCAAGCAACTGAAACTGTATAATACACACCAGAATGCGAGTTTTTGTCATCAGTTTATTAAAATTTTTACAATTAACCATTTGTTTGCATTTGCAGAGATTGTGTGATTATGTATGTGACCTACTACTAGAGGAATCAAATGTACAGCCAGTATCAAGTCCAGTCACTGTTTGTGGTGACATCCATGGACAGGTAACCACAATAAATATATTGTATTAACATCATGCTTAAATTTTTGTTATGGATTTTGTGGTTTTAATGACACATGGCTAACTCCCTCTTTTCTGCACCCTTTAGTTTTATGACTTGTGTGAACTTTTCAGAACTGGAGGACAAGTACCAGACACAAACTACATTTTCATGGTATGATGATGAAGCAAATAATAGCAATGTATTACTTTTAAGTCAATAGTCCATGAGTAGATCTATTAGAATTTGAGGAAAAGTGGTCATATTGTCTAATGAGTTACTGTATTTTCTGGATAACTGAACAAAATTTTTGGAACTAATAAATACAGTAACATATATTGCTATGTGCCATATTTGTTTGCAGTTTACAAACAAATGCAAACACTCAATCTGCAAATAACTGTCCCTGATCAAGCTTTACCACCACTGGGCTTTTCTAAGGGCATACGTTGCTCATTTGTGTGTGCTCTGTGCTTTTCCTTATTTATCAGGGCCATATGTCCGTCCGTAAATGCAATCGTTATAATGAATCGTTAATATAGAATATTACATTTTATATGAGCCAAGGAAAAAGGCCTTTATGTGTAGCTGTATTTCCTGATGGGTTACTTTTGTCAAAATCCTTAAAGTCTTCATTTTGCTCACATATTTAGTTTTTCATTTTAAATGTAAAAAAAAATATTTATGAACCTGACAGTATCTCGTGCTGATGTTGCCTTAAATGTCATCCATTAGTTTCTGTGTCCCTTCAATTATGTATACCCCCCCTGCCAATGTGCATGTTACCTATATAAGATTATTCTATTTATAATATCTAAAATATATTAGATTATAAGATTATATATGGATTTTAAAGGATAATTTATGACTTTTTCCTTTTCAGGGTGACTTTGTCGACAGAGGGTATTACAGTTTAGAGACGTTCACATACTTGCTAGCACTTAAAGCAAAGTGGCCAGACCGCATCACATTGCTGCGTGGGAATCATGAGAGTAGGCAGATTACACAAGTCTATGGCTTTTATGGTTAGTATTTAACATTATTTTAAATAGCTATTAAGCTGCAATTATTATTATTATTATTATTATTATTATTATTATTTCTTTCCATAGATGAGTGCCAAACTAAGTATGGAAATGCCAATGCTTGGCGATACTGTACTAAAGTGTTTGACATGCTGACTGTTGCTGCCGTAAGTAGTGTTGTCCTTGTTTACTTTAAATAACTGGCTATTTTAAAATTTATTGTAACTCTTTAATAGATTTGTCCTGACACAACTCTAGGTAAAGGGCATTGTTTTTCATTAACATTAGTCTGATAGTGAACATGGTCAGCTGTGGCTTGAGAGGTATCACTTTATGTAAAAGAAGGCAATGTTAATTAACTAAATGTACCAGACTGTGTACTAAAAGCTTAGTCTGTCTTGCTAGAGTAAAGATTACATGAAGGCAAGTTTTCTCTCCATGATATAAAATGGAAAGGTAGCACGCTAAGTAGAATGTACAATCCCTTCTTCTACACACCAAGTAGAGCCATTGATCAGGGGTAAAATCTAGTTAATTTTGAAGCTCTGATAAGCCATAAACAAAATAACACAAATGGTTTAGAGGCAGTTTGGAATAACTTGGAAGCAATTATAAGGATACAAAGTGTTGCTTATGATGACAACATTATCAGATGTGTTTTCTTGCTGAAAGTGCTTCAGTGACTGATCATGAATGTGGGATTTGGATCTGACATTTGAAAAAATATAGAGCTGAATTCGGAAGTTTACATACACCGTAGCCAGATTCACAGTTCCTGACATTTAATCCTAGTAAACATTCGGGTCTTAGATCAGTTAGGATAAATACTTTTATTTTAAGAATGTAAATTGTCAGATTAGTAGTACAGGAAGATTTCGGTTTATAGTTCCAGAGCGTTGGAACTTTACATAAACCTTAGTATTTGGCAATATTGCCTTTTATTTGTTTCACTTGGGTCAAATGTTTCGGGTAGTAAGCTGCCCATTCATCCTTACAAGAACTGGTGTGACTGAATCAGGTTTGTAGACGACCTTGCTCGCACACACCTTTGGTTTTGCCCACAGATTTTCTGTTGATTGAGGTCAGGGCCACTCTAATACCTCAACTTTATTGTGCTTAAGCCATTTCGCCACAACTTTAGAAATATTCTTGAGTTATTGGCAATGGGAAGGCCCATTTGCGACCAATCTTAAACTTCCTGGATAGTGTCTTGACATGTCTTGAACAGTGCTTTTTTTTTTTTGTTTTTTTGTTTTTTTGTTTTGTTAGAGGACACATCTACAAAAAGATTTTTGTCCCCATATGCAGCTGCAAACTATGGATATGGATGATAATTTTGGTGTTTATACTTGTGTAGTATTGTTTGTAAAGATGTATATGGTACCTTCAGGCATTTGGATATTGTTCCCAGGAGAAAAAAAGAGGTTGTCCCTGATTGTTTTCCTATGGTCTTGGCTAATTTTGGATCTTGGGTCTTCCCATGATGGCAAACAAAATGTTTGAAGATAGGATTTACAGTACATCCACAGGTGCACATTAGAAGCTTCAAAGCCATAGTATAATTTTCTGGAATTTAACAACAATAATAACATGAAAACTGTGGTGGTGTTAAAGTTTTAATGACTTCAGCCCAAATGTATGTAAACTTTTGACTTTAACCTTACAATAAATACATTGTAACATATCCCCAGTCTACTGTATATATTATCAATGTTGTATTGCTAATTACTTGTTTCACTTGCTTTCAGTTGATAGATGAGCAGATCCTTTGTGTGCATGGTGGCCTTTCCCCTGATATCAAGACTCTGGACCAGATTCGTACCATTGAGCGGAACCAGGAAATCCCCCACAAGGGGGCATTTTGTGATCTTGTCTGGTCTGATCCAGAAGATGTAGACACTTGGGCTATCAGCCCAAGAGGTGCTGGTTGGCTCTTTGGCGCCAAAGTCACCAACGAGGTAACCATTTATTTCATTTGTTTTTTCCCCATCTTTAAAGTATAGCACACAGTTAATTTTACTCAGTGGTTTTCAGTCCGTCTTCTGGATTCTGCACATTTTTTCCACCACCTGATTCTGACTTTTATCATATATTTTTGGCCTTTCCTCTACCATTTATTGGGCCCAATGTTTTAAAACGTATCTATTAAAGCATTCAGTGAACACCGCTTACAGTCATTCTGACACCTCTTACTGTACAGTCTAAAATTTTCAACTCCTGTATGAGGTCGCATTGAAACCTTCTTTAAGATCTGGTTATATCGATGACCAAATTAATTTCAGACAAATTTAATTATAGATTAATTGGTGATATGACATGTTTTTCACGCTTACAAGCCTGACATGTAGACTTTTTACTGAACTGATGATGAGAACAGCTTCATGACCAAAGTCTGGGAATATTTCAGTCTTTCCTTGGCTAAAGGACATTGTGGTGTGGTCAAGGCCACGAATGTGGCTAATTAGTTCCTGTTTGTCACTGTGTGCCAACTTTATAGTTTCAGTTCTCCTTAGCGATTAAAAAAAAAAAAAAAAAATTAAGTAAATTCTGCAACTCACTTCTTGCTGGTTTTCCAAATGCTCTGTCTTTCCCACTCTGCCCTGCTCTTCTCTGTATTATTGCATGTAACTCGCATAACTCACAGCAACACACAGACACTAATTAGCCACATTCTCCCCAGGTGAGCATCCTTTCTCATTTATGTGACTCTCATGGCCTTCACAGAGCAGTGCTTGACCATGCTGCTGCCACCACTGATTTCATCTCAGTTTTCTTAATATTTCAAATTACCTACCATATTTACATTTTATGTACAGTTAAACATTGGCTTGTGAGAATAATTTGTTCCGGATGCATGCTTGTATATCAAAACACTCGTATATCAAAGCGAATTTCCCCATAAGAAATAATGGAAACTCTGATTCGTTCCACAACCCAAAATATTCGTATAAAAATATTTAATACGAACTATGAAGTAAAAATAAAACAAATTAACCTGCACTTTATCTTTTGAAAAGAATCCAGACAAAGCAGCACACATAACGGTGTGAGTGTGTGTGAGAAGCTGAAGTAAGACGAGAGGAGGGAGGGGCTACTGTGTAGAACAACACTCTCCCTCTCTCCTTTCATCTTACACAGTAGACCCCTTCCTCTTCTCAAATAAAGTAGCTCCCTCCTCTCCAATAATAGGTGAGGGAGGGGGCTAATGTGTAGGATAACTTTCTCACATACATATATACACACACACTGCGGAAACACTGCTCTGTTGTGAAACATTAACTATAAATCTATCTTTAACAAGGAACCGCTCTAATGACGCATGCTTTTGCTTCATGCACACGTGGTCACAATGTTATAATAAACAGTACACACACACACAGATATTGACTACATGAGTGACGCAGGTGTACTGAGACTGAGCATGGGAATCGATTACCCGCACAAGAGAGCTCACTATTGGCTCAGTTGTGATCTCGTGACGCTGGACAGACAGCGCATCCATACTACTCGTATATCAAACCCTCGCTTGTTTATTCAGTTAAATTTTTTATTGTTTTTACTTTTGCTCGTCTTGCAAAACGCTCGCCAGACCAAGTTACTTGCAATTCATGGTTCCACTGAAATTATATTTTATTGCTGCTACTTTGCATATCATTAGTTGAAGATTGTTTTACTTGTTTTTAGATGTTTATATTTTTAACTCTTTTGTATGAGCAGAAAAGTTCATTAAAACACATTTTGCACATAAAACAGACTAAAATGAATTTTCTAAGCTGAATTTTTTTTTTTTTTTTTTTTTAAAGAGAGAAATTTGCATATGCGTATGAAGCATGTTCGGTATACGAATGAATGAACAGAGCCAAACTGAGCTTGGAGTCGTTCAAAACTTAGTGGAAAACCTGCTTGGCCAGTGGACTGCCAAGCACAGCAAGGTTGTTTAATAATTTATTTAATCATAAATTAAGGTAAAATGAGGTTTAATGTCTATTTGATACTTGTGTTAGTACCAGTCGTTGACAGAAAAAAGGTTTGTAGAAATAGTAAAGGTTAAAGCTAAAATTAAACTGATCACCTTTAATGTAATCAGTGAGGATATTATTTCAGGTTGAAGCCCATATACAAGCCTGATTTTCTGTATGGCAGAACTCTTTGCCTAACCTCTTAATACAAAGAAATAAAATTGTATAAGGTTGCGTATCTTGCACCTTGTTTATGCTAAGTTGTACTTCTTTCATCGTTGGTCAACTACACTCCCTGTTCGGCAATTTGAGAGTGAATCACAGACGGGAAAGCAGAAAAAGAAGTTTTATTTTAAAATGACTTGTGTTTTAGCTTTCCTAATTAATATCTATTGGTGCATATGTTTGTTTACACTGAGCGAGTATTTTTCGTATTTATTTTGAAGTCGATTCCGCCACTTAACTGCTTTTACTCAACATTTTGATTTGAACGCATAAACCTCAATTATTTGGTATTTTACATGCCTTTACCTCGGACTGCTATGGATATGTTTGCTCTAATGACCTGTGTTTATCTCGCTTCATATTACTGTGTATTGTTAGCGGCATGTTTTCAGAACATTTGAGGCAACCTGGTGATCTGTCTATTCATCTTTGAAGCTTCAGTTTTCTACCCAAGCTTGTCTACTTTTTAAAGATTTGGGCGCCTTGTAGGTCGATTGCCTCATTTCTGTGCCTATTGAATACTTCTGTGTATATCAAGCAACTATCTTGTTGCTTGGCTCTCTTGAGTAAAGCATATAGCCACACCCAGGAATGCTCTTTAAGACCATGTTTATGGTCTTTTAGACGAGCCCTAATTTCAACATGGTAAAGTTTTAAAAACTGCACTTTTTTCATTACATGAATTAGACACATTTCCCACCCCAAGATGATAAGAAAGTAGGCCAGAAGTTGAACCTGACCAAACCCTAACCCTTAGACCCTAAACCCTAAACCCTAACCCAACCCCCCCCAACACACACACAGCTTTACAGCATCATTTTCTAGAATACCGTGCTTGTCCCACACTATGTACTATGCCTGTCCATAAATGTTTGATGCAGTTCTGGGTTGAAAGTTCTTAGGGTTGACCTAGAATGCTAACCTGAAGGCTATGAACAACATTCCGATTCTAAAAAAAATGTCACTAAGTTTATGATGATTGTTGAGTTTTTTTTTTCTTTTTTTTCACAATCAGATGTTATGGAACAAGTTTTTTTTTTTTTTCTCTCTCTCTCTCTCTCAATTTGCCACATTTCCTGAATATGGTATCCCGGGTTTTTGAAAAATTTCTTTGACACTGGTCATTCAGCAATAAAAGTGGATGCCTGCTATTTATTTTCTTATGTAGATCATAAATTTTACCTCTAATTTAATGTACAGTGGAACCTCGGATTGCGAGTAACGTGGTTTGAGTGTTCCGTAAACCGAGCAAAGATTTTTAATAAATTTTTAATCGGAAACCGAGCAAGTATTAGTTTACATGCGCAGAGTATCATGTATCACGCATGCGACTCTTATTTTGACACCGAGCGACAAGTGATCACAACTGAGCCAATGATTTTTCTCTCTTGCGCTGTGGGAATTATGAGTAATTGTCTCCCCTGCTGTGTACCCTGTGTCAAAATAAGAGTCCCCTGCTGCGTCGTAGTGCTCGTCTCTTATAATCTCCCTCTCTCTTATTTGCGCGCACGTAATTTGACACTGTGCCCCACACACACACACACACACACACACACACACATCTCCCCGGTGCTTTACACACGCTCTTTATTTACACAGAAAACTGGTTCATTTGTTATTTTTTAATTTACAGCAGTGATTCCGTTAGTATGCTCACGAGAGTATCATTAGAGAGATTTCTTTTTTTCCCCCGTTAAAACAGTGTTTGCATTGTGTGTTAGTTGTGAAACTTAAAAAGCGAGGTGTGGGAGGGAGGAGTAGTTTTACTTTTTAAGATGAGGCGAGGGGCTAATTGCACACACACGCATACAAATACACTGCACCTGCGCGCACAAAAGGAAACGCTAAACTGTCTGGATTTTTATTATTTTTTAAAAATGTTAAGTGCAGGTTAATTTGTTTTATTTTTACTTTATGTTGTATTAATTATTTTTATGTATTTATTGTTTTGGGCTGTAGCACGAATAATTTGAGTTTTCATTATTTCTTATGGCAAAATTAAATTTGGTTTACGTGTATTTTGGAATACGAACCCGCTTCCGGTTCCACTGTATTTATTAGTGTGTATTCCTAGTGTCTATTGAGCAATTAGTACAGTAAATGGAACAGAACAGTAAATAACTGAGAACAGTAAACATCTTTTACTACAGTTGTAGACAGATTATTATTTGGACATGTTCTAGACTGCAAATTTCTGACATGGTTTTCAGTAAAAACCATATAAATGTTTTTTTCATGGATAAAAAAAAAAAACAATAATAAATGCACCTAACAAGCAATGTGTAATACCCATATTTTTCCTTTTTTCTTTTGTTGCAGTTTGTTCATATTAACAACTTGAAGCTTATCTGCCGTGCACATCAGCTGGTTCATGAGGGCTACAAGTTCATGTTTGATGAGAAGCTTGTAACCGTGTGGTCAGCCCCCAACTACTGCTATCGATGTGGCAACATTGCCTCAATTATGGTGTTCAAGGATGTGAATACACGGGAGCCCAAACTGTTTCGTGCCGTGCCTGATGCAGAGCGCGTCATTCCACCCAGAACCACAACACCCTACTTCCTCTGAGGACGAGGTCGATGTCCACTGTGGTCCACCCTCCCCTCTTTACATCTTGGTCAACCTCTCTGTCTTTTTTAAGCCTAAAGTGTTTTTTTTTCCTTTCTTTTTTTCCTTTTTGTAAGGAATGTGCATCCCCTCTCACTATCCCTTACCTTGAGATTAGATTATAAGGAACCCTGAGAATGTTACTAGCCCTATTCATAGGAAGTGCAAGCTTGTCATGTTGACATTTTGTGGCAAGTAACCAATGCTCCACTTGGTGCTTTTTTTTTTTTTTTTTTTCTTCTTAAATCATATGTGGTACTACAACTCCTAAAAAATGTACACCACTTAGACCAAACGTATGGGCCTTTAAATACTGGTGTACTCAGGTTGTTTAATTGGGACATATAGTGAAGATTGAAGTATGTAATAAAATTGCAGGAACAGAATGAGGTTGGACCAGGTGATGAGACGGAGGAGTCTGATTATTTTGTACATTTAAATTTGTATTGATAATTTCATCTTTTTCAGATTTGTTGTATTTTATTATTGTAGAGATGGTGACCCACATACCAATTAAATATTGAAAAATAAACTTCTTTATTATTAATTTAAAAGTGTACCCGCGTGTGTTTTGTCATATTATTTCCTTACCAGCGCTTGGACTTGTCTGATGGCTTGTGACTGCAGTCAGGATTGTTCAGGACTGAAATTCCTACCAGTTTTGTACCTGAGCCTCCAATAACCAAACTAGACTCCATGTTAACTTGAACATCTCATGTTATACTAAACTTCCAGCTATGACTTCAAAATATTTCCTGCTATCGGTTATCACCCCAATGAGGATGGGTTCCCTGGTTCTAGTTCTGCTCAAGGTTTCTTCCTATTTCCATCTCTGGGAGTACACACTTCTTCACATATTTCATACTCGCATCTCTAATTTCATTTTTATTCAGTAAAGCTTTGCGATAATGACCTGAACTGAATTAAATAAAGTGAACCAAGCTGGTCGTAAGGTGGCGTACGTTAACATGAAAACGCATCTATGCAAATATATGCTTGCCCCGCCTCTTAACTGTGTGGTTTGGTTGGCAACCCTGACAACCAATTAAATGCTTCGCTTTGTGGGACGTCATCGAGGTCGGCTGAGCAGCAAGTTAGTGTGTGAGAGCTGTTTTTCAATGGATGTTGTACAGGAACGGCAGAAGTCACCGACAGAGTGGCAGTCACAAATGCACCGACGGAACAAAAATCTCAATTTGGTCTTCGAAAGAAAAACTAAATGAAGTAGCTCTTAAATGACGCTGACGAAATGTGTGTGCACTGACATTAGGATTTTACACAGCTACATCAACCTAGAAGGACGTTTCCCCCCCCCCCCCTTGAGGGTTTGAAAAGGAAGATACAACACACAGGTGATGTAACGTTAACGGTTATCTACCGGCCTGTTTACACGGGAATTTCAAAGAGCGTTGATTATCCCAAATTTAATTCACTTTTCTTTTTTTCTCTCTTTTTTTTGCTGGTGTAATTGGATAAATTAGACTGTTTGGATACCTGTGCAGCTTTTCGTTGAATTGGTTACGCTTCGAAAGGGGCCGTCATATATAGATGAATGTTGGGAAATTATTCTGTATTAAACCTGCACAAGCAGATTAAAAAACAAACAAAATGTATTAGCTGCACAAAAAACTGGTACTTGTATGAGCGCACTAATTGCAGCGCAACGCATAGAGGAGAATGTCTAATTCAAGTGACTGAAATTCACTTCATTCGCCTTAAATCATATCCAATCTCCATATATCGTTTTGTACACATTTCTTCGCCTTAACTTACATTTTTTTTTTTCATATTTGTCATATCCAGAACCTCAGGGGCATATTGCCGCTCTGTGATCCCGTTACACGCGAAATAAAGGAAAGGTATAGAAAGGTAAGTGTTACTGTTTGGTCATTTCATCTCTTTGTTGGTTTGTACCCGGTATATATCACCGTAGTAGCAGCTCGGACATGTGCGTTAAAACGGGTGCATGACCATTTTGGCTAGATTGAGTTGAACTTTTCATGTACAGCTGCATGTGATTGTGTGTGTGTGTGAGAGAGAGAGAAAGGAATCGTGAATTTTGAAAACCCAAACAGCATCACGACATGTCAACGTCAGCACGGTACATTGTTGTACTAAATATGATAAAAATAAAAATAAAAATTCACTACGTAAGGCACGAAGCATGCATTGTTGTGTTATTTATAATGTGGAGTCATGGAGTTAATGAATCGTGGCGGGTTAGACCGTCATAGTGTGTGCGGAGGTGATCTGCGTTTTAAATAGGAAGCGGTTCGGAGATTTATCAATTGACTCCGTGACGTTTTCTTTAGTATTGTCGTATGCAGTTTGTGGTGTTTTGTTCTTTTATATATATATATATATATATATATATTTTTTTTTTTATATAGATATCAGCACGCTTCAGAAAACCTGAGGCTCACGGAAATAGTGCAGAATACCTGCATAAACCCGCCGTGTTGCTCGGGGTAGTCAATGTGATGCCGAAGACAATGCACAATGTGTATAAGTGACAGCATGGCGTTAATGTTTTATTTGACACCACTATAAAACGAGTGTCAGTCAGACTTTCCTTGAAGAAATCGTCCAGCGTGATTAAATGACGTCACCCACTCTGTTTTCTTTTACATTGTAAATGTATGGTCAAAAAGATGAGTTTCACTTGTTAAACATTCATTCCAAAATGTGTCCCCTTTTGCCCCCAAAAAAACAAACGAACAACAACAAAAAAAAAAACCCTCTTCTGAGATGACTTTTCATTTGATTTTGTAACCTGACTGTCAGGATTTGCTCTTTCAACCATGCATAAGACAATTCCGGTACTGACATTGTGTGTGAAGGCCTCGGTCATCAATTGACCGCCTAATTCATCCCAAAACTCTACTCTACTTTTCCACTCTAACTTTGGCAAACTGTATCATCTTGCGCAGTTTGGGATTCTCTCAGAGGAGGCTGGACTTCAAGCTTTCTGTAGTTTCACTTTCCTGTTTGCAATTAAGGTGTGTTTTGAACCAGAAACATTCAAAACAATGTTCAAACGTAGCAAGCCGTGAAAGTAGTCACTGTACATTGGTTTCTTCAAGGTAGAAAACAATGAAATATTTGTCTTCATTGTTAGACACACAATTTCAAATGGTTATAGTCTTTTCTGTTCATGAAGTTCCACCTGTGAACTTTTTGGACTGGCACAAACACAGAATGAACAGCTGACGCACCAAGAGGATTCGTTAAAACATAATCAGTGAGTACACTTAAATAACCATGTTATTCTTAGCTGCTGTCCCTGTCGTTAGCAGTTAGCAAAACACATTTGGATAATTTTCCATAATTAACTAATTTAGCAAACAGTTTTTAGTTTAAAATATAAATTAGGGATGTCACACCAAAGGATGATCATTTCACATTCAGTCCAGACCCCCGTGATCCTGTAAACAGGATAAAACGGAATAGAAGATGAATGAATGAAAGAAAAGATGAACAGCTTACAGGTCATGAAAGTAAAAAAAAAAAAACAGAGGAGAAATAGACCTGGACCATTGTTCAGTGCAGTGCTCATTTTGGCAGATTATTTTGATTGCATTTTTAGTGTTAGTCTTTTGATTTAAATGAACATTAGTTTTATTTACATTTTAGTCTTTTCATTGTGAAGTTGTTAGATTTGGTCTATTTTTAGTCACCAAAGCTAATAACGTAAAATGTATTTTGCATTTAATAATTTAACAATAATTAAATCACATTCTGTTAGGCTACATCTTTTAATCGAATTTCACTAAAATTACTTGTGATTTGTCTAGTCTTCAATTAAATTCAGTTTTATTTATACAGCACTTGTAACAATGGTCATTGTTGCAATGCAGCTTTACAGAATAGAAAGAAAATGGAAATTTGTTTGAAAAGTGTGAGGAAATATGTATTTTATAAATTATTATTATAGGTTTGTCCCTGATAAGCAAACCGAGGGTGAGGGTGGCAAGGAAAAACTACCTGAAATGACAATTGGAAGAAACCTTGAGAGGAACCAGACTCAACAGGGAACCCATCATAATTTGGATGACGAGATGGCAGCGATTGAATTGCAGTCATGCTGTGTGTTAGGAGGCTCTAAGGTCAATGGAACAGGAAAGGTGTTTAAGTTATTATTGAGTCCACGTTCATTATTTAAGGCTCAGGTACAAAACTGTTTGTGGAAATTTCAGTCCTGGACTATTGAGTGACTGCAGTCACAAGCCATCCGTGAACAACTGTCTGCATCAGTCAAGTCCAAGACCATCTTCCTGGTCAAGTGAAAATGTCCCCAGTCATGACACGCATTCCTAGCAGACCACACAGGGCCTCCATGCTATGAGATCTCCAACCAGAAGCTTGGCACCAGGATGAGTCAGACAGGTCTGGAGTGCAGAGGGGGTCTGGATCACTGGCAGCTCAGGAGGCCATGTGTAGCTCAACAGCAAGAGAGAGACAGAGAGAAATAGGGAGGGAAGTGAACCTGAGAAAACCATTGGGTACGGTCAAAGTCACATAATGAATAAGGTGAATGTATTAAACAGTTACAGTGCCGTAAGCACAGTGTGGAATCACTATGACTGTAGTCGACTTTGTTTATAACTAGTGCAATTGCAAAAAGAGTCAGAAGACCAAGAAGACTGTTAAAGTAGTGTTACAGTGTCACTGGAGCATTGTAAATCAAGAGATTTACAGATTTCAGATAACAGACGCGACTTATTCTCCTTTTAAAAACAGCTGTCAATCACAGATTAATGCTGACATCAATTTGTGCCATCAGCTTTGTTCACTTAGCAATTGCAGTCTGCAATGATGATTTACTGTATTTTTAATGCTATTAAGGGTGTAGGAATTGCATTCACTTATAATTACGTACTTCAAATTGTGGCCACTCTCAGGGTTTACGATTAGTAAGGTAAATGAGAATGCAGTGTAACATTTAAACCAATGTTACCAATTTAAGAGTGGTGGCAGTGGCTAACGTTCAAGAGCGCTGAAGGTAATGATAAAATACTCGTAAATTTAATACTATTTAATAAATCTAATACCTACATTGCAATCAATACTATTTACTACATTACTATGCAAGATTAAATAATGCTACACATTTAAAAGTAAACTGTATTAATTCAGCACCTAACTGTTTTATGAACCTTAACTTTCCTTTTCATAAATTTCTGTCCTGCTGGTATTCAAATGCTTCTTCACGTTTGTTGTGTTTTTCCCACTTTTTTAATGCCAATTTTGCATGTTTAGCAAGTGGCAACATCCCTGACATTATCACCTACTGTAAATTGGCAGAGCCATACCTAGTAATGTGGGTTTGTTGTTGATGTTGATGGGCAGGGTAAAGTCCTTTTTCTTTTTCTTTTTTTAAAAACAACCAGCCATAAGGTATGTTGCAGTTACATGTAGTTTATTGAAGATAAAGATAAATCTTTTTTTATTTTTGAATAAATCTTTCCATATATCCATCATTCAAATTATCATTATGTTTTCATTTATTGATAAAGTTTTAGTCTCACCTCCATCATGCAAAATCTGTAATATCTCAAAATATTTTTGGTATATTTTTCATTGCAACAGACATTAATTTATCACAGTGCATATACATTTTGCATAACATAAGTTTTTTTTTGAAGCAATGAGGTTGCAATTGGTTTGATTACTTCTGCAAAACAAGTAGAGATTATTTGCTTACACATAACATCACACTTTCAGGCCTAAGCGTCTGAAAACAAAAACATTCTCCAACATCAAGCTGAAGTGACATGCACAGACGCCACTTCCATATGTCCAACATGCAAACAAATAATGTCCAATAAGGCAGCCTCCAGCCTGTATTACTGTTTTCTCTTTATATTCTGCAGTCTAGCTCATGCTGCATGTTAGTGCCTTTATATTTTTGTAGTCTAAATTCGCATGTCTGCATGGTTTGACAGTCAGTGATTAAGCATTGGTGACATTTTTTTTTTCCTTTTAACATCACAGCTGTCATGACTGGGGTGGGAGCTGAAGATGACATCCCACTTGGTGAGAGGAAAACTGTGACAGACTTCTGCTATCTTCTGGACAAGTCCAAGCAGCTCTTCAACGGCTTGAGGTCTGTACTTTATTATTTTCCTGAGTGTTTTTGTTCTTCTTTTAACTTAAAGAATAATAATTATAATTTAAGTATGATCCTCTATAGTTTTTGACTTATTTTGTAATTAAATTCTGAGATTAAAAATATTTCAGTGTTTTTTTTTCTTTTCTTTTACTTTTTATTTTTTATTTTCACTTTTCATCCACCAGTTCCATCCAACCACCTATTGATAGTCATCCCAATCTGTGAAGCTCCTTGTACAATCTTTTCAAACTGATCAGGTGCCAAAGTTTCAGCTTTCATAGTAACATGGCTTTTAATATCATTGGGTTTGTCATCTCAGAGATTGCTTATTAATTGAGGTTAGTAGTTTTCTCCAAAATTTGTAAAGGAATCGAGTTAAACCTTTCATTGCGAGCATAATTAATTCCAGAAACATGCTTGATGTATATCAAAGCAAATCTCAACATAAGAAATAATGGAAACCCAGATGATTTGTTATACAACCCAAAAATATTTATATAAAAATAATTAATACAAAATATAAAGTCAAACTAAAACAAATTAACCTGCACTTTACCTTTATAAAGAATCGTGGGTGAAGTAAGACGAGAAAGGAAAGGAGAAGAGGGGGCTACTGTGTATGATGACTTTTTCACACGCGCACACACACAAACGGAATCACTGCTCTGTCGCCAGACTTCTTTAGCAAGAAACCTGTGTAATGAAACTTGCCTGCTTTTGAGGATTTCGCGGAAATGAGAGTTGCATTTGCAATAAACATATAACCTATTTTCTTTAGGTACTGTAGTTCAATAATAGACTCTGTGAAGAAAGTCACTACACTTGTTTATCAAGTAAAAGAAATTGCTTGTCTTGCAAAATGCTCGCAGACCAAGTTACTCGCAATCCAAGTTTCCATTGTATTATATATTAGACCTCTGATTCCAACTTTTGCTCTCTCCATCACTTCTATTATGAAAAGGAAAATTGGGAGAGGGAACAGAAGCGCTTGTTTTTTGGAATTACTAGCGAAACCTCCTTATTCTATAAGGAACAAGGACACTTGAATTTGTTAAATTATTTTGTGCGCTCCACCGGTCATGTGAGTTTGATGGTACAGTACATTATCACTATCAACCAACAACATTGCACTGGAATTGCTAAGCAGGTAACACATTTTCAAAATCAGTATATTCAATGTTTCAGGGTATCGGTGTTCTTTTCAGCCGAGACATGTCTGAAAGTTGAGAGTGGTTCTGGATTTGTACCACAATCCAAGTTAAAGGTGGTCAAATTAAGTATTATGTGAACATTACTGTTTCTGGCAAGAATATTGGTTAGTTTTTTGTTCTGCCAACAAAATTGGTCACATTTTTGGTTGTCCTGGCTTCGTCCGTTTGAGGTTCCTGAAACTTGGTTATCTACTATCCATTTGGGATCATTGTTTTGTTGGAACACTCAATTTTGTCTAAATATCAACATTAAGGCCATTTCTTTGTCCATACACTGAAAACTCAAGTACAGGTTGAGTTGTCTAGAAACGGGTCCAAGAGACATTCATGCCTTGGTAAATTCACATCCTCTTTCTGAGATCTGCACTGAGCTCCTTGGATGTCCTTAATGTACTGAGTGTTGGTCAATCCAATGACTTCTGTCAAATAAGTCCTGTTTATTTTGGCACAAAGAATTCTTCAGTTGTAGTCAATCATAACTAACAGGAAGTTTAGGGATCTTGGGCATGGCAAATTAAAAAGCATTATGGGAATTTCAGCACCATTGCATTAATCATCAGAGTAAAAAAGAGGTTTATGAAAGCCCAATAGTGCCATAACATTAAAAAGAAAAATCCAGTTTTGCCACAGGATTCATGGTCATGGCGATTGTTTGTAAACTTTTGAATGCAACTGTAAATGAGAGCAGTGCTGTAATGTTATCTTTTATGCTATATGGACACAACTGATACATAACCATCACACCCATAGGTGACTCTTCCCCAAATTGGTGTGAAAAATAAGTGTAATTACACACTTGTCTAGAATGCCTTTGTAATGGGTAGCAGTATGATCTTCCCTCACTGGAGCTAATGGCCCAAACCTGTTTAATCAATGTGACAATGCCCCTGTGTACAAATTCAGAAAGCCCTAACCACAAAACTACTGACAATTTTTGTGTTTTTGTGAATATTTCAAGTTATTTTTATACTCGCTTTATACACTCACATCCCTATTCAGCTGGTACAGTGCACAGTGAAATGAAACATTCCCCCAGGAACATGGTGCTACACAAAACACCACAGAGCTATCCAAGACTACACATACTAAATTATACTATATGCAAAGACTACACTCAAAAACGCTTTGCTATAACGCAGGACAAAATAAAGTTCATGTGTTGTCACATGTGTGCACATAACTCAAGTTACTATCAAAAAAACTAACAAAAAGAATGGCCCATAAGCACAGTAAAGGACACAGCAGTGCTAACCAGTACACAGATTTAATGTGAATTGAAGTACAAAAGATGTTACTAGTACTACTACTACTGTTAATAATAATAACAATAAATAATATGATGATGATCATCATGATCAGCTTACACAGATCATGCTGGCTAGCGGCAACAATGTAGGTGGTCAATATCATGAAGTATATTTGTTTTTCAGTGTTTAAGCAGCAGTAGAAATGAATGGGTTGCTGTCAGTTCGGTCACTGAATATTGAGGGGACTAATATCTTGTGTAGAGAAGTCTGGCCTTGAATGCCTGGGCACCTTTTGTCAGATGCCCAGAGGGAGAAAGAAAGTTTGTGTGTGGGGTCTTCTGCAATGCTGGTGGCTTTGTGGATGTGGTGTGTAGAGTAAATGTCTGTGATGAATGGGAGGAAAGACCCTGATGGGCTTCTCATGTGTCCCTACTATCTTCTGTAAGGTCATGTAATCCAAGATGGTGCAATTTTCAAACCATACAGCTAGGCAGGATGCTCTCAACATTGCCTGTGTATAATGTGGTAAGCTTTAGAGAAGGGGAGATGTTTTTCTGAGCCTCTTCCGAAAGAAGAGCTTCCTATGCTTCCTATGCTTGGTGTTGAGGGACCAGTTGAGTTTCTCGGATAGATTAATACCAAGGAATTTGGTGTTGTCCACGATTATTACTAGTCGTTCAATTCTCTCCTTAAATCAGCAACCATCTCCTTAGTTTTATTCACACTCAGTGAAAGGTTGTTGACTATGCATCAGTCTGTCCCTGCACCTTCTGTATGGACACTGAAATAATTTAGGGCCCACCAAAGTCATTGACATAGGGTTGAGACTCTGCCCAGTACAAGCCAGAGATGTTTGTGTCTAATGCATTCACTTTCCTCCTTGCAAGTTAACATTGGCTTACAAAGTTGAGTTTTGTGTAGGTGAAGTCTCTGGCAACAGTCAGTCCATCAGGGTGTTTTCTGCAGTTTTCCTATAGCTCCATGCAGGCTATTACTCTGGGGAATGTTCACTGCAACTCTAATGACATTTGTGAATTTCCTTGTTAAATAAAATGTTTTTTATTTAACATGAACTAGTACAGAATTTGTCATCCAGTGTTAATGTAAACAGACAAACTTGTTTCTGTCTATGGAGAACAAAGTTAATCTGTTTTGTTGAATGACGATGAAAACTGTGAAAACTCAGCAGTGTCTGCTCTCATTCTGTGTAGTCTGCTTTAGTCGGTTACAGTCCAAGTTTTATCCAGGGAGCAGACAATTGAATTGCTACTGGCCTGTTGCCATTTTGGTACAATGACTGTAGCTCAGTACTTTTTTAATGAAATCAGTCCATAATCCTACTAATTCACAATTTAAAGCCACATTCCACAATTGGGAAAGATTTTCTTCAAGAGTGGGACTGACATTGCAGCAAAGACTGGAAGCCATTGTTTTGAGAATGGGATGTTCAGCAAACACAAGGCACATCAACAAACATGGTGGCAACACCAACAAACATGATGATGTACTTTATTTCCTTAATTGTTGTCTCCCTCATCTCAAATGTGTTATACATAGTGCCCATCTAACCCTGAAGTTACAGGACAGGAAGTTTAATCCATCCTGGCCACTCGGGTGCTATTGCAGAACTGATATTGTAAACATTTAGTCTATAAGGACTGTGGATATTTTCACCAAACTTTTGCAGCTTCACTGATATGAGCTCTAAGGTACCACTGAATATGAGGATGCTATAGCAAACTGTATCCATGAAGAGCCAATTAAATTTAAGTGCATATTGTATATTCTGAATGAGCAACTAGTTGAATTATATTTAACCTCCTCACGTGGGGGTGCTACAGTAGCCCGCTGAATTTTCCAAAACATATCTTCATGCTTCATGTTGTCTAATGCAGTCATTAGACTTGGTCCAGAATTAGGTAAACCTGGCCACCTGGTGATGCTGTTGTGGTGCTAACTTAGAACTGTTAATCACTCACTTACTCATCGTCTATACTGCTTTATACTGTACACAGTTTCAAAGGAGGCCTGCAGCCTATCCCAGGATACTTGGGGCGCGAGGTGGTGTACACCCTGGACAGGGTGCCAGTCTATCTCAGGGAACATACAGACACACACACATACACACACACTCACACACCCCTTCATACACAATGATCAATTTGGGAATGCCAGCAGCGTAATCTCCATGCCTTTGGACTGTGGGAGGAAACCGGAGTACCTACAGTAGAGGAAACCAACCAAACTCCTTGCACACAGACCTGAGACTGAAATCGAACCTTGAACCTGGAGGTGCAAGGCAACACTGCTAACCGTTAAGTCACCATGCCCCCGAAATGTTAATCAGCAAGTGCCAAATCCACATGGCCCTGAGGGTGTCCAACTTGTTTTGGTTAGTTGGAGCCATTATGTTGAATTGCCCCTTAATTGATCTTTGCAGCTATTCGTCGTTTTCAATAAATTTGGTGAGTTCAGTCAGAAGTGCTTATATGATGACACAGGATCGGTTATGCCTAATGCAAAAGCTTGTGTTCTCCAACAAGAAGTACAGTATATAGCCAAATGTTATTGCTTGGGTCTTTGATTTGACAAATGGGTTGTATGTGGTATGCCTACGAACATGATGGCAACAACACAAACATGCAGCCTCTCCTTAATGGCTTTTCACTTTAATTTTCACCTTTCCCTAGTATGTTTAATGCCTACATGGCCCTGGGGGTGCACAAAAATTTTGATCAACTGGTGGTGAGAAGTAAAGAGATTACAATCATCATAATTATTTAAATTATAATTTTTTTTAAAACTCAGTATCTCAGTTAAAGTTAAGGGTAAGTGATTTTTTTTCAGTTGACAATAATTCATATGTGGAAAAAAAACTAAAATTGTAAAGAAAATATACAGGTGTCAGTCTATTTTTCTCTAAAATTCTTGCTATAACTCCAAAACATTTCAGAGATGTCATACTCTTCTTAAAACAGTGTACGATTCCATGTTTAATGTTTCTCTCTCGCTGATCAAACTTACTATTAATCTCTAATAATGTGCAAGATTTCCTTAAAAATAAATTTTGGGCTTGACAATCAAAGATTGTTTACGTGCCTGATAACCAAACTGATTTGTCCAAAATGGGTAAAAATATATAAAACTGATGTTTATTTCATATATAATTTATCCTATAATTAATAAAAAAAAAAACACAGTTTCAGTCTTTATGCTGCTCTTTCTTAAAAGTCACAACCTTAACATCAATGCAATGAGCAATGAACATTAATTAAAAAAATAATAATCAAAAAGCTGTGTACAAGAGCATTACACTGGATCGCAACAAAAACAACAGAATTGGAATGGTGTCTATACATCAAAAGAAGTAGGAGAGAAGTGGTTCAAACTTTTGAAGTAAGTTTAAAGATGGCAGCTATGGCTGTTAAGTTGAAATATTAAGAATACTGAGATTAAATCCTCTGATTTTCCCCTGACACTAGCAGTTGCAAATATTAGTAACCTTGTGCTACAGCTATCATCCTACCATAACATTCTGTCAACAATTATTATTTAACTGATAATTCATGAATTATTTAATGGTTATTAAATTTTATTTCATATTAAGAGTTAGCTTTTCCGGCACTGATTGTTTCTTCACTAAAACTTTTTTTTATCATAGTAGACCCAAGAAAACAAGAGCATTACACTTCAGTTCAACTCGGTATTAATTCCCTTGTCATTTGACTTTGTAGCCTTGCATCATTATCTATTTGTTTCCTTTTCATTGTGTTAACTGTTCTGTTTAGCATTTATACCAGAGTATTCTAGAGGCAAATGTGAGGACATGTGTTGCTAATGCTTGGACGAAATTTGGTCCTGCAACAGGACAATGATCCAAAGCAAGTAAAGCATCTTTAAATCTACATCAGATTGGCTGAAAAATAAAAATATCAAAAGTAACAAGTTTTGGAATGGCTTAGATCTGGACTTTGACTAAGCCGTTCAATGTATAAATTTGAATGGTGCAAACATTGTACGGTAAATGACCAACTTAGGGTAAATGACGCCAACTTAGAGAAGAGATGCATCTTGCAAACCTTCACAAACACAATTTGTGCATTACAGGAACTCCACTGGGAGTTATTGCCACTTCCACTGTACAGTCCTGGCCTCGCTCCAAGAGATTGCCACATGGTTGAGCTATTCAAGGAGTTCCCAGGAGGCAGACATTTCAGATGTGGCGCCAGCGTACTGAAAAAAAAAAAAAAAAACGTTCTACCTTGATGGTAGATCCAAGCACTAGACACACACTGTACAAACACTGGTATAAGTTCATTAGTGTAGCAGGGGGTTAATATAGAGAAATAAAGGTAGTTTTCCTTCCTCTCATATTGGTGCTCTGTTATTCTGCTCAATCAAAATCCCAGTTTGATTAGATTTCCCCTTGCATTTAAGGGCATTTTGCTGATATCCTGTATTCACAGATATAGACTGCTTGTAGGGAGCCCTTGTTTTTAATTTGATATTACTATATTGGTTAAAATTGGGGATATTGTTGTGAATAACACTATACTCACAGTGGAACTGTTGCCTCATCATCTATCATTAGCAATATTAGCCTCGGATTATTTCCAAAGTCAACAAACTAGCTTAAGAAACTTGCAAATACTAACACTTGCAGCTTCAGGATCTGAAGTTGAGTCAAGACAGTCAGAAAAGAGCCTCACTTGAGATTTAGTAGTTTTACAAAACACAATGTTTAACACACACATTGCTGTAACTTGTTTGTGCTATCTCTTTTGTGTCTGTTTTAGGCAAATACAATGACTTTTTTTTTCTTCCCATGGGTATTGTAAAAATCATAAAAAAAATTAAGGAGCAAAAAAACTAGAGGGTTTGCATATTTTCCTTATGGTTTCCTGCAGGTACACGCATAGTAAATTCACTTTTAAGTACGTACAAGTAGAATCACAACCCACATGATGATGGTTCCTGATTCACACCCTAAATCCTAATGATGGGACTCTCCCATGAAGTTAACCTCTGCAAGGTGTTACAGTGTGCTAAAGCGTGTGTCTCCAGATACTACCCATGTGTGTTGATAGTAGTTCTGTGATAATGATGGCAGTGCAACCTTGAGCTTTCTTGAGTGAAAGTAGAAAAGGAGGAAACAAGTGAGATGGGATCAGAGAGGAAAATAAATGCAATTATTGGCAGGGGTGCTCGGGTCACAGGTAGGAAGGAGGGGAATAGCAGTGTGACCAAAGTAATGCGAATGAAGGAGAGAATGAACAAATGAGAATAAAAGAGTGAGAGAACAGTGAAATTTGTAACTAGTTAAATTCCATCACATCACAGCTATGAGTCACCACAGCTGCAGCTTTGTCACTGTCCATACTCCTACACATCTTTTGCTCTCTCTCTTTCTCACTCCACCTGTACACTTTTTCTTCTCTGACCTTCATTTTACTGTAATGTTAATAGGGATGATAAAAATGACAGTGTGTTTATTTACACACACACGCACACTGTTATCTGCTGTAGCACGTCTCCATATTGCTTTGTATTTTAAACGGTGAAAGAGAGAAGGGTCCACAACTTGCTCAAAACGAAGTAAATACATTAAACGAAAAAGGGAAATTGATATAAAAAAGCCATTCTTGCTTCATCTTTCACTCTTTATTCTTTGTTTTTGTCTCTGAGTCAGAGAGGGTTAGGCAGGATGCATGAGCAGTAATAAATATTTAAATAAACAATGAAAACAGGATTTATGTACAGAACTAGGACTTAACACAATACTTTAAGCATTGACGCAAACTGAACAAAGCACACAGTGGTACTGTCAGCAGCACTTGGGGCAAATATGGTGGACACAAGACAAAATTAAGGAAAAGCCTGGAGTTTAAATTAGGATATAAATTGAGCACAAACAGAAAACTGGTGCAATGAATCAGAGAAACCAGGAAGTTACCGTTCTCTGAATTTTGGCTGACAGGAGTTTGAATATGCCCAGTTTGAGTTAAACTTCCTACAATAGACCCACATGAAGGAGTCTGTTGGATCGACATGACACAACCTCGTGAAGGCACAGCTTCCAAAGCACTTCCACAGATGCACCGGGACAGCCACTATATCAATCATTGTCGGCTTCTACAATTCCAAGGCTGTGCTAAGCAAAGTTATTTACTGTGCTTCTTAGCAAGACGTAACAGCCAGGCTGGAACAGGGCATGGGAGTAGGGCAAGAACTGGGTGGTGTTCCGGATTTTAGAAAGAAGCTTTGAACATTTCCAAGAGGGCTGGAACTGGGCTCAAGACAGGGAAAGCTGCCTTGTGGGCCTCTGACCGAAGTGCCGAAGAACAGAGCTCTACATCATCAAAGCCGGTCAGTGGCTCATACTTGACATCCTTGAAGCAAACAGGCCAGGCACAATGTCCTCAAAGATTGGAGGCGGTGCAGGGCTAGACTGGCGCAAAGGATGGCAGGTATAGGACAATGCATAACTGGTTTCAGGTGATTAAATCACACCATACCCTTTCCTTCTTACTGCACACATCCATTGTTTTGGTAAATCAGGATGCCTTGGAACAAATGCCCTTTGTCCGTTGGTTTGTAGTCCAATCTTGAGGCGTCCTAGCAAACTGAAGAACCTTATAAACCATTTTTGTCACATTGTACATGTGGAAATATTTTCCTTTTAAAGTTTTAAGCTGTAATTCTTCGTCATATTTTATGAAGCAGCTTTTTTCCCCCGTCATGTTTTATAATAAACCAAGAGTGTAAGTGATATCTGATCAAGGTCATTCATTTTTCCTTTGTTTCTGATGACATCATCTGCAAAGTTTATGGTTTACCCCGTGTTTCAGGGATTTAATAATGTTTAAATGTTCATGTAATTCCCTTAATTGTTTTTGCAGTTTGACCCTGCAGCCAGAATCAAGACTTATTTCGATTATGAACCACATAGACACTAACAAAGTAGTTGATCACATGTCAGCTTGACTTCTTAATAAAAAAAAATGCTCCATAGTGATGTATGTGTGGTAGACACTCACATTGTTTTACTTTTTTTTTTCTTTCTTTTAGAGATCTCCCTCAATATGGACACAAGCAGTGGCAGTCCTATTTTGGCCGTACCTTTGATGTCTACACCAAACTTTGGAAATTTCAGCAACAACACAGGTCAGCCATTAATTCAAAGTAAAAAAAAAAAAAACTAACAATAGTGATCATGTGCAGCAAAAACTTTTTTCAAGGAATGACAAAGTAACAAACATACCATCCTTGCCATAATTTAAAAAAGTGATAATATTGGATCAGAATCCTTTCATTTCAAATTGCTAGCTAGTAATCTTAATCATGCAAAATATCATGCATTCTAATATTTTGACCAGTGTATTTCACAGTAGCTATTGCAGTCAAATCTGTTTTATGATTGGCATTAGCGAATATAATTAGTTGGCTAACTTGGCAGATAAGTTCTGTTGTGCAGAATTTCCTGATACCATTTATCAGTGGCTCAATTTACTGTCTGTAAATTAATGTCTATAGAGTTTATGTAGTGACCTCAGCAGCGGAGCTTATACACACGTGGACAAAATTGTTGGTACCCTTCGGTCAATGAAAGAAAAACTCACAATGGTCACAGAAATAACTTTAATCTGACAAAAGTAATAATAAATAAAAATTCTATGAATGTTAACCAATGAAAGTCAGACATTGCTTTTCAACCATGCTTCAACAGAATTATTTAAAAAAATAAACTCATGGAAGAGGCCTGGACAAAAATGATGGTACCCCTAATTTAATAGTTTGTTGCACAACCTTTTGAGGCAATCACTGCAATCAAACGATTCCTGTAACTGTCAATGAGACTTCTGCACCTCTCTGCAGGTATTTTGGCCCACTCCGCATGAGCAAGCTGCTCCAGTTTTCCTCTTAGCCATTCTTGGGTGTTTTTAGCTGTGTTTTGGGTCATTGTCCTGTTTCAAGACCCATGACCTGCGACTGAGACCCAGCTTTCTGACACTGGCCAGCACATTTCTCTCTAGAATCCCTTGATAGTCTTGAGATTTCATTGTACCCTGCACAGATTCAAGACACCCTGTGCCAGATGCAGCAAAGCAGCCCCAGAACATAACAAAGCCTCCTCCATGTCTCACAGTAGGGACGTATTCCATATTCCAGTCTGGCTTTTTTATGATTTGTTTTCAACAATGGTGTCCTCCTTGGTCGTCTCCCATGTAGTCCACTTTGGCTCAAACAATGACGGATGGTGCGATCTGACACTGATGTTCCTTGAGCATGAAGTTTATCTTGGATCTCTTTAGAAGTCTTTCTGGGCTCTTTTGTTACCATTCGGATTATCCATCTCTTTGATTTGTCATCAATTTTCCTCCTGCGGCCACGTCCAGGGAGGTTGGTTACAGTCCCATGGATCTTAAATTTCTGAATAATATGTGCAACTGTAGTCACAGGAACATCTAGCTGCTTGGAAATGGTCTTATAGCCTTTACCTTTAACATGCTTGTCTATAATTGTCTTTCGAATCTCCTGAGACAACTCTTTCCTTCGCTTCCTCTGGTCCATGTTGAGTGTGGTACATACCATGTCACCAAACAACACAGTGACTACCTGGAGCCCTATATATAGGCCCACTGACTGATTACAAGATTGTAGACACCTGTGATGCTAATTAGTGGACACACCTTGAATTAACATGTCCCTTTGGTCACATTATTTTCAGTATTTTCTAGGGGTACCATCATTTTTGTCCAGGCCTGTTCCATGAATTTATTTTTTTAATAATTCCGTTGAAGCATGGTTGAAAAGCAATGTCTGACTTTCATTGGTTAACATTCATAGAATTTTTATTTATTATTACTTTTGTCAGATTAAAGTTATTTCTGTGACAATTTATGAGTTTTTCTTTCATTCTTTCTTTTCATATAGGGCAGGGGTAGCTCATACCATGCAGGGGTAGCTCAGTGGTTAAGGCATTGGACTACGGTTCAGAAGATCCCAGGTTCAAACCTCACAACCACCAAGTTGCCACTGTTGAGCCCTTGAGCAAGGCCCTTAACCCTCAATTGCTCAGATGTTTGATAAAAAAAAAATAAAAAAAATTGTAAGTCGCTCTGGATAAGAGCGTCTGCCAAATGCCTAGATGTAGACCGAAGGGTACCAACAATTTTGTCCACGTGTAACTACACTATAATTTTCGTGAAAATTATAGTGTAGTTTGGCATATGAATTTTGGTCTTAAGAATTTTCTACCTTAAGAACTGAATTTTTGCAAAAAAAAAATTGCCTCTGCATATAAAGCACTTTCAGCATGCCAGTGAACGAACCGAGTCGAAAAGAACACAGATTATGTTGTTGTTCAAGCGAAGCGTTTATTTATTTATTTAGGGGGGGAGGGAGTTGTGTTCAATTTATTTAGTCACATAGCACTACAGGTCCGAAGAATGTCATCAAGGATGGTAGCAAGAAGAAAAGGGATCCACTTTCAGTTTAATTTTTTATAGCAGCCGGTGCAAAGAGCAATCATAAATTAAGCTTAAGTGAGGTTTAATGTCTGTTTGTTTCAGAATTTCTTCATTTACATAAATTTTCTAAATGTTTAGATTTTTTTAATATACAAAAATATTATCATGTTGGATAATTTTGGTAATATTTTTGGGTGACTGGAACAGAATATCTGCATTTAAATTATTTCCTATGGCAAAATGTGTTTTGCATTACGAAATTTCACCTTAAGTACTTGCCTCCAGAATGGATTCAATTTGTATGCCGAGATGCCCGTGTTTATGGAATCAATGAGAATGTTTAAATAGAATACTAAAAATGTATTCTGGTCACTCATGAGTATTTTTGTCAATATGTATTACCCTCATAGTTTGTGTTTGTGTGATAATTGGGAGAACAGACAGGTCTTGGACAATCGATATGGCCTCAAGAGGTGGCAGATTGGCGAGGTGGCCTCCAAAATCGGCCAGCTTTACTACCACTACTAGTAAGGCCGCCTTTCCTGAAAGCCTTGATTCGTTCACTGTTAAATCTCAGAATGTGCTGATGGTTGTTTTTTCCTTATACTCTCCTCCCTTAGCCTCCGTACCTCAGAAACAAGCTACTTAAATGAAGCATTTTCCTTCTACTCAGCCATTCGCCAGCGCTCATATTACTACCAGGTCAACAAGGAGGAGAGGTGAGAATGGGCTTGTTAAAACAACAGATTAAAATTGTATATATTCAGTTTATGTATTATATATGTATTTACACTAATGCTTGTCTTTTGTGTAAGGATATTGAAAAATATTAGGATATTGCCCATGCTAACAATATTTATTTATTTCATGTCGCTGATTTAAAGCAGATTTGTTAATAGCCAAAACTAACCAAATGATTGAGAAAAAAAAAATCCTCCAATCTGCTCCTATCTGGCTTTTTATTCTCTCTTTCCCAAACTTTTTTTTTACTCTCTTCTTGCTTTTTTCCTCAGGCCCGAGTTGGTGGTAAAGAAGTTGCGGTACTATGCGCGATTCATTGTGGTGTGTTTGCTGCTCAACAAGATGGATTTGGTCAAGGTTTTGGTCAAGGTAATTTTCCAACTGTAGGCCATTTCTGCATGACACTGATTTAAACGTAGTGACGTCTGTCATCTTCTGTAGGAGCATTTGCTCCCCTCACGCTATCTGCATTAGTAGTGGTAGCACTCAAAATATATGATAAGGCTCAATGCTTGTGCAGGAGCTGTCTGAAGAGATTGAAGACTACACACAGCGCTTCAACACAGAGGACCAATTAGAGTGGAACCTGGTTCTGCAGGAGGTCGCCGCTTTTGTAGAGGTAAGACTTCAGGGTTAAGGGCACAAGATGTTTTAAAAAAGAAACAAATCTTTCAGTTCCCTTCAATATCTACATTAGATGTACATTAAGGTGGGCCATTTATATGGATACACCTTAATAAAATGGGAATGGTTGGTGATATTAACGTCCTGTTTGTGGCACATTAGTATATGTGAGGGGGCAAACTTTTCAAAATGGGTGGTGACCATGGTGGCCATTTGGAAGTCGGCCATCTTGGATCCAACTTTTGTTTTTTCAATAGGAAGAGGGTCATGTGACACATCAAACTTATTGGGAATTTCACAAGAAAAAACAATGGTGTGCTTGGTTTTAACGTAACTTTATTCTTTCATGAGTTATTTACAAGTTTCTGACCACTTATAAAATGTGTTCAATGTGCTGCCCATTGTGATGGATTGTCAATGCAACCCTCTTCTCCCACTCTTCACACACTGATAGCAACACCGCAGGAGAAATGGCAGCACAGGCTTCCAGTATCCGTAGTTTCAGGTGCTGCACATCTCGTATCTTCACACCACAGACAATTGCCTTCAGATGACCCCAAAGATAAAAGTCTAAGGGGGTCAGATCAGGAGTTCATTATTGTTTATAATTTGTGAATTGTAACAAAAAAATCTTAATGCGTACCTAAAAGTGTGTTTGTATATAAGTGAATCAACTGTGAAGAGTTAGAATTAAATTTCTGTTCTTTTATTGAATATTTTTTTGTGTAAATCACAACCTTAAGTCTGTTTGTGCATTTGTGTCATGTTCCTGATCAACGTTACAGCTACAAAAACCATGGATATTTAAAAACATGAAAAATGGTTGAACAATAACTGCCTACTTGAATGTCTGTGAGAGTGGTGGGAAAACTTGCATTTGATGTAGCATTAGGTCAGACTTTTAACTTTCTCTTCTGTAGTCAGTGGTTATTCTAAGATAAAATAGCTCTGACCATCAAGTGATGAAATCCACTTGACCTCTGAAGGTATGCTGCGGTATAAATTTATTTGTATAGCACATTTGTATAACAATTGTCATTGTCGCAAAGCAGCTTTACACAATCAAAAGAATTATTTAAGTTTGTATGGAATGTGAATGAATCAGAATGGTCAGATGCTTCCTGATGATCAAGCCGAGGGCGACCGTGGCAAGGAAAACTCCCTGAGATGAAGAAATCATGAGTTATCTGCCACCAATCCATCAGTAGCAGTTCCTTTAAGTCATGTAAGTTGTGAGGTGAGGCCTCCATGGATTGCACTGTTTTTTCCAGCACATCCCACAGATTCTCCATTGGATTGAGATCGGAAGAATTTGTAGGCCAAGTCAACTCATTGTCGTGTTCCTCAAAATATTCTTGCACAAGTTTTGCAATGTAGCAGTGCACATCCTGCTAAAAGAGGCCACTGCAAACTGGGAATAACGTTTCTATGAAGGGATGTGCAACACATGGTGTGCAACAAAGTTTAGGAAGGTCCAAGTAACATCCACATGAATGGTAGGACTTAAGGTTTCTGAGGAGAACACTGTTCATGGACCACCTAGTGCATAATGTATCCTGATCTTTTTCCCCGGTAAGCGATTCATATTCACCCAGCCATAGACATAATGTAAAAAAAAAAAAAAACGTGATTCATCCACCCTTCTTCCATTGCACTGTTATCCATTTCTGATTCTGACATGCAAATTGTACGCAGCTCCATATGCAACAAACTGTGTGAAGCACTGTGTTCAGACACCTTTCTTTCCAAAACCTTTTTTTGCAGTTTGAGCTCCGAAAGGTCTTTTATTGTCCTCACTTGTCCTCACTGCACACCTGCTCACTCATGGGTAGTATGCACACGTCACTTAAATATGCACACAAGCCACTTTATCATTTAACATGTCACTTTACTGTATATTTGCATATTCAATATTTTTATTTCCACTTGTGCAATTTCAATTTTTTACTTACTTACATTTTATATTTTTATATTCTTACATTTTACATTTTACATTTTATATTCTATATTTTATATTTTATTTAATTTTATTCTCTTAGGTCAGGGCAGTTGCCTAAGCATTTCACTGCATATCGTACTGTGTAGGATTGTGTATGTGACAAATAAAATTTGAATTTGAATTTGAATTTGAATTGGATTGGAATACACGGGCAGCCTTCACTCCCCATGGGCCTCAATGAGCCCAAGACTCATGACTGCATTTAATTTGATGATTAGGCGTTAGTTCTTCAATAAGAGTGCTCGGCGCTCCATTCACAGTCCGATTGTATGCAAGTAACCCAACTCAGACGTACCGTAAATAAGCGCTAATTGCTGCGTTGTTTGAGCAGAGTGATGTGTCCAAAAAAAGGCTTGAATGAAGAAACAAAATATATTTCTTATACATAGACGTAGGGATTTTGCTCACAGGTGTGTTGTATAAATCTACCAGAAGTCCTTTTTTTTTTTTTTTTTAATTGGAAGCTCATTTGGACCTGAAGATTGTGATTTATGGAGAACAGTGGCATTTTGAAGAATGAATTGATCCAGTCGTCCAGTGGAAGATAAACTAAGTGATCAGTAAGTGTATTTTTTAAATAACTTTAAATCATTATAAAGCGCACTTCTGCTTTCAAAAGGCAGCGATCTTTTACATAGACTCTTGTACCATGTTAGCATTATTACTGATAATCCATTGCATAGTATATTTAGATGTATGATTTGAAATAAAGCTGCACATACTGTCGCGCACTAACCATGAAGTAAAGCTGCACACAGCACTGAGCATGTTGTTTTTCAAAAAAGATATATTTTAGATATTCAGTTGTCCTATGCTGTCATTATTACCGACATTGCATATGCTTTGCCTAAGCTGCCACTTTTTGTGACCAGATTATATTTAGGGTTATGAGTGAAATAAAGCTGCTGACACCGGCACCCACTGATCACTTTCAAAAGCTTACACTTGTTGTGATCAGAGTATAATTTTTTTTTCTTTCTGATCCATCCACCCCAAGGTCTGTAGCATTTCAAACTATAGTAATCATGAGTTTTTTGCAGTTTGAACTTGCTAACTATTATCCCCATTGTTATACAATGCATTGGCATGGTTGCTATTTTTTATTTTTGTCTATATTTGTAATATTCAGAATCATTAGATAGCTACAGTACAATATAGTATTCACTCGCCTGACTTCACATGCATATGAGCTTGAGTTACATCCAATTCCTAATCCTGGAAATTATGGTTTAATGTGATATTGGCTAGGGGTGCTCCGATTGATCGGTCGCCGATCATAATCGGCCGAATTGCTTCGGGAAGTTTGATCGGCAGTCTCTATAATGGTTGATATAGAAAAGCCGATCAGGTGAAGAGAAACTCGCGAGACAATTTTTTTTTTGCGCGCTGCTAAAATGGCTTCACAGGTTTGGCAATTCTACGTTTTGTGTGAAAAAAATTATACATTAGCAATTGGCAACCTGTGTAACAAGCCAGTTTCACGAGGCGGGAAGCACCCAAAGCATTTTAACACCACGAACCTCATCAGAGTTTTTGAGAGAGCGCGAGAGTTCAGCAGCTCGCGCGCCGCCACTCACTCCTTCCCCTATCTCACCTACGCGGTTTCGCTTGATGGCCGAAAGTACAGTTCATCATGATTCACCGCGAGTTTTGGCGCTGTGATTACGTTTCCATCTTTCCGTGCCAAAAATACATGTTTGTCAAACGTTTAATTCTTTAAACAAGTTTCTAAACATGAAAAATTAAACGTTTAATTTTTTTGGCGGTCCTCGCGGATGCTTGCGGTCCTTGCAGAACTTCCGGCGACTCGCGTCCTACTTGTCCGTTATTTTATTTAAGCTCTAAGCTGTTCCCAATTACTAACCAAGCACAGGCTGCTATGTTTTAAGTTGACGTGTTGCACATGTTGCTTGCCAATAAATACAGTTGTCAATTCATGATATTCCTCTTCTTGTAATTTCAATACTTAATTTACATTGTTGTTAGATATAGTTTAATAAATAATGCTACATGATAAGGCTTCGAGTAGACCCTGTAATCGGTGATCGGTATCTGCCGATACAGCTTCTAGTG
Organism: Clarias fuscus; assembly: GCA_030347435.1. NCBI lineage: Eukaryota > Metazoa > Chordata > Actinopteri > Siluriformes > Clariidae > Clarias > Clarias fuscus. The sequence goes on from CM059212.1 coordinate 11,771,106, forward strand.
ATCGGTGATCGGCCCCAAAAATCCTAATCGGAGCAATGTTCCCTAATATTGGCCCATTCTTTGCAGCTGTAACAACTTCAACTCTACTTCTGGGAAGACTTTCCAAAAGGTTTAGGAGTGTGTTTATGTGAATTTTTGACTATTCTTCCAGAAGCGCATTTGTGAGGTCAGACACTGGTGACACCCACACCAGTTCCAACACGACTGCTCACCAGTGCACAAATCCATATCCAAGATCCATAACAACATTGATGAGTAAGTTTGGTGTGGAAGAATTGACTGGCCCAAACCGATAGGGTTGGCCCATTCAACCTTAGGGATGAATTAGAGCGGAGACTGCGAGTCAGGCTTTCTCGTCCAACTTCAGTGTTTGTTCTCACAAATGTGCTTCTGGAAGAATGGTCAAAAATTCCCATAAACACACTCCTAAACCTTTGTGGAAAGACTTCCCAGAGGAGTTGAAGCTCTTTTAGCTGAAAAGGGTCGGGTAACATCATATTAAACCCTATGGATTAAGAATTGGATGTTACTTAAGCTCATATGCATGTGAAGACAGGCAAGCGAATACCTTTGGCAGTATAGTGTATATAGGCGGCACTGCGGCTTAGTGGTTAGCACTGTCGCCTTGCACCTCCAGGGTGTGGGTTCGATTTCAACCTCTGTATGTAGGTAGTTTGGATCCCCCCTCTGTGCTTGGTGGGTTTCTTCCGGCTACCCCATTTTCCTCCCATAGTCCAAAGACATGCAGATTAGGCTAATTGGCATTCCCAAATTGCTTGTAATGTGTGTGTGTGTATGTGTCCGTAAATCTCCTTGGATAGGCTCCAGGTCCCCTGTGACCCTTTATACAGGGTAAAGTGGTATAAACGATGAGTGAGTGAGATCACTGCAGAGCATTTATGGACATGCCTTTGTCTGTTTTGGGGTATTGTTATAATCTATTTTGTGACGTATGCATTTAGTAAAACTAAATTACTTCTACATTAGCTTCTTGTAATAACATTGTACTTTATTCATTCCATTGTACAGAAATGCTACCCCAGGTTGTGTGAAAGGACATGGAGCTTTACCTCTGCAAGGAGTGAAGCCCAGAGATTGCACCTGGTCCAAGACAAGACATACCAAGACATTTTCTTGGTTTTCTCTGATCAGACAGGTCAACGATACTTATTGTGCTGTGAGATCAGTTCATCCAGTACTATTCTACACAGCATAAAACCATGAAATCCCACATAATGTTCTTTTTTTTTGAATGGATGGCAGGAAGCAAAGCACTCCTCAGAAATGCAATGTAACTTCTGATGAGTGGAACAAAACATTTCGAAACTTGTTTTGTGTTTTGCCTTTAGTTCTGTATAGTCTCTGTGCTGTTTTATGTTGCACCATGGTCCTGGATGAATGTCGGGTTAATTGCAGTGTGAACTCTACCAGCAGCGTTTAGTTGAAATTAATAAAAATTATGATGAATATATTTTTTTGCTGTGCAGTTTTATTACTGTGTACAAACCATGCATGGAAGCATGGACACCATGCTTTGTTTTTTTATTCTCTTCCTGGCCTCAGTAAACTTTGCTTTTGAGTGGTGAATCTGAGTGGATAGGTGTGAACAGCTGAAACACCTGTGGGAGTCCTGGGGAAACCTCGTTTCACCTGAGCTAGGTGTCACTACGTCTTGCATATTCAGGAAAACTAATGTATATTCAGTGAAAAGACAGATCTGCTGAAAAAAAGTTAGGCACATCACATAAAATGTCTTTCTGAATGTTATCTTTAATTTAGCTGCTTTGCTATGGGCACACACCCAAGTCACACACTTAGCTGTGTGTTCAAAACAATCTGCGAGCTTTGTTTATTCTGCATTTTCACAGTTTTTCTGCTTGAGTTCTAAATTGCATCTGCTCAAAATGCAAATGGATGAACCAAATAGCTGAGTGTACATAGAAATAGGCGAATCCCTCTGATAGTGTAAAAGTGAAAATAGCATTAGCATGTCATGTGGGAGGAAAGGGACCGTTGCGTTGTAACGGTCCATGATTGCCCCAAGGTTGCATGTATTGAAAGAAGTTGTGAGAATCGTCTAGGTTTGAGATCCTCATGGGGATAAATCAGCTGGGATAGACATCGTCAGTTTTGCTAGTATTAAATTTTACCTGGTGAGCTGCCATCAATTATGAGATGTCTGGCATACATGCTGAGATACAAGTGGAAACAAGTGCCTGAGGCTGGGAAGGCAAGGATAAGTTAAGTGTCATCCACATAGAAGTGATGCAAAAACCCATTTGAGGATATGACCAACTGATCAAAGATAAAAGGTTTAGAGTCTGCATGGAGGATCTCCTTCAAATCACCTGACGTTCTATTGAACATTTGCCATGTTGGGTAAAAAAATCCCAAGACTCTCATGGATGGAGAAGAACGTATTTTGTCAAAGAATAGTTAAACCAGTTAATAGTTAACCGTTTGGCAAATCTGATAGTACGGCGCATTAGTGATGGCCACAGTGGCAGTTTTTCTGAAATGTTCTGGTTTGAAGCTGCATTGGTTAGGCACTTGAAGGATGTTTTATGAGAGACAGAGACAACTTCTTATAGATGGCACGTTTTAAGGAAAATGTAAAAAGTGATCTTTGCCAGTAGTTTCTGATATCTGAGGGACCCAGAGTGGATTTCTTCAGGGTGGGAAGACTGCTATTCTGTTGAATGCAGATGATACATATCCAGGTGTTTTTGAGACAGTAGGTCTTATCAATCTGAAGTATTGTAAAAGGGATTGATTCAAGTATCAAGGTGGTGGGGTTGCAGGAAACTATGATGGTAGTTACACTGGAAAACAATGTGCCAGTAAAAGAAAAGGGGGATCTTAATTGTCTGGTGTAGGAGTTGGAGTGGGATTGAATGTCCCTCAAGCAAGGTGTCTTTTGCAGTTAGGGAGGGGCGAGTAGAAAGAGGCAGTGGGTGAAAAAAAAAGGTGCTGACTGAGTTGTAGAGTTGTGAGGAGATCGGTTGGGGGGGGGGGGGGGGGGGGTATAGTGTGTGTGTGTGTGTGTGTGTGTGTGTGTGTGTGTGTTTGTATATACCGTTTGTGTGTGTGTGTTTGTATATACCGTTTGTGTGTGTGTATTGCCAGAAGTATTTACTTGCCTTCCTTCACATGCATATGAACTTGAGTAACATCCAATTCTTAATTTATAGGGTTTAGTATGATCGTTTGAAGCCATACCAGTTCAACTCTTCTGGGAAGGCTTTCGACAAGTTTTGAGTGTGTGATTATTGGAATGTTTCATCATTCTTCCAGTAGCGCATTTTGAGGTCAGACACTGATGATGGACAAGAAGGCCTGGCACTCAATCTCCTCTCTAATTCATTCCAAAGATGTTCTATCAAGTTGAGGTCAGGACTCTTCCACACCAAACTCGCTCATCCGTGTCTTTGTGGATATTGCTTTGTGCATGTTGGAAGAGGAAGGGGCCATCCCCAAACTGTTCCCACTAAGTTAGGAGCATGAAATTGTTCAAAATGTCTTGGTATGCTGAAGCATTAGGATTTTCTTTCACTGGAAGTAAGGGGCTGAGCCCAACTCCTGAAAAACAACGCCATACCAGTTCCGACCTTATGGAAAGCCTTCCTAGAAGAGTTGAAGCTGTTATAGGCCAACATCATATTAAATCCTATGGATCAAGAATTGGATGTTCCTCAAGTTCATATGCATGTGAAGGCAGGCGAGTGAATACTTTTGGCAATATAGTGTTTATCTACATAAATCTATAATGAGAATGAAATGAATATGTGCAAATATCACAGAATGAGGATGAATATTAGTGGATAAACCAAAGAAAAATAGAAATTTGCAATGAGTTATAGCTATTGAAAGTGATAGCAGTGCCAAAGTGAATGGCAAGACTGAGGCAGTGCAAGTCAATGATAAAAGGGTACTTGCTGGGTAGATAAATAAACAGCGAGTATGTTACGAAGGAGAGCAACATGTTTAACTGATGAAGTGTATTGGTAGAGGGACTCTCTGACCAAGAATTTCACATCCCCAGGCATCATAAAGAGCTGTTAAAGCAACGTATGGCTCTATGAACAAAGGATTTCCCAGAGTCTGTCGGTAGAGCAGCTCTTTGAAAGAAGTCTGCCATTGAACATGCTTGGCATTTTGATATTTTATTATAATAATTATTTGAGAAATGTAGTGATTTGAGCTTGCTTCAGTTGCTCACGGTCAGGTCTAGGTTCAGCAATGTTATGTGCTCCAAAAAATTGGGTTACCTGACTACCTAAAAATACTAAATGATGATTTTTTTTCCATCAATAGATTTTTTTCTTCCCCGATGGCATGGGCATATTCCAAGATGACAATGCCAAGATTCGCCAGGTTCAATTTGTGAGAGTGGTTCAGGGAGCATGAGAAATAATTTTCAAACATGGACAGGACATCACATTGAAGTCTCAGACCTTAATTCCATTGAGAATCCTTGAGATGTGCTGGAGAAGACTTAATGCAGTGTTCCGACTCTCCCATCATCAATACAAGATCTTGGAGAGAAATTAATATGGCAATAAGTGTGGTGTTGCATAAGCTTATAGAAAGGATGCCATGGCCAATGGTGTCGATGTGGTTTGATAAAATATTAGAATGTGAGCTTTTGCTTTTTTTTTTTTTTTTTTTAATGGGCTGTGTATAAATGCAAAGGTATCTTTCTATTATATTTGAACTTCTTTGAGATTAGTGTTTATTCATTTAATTTAAGTATTTTCTAAAACACGTCAGTGATATTTATGACGACATGCAGATTAGGCTAATTGGCTTGCCCAAATTGCCTGGTGTGTGTGTGGGTGTGTGCCTTGCTATGGATTTTCACAATAATTTCACCCCAATCAGCAATGCATCGTGCCTTGTGCCGATGTATTCTTATGAATACATCGGCATGTATGAAATAGATCTGCCTAAAATTTACCCCCCCACAGTGTTTTCTTCCTTCTCAGATGGTATAGGAATATTCCCAGACTGTGAAATTGTTTTGGGAACATGTGGAATCATTTTCACACATGAATTGGCCACCACATTGCATGCTGTAATCAAGCTAAAGGCAATCAAACTGAAATCTTTTGGCCAGCCAGTGTACAAGTTTATGCATTTTAATATTGTGTTGTAAATACTTTATAATATGTTATGGTTCATTTAGCTTTTTTGTCTTTTTTACATGGTTTATCAGGCAGATCCAGTTATGATCCTGAATGACGACAATACAGTGGTGGTCAAGTCCAATCGAATGCTGGAAGGCGGTGTGCCCCAGCTTGAGCCAGGCATGGTGGTTGGTCAACTGACACTGGCCGATGCTCTCATTGTAGGCAACTGCAACAGTCAGGTACACTATGGGGACTGGAATTGCTTATATTCTGTGCATTCAAGATATTAAAGCAATCTTTGGGAAATTTCTTAATCTATTAGGTGTTAGGTATACACAGATATAAATATTATGTAAAATATAATTATTTATTTAAAAATTATCATTAATTATTTTTGTTGTTGTTGTTGTTGTGGACCTGTGTTCAACTAATGGTCTAAAGCAACATAATGTTCTGAAACGTCTGCAGTGGTTTATAGATGTGCTAAAGCGGTTTAGCGCCTTATTTTGCAGAGAAATAAGCAATAGCATGTTCTTCTTTTTTTTGTGTAAGATATCTAGCTTGATTTGCAAGCAGTGCCTTGTAAATATAGTAAAGTAACAAAAGTACTGTAAATTATTGCTGTTATTTGTAATGATAATGCCTTTATTGTTATTTTTTCTGTTAAGAAAACCAGTGTGGGTAAAACATGACAAGCTAACTCATGCCTGCAGTCACTCAGGTTTCCTTAATAGAAACTGTCCATTAACTGCAATATCTCACAGTACTTTGTTTTATATATCTATAGGATTTGCAAGTATTTTTGGACTTTCATGCAAGTAGAAGTATGAATAGAAAACCTCTACTTTTTCAGGTACAACATTTTTGGACGTTTGTTAACTGCTAGTACTGAAATTTGTGCTATTTAACTACACATGCTACTATAATGAAGAGATGTGTACCTAGATTTACATTGCTGGCAGGTCAGACTGATGGTTATATCAGATAACAAATGGCATCTGAAATAATTAAATCTAAATTTCCTCCAGTTAAGGAACACTACTGTAACTTACTTTTACAGTTGAAATTTGAAGTTTTTCTCTATACAGAATGTACAAACTGATCCCAAAACTCCAGCAAAGGAAATAGTGGAGACAGTACAAAAGTATCTATATCCCCTTTAAAACGAGAACAATATCGAGATAACCTGGAAACCTACACAGAAAGGAAAGAAGCCTCTGCTCCAAAATGCCAAAATTCCAGATTATGGTCTGAAGCTGCACCTGGGGACAAAGATGAAAATTTTTGGAGAAATGTCCTCTGGTCTGATGGAAAAAATATATATATATTGTTTGGACATAATGACCATTGTTTTCCGGAGGAAAAAGATGTAGACTTGCAAGCCGAAGAACACCACCCCAGCTGTGAAACTGAAGGGAGGCAGCATCATGTTGTTTGGGTGGCTTTGCTCCAGGAGGGACTCGTGCGTTTCCCAGAATAGAATACATCATGAGGAAGCCTACAAACCTGACTGAGTTATGCCAGTTCTGGGCTAAAATTTCAGCAACATATCGTAAGAAGCTTGTGGGAGGCTGCCTGAAAGGTTTGCTCCAAGTTAAACAATTTAAAGGCAATGCTACTAAATACTAATTGTAAACTTCTGACCCACTGGGAATGTGATGAAAGAATAAAAGATTAAATAAATCTTTGTTTCTGCTATTATCCTGCTATTTCACATTCTTAAAATAATGAAACTAGCTGACCTGAAATGTTTACTAGGATTTTAGGAATTAAAAATGTCTTTGTGTGTGTAAACGTCCAACTTTAAACAAAAAGATTGAAAGATTTCACTAGAACAAATAGGCTTTACTCCTGAGCCCTTACACAGTTCTTGGTATGCTGTCTGCCCAAGTAAAAGCCAACATACTGCCACTACTGAGGTTTCTTTAGAACCAGAACTGAAGGGCAACCCCATATCTGCGTAAACAATGGCAGGCCTTTTTGTTGTTGTGTGTTACCAGTGGTTTGAATGTTAAGGTAAACTGTCTATTAACTGTATTAACATTCATGAAGGTGTCCCTTTTAATTCCAACACTGACATGCCTACCTCATCCAGAGTATTCCTGACGTGGGTAGATTCAAAAGGCTTTTTCTTCCCCCAAAGAAATAATTATGCAGTCATCCACTTTGGTGGTATCTTGGGCCTTTTGGTGTTTTGAAGTTCAAAAATGCATTCTTTCTGTTTAAGAATTTATCAAAATGTTGATTTGGCCACTCTTAAGTTTCTGCTATGATGGTTTATTATGCAGTGTTAGAGTGTTTAGCCATTTAATGTCCTTCTCTTTCATTAGCACCTCGTTAGACTGCATGTTTAGGTAGAGCAGTTTACGTGAACTTGTATCAAATGCAAATTCAACACAGATTAATTGGCATAATGTTTATTTTCTTGATTTTCATAAAAGGATAAATAAGAGACCTTTCACTATTGCTCATCAGTTAGTTTTCCAATTACTTTTTATCTTGTAAGATTGAAGGGGCTTGATCAAAAATAGTTAATGTAATAATGTATTAATCCAATAATTAATTCCTTTGAATTCAATCGAAAAGTCTTGAGTTCAATAATATCTTGATTACTTCATTTGGTTGTTGTGTTCAGAAGCAAAAAATGAAATACTTTGAGACTGTACTGTATTTAGTGCACATGGTTGCAGCCTTGATTTCTTTTTTTTTTTTTCCTCTAAATGTGTATTTCTTAAAACAGCCAGATCAAGGCAGCATTAAAACAAAAAATATATCAAATTTAAGAACACACGATGTAAGATTAAATAAATATTTCTTTTGCTCAGGTGAAGTTCAGCGAGTTGACCATCGACATGTTTCGCATGCTCCAGGCCCTCGAGCGAGAACCTGTCAATCTTGCCACCCAAACGACCAAAGCAGGGACTCTTGTAAGAGAAGACTCTTGCACTCTCCCCATCTCTCTCACCGTTGAGTGTTCTTTTTCGTCTCTTTTTTTTTCTCACCCTATCATTGCTTTCACTCTCTCTTACTTTCTTAGGCGTTTATCTCTTTGTTTTTCCAGGAGCCCAGTGAAAAGCCAGCCAAGCGGGAGAACCCTCACAAATACCTTCTGTACAAACCCACCTTCAGCCAGCTTTACACCTTCCTTTCGGCCTCCTTCAAGGTCAGCACGCATTTCTTGCCCACAACAACTTTGTTTCTGTTTTACAGCCTGTCTGTATAGTTGCTGCTTGCATAAATAAACCAGTAAACGTTTTGAAGTCGAACTAACGTGAGATTGCAAAATGTTCACACGCCCTTAAATTTTACACATTGTGATATAGAAATAATTTTAAAACGATTATATTGATAAAATGATGATTGTATTAATTGATAGAAATCAGTTCCGACAACAATTCTGACAAATTTCAAGAATTGATTATGCGAGAATGGGCTGCCATTAGTCAGGATGCAACCCAGAAGTTAATTCGCATGCCAGGGCGAATTGCAAAGGTCTTGAAAAAGGACGGTTAATTTTTTTTGTCATTCTCAAAACTTTTGGCTATGGCTCTTATACTAACCAAAGTAACACTGGACAGATTTCCAGCTAATTTGATCTAATGCCTAATGCTGATATGGCTTCATGTCAGTCTGTTGCCTCTTGCTCATTTGCAGTGGAATGGTGTGGCACAGCTAGAGAGGTGTTAGCGTGTTACTACTGGAGCTCTCTTTTTTTTTTTTTCTTTCTTTTTTTTTTTTTGTTCGAAGCTCCTCTCCTGAAAGAGCAGAAGAGTGCCCTTTGCATGTGTGACCACATGTTTGCAATTACTAAGTGACAGTGCTGTTGGAAAATCTCCCACTTTATCCCCTGTATGAGTCTATTTTCCTTTTTTATGATTTGTCATTATCTATGCAGGGCCATAGAGAGCTTGCTCTGCTCATATTTTATCACTCTGTTCACTCACATATGTCTGGGAATAAGTGCATAACATTCTGCTGTATGAATATTTCATATAACATTCTGCTGTTTGAATATTTGTTGCTTTATAGTAAAAGCTGTTCCCAAAAAAAAAAGTCTATAAACTATGAAATGTTGAAGGCAAACAGAGAGCAAGATGCTCAGGCTGCTTTATTTATTATGAGTTTTTGTTTTTCATTTGACCTTAATAATTAACTCACTTATTATTTAAATACCTTAAATAGTACCGAGAATACCTTAAATAATAATAAATTTTTTCTATTTGAAATACATTTTATTTGTATTCACTTTCTAACCCATTTAGTGGTAGTTGCTGAGACTTGGAATGTGTTGCAATAAAAGTTGCTGTTCTTACATATTTGGTTGTTTATCCATTAGTTTGTGTTTTTTAGTTGCTGATTTGGACAGTTTTGGTTTATTTAACAGGAGCTACCTGCCAACAGTGTTCTCCTTGTATATCTGTCAGCCACTGGGGTCTTTCCCACTGGACGTGTGGAATATGAAGGTATACTCTTTCTACTGTTTTCTCTCATTTGAATTATTGTTTGTAATTTCAGAATTGACTGTCCCACACACAGTATACTTAAACAGCAAGCCATAAAGCAAGTGAGAATGATTTCTCCATAACCCAGTGATGATGATGGCTCATAAAATGCATTAATACCGTCAAGCTTGAGTCCAGCCTACCAGCCACTCAAACCCACACAAACGGTCCTCCACTCACTTATTCAGCTTATGATAAACAAAGTACTTTTGCTTGCATTGAGTAGACAATGTAATGATGAAGTACTTTTCACTCTTCTTATTAGGCCATTCTATAACAACGAGGCCAGTGTCTCGAACTCCTCAGAGACCCATCCTCTTTTGTGACCCAAAAAAACTCCTCCTCCCAAAATGCTGATCTGAAATTAAGGTCTCATGAGCCTTAGGAAGAAAAGTAGCAAGTGCTTCAGTAATTCTTTCTTCTTTGGTCCTATTCTCCATAGGACCCTATGACTTTGGAGGAGTTCTAACAAACACTAATCGTGATGTTGTAAATGGTGAGGCAGTGCAGAAGAGAAACCAGGCCCAGAAAGAGATGCACTGGTAACGAATGTCACCCCCAGTCACTGCAGACAAAACATAAAATCTTAAACTATCTTACTGCTAGTAAACTGCTCCTTTTTTTATCATTTCTTTCTTGCAGTAATATTAATGTGTTTTTATATGTGCAACCATAAGCCTTCACCCTGGAGACCTGTATCCCTTTACCAGGAAGCCCTTGTTTGTTATTGTGGACTCCTCCAATAGCATGGCCTACAAGGTAAATTTACTTAATTCATGCACAAAACCAACCATATGCTCATATATAATCATATGGATTATATAAAATTTTATATATTTATATATTTCTTTTTTTTTTCTTTTTTCTTTTTTTTTTTATTGAAAGTGTTGCCTCTTTCAGAATCTTTCATTGATTAGTTTGACAGATACTGACAGTTGCAGGAGAGCACCTCCATGTGGCCATTTATTTAAAAAAATCGTGAAATTGTTTTAAATATGAAGGCATGTTTTACTGTTAAATAATTATTTATTAATGTTGTTAAACAAGTATTAATATGTCATTTTTTTGTCTTTCTCTGTAGAATTTCTGTAATTTGTTTGGCCAGCCTTTGGTGTGCCTACTTTCCCCTACCGTGTATCCAAAAAGCATGCAAGGTTCTGTTTCTTTGTATTGTTTTTTTAATTTCCTGTTGTTTATTTTTAGTATGCATCTTAATGGTTTTTACACATAAGTTTTTTTTCCTTTTTTAATAGTGGGTATGCATTGAATGCTAAACAAGCAATGGGATTTTTCAAATGACTTCCAAAAAAAACAGAAATATAAAATAAGAAACTCTATGCAATCTGCCAAAGAATAACTGAAGCCAGATATTTCTCTAAGGCTTTCAACTTGTTGGGGGTGTTCTTTACTACATCATATGACGATAATTACACTTGCACACATAGACTCAAAAAGAGGACCCCTTCCTCATTTAAGCCTAATAACTAAATAGCCCACCCATAAATAAATTCCTTTTGTAACGCTGTTCTATGAGTTTAAAGTGCAGTTGCATGAGAGAAAATGTCTTTAAGTTAACATGAAGTCTGCTTTGTTGAGGTTACCGACTGTACAGTAATGGAAACCTGGCTACAGAACTGTTCCTGGCAGTTTCAGTTCTATAACTATTTAAGCAATTGCAGTAAAAAGCCATCACAGAAATGTTTGTTGCCCATGAACATTAAATGTTACTGTTCTCCATTAGCCCATCTTTAAGCAGTCCAAATTGGGGGATCCTCAACCACAATCTTCATGCAATGAGAATCCCAACCAGAAGAAGGGCATCAGAATGAATCCGCTAGAAGGAAGGAGCAGGCAGGAGCACTGGCATCTTAAGAGTGCTACTGTATGTGTAGCAGAAGGGGAGAGGGAGAGAACACAGTTAGGTTTGCTCACGGTCGCATAATAGATAAGGTCAGTGTGTAGCTTATGCAGAGTTCAGGCAGGGACTAAAGACAGCATAACCAAAAGGGAGAACCAGAAACACAAACACGAGGGCTCCAAAGGAAGCAAAGCAACCAGTCAATTCTTGCTAAAATGGTCAAATTGTTAATTTTATGGTTTATCTAGTAAATTTTGCTACAGTATTAAATTTGTTTTTAGGATGTTTTCTTTCTTTTTTTTTCTAAGACTTTTGTATAGCTCAGACACACTTCCTCCAAGCTGTTGAAAAGGCTGCCAATTTAATTTACTATTTACATTCTAGTTTTTGTTGTAAGGTGTGGAATCAATTGGGCAGACTTGTTTGTGGCTAAGTATATTATGTTAGCATAGAGACTTTCAGCTGCATTAAATTTGTGTGCATGTTTTTGTTAGATGGTTAACTTATCATCATAAAGAACTGCACAAACTTCTTCTCTACCAGTTAGACATGATTGATGTATGAAACTGTATCATGGCATGACTTGCCTCATTTAATTCTACCTACTCATTTATAGAATACGATTTGTGCCAAAAAGATTGCACAAAAATAAATAGATAAAAATTATGTCAGAAAAAAAAGATCATTTATAAAGAAAACTTGCACTACTATACAAGAGAATTGCAATTAGTTTCTGTGTTCTCCACTTTTCTCCTACTGAGCATTCTCTTCCATTTTTTCAGTTTCATTGTTAATTCCCCCCCCCCCCCCCCCTTTTTTTCTTTCTTTTTTTCTTTCTTTTTTTAATTTGTTCTCACTAATGTCTTGTGGGGACAGGCATTACATGGCTGCTTCCTCACTGGCCAGCAGCTATCTGGTAGATCTTCCAGTGCTGCATCCTCATTTGACAGCAGCTGTAGGGAGGTGTTACAGTCCTTATGTGTGTCGTGGCCAGTTATCTCTACTCCATTCTCAGGAGACGTTTCCTGGCAAGCGCCAGTTTTCTGCTTATAAAACATAATTGTTTTAATAAAAACATGTTTTTATTAAAGTTGTTTTTATATTCAAGGATTTAACATCTACATGTAGGAAAAAAATATGTATAGGTACTCAGTTGTGATAGTTCAGCTATAATGATTACTAGGTGCTTAATAGAGGAAGTGTGTTTCTGTGTAGGTTTACATGAACAATGCAAGCAATGATGTGTTTATGTGTATGAAATGTGCAGAATGTGGACAAATGTGTTATAGATATTACATGATAAGTTTATTATTGCTGTTATTATATATAATATATAATTATTATTTATACTAGATATATTATTTAAGTACAATTATATTTATTCAAAAGTTTGGACACCCCTTGATAAATAACAGATTTTTAGTAACACTTTTTTGTTTGTTTGTTCAGATGCAATGATGGGGCTATAAAGACAAAAACAAGCCTTTCCACAATTGTTTATTACAGTAAATAATTTTCCACCTTGAAAGTAGTTAATTTATGCTGTAGATTGGTTTTAATCAGAGTCGGTCATTGATGTGTTTACTCTGGTCATCCTGCACGGGGTGGTGCATTGAACCTTTTACGCAGTAGAACTAATATTGTTTTTGTTCTCTGTGTGCTTCCCTGAAGCAACATCTAACATATTTGTCCATAATATCTGTCCATTTAATTTACACTAAATTACATGACATTATATAGGGATTTCTTCACAAGTATCACTCACTCATCGTCTATACCGCTTTATCCTGTATTCAGGGTCGCGGGGGCCTGGAGCCCATCCCAAGAGACGGGGCACGAGGCAGGATACACTATGGACAGGATGCCAATCCGTTGCAGGGCACATACATACACACACTCGTGCATTTTGGGAACCCCAATTAACCTAATCTACTAATTGGAGGAAATCCACCAAGCACGGGGAGAACATGCTAACTCCATGCACACAGAGACAGGAATCGAGTTTGGCCGGGAATCGGACCCGGCCCGTGGAGGTGCAAGGCGGCAGTGCTAACAATTACACCACCATGCCGCCCTCACAATTATCAACCCAGACAAATAAGGCAAACCCATTCTTGATACATTTGGGTGTTTATATAACTCCTTATGACAATGAAGAGTTTTGGACCACAGAAGAAATGTAGTTGATGTAACATTAGGCCTACACTGATGTACACTTCCTCACTTAATCGCCTAGCAGCAGTCATAGTCTAACTATCAAGAAATTGCCAGGAAATTTGTCCTGAGAATTTAGTACAGGCTTGTAATCTCTGTCCCCACGAGATATTAATGACAAATTTTAAAACTGAAAAAAAAAAAGAAATTAAAGAAAAGAAATGAGCAGTAAACTTCAAAAAATACCTCTTAAAAACAAGATGTAGATCCACTTTGAAATAAAAGATGTTAAAAATGTTGAAAAGCAGATACTCCTTTATTACTTTAGAAAGAGATTCCAAAGCTAAAGGATATCATTTGAAAGACTTCCATTACTTGTTAGATTCAACTATTTCATATCATTTGGGGTATATGTAAAAATGTGTAAATTATATATTTCATCTGACTTTTTAAGGCTGAGTGGTAAATCTTTCTTTATTTTTATCTTGGGACTTAGATTTTTTATTTTTTTACATTAAATTTACATTAATTAAAAAATTTTTTTTAATTACCTAATGTTGTTATCTGCATTTTAGACCATTCTCAGCGTGGGAGTCTCTTCACTCTTTTTCTCTACAATCCCCTAATGGGCTTTCTGTCTGTCTGTGGGCTGACCAGTATGCGTCAAGGTTTATGGGAAAAGTCCCAGGAGTTTTTGCGCAAAGTTTTTCACGACATTGGCCAGATGCTCACTAGCTCCCGGGCTATTGGTAACCACAGAAAATGACAGTTTTGTTATTTTCTTATCATTTTGTAATTAAGTGAAAAATAAACTTGAGCAAGCTTTTTATGCAAGAGAATACCTACAATGATTAGGATATGAATTAATGTCTGTTTTCCTTCCAGATCAGGCATTTTTGCAGTTCTATGGTGATGAGTTTTTGAGGCTTCTGATGATCAGATTCGTGTTCTGCTGTGCCACTCTCCGACTACACAAACTCTTTCGGGTAAGAGAGCACTTCACTTTGGATATTCATCTGAACACACACTAATATTTAAAACCTGTCTATTTTATCATGCACTAGCTACAGTAAATCTGAGCCTAAACCTGAAGGGTAGCACTTGACATTCAAAGATTCATCAGTAATCTTAGGCATAGCACAAAGGTTAATTCCTTGTTTTTTTCTCTCTCTCTGTCTTTCTTGGTGGCTTGAAAAACAACTAATGCCACCTACTATAAATACACAAGTATACTCCGATATGGAACAATATTACTAATGTGATGCGGCAGGGAGAAGAATTTCTCTGGGCAAAGTCTGAAGCAATTGTGCCTAAAAGCATTCTTAAAGAGGTTCTTTTGGTACTTTCTCTTATGTAGTATATATTTAAAAATGTATTTAGTGTTGTGGGGTAGAAATCTGGCACTTCTTGGTGCAGTTTATTTAGGCAGGTGAAAGCAAACAACAGCCTGTCAATATTTTAGTGAGGTGGTTTACTATATGAAAGTATCTGTATTATTAATCAAATTGCCTGCCGATAATTTCAAGAGTCTGCTTTATTTGCCTGATATTTCATAGTTTTGTTACTGGAAAAAAAATCTGTGTATTATTGGTGTGTATGCTTGTGTGGTTGTCTTACTAAATAAGAATGTGGGATTATTTTTGTAATCGTCTATAAGGCTGGAGAGATACAGTCTTATGCAAAAGTTTAGGCACCCCTTGATAAATAACAGATTTTGGTGGGGGTTTTTTAACTGAAAAGATGTTAGCACGGTCTCTCCTGGAAATGGAAAAAAAATGCCCAATATTTTCAGCAAATGCATAGTTACTTTTTATGTCATAAATTGAACAAAGAAAAAAAAAAAAAAACATTATTGTGGCACTATGCAAAAGTTTGGGCACCCTACATAATCAGTACTTAGTAACACCTCCTCTGGCGGATATCACAGCCTGAAAACGCTTTTTATAGCCAGCTAAAAGTCTTTCAGTTCTTGTACTTGGGATTTTCTCCCATTCTTGCAAAAGGCTTCTAGTTCTGTAATATTCTTTGGTCATCTTGCATGCACAGCTCTTTTAAGATCTACCCACAAATTTTCAATGATGTTTAAATCAGGGGACTGTGATGGCCGTTCCAAAACCCTCAGCTTGCGTCTCTTGAGGTATTCCACAGTGGATTTCGAGGTGTGTTTAGGGTCATTGTCCTGTTGTAGAAGCCATCGTCTTATCAGCTTCAGCTTTTTTACAGATGGTGTGATGTTCGCCAGATTTTGCTGGTATTTAGTGGAATCCATTCTTCCCTCCACCTCTGCAATGTTTCCTGTGCCACTGGCTGCAACACAACCCCAAAGCATGATAGATCAACCCCTTGCTTAATAGTTGGCAAGGTGTTCTTTTCATGAAATGCTGCTCCTTTTTTTCTCCAAACATGCCTTTGCTGTTTGTGGCCAAAGAGTTCCATTTTAACTTAATCAGTCCACAACACTTGTTTCCAAAACGCATCAGGCTTCTGTAGATGTTCTGTTGAGTACTTCTGACATTAGATTTTTATGATGGGGACGTAGGTAAGGTTTTCTTCTGCTGATTCTTCCATGAAGGTCTTGTCTGCGAAAGCATCGCTGCACAGTGGAACAGTGCGCCATCACTCCTCAATCTGCTAAATCTTGCTGCAGGTTTTTTGCAGTCAAATGGGGTTTTGATTGGTCTTTCTGACCAGCATACGAGCAGTTCTCTCCAAGAGGTCTTCCAGATCTCATCTTGACCTCCACAGTTCTCCTGAACTGCCATCCCTTAATTACATTTCTCACTGTGGAAACTGCAAGCTGACAACGCTTTGCTATCTTCTTGTAGCCTTCTCCTGCATTGTGGGCATCAATAACTTTCATTTTCAAAGTCTTACACAGCTGCTTAGAGGAACCCATGGCTGTTCAGTGTCCGCAAGTATGTTCACAAGGTCTGCAGAGTCAAAGTATTTGTAAAGCTTTGAAATTGGCATTTATTAATGACGGCTGTTGCCATGCATCAGATCTAACAAGCTGATTAAGGGCTGAAACCTTCTAAAAAGAATCTGAGACTGGAACTCTTAGAGTGCCCAAACGTTTGTACAGTGCCATAATAATGCTTTTATTTATTTATTTTTTGTTCAATTTATGGCATAAGAAGTAAAGTATGCATCAGTGAAAATATTGTGCATTTACCAAATTAAATTTAATGGTCTGTTTTAAAGTGTGTGTGCGTGTGTGCGTGTGTACCTGAGGCTAAAGTGTTCTTAGAGCGATGTCATGCCAAATATTGACTGGCTTTATAGATTTATAGCATGGCATTGTGCATATATTATTACTAAGACGCATTTTAAGTGAGATGGAATAATGGTCTGAGATAACTTAACACATTTAGTATTTAGAATTAAGTCAAGGTGTGACAAACATTACGACTAGGTCCTACTACATGCTGATTAACCCCTAGTGGATCTAGAATGAACTTAAACACTGTTCTTAGAGGGTCTTTTGGATTCTTTAAAGGAATGTTAAAAGTTTCCAACAATTAATGCTTTGTCCAAAAAAATCAGGTTTGAAATGCAGTAAACAAATTCACAAATAAATACAGAACACTGCCTTGGGGCTGGTGAATAATAATTCAAGAAATCATCACAGATTAAAAAAAAAAAATTAAGCTATGTTCATTACAGTATGTTAGTGTAAACCAGGGCCATGCAGAGACCTTTAGAGATCAAAATTAAAAAGGCATCATAATTTACACCATAACCGGTTGACTAATAGCAACCCACTTTCAAACAGAATATAACCTCTCTCACTTTACATCCCTCTTTTACTCCAGCCTCTGTCCCTGTCTCCCGGGTTGTTGTTCCGCTCTTTCTGCTGGCAGAGACTCAATATCTCTCTCTTTTACTCCAGCCCGTCTGCAACTCTTTCCACTTTATAAAGGAGTGAGGCACACTTGGCTTAAATCTGTTCTTTTATTAACCATCATTAACATCTCATGCACCTAACAAACCCACCTCATGTAATGTTAGAAAAATGTAATAAATTAAAATATTGCAATATAATTGTTTATTATTGCTACTGTCATATCAACAATACAATTGCTTTTTAACAAGAGAGATACTAAGACATAGAGAAACAAAGCAGCCAAAGACACTGCCTGGCCAAAAAAAAGTCACCACCTGCATTTAACTAAGGAAATACCCAAGATCCTTCTAAGTGGGTAGCTTCTCAACAAACAGGACAAAATACATATTCTGTGGGCAAGGGAAAGATGAACCACAGTCAAATTATTGGCCTGCCTTAAGCAAAGAAAACAACTAAGGACATTGCTGGGGAAAAAAAAAAAAAAGATTTTCACATACAGCCATGAGACACAGAGAATGGTCTGACAAAGTGAAAATATCTCAGTGAATGGAAGTCCTCTAGGCGAAAATACCTTGTTGATGCCATAGATCAGAGGAGAACTGCTTGACTGGTTCGAGCTGATAGAAAGGCAACACTAAGCCCAATAACATCTCCTTAAAACCGAAGTTTGCCAAAGAGCATCTCTGAACACACAACATGTTGAGCCTTGAAGCAGATGGGCTCTAGCAGCAGAAGACCACATTGCTTGCCACTCCTGCTAGCTAAGGACAGGAAACTGAGGCTAGAATTTGCTTGGGCTAGCCAAAATTGTACAATAGAAGATTGGAAGCTGTTGCCTGAGTCTTGATTTCTGATGTGACATTTAAAAGGTAGGGCTATAATTTGGGGTAAACAATGTGAAAGCATAAATCCATCCTGCCTTGTATCAATGGCTCAGGATGGAGGTGGTATGATGGGGATATTTCTGAGGCACACACAGGACTTCTTAGTACCAGTTAAGCATGATTTAAATGCCACAGCCATCATTTAAATGCCTCGGAGTATTGTTGGTGACCATGTTTAGATCTTTATGTCCAGCATGATAACTTGTCACAAAGCTAAAATCATCTCAAATTGTTTTAATTTTTTAAAAATGACAATGAATTGGGGGGGTCAGGGGGCTGGGGGTTTGATTAATATGACAAAACCCAATATTTTGAAAAAATTGCCTGACAAATGTGACGATGTAAATTGTTGAGGCATGCATAGGAGAAAGCTCAGGAAGCTTGGATGTAATTGTGAGGCAGGTGCTTCTTTTCAGAAAGGAAAAGCTTAAAATCGTTAGTATTGCACATTATACTGTGAAAGAAGTGGCCTTAGTGACCAAATAAAAAAAAATATATTTTGCATGTAAATGACTGCCTTTTTTTTTTAAAGTTACACACCTTTTTGTTTTTCATTGCCCCCCTAGTTCTTTATGCATTCCTAAAAGTTCTTTATGCACTCCTAAATTTTTTAAATTAGAAACACGTGTGTTCCTTTGGGGGGCGAAAATATGTGTCAAACCCTGCAAGGTTTTTAAAATAATATATAAGCTGTTTTGGCTTTGTGTTTTCTCTTTAAAACAGGAAGCGCAGAGTTTTCCAGAGTCGTACCCCCAGCTGCCCAGACAGGAAATGGTGGAGAGCAACCTACTGCAGAAACACATAACGGAGCTGGCAGCCATGCTGGACGTGCAAAACCTCTTTGTTGATGGCATTCTGGATAACTACTGACTGCAGCGTGGCACAATGCCTCTGTGCCGCCTTACACGCTAATATGGGCACACACACACACCGGGTCTGTAGATCCTCCCGAATGAAGTTGCTGGTATTTTGTTTAACTTAACCTCTACATATTTAGCTCTAGATAGTTTCGAACAATTTAAGAAATGTCTCATCTTTGTGGTCAGATAGATACATTTCCCCATTTTCACACATTGAGAGGAGATCCACAGCTACGTGTCAAATAGCTACTAAAGTACAATATTGAATATTGTTTTATACCTGCATGTGTTTTTTGTGCAGCTACAGAGACAAAATCTGCTAAAGGCAGCTGTTGGTTTTAGAAGGATAGACTGGAGGAAGTGAAATATAGAGCACTTAATCAAATTCAAGAAAGACTGAATAACTTTACAACATATTGACTGGTAGTTTGCGTTTCAGATTCTTCCATATACAACTACAGCAAGGGCTGTGTGACAAATTGCAATACTCAAAGATATTTTCACAATACATGATATTTATCACAATGTTTAGATTTGCTAACAAACTGCCAGTGAACACTGAAAAAACTGCTTCGGTTTCTTTTAATACAAAGCATTATTTCAGAAAGGAAATGAAGAAAAATGAAACGTACAAAAACAGATTTGTTTTTAAGTTGTTACTGTAACACCGGACTGTCAGAGTTGATACCTTGGTACTGCTGATACTGATATCATCCCAGTAATTACCGTTGGGATGTAGTTTATCACAGTATCGTTATCTCATACTGCACAGCCATAATTTCTTGTTTTGTCAGGTTTTTTTTTTTTTTTTTAAGTTGTTGTTCTGAAAAATTCATGTGTTCTGTGTGTAGTGCAGACAACACATGCAGATGTTTGTTTTGACAGTCAGATGTCTTACACATCTTGGCTTGTTTATTGGGATGGTTTGCTTACAGTCTAGGTTCATTACTTGTGTCATGTATACTGTGAGCTCTGGCCTTCTGAAGCTGGTTTAAAAATGAATGCCTTTTTTAATACACGTACATTTTAGCAAATTAACACATTGCGGTTTTGCATGTCTTAGTAGTGTTTGGACCATATAGCCCATACAAACATCCTGATTTCTTAACCCATTTGTGCGGTGGACAACTATGTAAAACACTCAGTGTGTGTGTGTGTGTGTGTGTATATGTGTATATAAATTCACTGTGCACTTTATTTGGAACACCTGTACGCGACTAATTCATGCAATTATCTAATCAGTCAATCTTATGGCAGCAGTGCAATGCATAAAATCATGCAGATTGAGGCCAACACCTTTGAATTATGTTCACATCCACCATCAGCATAGGGAAAAACATGTGATCTCAGAAGTCTGGTTTGGGTAATTCTGTCTCACTTCTCATCTCCTGAATTTTACATGCGCAACAGTGTCTAGACTCCCAAAATGGTGCAATAAAGAAAACAAGCTACAGAAACTCAGATAACCACTCTATGCAATCGTGATGAGCTGAAAAGTATGTCAGAATGCAGAAAACCTCAAATATTGAGGCTGGAGGCCTACAACAGCAGATGACCATTCTGGGTTTCACTTTGTTAGCTAAGAACGAAAAGCTGAGGCTACAGTGGTCATGGGCTCAGAATAAAAAAAGTAGCCTTTTCTTACCAACCTTGATTTCTGCTGAGGCACAGAGAGGATGGGGTCAGTATTTGATGCAATACTGCAGCATGAATTCATGAACCCAACTAGCCTTATGTCAACAGTCCAGGTTGGTGGAGATGATGAAATGGCATGTGGAATGTTTTTGTCTCAAACAGATTTCATAAACATGACCGTGAGTTCAGAGTCCTTGAGTGGCCTTCCCAGTCAGCAGATCATAATCCAATATAACACCTTTGAGATGTTGCAGAAGAACAGTGCACCTAAAAAAAAAAAAATCTGCAGAAATTGCATGATGCAATTATGTCAGCATGTACCAGAATCTCAAAGGAATGTTTCCAACATCTTGTTGAATGCCAGCCATGAAGAATTGAAGCTGCTCTGAGAGCAAATGGAGGCCCTACTTAGCATTTCTACAGTGTTACTAATGAAGTGCTCAGTGTGTCTGTGTGTGAAACTGCTCTTCTGGGATTTTCACACACAAAAGTGTCTAGAATTTACAATGTGTGTGTATATGTACGTGTATACATATTTTATATGATTTTATATATCAAACCCAATTTGCAATCAGAAGTATGAAGATATACTCATCATAAATATGAATTTCATGGCAATATTGGAGTTGTATTGAATTTTTTTTTTTTTTTTTTTTGAGCTGGTCTTTTTATGACACAACACTTTTTATTGTATACCATTTATATCCTTACATGCATACCTAATATTTGGTTGAATGTCAGACAAATGACGCTAGCAAATTCTATCTTTCATTCATTGTAGCCATCCACAAGCTTTTCACAGACTTCTGGTCTGGATATTTGACCACTCTTTTTGACAAAATCGGATGTGATAAACTTGGAAGTGGTTTTCTGGCACAGACCCGCCTTTTAAGCAACATTGATAGGGTTGAGGCTCTAAAAGTCTAAAGTTCGCCTATTTATTCAATCCACAGTCAGCTTCAATGTGTTTTGCGGATCATTGTCCTGTTGGAACATTCAATTTTGTCCCAAGTTTCAGCTGTCTAGCTGATAATTTGAAGTTATGCTAAAGACTCCTGAGGCAGTCCTCCTTCATTATTCCAACCTCTTGAGGATGCTCCAGTTCCCCTGGAAGCAAAACAGTCCTAAAACATGATGTTACCACCAGAATACTTTATTGTTGGTACAGTGTTCAAGGGGTTAAATGCCCAATCTTTACTTCTCCAAACATACCTCTGGTAAAAACTTTACTGCAGAAAGGCTTTTCTGCAAACATCCAGAAGTCAGCTCAAACATCAGTCAAGCTTGAAGATGTCAATTTTCGGCCAGGACCTTCTTTTCTAGACACCAGCCTTATCTGTCCTTATCTGACTTGATTGTGGACAGTGACATTGGTCTTCCAGCAACTTCTACTTGATGGCAGGCATGTGCCTCTTAACTGAGTTTGGGCCTTCTTCCGGACCTTGACAAAAGTGGCTACACCTCTCAATAACTTGTACTTATGTACAACTACTTTAACTGGTCTTGAAATCAGCAAGTGTTTAGAAACCTGTCTTGTGTCCACCATCTTCTTTCTCAGATCTGCAGTGAGCTCCTTGGACTTTTCCCATTGAAGCAATTAAATTCACGTTAGTTTTGTTTATATTGTGCTTTTAATAGTGGATCCAAAAAATCCAAGTATAAAATGTCCAAAAAAAATTAGATTCACCCATTTATCAATTTGTCCATAATGAGAAAGCTAGAGCAAGGTTAAGTGAAACCTTGAAAGTGAGCGGACACAAAAGGGAAACTATCATCATTTGGGCGATACCAGATAGTCCCATAAGTAACTCATAAGTAAACCCATTCTGTGACTGTGTGCTATAAGGTCATATGGATAGAGTGAGTGAAAAAACATAATTTGATATGCTCTCAGTCACGGAGTGAATGAGGTTAATGTATATTTTGTGCAGAGTGTAAGTAAGGACTCTGGCAGGTCCAGCTATGGCTGGATAACTAATAGGGAGAAGCAGAATGACCGACACAAACATGACATTATTAAGTTCATAATAAGTTATGCCTCACTGGTCAATAACAGTATTTTAAAATCAATGTGAAATTTCAATAGAAGCCAGTGCAGTGTGGATAAGATGGGGGTGATGTGCTCATATAGTCTGTTTATACACAGTCAAACATTTAGCAAATAAGGCATTACAATCTATAAACTAGTAGTAACAAAATCACAAAGTAGGATTTTTGTTTCTTTGCAATATTTCTGAGATGTATGGCTCTGTCTCACACTGGGACAAATATCATGAAGTTTTCACAGCATCCTAAAGGGATTGATGACAACAACAGGAACAGGGTCAAAATGGAAAAACATCTCTATCATGTTGTCTTCTATTGTAGAAGGTATTGTCTGCCTTAAGAAGTTTGGGAACCTCTGCTTTAGTATGTGTATAGAAGTCACCATTACATAACCAAACTGAGAAGGATCTGTGAAGGTAATCTGAGCGAGGAGTTGGCCTGAACCCGTCACAAATCAAACAGTTCTTATGTTGGCACAGAGTAGCCACCCGTTGTGGCCAATCATGATCACTAGCAGGAAATTGAGAAGTCTTGTGCATGGCATATGTAAGTACATTTAGGGACCTACTGTATAGCACCACCATATTTTTGACCCTGTATGCCTAAATGTGTGTTAATGTCATAGAACCCAACAGAAATCTGGGTTCAGTGTTTTCCCCAGTCCAATTAAAAAAAAAAAAAAAAACATTTTTATTGTAAAGATATTGGTTGTACAATCATTCCTCACCAGAAAAGGAGTATTTAAAAAAATAAATTAACAATTAAAGCAGTATTGCCATGACATTCATTTTCCTGATGATTGTATGCAAACATGTGACCACTTTAACTGTATACGTATACTACAAGTATAAGACCTTGATATTCACAAAAAAAAGAAAACCCAGAAGTTCTGAAACCAAGTTTAACCTCTGCTACATTTATAGAAATGCCACAGCATAAACACAGAAACTATCTACTAATGGGATTAGTAGAGGAAAAAAGTGGAATGTCAATAACGAGGCCTTGAGCATTCGTTTTACCACCTGAAGAGGAGACGAGGGGGTCAGTGTGTCCATAGTGCCTCAATACCGAAGAAAGAGTACACCCCTTCATGGCAATCAAATTCCCTAAATGCGATGGGCTGTTTAAGCAGGGTGATGTACCCTGCCACACTGCAAAACAAATTTGTTTTAATGGTTTGAGAAGCACAACAAAGGGTTCAGGGTGTTGACTTGTTTCCAAAATCCCCAGATATCAATCTGAACATCTTTCGAATGTGCTCAACTTATAACACAGATATAAGGAGGGCCCACCTCGCAGCCTACACAAGTTAAAGGATCTGCTGCTAATGTCTTGTAAAATACCACAGAATACCTTCAGAGGTCTTGTGAAATCGTTCCTTGATGAGGTACAACTCTGGCATATTTGAGATCTATTGAGGTACTTTAAAATTACGAACTACTTACAGTTATTATTATTTTAGCAGTATATAGGAAGTGAAATTAGCTTTCTGCTTCAATATGTGCATTTTCAAACTGTTATGTAAGCAAATGGACACACTGATGGTAAGGAATTAAATAATACTTGATTGCAAAGACTTGTCTATGACTTCTTGAAGTCTGAAACACATACATATACAGCCAGGTCCAAATTTAATTTGTATTTTTTGGTGGAAATTTCTCCCTTCTGTCTTGTCTTCAGTACGTAAAAAGCATGCTCTATTGGGCTGAGATGAGGTGACTGACCGCCAGTGAAGAATATCCAATATGGACCTTGGGTAGCTTTCACTCTATATTTTGAGTCATTATCATATCCGCAATATAAAGCGACGTCCTAGCAGTTTTTCAGCATTTGGCACAATCTGAGCAGAGAGTATGGCCCTATGCACTTCAGAATTCATTCTGCTACTTTTATCAGCCGTCAGGTCATCAATAAGCACCAGTGACCCAGTTCCATTGGCAGCCATATACTAATGCCCTAACACTGTCTCCACCATGTTTGACACATGATGTCGTATGCTCTGCATCATGAGATGTTCCTTTCTTTCCGTAACTTTTCTCCTCCCATCATTCTGGTACAAGTTAATTATTTTTCTGACAGTTCTTGCCTGTTTTTGTGGTATTTTATATTCAGCTTTGCTTCCATCAATTTAATGCATGATCAATTGGATTTAGGTCAGGTACATTCCACTTCTAAAAAATAAGAAAAATACATCTTTCTCAAAGTATGCTTTGGGTCCATTGTTCATCTTCATTGTAAAACCTAGTCCAGAACGTTTTGAAGCATTTGGCAAAATCAGAGCAGATAATGTAACCTTAAACATTTCAGAATTCATCCTGCTGTTTTTGTCAGTAGTCACAATATAAGTTGGATTGGATTGGATGAGTTTTTATGCTTCCCATTATTAACTTTTTAATACAGTACTTTTTAATACACTTTTCTTCATCATGTTGGTACAGGATTTGATCTTATCTGTCCGTAGAATGTGGTTCCAGGATTATGAAGGCTTTTTAGCGTCTAATCTAGAATCCCTTTTGTGGTCTTACTGATGGTTTACTTTTTGTGGTAAACTTTCTGCATTTATTCTGGTGAAGAATGATTCCTGCTCTTGATCATGCAAACTCTTGAAAGAATTTTATGAAAAGCATAATGCTGTAATCCTTGGTCCACCATTCACCTAATTTGGATGTAAATATGGTCATATTTAAGATAAAAGTATGCATTTTACAATCATGTTCATTATTTAATTTCAATTTCCTTGTACTGTGGTAGACAGCTTAAATAACATTTTTGCCAATGTACAACTATTTATGTACCTGGTTTGTGTTTAAATAATTGTGATACAGAGACATGCATCTGTCCGTCAGATTTGATTTTTAGTAGTGTCTGATAAGATGAACCTTGTCATCTTGCAGGTTTGTGCAGTGTTTAATGAATGGAGCGGATAGAACATTAGAATATGACTCTGTCTTGCAGACATGTGTAAACCAGTCTGTCTTGTGATGTGATTATTTTATTTGTCTCTCAATTCACAGTCTTAATGTTGATAATTATTGTGATGATGATAGCATTGCACTTTACTTTACTGAAGTCTGACCTTGTGTTGTAGTTTGTTTGGACAAGTCTGAAACAACATTGCATGGCAGACTCTTTTTGTCTTTTTCTCTATAGTTTTCTATACATCCCCAAGGCTACAAAAATAAATAAATCCCACACTGCTATGAGCTATGATCAGTACACAGTTATGGCTTGTGCCATTTTTATTGCTGTTCTGACACAGAGCATAATGATTTGAATCCCTTTTACTGAGCTCAACCATTTGTTTGTGATTTCTAAAAACTATGATGTACTAGTCGCTGGTTAATCATAGAGCTACATGTTACCGATGTTACCAGTTATCGCATGGGACCACCAGATTTTAACCCAGAGGCTCCAGTATGTATGCTCTTAACATATCTTTTTTGTCATTTGACTTGTTGTCATTTGACTTGTCATTTGACTTGTTGTCATTTGACTTGTCATTGGAATTATCTGTAGCATTCACAAGACGCCCTTGATGTTCCATGGGTCCCAAAAAGATCAACACGTATGCAAGCGAATACTGAAAGCATTGCAGTGGCAAGTCCACCTCTTTTGTGTTTTAGTGTTCACCAAAGACATTTGGGTTTGAATATGTATCTTTTACACTTGGATGTGTTAAACAACTTGGCAGGTCTTATTTTCTTCACACTTTGGGCTTTGTGTCAATGTTGTAAAATATTAATAACGATTCCATAACTTTTGTGACATCTTTTTTTTTCTTTTTTTTTTGCAAATTCTAGTCTGGCCTTGCAATTCTTACTGCTGATGAATCTCATGGTATTACCCCTACATTTCTGCTCTCAAAGTCTTTGATTTCGGTTGTGATATCTTCCCCCCACGCCATCTGCAAGTTGTTGGTGATGTAATTAATGCCAAAATCAAGGGCTGAAACCTAAGGAAAACCTTTAGAGGAACATCTGCGAGTCACATGTTAATATTTTGATCATTTGAAAAATGGGTGGGTTTGAACAAAAGGTGCCATGTTCCAAGCTGTTTAACACATTATAGATCTCTCCAGTGTCTACCAAACTATCAGCCTTGCCATTCCAATACTTTCTGGGGAAATTGTAGCTAAAATAATCTGGAAGATGGGTGCATACCAAAAGCAAAAGATTTGGCTTTGTTTTAAAAATGTTCATATTATATTTACAGTACACATCACTGCCAAACAGACCCATTTGATGCATTCAAAAGTTTTAATTGATTCGGTCACTGCCAGTCAACTCTTGCAATCCCAGCACAGTTTATACATTTTTAAATCACTAAAGAAAGAAAAATGTATTGGGGAACAGTATAGGGGGATTTTTGTTCCTCCACTTCCATGTTGTCATGTCTGCTTGAACTTCATTTAAATTTAAATTGTTTGTGTGCATGTCAGTGATGTTGGTTTAGCATGTTGGACAATAAGGTTGAACAAAGCCCTCTACATTTGTTGGTTATCTTTTTATAATTATGTAAATTAGAGACTCTGTAGCACTTAGTGAATAAGAAGAATGAAGTCAAGACAATTCAGACAGGGACGGGACTACTTAAAGCACAGGGCCGAGATGGCAAAACCTCTATCTGAATATTGAAATGGGTGAGTTATATTTAGGGCATTTTCATGCCAAAACTGTGACATACTGTATATGGTCATAATATCTGTGATAACTACCTACTCTTGACACTTTATTATTTTTAATGTGCATATACACCATGGTCAAATGAAAAGATGCCATTGATGCCTTGTTTGTAGAGGGTAAGGATTGCTTAGATAGTCTTTTTTTTTTTTTTTTAGGTTTTTTTTTTTGTTGTTGTAGCATTTCCTGCTATTGTGGGGTGGTATGATTTTAGAAATAACCAAATAAGAATACTCTTTCTTTGTAAGTAATGACGATTTATAGTTGTCAGTTAATGAGTTGTATTATCCAGCTGTCATGATTTCAGTCATTTCATGTTGATTTTTTTTTTTTTTTTTTTGCCAAATTGTAACTGTACAAAAAAAAAAAACGACAAGGAAAAATGTCATAGCATAACATGTTTTTTTGTTTGTTTCAGAATGCTATTTAGGAATGTTAAAATATAACTGATTTGTTTATTTTGTGCTGAGTTATGTTGACTATGTTGATCTTGAAGGGACTTTTTTTTTTCTATCCCTTTGCTGTCCATGAGTTGAATTGCAGCTGCATTTGAAACATTTTCAACCTGGCCTCTTCACTATAATAAAGGGAAGGTACCTCCACTGCTGAAATAAGATCTCATGAGTTGCATTTAAAGGAAGATTGATCACATTTACAGTCGCTGTTCTGTCCAAGGGGCTAGGTTCTGAGCTAAAGCCTTTTAAGTAGAAACCTTAACTCTAACATCTAATTAATGTCTGCTATTATAGCTTAGGCACACTTTGTAAACTGCACTTTTTAGATCTGTTCATGCAGCCTAGTTTCATTACTATTCCTTCATTGAGGTTGACTGTGAAATGTCACTGAAAAACTTCAGAGGTGAGACAATGAAGGCTGTGACGACACAGAGAATATCCATAGTTATCATAATATTGTAACAGGTGATTCATAGTCATCCTCTTCACATCTTTTTGCAAAACCAATTTGTTTTTACTCTAAAGGTTTTTGAGAATAACTCCAATTTGTATCTGTCTTTACAAAAAAAAAGGGACAGTAAACTTAAATGTAATCCAAATCTCACAACTGGCCATCACAATCTCACACTCATTATACATATCTTAATATAAGTGCATATAACAATAGCATTTTATGAAAGTTTATTTCTCCATAATATAATTGAAAACATGAAATGCTCATATACTCTAAGCCTTTTAAGTTTTATTTTGGTGATTACAAAATCCAGTATCTGGACATATTATGATCTTTAATTTTGAATGAATTATTATGCACCAATCAGCCATCGCATTAATGCACAAAACATTAAGCATTAATTATTGTGTAGGATCTTGGGTAAACACTCGGTCTGCAATGATTTGGTGTGCCTAGTCATCTGCTGGTGTTGGTCTACTGTGTTATATCAAGTCCAACGTCAGCACACGTCATCTACCAGGAGATTTTGGAGCACTTTATGCTTCTCCCTGCTGATGAGCTTTACGGAGGAGAAGAATTCCTTTTTCAGCAGGACTTGCCCAAAGTACCGAAACTACCACTTACTGGTTTGCTGACCATATTACTGTGCTTGATTGGCTTTGCCTCCATGCATAATTTGATTCTAAATAAACTCTGACCAAATGTTTAGTGCATAAATAAATACATTCTTCAGAACTTGGACATTTCTGAATTGTAACCCAATATTCTAATCATTTATTATACCAATAAAATGAAAACAAATGGCTCAAAATACTTTAGTTCACACACCCACACACACACTGAGCAGCTCATCAGGGACAATCTGACCATTTTGATTCATACATGTTTTCTTACGCATTTCATACACATTTCCATGATTTTCATTTGATTGTGTAAAGCCCATTGCGGCAATGATAATGGAAATGGTAAAAGCGCTATACAAATAAGACTGAACCGAAGTGTGCTGTGCAAATTGACAGACTGGGTTTTTTTTTTTTTTTTAACTCTCACAAATACCCAGATTAATACCCTTATGTCATAGTATTTACTTTCATGTCTCCATTGGTCATTAACTTATTGTGAGGTATCGTGCGAGCTCACTACATTATTTTTTTTGTTTGTTTGTTTATTGCGTTGCAGGGTCGCGCAATGACTTGTGGGTCATTTTGCTTGTCTACTTCCGGCGAAGTGATGAACCGTTGTTCACTTGTTCCCTACGCACTTAAAATGGCTGAACACGCTGTGCTGCACACTTAACAGGGAATTATTTAGCGAATTTTAAACTGCCGAGGGGTCGCCAGTGTTCGTCCAATGTTAGCAAGCAGCTAGTCGTTTTATTGTGAGGAGTGTGTGTCGTTTCCTTTCAAACAGTAAGTACAATGTGTAGTGAACCTGATGTGAGAGTAACTCGGGCTTGAGAAGACCACTCGGGAGAAAACGAGTGAACCTGTTACCGGATCTGTCCGACATATTACACTGTTTGTAGTGTCGCGTTTAAGATAAATGGGAAAGCGGTATCACTGCGATTATTGTGATCGCAGTTTTCAAGACACGCTGCACAACAGAAAGAAACATCTGAATGGCGTCCAGCACCACCGAGCCAGAAAAGCCTGGTTCGACAACTTCCGAGGTGAGGATCGCTGAGTCAGCTGTGTGCGCGCGCGCGAGAGAGAGAGAGAGAGAGAGAGAGAGTGTGTGCGTGCGCGCGCTCGTGCGCTTGTAGCCTGATCGATACTTTTCTCAGCCTTTTCCATGTCTGTATGTGTTCACTGATACTCAGCGTCTGTATTGTAGATGCAGCTGCGATTCTTCAGGACGAGAGAGCAAAACAAACATGCAGGAAGTTTCTGCAGACAGGTAACCCGCTCCCGGAGAATCTGCCACATTGTGATTCATTTCAGCTAAAGCTTTCAACAGCGGGAAACTGAAATAAGAGACCGGGAGACTGTGGCAGGGGTCGGCTTTTCTTTTTTTTTTTTTAAGGAGATACAATTGGTTTTGCAGCTTCATTTACAGTATATTTCACCACAGGTTCCAGCCCTCGTATATGTTCCCTCATGCTATCCATAGTACATGTATATGAGCTGTTTAAATATGTAGCATGTTTGTGTTATAAGTAAAAGTGAATATTTGCTACTCAGTTTTGGTTTACATCAATTTCTGTAGTAAAATATAATTTGCCTGATTGCACAGCTTGTCATTTTTCTTTAACTTTGCTAACATATAAAAACAAATGATATTTTATATCCAGTGTTATAACCTAGAGACACAGCATGGTAAGTTAACATAAGTGTTCTATTCGCCTATTATACCACGTAATATTGTTGCAGATGTAACATCTACATACCTTTTATCTGTCCCCGTTCCCCCCTATTCTTTCTTTTTTTTTCTAAACCGTAACCCTAATGGCTTTGACCTTTTTCTTTTTGCTTGCTTTTTTGTTTATTTATTCAACAAACATCAGGACATGATCACATCCCTGTGAAGAGTTAAGACTAAATCATTTCACATCTTGTGTGTGTAAACTGGTTATAGATTATTCTTCATGATTTTACACAGAACAGAAGGATGGAATTCGTCTGTGAAAATGTATAGTAAATATTCAGTGTTATGAATGATCTGTGGCTTATTCTGTGACATTTCTTAATGTGATTGATGTTACTAATTGCATTGCTGTAAAGTTAGGTGTGCACTTCTTTCCTGAACACACAGATGTAGCAATTGTAGGGCACCAAACTCATGAAACAAATCTGTTTACATAAAGTTATGTTGCTGAATGACTTTTACAAATATAAAGCAAATGTCAGTTTATAGTTATGAAGGGAAACATTATCTTAATACTAGGATATGTTATTCCCTTTTCCAAAACATTTCAACTGTTTTTCTGTTACAAAGATTTCTGTGGCCAGAAAGGAGAGGGAACAATACCATGTTTGCATAATATTTGGTCCCCCCAGCTAACACAGACATGTACCTAAAGGCTTTAATAATGATTTTTAGTTATTTGTGTGAAATAATGTATGAAAGACTTTATGCTGATTTTATGTTGTCTAACCAGTGTGTTTTTATTTATGTATTTGTGTTCTGATCACATAGACACATAAATAATAATGTGTTTGTGTTGTGATCTCTGATTCACTTTCAGGTCAGTGTGTATTTGGTCCCAGCTGTAGGTACTCTCATATGTCTGAACAGGATATGAAGAATTTGGAGCAACATATTCATGGTGAGAGCTTATTTTTGTTAATCTGCGTTGCTATAAGTTTGTGAACACGTAGCCATCAGACCCATATGGGCTTTTTGAACATCTCTTTCCACCATCCCCAACTTGACCTTGCTGAAAAAATTTGGTCCGATTATCTAGGAATAATATATATATACAGTGATGTATATGCAAATTCAGAAAGAGTATACTGACCAGTTTGTATGCCCAACAGTAAATTAAAAAAAATGCTAACTCAACTTGATCTTGCTTTAAATTTGCTTTCATTGTGTGGTAGTGGTCAGTATGTTTTCCCTCTTTTGCCAAATTGACATTGAGTTAATTTTTAAATATGTATAAATATTTAAATGTAAAACATTTGCTTGATGAGGTGGTGGCTGCTGTAACCTATAGGAAGTTACCCAGACAAGTTTTTTTCTTTAAAACTTATGCTTCATTGGAAAAATAAATATTCACAAATTTACTGAACAGTAAATATGTAATTTCTCAATGTGTTATCAAAAGAAAGACAACAGGGGATAGACTTGGACCAAGGTGAAATCTCCACTAAGCCTTCACTAGAGGAGTGGCTGTCTAGGAGACAGAAAAGGGCAGCTCCGTCATCAGAAAGGTATGTGATTTAGCTTTTGAACACATGATTGCTTGTCATGCCTAAAAGTGTTTCTTTATAGTGGTGCAATTAAAACAAAGCCATGTGTTTTGGGAAACAGTAAGCATTTAAAATATGGTATAGATTTAAATAATCCAGGACATCCTTTAAAATATGCACTCAGATTCCTGCGGTTTAGTCTCTTTCCAATTTGGAACCTGTAACTATGCAAGTATGATGGTAGATGATGTAAATTTGGAGTTGAGTGGTTAAAGGAAGGGTAAAGTGATCAGAAGAAAGGTTTTGAATTGCAAGGCACGTCACTTTGGATAAAAGAATCTGAAGAGGTTATTTAAGCAAAAATCACATGAGAGGGGTTATTGTTTTATGGAATGTCACCATAGAATATAGGGTTTTTAGTCGTGTCCAAATCCCACTCGTCATTAGGGCACTCGCATATCAAGGCTACTACTATCAGGGAGGGCTAAAGATTATCAAGTGTTTCCTCCGAACCACGAGACGTCAGCTACATCATCTCACTGGGGGCAGCATAACCCACTCGGAGCACAGAGCAATTCGTTCCTTGCGCTTGTGTGAGCTCACAGACGCCTGTGATTGACTTCGAGCCGAAATTGATGCGAGCTCCCATTGAGGCTGCTGGAGGTTACAGGGAATCGAGCTAGGGGCGAGCACTTTACAACTGCGCCACTCAGGGCCCAGCACCATACCTTTGATGCCACCATAAGCACGAGGCCACAGCCCGAGTGCTGAAGATATCACAGCCATGCTCATATTCAGTACAACAGCATGACCTTGAGTGTGATATTGCTTTTATACAATGGTTCCACAAACACCTTTAACTAACAATTAACAGTTAGTGTAATTAATTTGATATAATAATTATATATCTAATTAATATAATCAGAATTAATAACTGAGGCATATAATAAGACATCCCAGTGCCGTTTTTGTCTATCAGCAGAATGCCTCCTGTCCAATTAGACTAAAATCAGTTGTTCCCTAAACTGTGATTTTAAATTGCATTTGACACTATTTTCAGAGCTGCTGTTCATCAGCACCTTTAAAATGGAAAAGTTAGTGTTATAAAATGTTCTTTGTAAATTTATAAATTACTGTTTGAAACAGTGATGGAGGCAGTATTAGGATAGACAGAATTTATACAGAAGCATTATTTTTTTTGAAGACCAAACATAGACAAAAAGTCTTTATTTATTTATTTAAGCAGGATTTTAACTAAGATCCATGACTTATCCATTAATCCTAACCAAGCAATTTAGCTGTTGCAGTTATGAGTCATTTAAGGTTGATTTAGCTAAAAATATTAAGTTAGCAAACACATCTACCAGATTAATGTATTCATACCGGTCATATTATTATAATACCATAAAATGATTTTTTAACCATTCTCACTACAAATCATTGAGTAAACGTTGTTTACCAGGAAGTCAGTTATCAAATACAATAATCAATTGTTTTGGCTTGATATGCTGGTTCTTTGCCCACTTGCACTTGGCATTCTTTCTGAGCCCGATTCAATAAGGTATTTTTTTTTATACCTGACCGATGATTTAATTAGATTTATGTGCCTATTTGAAACACATCAAAAGCCAAAGCTTATACAAGCAACCTGGGGGGGCATCATAGTAATAAATGTTTAACTTAAACAATTAATTAATATGAAAAAGTCAGTATTGTGTTGAAAACATCAGTTCGACTCTGATTATTTACCTTTTATTAATCAAAATGTAAAATGGTTTTCCCTGTTCAGTGTGATTCAAGAACAAACAAATGACTTTGCTCTCATTACATGATTTTTAGTAGACTTGTTAACATAAATCCATGTTTAAGATTGAATTTATTCATGTTCCTTATTGCCTTAAGCATTTAAATTACCCTGAAGGTCAGTTAAATGGAGACATTACACATGAGTATGAAATGGATTTCAAACATCATTTTCATAATGACCCCTTATGGGTGATTTACAGGTTCTGTCTTCAATTTGTCCTTTTGTAACATCACATCAACCTTTTTGTGTTTTAGTGCTTTAAAACTGCAAGAGGAAGCAACAGCTAAAAATATAGAAGTTCCAGCGTTTCTGCTCTCCATCCCAGATCTCCCTCCATCACTTCTGCCCCTGCATCATGAAGGATGGAGAGGCAAGGTCAATACTGACTGGAGTTGAAATCTTAGGTGCATCTTGATCTACAAATGTGGCCAAAAGAGTCTGGACACTAGATCATTACTCCCCAATGTTACCTTGAACATTCCATTTCAGACTTGTATGAATACAGACTTGTTCCCTCTTTCACTGCTATAACCTTCTCCATTCTTATGAAAAAAGGCTTTCCACTCAATTTTGTAATCTGCCAGTGGTAATTTATGCTCATTCCGCTACATAGGCCTAATTGAAAGCGGGAGGGGGCTCAAGAAGGCCAGCTTGTAGCCATTCCAGTTCATCCCAAAGATGTTCAGTTGAAGTTGAGGCCAGGTTTCAGCTTTGTGATACCAACTTTGTTGTAGGCCCAATAATGGGTGTCGTTTGGGTGTCCGACATACTTTCGGACATGAAAGATTTGTGTTGACATGAATTTTAAGTCATCTGAGAGAATGTTATGTTCTTAAGCTGGATTGGCATTAAATTATATGAGCAGTCTAACTGCTTTTGATTTTAAAGTGCTTATCCCTTGTATGTTCTGTGCATTTATTTCACCGCGAGTGTCTAGTGAATGACATTATCTGTCTTGCTCTAGAGGTCTCTATTAATATGCACAATAATTTGTAGTCTAGCCTATCTAGCAGTTGCTGGCTTAATTGACTATTGCTTCAAGTGTATTTGTTCAAAGGCCATTGCCATGCTTTGGGAGAACAATGGCCCCAGAGCCAATCAATTCTTTTGTATGCCTTGTGTTTCTAATTGTTCTGATTAAAAAGTCAATGTAGCAGAATATTATTTAATTTACAATTAATTATATTTATTATTTTTAAAGTGTCTGCCTGGTTACTTGGGTCTTCTTGGCAAGCACGTTGTCTTTGTTTGCTCTGATACACATGCGAACATGAGTATGTACAAACACGTACACACTGTACAAATTTTTGGCCTGCATCTAAAGAATAGAAAAAAATAAGGAAATTTGAAATGACTGGAACTGTAAAGAATCCAGACCTAAACCCCCCTTTGCGAGAATCATTGCGAGGTGCTGAAGATGGCTTTCCACAGCCGTCTGACAGTCTGTTGTCATACACACAGCCATTTTGGGGGCTCATAAATAATAAACAGAGGAAAACTGTCCTAGAACAAATAAGGAATGCCTATAAAGCCAGGTCTCAAAGAATTCTATCACTCTATGGATCTATCCATCCATCAAGTCATAGAGTGAACACCAGTAGTTTTTGTGTAATTTGCTTGCTTTTGCTGAGCATTTGTCATTCCCATGCTATAGTATGGGAACATGGCAAGCTTTCATTTTCCTGCAAAACCATTTAATTTTTTAGCTTTTTCAAAAAGTGAAGTGTATTTATTATGATTGTTTATCATGCTGCTAAATGGCTATCGGCAGCTTTTTATGTGGGATGTTTTTGTATGTTGGTCCATAAGTTGATCTTGTGAATAAATCAGCGCATATTAAACTTTCCTGTCACAACTGACCAATTCCATTTGTTTTTAGTGGTTCTCTTGCATGATGTGCCTTAGGATAATTGACTTTTTAAGCTTTCTAAAAAGAATGTGAATTTCATCTGCATTATGTCAATAATGAGAGAGGAGAAAAAAGAGGCAGGTTATCCTTCTGGTGTGCTGCAGGAGCACTACAGTGTTTATGAAGCTGCGTCACTGAACATTTGCTATTTCAGGTGCTAATTTCGATTCCATTATGAAATGAGAGAGGACTATTTAGAATTTTAGTTCCATACATATAGTTGTAGAAGAGAAGGTACACCTGCATTTTGTAAAATATCACATTATTTGTTAAGGTTTCGGTTAACTGACTATTGGAGCATAAAATTTGGTTAAAACTAGATTTTCAATTGGATCACAACACGCACCAAACCAACATGCCCCCCCCCCCCAATGGAACAGTACAAATACATGTACCAATTTACCCGTAATGCATAAATACCCACCTTAGAACTCAACCCCTAATAAAACAGGGCTAAACATGTTTAAGGACGTCTGATGAACAGATTATACTTGCTTATGGATCTACCGATCTTATTGTGTATTAACCGAAAGTGCTTAAATTGTAGTTTTTTTTTTTTTTTTTTAAGGGTTAAGGGTGACGTTATTAACAGGAACTAAATAATTCAGTTATTTGTCACAGTTACTTTATAGCATGGTGAATTTTTTTTTTTCACATATCCCAGTTAGGAAGCTGGGGTCAGAGCTCAGAGTCATCCAGGATACAGCACCCCTGAAGCAGATAGGGTTAAGGGCCTTGCACAAGGGCTCAACAGTGGAAGCCTGGTGGTGCTGGGGCTTGAACCTCCAACCTTTCAATCAGCAGCCCAGGAAACCCACCATCTCAACCGATTGAGCTACCACTACCCTATACAACTTTATCCCATTTTACTCATACTTGTTGAAGTTGGAAATGGAACCCAGGTCACTGGCACAAAAGGAGAAGCTGCTACTGCTGTACCAACAAACTGCAACTCATTCAGTCCATTAAAAGAAACCGATGAACACCACCAGTTTAATTCATTTGCTCACATGATATTTACATAAAACATTAGCACATTTGATCACACTGGAGGTCTAAGATCACTGTTATATCAATAAAGTTTACATACATCAGATGTACATGGTGTAACAATGTGTTCATATTATTACATTGAATTATATTAACTCGGTGACCATATGGTAACATCTGTAAATTAACAAAGATACTGTCTTATAAATTAGGATTTATGTACATCTTGATTATACATGTGGCTAAAAATATGTTTTAAAAAGTATGAGCAAATTAGTATATTTATATCAATTTATATTATTTCCAAAAGATTTATCTCCCAACACCTATCACACCTGTACAAGTAAATTACATGCATGTTTAAATGATATTGCTCGCATTACAAGGGCTGTTCAAGTCAAACCGGCACTTTTGATTGTGCAGAATATCAGAACAAAATGAAAGAAGTACCTTTATTTCTCCATATAATCCCCGGCTACAACAATGCACTCATTCCACCGTTTCACTAGTGCTTGGACACATCTGAAGCACTGGCCACTTAGGAACTTCTTTATTGGCTCAAGCATGTGGAAATGGTTCTAAGCCAACTTGGCTGGAATCGTCATCCATGGACATGGAATGGCTATCTTTACATTTTGCCATTCAAATGTAATACTGTGACTGTCTCATCGCCATACTTTGATCGAAGTCTTCTGTAAATGTTGAATGGTTTTACATTTTCAGTGACAAGAAATTTCATCACAAGTGTTGGTTTGACTTCAATGTCCCTTGTATTTGCAAAATTTCAATACTAATTTGCTGCTGTCCTGACATCTTTTTTAATTATTAAATAAAGCTGTACCTCACAGTAATTTGTCAGACGAATTTGCATTATTTTAAATACAAATGCTGACTCTGGCAAACATATCACAGTACATTAGTCAAAACATTACGAACACTGCAAACATTTTGATTGATTAATAAACCCTCAGTAATAGATTTAAGGAGGAATGGCAAAATATTGCTATGTCAAAGGTATACCTAACTTATTCTACCATATTCTATAAGATTGAGCATCATGTTAAAATTTAAGTGTTCTTGAACCCAGGATTAGTTTATGCGTATGCACACACACGTTAATTATATCAGCCATAACATTATGATGGCTGACAGGTGAAGTGAATAATATCAATTATCTCGTAACTATGCAACCTGGAAGTGGGTGGGATTTATTAGGCAGCAAGAGAACATTTTGTCCCAACAGCTGATGTATTGGAAACAGAAAAAATGGGAAAGCATAAGGATTTAATCAACTTTAACAAGGGATAACGGGTCAGTTCTTGTTCGATGTCCCTGTTCTACTCAGCATTTACCGGATTGGCCGGACAAGACTCATTGATGCATGTACGGAGTGAAGGCTGGCCTGAGTATTCTGATCCAATAAAAGAACTAATGTAGCTCAAATTGCTGAAAAAATTATGCTGGTTTCAGAGGGAGACAGAACGCACTGTGCGTCACAGTTTGTTGCATACTGTATAGTGCTGCGTAGCCGCACACTTTCAGCAGGATGATGTGCCCATGTCTCCAAAATCCCCAGCTCTTAATTCAATCGAACATCTGTGGGATATGCTGGAAAAACATATCTGACCAATGGAGGCCTCACCTTGCAACTTGCAGGACTAAAAGGAAATTATACTGACCAGTTGGTGCCAGATACCACAGCACACCTCTCAGTGGCGTCCATGCCCCGATGGATCAGGTGTGATTTGGGGGCAGAGGATAGCCTTCTGTCTATCTTAAAAATACTGTAGAGATAAAAAAAAATGATGCATAAAAAAGCATGATACACATGCTTTTGTTACCTCTAGGTTAGACTACTGTAATGCCCTAACTCTAGATATTCTATTACATGCATAAACAGTCTAGTCTAGAGGGTAGAATATATTATTTAAAAGTACTACAATTGGCCTACTAAATCGATACCTGAGTGAACTAGTGCTATTTTGTGATCCGCCATGCCTACTTTAATCAAATGATGATTGCTGCTTGTTGGTACCTTGTATAATGAAAGCTCGAGCCAGGGGCCAGGGCTGTTTATTACAAAGCCCTGAAGTTATGGAATAGCCTTCCAATTAATGTTTGGGACTCAGACACAGTCTCAGTGTTTACATCAAGGCCGAAAAACCTTCTTTTGTAAATAGATTTGTTCTTAGGAAAAGAAGCAGGGTCACTCATTGGCAAAGAATGTAATGCCAAAAGTGACTGTTTGCTGTCTTAGAATAGCATGTTTTTTTTTTTTTTTGGCTGTAAATGCTGGAGCTAATTATCCTCCTCTGTCAGAAGTTAGTAAGATTAACTTCATAAAGGTGTTTAAATTAGCAGCGGTGCTGTCCGAGTTGTAGAATGTTCTTGGCCCATTCAATGTGACCTGGTAAAATATACTATGTGGACAAAAGTATTTGGCCAAACCTGTTAATTATTGAAGTCAGTCTCCTTATCCCTAGTGAAGGGTAAGCTTTAGCATACCAAGACATCTTGGACAATGCTATGCTTCCAACTTTGTGGCAAAAGTTTGAGGAAGGCCCTTTTCTATTCCAAAATGACTGTGCTGCAGTGCAAAAAGCAAGGACCATAAGGACATGACTTGTTGAGTTTGGCATGGAAGAACTTGATTGGCCCGCACAGAGCTCTGACCTTTTCCCCTCGAGCACCATTGGGATGAACTGGGATGAACATCAGTGCCTGACCTCAGAAATGTTCCACAGAATGAATGGGCACAAAATTCCCAGAGAAACACTCCAAAATCTTGTGGACAGCCTTCCCAGAAGTGTGGAAGCTGTGACCGCTGCAAAAAGGGGACCAACTCCATATTAAAGTATATGTATTTGGATACAATGTCAATTTAATACTTTTGGCCATATAATGTAGCTTACAGTGGGTTATGGTTGCTGACCCAGTGGACTACTATAAGTAATTACCCTTGCAGCATGTTAATTAATCAAATAACATTTCTGTTTAGGAACTTGTTGAGGAATGTTTCCTTCACCTTGAACAGGAAGTAGGAAGTACTGTTTGTGTACCCTGTGGAATAAAATGCAGTTAAAGATGCTCAGAGCCTTATGTTTGCCCATTTTTCATGCTTCCAACATATTAACTTTGAGATTTTTCAATTGCTGACTGAGACGTCCCACTCCCTGACAGGCGCCATTTCAATGATGTAATCAATATTATTAAAGTCAGTGCTTTTAATGTTATGGCTGATTAGTGTAGATGTGCTAAACAAATTAGAACATGGAACCATTGGTGGCAGACCACCTAATAGTCGTGTGACCAAAAATATTGGAACAGTTGTGTGATAGGTGTTTTTGAGTGGCAGTTTAAACAATTAATAGCTCTGAATGTCATCTCTTTGTTTGGACCCTGGGCTTTGCTTTTGAAGATGGCATTTGGTGCTTAAAAATAAAAAAAACTAACACGAAGACCAAAGACATGTGGAGGTTGTATTGCTGTTTCAATTCTTTTAGAGGGGACTGTAAAATAATATTGTTTCTCTTTGGTGAGGCCCTGGGATTGCAAACGGAGACTGAAATTACCATTAATTGCATACAGATAACCAACAGAAACCTGGATATTATCTATCATAGTGAGGCAAGGGATGGATGCATAGACATTTTTACAGACATTGTTAAAATATTGCTTGTGTGTATATAGTGCATCTATAAAAAGAAATTGGATTTTCATTATTCAATTAAAAAAGTGAAACTCATATATTCTAGATCCATTACATGTAAACAGAATATTTGTTTTTAAAAAAATAATAATTTAAATGATTACGGCTTACAGCTCATGAAAATAAAAAATCCAGTATCTGGAGTATCTCAAAATATTAGAATATTTCTGTACTTGGTCAGGACATCTTTAGCACAAATTATTGCATCATTGCACTAAGGCAATAAGCCTGCTGAGACATTAATGAAGACCAGGTTGAGGGGCCTCTATAGTCATCTATATTGTTGGGTCAGGGGTT
The DNA here is from genome assembly GCA_030347435.1 of Clarias fuscus. NCBI lineage: Eukaryota > Metazoa > Chordata > Actinopteri > Siluriformes > Clariidae > Clarias > Clarias fuscus. Next base: position 11,812,169 of record CM059212.1, read on the forward strand.
TCTCACCTTCACACTGGACTTACCTGGACTAACCAACAGTCTGTGATAATTTGGGGTGCCATCTTATCTGCTGATCAACACCAGCAGATAAGATGGCACCCCAAATTATCACAGACTGTTGAATCTTCACAGTGGACTTACCTGGACTAACCAACATGGATTGTGTGCCTCCCCACTCTTCCTTCAGACTCTGGGATCTTGATTCCCAAATAAAATGCAAAATGTACTTTCATCTGTAAAGTGGACTTTGAACCATTGAGATGCCCACTTTTGTTCTTATCCCAGCTAAGATGCTTTTAATGTTGTCTCTGATTCAGGAGAGGCTAGGAATGCAACATTTGTAGCCTATTTCCTAAAGACGTCTGTGCGTGGTGGCTCATAATGAACTGAATCCAGCCCCACTCCACTCCTGGTGAAGCTCTCCCAAGTTCTTGAATCTGAATTGTTTGACAACATTCCTAATGCTCCAGTTGTTCCTGTTACTTGTGCACATTTTCCTGCCCCACTTTTTTTTTTTTTCCAAAGAACTTTCCATGTATATGCTTCGACACACCACTCGGCGAACAGCCAGTTCTTTCAAGTATGACCTTCTGTGGCTTTCCCTGCTTGTAGAGGGTGTTGATTATCATCTTCTGGCAATTGGCATGTCAGCAGTCTTCCCTATGACTCGACTGAGAGATACACAGTATTTATACTGTATGAATAATAATTTAATCATGAATGGAATATTATGGTATATTGAGATACTGGATTTTTAATAACTTTTCATAATTTTTTTCATAAGTATTTTAGTTTATGTGTAATGAATCTAAATTGAGTTTCAGTTCCTTAATTACATTTCAAGACAAACAAACAAACAAACAAACAAACAAACACGTGTATACAGTACGTATAGCTCTGTTAAGTTCTACTAGGATCCATTAAGAATTATAATAAATAAGTAATGATAAATAATATTAGCTTGATAATGTATGATAAATCTCCAATGAATTACAAATATTAATTTATCAATAACATGAGAATTTTCACTGTTTCTATCTATATACTGCACTAATGCTTGACAGTTTCAATGACGATTACTTTAGGACATTTCAGTGAGTCATAAAATGACGAATTTAACCACAATTTAATTACATTAGTCTGGTATGACTCAGATTTTTTTTTTTTCCTGGGTGAGTGAAGTGACTGGAGGAATAATTTACACAGGAGTGGAAGACCTAGATATAGTGCATTTTAATGTTTATTCTGACTTTTTAGAATTATTTATGTGAACACTGCAAAGTCTACTTGAATTAGCAACTTCAGTTTGTGGGTATAATAGCACTGTTTATTCGCTCTTCTTGTTTTATGGTGGTTGTCATGCAAGAAGTTGCATTACCACCACCATCTTCCTTTCAGTTTAAGTTCTCTAATAATATGTTCTTCATTTTTTATTTTTCTAATACCTACTGCATCACAGTATACTCAGTCTTTCCAAATTCCCGTTGCCCCTCCCCTGAAGGAGAGAGAGAGCTCCTTTTTGTCCATCTTTGCGATGGTTATCCTAATAGAACTATTTAATAATATCGTTGTTTTATTCTTCAAGTAAACATTGCATCACACAACAAGATTGTTACATAACACTGTAAATGTTTTTTATATTTATTTAAAATAGGGAACTTTAATTAACACATTATCCCTACGTACATTATATGTTGCTTGTGATGTGTAATTCATTGTAAATAGCCAGGTTTGTATTTCAAATCAGAATTTGTGTACAAATACCAAATGAAATATTAGTAAATATTTCCGTTTATTGATTTCTTACTTATTCTTGGTCTCATTTTTGGCAAAACTGCAGCCTGATTAATGTCTAGCTCTGCCATCTGAACTGCAGTGAGTACCATCACAGAACTCACTCACTGAATTCCAACCTGAGGCTGAAGACAGGTTGCTCCTATTAAAAACGAATAAATGGATATGGAAGTGTAAATGACTTTCTAAACATATATGAATCACGTGGCATCATGCTAGACAGCATTTTCTGTTAGCACTCTAAATGTTATGTAAACAAAATCCTGAAAATGGAATAAGTTGTATTATTTTTTTTTCTATTATTAGTTTTCAAACCATCTTAGGCCAGGAATAAAACAAACATCATAATAAATAAAACAGAAAAATGCCTATTGATCCAGACTTTTAGGCCACCCTGTATATCTGCATGTCTGTTTACATTTGATTACATAAAATTTTGACCTCTGGCTGGTTTTTTTTGATGTTTTTTTTTTTTTACTTAGAAGGATGTACCCTTGCTAACCTCGGCTGCCAGTATAATGACATCAGATTTGGATGATGACCAACAGTTTTTGGAAAAGGCCTAGGAAATTCTGCAAATTCATGCAAATTCACCCAAACTGCTTCTCTTTGTTTGCTACAAAACAAGTTACTACAAACATGTTTAAGCAAGGTATAGGTCCTACCTCTGTACCATAATGAAATGAAACTATAATATTATGCATTGACATTCGATATAAAAAAAACAAAAAAAAAACACACAAAATAAGAGTTCAAATGCTACATAAAGCCTACAATTATCTTCTGATTTACATCAGGATCAGAATATTTACTGCAAAAAATAAACATGAAGCAGAACATAGAAATGGATATTCTAGAATTGCTGAAGCAAATACACAGGGATAGGGAAGATGACTCACTTCATCCCTCGACGAAGCATCTGATTGGCGGCGATAAGCATGACGCTGATGACGAATGCAATGGCAAAGGCACAAATCAAGCTTTTGCGCACACATGTGTGCTTCACTTGTTGCATGGGGCTTGCTAGGAGAGACAAAGCGAAATCAGATATTTAAACCCTTTGCATTTTTTCATTGGATGCATATGTGAAGAAATGTACAAGGGAAAGAAAAACAACAAAGATACAAATGCAATTACATGCATAACTCTAAATGCTAACACCAGCTCATTATTTGTGAGCAAGACAACTCTGCATGTTTACACACAAATGGTAATCATGTAAAAGATATTTTTCTAGCAAGTGATAATTTGCCAAATGTATGGAGATTTTAGGGGCATCCTCTTGTTGTGGCCAAAACTTTACATAGACGCATTATCAAGGAAGCGCAGAGACTTTTTAAGAGGCCACTGCTCTAACCTGAACATGGGCAACCCCCCAAGTTTAGGTGTCACCAATGAGCATGTGAAAAATACTGTAATTTATTTTATGGCTAATCAATTAAAAAATGTTATGTTTTTAATTTGAAAGATGAATGAATTAAAAATGAAAATTTACACACTCATATTTGGAGATACGTTTTCTGCTAAATTAGTTTATGCAGGATTTTTTCAATTTTGCGTTTTGCGCTTAATGCTTCCATCTATCAATATATTCGTAAGTGAAGTGAACACACTGTTTCAACAATGACACAATGCTACATTGCTTCATTTAATGGCTATTAGACAAACATTTAGACTGAGGAAATATTTTTGAAACAAAAAAGTGAAAAACACACTATCACAATACAGTGGAACCTCGGATTGCGAGTAACGTGGTTTACGAGTGTTACGCAAACCGAGCAAAGATTTTTAATACATTTTTATTCGGAAACCGAGCAAGTATTAGTTTACGATCGCCGGGTATCATGTATCACACATGCGACTCTTATTTTGACACCGAGCGTCACTCTCTCACCAAAAAATGGGTGGTTGCTTGAGGAAGATTTAGTAATGCATGTGCAGTACCTGCTCATCAAAACATGCATGTCATGACAATATTAGCTTTTAGTGGCTTCAATGAGCTGGTCTTTTTATGGCGCAGAACAAATGATGGTTGTACAACATTCATCTTTAATAGAAGAAAACCCGAGAATTGAATTTATTTGAGGTTTTCTGAAATCAGCACAATATCAGATTCAGTTTTATTTGTCACATATACAAACTAATATACTACTGTACGTTAACTATGGCCTAAAGATAGAAATGTGTTTGTATGTGTGTGTGTGTGTGTGTGTGTGTGTGTGTGTGTGTGTGTGTGTGTGTGTGTGTGTCTCTAATGTGTAAGCAAATCCAATCAATTTAGTCGTAGGTGCTGTACTGTATGTGGTGAGGGTCAGAATGACCTGTGGGAAGAAGCTCTTCATATTCTCTCTGTGTTGAAATTTAGTGAGCGAAATAGCAACAGTGGAAAAGAATCATATAAAAGAAAATATCTTCCTGCCCTTTTCCACCACTGCTTGCTGTAGATAGAGTACAGGTTAAGGAGCTCAGCTAATCACCACCCCCTGACTCAGAATCACATTTCACACCCTTAAACTTGATCAAAAGGCCTCATCGAGGAAAGATTTGACCAGAGGTATGCTCAGAGGAGTAAAGGTGAGGCAGTGAACCCCATGAACACTGTAACAGCTGTTAAGCATGGTAGTGGTAATGGTGTCCTCCAGTGATAGCATTCTGTTTGGGTTTGGTTTGCTGTTAGCAGATTCACTAAAGAGGGTGAAACTTGAAGACAGTGATCCCAAACACATATCAAAGATGGTTGTGAAATAGACCTGCATTTGTGGATTGTACCCAAAAAGTTGCATCCTATCAGGAAACTAACATATCTAATCAAATACAACTAGTTCTGCCAAGAAAAGTGGTGAACTTCTCTTTCATTAAAAATGTTGTTCATTCTGCCAAAGACCAGCACAAAAAAGTATTAGTAACCCAATATTGCTATAACATGTCATGTTGTCACGATGATCGTATGTTAACTTTTGACCATAATTTTATTTATTATTGATATACACTGACATTTATCCGCTATGCAGTTGTTTCCTGTTAGAAGGTTAAACAATTATTAGCTTTGATTAATTATGTATCTTAGTTTGGATTCTTGATTTCACCTGTGAATATTGCATTTGTGGTTAATTTGTAGTTTCTTCTTGGTCAATGAGAACCCGACATGAAAAACATGAAAATGATTGAGGTGAAAATGAGACAGCTGGCTTTGGGAGGGAAACAAACCATTCTGAAGCTTAGACAATTGAGCGGAACAATTGATTAAAGCCACAGAAAAGCCAATGATGGCTGCAAAAGAAAATCACCAAAACACCTAGAGCTCACTGTGCATGAGAACCAGTGGGAAAAAAGACCACAATTATGTTATGGCTGATCAGTGTATATATACACACGTGAACAAAATTGTTGGTACCCTTCGGTCAATGAAAGAAAAACTCACAATGGTCACAGAAATAACTTTAATCTGACAAAAGTAATAATAAATAAGAATTCTATGAATGTTACCCAATGAAAATCAGACATTGCTTTTCAACCATGCTTATAAAAAAAATGAACTCATGGAACAGGCCTGGACAAAAATGATGGTACCCCTAACTTAATAGTTTGTTGCACAACCTTTAGAGGCAATCACTGCAATCAAACGATTCCTGTAACTGTCAATGAGACTTCTGCACCTCTCTGCAGGTATTTTGGCCCACTCCTCATGAGCAAGCTGCTCCAGTTGTTTCCGGTTTGAAGGGCGCTTTTTCCAGACAGCATGTTTCAGCTCCTTCCAAAGATGCTGAATAGGATTGAGGTCAGGGCTCATAGAAGGCCACTTTAGAATAGTCCAATGTTTTCCTCTTAGCCATTCTTGGGTGTTTTTAGCTGTGTGTTTTGGGTCATTGTCCTGTTGCAAGACCCATGACCTGCGACTGAGACCCAGCTTTCTGACACTGGCCAGCACATTTCTCTCTAGAATCCCTTGATAGTCTTGAGATTTCATTGTACCCTGCACAGATTCAAGACACCCTGTGCCAGATGCAGCAAAGCAGCCCCAGAACATAACAGAGCCTCCTCCATGTTTCACAGTAGGGACAGTGTTCTTTTCTTGATATGCTTCAAGTATAATTAGCAAAATTTGCCTTGGCAAAAAGTTCCATTTTTGTCTCATCTGTCCATAGGACATTCTCCCAGAAGCTTTGTGGCTTGTCAACATGTAGTTTGGCATATTCCAGTCTGGCTTTTTTATGATTTGTTTTCAACAATGGTGTCCTCCTTGGTCGTCTCCCATGTAGTCCACTTTGGCTCAAACAATGACGGATGGTGCGATCTGACACTGATGTTCCTTGAGCATGAAATTCACCTTGGATCTCTTTAGAAGTCTTTCTGGGCTCTTTTGTTACCATTCAGATTATCCGTCTCTTTGATTTGTCATCAATTTTCCTCCTGCGGCCACGTCAAGGGAGGTTGGCTACAGTCCCATGGATCTTAAATTTCTGAATAATATGTGCAACTATAGTAACAGGAACATCTAGCTGCTTGGAAATGGTCTTATGGCCTTTACCTTTAACATGCTTGTCTATAATTTTCTTTCGAATCTCCTGAGACAACTCTTTCCTTCACTTCCTCTGGTCCATGTTGAGTGTGGTACATACCATGTCACCAAACCACACAGTGACTACCTGGAGCCCTATATATAGGCCCACTGACTGATTACAAGATTGTAGACACCTGTGATGCTAATTAGTGGACACACCTTGAATTAACATGTCCCTTTGGTCACATTATTTTCAGTATTTTCTAGGGGTACCATCATTTTTGTCCAGGCCTGTTCCATGAGTTTATTTTTTCAAATAATTCTGTTGAAGCATGGTTGAAAAGCAATGTCTGACTTTCATTGGTTAACATTCATAGAATTTTTTAAAATTATTACTTTTGTCAGATTAAAGTTATTTATGTGACCATTGTGAGTTTTTCTTTCATTGACCGAAGGGTACCAACAATTTTGTCCACGTGTGTATATAGTATATGTAGAACATATATAGAATATGCAGTGGAACCTTGGAAGTAATTTGGTCTGCAAGCTTTTAGCAAAACGAGCAAAAGATTTTAATTCATTTTAATGAATTAAATACTTCATTAATCGTTTCCCACAATCAGTCTCAGTGTGCATGTGTCAATCGTATAGTCAACATCTGTGTGCGTGTACTGTTTATTATATCATTGTGACCATGTGTGTGTGTGTGCGCGCGTAAAGCTAGACATGTGCTAGACATCAAACAAGAGGAGGGAGGGAGGGAGTCATTCTACACAGTAGCCCCCTCTCTCCTCTCGTCTTATTTCAGCTTCACACACACACGCACACGCACACACACACACACACTCTCTAGCAGATATAGCGGACAATACTTCCATGTGGAGATTAATTTCAAAGATAAATGCAGATTCATTCGTTTTATATTTACTTTATATTTTGTATTAATCTTTTTTATATTAATATTTTTAGTTGTAGAACGAATCATTGGAGTTTCCATTATTTCTTATGGGGAGATTCGCTTTGATATATGAGTGTTTTGATACACAAGCATGCTTCCTTAACAAATTATAATTGCAATCCAAGGTTCCACTGGAATTTTTAAATATTTTGAGATATTGGATTTTTGCCATATATGCATATAACTCAAGAACATATGACAGTTGCACTTTTTTATTTAAATTACAAAAAAAAAAATATCACGATATATATTTTTTTTAAGATCATGGCTCTGACTCCCTGGTCTTTCCCGAACTTTTATTTCTTTCTACTTTCTAAAACAATGCTGAAGGCATCCAAAATACAGTCATGCTTAAAATACTTTGACTCTGTTGTAGATTTCCTAGTGTGGTTCAGATCATTGTCTTGTTGCATGACTTGTTGTTTCAACCCAGCTTTAGCTGTCGGAGAGATGGCTGTAAATTTGCCTCAAGAATACTCTGGTATACAGAGGATTTCATGGGCACCTCAACGACTGTAAGCTGCTCAGGTCCTGTGGCTGCCAAAAGAGGGCCCAAATCATCACCCCTCCACTGCTCTGTTTGACAGTGGGTATGAGGTATTTCTGCTGAAATACTGTTTGGTTTTTATCAAACATGGCACTGGACATTAAGGCCAAACAATTCCACATTGGTCTCACCTGCCCATAGGACATTGTTCCTTATGGTTTGTTCAGATGCAGGTTTGCAAACCTTAGTTGAAAACTTTTACACATGACTGTATGTAATAATTTTCTTTGTACAGTTGATAAGTGGCGCTCCTTTTTCCCCCTAATAAGTTCATATATATGTTTTTATTCCTAATAAGTTCAGTAAATGTTCAGTCAAAATGTTCAGGCAAAACAGTTCGTCTGGAGCCCTGTCACTTTCTATTAAGCACATACAGCTCAATTTGACTGACATAATATTGACACCATGTGACCAGCATGTGACCACACATACATGTTAATTTATGTGAAATGGTATATATAAACAATTTCCCCGCTGTGGTACAAATAACGAGATCTCTTATCTTATATACAGTATGTTTTTCTAAGTAATTATTGTCATGATGGAATTGCTGGTGTGTGTAGTCTTACTGTCAATATTCACTTGACACTCAGGGCTGTTCATATGGCTCTCCTCGGTCATAATGATGTTCTCAATGTCTTTCATTGTCAAATGGTCACAGAATGTCTCGTACAGCAGCCGCTTTAGCTCATCCACTGTCAGCTTCTGCATATCACACTGATTAAATAAATGTGAGAAACATGATCAACATTTTACAGATAAATAGGGGGGCACTTAATTGGTTGCGTGTCATAAATGTTTAAACAAAAGTGTTAGAATAGGTACTCAAAAGCAGTAACCAAAGAAAAGCTTTTGGCGATTTAGATTATCATTATTATAGTGGTAATAAAATTAGCAGAATGTGCATACACTCACAAAAAAATTCAAACTTTGGCCACATGTGGCTTTTACATAGCGATTGTCTATTTTACTACAAAAAAAGTAAATTAAGGAATTCTCTTTAATGAGTTTAACATAAACACACCAATCTTTAGCCATATTAAATTTTTTTCCCATATTTGACTTGAATGGAAATTCTACCCTCAATTTAAACTAATCGATAAATCATTCCTTTTTTTCAATGCAGTGTAAAATGACCTACACAATCTGCAAGCTGTCTTAGTTAATAACAGTGTTAATATCACTATAATGTGCCAGTGATGTTCTCAACAGAATTCAATTCAATTCAATTAACAATTGACATTGTTAAGTTTGTATGAGATGTGAACGTGTATGTATCAAAATGATAAGATTGTCCCTGATGAGCAAGCCGAGAAGGCGACAGTGGCAAGGAAAAACTCCCTGTGATGGTAATAGGAAGAAACCAGATCTCTGAATATGAGGTTTAATTACAAATGATAAAAAAATTTAAATATCAGTAGAATTATAAGTCTTTTAAAGTGTGTTTACCTCATTTTATCTTTGATTGGGTGTGTTTGATTTTGTCCCTTATGCTGCTCTGCTAACAATAACTTACATACTGTATGTTCTTATTATTTTTAACAAACATTTTGTTTTCAATCTCCTTTTTCATGTCCCCAAATGATTGTCCACCCACCTGTCCATTTCAGATGGCCCGCCCCTTTGACCAATGTAATCAGTGATATCACCACCACCATTCTGTCTATGTTTAATGGAGATTGAAACAACTGCTGTAAGTAGATTAACTAGAGTAGATTAGACATATTTTATTTGCTTATTTTTTTTATTCATAATTTGTTTGTGGTAGTAACATATAAATGATGTCAATGTGAAATATTAAATATAAAAACTGTTCATAAATCTACATAAATAAAAGAAAGCTTTTAACCTGTGCATTGGTCAGAACTCGCTCTTTCAATTATATCTTTATATTTCATACATTGGAGGACCAGAAACCAGTCTAAGAAAAAATTCTGTCTCCACAGTATGTCTGTCTGTCTGTATGTCTGTCAACAGATTTTACCACAGCATCATTCAAAACGTCCTGGACAGAATTTAATGAAACATTGCCAGTCCTCCTGTATTTGCCTGAAGTTAAATCTGCACCAGAAATGAAATCGAAGTCTTGAGTAGCAGTGAAGTTATGACCAGTTAAGTGCTATATACGTCACAGCATCCAGTGTTTTTTTTTTCTTTTTTCTTATTTAGCGCTTTTTCTCTTGAGATGTGAGCGGCTATACGCATCAATCAACAGAGACAATCAATGAGAGTGCATAGAGTATACTGCAGACACACAAACGACTCTAATGCCCCTACAAAGCACCCAAATCCTCACAAAACACAAATGAATGTGCGATACAGAATGGCGTCTGACGAAGAAAAAAAAGGCAAGTACACTTTGAGAACTGAACCTTTGAAGATGAATGGGCAGATCAATATGTTTATTCTTCCTGTTGAGATTCAAAACCAGTTTCTGTCTTTTTGTCCTGAAATGGTGGTGCTTATAAACTAACAAACAAGCTAACAAACATCAAACTTTAGGGAAAAAAATGTCCACCCTGTCATGGTCTAACCCTGTCATCAATCCATGCCAGGGAGGATATGTGCAAGTTTTTTGCCACATTTTGGATTGATTTTATTATTATTATCCGCAGCCATTTCCCATTAAATAATTTTACAATACATTTTATAATCACTGTGTTACATATTTAGAAGGATCGGAGGCACTTTATAGTGATATTGGCCCAACAACTAGGCAGAATACTGTAGACACATCATGTAAATTACAACACAATATAACAGCTCAGAGGATGTAGCAGTCCATACCTTCCAGAAAATGGAGTCAAAGTCTGTTCCATGAAACTTGTCAGGTATGCCAGCTGCAGTCAGCTTAGGGCCCAGCAGAGTTACAAACTCCTCAAAACCAACCTGGCCATTGCCTTCAGACAAAACAACAGATCAGACAGACCACACTGCTGACATATGTGCAACAATCAAGTAGATTGAACTGACCTGTGTGTTTGTGTTTCAAATTTGTTTCTGTCATACAATATTATTGTGCTTTACTCTAGAAACAATACCGTACTAGAATGGACACATTAACATAAACCTATTGTTCATGTCACAGCTGGAACTACCTTATTCGAGGATATAAAGACTTAAGTCTGACGGATCGGAAGATGCATTTTTTGTATTGCATGGCTAGGACAGTAGTTACTGTCTCATTATTATTAATGTAATTTTTCTAATATGTTACTGTTTCTATAATAACAGCTTATACACAGTGACTCGTACAACAGACATTTGAAGTGACCAATCAATGGAATTTTTAAAACATGGTGTAGAAATTATTATTATTTTTTTTTTTAATAAATGTAGATGTGGTAAAGTTTTGTCTGTGAGAATACATTTAAAAAAGTTACAACCTTAAACAATTACAAATATAAAGTAAAATTTTGCATTTGTGGATTCTTCATTATAAATACAAATTTATAACTGTTACTAGACTGTGAAAAATGTCCTGAGCTCCTTGGGATGTAATTTGTGTCCAGAAATAAGCAAACTAGTACAGAAGCTATGCTATGTGCTGGCTAGTTACAAAAACATCCTGATGAGATGGTGAGTGACAAATTCAGGAATCACTGGCGGCCCACTTCCGATTTCCGCTCCAATCACATAGAGAACAGCACCATGTGGTCTGTGGTAGATTTATGTGATAAGTGAGGAGGGTCCACTGAATAACCACGAAAATGACTTTAATTGCACTGATACAAGCAGTTTCACTATAGGCTTATGACTGCAATTGCTTGAAGAGTTAAAGGACAACAATTGCCACAAACAATTCCGTCCCCATGTATCCATTTTGGGTTCCTCTCAAGTTTTCAATTTAATAAAATAAAATCGAACTGAATTAAAGTCAGCTGATTATTGCAGGTGATTATTTTTTCCCTGGTGGCATGGGCAAATTCCAAAATAAAAATGGCAAGAGACATCAGGCTCATATTGTAAACGAGTGGTTCGGAGACCATGGGGAATCTTTTTCACAAATTTAATTTAATTTAAAGATGTTGAATCTACTACAGAAGACTTGGATCTGCTTGGAGTGGATATGCTCTCCCATTACCCATACAAGATTTCAGTCAAAAATTATGAAACTCTCGATGGGAATAAATGTTATAGTGTATAAGGTTCTTGAAACAATGGCATGGTGAATGTGCACCATAATCAAAGATAAAGGTGGACAGGGTTGCTCACTGGTTAAGACGTTGGACTAGTGCTTGAATGATCCCGGGTTCACCCTTGTGAACACAGTTCCCACTGTGACCCTCAACTGCTCATATGCACAATGAGATAAAATGTAAGTCACTCTGGATAAATGCCATATGCCATCAATTTTAATAAAGCAGGTCCAATCAAGAAAATAGTGTGTGACCTTATTTAGTTATTGATTAATTGAATTAGGACAGATAGTAAATCAAAGTTACATATTTTTTATTGTGTCTAATAAAAGTACATGTTAAAATTAAGTGGCAACCTCTGTTTTGAAAAATTAAGCCTACATGGAAGTACTGCTTGTACAACTTGTACAGCTAAATGTTTTATATTATATATTTTGTTCTTATCTTCTATAGCTATATTTTCTATAGCTAAAGTTTTCTATATTTCATTTCTTATTTTATTCCGTAATTTATTTCTGATTGATTATCTTTTTTAAAGGTCACGGGCAGTCATATAAGCATTTCTTTGCATATCATACTGTGTATGTGACAAATAAAATTAGAATTTGATTTGAAGTGTTAAAACATGCAGTTTCTCAAATGTCCACTGGGAGCTGGCTTCAAAAGTGAGTCAATGTCCATAGACCACATGTTAAAGTGTCCAACTTTATAACAGACATACAAAAACAGTTATGGTCTCTATATCTAGTTTTCCCATACTGTATATGATAACTGTTTAGGGGGTACATTTTTATGGTACTCCTCAGTTAAAATTATATTACGCCATAGAATTATGCATGATTAGGGGCATGGCCAATTTCCATTACAGGTGCAATGCAGGTGTAAACACACTAGCTGTCTGCTGTGCAGCACTTTATGTTACATTACATTGACATGGCATGATGTGTAAGGTATTGTATGGAAGGCGGTGTTCAATAAATGCAAGGTAAAGTTAGGCATTGTAGCTAAGCTAAACGGGTGAGCTTGAAGACCATTCTTTAGAAGACCAAAGGGTGATGCCACAGGGTTTGTCTAGTTCTTTTTATATAATCCATGGTTAAAATGTGTAGTTTATTGGGGGTGTTAGGAATGCAAAGGGTAAAGGGTTTGCCCTCTCCTTGGCAATATGGACGAGGGAATAAAATGGAATGTTATTATGAGCAGCTGACATAAATACTTTTTCTCATGAATGTACAGTTTGACGAATAGAAAATAGATTATGAAATTTCACATATACATAATTATCATGTTACTATGCCGTTAGATGCACATACATAATTGTAAATTATGGTGACAGGGGCATGGTCAAGCACTGCTCTGTGAAGGGTAGAAGAGTGGGCAAAAAACAGCACATCCATTAATGGACACATTATGTCCATGGTGAAACACAGATCAATGTCCCCTAACTAAAATCTGCTTAGTCATGTTATTGAAAAGATGTGATTCCTGAATTTACCACTCACCTTTTCAACATGATGTAAAATCAGGCATATAAATCAGGTGATACACAGGCAGATAATTTACATATAGCTCACAGTGAAAAGAAAACACATGATGCATATTCCACACAACATATTCCATATACTATGAGCACATTTTTAATAATCTTATAATGCAGCAATTATGACCCAAATTTAATCTGTAACCCATTCTGTACTTATGTAATATCAATGTTGCGATGTACAGTACATGCACCCTCAGACCTACAACCACACTGCAGACATGCTGATATTTAGCACAAACTTGAGTGATATTGCTTTTATACAACAGTTCCACAAACACTATTTATTATCAACAGATTATGATTTGTTTCATTTAACCAGTTATTTTGTTCTGCCAATGCATATCCTTCTGCACCTGGTGGAACTACTGTAACTGACTTCAACTGACAGAGTTGGCGACCAACAGTGTAATTAACAGGTGTGAAAGTAGTTTTAAATTCTTACTGGTACTACTGTATGTAGCCAAAAGATAAGAAGAATAAAATATGGTTATGCAGGACAGTCCTATACAGTAAATCCCCTAAGTTTCTCTTTATATTTTCACTTATTCATATCAGATTATATAATTATAAGATTAGTCCATTTTCGGGTTCCGGTGTTTAATCTTAACTAGTTTTAATGGAAAGCTAGTAATTAATTGTCCTACACATATAGGGCCCTTGATCAGGGGGTTAAAAGTGATTTGGAATTCAGCCTTGTGTTAGGAGCTAGTTACTGTAGCTTTGTTGCCATAAATAAAATTACACTGATGGTTCAGACGTGATTCGGAACCACTTATGGTATGTCACAATTGTAGTTCAGTTCTCTTGGTTCAATCAAAGAATGAAATGATACATTAGTTTTGGTTTGCTAGTATAAAGTCCTGATTTGCTTAGTGTTCACGCTGGTATTTTCACGCTTGGCCATCACGTGCATGCTTGTGCTTTCGTGTGCTGTCCATCAGCAATGACCTTAGATGCACATTAAATTTAACAATTAATTTGGCAGTGTTCAATTTTTTTATTTCTCCCCCTTTTTCTTTCAAAACTTGTCCAGTACCTTGCTATGTAACGCGTGTGACGTACAGTAGCTAGGACTTTTTCCTCACTCCCTGCCCGTCCAAGCACTATGTCTACATCGGATGTCACAGATACAAAATTGTGTAAGTTCTGAGGTACAGTAATTGTCGGATAATGCTAGCGAAGCAGATTTGTATATAATAATATAATAATAATGGATTATAATAATTTAAATACAACAAAAATATATATTTTTTTCTATAAGGTGACATTTAGGGTATCCACATCTGCTTCACACAGACTTTCCACTGGTATTCCACAAGGGTCAGTACTTGGTCCTTTTTGTTCCCCCCTCTATACCCAGTCTCTTGGTGAGATCGACACTCAACTCATTCTTTTCTTTGCTCTGTCAGACACTCAGATTTCCACCCAGATATCTCAGCATGTCTGGCAAACATCTGAATCAGGATGACAGCTCATCAGCTGAAACTCAATCTCAGTAAAACTGAACCGCTGTTAATCTCAGGTGATTCATCCCCCTGTCCAGACCTTCAATCGGATCATTCTTTCAGTCACTACCCGCAATGTTGTGGGTATTTCTGGACAATCAATTGTCATTTTCCCCATACATTGCTAATCTTACTTGCTTTTTCAACCTTCCCACATTCTCCCACATCATTCCACTTTTTCGCTCCCTGCACTGGCTTACCATAACTGTCCGCATTAAATCCAAAACACTGATTCTTGATTACAAAGCTAAAAAGGGCCCAGCACCCACTTACCTCTCAGCTCTAATCACACCACGCACTGCATCACATTCTCTCCGATCCTACAGAACTGCTCGGCTGGTCCCACCATCTCTCAGACATTGAGGAAGACATGCATCTAGACTGTTTTCTGTTCTGACACTGAGGTGGTGGAATTAACTTCCACTAGATGTCCATATAGCCACTGTCGCTGATCTTTAAACGACGACTAAAGACCTATCTGTTTCTTTGATATTAAAGTTTTAAATAAATTTTGACACCAAAGGATTTCCCTTCTACTCCCAAAACTAGCAGCAGCACAGTTTTGTAGCACGGTTTTATATTGTCTTTTTCTATCACAACTTGGATAGTGTTCATAAAAGTGCTTTAAATCAATGTTCAGGGTTAAAACTTTCTTAATTCTGTTGAAGGATGAGGACGGTAAGATATTTATCAACTGACTTTTGATGAATTTCAACATTTGATATAGCTCACTTACTGTACATTGCTAACCATAGCTCAAAATAATCCGTTTGACTTAATACCTGTATTGATATGGCTAAAACATTTTAAATAGTTTTGATTTTTTAAAACTATGTGTGTTTGGGGTCATTGTCCTGTTGTCCAACATGATTAAAATAAAAGGGTTTGTACCATCCATGTCCAGTCTCTTGATGATGACTTCCAGCTCCACCTCGTTGGGCATATAGCCCAGAGATCTCATGGCCATGCCCAGCTCCTGCTTTGAGATGAATCCATTTCCATCACGATCAAACACTTTAAATGCCTCTCGGATCTCTGTGGAGGTGCCACACACATGATGAGTTTCTCTTTTCTGAAGTGTCCATCCTTGAATGACACTGTAATTGTTCATTTAAAAGATGAATGAAACATTAATAAGATCATATTTTACAATATGAATATTCGTGAGGGCAAAACTAACATGTAGGTGATAAATTAAAATAGTAGATTTGATGATTACCATTGATTTTACTTACCATTATCAACTATTTAACTTTTATTCAAAACTTAATTCACTTCTCTAAATTTATTAATCCTACATATAAGCAATGTACTGTAGTTACTCAACACACTATATTTAGCAAATGGTCAAATATCCTCTGTTAAATTGCCATTTACAAGACCAAATGCGCTTTAAAATATTATTTTAGTTAGACAAGATTAATTTAACCAACTGAAATTTGACAAAGGGTCACTTTTAGTTCAACAAACTCACTCACTCACTCACTCACTCATCATCTATACCGCTTAATCCTGTATTCAGGGTCACGGGGGCCTGGAGACTATCCCAGGAGACTTAGGGCACATGGCAGGGTACACCCTGGACAGGGTGCCAATCCATCGCAGGACACAGACAGACACACAAACATACACTCACTCATTCACACGCTACGGGCAATTTGGGAACGCAAATTAGCCTAACCTACATGTCTTTGGACTGTGAGAGGAAACCGGAGTACCAGGAGGAAACCCACCAAGCACGGGGAGAACATGCAAACTGCAAACTGGCCAGGGATCGAACCTGGACCCTGGCGGTGCAAGGCGACCAGTTCAACAAACTGAAAGCAAAATTAACTTGCCCCAGACCTGAGTGATTAAGGTTAAATTCAGCAATGCTGTTCATACAATTTTTTGTATTAATATTTGATATAGGTACATAGGTAATATAGGGTACATCTAGTTTTGCACACATAATTTCTTAAGATTTTGTACTTATAACTATGTGTTTCATAAAGCGGAAAAAAATTATGGGAATCCACGAAACAGGAAGGCAGAGTGCGCCCAAAGTACAGGCATATCTCAGCACATGGCATATTTTGATCAAACTTTTGTAGATGACCGAGGGACCTCATCCTAAGTGTAATTCACCTCTGGGTGGTGAGACAGTCATGTCCAAAAATTAGTACCCCCTCTTTTAATTTGAATTTTTTTTGTATAAAAACATGATCAAAAATCACTTGATCGTAGCGAGTCTCTGCAAATACAACTTCAGAAAAACAGCAACATAGAACCTTTTTTATCATGTCATTATTAAATTAACAAAAATGAAAGATTAAGAAAACATGTAGGCGATTCTAGGAACCCTCTTACTGCTTTTCACAGGACTCAGCCCTTGATTCACTGATTATCAGCAGGTGTGCAGACCTCTGTAAAAGCAAAGGTTTTGTTAACACAATGCCAAGAGGGAAAGTCATAATCAATGGTCTAACCCAGGGGTCTCAAACTCAGTTCCTGGAGGGCCGCAACCCCACAGAGTTTTGTTCCAACCCTGCTCCAACACACACACTATGTAGTTTTCAAATAAGCCTTAATGACTTGTTTAGTTGGATCAGGTTTTTTTAATTAACTGTTGGAACAAAACTCTGTTGGGCTGCGGCCCTTCAGGAACTGAGTTTGAGACCCCTGGTCTAACCAATTGTTGCTGCTATTAATGAATTAAAAGAGGGCATGCTAACTTTCGAACATGGTTTGAACAATTTTGACTGCATATTTTCATCCAGTCTCCTGTTTCAGTTGATTCTCTTCAAGTTTTTAACCGTTGGTGATATATTAAATTTTCTTAAAAAGTTAATTTTGAAAGTTTTATATAATTTGAAACGGATGATGACCAAATCTTTTAGATTAATAAATGATCTTCTTCTAAGAATCTTCTATCTAAATCCCATCTGCTGGGTGTGATACGTCTCAAACAGTTCAAATATCTCATAACTTTGGAACTACAGTACTTAATCATGACTCTTCTTTCTTTTGAATTTCTTGGCAGGTACAGAGAGTGTGACATGTAATGTGGCATGCTAAATAGGAACATGGCCATGTTTAAATGAAATTAAAAACTGTTTTTAACAATTAAAATTAATTAATTAATTAATTCATATTACAACAAACAGAGCAATTGTCTCACAATTTTTTTTTTGCCATCAGTGCCTGCCAAATTATACTAGAGCATTTAAAAGACTTACATGACTTCAGTTCTCATATATACTTTAATTCTCCAAGCAATCACATCTCCAAGTTGAAGAGCTCTTAGATTTTTTTTTTTTTTCATTATAGTGCCACCTAGTGCTATAATGTTAAAACTTTAGCTGGGACTGGCTTAGGACAGGGTGCTAAATGAACTTGTCCCTGACTTGAATTGCTTAGATGTGGTACAAGTTTTAATACACTGTACTGCATTGGAATCATGGTGATGACGCATGCTGTTTATCAACACAAAGTCTGTAAACACTGAGATTATGCAAAAATAGAAAACTTAATGAGAGCACTAATGAGCTGACAAACCTGATTAAGAAAGAATGCAACAAAATACAATATTATGTGAAAGGCAACAGTCATGGAGACATGGAACAATGAGAATGTATGAGGGCAGCGAGGAAACTTGGGCCATCCAGATATTAAATAGTAAATTATACAGTAGAAATAGAAGCCTCTGAGAGAGAGAGAGAGAGAGAGAGAGAGAGAGATTAGAATCAACGCAAATATTTTAATCACGGCAAATCATTGGATTTGGATGTTATTTTGAATGTTGATAAAAACAAAAGAGATGGTTGTTGACTTTAGGAAGACGCGAGCAACCACTCTTCACTGAACATCAACGAACATCACCAAATTCTTCGGTGTCCACGTATCAACACCAGCTCTTCAACCTTAAAACTCAAGTGGCACAGATACTTGTCGGCAACACAGTATAGGTCAATGATGATAAAACGTCTACTGGAATATGGGAAAGATCTTGCAATAATGTTGAACTCTCTAAATGAACATATTATTATTATTATTATTATTATTATTATTATTATTATGCGGTCATAGGAACAACTGAAAACAACAATAAAAACATGTGATCATGTGTATCTGTGTTATTTCTTTCCCTTTGTGACCCATTTAAAATTTTTTTTGCTCAGTCATGTTTGGGTAGTTGGTTCAAATGAACTAAAATTAATTAATCATATTGCCTATTTCGTTCTGAAAAAATAAGTATACTTTATAGGGCACATTCCTGAGACCTATGTATGTTTATTTAAAAAACCCAGCAGTACAAATAATGGGTAAAATACAAGGGTAACACAAAAAAGCCCAGCAGCGTCTCTTCCCTCTGAGAAGGCTGAGGAAGGCACAGCTTCCATCACTGAATATCACCATTTTCTTTAGAGGGACTATCGAGAGCATCCTGAGCGGCTACATCACTGTCTGGAATTTTGCCATCTCGGACCGAAAGATCGCACAGTAAATAGTGAGAACAGCTGTGAAGATGATCGAGGTCTCTCTCTTTCCTGTATCATGGATATCTACACCACATGCTGTATCCGTGAAGCCACCAGCATTGTGGCTGATTATACACACCCCTCACACACTCTCTTCACCCTCCTGCCATCTGGAAAAGGGTATGCTCTCACATTCAAACTCGATACAATGGGAAGATGCCTGATTGCGTGAGTTTTACTCTCAATGCATGAGAGGTCGCAGCTCTGTATATCAAAGAGGTGTTTCCACCCCCTTCTCTCAGGTTAAAGTGGGTGTCCAAAATCAGAAGACATCCGGTAAAACATGTTGATGCTTTTCCTAAGCTGCTGATGACAATGTGCCATAATTCCACTGAAAACACCACCTACTGCAACTAAAGCACCTGCTTATTTTTTTGTCACAGAAACATTATGAGAAATTTTCTCCCACTGAATGTCTACATATGGCATTCCACCAACTACAACTCTTTAGGCAATGATTGTTACAAAAAGGTTAAACTATGTGATCTGATCGCAGCCATCAGCATTATTTAGAGCTATTGTTTTTATTTATTTTGAAATTTTATTTTTATCTTGAAAAATGCGATTTTGACATCAAGGGGCAGGTGCTTGGGCACCTTTAGCCACACACAGGTTTATGCATTCAATCAAACTGTGATTAAATTTCTCGCAAATAAATTTGTACAGTTTAAAGACTTCAAGCTCAAAACAGTGATGAGTCTCCTGGCTGCATTAGAACATCTGACTCATTTTTAGTTTTAAAGAAATGATCCCGACCGAGGCAGCTGGGGTCCACCTCAGTCATTCCAAAGTGAAACGCCTGATCCTATTAAAATCAATGGATAACTTGTCTACAACTTGAAGACAATCAACCCACAATCATTCGCAAACACCAATTGCACATTACAGGAATATGAATAAGCATCACCTATCAGGAAACAGAATTTGTGCCTCAATCACTAAATGCAATACATTAATAATAAAAAACAAAAGGGGGAAATTATACATGTACCCTTAGACATCTTCAAAATAAAACACTGCATTTATTTAAGGGAAACATTTTCTGATATAATATCATTAATGTCTCACTCATCAAACATAAACTCTTGCTATAAGGACATGAAAGTAAAAAATGTAGCCTGCACTGCACCCGCTAGCTGTCTGTGTTGGCTTTATGTTTTCAGGTTACAAATAATTGCTTTGTTTTATTACTGTATATTATTTTTCAGATTATAAGTTATGTATGTATACATATATTAAAAATGTATTCAAATGTATACGCTAAATATAGCACAAACACTTCTTGGGGTGCTAGGGCTACCCTAGGGTGAGCAGCAGCACTTCTCACTGGCACCACCGATGTATCAAAATTTCTCCAATACACTGTGAGACTCTTGATAGAACTTCTACTGAAAAAACTTCAATTCACATACTGAAATTAGTTGTTTGTGTGTTTTTTTTTTTGGTCATAAGAGGTTTCTTGTTTGTATATACTGTAGAAGGTGTGAGGACCACACGATTATTACTTATGTGATTAAAAATGTTTTTTTAATTAATACTAATTTAATGCAGCATGCAATTAACCTGACTAAATCTGGGCAGAAGATGGAAGTTTCAACGACAATACAACAGCTCCAAATATGCAGCCAAAAGAACAAAAATGAATGAATGAATGAATGAATAAAAAGACATTGCATAGCCTACCCAATTGCATGCCTTCAATCCAGCTGAATTAAGAATGGAGTACTTTAAAATT
The DNA here is from genome assembly GCA_030347435.1 of Clarias fuscus. Lineage (NCBI taxonomy): Eukaryota > Metazoa > Chordata > Actinopteri > Siluriformes > Clariidae > Clarias > Clarias fuscus. The sequence continues at coordinate 11,833,411 of CM059212.1, forward strand.
AACTATTTACTTCTTACTATAGAAGCCTCAAAGCTGTCAATACCAATTATAGCTTTGCAACAGTTTTTCAACAATGCTACATTGTGGATTTTTTGTTTTGTTTGAATTTTTATTAACATTTTGTTACCTAATCATTTATATATAACCATTAATCATAATCTATATATAATTAATTTATAAGGACATAAAATTAGTTTAAATTTAACAGGGCTATATTAATCTATAAATAAATAAATGATAGTTCCATTTAGATCATGTGTATACACATAAGTTGTTTATAAAAAGTCCATAATTAAATATTATCATATAATAAACAGCAAATCTCGAATAAAATTTAATGTACAATGTAACTGTTTTTTGTAATTTAATTAAATTAGTGAAACTCATTTATTCCAGATTCATTACACATAAGGTAAACTATTTAAAGACTTTTTTGGTTTTATTTTCAATGATTATGGCACACAGCTTATAAAAATCAAAAGTTCAGCATTTCTAAATATTTAAATAATTCATTTCAAGTTTAAATTACTATTCATGCAGTATAGATAACGGTTATCTCTTGGTTTAGTTTCGGACACGCCACCACAATAATAAGGGAATACTGGGGATAACTTGACAGTTGTCCTGAAGATGATCATTAACACCCTCCAAGGAGGGTAAGATACACAGGTGACTGAACTTGGTATAGGTTCATAAGGAGTGGAATGAGGCTGGAGTCAGTGCATCAAGATCCACCGCAAACAGACGTCTTCAGGAAATGGCCTACAGCTATTGCATTAATAGTATCAAGTCAGTCTCATAAGAAGGCAACCAGTGTTTCTCCAGTCGAGGGCCACATTCTTTGATGATCTACTTGGTCTCCGTAGGCTTGTGGCCTTTTGCTGACTGCATAGACCACTAACGCAGAACCAACATGAGATGGTCTGGTCTATGGAGGATTTCCTACTTGCGTCACCTGCTGTTTTTGATGACAAGTTTCCACAGTCGTGATGATTTTGGGTGCCATTTAATCTGCGGGTGTGGGTTCACTGCGTTTTATCAAGTCCAAAGTCAACACATGGTGATTTGCTTTTCCAGCAGGACTACCACTAACTGGTTTGCTGACCTTGATATTATTGTGCTTGATTGGCTAGCCAACTCGCCAATAGAGGATCTGTAGGTTACTGTCAAAAGGAAGATTAGAAACACCCGACCCAACAATACAGACGAATAGAAGGCCTTTATGCGATGCAGCATTGATCTGCGTGAAAGAAGCCCTGATCAAGTATTGAGTGCATAAATTAACGTACTTTTCAAAAGTTGGACATTTCTGCATTTTAACTCCTTAGAAAATATTCCAATATTTTGAGAGAGTGGATTTTTTATTTTTATGAGTCGTAAGCCGTAATCGTCAGAATTTTTGTTTAAGGCTTGAAACATATGTTTATATTCATATATTCATACATACATAACATATCTATGAATATATGAATACATGACAGTTTCACTTATAATATACAGTACGAGAGTTTACATTTTGTAATTAAATTACGAAAAATAAAGAAAAAAAGAAAAAAAACCTTTTCCACTATATTAAAATTGTTCCAACATTAAGGAAAGTGCAAAAATAAGTCTAGTCGGAATATTATCAACTAGATTTGGAAAGGTATATGTAAACATAAACAAACAAAAAAAAGTCCTCATGACTATGGAGGGCAGAATCGAGTTCTTCCTGTCCTTGATGGCAAACATTACACCATACTCTTTAATGAATACATTTTCACAATTACTCACCACGGATACATAACTGCATTAGCTCAGACTTGAGTCAGGGAACAATTAATGCAGGTGTCCGTTATGTATATCTTATAACAGGTATTAATAAATATGGTGCTGTTTGGTGTACTAATGCTAAATAATGTTAAATATATGCAGCAATTGGAAGCATATTCCGAGGGTTACTTCATTTCATTCGATTTGGACACCTTAAGAAAAAGCACTGAGCACATATTTCACGCTAGGCGTGTTCCGCCTTCTCCCATCGCAGCGCTCTCAATCTGCGGGACCTCGGCGCTAATCTGACGCGCCAGCGGGGCTCTGGGGCTCTGGGGCTCTCCGCTGAGGCGGCGACTACCGCGTTCTATTTCAGCAAAGTATCAGCAACACTTGTTAAAAAAAAAAAAAAAAAACGAACAAACCCCGAAGTCACGTACCCTCCACTTCATCCTCGGGGAGGCTGACAGGAGTCCCGTAAGAGACGATATCTGGCACGGAGCAGAGTCCCCTGTACATGAACCTGGAGGGCACTGCGCGCACTGGCATCTCTGCGATGACAAAAAAAAAAGCCTGGACTTCACACAACGCTCACTGCGGATCCCTCACATGGTGCTCGGTAGAAAACCGCACGAACAGCGGTGTATTCCCCCCCTCCTTTTTTTTGTTTTTTTGTTTTGTTTGTTTGTTTGTTTCTGATGAGTAGAAGACGCGACGCTCACTCCATTGAAGTGGCCGCTCTCTGTGAATCCTCCTCAGCCAGGGTGACCACCGGAGGCTCGCGTGTTAGCGAGGTCCAATTCTAGGAGGCTTTGTTTGCGTCTCTGGAAAGCATCTCCAGCTAGACATATTTAAAAAACGAACGAAGGATGAATGAAAGTACAAGACGCGTTTTTTTAAAATAATAATATATATATTTTTTTTATATATATATATATAGGCCTGGCTCTTCTGAAATCCTACAGGTTGTTAAACGTCCTCCAGCGGCTGGTGTCTCTCCAGGCGATCAGGCTTTAATCAAGTTTCACCGTCTCAAAGCCGCCGTTCACCGCGATGATGTCTACACCGATTCCGTAACAAGGGCGCTGGCAATTAATTTCTCCACACGCTGACCCGGACGCCGATGGAAAATCGCTGCGTCTTGCTCGCATTGTGCGCGAGACTCCACGCTCAGACCCCCCGCTGCCAGTGCGCACGGTTCGCGGCGCGTGTCTTCACGCGCACTTAAAAGGGACGCGCATTTTCCTGGAGCGCTAACAGGAGCACACGTGTGACATTGAGCATGCTCTATGCAAGTTTTTTCTCTTTGTCTTTTTTTCTTTTTGATGATTAGCTTTTGTGTCTGGGTGTCATCTTTCTGTGGATACCAAATAAAAAAGTGACCTTTGGCTGGTAAATTTCACTCACTCACTCACTCACTCATCGTCTACACCACTTTAACCTGTATACAGGGTCCAGGAGGGGCCTGGAGTCTATCCCAGTAGACTTGGGCATGAGGCGGGGTACACCCTACGCTGGAGGTGGTGCCAGCATTGCACACACACACACACACACACATACACTCACGCTAATTCACACACAATCTCACTGTCTTTGGACTGTATGAGGAAACCCACCAAAGACAGGAGAACATGAAAACTCCCTGCGGCCAGAGCCGAGGGCAGGAATTGAACCCGGACCCTGGAAGTGCAATGTGACAGTGCTAACCTCTACGCTAACCGTGCCACTGCTGGTCAACTTGTTTTTGGTCATTTTAGATGAAACTAATGAGTAAAAATCTCAGCCAAATATAAGACCTCTAAAATCCAACCCAAAACAGAGCTTTGTAGAGCCCACTGGAGGTATCACGCTGAAGGAGCAGTTAAGTGTGTTCATGTCATGCCCTTCACTGTCAGTTTATCTTCCACCTTGGTCAGGCAGGTTTTTATCTGCAGATCAAGAGACAACTGCAAGTAAATGCACTGAGGTGCTATCATTGATGCGATATTTCTGTTCATCAGTAGCACAATGACTTTATATAATATTATATAAATATTAATAAAATATGAATAAAAGAATTCGGACACCATAAAGCACCCAGTCATGGCACAAAATAACATTTTGTCAATATGTCATCCTAAGTTTACGGACAATATAATAATGGGCGTTACTTGTGTACACTCCAGTTAGACACATGAACGGTGGACCTCTGTCACACCCTGTCCACATGCCCAAAGTCTCCTGGGCTAGGCTCCAGACCCCTAAGACCCACGTTGAGGATGTATCAGTTTATCAGTAAGCATGGTACAGTAGCGCAATGTACACAGTGGTAAACATGTACAAGAGCACTTGAATACAAGGAACAGAGACAACAAAATGTAAAAGCATAACCTTGAGATGTATCATCTACATTTGGAACAAATGCAAATCATGTCAAAAACAGGGAAACGTAAAGCACTAAAAGTAGTAAAAAGTACTTTAGAGAGGACACTGAGAACAGTACTGTACGACACACAGCTCAGTAGAAATGAAGTAAAAAAAAAAAAAAAAAAAGGACGTAGCTAGATTTGCAATAAAAGCTTACTAAAAACTTTCCAAAACTAAGTTGTCTGAAAAACAAAAACAATAACTACAAAACTAGAGCTATACATGTTTTTTTTCCTGAGATTCTTGAATAAATAGCACAGTGGTCCTTTAAGATATTCTTTCATGAGTGTTTGAACTGATGTATTCATCTTGGCAGTATTGAATATCTTTTATGGTCCTCATTGTGCTCAGCTAAACATGCCTGGGTAGCAGCGTGCATGGATTTGGGTTTCTATTACAGTTTTGTGAGCATGCAAAAACATATCTAATCTTGCTTATTTACATAATTTAGGACCAGGCAAGTAAGGATATCCTTACATTTCTGACAATATAATAAGAATCATAGTTTGTAGGCTTTATATTTATAACATGAGGAACATGGGAAATAAAACAAAATGATGGAAGTTTTTGAATTGACACATGATGCCTCATTAAATGTTTCAAAGTAAGTAATGTCATTCTGAGACTTTCAAAAGGTTAAATGCAAGGGGTTGTACACAGGTAAAATATTCTGATCACGGGAATGTTATTTTATTATGATGTTTGCATCATGTTGATCCAGTTACGTTTGGGCATTTGGCACATGCCCTTATCCAGAGCAACTTACATTTTTACATCTGACCAATTGAGGGTTGTTCAAGAGCTCCAGGGCCCAACAGTGGCAACTTGGTAGTGCTGGGGTTTGAACCTGGGCCCTTCTGTTAAATTGTCCAATGAACTACTCCTGGATCCCTCACAATTGACTGGTTAGATACTTGCACGAATGAGCTGTTATACAAGTGTTCCTTCTTATGTAGGGCAGTGGTGGCTCAGTGGGCTAGGGCACTGAGTTACTGATTGGAAGATCGACGGTTCGATTCCCAGCTCAGCCAGGTTGCCATTGTTGGGCCCTTGAGCAAGGCCCTTAACCTGTACCATGGCTGACCCTGCGCTCTGACCCCAGTTACGCTGGGATATGCGAAGAAGGAATTTCACTGTGCTCTAATGTATATGTGACAAAATAAAGGCTTTACTTTAAGTTTTTTTTTTCTTCTTGAAGAAAATGCTCAGAAGCTCAGAATTTAAACAATCAACAAGGCCAAGGGGAAAATGACTGTAGAACATTATGTAAATGAAATCAGTCTACTACTACTGCAATCAGTCATTCCCTAAAATCAGGCTGACATATGAAAAATACATATATTCATGTTCCAAATGCCTGCATATCCCAAAGGCAATTAAGGGATATTTAAGGTCATGTAGGTCACATTTGAATATTCCCATCATATCATCAAAGATTCTTTTGTAAGACTTGAGTATATAATGGCTGGGAAATGGTGTTAGATATGGTGGTTCAGTATCTGCACTGATGGAATAAAATTCTACAGTATAGATATTGTTTCCTAAGGGGGGGAAAAAAAACACATTTGCTAAGCAAGAGCAGCAGCTAGTGTCCTTCTATCGCTGCTCAGTTGAAAGTGTGTTAACTAACTGTATCTCCATTTCATACACCAGCAGCTCAGAGGTGGACGAGAAAGCCCTCCAGCGTGTGATCAACTCAGCACAGAAAATCATCAGCTGCCCTTTGCCTTCCCTGAAAGAACTTTACATACTGTAGTATGCTGCCTTAAAATGGCAGCAAACATCCTAAAGGATTCTTCCCACTCTGGAATTTTCAAACCCTTATTTAAACTGCTGCCCTCTGGCAAAACAATTCAGGTCCATCACTTCACAAAACAATAGATTTAAGAACAGCTTCTACCCCAGCACCATATGAGAGCTAAATGCTGCACGCACACACGCACACACAGACACACACACACACACACACACACACACGCACACACACACACACACACACACACACACACACACACACACACACACACACACACACACACACACACACACACACACACACACGCATATATTTCACCAATCTGCTCCGGCATTTTATACTCCAAACCTACAGGTTTACATTTCCTGTATACCTCAGTGTGTCTATTCACTACATGTTTGCATTCTTTATTACAGACTTTATTTATGTTTACATTCTGTTGCTCATCACTCAGCCAAAACTGGATTGATGCTAAAAGGTGTCTCACCTAGGTGAAAAAGTGAATTTTCAGATAGGATTATATAACACAATTTTTCATAATACTATTGTTATTGCTTTTTATCTCCTGATCCATGCCTCGTTTTTTGTAAATATGCATACACATATATATTTTTACCAGATAAAAAGAAAACACAATCGCGAAATACAATTTCATGCCCTTTTATGTAGTGTCTGTAATTTTAAGTCAAATCTTTCACTCATCTTAATTGATGTCATTAAGATGAAACTTGGCCAGTTTGGATTTCACATGAAAAGGCATAAATCTGAAAAACTGTATTATTCTAAAATGCTAAATTGTTAAGATATTGCAACATGGGTTAAATGATTACAGACACCACAGATTTTTTGCTTGTTAAGCTTTTACCAAAAAACTGTAAAAAAATAAAATAAATAAATAAATAAATAAATAAAAACATTTTTACAGGTCATATGCTTGTAGACGTTTTTACCATTTTTTTTTACTATCAATATATATAAAGAAATATGAATAATTTGCATTTAAAATTATTATTGTTTGATGCGAGACAGTATAACACTGGAAAATGGCCATTTTGGGGGCACATAAAAGTCATCTCTCCAAAATGGTTGAAGTTAGCAACAGACAAATTTTTAGGGACGCAGGATTGGCCACTTCCATGTTGCATAAACTTCAGAAGCAGCTTCTTTGCACATTTTCTTTATCATATGGATAACATGAAAAAAATCAGCACCAATACAGTGCTTTGGCCGATTCTATATTATTCAATATGTTTACATTCTGTTACACTTCTTATTTACATTCAATACCTTCTTATTATGTGCAAATCCTTATGTTGGCCTATTGTGCAATAACTTATTTATATGACCTAGTGTGAAAGACCTGTGCAATACTATATTCAATATTCCACATGGTTCTTAAACCTTATACTGTACTTCATTTTACCATAACTGGCTTATTTATTGCTATCGCCTTGACTGCAGGTTTTCCTTACTTACTTACTTTTTTTTTTTTTTTGACCATATAAATACTTATTTCAATTCTTAAAATTGTTTTTAAAAAGTTTAGCTTGCACTAAATTATATGCCATTGCACTGTCAGGACTGCTCGATTTTCGCTTAGTGTAGTAACAATAAGGAATCTTGAATATTGAATAGTAGGAATGGAAAGAGACAAGAATATTTATTCACGCCCTTCACTGCATTGACTGTCCCTGCCAGTATGAGTATTTGCTACTCTTTCCTTATATACCACACATATGACAGCATCACATGGCAATAAAAGCAGATACGAGAATAGTGTTGCTCCACAGGTCAGCTTCCCCTTGTTTCCTTTTCCTTGGTGCAGTAACGATATGAAGGGTGTCCTTGCTTATCCTTGTTTACTGTCAGCTCTTTTGTCCTGTCATTAATTCTGGAGACAGTAAAGCCCTCACTATTTGGATGTAAAAGGTTTGACGCACTGCTATATCTCACTTACCATCCATGTGAATATTATAGTACAGATCACATTAGCCGCTTCAGGAATGATTATTCCTGATGTAATTCCTGATGCTTAAAAAAAAAAAAAAAATGTAGTTCCTACTGTTTCACATGTGCATGGTGTAACAGATGCACTTCTCTTGACAAATTATAAGGAACCACCTTAACAGTAAAAAGTTTTTACACATTTTTACACAAACAAAGAATATATACTGATACGGCTCATAACAAACACAACTGCATAACATTTCCATCAATGCAGAACATCAACGCAAGACAGGAGATTTGTAGTGTATTGACTGCTGTTCTACAGAATGCACGGGGTAACATCTCACAGTGCTTATAAGCTATTGATGCTACGTGTGGTCTTACTGTTAAGGAATTAATTGTGCTATTGTTTTATTGTGGCAGAAGTGTCATTTAAAAAGTGCTCATACATTTGACAAGATTATTTGTCTTCGTGTGATATTGGGTTACATGATGAAACTGGCCATACAGTATAGACAATATTATCTCTAAAGTATTACAAGGTATTTTGTTTACGTTTTATTGTATTTTATATGGTCAAGGGTGAGACTATAATATCAGTTAAAGTGTTTTTATAAACATGCAGCAAAAGAGTGTATGAGTTGAATGAACTGTTTTTGCTATACGTTTGAGGATTAAAAAATGGAATTCTGTACTCTGGAATAAAAAAATATATATATTTTTTCATAATTCAGTGGAACGGGTTCTCAGAAATGCATGCTCAACTCAGTCAAGCCAAAAATCCTAGTGTATAGTGTGAACACTATGTGTGTGTGTGTGTGTGTGTGTTTGTGTTTGTGTTTGTAGCAGAATAAATGAAGTTATTTATTTAAGCATTTTACCTGTGCTATCTGTATGTAAATGTTTAATATACTGTTTTTTAATTACAAAAAAAAAAATGTTTTATTAGGCAAATCTAAATCAACATATAACCTTTTTCACCCTATTATTTATTTAAAAGCATAAAGCCACTAATAATAATAATAATAATAGTTGCAAGCAACAATGAGTGGACCCAAACACCCCCATCACCACCCGGGCGCACCAGATAGACAATAGGCTCAATGGGCACATGCATTTATATCATATAATTCACCTAAGTCAAAATAACTGACTTCCTGTAGAGTAGAGCCATGATATGCAATACAAAAGTTCTAATGTGTACCAGGTTTGGTGTGCATAAAGCCAGGGGGTATGAGCTTACGCCACCTCCACAGCATGACGAGCAGTTCGAAAAGATGCAGCCGGTGGCGTCACATGGTTTCGGAGGAAACACGTGATAGTCTTCGGTCCTCCCTATTGAATGGTCATAGTAACCTTAATGTGGGGGCCCCCTAGTGATGGGGGGGAATTTGAAAAGACTAAATTAGGGACGAAATCTGAGAAAATCTGGGAAAAATCCAAAATATCAATAAAAAAAAGAAGTAATTGTTGCTCTACGTCAATCATTTTAAACAATTTGCTACAGTGAGAAAGATTATTCACAAGTGAAAAGCATTTAAACCAGTTTCCAATCTTCCCAGGAGTGTCCCAAGGTCAGACCATGCAATGCTCAGAAAAATACAAAAAAAGCTACATCTCAGACCCTATAGGCTTCACTAAGCCTATTACACGACAGCATACTGTAATTAGAAGAAGACCAAACAAGTACAGTTTGTTTGTAAAGGTGTTTAGGAGAAACCTGCTTCCTTCTAAAAAGAACATGGACACATAATAGCAAAATGCATTTTGCATTTGAGCAAACGACAACGCAGGAACAGATGAGATCATAGTGAAATTTTTGGCTTAAATGCCCAACGCCATGTTTGGTGAAAACAGCATTTCAGCAGAAACAGCTTATACCCATTGGCAGGCACAGCAGTCGAAGGATGATGATTTGGGATTTTTTTTTTTTTTTTTTTTTTGCAGCCACAGGACCTGGGCACCTTGCAGTAATTGAAATGACCATGAAATATATACCAGAGTATTTTAGAGGCAAATGTGTGTCTGACAGTTTAAACGTGGTCGAAACAACAGAATAATGCAAAAGTATGAAAAAGAAAAGAATCAAGGTTTTGGAATGTCCACAACACACACATTGCAAAGCCAAAATGTCACCACCTGGATTTAACTAAGCAAATAGTAAGAAGCCTCCAGAAGACATCCTGTGGTCATGACAAAGATGTTACACTGTTTTAGATGGGTCATATTACAGATGGGGCTTGCCAATAATGAGCATGTTGGGAGACCACTTAAAGACTTAGCAGCTGCGGGTGCTAACCTCAACAACCTTGCTGTATGCTGTATGTATAGCTTAACCACCCTTAACATTCTCCTTACATGCTTTACCAACAACCTATTTGAAGGGTTGTGTCTCTGAGATTCCTCGAACAAAGTCCGGCATGAGTCAGCATGCATACAGTCCACTTCCTCTCCTAACATCTTTATTTTCAAGTAGAGTTGTCTCACAACTTATTGGTGCTGATCTAGAACGCTTTTGCCGAAAACGTTTCCATTGTCTAACAATATGAACCTCGGTATGTTTGTGAGCATTTCATGAGCACCTCACGTACACAACACAGACGGGTGGAGTTATTCATAGACAGGTCTGTGTACCTCCTTGTGTATCTCCTTGACTGCTTGTCAGACTCAGTGACTGGTGCCACACATACACATGCAGTAGAATGGATATCCATTCCTCAAAAGAAATTAAAACTTAGCAGTGTGGAATTACTTAAAATCCTAAAACTGACATGGGGTTGTTAGATGGATTTTGAATTTGATTTAAAAAAAGAAGATGGATAGAAAGTTTTGGATACATTGCAAGCCTATTTCTATATTATATAACAGAGTTTATCATCATATTGGAACATATAATTGAGCATACCCTGGAGTTTACACTGAACCACGTTTTTATATTCAGGCGAACAATATTGGTGTCTGAATGCAAGTTCCTCTCTTGTCAACAATGTACTGAATTTGTCTCAGACTAGAAGAAGATCCCTCCTCCTACTTTTCCCTGATGAGGCCTAGGATGCCACGAGGCGTGTGCTAACAGCAGCAGTTCAAATGAGCAGCTCCAACAGTTTAGATCAGCTCCCTGAGCTGCCTTCTTACATGTTACTCTTACCAGTGTGACAAGATAACTCCTGTGAAGGAGGATGGGCACAGATGTGAGTCAGCTTTTATTTTTGTACTCTTATTGAATTAAAATGGCAGCTATGTTCAGCACACACACAAATGGGAGTACTGCGAGTGGACCTGTCTCTCTTGCAGGCTTGCTCTGCTTTGTCTTTATTGCTACCTGGGCACATTGCAAACAGGAAAACGCTAATGAGACCAAGGGTTATTATAGGGTGGATTTAAACTTTGCTTTTCAGCTATGTTCAGCACTCACACATCTACACAGGGATAGGGTGTTCTGTTCAGAGACCTTCTCTATCTTGACCAATGCACGCTGCCTGCTCTTTGCTCAATGCAAAATAGACTAACACTAATTAGACACATTCTCATCAGGTCTTAACACATTCTTTCCCACTCACATGACCCTCCCTTCAAAGAGCTATAAAGCCTGACAACGTCCCCGCCACCACAAACCACCACCATACATGTCACGTTTGGAAGCCATGTGGTGTGCTGCTAGCTAACCAGCCGATGTACAGCATTGGGCGCTTCTCCTCCTCCAACACCTTGCGCCAACCCTCAGTCTGACCCAACCATCTTTAAAATTCAGGGCAGAGAAAAGTCAGGTGCATGTAGCGGAGCCCTTGCAAAGAGCTGCTTTAAACCTAGACAGAAGCTTGTCACAGCTTTGTCCGCTGGACCGGATCAGGTGTTTTTATTTTTGTACTCATTGTGAATTCAAACATTGCCTTTCTGCTGCATTCAGCACATGGTGCTGTGAGTGAACACTTCTGTTTTGCCCACTTGCTCTGCTCATGTTTTATTGCTCATGAGGTCCACTGCAGAGACACAAACACTAATTAGAGACATTCTCTTCAGGCGTGCATTCATTCACATTCACCTAACCCTCTGGCCTTTAGCTCGACTCCTCCTCCACCACCACAATCGTTAATCATTAATCACCACTAATAATTAATACTGTAATTTATTAGCATTTATCATCCCTCCAAAGACCTCTAGTATAGTTTGTAACAAGGCTAAAAGTAAATGTATTATTATTATTATTATTATTATTATTATTATTATTATTATTATTATAATTATTATTAAAGCTGTCTTTGATTTGATACTTTGATCAGTTATGAATCAGTATCAGTTTGGGAAAAAAAATGGTAACTGGTGACTTTTCTATGAATACTAAAGTAAAATTTCACAATGTTTTAGTCCCATTTAGGCCCATATACTGTGTGTTTTTTTTGTTGTATATACTGTGTGCTTCTTCTGTGAAATTTTCATAAACATAATATATATTTCCACTGTTGTGCCGATGTGTTATGCAGTGTTATGTTTCAGCAAAGCCAGATGAGAGACACCAGCATAATAAATTTAAGGAACGTGTAAAGGACATTACTGTAAATGTGATTCTTATTAACAACCTTTTAGTTAATTACAAAAACAGAAGGATTGGTACTCATGCAGCTAGAAGTAATATTTCTGACTACTTAATACCTCTAGATGGTCTTTTGGTCCAGGCAGCCCACCAGAATTGGTGCAGTTGGACACCAGCAATGTACAGTGCATTTCAAAATAATATACTTCCTGATATACTTAATATACATCTGAATGAGAGGACATGTTGATCATCTTATCACATGAATTTACAGACATTTTCATCGTTTCACCCCCTTTCACACATCCCCCCCCACCCGGGTTCAAGGAAGTCATGCTTTCAGGCTATTCTAGTGTGCTGGTGTCCTAGTGCCAGGTTCCTTCTTCATGCCAAGTCCCTGTTTGATCACAAGCCATGGTGGCCCCACCAACAACCAATGCCTGGTACTATAGCCTACCCCAACCAAGGATTTTGGAGAAGTCTCTGAAGCACCTATGGAGCTGTGGAGTAGTGCCCTTTATGTCAGTCATAACGCCTGGAATCGATGTTTTGTTGTGTTGACTTTTAAGTTAACTTTTGCTTCACTGTCGTTAACACTCACGGGTGTAGGACCCTTTTCATCAGGATTCTTATTTAAGCACTAACGTAGCCTTGTCTTGTGTCTAGCATTGGATCTGTCATGAGTTTTTTTTGTGATTAAATCCAAGGTTAATTTTTAGTGTCTGTTGATCTTACCTGTAGTATCCCCATGCCTGAGAATTATGGAAGAGTCTCCCAAATAGTGTTCAGCAATCAGACACAGGTTCAGTGTTTAAGTCTAGATTGAAAACCTATTTGTTTAGTCAAGCCTTTTGTGAATAGTTTTTTAACTATCTGGAGAATCCATGGTGATTATGATGAACTAGTATATTTGGATGCTAACTTCCCCCACTCTCATGAGCTCACTTATGATGGTAACTTGGTAAAGTTACTGGTTGCCTTATTTCCAGGACGTCTTCATGTTTGTGTTTATTTCTGGTTCTCCTTTTTAATTATACTGTCATAGCCCGGGGTTAAAGTGGGATTTGGCAAGTGGGGGAACCGTAAAAACCCATTGTAGCGTTGCAGAGGAGAAAAATTACTTACCTCAAAAAATTCCGATGCATGCACTAGAGTTTTGAGACGTACAGTATGTGAGCGTTTTGAGACTCACAGAATTCTGTGGCAAAAGTGCACAAGATGCTCTTTTTTACTTAACTTAACTTTTAGTTACATAAAGCCATAAATCATGTTCAAATATGTTGAGTGAACAACTGCTCTGTTGGGAAACGTCTTTAACAAGGAACCTCTCTAATGACACTTCATCCTCCACAATCCTCCCTATGAGGAAATGTGATGTTGCTTGTCTTCAAACAGAGTCATTTCAAACACATCTTCACGCATGACGTTTTTGCAGTACAGTTACTAAAGAACAGTTATCTCACTTGGGCACATAATAAAAAAGTGTGCAAACACACATGGCCACAATGAAGAAGATCCCTAATAATAAACAGTACATGTGTGCACGGATGTTGACTATTTGAGATGACTACCCATAATCTCGCAGCACGAGAGAGAAGAAACATTGGCTCAGTTGTGATCATGTGACGCTTGGTCGACAAAGCACATGCATACTACTCGTATGTTAAGATTTGCTGTCATGGTACGCCAGGTCATGCCCACCTGTCAAACTAAGCCATGATCTCCCATGACTCCATTCCATACTCCAGTTTGCTGTTTCAGTTTTGCCGCCTCATTGACCGGCTTGAGCACACCTGTTGCTCATTTCAATCATGGCTCTGCTCTATTTAACTTGCTCACAAACAACCTCCCGTTGCCAAATTATTGTGTGCCTTAATGCCCAATTTTCCAGCGATTTCACCTGCCCTGCTACTCAGATCTCGACTCACGCTTTGTTTTACGGACCACGCCTTTTGCTTCACGTGTTGGATTGTTGTATGTTTGGATTTCTGGATAACGACCCTCGCCCTCGTATCTCGACCACGAATTTGGATCACGGACTCTACAAGTTTTCTCGGCTTTGACCCACGCACGCTCACCACCGCCTCATCTTCACAAGGCAATCAGCGCATTCAACAACACGCGCTCTGCACTTGGATCCACCAGGCTCGTCCGGACCGTAACAGTATAATCTGGCCAAAAATGGATCCGGCGGAGATTGCTTGGCTGGGGGCAGCGCTGCAGAGCCAAGGTGCCCTTCTAGGATCTCATCAGCAGGATATTCAGCAAATCATGTCCATGCTTCACACCGTCACGCAAACGCTGACCTCCCTCGCTGATCAGATCCAGCAGCTGCACCGTACTGCATCTCCTGCCCCTCAGGCACCACCGCCACCACCGTCACCTATCACCCACCATGAACCGCGCCTCCCTGCACCACCCACATACGATGGCGACCCACTCACCTGCCATTCCTTCCTGTCTTAATGCTCCCTCGTGCTCGAGCTCCAAGCCTCATCCTTCCCCACGGAACGACCAAAGGTGGCTTACATCATTACTCTTCTTTCCGGCAGAGCAAGGGAATGGGGAACATCTTTATGGGATGCCCAAGTCGACTGTTGCGCCACCTTCAAAGCGTTCACCAACGAAATGAGGCGAGTGTTCGATCGCTCTTTTTCTGGACGACAACTTCTTTTTCTGCGGGTCAACTTCTCAATTTGTGTCAAGGGACTCGTTCAGTTCACGACTACACCATCGATTTTAGGACTCTTGTGGATGGGATCGACAAGCACTTTTCGACACTTTCCGTCATGGACTGGCTGACCCCATCAAAGACGAGCTGGCTGCTCGAGACCTCCCTTCCACTCTTCAAGAGCTCATGGATCTCGCTGCTTTGGCTCAAGTCACCACCCCAGACTTCTTCAGGACTGAAACCCCACCTGAACCCATGCAAATCGGCTGCACACGCCTTTCGCTAAAGGAACGCCAGCGCCGTCAAGATGAAGGTTCCTGCTTCTACTGTGGCCAAGCGGGCCACTTGGTGCAATCCTGCCTGTTAAAAGCCCGGGCCCCCAGGTAATTCTGGGAGTACAAGGGGGCCCCACACTCAATCTTCTCCCAGATGCGCGACCACTGTTCTCGATAACCTTGACCTTCAACAATCCACCTCCTTTCTGGGCTACCTCATCTCCCCATCGGGAATCCAGATGGACCCAGCCAAGATCAAGGCAGTCACTGAATGGCCTATCCCATCGTCCAGACGCGAACTCCAACGCTTCCTGGGCTTTGCCAATTTCTATCGACGTTTCATCAGAAACTACAGCTCAGTGGCTATGCCTCTCACCACTCTCACCTCTACCAAGATACCCTTTCAGTGGAACCTTCAAGCCCAGGAAGCATTCAACCACCTTAAACGCTTATTCACCACAGCACCAATTCTGGTCTTCCCCGTCTCTTCACTTCAGCTCATCGTCGAGGTGGATGCTTCCGAAACAGGCGTGGGAGCAGTCCTTTCCCAGAGATCTCCCCACGATAACAAACTTCACCCATGCTCGTTCTTCTCTCGCCGCCTCACACCCCCTGAATGCAATTACGACATCGGAGATCGTTAGCTCTTGGCAGTTAAACTCGCTTTAGAAGAGTGGAGACGAACTCCCTTTTCTCGTCTGGATGGACCATAGAAACCTTGAATCTCAAGTCAGCTAAGAGACTGAACGCACGTCAGGCATGCTGGTCGCTCTTCTTCTCCAGGTTTAATTTCACATTGTCTTACCGTCCAGGCTCTAAGAACACTAAACCCGATGCCCTGTCTCGACAATTCACCACCCCTCAGGACGGGCGGACCACAGAAACCATCATACCACCTCAATGTCTAGTGGCTGCCACTCGGCTGGAAGTAGAGAACCAAGTCCTGCAATTACTAGAGCACGAGCCAGGTCCTAGTAACGTCCCTCCCGGGAAGCTCTTCGTCCCAGCTTCAGCCCGTCCTTCAGTATTAGAGTGGGGCCACAAGTCTAAGTTAGCATGCCACCCAGGGGCTACCCGCACTCTTGCTCTACTACAGCAACGATTCTGGTGGCCATCCACATTTGCTCGTTTATCAAGTTAAAATTTGTTTAAAAATTTTGCTTGTATTGCAAATGCTCACAGACCAAGTTACTCACAATCCAACATTCCACTGTATTTATTTATTGGAGTTGCCAGAACAATTTTCTGGACCATTCTGGCCCACTTCGAGCTCTGATAATAGGGCTTGCCACATGAGACTGGCTGCTTACATGTTTTAGTGAAGTTCAATGTGTTCAACATTTGGAGAATGTTGAAGCCAAAGGTCTATTTACATTTACACGTACATGTTACTGCTATCGCTGTCACGTCAGAAGTAATGAACTACAGGCATGCATCACTTAATGACAGCATTATGTTCCGTCAAAGAGGAATTTGGGTGTTGTGGATTCACCATGTTTTAAACTTAACAAAGGTATGTGGGATATTGTAGTGTGGTGGAGTTAGTCTGTACAACACTACGAAGAGGTAGGAGCGGTTTGTGTTAAACAGAAGTGAAATTCATGTATTATTTTATATGTGTGTGTGAAGCTGTTGTGTATTCATTGTCTGGTTCTATCCGCGATTACTGTAATTGAATCATTTTAGGGACAACTAAAGGACATGCTGTCGGTTGATGCAGAAACTGATGTTAAACTGTGCATAGGTGTACTATACTATCAAGCTCAATCGATCTGTTACACTGTAAACCCGAATTAGTTGGCAAAACAATTTTTTTTTGAGGTAATCAGTTACATCAAATTTTTTAAGTAATGATGTTTCCAAGTAAACAGAACTATCAGAATTTGAGTATGTTGTACTCATTCATATTAATCGTTCTTTACTTGCATTACTCTCACTATTTAATAGCAATTACATTTTTTGTTGTTGTTGAAGGGTCGCCACCGCAGACAATCCGGTCCGCACACGAGCTTGGCACAGGTTTTACACCAGATGCCCTTCCTGACACAACCTTTCCATTTTATCTGGGCTTGGGACAGCCACTTCATCCAGTTGTTGGGAATCGAACCCAGGCCTCTCGCATGGCAGACGAAACACCTACCACTGAGCCGCTTACAGTTACTTAAACTATCAAATTTGTTCAGTTAATTTGAAAAGTGTCATTTCTACAAACTCAAAATACCAAAAAGTTCTAAATACTCATCAAGGTCTATTAATTTAAACAAATTGTTTAATTATTTAAGTTAACAGTACTCAATATGTTTCATTACTTTGAGCATTAGGGTTTACAGTGTATAGAAGAGGAGGCTGATGCTGCTGCAAACTGAAGTGTTGCTTCTAATGTTTTTTTATGATCTTCAACAATCCTTTGCTTAAAGGTTTTGCACACAACAAAAACAACGTTTATCTTTGACCTAATTTGCTGCCTCTATTTGCTGTGACTCATTACAAAATCACAAACAAAACATGACTTTATTACTGTATATTTAATCCAACATATTACTGATACTAAACTGCTTGCTTAAATATATCAATCGAGATTTTGGCATTTGTGCTTTTCAATAGCCATGTGAAGAAAACACACTCAAAATATTCTCTATCAGTTTTCAATACTTGCTTAAGTTTTTTTTTTAATCCACTGTAAAAATGGATTTCTTTCATTTTGCCATCAAACTGTCCATAGTCTGCTTGATCTATTTCTCATTTGTCCTAAACTCACCTTTAGCCATTAACGTTTTAAATATTTATTAATGACACAGAGTTAAATGACACATAACGACTACTGAACATTTCTCTCAATTACAATGTCAATTGAATTTCCTCAATTACATCATTACAGATCTAGGATTTGAATAAAGTCATTAGTCAATCTCTACAGTGCTTTTCGAAAACTAGCTTCGTTTTGTGTGTCACAGAATTTTAGACAGATTGCTCCAGAAGACATTCTAAGTCAATCTGTTTCATCTGTGACTAAATCAATTACGTGTCTCTATTTCATTTCTGATGGTGTCTTGTTTGTCTAAAAAACGAGGTGCTATGAAGTGTAACAAATCTTCCATTTCACATTCTGCACCATGGTGTAGTGCTCAAGGACATGATGTCCCCTCCTATCTAGAGACAGCAATGCAACTGACAGAGAAAGAAAGCAGCTCACTGCCTGCTGAATATTAACAAAGCTCTGCATTCAGGCCAAAAGAATTTGAATTTTGTAGGAGTAAGACTTGATTTATTTTGACATGGATCTTAGGAAAAAAAAGAAAAAAAAAAAGACATTGTCATGATACATGGTTTCCACAATCAGTAGACTGGTTGGTCAAAAATCTACATTTACATTGTCATATTCACAAATCGGAACTATTTTTATGCTATTAGCATGACACGTCCATCTCAAATTGCCCGGAGATGTTTTCTTTTTCAATATGATGACATGTGGATGTAAAGAGGTAGAAGCTGGATTCTTGCCAACCACAGGGGAGATCCTCATTTTATGTGCCTTCAAGTTTTCAACAACAGCTTCTCTGAATGAGAACATACAGTACAGTGACTTCCTATACTGGTGGAGGCAGCTAAATCATGAGTAGCATAACAACTTGACTAAGGACCAAAAACCTGAATACACAATAGAATATATGAGGCGTATTCAAGTCAAACCAAGATTTTTGTATTCTGTAGAATAAAAGAAAACAGTTGTCAATAAAAAAAAAAACTATGTTTATCTCTGTGTAATCCCTTCCTACACTAAAACACGTAGCCCATCATTTCACTAGTGCTTGGATACCATCAAGTTTTCTCAGTATTATGAAGTAGTATGAAACTGCCTGCTTCATCCCTGAAATGCTGCTTCCCAGGACTATATACACTTTGTAAGAGTAAGACTTGATTTATGTTGACATGGATCCTAGACATTGTCATGATGCGTGCTTTCCACAATCAGTGTACGGGTTGATGTCCACACACCAGGCACGGTGTCAGCGGAGGTATACTGTACACACAGTTGAAAACAGAAGTTTACATTTTACATTTAAATATACACTCAGTCAAAAGATGAATATACCTTGTGTGTTTTTTCCTTATTTTCTTTTTATTAGTTTCAACATTGTACAGTACCTTAATATTAAAGACATCACTATGAAAGAACATTTATGGAATAAGTAAACAAACAAAAAACAGTGTAGTTACCAGAAAGTGTTAAATACCCAGAATATGATTAATGTTTTAGATTGTCCAAAGGAACTACATTTAGCGTTGAAGACAGCTTGGCACACGCATAACATTTTCTCATCAGATTCATGAGATAATCACCAGGAAGGTTTTTCAATTCACAGAGTTAATTTGTGACATTTCTTGTCTTCTTAAAAGACACAAAGACACACTCAGTTGGATAAAGAGAAAAGGCAGTCCATCATTATTTTACGAAATATCAGACAGGGAGTCAATCCGCCAGTTAACCTGTAAAATCTCAAGAACATTGAACTTTGATGTATCCCAAAGTACAGTCACCAAAACCATGAAACCCTGATGAAACTGTCTCTCATGAGGAATTTTCCAGGAAAAGAATAGCAAGAGCTACCACTGCTGCAGAGGATACGTTTATTAGAATGACCAGCCTCGGGAACCACTGACTTACAGCACCTCAAAGTTCAAGTGGCAGACATAGTTCATCGACTGTTCAGAGGAGATTGCGAGGCCTTCATGGTCAAATTGTGGCAGAAGTGACTTACTGTAAGTCTCAACACAAGGAATGGAAATTAGATCAGTGAAAAACTGTCCTTTGGTCTCATGAGTCCAGATTTGAGATTTTTGGTTCTAGACAATAAGTCAAAGATAAAGTGATTCTCGTTAAGGTTATTAAAAAAAAAAAGGAGCATATATACTGTACATATATGTTCATAATAATACTACTACTAATAATAATAGTGATCAGTATGTATTTGTGTGTGCGTGAGTGCGTGTGTGCCTGTTTTTGTGGGCGTGTGTGTGTGTGTTTGTGTGTGTGTGTGTGTGTGTGTGTGTGTGTGTGTGTGTGTGTGTGTGTGTGTGTGTGCGTGTGTGTGTGTGTGTGTGATGTGGTGAGGTCACTCGCTGCCCCTCACTTGTTAGCTGGTGTGTGTATTGTGCTGCTACAGTACAGTGCAGCTCTTCCCCAGTAGGTGGGGCAGTCTGTCAGTGTCTGGTAGACAGTTGAAGTTGGGGAAGATGTTACACACACACACACACACACACACACAAAATGTGATGAAAACTCACAAGATTGGGACTAAACAGCTGTGACTACAAGAAAAACACATGTAAGTGAGACTAAGCAGGAAAAAGGCTTTTTCTAAAAAAAAAAAAAAATTGCTAGGGAGCATAAAGACTGAAAGAGTTGTTCTGGTATCATGGAATTATTATTATTTTCACACTCTGATGCACACAAGGGTAGGCCTTAAAATACACACCACTAAATGATGTGATTTAAAATGACGAGCTTCTGAAGGCATAAGATAATTTTCTACAATTTTCTTAGTTGGTTAAAGACAACCACGTTTATGTAAACTTTTGACCCGCTGGAATTGAGATACAGTGAAATAAGTGAATTATTGGAAAATCACTTGTGCCATGCATAATTTACATTTCCTAACCAACATTCCAAAACATCCAATATTAGAATGTTTCACTGAGAGTTTGTGTACAGCACATACAGTATAAATATGTGCATCTCTTGTTTTAGTTCAGTCCAAGCAACCACAATCATGGGGAAGACTGCAGACTTGAAAGTTGTCCAGACGACGATCATTGTCACCCTCCATGAAGTCACTGCTGAATAGCTGGTGGTTCTCAGAGTCGTGTGTCAAAGCAAATTCATTGACAGTTGAAAGCTCACAACTCTGGATTGTAATGAAGTGTCACTGGCACAAAAAATGCCAGGGTGGCTGATTTTTTATTTCTTTTTTTGTATCCCAGTCAAGCATTGCTGGTCAGCAAGTTTGTTGGGGGGAAGCGAGTAGCAGCCCCTCCAGTAGCTCTGTCTGTATGTTCTATCACTCTGACTTTTACTTATTTGTTATTGCCTTTACTTATTTCCTCTGTATTGTTTTTACTATTTTGCTCTTTAAGATTTTTTTTATGGTCCATCCTGTGGACATGGTAATGCATTCATGTTTATGCATTCTTGCTGTAGTCTTCTCATTTACTCTAGATAAGAACTGCTTGCTCTGAAAAAAAAAGAGTGAGTGATGGAGTTCCTGAAGTTCTGCATAGACATCATGGCTCTTCAGTAGCTAAAAATAAAGAGTGGATTAATTTTCCATTCTTTTTCATTCATTCATAGAGATTTCAGCTTTTCATAGACATTAATGTAGTGGTTGGCAATATATCATGAAAGTTCTTGGGGAAAAAAAACTGAAATAAACTTTGTGTTTTTCATAAAGGCAGATAAAAAAAAACTAAGATAAATCATAACTAAGAGATTATGTTACTAAAGCTAATGGAAAAGAGGCCCTGGATAAGATTTGACATTAATTAAACAAATGGTTTGCAGATTGTTATCATTTTTAATTACTTTGGTAGTTAAAATTGCTATAGTAGTTGCAACCATTGCTATTATATAGTATAAAGAATAATGCAAATACTGTATAATGCAAGTAATCTTTGCAATTAAACATCGAAATACTGCAAGCATACAGAAACACATGCCAAAACTTTATAAACTTCTTACAAACATTATGTTATTTGCATGAAGCACAAACCAAACATCTAATAAAATCACAACTCTTTTGCTCAGTCTGTTATTTACAGTACCTTGATCAATTCTCTCTCTTCATTAACAAGTGTGCCCATTTGAGATGCTTGAAAAGGAAGCTAGAATAATCCATAGCGCAGAGACTAAGTGGGAGGGATCTGTTGCTCAGGTAACTGTCAACCATTTTGGAGTAAAGGTAAAGTAAAAGTAAAGTAAAATTTTAGAAATTTTGTCACATATACATTACAGCACAGTGAAATTCCTTCTTCGCATATCCCAGCGTAACTGGGGTCAGAGCGCAGGATCAGCCATGGTACAGCGCCCCTGGAGCAGTTAGGGTTAAGGGCCTCGCTCAAGGGCCCAACAGTGGCAACCTGGCTGAGCTGGGAATCGAACTGCCAATCTTCCGATCAGTAACTCTGTGCCTTAGCCCTCTGAGCCACCACTGCCCAAATATAGTGAGTAGAAGTAAAAAGTATCACATAAAGAAAATACTCAAGAAAAGAGGATACACTAAAAAAATACTTACATACGGTAACAAAGTATTTGTACTAAATTCAGCAAGCAGACGACAATGTCTGAGCAATACTCTTTGATAACGCAATTATACACAGCCTCACGCCGCCGAAAAGAAGAAGACTGCATTCAGAAACAAATGACGGTTGAACAAGCTGAAGGCCATGAAAGATAATTAATAACTGACAGTCAACTGTCTGCAGATTATCAAAAGATTGACAACTATAAACAACAGACAGGCAGAAAATAATGCTTGATTGTAGCCCACTCTTCGCCCATTGACGGGCAATATTGTTGAAAAACACTATAAAAATGATAGCAATTTCACTTTCATTCTCAGTCTTTTTGTGGCTGTTCGCCATGTCGCCATGTTGCACCTGTAGATAAAAACTTATGCTATGCTAGGTGCAATTCAAGTCAATTCAATTCAATTCAATTAGTGCTTTAAACAATGATCATTGTCACAAAGCAGCTTTACATGATCAAAGGGAACTCAACAGGAACCCATCCTCATTTGGGTGATAACGGATAGCAGGGATTGTTTTGCAGTCATACTGTGTTGGGTGGCTGGAAGCTCAATATAACAGATAATGTCTTTAAGTTAATATGGGGTCCAGTTTGTCATTAGAGACTCAAGTAAACTGTAGGAAATTCCAGTCCTGAACTATTGAGCGACTGCAGACACACATCTTCAGAGAACAGCTGTCTGCATCAGCCAAGACCAGGAACGTCTAAGTGGACCTGTCCCCAGTCACCACACGCATCCCAAGCAGACAACACGGGGCCTCCATGTGATGAGATCTTCAACCAGAGGCCGGGCACCATGACGTTTCAGACTGGTCCGGAGGGCAGAGGGGGTGTGGATCACTGGCAGCTCAGGAGCTCGATAGAGAGAGACAGGGATTGTGTGTGTGAGAGCCTTCCATTACTGCGCCACTTTAAAGCTGTATGACAATACATTTACTGGCACTTTGCAGTCTCTATTTGAATGATACTTGCCTAACACTAGAAGGGAAAACAACACCGCTTTCAGCGCTTGAAAATCTTTCACCTGCTTCTCCCCAGAGCTAGCATCTTTTTTTATTTTTTTGGACAGGAAATCTCACAGACTTGCCTTTCCTGGCAAGTTGCAGGATGAACATTTGAGGATGGTTAACCATTCAAAAATAGCTCCTCAGGATGTTCACCTTCATACTCTCTTATATTTTCCTCATTGCCAGACCAAGACATTGTCAGCATGGCGGACAACCCCCTTGAGACTCCTTGGGTACTATCCTCTTCAGTCATAATAGCACTTTGTAGTCATAATTATTGTGATTTTTGCTAAATCTTTCATCAATGGTATTTGACAAAACCCCATATTACACACGTGGACAAAATTGTTGGTACCCTTCGGTCAATGAAAGAAAAACTCACAATGGTCACAGAAATAACTTTAATCTGACAAAAGTAATAATAAATAAGAATTCTATGAATGTTAACCAATGAAAGTCAGACATTGCTTTTCAACCATGCTTCAACGGAATTATAAAAAAAAATGAACTCATGGAACAGGCCTGGACAAAAATTATGGTACCCCTAACTTAATAGTTTGTTGCACAACCTTTTGAGGCAATCACTGCAATCAAACGATTCCTGTAACTGTCAATGAGACTTCTGCACCTCTCTGCAGGTATTTTGGCCCACTCCTCATGAGCAAGCTGCTCCAGTTGTTTCCGGTTTGAAGGGTGCCTTTTCCAGACAGCATGTTTCAGCTCCTTCCAAAGATGCTCAATAGCATTGAGGTCAGGGCTCATAGAAGGCCACTTCAGAATAGTCCAATGTTTTCCTCTTAGCCATTCTTGGGTGTTTTTAACTGTGTTTTGGGTCATTGTCCTGTTGCAAGACCCATGACCTGCGACTGAGACCCAGCTTTCTGACACTGGCCAGCACATTTCTCTCTAGAATCCCTTGATAGTCTTGAGATTTCATTGTACCCTGCACAGATTCAAGACACCCTGTGCCAGATGCAGCAAAGCAGCCCCAGAACATAACAGAGCCTCCTCCATGTTTCACAATAGGGACAGTGTTCTTTTCTTGATATGCTTCAAGTATATTTAGCAAAATTTGCCTTGGCAAAAAGTTCCATTTTTGTCTCATCTGTCCATAGGACATTCTCCCAGAAGCTTTGTGGCTTGTCAACATGTAGTTTAGCATATTCCAGTCTGGCTTTTTTATGATTTGTTTTCAACAGTGGTGTCCTCCTTGGTCGTCTCCCATGTAGTCCACTTTGGCTCAAACAACGACGGATGGTGCGATCTGACACTGATGTTCCTTGAGCATGAAGTTCACCTTGGATCTCTTTAGAAGTCTTTCTGGGCTCTTTTGTTACCATTCGGATTATCCGTCTCTTTGATTTGTCATCAATTTTCCTCCTGCAGCCACGTCCAGGGAGGTTGGCTACAGTCCCATGGATCTTAAATTTCTGAATAATATGTGCAACTGTAGTCACAGGAACATCTAGCTGCTTGGAAATGGTCTTATAGCCTTTACCTTTAACATGCTTGTCTATAATTTTCTTTTGAATCTCCTGAGACAATTCTTTCCTTCGCTTCCTCTGGTCCATGTTGAGTGTCGTACACACCATGTCACCAAACAACACAGTGACTACCTGGAGCCCTATATATAGGCCCACTGACTGATTACAAGAATGTAGACACCTGTGATGCTAATTTGTGGACACACCTTGAATTAACATGTCCCTTTGGTCACATTATTTTCAGTATTTTCTAGGGGTACCATCATTTTTGTCCAGGCCTGTTCCATGAGTTTATTTTTTTAAATAATTCTGTTGAAGCATGGTTGAAAAGCAATGTCTGACTTTCATTGGTTAACATTCTTTGAATTTTTTTAAATTATTACTTTTGTCAGATTAAAGTTATTTATGTGATCATTGTGAGTTTTTCTTTCATTGACCGAAGGGTACCAACAATTTTGTCCACGTGTGTATGTCCAGTTTCCTAAAAAAATCGGGGTAAAGTCAGTCTCCCCAGTGTTCCCCCCACTGACAGCAGTATTTGTTTCTTATGGAACTATGAAATGAATGGGTATTGTAAGATCAACACACATTTGACCTATCTTTGACTTCTTTGGCACAATCATAATGATGTCTAGACAAGCCACCAGCTCCAGCTAACCAATACCATGTGTGTTTGTCCCATTTCCATCATGAACTCCAAAATACACTTTTGAAAAAGCAAATGAAAAGCAAGACAGTTTCAGGAAAAACCAACCAACCAACCAACCAAACATACATTCTGCTGTAGGAATGCATGGCCCCTGACTAATACATTGAATTAACTAGGAATAGTTTTTATTTAAAATGTTTTAGTGTTAGTGTCTCAAAGGCTTGTTCTCGACTAATTTTGTAGTGAAGCACAACTTATAAAACACAAAAGCAACACAACGAGTAAGCATGTAGCTGCTCCATCCTCTTTGGCAGTTTCTTTAATTCTGCTTTGTACATGATGTATTATGCACAGCATATAGAGGGGAGATATGAATCCAGCAGGCAAGTGAATTTCCAAAACATAAGGCAGCAGCGAAAGCTGTTTAATATTTATGAATTGCGCTCCATGTGGTATTCATGCATTCTAGTGAAGACCAGTGGCTATATACTGTGTACCTATGAGTTTCCATAGTAACAAGGCTTTAAAAGTGAAGCCAAATGTCTCTGAGGCCCTCTAGTGGCTGACTTCGGCGACACAAAACAAACGTTCTTTTTAATTTACTGAGAATACTGCAGTGTTCATTTTTAGAAATCGAATTTATTACCTCCAACCATTTTTTAATGCTAAACAAAAGTATGTGGTTTATGAAGTTATTGCACAAACATTTTACACAATGCAGCTCTTAAAAGTTCTGAAGAAAAGCCTTGTTTTGTGTTCCAGTTAACTGTTTAAACAGACCCTCAGTGGTCAGTTCTGTGCGGTGTATTTTGTTTTCCAGTGTTTTGCCCATTTTTTAATGTCTAAATTAGTTTGCTCTACTGATATTATAACTAGCAAGCCCGGACAACTGAACAAAGTCAGAAGGAACCAGACTTTCACAGAATTCCACAGAAACTAGAGACACTCTAAGTCTACGGCCGAAGGGAGAAATATACTTGTTTTTAACTATGCATATGTGCAATGATGACTGCCTTGTGTAAAATGTGTTTATTTGGTGCATAGCTTGTGCACATTGTCAGAAAAGAATGTGAAATCAGAAATGGCAGAGACCATCGAGCAGACGTTGTTTAACCAGGTCTGCAGTTACACTCACCCGTATGATGTGTCTTTAAATTTAAATGTCCACACGGAAACTACAGTAACGGTCATCTTATATTTTTATATCATGAAAAATTGTCTGATTTAATTCTCTGATGTGCCCCCTATGGTAATGCTCTGGTAACATGCATAGTACACAGGTTAGTTGTCACAGGTCTCACAACTTCACACCATAGTTAGTATTGTCAGGCCAGCCAACATTAGAGTTGCAGCATTAATTCAAACTGTGACTTATTTTCAATTTTCAATTGATTTTTTATTTTTTACAATTGATAGTCAAGCTGTGGTGAGTCAATTTGAATAAGAATTGTTGTATATTGCAGCCAACTACAATGCGTCACATCAAGGACCCGAGCACATCGGGTATCTACAACGGCCAAGGAAAACAACCCTAGCTGAAAGCCATTATAAGTCATTATGTGTGTGTAGGGGTGTTGTTTGTTGATTGTACATTTGATTAATGTTTACCAGGTTATTTGAGCTGGTACCATACATTAGCTACTTACATCATTTAGATTAACACAATGGATTAGACACTGTCAGTCAGCTAGCAAATTATATAACATGGTCAGTCAGGAAGCGTTGCTAATTACAGCTGAGAAAATACATGCGCAGGAAAGATTGTGCAGGGACCTAAAGTAGCAGATGTGCTTAGCTGCAGTGATTCCATATATTCCTAGCTTACACTCTAATACAGTGGATAGAAAACACGGCCATAATAAAATATAAGGTTTTGTTATGTAAGAAAAAAAAAAAAAAAGTTAAACCATGTCAGAGCCATTTTCACCTTTATTGTGAAATTGTAGCTTACACAATTCAAATGCCAGTAAAACGGTTAGAAACGTTAAAAAAGAAAACTAAAAACTTTCAATATCCAGCTTGTAAAAGTGTGCACACCTTTTTATATTTGGGAATGTGGCAGTGTTCAGAATCAACCAATTACATTTAAACGCATGTAAATACTAATTAGTATAAAATTAGTATTAGCCAACGTGCCATTGGAAAAGCCATCGGGCCTGAAAAAGTAGCGGGCCTGTTGAAAAACATGAATCAGCCCTATTAGTCAGCCCCCAAGTTTCATCAAAATGTAATGTAAATGCTACAATATACAACAACGTGTTATACCGTTTTATGCTACCAGTTTTGTGGCAAACGTTTGTGGAAGGTCCTTTCCTGTCCCAAGGTGGTTGTACATAATACAAGGCCCATAAAGAAGTAGTTTGATGAGTTTGGTGTTGAGAAACTCCATTTGACAGCTTTTGGTAGTGTTTTGCTGCACATGAGGTATGAAATGTAAGCCAGTCTAAATTGAATACTGCTCACACCCGCAAACTAATAGGGTGAATTATTATAAAGGCAGAACATGCCATTATAATAGTAGCTCTAAACCAACTGTACAATGAAAAACAACAATCACCAGCAGGCCCAAACCTAATTTTTTGTAATGAACATGAAAATAATTCTTTCATTTGAATATACTTCATAATATAAAACCTCTATTCTTTTGTCAACTTCATTTTGTATTCCTTTGTATTTTTGTATACATTCTTTTTGTGAAGGCTATTACAATTAGAAGTAGAACTTGCTTCCACCATTACTTTGTTTTCACATTGTCCATCCCGCCTCCTGGCAGCATAGATAGCCCTGTTGATGTTGGCATTGTGTCCTACTTGGTATAGGTACATGACCCAAGTCCAAAAACAGTCTGATAATTGTTTTCCATTTTAGATAAGGAAAACAAACAAAGAAGTTCCTTTAATGTAGACAGTGACCCATGTGTTCCATCAGCTGCCAGTCCATGGAAGGCCTGTGTCTTGGTGGTTCCTAGGTTGTTCTTGTTCCTAACCATCTGAACCAATTTCCTCTTAGGAGATTGTAACAGTTTGGGTAATTTTTAAGACGTTGGTAAAGTGGCTGCACCTCCTAATAACTTAGGCTTAAGGCATAAAATTGTTTGAACTGACCTTGAAGCTCAGAAATGGCTCCAAGAGACATGCCTGACCTGACCTTTTTTTTTAAATCTCTTTCAGATCTGCACTGAGCTCATAGGTCATTCCCATTTTAATGTGTTGGTCAATCTAATGAGTTCTTTTTAAACAAACACTTTTTTATGTTGGCACAGAGAAGCTACCAGCTGAAATCAATCAATCAATCAATCAATCAATCAATCAATCAAAAATAAATAAATAAATAAATAGTGTTGACAAGGCTTAGGCATACCAAAATAACAGACATTTTGGGTCTTTCTCTACCACTGAATTAATCAATGAATATTTTGACGCTGTATTTATAATTTATTTGTAATATAGTAAAGCTTGTGCTTCAAAGTCTTGGAGGTTTATTGTATGTAAAATGTATGCAGTATTATATTGATAATATTTATTCTGTTATACTTGTTGGCATGAACTATGCAATCTTTGCTAATATGAAATAATAAAAGCAACAAAGTTTAACGTTTTCTTGGGATTGTTTTGGGGAAACCCAACCGTTATGTTATACACATTTGCGTAGTTTAATTGGCCGTTTGTCTTATTTGTGTGTTAATTTGGTAACACCCCAATATGTTTCGGGTTCTGATCTTATGATAGCATTTTATATTTTAAAATGTGACAGTTTATAAGAGACAGAACAGATTTGATAAATGAATACTCATCCCAGTCGGTTACATAAAGTTAACAGATTTTATTTTTGTAAGCTTTGTTATTGTTGTGCACATACCAAAATAGCCTTGCAGGCATTACTCAATTAAGATCAAATTAATTGAGTGTATTTTTGTGAATAACATATTTTCCATAGTTGTCATTAACTGGTGTTAAAAATATATATAACATTATTCACAATAGAGAACTCAGTAATGTTAGGGCAGCTACAAACAGAGCATGTAAGCTCATATTGATATTTCTAGCTAGAATTTAATGAGCAGTAAACTATGCACCATGAGATGTTACATTTGATATTACTGCTGTATATCAGAATTTGTACCTAAAAACACATTCTTCTTTTGCTAATCCAGTGATTATTTCTTTATCTCCAATATTCTTTTGTATGCACCATAACTCTATTCATGTACATTACCAGTAATATACTGTTATGAACACTGTAAGTGCTGAATGGATAAATACTAATTTATTGCCCTTTCATGACTTCTCAGTAATCTCTATATAGCTTGAAATTAAAAAGCTAAGTTTTCATCACATATCAATAGGCAACAAAAACTTCATTCAGTTTATTCATTAAAATGTAATTTCACTTGTGCAATGGCAGTTTCAACAATGGCTTTGTTTGAAAACAGGCCTGTAATGACAGTCACAAAATATGAAACTGAATGGCATCCCTTAGCTTGAATTCCACAATGTTATGTGCCAGGTATGCATAGTGTGCCACAAATAATGTTTTAGTTTAGTTTTGTCTTAATGTTTAGGGCTAAAAAAGGATATTAATTGCCCTGGCCACACATAATGCTTTTTACTCTGTAAGAATGAGTCAATAAGACTTTAATCCTAAAAACTGATTAGCATTTTATGGTTGTTTCTCAACACCAACTAACAATGAATTGCCAAAAAAGAACCATAGCAGATTTTGTTGTCACATTACAAGTGAAACTGGTAATTCTCCCTGTTTTACTTACAAAAATAGTTTGCCTTCCATTGTATCACTGAATTGTCCCATATTTATTTTGGCAAAGACTGACCAATACATGTGTAAACCCCTATTTAGATTATCATATACAAATATTTATATAAAATTTTTACAACACAAATTGCACCATTTTTTGCCTGTACAAGAGCATTGATAACGCCACACTGAATGAATCACAATTTAACAAACTATGATGTCACCTGGGCAAAAGAAAGGAAATTAAAACATTCATAACATAACTTAAAGGCATTTGGCAATTTGGCAATCTTTCATATCAAAGATAAAGCTTATGTTCAGTATCAATAGCCATGAAACAAAACTGCTATGGACCACTTTTATTTACAGACAGCTAAAATCTCTGACAGATCCATGCTCCACTTCACAACCTGAATTTGTCTTTTAAAGTGCATGCAATAATACCAGGAAGAAATCTGACTGCATTGATTTGTTGTAATAAAAAATTGATGCCAATTAATTTAGGATACTGAACAACAATTAAATTATAGTGCCTTTTTTTTCCCTTTAAAAAAAAGAGGTGTGTTCTACCACAATATGAAAGTAAGTGAATGCTCTCAATATAGTCACTATATTTTAAAATCTCACACTGTTTCAAAACCTGCCTTCGAAAACAGCTTTTGCCAACAGTATTCACATTCGCTGTGATAAACAAAGACAAAAACAGCTAATAGCCACGGTGAAGACGAAGGACACATTCTACAGTCGCAATGTCCTTTGATAACACCAAAGGCATTTTCACACAATATGTTCACTTTACAGGTTGGGTTCATTCTTTAACATATCAAAGTGCTTACTTGTACTAAAATATCCTGAATTACTGATTTTAATACCAAAAGTGGGTTGACGGCATGGAGAAAAGGGCTGTTCTTCTAGACTTAACTCTTTTGCTTTCTGAGCTCCGTTAAGTTACTTGTGTCAGCTGCAGGTTCCATTCCGATTTCAGATGTTTCCCCAGCCAGTAAATAAAGTTTTAAAAGACAGATCCAGCATGGTCACTGTAAAGGTGATCTTGGTAAATCCAATAGTAAGGGACATTACAGGCACAGCATATCCAGAGACATCAGCATCAAATGGGCCTGCCAGCCTGGGTTTGATCATCTGTCATCTTCCTTGGGAAAGTCAAATGAGGCCAAGCTTCCAAAACCCAATCGTGAGCTCTCCACATCAAAGGTCTCTAGCTCTCTCTCTTGGCGCTCAAATAGATTTTTGACTTTCTCAGTCCGTTCTTTTTGAAGTGCAGCTAGTTCCTCTTCAATCTACAATTCAAACGTAGTGGATTAATATTTGCATCTGTTTTAAAGACAAATGAAAAGCACTAAATCTGTCTTCACTGCTGGCATTTGATATACTCACAAAAACTTGAAATTTTGAAATTGCCAGTTTTAACTGTGGTAGGCCTAAGACTAAAATAGTCACACCATACTGTAGATTAGAATGGTACATGTATGTGTGAACAATATTATTCTTATTTTCATGGCTAACTGGTGTATGCGTTTTAGTGTAAAGTAACAAGACTCACTTTCTGTTCCAGGTGAGCCCTACGCAAGGATGCTTTCTGCTCCAACTTCTGCATGTCTCTCTCATGCTGGGCCTCAGCCTGCGCCTTCGTCTTGCTTTGGTAGGCATCCAGGAGCTCCATCTCCTGCTGCAACTGGCGCTTCAAGGCCTGGCACTCGGCCTCATGCTCAGCTTCCAGACGTAGCTGCACAAAAAAGGATTGAAGAGTGATAGAGTGGGGGTAATTTTCACAATAAACTTATTTGAAACACATTTCACTTGGTTAGGAAAATATTGGATGCTGGGATGTTTAAGCAGTGGAGGCTTTAGATATGGGCAACATGAGCAGGGTCCCAAGGAGGTGTCTTGCCAGGCGGTGGCACAGAGCACAAGAGGAAAAATAAATATTCAGACCATTTGCAAGACCGTTTGCAATTCTTGATGCCCTGATTCTAGATTGTGAGAGGCAGGGAACTGGCTGGCAAGAACTCCCACTCAGTTGTACGACATAGGGAAGGAAGTGGCTAAGGGGAAATTACCGTAGGTTTCCCCATAGGAATAGCAAACGGAGAGCAAAGAAAAAAGGTCCATCTAACTTTGTACAGCAATGCACTTAGTTACATCAATCACACTATTATATGCTACCAAATAAACGACTGACAATTCATAATACTGTAAATATATGCTGTACAGCTTCACAGGCATATTTCATTTTTCTCTATTGTGTGAAATCATAAACAATAATATATAACCAGTCTACAGTACCAGAATCATATAATAATAATAATAAAAGTTCAAAGTTATTAGATGCCCAGTTTAGGAAAAAGAGAAAAGAAATGGAGAAAGAGGGAAAAGACAAAGGTATGCAGCAATGTCATTATTTATAAGTATAGTATTCTGTATGCAGTGAAATAGGCTAGTTTGTTTGCTAATCTGAGTTGCTATGTTTATAGCGCACATTGGACATTTATACAGTGGAACCTTGGATTACGAGCATAATTCGTTCCGGAAACGGGCTCGTGTTCCAAAATACTCGTAAACCACATTTAATTTTGCCATAAGAAATAATGAAAACTCAAATTATTTGTTCTACAGCCCAAAACAATAAATGCATAAGAATAATTAATACAACATATAAAGTAAAAATAAAACAAATTAACCTGCACTTAACAAAAGTAAAAATAAATCCAGACAGTTAGGTGTTTCCTTTTGTGCCCGCAGGCGCCGTGTATTTGTATGTGTGTATGTGGAATTAGGCCCTCGCCTCGTCTTAAACAGTAAAACTTCTTCTCCCTTCTCCTTGCGATCACTTGCCGCTCTGTGTCAAAATAAGAGTAGCATGAGTGATACATGATACCCGGCGCTCGTAAACTAATACTTGCTCGGTTTCCGATTAAAAATGTATTAAAAATCTTTGCTCGGTTTGCGGAACACTCGTAAACCACGTTACTCGCAATCCGAGGTTTCACTGTATATCGTTATATATTTTATTTTGTTATTTTTGTTGTTTGTTGTCTTGCAAATAAATGCTATTTTTTATAATTAAAATAGCATTGACTAAAGAAAATTAGACATTGCTTTTGAATCCTGATTTACTGTAACATAATACAAGATGGTGTCAAAAAAGTTTCGAGATTAGCTCTGTTTCCAAGCTCTGTTTTCGCCTTTTTTCCTCCCTCAGATGCCATAAAACTTAGCTTGATTGATTAAGGTTGCAAGTACAGTCTGTCCCCTGGGGCCGTACTCTTGATGCACAATGCTGCGAATGTCAAAAGAGGCGATGAGCATACACTTGGTCGAGCTGTGGTCCTGCCTTGCCTTTTATAATGGGCTCTTCCACTGTGAAGACCGTTGCTTCGTCTCAGGGAAGTCACTGGTAATGATGTTTCATGTAGAATTTCTCGTTCGCCCCTTTTTTCTAACTTGCTGTCCATGATGAAATAACACACGTGCTAACGCACATCAGAATAACACCTGTTGCACAGCTCCCAATGTACACAGGTCAATGATGTCTTTTGGCACATTGACTTATGAAAGTAGGTGCTCCTTGTTACTGTGCATGCATCTGTTGCAGAACTAGTCTCAAAACTGTCTGATACCTCCTCCTAGTAATAATAATAATTATTATAAAAGAACCTGAATGAATTAGTTGGGACCCCACAGCAGATTAATACATTGTTTTACTAGAGTAGACACGTTGGACTAAAATGTGTCCTATAATTAGCATCACAGATATCTGCAATCAATTAGTCAGCCAATTTACGAAATGGTAAAAAGTAGTCACCCTGTTGTTTGGTAAACTTGGACCACAGAAAGCAAAGGTGAGTTGTTCAGTGTGAGGAGATCAAAAACAACATTCAACAAGCAACTTAAAGGTTAGTCTATTAGTCTATTAGTCTATCTCCAAGCAGCTTAATATTCATATTAATATATAGTTTCAAATATTATTTAAAAGGTTTAGGGTCCATGGGACTGTAGCCAACCTCCCTGAATATGGCTGCAGAAGGAAAAACAATATTAAATACTATAATATTTATGAATGGTAACCAAAGAGCCAAATACAAGTTCTAAAGTTCCCATAACAACTGTTAAAGAGAATCAAGGTCAAGTTACATTGTTGTCGAATCGCACTATTCATCGCTGTTTAAGTAAATGTTGACTTGGAAATGGAAAATGACCCACAAGGACTCCCCTGTTTAAAGCAACTCATAAAAAAGTCAGATTGGAATTTGCCAAAAATAACAAGAAATGCTTCTAGAAGAATGAATGACCCTTGGAAAGATGAAACAAAACTGGGG
This sequence comes from Clarias fuscus, assembly GCA_030347435.1. Lineage (NCBI taxonomy): Eukaryota > Metazoa > Chordata > Actinopteri > Siluriformes > Clariidae > Clarias > Clarias fuscus. The sequence continues at coordinate 11,868,284 of CM059212.1, forward strand.
CTATGCATTCACGATAAATAAAATAGGCCGGTTTGTTTGCTAACCTGTGTTGCTATGTTTCTAGCTCACATTGGACTTTTATATATCGTTATAATGTTGACATATTTTATTTACCATGATGCATGGTTGATGTTACAGTAATATCAAACATGCATTCACAGATGCCAAAATGAAGCTTTCAAAGAAAAGAACTACCATGAAACATGGAGGAGGCTTGGTTATGTTCTAGGGCTGCTTTTCTGTATCTAGCACAGTGTGTCTTAAATTTGTACAGGGCACAACAAAATCTCAAGATTAACAAGCCATTATGGAGTGAAGCGTACTGTCAAGTGTCCGAATGCTTGGTCTCAGTCGCAGGTCATGGGTCCTCTAACAGCATAATAACTCAAAACACACAGCTAAAACCACCCAATTGGACTATTATGAAGCAGCCATTTATTAGTCCTGATCTAAATTCTATTGAAATATCTGTGGAAAGAACTTAATCATGCAGTGTGTTTCTCACAGACCTGAGAAAGCTGGAGCAGCCTGCCTACAATGACTGGAATAATCTACTTGTTGATACAAATTCTGTAGTTGCAGAAGTCTCACTGAGAGCTAAAAAACTCACTTGTTATGCAGCAGAATATGAGGATATGGGTCTCATCATTTTTGTTCAAAAGCAATGTCTTATTTTCATTAACGAGTGTCCATATTACTATGTATTATAGATTATTACTTTTGTCAGTTTCAGTTTCTGAAAGTTATTTCAGTACCCATTGTGAATTATTCTTTCTTTAATGGAAAGGTACCAAAAAATGTATCCATGTTTATGAATATACACTGATCCGGCATAACATTGGTTATCAGTTTCGGTAAACTGGTGATAGGATCATGGGCACCTAAGGCTGAATTACACCTGTGGAGAGCAAAGGCTAGCCTGTCTGGTCCAGTCCCACAGAAACATGAATGTAGCACAAACTGCTGAAAAAAGTTAATGCTCACTATGATCAAGGTTGTTGATCGAGTAACCATTGGATGTGCTGGGCAAACAAGTCCAATCCATGAAGACCCCACTGCAGTTAAAGTATCTGCTGCTAATGTCCTTGTGGCCATAACATACTTTGAAAGGTGGAATCATGCCTCAAGGGGTCAGAATTGTTTAAGGGGTACAAGGGGAACCTGCCCAATATATAATGTTTTAAGGTTATAATGGTGTGGCTATATATATATATATATATATATATACCGGTCACACCGGTCAACCATAGAGGAGTTGTTGAGCTGTTTTAATGCCACAAGTGTGTTGCCCTACTTTTAATAGTAGTAAATTTAAGGACTTGGTCAGGGCTCTTTAAACATGAATTACTGTATCAGTGAAGCATGGCATAAAAGTGATCGGCCTGTGGCACTGCTGAGGTGTTATTGAATCCCAGGTCAACACGTCTATATTCTTCGGCCAGGTGTTTCTCATCTCCCTTCTGGTCAGAGCAGGCAAGCTGTATGGCCAATCAACCACAGTAATAGTATGGTCAGCAAACCAGTTAGTGGTAGTTTTGGCACTGTGAACAGGTGGCAAGTCTGGCTACAAAAGGAAATTGGTATCTCCATAAACCTTGTCAGCAGACAGAAGCACAAAGTGCTCTAAAATCTCCTGTTAGATGGCTGCTTTGACTTTAGATTTAATAAAACAGTGGACCAACACTAGAAGATGGCATGGCAAATCAAAATCATCGCTAACTGTTAAAACTTCATCCTGGACTTCAAGCAACTTGGATTCTGTGCCTCCCCATTCTTCCTCCAAACTCTCGGATCTTGATTTTGAAATTAAATACAAGATTTATACAAGACATATACAAGACACTGCAAAAAAATGGGTCAAGAATGGTTTTATGAACACAACAATGTGTTCAATGTGTTGCCTTGGCCTCCAAATTCTCCAGATATCAATCCATTCTGTCATCTATGGGAAGTGCTGGGAAAAACGTTTGATCCATGGAGGGAACACCATTCAACTTACGGAAATTGCTGTCAGATACCACAGCATACGTTGGAGTAATACTTCTCTAGTGGAATCTGTGCCTTAGGATCAAGACCATTTTAGTGGCAAACGAGGGACTTACTCTATTTGAAGTGGGTGGTCATAATGTTATCTATCTATCTATCTATCTATCTATCTATCTATCTATCTATCTATCTATCTATCTATCTATCGACACACGTGAACAAAATTGTTGGTACCCTTCGGTCAATGAAAGAAAAACTCACAATGGTCACATAAATAACTTTAATCTGACAAAAGTAATAATTTAAAAAAATTCTATGAATGTTAACCAATGAAAGTCAGACATTGCTTTTCAACCATGCTTCAACAGAATTATTTAAAAAAATAAACTCATGGAACAGGCCTGGACAAAAATGATGGTACCCCTAGAAAATACTGAAAATAATGTGACCAAAGGGACATGTTAATTCAAGGTGTGTCCACTAATTAGCATCACTGGTGTCTACAATCTTGTAATCAGTCAGTGGGCCTATATATAGGGCTCCAGGTAGTCACTGTGTTGTTTGGTGACATGGTATGTACCTCACTCAACATGGACCAGAGGAAGCGAAGGAAAGAGTTGTCTCAGGAGATTCAAAAGAAAATTATAGACAGGCATGTTAAAGGAAAAGGCTAAAAGACCATTTCCAAGCAGCTAGATGTTCCTGTGACTACAGTTGCACATATTATTTAGAAATTTAAGATCCATGGGACTGCAGCCACCCTCCCTGGACGTGGCCGCAGGAGGAAAATTGATGACAAATCAAAGAGGCGGATAATCCGAATGGTAACAAAAGAGCCCAGAAAGACTTCTAAAGAGATCCAAGGTGAACTTCATGCTCAAGGAACATCAGTGTCAGATCGCACCATCCGTCGTTGTTTGAGCCAAAGTGGACTACATGGGAGACGACCAAGGAGGACACCATTGTTGAAAACAAATCATAAAAAAGCCAGACTGGAATATGTCAAACTACATGCTGACAAGCCACAAAGCTTCTGGGACAGATGAGACAAAAATGGAACTTTTTGCCAAGGCATATCAGCTCTATGTTCACAGACGGAAAAATGAAGCATATCAAGAAAAGAACACTGTCCCTACTGTGAAACATGGAGGAGGCTCTGTTATGTTCTGGGGCTGCTTTGCTGCATCTGGCACAGGGTGTCTTGAATCTGTGCAGGGTACAATGAAATCTCAAGACTATCAAGGGATTCTAGAGAGAAATGTGCTGGCCAGTGTCAGAAAGCTGGGTCTCAGTCGCAGGTCAGGGGTCTTGCAACAGGACAATGATCCAAAAAACACCTCTAAAAACACCCAAGAATGGCTAAGAGGAAAATTTTCAACTATTCTAAAGTGGCCTTCTATGAGCCCTGACCTCAATCCTATTGAGCATCTTTGGAAGGAGCTGAAACATGCTGTGTGGAAAAGGCACCCTTCAAACCGGAAACAACTGGAGCAGCTTGCTCATGAGGAGTGGGCCAAAATACCTGCAGGGTGGTGCAGAAGTCTCATTGACAGTTACAGGAATCGTTTGATTGCAGTGATTGCCTCAAAAGGTTGTGCAACAAACTATTAAGTTAGGGGTACCATCATTTTTGTCCAGGCCTGTTCCATGAGTTCATTTTTTTTTATAATTCCGTTGAAGCATGGTTGAAAAGCAATGTCTGACTTTCATTGGTTAACATTCATAAAATTCTTATTTATTAATTACTTTTGTCAGATTAAAGTTATTTCTGTGACCATTGTGAGTTTTTCTTTCATTGACCGAAGGGTACCAACAATTTTGTCCACGTGTGTACATTCAACTAAGAAGCAGACTTTGGACCACTGAGCCACAGACCAGTTTTTTTTTTCCTTAGCCCATATAAGAAGCTTCTGACAGTGTTTGTGGTTCAGAAGTGGCTTAGTCCTAGGAATGCAACAGTTGTAAAGACATCATTTCCTAAAGACATCTGTGTGTGGTAGCACTGGATGCACTGACTGCAGCCTCACACAACTTTTTGTAAAGCTCTTCCAAGTTCTTGAATCACTTTACTTGACATACCTCTTAAGGTTGCAACTATCTCTGATGCTTTGCCACTCTGCCACACTGCAAAAAATGGGTCAAGAATGGTTTGATGAACACAACAATGTGTTCAATGTGTTGCCATGGAGGGAACACCATTCAACTTACGGAAATTGCTGTCAGATACCACAGTATATGTTGGAGTAATACTTCTCGAGTGGAATCTGTGCCTTAGGATCAAGACCATTTTAGTGGCAAACGAGGAACTTACTCTATTTGAAGTGGGTGGTCATAATGTCATCTATCTATCTATCTATCTATCTATCTATCTATCTATCTATCTATCTATCTATCTATCTATCTAGCTGTCTGTCTGTCTGTCTGGCTGGCTGGCTGGCTGCCTGTCCACATACAAATATCTGTGTGATGATGATGATGATGATGATGATGATGACATTCCTTCAAAAGAAATTAAATTAGAGCTATTTTATTGGATGTATTTCCAGAAAATTATAATTTAGGTTTTTAAATATTTTGAATATTTTTAAAATTATTTTTGCGATTCCAGAAGTGTGCTTGTATATCAAAGCACTCATATCTCAAACCACATGATATGCGGCCTGCATACCAAGGTGCTTGATTTCAACCATGTAAGTGATTGGAACGACTGATTTCAATTATTTTAATGGGTGAGTGAATACTTTTGGCAATATAGTAGACACACACACACACACACACACACACACACACACACACACACACAAATGTATAGAGGGTGTGTTAAATATGTAAATATGGTGTTCACAGACAGTTTTCATTAGAAGCTATTACAGCAGTAAGGGCAACTGCTCATGTCCATTGTGAATTACGTTTATGAAAAACTGAAAGACACGAGAGATCTTTGAAGGGACAGGACATACAAACATCAAAGCAAACCGCAGTGTTATAGAGCAGCCACTCCACAAGTAATAGCAATGACTGTGGAAACTAAGCTAACACACCTCACTGAGAGGTGTTCAGATATTCTTCATGGCTGCTGACAGCTTAGTGGATGACAGTCGTTGAGCATCCTTTACACTTTCACTGCAATTTAGCCATGAATTAAAAATGTTGCCAACTATGACAAAATTTTTTTTATGTTTTTGGAAATTGGAAAAGAGCTGTGACCTCTAGAAAAAGGAGGTCAGGGATAGCGCAGTGGTTAAGGCATTGGACTACGGTTTGGAAGATCCCAGGTTCAGCCACCATGTTGCCAATGTTGGGCCCTTGAGGAAGGCCCTTAACCCTCAACTGCTTAGATGTATAATGAGATAAAAATGTAAGTCACTGTGGAAAAGGGCATCTGCCAAATGCCTAAATAGAAATGTAGAAGCCATGTAACTTTTGTATTCTTGCTATTTTTACAAAACGTCAGCTTTATATTTAAGTGTACATAACTTTGATAATAGAAATCAGGGAGTCACTTACCGCTTGTGAGGCCATCATATCATTAATACTCTGCTCATACTGTTCAGCCAGCACAGCAAGCTTGCGCGTCTGCTCTTCCTTCAGATTCTTCAGCAGGGTCTTGTGGTCGCCTTTAGGGGAGACCTCTAGCTGATGATTCCTCAAAGCTTTGTACTGCTTATTTTGAACCTTACAAGTGTCCTGGAATTGCTTTTTGATCTGCATCTCCAATGTCTGGTTTTACAGGCAGAACAAAAAAAAAAAGTGGTTTGTGAGGAGCATGAGAAAGGAATATCACATTTACATGAATTATGGAATTAATAAATAAGGTAAGAATGTTTTTAAAAATATAGATTTTATTTGTTTCTTTTTATGAATTTACAAAATGCAAACTGAGTAAAGAGGAGAGAAATCTAAATCAAATAAATTTGGTGTGACTACCCTTTGGCCTCGAACCAGCATAAATTCTTACAGTGGTGCTGGTACTTATACAGTAGAAGTGTGGCCAGAAGTGGTCTTAATAGAAGAATTGCGGCCAATTGAGAAAGAATTGAACATTTTTATATTTGGCTATAACATGAGGCGGGTTGTTTGCCAAAAGGCTGAACAGCTGTACAACAATGAGCGTCTGCAGGCAACCGTGAAGCATAGTGAATGTTCATTGCAAGTTTGAGGCTACATTTCTGCAAATGAAGTTGAAGATTCGGTAAGGATTACTGGTGTCCTCAATGCAAGGAAATACAGGTATCCATCATGCAATACCATTAGGGAGATGTCTGATTGGCCCTAAATATATTGTACAGCAGATCAACAACCCCAAACATACTATCTTCAGAGAAGTGAAGAACAAAGAGTCCTGGAAGAGATGGTTTTCCCAGAGAGCCCTGATCTCCATATCACTGGGCCCGTGTGGGATTATATGACGACAGAGAAGGATTTGAGGCGGCCTACATCCACAAGTAAACTGTGGTTATTTCTCCAAGATCTTTGAAATGATCTACCTGACGAGTTCCTTCAAAAACTGTACCTAGAAGGGTTGATGTTGTTTTGCGGACATTTTTACCATACAGCATTTTTTTTCACACCTGCCTAAAACTTCTGCCCAGAAGTCTCTCTCTCTCTCTCTCTGTCTCGCTCTATATCAATGAAAAGTTTGGACACACATTTGAATTTATTTCTCTACATTTTAGAACAATACTGGATTTAAAAAAAAATTAACTATGAAATAACACATATGGAATTAAGTATTTATGTTACAACAACAACAACAACAGTAAGTTGTTATTCTGAGCCACAAAGGTCAGCAGTTCTGGAATAGTTCTTGCAAGAACAGTATTGTCGAATGCATTTGTAAAATCAATCAAGTACCATGATGAAACTGGCTCTCATGAAGACCATCCCAGGAAAGCAAGACCCAAACTTACCTCTGCTGCAAATGAGAAGTTTATTTAGAGTTACCTGCCTCAAAAAGCACCAACTTGGCAGCACTTTAGAGCTGTTATAAAGGCTTCACAGAGCATAAGTAGTAGATACAAATATCTCAATATCAAATGTTTAAAGCAGATTTTTGCATACTTTGGACACCCTTAGCATTGCTTTATAATGTAGGAAGAAATAAAAATCAGGAAAGACCATGGAATTAGAAGGTGTCTCCAAACTTTTGACTGGTAGTAATAGACATACTGTACACGCCCACACACACATACACACACACACACACACACATACAGTATACCCACAAAATATATACAGAAAAGCTTTCAACATTAGATTTTTGTATTATTTAAACTAAAATCTGAAAATGTTTCCCACCTCAATTCTATCCTATTCTAACTTTTCGTGGCAGTTGCATATTTCAACTATACAACTGTGTTGTAAATAATTCACTCTTCTTAAAACATGTGAACTGGATACTATGTTAACCTTAAGGTTCCTTGGCTGCTGCCGGCGCTCCAGTGCATGCTTCCTGTGCAGCTCTCTCTGACGTCGGTTGTTGTACTCCTCCTGGTTCTCCAGTTCAGTGTGATGCTGCAAGCGGATCAGCTCCATGCGAAGCCTGTGCAGACACTCCAACTGCCGTCGCTCCAGGTCCTGTGTGGACTCATCTTGCCGGATCATCAATGCATGCTCCATCTCCTTCTGCATTTTCTTCTTGTTCAGCTCCTGGGACACATGGGGAAAATTTTTTCTTGAAGTTAGATACTGGGTGCCTCTATATACTGTGTATTTAAAAAAATATACATTTTTTGTGATTTGATTCACAAAGTGAAATGAAACATTTAACATATTATTATTTTACTTTTTGAAAAACTTGAATTTTCCTAAGACCAATCAAAAATGATTTAGAATACAGAAAGGTTCATCAACTAAAAATGATGGTAACTTAGGGACTCAATACTTGGTCGGGGCTTTCTTAAGCACAAATTACTGCATAAAAGTGGCATGACATTGAAGCAATTAGTCTACGGCACCGGTGAAGACCAGGTTGCTTTGATTGCAGTCTTCAGCTCGTCTGTATTGTTGGGTCAGGTGCTTCTTATCTTACTCTTGACATTGATTCTCTATGGCGTTCAGGTCAAGAGAATTGTCTTGTTGGGAAAGGAAACCAGCATCTCCATAAAGCTTGTCAGGTGGACGGAAGCATGAGGTTCTGTAAAATCTCCTCATACAGTAGATGGCTGCCTTGACTTTGGACTTGATAAAACACAGTGGACTGTAATGGAAATATCACATTTTAATTATGTATTAATTTGTAATTGTGCCACGTAGACTATAGACGCTTTAAACTTGCTGAAGCTTAGAAACACAAGGCCGAGAATAGTACAGAAACAACCTGATTGTAATTGTCCCTGAATAAATGATAAGGTATGGACAACTGGTCTGGGTCAGATAAAGAGTTGAGTTTGAATGTAGGAACTTCATGTACGGGGCGTTGATTATGTTAGCAGAGATGTTCGTGTATAAAATGGGGCAGCTGAGAGAAAGAGAGCACCTTTCTCCATGCTGCAACTGTTTGCTGTATGAGACTGGTCCTTCTGCAGAAGTATAAAATAAAACCTTTGTGACTTTGCTCTTACCCAGTGTATGAATTGCTTGTCTTTATAATATTTACAGAATTTCCACCACAGGACCAAAACCAACAGATGACATGGCACCCCAATTTATCACAGCATGTGGAAACTTCACACTAGGCTTCAAGCAACTTGTATTCGGTGCCTCTCCACTCTTCCTCCAGACTCTGGGACCTCGGTTTTCAAATGAAATTTTTTTAATTACTTTAATCTGAAAAGAGGACTTTGGAGGACTGAGCAGTGGTCCAGTTTTTTTCTTTCTTTAGCCCAAGTAAGACACATCTGACATAGTCTCTAGTTCAGGATAGGCTTCATGCTAGGAAGGCACTAGTCGTAGGCCACTCTCTGAAGCTGTCTGTGTGTGGTGGCTCTTGATGCACTGACTCCAGCCTCACTCTACTCCTTGCAAAGGTCTCCCAAATTCTTAAGTGGGGTTATTGCCGTTGCATCTGCTCTTTTTTCTACCACATTTTTTCCTTCCAGTGAATTTTCCAGGAATATGCTTGCACATTCAGCAGTAACCTTCTGTGACATCATCTTATTGTCCTCAGTTCAACAGTATTCTGAATGATTATGGTTGCATGCACTTAACTTGACAAACAGGTACAGTACATGGTGTTTACACTGTATGAATAGTTCAAAAGGAAATATTCAAAAATCTTGAGATACAGGATTTTTTTAAGAGTCGTAAGCCATAATAATTAACACAAAAAAGGGGTTAAAATATTTTCACTTTGCATGAACCTAGAATGAATTTCACTTTTTGATATACAGTAAATTACAATAATTAGATACAACGTGTGTGTGTCTGTGTGTGTGTGTGTGTGTGTGTGTGTGTGTGTGTGTGTGTGTGTGTGTGTGAGCATACGTGCAGTACTTTGGAAAAGGCTTTTGTTATATACATTATCATACCAGCATTTTTATGTACAAATTCATTGAATTATATACCATTCAATGTTTCTAATCATAATTTAAAAATATTAAATTATTAACATTACAGAATAATATTTGCATGTCTATAAAGGAAGCAACATAATGCATAACAGACCAGTTTTGGAAACAAACAAACAAAAAAAATCTAAAGTATGCTCCTGGCTTTTGCATGAAAATAGAAAGGAGCGAGTGTGACAAAGATCTAGAAGAACTCTGGCATATTCTTCTGCACGTTCAATGAAACCTTCCAGCTGTTTTACTTAGAAAACTGCACAAATCTGTAATATTATTTTCAAGCAAAGAATTTTCACACCAAATATTTTAGTTTAGTTTAAAACTCTTTAGGGCTCTTTATAGAAGTTTCTTTTATGTAGAAATGTTGAAAAGGCATCTTTGCTCATAGCATTTTTCTGTCCGTGCACATGACTTTTTCACAGTACTGTAAGTAAAACAGCTCTTATGTTTTAGTGTGCCAGAGAATACGAGATATTCTGAATAGAATAGAAGTTTTTTTTTTTTTTTTATACTTTGTCACACTTCTTTCAGAAATTGACAGTTCAGAACTATCTTTCCAGGTTTTGATAATGCATTGAAGGGTTCTTAACCCAGTTCCAGCTATTTTATATCTCCTCAGTTGTTTTCTTTGCTTGATGCAGCCCAATAATTTGACCTTCCTGATATTCAGGTACTCAGCTGACCTCATTTTTAGCACAAAATGCTGCTGAACCTAGACCTGACCACCTGAAGCGACTCCAGATCATAACACTGACTTCACAGGCTTGTATGTTAGGCACTAGGCATTATGAGTGCATCACTTCATCTGCCTCTCTCCATCCCCTTCTTACCCTGATGCAACCATCAATCTGGAACAGGGTAAATTGTGACTGTCACCATACCTAACGGTTATCTCTTCTCTTCTTTTCTCTTCTGTCCCTCTGTTAAGCTACACATGGTGCCCCTGAGTTGGCAGTGATCTAGATCCCCTGTGCCCCCCGGGCCTGTTTGACTCATAAGAGGCCCTGTGTGGTCCGCTTGGGATGAGCGTGATGACTAGGAACAGTTTCACTTGACCATGAAGATGGTCTTGGACTCAGATGATTCAGACAGCTGTTCTCTGATGGCTGCAATCACTTTATGCTCTCTAGCATTCCTTTTTTCTGATTAGCCTCACTGACAAGTTTTGTTAAGGCTACACAGCTGTTTAGCCCCAATCCTGTGAGGTCTGGTCGCTATGTGCATCTGGAAATGCTCTGATTGATCGCTATTAAATACAGCAGTGAGTTTTTACAATTTGGTTTCGCTAAGCCCATCACGATCATTCAAGATCTTTTTCCGACCACATTTCTCCCTTGAAGATGATAGTTCACCACTGTCCTTTCAGATGTTTTACAGTTCTTAACCCAGTTTTATGAGTGTCAGAAATCTTATTAGTTGCTCATTTTTCTTGATGCAGGGCAATAATTTGACCCTTTAAGGCAACATCTTTTAGCATGACCACAGCATGACATGGTTATTAAAGAAATAAAGCTACTTACTGCATCAATTAGGGTTAAATATAGTGCCCTCCATAATTATTGCCACCCCTGGTTAAGATGTGTTAAAAGCCTTAAAATAAATTCAGTTTTTATTGCAGAAGCATATCGTCACACTGAAAATTGTAGAAAAATACAACGTGAATATGAAGTGAATTTTAAGGGGAAATAAAAATCCCTGACTAACAAATAATTATTTTTCATAAAATAGCCTGTTCTACAATTATTGGCACCCCTAACAATTCCTAGAAAATAAATGTAATTGAAGTATTTCTGTCATTTCTACAGTAGTTTACAAAGTTGATCAGAGTATCTAGGAACATTTAATTAGTAATTTATCACTTCTTGCTTCCCTGGGGTATAAATATGACGTGACACAGAGGCCATTTCTCTTATCCACTCTTCAACATGGGAAAGACAAAGGAACACACCATTCAAGTAAGGCAGATGTGTGTCGACCTTCACAAGTCAGGCAATGGGTCCAAGAAAATAGCCACCCGCCTGCACCTGCCCATGTCTACTGTGAGAGGAATCATTAAGAAGTTTAAAAAAACTGGAACAGTAGTAAACAAGCCTGGACGAGTATGCAAGTTTATTTTGCCTCCACGCACAGTGAGGAGGATGGTAAAAGACATAAAACATTCTCCAAAGCTCACTGTTAAAGAACTGCAACAAATGATAGCATCTTGGGGTCACAAAGTCTCCAAAACAACCATCAGACGCTATCTACATGCCAACAAGCTCTTTGGACGTTTGGAGTTTGCTAAGCGGTACTGCGGCATCAACTGGGACTGTGTCCTTTGGTCAGATGAGACCAAGATAGAGCTTTTTGACAACAAACACTCTAAGTGGGTATGAAAAGATGAGTATGCAGAAAAGCACCTCATGCCCACTGTGAAGTATGTGGGGCTGTTTCTCTTCCAGAGGCCCTGGGAACCTTGTTAGGGTGCATGGCATCATGAATGCTTTGAAATACCAGGACATTTTAAAGCAAAATCTGGTGGCCTCTGCCCGAAAGCTGAAGATGGGTCGTCACTGGGTCTTTCAGCAAGATAATGACCCAAAACATGTGGCCAAAGCTACACAGAAATGGTTCACCACACACAGAATCAAAAGCTCCTCCCATGTCCATCTCAGTCCCCAGACCTCAACCCCATTGAAAACCTGTGGAGTGAGCTGAAGAGGAGAGTGCAGAGGAGAGGAGTCAGGTCACTGGATGATTTAGAGACATTGTGCAAAGAGGACTGGTTGAAGATCCCTCTTTCTGTGTTCTCTAATTTTGTGAACCATTATAGGAGAAGATTAGGTGCTGTTTTGTTGGCAAAAGGAGGTTGTACAAAGTATTAAACAACCGGGGTGCTAATGATTGTGGCACCCATGATTTGATGTAAAAGAATTATCTGGGTTTTTTTTTCCCCAGTGAATAAATGCACTTGAATTAAAGGTTGGAATGTCCTCTTTTTTCCATTGTGGTCCTATGTTATTTAGAACAAAACTGAATTTTTTTTTAGAAGCTAAAGAACACATTTTAACCAGGGGTGCCAATAATTATGGAGGGCACTGTAACTTGTGGAAAGCATGTGCACTTCATGACTTACCTCCCGTATCTGTTCCTGTTCAAATTCATGTTTTTTTATGAGGCTTCGTCTTTTTAGAGCACGGCAGCTTCTTTCATAGATGAGCCTCTGCTGGTTGAGCAGCTGTGCCTCCTCCTCGGCCTGTGAATGCTGCATTGTCTCCTTATGGCGTGACAGCATCTCCTGCTTCTCCTCCTTTGGTGTGCTAAGGTCCTCATTCATCTCCTGCAGAAATATGGCCATATTCAAGCCAAATATACTCACTTATTCACTTCCCATAACCACTTTATTCTGGTTAGGATCGCTGTGGACTCAGAGCCTGTGGAACACTGGGCGCACATATTTACACATTTATTCATGCTTAGAGACAATTTATTTTTGGAAGTTGACAGAAAAATAGATAAACCAAGAGGACACCCATGTAGACATGTGAAGAACATGCCCAGAAACTTTATAAGCCACAGTAAACCCAAGTTGAGAGATCCTTAAACTGTGAGGGGCCAATGCTCCGACCATGCCACCCAACATTTGTATTAAAATATCTAGCAACTGTAGTTCCACAACTATTAAGGTGTCCATACTAGAGCCATACATTGCTGGTTGTTAAAGACAACATATCCGGCTATGCTCTCTGGGCCTGGAGGACAGCTTTGTTTTCTTCTGAGTAAGTTTTTCTTTTTTCTTGGCACATATAGAGTTCAAAAGGTGTTTGATTTCACAAATGTTATTTAGTGTTTTAACATGTCAGCTTTCACCCTCTGTGTGGTATTTATGAAATAAATGCCCACAGTATGGCAAATTAAATAATATAAAAAAAACAAGTTTAAAGAAAAGTAATTATTATAATCAAGCTTATGTTTAAAGTACTTGACTAAATACCCAATACAAGAAAGACCTCCTCATAATTAAAAATCATAATACAGATTGTAGTTGGAGCACTTTTGTCTGAAAACCACTAACTTTCTTCATCCTGTCCCTGCACAGTCTGTACTGCTTTTTCTGTGTGTCCAAGAAGGTGGTCAGCTCCTTCTTCTGTTGGACCAAGATTTGTTGCTGGATTCTCTTTTCCTCTGTGGCTGTTGCTTTCATCTGTAGTGAGATAAAACGTGACAAGTCAATGATTACCTTAAATGTAATGAGTGTAGAATAGCAGTCCATTGATACAAATACAACCAATATTTCATAATTTCATCAATTATTTACAAATATTAGAAAATACGAGGTATTCTATAAAAGTACGTACAATATTCATAGAGAAACAAATAAATAATGCATGAGTAGGCAAGATAAACAAAATCCAGCATTTAATTAAATACGCATAGTGCCTCCAGAACATATTAACAGCAAATAATCATTTCTGCTTGCAACATTAACTTTAAACAGATCAGACTGGGCTATTCAGCATTTGATTGGTTTAAATGTAGTTAATAAGTATTCACCCTTTAGGTAGGTGTATTGTATGTGCTCAATATGATTTTGACATTTTTTAAATCAAAGCACTTGAATATCAAAGTTAATTTCCCCATAAGAAATAATAGAAGCTCAGATTATTTGTTCCACATCCCAAAAACATTAATATACAAACAATTGGTGCAAAAAATAAAACATAACCTGCACTTTACCTGTGATAAGAATCGTGGCTTAAGTAAGATGAAAGAGGAGAGCTGACTGAGAATGGGAGATGATTACCCACAATCCCACAGAGCGAGAGAGATAAGAACCATTGGCTCAGTTGTGATCGTGTGATGCTCAGCAGACAAAGCGCATGGGTACTACTCGTATATCAAGACCTCGCTCATTACTTAAGTTAAAATGTATTTTAAAAATTTGCTCATCTTGAAAACGTTCACAGACCAAGCTGCGCCGCATCGAAGTTCCACTGTATATGGGGAATGTTAGTGGACAGCACTTTTCAGGTCATGTGAAAGATTTGGAATTGGATAAAAGTATGGGTTTTGACTCTGTTGATCAAAAATACAACTCTCTTTGTTCCCTCAGTCGTCCCTTTGTAGTTTTTGCCTTGTTATTTGGTTCAATGTTTGGTTCAAATATTTTGCCCTAAAGTAAAACGCCTAGATGACTGAATTGGGCTCTATTCAATAATTTGCCTGAGATGCAACAAGCTTTCCTAGTTGCTCCCGCTGAAAAGCAACTTCCACTAATGTGCCTGATCACAGAATTGGTGTTACCTGGGGATTGAGCTGTGTTTGGTTTAGGCCAAACATTATCCTTTGGCTTTAAACCAAATGGCTTAACTTTTGTCTGATCAGACTACTCTTCCATATAGGTCAGATTTACAAGGATCTGATAATATTGCTGAGGTCTGACCAGGTTCTACTGTTTTAGACCTCAAGCTCTGTAACCCCATCTGTTTTGTAATTTCAATTACTTTAAATCTTCTACAGCAACCCTTCTTGCCTGAGCACTGAGTTTGACCTGATGTGATAGTATATAGATTGTGGATATACTGTACTTTTCTGCTTTTTTTACTTTTTCAATGCTTAAATTTTTTTCTTCCCATCTTAACTTCACCTTGAAGCTTCTTGGTTACTGTAATTTTACATTTTGTCTGTGAGACCTTCCAAAGTCAGACATATTTACTGTGCAAGCATATTGGGCAATGTTTAGGACACTGTACAAGAAATCTGGCTCTTCAATATTGTGTACCAGCAGCCGATTACACACAATAAATATATGCATGAAGTAGCCTTGTGCTAATGAAACCATTTAAAGAATGCACTGTTCCTCATGGACTAGGACTCAGTTTACCTCCTTCTCCAACTGGGCAGCCTGCTTCTTAGCTAGCCGCTCCAGCTCAATGTAAGTGTTGTTGGCCTGGGTCTCTACTTCCTTCTGCAGCCGGAGCTTGTGCTCATCCATCTCAGCCTTCAGCTTATTCTCCAGCACGATCAGCTGCTTCTGGTGCTGCCGCCGCATGCGTTTGTACCCTGACATCTGCTCCTGTCACACAGAGTCCTGCTCATGCTCCTTGATCTCCTTGCTGACCTGAAAGCAAGCACACAAAAAGTAGGAGTTTATGCACGTTTGTAGAGCTATCTTAGAAAAGTTTATAATGTTATAATGTTTCCTGGAAGCATAGCATCCTTAGACAAGTATAGTTCACTGTTGAGTATTGTACAGTATATAAGATAAATTTGACAGCAGCAGCCAAAGTGCAAAAGTCCAGAATAAAGTAGAATGAACTGTAAGTGTTTTTACATTCACCTCAGACTGTCAGGAGAATTCGGTGCAAAGAGATTTCCTCATAAACTTGCAAATACTATGCACATAGCTCCTGGTCATGGTTCCAAGTCAGAGGTTCTGGACCGAAGTACATTGTCAATGCTGAATCTGTAAGCTGCTTTCATGGCCCAGAGCAATTGCATGAATTGAAGATATTACCATAGCATACCATAGCATACCATAGCATACTCTAATGCAGGCAGTTTGTATGTTATTTAACGCTGGCGAATAAATAAATAAATACATGCACAATAAACAGCTGATCAGTTGTAGGCCACCGCTGATTATCAGCTATTAGCTAAACTAAGCTAAGCTACAGCCTCAATACGCCGAGGCACATACAAGAATAACCAGGCCTAATAATTTGTCATAACATCATTCGTTTCTCAAGGATTAACGAAGGCAAAGTCATATATATTTAACGTGGGCCTGAGTGAGAATCTGACATGCACAACACTTGAATTTAAAAAAGGACATGACATCATGAATGATAAGAAAAAAAATGTAACAACATTCCCAGCTAACAAAGCAAAAAAAACGAAAAAGGCCGATCGTGCTGTGATTTGTATATAACGAGAAGAAAATGAAAGACAAGGAAAGAGACGTGAATGGGAGAGGAGGAAGAAAATGAGAGGAGGTGGGGGTGGGGGGGGGGGGGCGGAAAGGGCTTATTAACAAGATGTGGTTGCCATAGCTACAGATGCGGGGCCTGCGCGAGCGGCCTGTCTCTTCTTATGCAAAGAAATCGCAAAGCGGACAGAGAATCGGGAAGGAGAGCGCGAGCCTACCGAAGATGCCGGTGCGACGGTGGCGAGGCGCGCGCGGATGCTGCAGGGGCTCGAACTTTAGCGTCGGCGCGCGCAGCTCCGGGGAGAAGAAGCAGGCCGCGGCTTTGGCCCGGCGCGCCCGTCTCGAGCCTCATCCCTCACTCTAGCATCCTCCTTCTGCTGCAGGGGGGGAGCGAACACGCGAGCCACGGATGATGTTGGGGGGTGGGCACCAGCCGCGCGTTCCGCCGCCGCCGCTGCTGCTGCTGAGGATGAGGATGCTCTTGAGGAGGAGGAGGAGGAGGAGAAGGAGGAGGAGGATAATGCCGCTGCTGCCGCCGACGACGATGATGATGCTGCTGCGTCTCCCTGCGTCCCGCGTAAGGCATAGTTCGCGCGCGGCATCCTCTATCTCGCTCCGCGTTTCCCCCCTCCCCAACCCGCGGCGTTCAGCGTTCGTTGATCACGGGCGTCGCGCGGCGCTCCTGACCGCGAGCGAACGCTGCATGGCGGCGGATGTCGCCTGGAACAGCACGCCGAGGAGGAGGAGGAGGAGGAGAGAGAGAGATAGATAGATAGATAGAGAGAGAGAGAGAGAGAGAGAGAGTTTTCTGGGGAGGAATATCAGGGGGAGGTGAGGAGGAGGACGGGGAGAGGAAGAGGCGGAGGCGGAGGCGAACGGATCCGGTGGGAAAGGGTGAATTATGCAATGCCCGGCGCAAGCGTACCGGGCTTAAAATACACTTATATACGTATTCCTCCGCATTGAACATGTTCACCGCATTATTACTAAGTCAAACACTTCCTGTCAATCATCGGTTACGGTATTTGTTCCCAGTTTCATGGAAAAAAAACGGCCACGGGGACTTCTGGGCATTCGTTCAGATTTCTCCGAGGGACAAAAAGACACACAAAAGCCTGGCAGTACTACACAAAGCTTAAATAACACCCTGGCATTACATTTAACCCAGTCATACACTAAAGAGGCCTACAGTACCTCAAAGGTGTCAATCTAAGGAAAGATATAAGGGTAACCAATCAAAAAAAAAAAAAAAAAAATACCACTTAAATTTCCAGGTGAAAATTATGCCATTAGCTGAGAAAAAGAATTCCTCATCTGTTAGGAAAATGCCATTAGTTATTTTCTAAAGCCATATTTGTAGGGATCATGATCAAGGTGTCACTACTTTGCACTGAACTGGGTGTGTTAGATACAAAGTTTGCTTTGGGGTTACTTTCCAGTTTTTTGTTTTTTTTTTGTTCTTGTTGTTTTTGTATCGCTATGACGAGGCATAGAATTTCAGGACATTCCTCCAGTTTGCTAGAAAGTGCTTTGCATTCTTATACCCCAGTGCAGTGAGATTCTCGAATTTGACTGGTCAGAAGGTGTGGATTAAATTTATATGTTACATAGCTCAGACAATGATCCCATAAATGATGTTTATATTGTGCTCACACACAGGCACTTGTATGGCAGATGTTCCATGTAATCTAAGGCCAATAAGAAACTGGAATACAACATACAATAAAAGGCTTTAATGATGTGGTGTTAAAAATGTAAGCATGTAATTGCTGATGTGGTGAAGTTTTCTATTAGGAAACACTTGTGTCATGAACATTTATGGAAGGAGTTTTGAGTGTCAGCACTTTCTAGTGTGTTGTTTCCTATCACAGGAAGGTCAGAACAGAGGAGTTTACAATTTTCAGTTTCTTATCTGTTTGTTTGATTGTTTGTTTGTTTTTATTTGTTGTTTCATTAACTCCAAGAGAATGAAAAATATACTGTATGTTGGTGCTATATCATGTTATAATGTAAACAACATCTTTTATGAGATTTTGCAGCATTAAATTATAATAATATCTCCAGCAGACAGTATATTATTATTGTAAAACTACATGGTCTGTTGTGTGTTATTCCTTACATTTCTGATGAACATCAGTCCCATTTATTGACAGGGACAGTGGTGGTAAAGGTTACTGAAGGTTGGGGACTCCAGCACCACCATTGCTAATTTGTCCGTTTTGGGGCTTGGAACATGGCCATTAACTCTAACTGCTTAAGAGATACTCATGTCTAACCCCAGATTTTTAAGACACTGGAATATGAAAATGAAACTAAAAATGTATAATGTGATATTTAGGTGTTCCTACAGACACCAACTGCACCAGACAATACCACCATTGCAAGTGTAGTGGAAGAACCTGAAATAAAGTACTAATGCACAAAAGTGTTTTAGTGTTCCTATGATCCTTTTGAGCTGCACATTCTTCACCATATGAGTGAAATAATCTACTGTATGTAATCAACATGAAGTAAGAAATAGATATGGATTAATAATACAATGAATGCTGAAATGTAGTAATATACATTATTCACCAATTAAGCACAACATCGTTCCAGTTGTGAAAAATAAAATTGCTGTGCAATACTTGATTGAGTAGTTTTTCACTGTTAGTACTGGGAGTACTGTTGGTAGCAGTCATGTAATATTTGTCTATTCAATTTTGAATTTGGTTTTTATTTTCAATTCACCAGTGGGCCTACTTTAGGTTTTGTTCAAGTAACAATGTATGATGTGTCAGTTGTTCCAGTGTATTTCTGAGAAGGATTTTTTTTTTAGTCGTGCTGAGCTTTACTACATCTAAACTCATACAGTTCAGATACACGCTGGTGTAATTAAATTCAAAGACATATACAAATATCTAATTATTAAAATGACACAGAATGTTAATTGTTTCTTAGTATTCACTCACTCACTCATCATCTGTATCATTTTAATCCTGTATTCAGGGTCACGGGGGGCTTGGAGCCTATCCCAGGAGACTTAGGACACCAGGTGGGGTACACCCTGGACAGGGTGTCATTCCATCACAGGGCACACACATTCACACAATCACGCACTACGGGCAATTTGGGAATGCCAATTAAAGTAACCTAAATGTCTGGTCTCTGGGAGGAAACCCACCAAGCACTCGGAGAACATGCAAACTCCATGCACACAGAGACAGGACGCGAACCTGGCCGGGAATCGAACCCGGACCCTGGAGGTGCAAGGAGACAGTGCTAACCACTACACCACTGCCAGTTACTTTTTAGTTTTCGGTTCATGTAATTTTCTTTATGACTGACTAAACCAGTCTTGGAAGACACAAGATACACATGCAGCTAAAAGCAAGCTTTCTGGTTGCACACAAACTCTGGTTGGCTTTTCAGTTTCACCATGTGCAGAAGTAAAATATTTTGATGTGATTATTGATTCCGGTCTTTTTATATAAAGCTCATGTAGATAAAATTATTAGGGTGGCCTTCTTTCATATCAGAAATATTGCCAAGAAGTTTATCATTTCATAATGAAGAAAAACTAGTTCATGCTTTTGTTACTTAATGACTGGATGTTCTACACATCCTAAATAAGCTCTACTTAATACAGAATGCAGCAGCCCTTACTAGAGTCCTTACTAGAACCAGAAGATATAAGCAAATCATCTCGATCTTATCTGCTTAGCATTGGCTTCTAGTGAAATTTTGCATCAATTTAAAAATATAGTACTACTTTCTACCTATAAAATTTTAAAGAGTACCCAAATCCCTAGTTTTTTTTTATGGACCGGTATGCTTACTTCAATCTAACTATAATGAAAATGACAGCAAGGGCAGAACTTTTTCTTACACAGCCCCAAAGTTATGGAATAGCCTTCCAAGTAACCTTTGGGGCTCAGTGAAGTGACTGTTTTGCTTTACATCCCAGGGAGCACTCATGTCTTTGTTTTACCTTTTAGTTATGGTGTCATAGATAGTCTTGCCTGAGTCACTGGTTGCACTCTTCACAAAATATACATTAACCTCATTATGTGACTTTTACAATCCCAAACTATTCTCTCTCTCTCTCTCTCTCTCCTCTCTCTCTCTCTTGCTCTATTTTTGTCAAGCTACACATGGCTCTCCTGAGTTGCCAGCAATCCTGACTGCTCCCACCCTCCAGACGTATTTGAGACATCCTGGTGCCCCACTTCTGGTTGGAATTCTCATCACCTGGAGGCCTCTGGTTGCTGCTGCTGATGGCTCTGTATTGTGTGCTGGGGATGTGTGAGGTGAAGGATGGACTGAGGATTTTTCTGTGATGGCTTGTGGCTGCAGTTACCAGAGTTTACAACAATGAAAGTGGACACCATATTGACCCAAACACCTTTTCCACTATATTGAACTTTTAGCACACAGATATACCAGGGAGTAATTTAGGGTCATAGTATCTGATATCACCCAAATGAGGATGAGTTCACTGTTGAGTCTGGTTCCTCTTAGGGTTTCTTCCTATTGTCATCTCAGGGAGTTTATCCTTAACTCTGTAACGCCTGGCTTGCTCATCAGGGTCAAACCGATAATTATAATTCATAACTTTTCCTTACATTTTTCTATTTTATTTCCATAATTTTTTGTTCATGTTATGCTGCTTTTTCGACAATAGATGCTGTTAAATGTGCTATGCAAATAAAATAAAATAAAATAAAATAAAAATGTAATTAATAAATTAGTTTCCAGTGCAACTGTCATGTTTTTCATCACTTTCAGTTTTGTGTACTGTTTACGTCTTACTTGAAAAAACACGACACTTGACAATACTTGACAGTTTTGTTTTTGTCTTACTTGACAAAACAATAAGTAATGGTCTTTGTGTTAATTAAAAGTTAATTAAAGAGAAACAAATCTTGTTTGCTTGGTCCTTATTTCGTATGTATTTTCTCAGAAAGGATGGGGAATTTGCTAACTGAAGAGTTTCCTGTGTGGTGAAGAGATTAAGAGAAAGTGTTTTTGATCTTTTTTTAATATGAAGTTACACATACCTCCAGGGTAATCTCAGGAAATACTAACCTAGTTGGGAACTTGTTTGTTAAAATACCCAATATAGCCTTTTCATACAAACGTCACACTGACCTGAGCTATTACCTTAATTAAGTAGCTGCTTCTATAGTAACTTTCTTTAGTAACCTGTAAAAGTAGTAAGGCATGCTTCCGATTCCATTTCACATTCTTCACATATTATCAAGTGTCTTTAATCTCCTAATTAAAACTTCTAAACAGTACAAAAACCGTCCAAACAACAGAATTTACAGTTGTTTTATTGCCCTACACTGAGATAAGAAGATAATTATGAGGTGAAACATTTCAGTGTTAATTATATTATTAATATATACAGTATGCTGCATATGCTTAAATGTAGAATGTGGCACATTTTATTTGATTGTATTCAAGTGATCAATGTCTTCAGAACATTTAATTGACGTGTTTTATTTGTTACCTTGTTACTCTTGTTTCAATCATTTAATAGCTCTGAATGTCTACTCTCGACTTGAGCCCTGGGTTTCACCCATAAAAACTGCATTAATTGGTAAACCAACAAGACCAGAAATTATCATTTTTTCAAATAGGAATAGTGCAAGGCATTTAGAAGCTAAGGAAAATAGGGACATGCTTTTGCAGAAGCATTAGGCATGGCCAATACAACAATTTGGAATGTTTTGAAAGGATAAATAAATAAATAAATAAACTGGTCAGTAACATCTCAGTATATAGAAGTGAAGGTATCCTAACCTCCCCTTTGAAGAACAATTCCAGAGACTATGCCACAAAATACTAATCACTCATTCAATTCACTCACTCACTCGATCATCTTCTGTACTGCTTTATCCTGTCTACGTGGTCTAGTCAGTCTATGCCAGGAGACTTAGGGCAAGAGAAGAGATACACCCTGGACAAGGGCATGCACAAACACACATGCTTACATGCTCATTCACACACCTCAGGAAATTTGAAAACGCCAATTAGCCCAATCTGCACGTCATTTCACCGTGAAAGGAAACCCAGAGAAAACCTACCAAGCACAGCGAGAACATGCAAACTCCATGCACACAGACCCTGAGGCATTAAACAAACCCAGACCCTCGAGGTGCAAGGTGACAGTGCCACTGTGCCGCCTTCATTCAATTATATCTTGTCTCTCTCAGAGCAGTCTATCAAGCTCGCCAATAAGACGGTATTGCACAGGTATTACTTTCAGCACAGAAGGATGCTGACCTTATGAGAGAACAGAGGAAGTTAACAAGCTAGTGCGAACTAATCTCTGGAAACTCATAAAGTTACCTAGGGGGTAGTGTAGAGGCTCTTTGTCTCAGAAGGTGCTTTTGCGTTGACCCTGTACAGTTACCTCACAAGTGACTATAAGGTGATGCATCCTGTGATGTCATACTCTGACCATGTCACAGTTGTCCCTTCTCAAGTGCTTTTAAAAATGGTTATTGTCACAAAACTACTATAAGGAATCAAAAGAAAATTAATGAAATTTTTGTCACATCTGTAGTAAGAATTTATTTATTTATTTATTTTTTTCAATTTTGGGTTTTATTTTCTATTTGATTTTTTTAATGTTACTTGCTCTCTTTTCTTGATGACTTTGTTAACTTCTTCACCAATCCTTAGACAAATCTGGAAAGTACCATGGCCTGGAGTTGAGCTGTTGTTGCTGGTTTTTACTGACATTTTGCTGAGAAGACATAAGAGTTCCCCTCCATATACAAAATATGGCTGCTGACCACAACAACCTCAGACTTGGCACTTGCATGAAATGATATCAGTTCATGAAAACGTCACTTAACTTCACCAGAAATAGCAGTGAAAACAATTTTTTTTGAGTGTGTGAACTGTAAGCAGGCTTCAGTTATCTGTTTAGTGTGGGGGTTCCCCTTGTGGCTATGAGGTAAGACCTCACAATCTTGCATTTAAATGCACTCCTTATGTATTAAGAGTATTTATCATGCAGGAAAGTTATATTCTTATGTTGCATTCTGTTTGAGGCAAAATATATATAATTACTGTGTATATACTGTATAAAGCAAGACCTCTTCATTTCCTTCCACATAATTCCTCTCATGAAAAAGTCTTTGCGTCATATTTCACAAAAAAAACTGACCATTAATGAAAGTTGCTTATTGTGAAACGTATTTCCTGCTGCCAGCCAGCTTCCTGTTGACTAATACAAATAAACGCATGGGAATTGAGAAAATGACAGATATTACAGATGTTGCGTAGTTTAATGATTCCCACTTTGCATAATTTAAGAGTGTAAGAGCATAGCATAATTTTTTAAATACATTTTGTTAATGTAATTTCATCTTGATCGAAACAAGCTGGAATCAAAATTTATCAGTGGGACTGCAACAAAAGTATCTGAATTATATATTCAACATGGTTCTTACCAAGATCTACTGTATACTGCTCAGCTAAAACTACAGAGTTGGGTATATTGCAAACAAAGCAGACTAGTGTAATATAATGCATGTTAACACAAATATGTGAAATAGTAGAAAAAATAAAATAAAAATTATATATATATATATACTTGACTTGACTTGATATATATATATATATCATTTCACCTACAGTCTGACCACAAACACAGTACATTTTCTATATAAACAATTTATATAATGTACTGTATAGACATACATAGTACACACATACACACACATATGCTTAAAGTTTAAAATGTGTGCAAATGTTGGCTGGAGCATTACACATAGTGCATGTGATGCAAAGGCAAGACCAAGAAAAAAAAATTCTGGGAAATCTTGTTGTCTCACAAGGTTGGCTGCGTCATTTCCTCCTATGACAAATGTGTGGTTTCAGGTCTTTAAAACGTTGTGCCGGGTTGCGACCATGACTAGTTTCAGCCTCCGTGCATGGAGAAATGAATGGTCATGATAGGAACATGTTTTGGCAGGGCCACAGACCACAATCAACATCTAGTAAGTAGAACAACTGCACAAAACTACTGCAGATACGGTTTAATTGAATGGTTAAATGGACAGATACAACAGATAAATACATGTAACAAATAACTAATGCTAATGAATCAGAGGCACATTTTGGAACGTTACTTACTGTACAGTACGTATGTTCATGAGATGTTGGTGCTTTGGTAGTGACAACAAATAATAATTATTATGCAAGAGCTAAGTCTACTAATACATTATTAGGGCATGACCGTTATTAATGTTAATGATTTTGCTCATTTATGTTTGCCAGTAGTTTTTGTATTTTTCTCTAATGTTCATGGAATGTTCTTTACTGATATTGAGTTTGATGTTTCTTCCTAGTGATCTTCCTCTCCCTTGTCCTGTTTACTCTCATTAAGTTAGTAAACACAACAGTCCCATGCAGTGAGAGTTGCAGTAAAACTATTCACAAAGGCGTGAAGCTCAGCAAGTTTATGAAGAGGAACACAGTGGATCTAATAAAGGCATATGTAAGTCCATTTTTAAACATATTCATGATCATACATTTTTATCATGTACTGTATACAGCATAGGAATGTTGATTGGTGTTAAAATCCTTATATGATCGAATGCAGTCACCGACAAGATAAAACCTCCCATTCATAAGCTCATGTGTAACATTTGTGGGTGTCTGTGGGTATTGGTAGGAACATAAATAGCTGTGGCAGTATACAGCACAGGGTTGGTTTCCGCAACACATATGGTGCACTTGGACTGGGATGAAATGAGGAACTATCACTCACACATTCGGTCCAGAATTAGCTGTAAGAGATATAAATAGTTATGTCTATAGAAAATGTGTGTTCGTATTTTGGTATATTATGGTTGACGTTGTGGAAAATGAGGAATAATAACCAATTGCTTGTTTGCAATGTTTATGGTTCGGAGCACTTTTTAAACTAGCTGGGCAGATTTCAGGTCCTTGCTACAATTGAAGTGTGATGAGGAATTGAAAAGACAATTGAAAATGTATTCGAGGCAGACTTTGTTTTTAAGAACATTGATTTAAAAATATGTAATCCTCTATATTTTATTAGCTTAACTGAGAAGAAGAATAATCCAAGAAAACCTGCTGATCAAGCAACTGGGATGTGGATAAAATATGACTAATGTCACATTGTCAATTAAAGCTTGTCAGATGGATTCTATGCTGACAGAGAAAAAGCCTGAAATGTATCATTGCCATTGTTCAGAGTTAATAAAATATTTATGTTCTTTCATCCAGCAAACCAGTCAGGGAGACTTTGCAAAGCAGTTCTGCAAAATGCAGATAGACAACGTTCCAGCATTGAGCCTCTCGGGGCAAACTTCAGCTGATCGCATATTGAATGTTTACACACGCCTAAAGGAGTTCCAGCCGCACATCAAGAAAGTTCTGGAGCAGCAGACAGACTTGCTGCCTCCTCAGAGCCCTTTGCTTAAAAGCCTGGATGACACGCTGCAACAGACTGACCACCTCGCCCACAAGGTGAACTGCATTCTGCAGATCTTGCAGCCCAACATTCCCATACCTGAGCCAGCAGCTGGACCCACCGGGATTCCCCTGCCTCAGAATGTGTTTCAGCAGAAGGTCTACGGGTGTGTCGTCCTGACTCGGCTCAATAATTTCCTCTGGATTATTGTCAACGAACTGAGGTCAATCAAGGGTAGCATGTGTGTAAAAGAAAGGAACTTTGTTGATGTCACAGGACTAGTGGACAATGATTTAAAATGATTCATCTTTGAGGTTTGACTTGTATATTTATTATTTATTTATTTTGACATAAAGCAAACGGAAATGACAAAAGGGACAAACGTTTGATTGTTTCATTTGCAGAAGTATTTATTATATTAATTTATTGCTATGTCCTAATTAACTGATGTATTATAACGATGCACAAATGTTCTTAAATGACTATAACTTATACTGTACCTGTTGATTTTGAAACAAATCTTGGCACAGATGAATGAAAATCGTATTTTCTTATCAAGGGGTGACTGCAGGTCTGACAATTTACTTCAACTAATGATCTAACTTCATCAAGCCCGACATGTTATACAAAGTGTCATACAATGTGTTATTCCTCTGTGGGCAGACATATCCCATGCAGCGTTGCACTTTGACCCAGATTAAGATTTCTGTCCACTATGATCATAAGAATTGTCTTAAATAATGATATTGGACTGCTCAGGAATCCACAAAGGTTGTGACGTGAGCCATATTGGCTTTGGTACAGGTATGCGCTTGACTGGCTTGAACAAAGTGGTGGCTATAGCTGGTGCATTTGGGCTGCTGTCTGAGACATGTGTTGTAACAGGTTTAGTAGACAGGAAGTGAAAGAGACTGTGATATCAGCCCTTAATGACGCATTCAGCTAAACACATCAGATAGGAAAGAAAAAAACACTGACTAGCCGTCGCCCCTGTCACAAGATGGGTGTCTGTGTGTGTGTGTGTGTGTGTGTGTGTGTGTGTGTGTGTGTGTGTGTGTGTGTGTGTGTAGATTATCCTTTACCCTGTGTGCATCATGAATTCCAAATGTATACCACACTGGACAAATCCATTCCTGTCAAGGCTGTAATCACACCATACAAATCTGTGCTTTCTAGGTATCTTGTATCAACATGCCTATTTTGCATGGTGCTTAAAGGAACAGATATATAGGAAGTGGCACCAAAATATAATACCCTTTTCCCCAGTCACATGCTTGTAGAAATGGAGTCGGGGATACATATTTGTCTGAAGTTCCTTGTTGAGATCCCTGTGCTATGCCATGCTCAGCAGTGCTCATACAGTATATAGATCAGTAACTTTGTACAGAATGTTAAAGTGCATATTTTTGAACCACAATAAAAACTAAATGTTTTATCAAATTGGAAACTGAAACAGATGATCTTATTATTCTCGCAATCCCGGTTCTTGTCACCAACATTTTGATTAATCATAACTATCTATCTATAAGACCCAAAAGTGTCTCCTCCAAAATTTTGGTGTTTGAAGGCCAACTGCTTGAGTTGGAATCTCCTTGACCCTGCAGAGTTTGTTTACATACCAACCTTGCTATGTTAAGCATTTCATTTAACAGGATTGGATATTATTATGTATTGGCCATTATTATTATAATATACACTGACCTGCCAACTATATTACAACACAAAACAGTAGTATTGTGCAGGTTCTCCTTGTACCACCTGATCTGCTCTGGCCCCTCGGGGGTATGATGTGGTGTCTGGCAACAGGATGATGGCAGCGGATCATTTGAGTCCTGTGGTTTGCGGCATGGGTCCTCTGGGTATCACACTTGTTTGTCAGACGCAACACATGGGTACTCAGTCAGATTCGGGCCGTTGGAATTTTCAAGCTGAGTTGGTGGCCTTGGTCTTCTTGCCCTGTTGGGCTCCATGTTTAGTGGGCTGTGGTGTATTGGGTGTTTTGGTGCCTTTCTCTTGTTGCCAGGATTGTCTTTTCTGTGGGATTAGACCAGACAGGCTAGTCCTCAGGAGCTTGGGTGCCCTGTTAAGTGTTGTGAATGCTGTGGCTAATCGGTGTGTAATATAAAGCAAATAAATAAATAAATAAATAAATAAATAATATACATAAATAAATAAATAACTCCTGTCTGGATAAAAAAAATACTTAAAAGCCTTTGGATTATTACTGCAGTGATTAATATGTTTCAGCTAACTAATGCAGTGTTGGAGCATGTATCCTGTTGTCATAGAAAAGATCACTGCAGTCACTTAATAGATAAGGACTTCAATTCCTTCAAACACTTTTGTATGCACCTGAGCCTCAAATAACTGGACTCCATATTAACTTGGGGAGAACATGCAAACTCCATGCACACAGAGTCGGGAATCGAGCCTGGCCGGGGATCGAACCCGGACCCTGGCGGTGCAAGGCGACAGTGCTAACCACTACACCACCGTGCCATCAGCGACAATCTGATGATTATAATTTATATGTATTTCCTTACACATTTCCTTAATTTTCTTATTATAATAACCATTGTTGAAATCACTATATATAAATAAAACTGAATTGAACGGAATGGAATGTTATTGTGTTTCAGTAGAGTCAAATTATTGGCCGCATCAAGCAAAATAAATAAATAAATAAAAACCTAAGGAAATTGCTGTCCATTGCATTATTACCTTGAAAAATAGTGTTTAACTGTCAACTTTATGAAAGAAATATGGTTGAAAAAAATTCATAAATGATGGTGAATGGTGCATAAAACATCCACAGTTGAAATCACAGCCATTTTTTAATAGTGGAAGAAAGAACATGTCCACACACAATGTGATAACAACTCACAGGATTGTGACTAATCCCATCAGCAGATTTTTTTTTTTTTATCCCTGGTGGCAAAGGTATATTCCAGGACTCAAACTGTGAAAAAGTAATTTTCGGAGCATGACGGAAAAGTTTTACACAGAGTTGGCACCATATATATGCTATAATCAAAGCTAAATACAATAGACATATACTGTAGATCTTGAGTGACTAGGATTAGGTTTGGATTAAACACAGTTTGAGTGTAGGTCAAAACCGATACAATACATAATTGCTAATGCTAATTTAAAAGAAAAAAAAAAAACAATGGCTATGCTTCACAAAATTGTTGGAGTCTCTGGAATGTATATCATACAGTAGTAGTCTACCTGAGACTAAAATATAATTAGAACTGCAATTCTTATGAACTTAAAGAGAAACTGCAAGTGGTAGACCCTTATTCTGAATATTACCTGTCAAGGTTACATTTTGAAGAAGAAGAAGAAAGGTGGGGATTTCTTACCTTCTACAGAAAACAAAAAAGCGAGAGGGAGAAGAAAGGGGATTGTCTTACAGTGAAACAGAAAGGAGGGCAGTGAGAGCTCCTAAACTTGTCTCTGATTACACAACATCACTTCAAAGTGGCAGTTTTCTTCTCTACTCACAGCAGCTAACAAGAAGTGGTTTCAAATCTTCAAAAACCAACATTAACGTTCCGTCCTAGCGTACAAGAATTTGTTGCACAATGAGGGCAAAGCAGTTCACTACCACCAATTTTTACCATACACATCACAGAATAACCAGTAGACTGCTAGAAAGAAACATAGGTCTAGTTAGTAAATTATACTATATATTAACTTTATATTAACTATATATATATATATATATATATATATATATATATATATATATATATATATATATATATATATATACTGTAGTGGATGGAAACTGAAACACTGGCCAATTTAGTGTTGGAGTTTTCATGGCTAAATTTAACCAGCCTGGTGGCCAATCTTCATTGATTGCACATTCCACCAGTAAGAGCAGAGTGTGAAGGTTTAATTAGCAGAGAAATAGCACAGTTTTGCTTAAAATAACATTATGGGTGACATATCAGATTTCAAAAGAGGACAAATTGTTGGTGCGCATCACGCTGGCGCATCTGCGACCAAGACAGCAAGTCTTTGTGATGTATCAAGAGCCACGGTATCCAGGGTAATGTCAGCATAGCACCAAGATAGATAAACCACATCCTACAGGAGTAACTTTGGACACAAGAGGAAGCTTTCTGAAAGGGACGTCCGGTTGCTAATCCAGATTGTATCCAGAAAACATAAAACCACAGCTGCCCAACTCACTGCAGAATTAAATGTGCACCTCAACTCTGCCAAAGTTTGTTTCCACAAAAACTGTTTGTCGGGAGCTCCACAGGGTCAATATACATGGCCGGGCTGCTATAGCCAAACCTTTGGTCACTCGTGCCAATGCCAAACGTTGGTTTCAATGGCGCCAGAAGCGAAAATCTTGGGCTATGGATAATGTGAAACATGTATTGCTCTCTAATGAGTCCGGCTTCACTGTCTTTCCCACAACCAGGAGAGTTATGGTGTGGAGAAGCCCCAAAGAAGCGTACCACCCAGACTGTTGCATGCCCAGAGTGAAGCAAGGGGGTGGATCAGTGATCATGTTTGGGTTGCTATATCATGGCATTCCCTAGGCCCAATACTTGTGCTAGATGGGCGCGTCACTGCCAAGGATACAGAACCATTCTAGAGGACCATTCTGGAGGACCATGGTTCAAACAGTGTATCCTGAAGGCGGTGCTGTGTATCAGGATCACATGAAAGTGAAGTTGAACATCTCCCATAGCCTGAACTGTCACCAGATCTAAGTATTATTGAACCACTTTGGAGTGTTTTGGATGAGTGAGTAAGGAAACGTTTTCCTCCACCAGCATTGTGATGCTTGCCACTATTATGCAAGAGGAATGGCTCAAAATCCCTTTGTGTATCTTTTATTCCCAAGACGAATTGATGCTGTATTGCCCGAAAAAGGAGGTCACAAAAAGGAATTAATGAATTATAAACACTAGTTGAAGTTGGATAGTAAAAAAAAAAAAAAAAACAATGGTAAAAACCATAGCTATGTTTAATTGGATATTGAATAGAATTTCCATATACACACTTATTATTGAGGCTAATAAGATAAAAGGCTTCACTTTGCTAGGGAGCATAAAGATTAGTTTTTGGAGCAGGAAAAAGACCAGGTGGTCTGATGAGCTCGGAGTGACCCTAGTCCAGAGGGATGGGTCTTCATATCCTGATGCACCCACTGACCATTACTCTTGTGACAGGATGATGGGCGCCCAAGGCTCACTCATGCCCTCGGGCACCAAAAGCCAGACAATGCAAGACAAAAAAGACAATGCTGGGCATGATAAAATGCTGACCGCCTCCATACTCCCCAGATCCCAGTCCAGTCTGATTAATTTCCCAAGGGATACTGTATGCCAGACAAACAAGTCCAATCCACAGAGGCCCCACCTCATAACCCACAGCACCCAAAGGATACACTCGCAACGTCCTGATGCCAGACACCACAGTACAACCCACAGTACAACCTATACAATACTGGGCATAATGCTTTGCATTGTAATTTTATGCCGTGTATACTGTATATTAATAATGAATTGATCACTGTAATAATACCTCTAACAGAAAATGAATAATAATAACACAAAAATCACATTTCCGGCGGCACGGTGGTCTAGTGGTTAGCACTGTCACCTTGCACCTCCTGGGTCCGGGTTCGATTCCCAGCCAGGCTCGATTCCCGTCTATGTGTGCATGGAGTTTGCATGTTCTCCCCGTGCTCCGGATACTCCGATTTCCTCCCACAGTACCAAGACCTGCAGGTTAGGCTAACTGGCGTCCCCAAATTTCCTGTAGTGTATGAATGAGTGTATGCGTATGTGTGTGCCCGGCGATGGATTGGCACCCTGTCCAGGGTGTACCTGGCCTTGTGCCCTAAGCCTCCTGGGATAGGCTCCAGGCCCCCCGTGGCACTGAATACATGATAAAGCGGTATACAGTAGATATGAGTGAGTGAGTGAAATCACATTTCCCTCACTCAGGACACATAATGTTACATTTTTCATGGCTGTTTTCATACAGTTGTATTCATACAGTACATTTCCAATATATTGCACAACTACTGCATCACACAAGCTACCCAGAACTGTTTGCCATACACACAACATTGGTAAGCTGCCGTGCTTAATCAGGCTTAGTTGTTAACAATGTCAACTTTTATAACATGTGTATTTATTCAGTAATATTAAATGCTAAGAAATTAAGCTAAATGAAGTGGGTTGTAGAATTACTAGGCCTGTCAAAAAGAAGTGCAAACAGTTTAAAATAAATGGCCAAAATAATGAAAAGAAAAACCGATTGGCTTTAGTCAACCGTGAAAGATACATAAATATACAAAGACACATACATCGACAAGATACATAAAGACACATATACAGTAGCATGGCACGCATGCATTGTTATAAAGATTGAGGAAAGAACTATTTTGCATGTGTATGCTACAACTAAAAAGCAGTAAACCCTACTTCAATCTAAACTTAATTGAATTTCCACATATATGGGCAAGAAATATTTAAGTGTATTGCTGTAGCCCAATTTAACTCTGTATACCATAGAGTGTACCATGGCCACAGCTACTAATGTAAGTAGGTTTATTTGATTGAATAAAAACAAACAAAATGACTATATGCCCTCAATATACAGTATAAATATTTAATTTAATTCCTTCAATTCTCAAAAATGTCTCTAAATGACAGTCAGATCTTTTTGTCTGTCAGGTGTGTCAAGCTTTTTTTGTAAATAAAAATAGAGGAGTAGTGTAAACCTTATCCATTTAATTTGAAAATCTGTCATGATGGAAAAAGTATTGATGATAACAAGTATCATCAGGACTTTGATGTTGATTTTATATCAAACACTTGAAAGTACTTCTTGGTAGCTGCTGCAAGAAGAGAAGAAAACTGCCACTTTGAAGTGATGTGCTCTCACTACCCTCCTTTCCGTTTCACCGCAAGGCATACCCTTTTCTTCACTCTCTCGCTCTGTGTTTTCTGTAGTAAACAATGTATGAAAGAAAGAAATCCCCACCTTTTTTCTTCAAAATGTCCCCTAGAGAGATAACAGTAATACTACAGAACAAGGTTCTACCACATACCAGTTCATTTATAGTCTTTCTGCATGTTTGCCCCATGTTGGGTAACCACTGAGGTATAAGAGCATGTGCCCACATTAAGTCATGTTTTACCTACACTCTGCTGAAAACAAAACCCTGCTTTTAAAGCACCAGTGTATAAATCACAAAGAACTGACCATTTAATTGTCAGGTTTTATATGTGTATATAACCTGCATGATAGCATTATTGCCTTCTTGTAAAAAAAAAAAAAAAAAAAAAAACGGTTTGTAGGAAAACACCTGTGATGAGCTCATATTTTCTTCGTATTTTATTGTTACTGCTTGTTTTTTCCTTGGGTTATGTGGGGGTGCATTTTGAACTGTTTGTTGGTTTATTAGGTGATGTTTTTCGCTGTTGCTCAAATTCATGATATTTTTTACTTTTTTGTTTCTATACTCTTTGGACTTTAATCAGAGATGTAGTGCTATTTGTTAGTTCTGGAGCACCCCTATAATGGATGTACACACGTGGACAAAATTGTTGGTACCCTTCGGTCAATGAAAGAAAAACTCACAATGGTCACAGAAATAACTTTAATCTGACAAAAGTAATAATAAAAAAAAATTCTATGAATGTTAACCAATGAAAGTCAGACATTGCTTTTCAACCATGCTTCAACGGAATTATTTAAAAAAATAAACTCATGAGGAGTGGGCCGAACAGGCCTGGACAAAAATGATGGTACCCCTAGAAAATACTGAAAATAATGTGACCAAAGGGACATGTTAATTCAAGGTGTGTCCACTAATTAGCATCACAGGTGTCTACAATCTTGTAATCAGTCAGTGGGCCTATATATAGCGCTCCAGGTAGTCACTGTGTTGTTTGATGACATGGTATGTACCACACTCAACATGGACCAGAGGAAGCGAAGGAAAGAATTGTCTCAGAAGATTCGAAAGAGAATTATAGACAAGCATGTTAAAGGTAAAGGCTATAAGACCATTTCCAAGCAGCTAGATGTTCCTGTGACTACAGCTACACATATTATTCAGAAATTTAAGATCCATGGGACTGTAGCCAACCTCCCTGGACGTGACCGCAGGAGAAAAATTGATGACAAATCAAAGAGACAGATAATCCGAATGGTAACAAAAGAGCCCAGAAAGACTTCTAAAGAGATCCAAGGTGAACTTCATGCTCAAGGAACATCAGTGTCAGATCGCACCATCCGTCGTTGTTTGAGCCAAAGTGGACTACATGGGAGACGACCAAGGAGGACACCATTGTTGAAAACAAATCATAAAAAAGCCAGACTGGAATATGCCAAACTACATGTTGACAAGCCACAAAGCTTCTGGGAGAATGTCCTATGGACAGATGAGACAAAAATGGAACTTTTTGCCAAGGCACATCAGCTCTATGTTCACAGACGGAAAAATGAAGCATATGAAGAAAAGAACACTGTCCCTACTGTGAGACATGGAGGAGGCTCTGTTATGTTCTGGGGCTGCTTTGCTGCATCTGGCACAGGGTGTCTTGAATCTGTGCAGGGTACAATGAAATCTCAAGACTATCAAGGGATTCTAGAGAGAAATGTGCTGGCCAGTGTCAGAAAGCTGGGTCTCAGTCGCAGGTCATGGGTCTTGCAACAGGACAATGACCCAAAACACACAGCTAAAAACACCCAAGAATGGCTAAGAGGAAAACATTGGACTATTCTAAAGTGGCCTTCTAT
This sequence comes from Clarias fuscus, assembly GCA_030347435.1. Classification (NCBI taxonomy): domain Eukaryota; kingdom Metazoa; phylum Chordata; class Actinopteri; order Siluriformes; family Clariidae; genus Clarias; species Clarias fuscus. The sequence continues at coordinate 11,902,908 of CM059212.1, forward strand.
GAGCCCTGACCTCAATCCTATTGAGCATCTTTGGAAGGAGCTGAAACATGCTGTGTGGAAAAGGCACCCTTCAAACCGGAAACAACTGGAGCAGCTTGCTCATGAGGAGTGGGCCAAAATACCTGCAGAGAGGTGCAGAAGTCTCATTGACAGTTACAGGAATCGTTTGATTGCAGTGATTGCCTCAAAAGGTTGTGCAACAAACTATTAAGTTACCATCATTTTTGTCCAGGCCTGTTCCATGAGTTAATTTTTTTTATAATTCCGTTGAAGCATGGTTGAAAAGCAATGTCTGACTTTCATTGGTTAACATTCATAGAATTCTTATTTATTATTACTTTTGTCAGATTAAAGTTATTTCTGTGACTGTTGTGAGTTTTTCTTTCATTGACCGAAGGGTACCAACAATTTTGTCCACGTGTGTATACATGATTATCTCCGACAGAGTTTTTCATTGCTGTTTACCTTTTATCTTTTGTAAAATAAAAAGGTATCACTGTCTCTTGCTTTTAGTTTGCTTGTTAATAAGCTTCAGCTATATTCCCTGTATTGCTGAGAGGCCATTGGCAACTTTAACATGGAATGTTTTCTTATTGCTCAAACGCTGTAAATCAATTAACAAATGTTACTTCATCAACTTACTGTATACTGTACCATTCGATTTACTGCATGGTTCACTTGCATGACATGTTGATTATGTTGCGAAACCTTTAATAATGGCCAGATGCACTATAATCAAGGGTAAAAAAAAAAAAAAAAAGCAGGTTATTGGTTTTTGGTTTGTTTCCACGAAGCAGACACAGTTTTGAAGCTCAATGAAGGCCACATCTGAAAGGCACAGTTTGCTGCAACTGATACTTTCAGATACTTTCACTCACACTCTCTATACCGCTATTCCTGTACAGGGAAGCGGGAGGCCTATGGGAAGGGAAGGATTACACCGTGGACAGGGTGCCAGTCCATCACAGGGGACAAAAGGGGACACACACTCACAATTTAGAAATACTCAATGTGTCTTCGGATTGTGAGAGAAAACCAGAGTTCCTGGAAGAAACCTACAAGGCATTCGGAGAACATGCAAACGCCGCACACACAGACCCGACATAGGAGTTGAACAACAGTGCTAACCACAGTGCCACTTAAACAGTACACATGAATACACATAATCACTACAAGATCAAAAGATCATTATGGCTATTTCTAGATTTTTTTACAATCATTTATTGGTAATAAATATATTAGAAAAGAAGCAAAATGATCTGTCATTTAAATAATGTTTCAATTGAAAATATATTTTTTTTATATTTCATAAGAAATAATAATAATTACTAGTTATTTAACTTCATTAGATATTTGTTTTGCCATTGATAATTGTATAATATAAAAATGATTTATGATAAGTTTATGATTATTTTGTAAATCAGGTAAGACAATATTGGACAGATATAATATAATATATATATATATATAATATAATTGGACAGATTAGATATAAAAATTCATGCATCCTGGAAATGACCAAGTATCATAGTTTTGTTGTTTAAACAACATTATGTAAGGCACTAATTGACAAAGATGTGTACTGTATATGTACACAGTATAGAGATCTTTAGAGTCGTCTTTATTCAGACTGGAGCCCATGGTCCTACAGGGTATGTTTCTGTTTATGTTATTCAAATAATGGACTAAAATGAATGGCCAACCTAGTGAAACTGTGCATAGCACTCATAAGTCACAGCCTTAAGGCCTTTTCAGACAGGCACAATTTTCCATAACTTTTGCAGAAATGTAAAGGTTCCAGGCCTCCCACGACCCTATACGGGAAAAGCAGTATGAAGATTGAGTGATTAAGTGAATTATGAATTCAGGTTGAGTGAACCAAATGATGCAACATTTATTTTTAATAGATGGGAGGAGTTAAATTAATCCAGAAGGCACAGACCATGGCAAAAAATGCCACAAATTCTGGAGATTTTTATAAATATCAGTTACAGGCTCCGTGTTCTGTTTTGGTTTATGTGATTCCTGGCAGATTTTGTTGAAAGTGTGTTCTCCTTTTCCCATTGCTCTATTCTTGATGAGAAAATCAAAATGTTTTATGAGCAGGCTTTTACCCAAACAATCCCCTATTATCTAACCTTCTTATTGCGTTTGGTTTTCTTTGATCATGCACTGTGTGAAAACAAACCAAACTAAAATGCAAGCGAACCAAAAGGATTGTTATCTTGAATGCCTGAATGCCATAAAAATCAACCAAGAAATTGTACTAGTAACTTTTACAGATCATACAGAACTGCACAGAGAAACTTGTGTGTAAGCACACGATTATGACATACTGACTATGTAGAACATACTGCAGTAGTGTGTAAAGTGAGGCAACAAATCACGGCGGTCTAGAAAATGATGTTGTAAAGCTGTAACTTGTGTTGCCAGATAGGCCAGGTTTACCCATTGCAGGTTCAGGTAATGAAAGAAATTGGACTGTTTTTAAGCTCTGGAAAGTTGATATGACGGCTCATCTAAATAGTGTTAATAGTGTTATGCAGACATTGTTAAATACATTATAAGCAAATCTGAAAAAAACAACAACAACAACAACAACAACATGAAATAAGGACTGCTGCATATGTAATATGTCACACATAAATGCCCTGCGTTTATTTATTGCTGATGAGCAATTTTAAACATTGCATGTGTGTGTACGCGTGCATGTGTGAGAGTGACAGAGAGAGAGAGAGAGAGGCTCACAGTGAGAATTTTTATTTATTGCCATTCTGCAGCATATTTATTGCTATTCTACATACTGTATATGCCCCTGAATAATGACAATTAAATAACAGGACAATTAAATAACATTCAGGTCTCTAGAATTGATAATATGCAAATTTACAGATAAATAAGTCCTTCAGTTCTCCAACTAATTCATCACAGATCTTAAAATTGTTGCGTGAAGCAAACATGCAAAGTCGATTTCTGTCCATTGACTTGAACATGCTATACCAAATCTGTCAATTTATTTACTCTGTGATTATAATGTACATGAGTTGATGAAACCTCAGCACCACCATAGTGCTTAACCAAGTTATCATTTTAAGTGCAAAATAACCCTTTTACCTTTCCGCTAAGCATTAGCTTGAGAGATATCATTGGTGCCTTGGAATGTCAGGTGACACATCGGTGGCAGATAAGGCATCATTTGCACAGACTTGTCGTGTCCACATTTAGGAATCTGATGTGCATCCTCGTCTCAATTTCTATTCCTTTCAGTATCTGATTTTAAAACAAATGCATTATTAGGTTTATATTAACTCATAATGTCATTAAATGATAAACCCCTTTTCAAAAATGACATAGTCTAGATATAGTTAATTATAATGATATTATACATTTTAATTATGATATTATAATTGTACACTGCCAGGCCAAAAGAAAAAAAAAGTATTTTCAAATTTCACATTTCAAAGGGTTAAATTAGCCTGTGTCAAGCAAAGAAAACATTTAAATTGCTAGACCTGGGTTAAAATCCACCCAGCATTTTAATAAACCTACAAGCATAATGCTGAACTGTCAACTTGTGATCAAAATAAAATTATAATATACATACATTTTTTCCCCCCCTGATGGCACAAGCATATTTCGGACTTAAATTGTGGTTCTAGGCTCATGAACAAATACTTTCACACATGCACCATATCGCATGCTCTAATCAAAGATGAAGACATTGCAATAGACTATTATATATATTACTATGTGTGACCTTTTAGCCAGACAGTGTAATTGTACTGATAAACTTGGTATGTGACACTGGTCAAAAATACAGACAAACCTTCACAAAGTGCTCAAACGTAATCCCCTCATAAATTTCATCTGGACCCTGGAAATAAAAAAAAACCTTTACACAGTACTCCTATCATTAGATAGCAAGAAAAATTGTGGAAATAAATTTTGAGCAAAATAAGACAGAAAATAAGACGATATGCTAGTCATGAGTAATTCTTGCAGCAAACTACAAATTTGTATCTTCTGTGTAAGCTCACAAACTCTAGTTTGGCTAATGTTGCTGTGAGGAGGTTAACCACCCCCCAATAAACTGAACACTATGCAAGATGATATTATAAAACCAAAATATGGGGGAAAAAAATCTTTAATTGTTGGTAATGGACCACTGTCTGTTCATCTTTTTCATAGCTGACTTGTGTTTTATTCAGTTGTGCTTTCAGTATGAACTCTTTCAATAAATGCCAATAAATTAATACACTGCCAAGCCAAAAAAGTCACACACTCTTGTACCTCTCATATTTTCTTGTACCACTTTTTGCTATGTCACAACATTTATTTCCATCCAGAGTTGCATAAATTTTTCTCCACGTTCTTGTATTGATGATGGGCGAGTCGGCGTGCTGTATAAAGTCTTCTCCAGGACTTCCCAAAGCTTCTCAATTCTCAATTAAGCTGGTGGCCAATTCATGTATGAAAATGAAGTCTCATTCTTTGACAATTTGAGCCATATTTACAGGCATATCCCCGGTATTGCCATCTCGCTAACCTAGATCTGACCAACGTTGTCCCCAGATGTTTGTATGGTAAGTTCTAGGCATGATGGGTGCACCACCTTATCCACCTCTCTTCTTATCGTGATGTGCCCAGCACTCAACAGTCCCCATGACCTTTATCCAAAGTCCATTGTATGTGCCGCCTTTAATAAGTTACTCACTGCATCAGTTATGGTTAAATAACTTAAGCCAGCTGAAACATATTAATCACTACAGTAACTATCCAGTGGAATTATCCTGTGAGAGGCTCTTACCTATTTGCCTAGTTGCATGCTGTGACTTTGTTTTGGCCGGGCAGTGTATATTTTGAGAGGAACTGTTTTTGGTATATTATAGTAATTTGTTAGTCTGATCCGTAAATTAGTTTAACAACCCATTGTAAACTGTAAAGAGCCTACCATGCGACCCACTGAAATGCTAGCGACCTCCAGCATGGCAGCATCTGCAATGCCCTTGGCTGTCTCCCTTCCGAGCGATCCACTCCTAGAGAGCAGCTCTTCCACCACCTGCAACAAGTTAGTATCTTGTTAGATATTGCACACCACACATGCTATTTTCATAAAATCTTGATTAGGACTGGAATAACAAAAAGTGTTGACGTAATGAATTATGTAGAATATGTGAATATACCAACTTGTGTGGAGTGCATCAATACATTGCTGTGGTTTACCTTAATCAAAAGAATTAGAAGTGCATGATTATAAAGGCCTTAAGGCCTTATTCTCACAAACTCAATCAGCAGACTCTTTTAACAAAGATCTAATAAAATGGTGCTCAGCTTGCTGTATCAAAGACAAATGGTTTACCAGCCTATAGCACAAATGCTAAATATATAAAATAGTGGTTTCAGTCTGAGTACTGGTTGTTGTCACTTCCTGGACGTCACTGCAACCTTATTGTGCATATTGTAAGCAGTTTGTTAATGTGCTTATAGACATTTAACCTAAACAACATAGATTTTCATTACCATTATGCTTTAAGTCATTGTACTGTATGTATCCTTTTGCAGAAAAAAATAAACAAAACATTTACATAAAAAACAAGACTTTTCTATGGTTATTAATAGCTAAATAGGAAACATCTTTCTTAATTAGAAGTACACTGGAGAAATGATAACTTTTGTCATGAATAGTATGAATAGTAATATGTAAAATTAAAACTTTGAAAGTAATTAGCCATACAACTTTTTAAGTTAAAATATGTGATAAATGCCTATGCATATCCAGCTATAAACATTATTTATAGATTTAATGTAAAATTTTATGTTGCATGTCAATAAAATGATGAATCGACCAACCAGGGACATAGCTGCTTGATTAATTGTGAAAAATAATCTTTAGACTAATTAACTAAGCACTAAATTTAGACTCAGGCGAAGTCTTATGTGTTTGAGTCTAGGCTACAAAACTATTTATTTAGTCAAACATTTTTGTGCATAGATTCGCCTTAGGTAAAGGAGCAGAACATCGAGTATTATAATGAACCGGTATGTTTAGATGCTGTCTTCCCCCTCTCTCACCGATTACTCAGGTTTGTTGACGGTGGAGTGACTGGTTGCTTTACTCTGCACTAAAGATACATTTATCTTGTATCGATGATGGGAGAGTCGAATCGCTGTGTAAAGTCTTCTCCAGAACATCCCAAAGATTCTCAATGTGGTTAAGGTGAAATGTTATGTATTCATTATGAAAATGATGTCTCATGCTACCTGAAGCACTCTTTGACAATTGAGCCTGCTGAATTCTGGCATTGCCAGCTTTGAATATTTCCATGCCATCAGGGAAGAAAAAAATCCATTGATGAAAAAAAAACTGGTCATTCAGTATATTCAGGTAGTAAGCTGACTTTTTTTTTTTGGGCACTTAATATTGCTAACCTACAGTAATCTGACCAACTGAAGCAACACAAGATCTTAACACTGTCCCCACGTCCTTGTATAGTGCCTCACCTCATCCACTTCTCTACTTATCATGATGTTCCCAACACCAAGTGATCTCTGATCATGATCATTCAAACCTTTTTTTCAAACACATTTCTTCCTTAAAGATGATGGGTTCCCACTATCCAGGTTCCAGGTTCTTAAACCAATGTTACTCGTTTCAGCAACTTCCTTAGTTGGTTCTTTGCTTAATTTAGGCCAGTAATTTTGGGTCTTTACTTCCCAGGGAGCCCTCATGTCTGTGTTTGTGTTTACTTCTGACTTTCCCTTTTAGTTATGCTGTCATGAGTCCCTGCTTGAACTCTGCACTAAATATACATTTACTTTATACATTATGTGACTGTGACCAAACCTAACTGTTCTCTCTCTCCCTCTCCCTGTCTTTCTTTATGGAGCTACATATGCCACTTCTGAGCTGCCAACGATCCCCACCCCCTCTGCCCTCTGGACCTGTCTGACTCATCCTCCTGCCTCACTTCGGGCTGGAGATCTTGTCACATGGAGGCCCCATGTGGACTGCTTGGGATGCATGTGGTGACTGGGGACGGTTCCACTTTACCATGAAGACTTGTGACTGCAGTCACTCTTCAGGACTGGAATTTCCTACAGCTTTGTACCTGAGCCTTCAATAACAAATTAGACTCCATATTAACTTAAAGACATCATCTGTTATATTGAAGTTCCAGCTGCCTAACACAGAACTGCAAAACATTTCCTGCTATCCGTTATCACCCAAATGAGGATGGGTTCCCTGTTGAGTCTGGTTCCTCTCAAGGTTTCTTCCTATTGCCGTCTCAGGGAGTTTTACCTTGCCACCATTGCCTTTGGCTTACTCATCAGAGACAATCTGATCGTTTTGATAAATACACATTTCCATAAATTTCTTTTGAATCTGTAAAGCTGTTTTGTGCTATACAAGTAAAACTGAATTGAATAAATTAATAGATTCAGTCCCCAGGGTTGTTGGGACTGATGCCTCATTCACCATAAAAGATAAGGTGGTTATGCTTAAGTAATTCATAAATGAATGAATGAATGAATGAATGAAATTTTTTTTTTTATCTGTAATAATAATAATAATAATAATAATAATAATTATTATTATTATTGTCTGGGAACAACCTACTGTAATTTACCCATCAATTAATAAATTAGCTAACCCTAAAAGTTCAGCCTTTATTTTTAATGCTACTTCTTTGAACCTTTTCTGTATTGCATGAAATGTCTTGTCCTAGATTATTTACATTAAATTAAAGCATTACTTACATGTTTGTATTCCTCCAGTGTTATGGTTCCATCATTGTCAGTATCATGCATGTTAAATAGGACTGTGAGGAGAGAAGAGGGTGGATACATTATTAATGTTGTTTGGAGCACCAGAGTCAAATGTCTAATGTACACTGTGTCAAGAAGCAAATTTTTTTAAAGAACACCAGGGTATTTAAGCAAAAAAAAATTTCCCCATGTCCCTCTATCTATTACATTTAACCCACTGTCATAAACCATAGTCTGCAATAACTGTTGGCTTAATGTCAGCTGTCATTGATATAAGGGGAAATTATCTCCACTGAGAACCCCACCCTTCTTGCACCCTACACACCCTTCAACTCATACAGACTAGAGGCAAGATTCGAACACCCAAACTTGGAGGTGCTAAGCAACAGCGCTAACGACAAAGCCACCTTGCCACCATTTTCTACAAACAAAACCATATTTCACAATAATGATTACCTAGACATTTTACATCAAAATATGCTACCACTGAAATTATTAATCAAGCAGATTGGGGAACGAAAAATCCATACTAACCTTCATGTTTGGGCACGAGGCAGGGTGCCAAGCCACACTCATTCACACACTATGGGAAATTTGGGAATGCCAATTAACCTAATCTGCATGTCTTTGCACTGTGGGAGGAAACCACAGTACCCTGAGGAAACCCATCAAGTATGGGGGGAACATGCAAACTCAAGGCCCTGGAGGTCAAAAGCGAGGGTGCTAACCACTAAGCCACCGTGCCAGCGTGCTTTCATTGCTTGATTTACTGAATTCTTACAGCGTAGTTTTGACCTTCGTATTTCTTCTCGCTGCTCCTCTGTCATGTGCACTGATGGAGCTCTAAAGTAAGACATGACAGTGAGGAACTCCTCAAAGCCAATTTCTTGAACTGAGCCTTCACCTTCTCTCTGGAAATTTCTGTTGGGATAATACATACGAGTATGAATGGACAATGGTTTAAAAAATGTTTGACATGATTGTATAGTGACTTATGCTATATAATCAGTGATTTTGGCAGAAGGTACACGTAGATGTTTTGAAAGTCACAATTAAAACAAATATAAACCATTCAGGGACTTGTGCAATGCTTTGAAACACATTTACATAACTGACAGAAAACACACCAGACACTAAAGCAGAGACACCTTCATATGCTGATTGTTTGGTTGTTGGTGGTATTGAGCATTTGTTTCCCCCCTCCTATTTAAAGAGCCTAGGTCACCAAAGTGGCTGTAGTTTCACTTCTGAACATATAGTTTAATACGTCGCCTCAATGTTTAAGCTTAAAATTCATTTACTGTGCCTGTAAGTTCATTATTCTGACAAACCCCCCAATATTTACAAAGGGGGTTATGTAGGCCTCAAAAATGGTGCAACAGAAGTGATGAGTTAATTTAACTGGTCTTGAAACAAGAATCAATCACAGTCATGGACACAATTTACAAATGAATAAATTACAAATGTACTCATCACTGACCTTCTGTCAAAGAAAGCCGCTACAATCTGTGATCGAATAGGGTTGCTTGCTAGGTCTGGAAGTGTGTTGAGATCGTCTTTCCTTTAAATAGAAAGCATTCATTTATGAAAAGGGTTAATTCAGGTGTGGCTTAATAAATTATATACTAGCATAGTGAATAATATCTTCAAGATATATACCATATAACATATAATTATAGTATCATATTTGTAGTATAATTGTATCCAGGAGAATGAACTTCTATACCCTATGTAGAACTTGGCTACTGTGAGAAATAATAATCAGAATCAGAATGAGTTTTATTGGCCAAGTATGTTAACACACAGGGAATTTAATATTTTAGATATGTATAAAATAGAAATGTGAAAGATTTGTCATTGAGCAAAGTTTGGTCTTTGTCTGGTTTAACCTACCGTAGCACATCATCATTGTGGCTTAACTGCTTGAAACGATTGTGAAGAATTTTTATCTGCTCCAGTGAAACTGAAAGAAGAATTAAAGCAAAACGTTAATATTTAGGCATCAGCTGGGCTATATTCAGAGGCATTTTTTTTTTTTTTTTACAAAACTAAATCCAAAAGGGGATGTATTCTTTAAGCTATATTCAAGATCAACTATTAGTGAATTGAATATTCTATTTTTAATGGAAAAAAATCTAATTTTAACAAAATCCCATCTACTACTGTCTGCAGATCCTTAATAATTGAATAATAATGATTGAACACAAGAGCTTATAACTTGTGAACTATAATCCTAAGCAGCTGTACTTCCCATATGGAAATGTGACATATGGACATACAGTACAGTATATGAATTTCCACTATATCTAATATATTAAATATATATTAATATTAAATATGTATCATGAATGTCAATTTAAAATTTTATATATGGAAACATTTTTTTTTCCATTTCAATATTTTATACATACTGTACATACATACATACATACATATATACATACATATGTGCAACACATAAAAGATGCTTTTGGCTATATAGGAAGGAGTACTAGCCAAAAGCTTAAACACAATTATTTATTTATTTTTCTTCTTCTGATTTTTCTTGTTTTCAACATTGTATAGTAATACTGAACACATTGAATTATGATAGGAAAAATATGAAATTGTGTAGTTAACAAAAATGCTTTAAATAACCCAGAATGTTTTATATTTTTGATTATTTAAAATAGCCACCATTAGCTTTGATGACAGCCTTGCACACTAGCCATACTCTCGTTCAGCCTCATAAGGTAGTCACTTGGAATGGTTTCCAACAATCTTAAAGGAGTTCCCAGAGGTATTGAGTACTTGTTTGCCTCTTTTCCCTCACTCTCCGGTCCAACTCATCCCAAATCATCTCAATTGGATTTTGAGTAGGTGATTGTGGAGGCCAGGTCATCAGACGCAGCACTCCATCACTCTCGTTCTTGGACAAATAGCTAGAGGTGACATAACCTAAAGGTGTGTTTGTGGTCATCAAAACAAATGATGGTGCCACTTAATGCAAACCGGATGGATGGCATGTTGCTGAAGAATGCTGTGGTAGACATGCTGGTTAATTGTGTCCTCAATTTTGAATATGTTACCAAAAGTGTCACCAGCAAGGGACCCCCACATCACCACTCCTCTTTCTCCATGCTTCACAGTGTGAAATACACATTTAGGAACCGTCTGTTCACCCTCTCTACGTCTAATAAAGACACAAAGAATAACCAAAAATGACCAAATGTCCATTCCTTGCTTTTCTTGGTCCACGCATGTCTCTTCAGCTGTTTTTTAGGCTGGTCATTCTAATAAACTTATCTTCTGCAGCAGTGGTAGCTCTTGGTCTATCATAGCAACGTGATGATTTTGGCAACTGGACTCGGGGATGCATTTAAATTTCTTGAGATTTTTTGGACTGACTGACCTTCATTTCTGAAAATACTGATGGATTACCTACACTATTCACTTACCTGAATTTTTCTTGCTATAATATGAACAAGACTATTGACTCTGTACCCACGATTCCTCTGCACACGAGACAACTGATGGTCTAAAGAACATTAAGAAAGCAAGAAATGTCACATATTAACACTTGGCAAGGCACACCTGAAAGCCAATCCAGGTTGAGATGTGAATGGGAGAATGCCATGAGTGTGCCATGCTGTGATTGAAGCTAAATTTAGCTACTCTGGACAATCTAAAATATAAAAACATGGGTTGTTTGCTACATAATTCTATTCGTGTTCATTCATAGTTTGGATGTCTTCAGTGTTAATGTACAATGTTGAAAATAATAACAGAGAAGGTGTGTCCAAACTTTTGACTGATAGTGTGTCTATATATATATATCACAGTTCTTTATGGCCTAACCATTGTGTCTTTCCAGTCAGACAAAAGGTCAACACATCCAAAAGGAGAAAGGGTCCCCTTTATGGCTCAGGTCAGCTAAAAAAAGCACTTAAATTAAAATAACTGTAGGACAAATGCCACACTGAAATAGACCACTACATATTCCTCCGTGTCTTACTTATTATGAGAAGAAAAGGCCCACTGACTATGTACATGTAAATTCAGTTCACTCTGCCTTAAAATCAAACTCTACTTTTGCAGAGTGTCAAGCTGGCTGAGCACCGGTTTGTTTATCTGTTCAGCATTTCGACCCCAGGGAGGATCCGTGGCACATCACAACATCTGCATCCTAACGTCAGGTCGCAGTGGGATCGTGTACCTACAAATGACCAGCGATTTCAGACTTTCCTGCTGGGAAGGGAAAATGTCGATCAACTCGGTACAACAGATATAAAACAACAAGATAACCGCAGGTTGAGTGTGGAACAAGGATGAGGATGTCCTAAAGGGAAACAGAAAGTTCTGTAAAGCTGCACTGTGCAAATGTCTGCTGAAAATGTTGACTGCTGCCACTCATATGTCCTGCTATTATCTACATTTATTGGCTTTTACTTTTTACATGGGTTGGTTTTTATTTCATGTTGGTTGGATTGTAACATAGTAACAATTCTTACTACATGCATTCCATCTGTAACAATAATAACCGTGACAGTGTTTATTCTATTTGTTGCAATGTTTATTCCATTTGAAAAGTATTGTTTTATTGAACAAATATTGTTTGACATGATGTGAGAATTCGAAGTTATTTTGGTTGTTTTTGTGGTGTGAGCGTTTCACCTCGGTTTCATGCTGTACGTCATGCAATACACCTGACACTACGCTGTTAAAGCTTTATGAAGAGCGCATGCTGTGCTGTGCTGCGCTGCGCTTCACCGAGACACAAGCAAAATAAGACAGCAATCATACAACTGCATCGCGGAAACCGGCTTCATCTCTACTGTATTTGTAAAGCCTGCCTTACTTACAGCCTGTCTTCTCAGACAAAATCCGATAGTGATGATCTTCCGGTATTGAATGAAAAGCCCCCATAACGGCACGAAAGTTCTCTCGCGGATCTGTGTTTTCCTGTCACTAGTAATTTATACAGAACATCCGCTGGTTTCAGTTTCCTCCGAAGCTTCATGCAAATTCGAGCCGAGCGAGGTCGTCATTCCCCCGCGGTCCTAGTGCCTCCAGCGCATCCGCTTCGCTGCAACCCTCGCAGCAGCTTTACGTACAGTATATGCACGCTTAAAAACAGCATACTGTATGGTGGAATATACTACAGTGGTGCAAATATCGGGATACTTTTTTTTTCTTCTCTGACGTACAGTAATGAAAAACATTTTTAAAAGCAAGGCATAGTACAAACCCATATTAGACCTGCATTAGACATCCTCCAAAAATGAAAACTTGAACCACTCTGGCACACAAAAGCAAGTGTACGTTATCACACATTAGAAATGACCAATTCTCTAACCAGAAAGTCATATTCTAATAAAAATGAACGACTCTAAAGTATCATTGGTGGCAGGGCGGCCTAGTGGTTAGCATTGTGGCCTTGCACCTCCAGGGTCGAGGGTTTGATTTCTGCCCCCACTTCTCCCCGTGTTTGCTGGGTTTCCTCCCTGTACTCTCATTTCCTCCCACAGTGCAAAGACATACAGATTACGTTAACTGGAATTCCCAAATTGCCCGTAGTGTGTGTGTCCTGCAATGGATTGGCACCCTACCCCGCCTCCTGCCCTAAGTCTCCTGGGACAGGCTCTAGGCCCCTGTGATCCTGTACACAGAATAGAGCGGTACAGAAGGTGAATGAATGAATAAATTATCATTCCGTGTCTCTTTCTGTTAAAGTTGCCAACCATCTCATAAAATACAGAATCGTCCTGTAATTGGAAACTAAAAAACCTGTTCCTTATTGAACCGATATGTGATGCTGTTTATTCCATATTTTTGAGAATCAAAGTGTAATCTGTGGGAGAGAAATACTACAGCTACTGTAAGTCTACTAAGACAGGGTGATTTGTATGAGACAGGGGACAGTCATGGTCTCTACCAACACAGAGAATAGAGAATGTGTGTCTCATTGGTTGGGACTCATGACTCAGGGTGGCATCTATCCAGGGCCAACATTGAGCGTGAGGGGAAAAATACAGGCAGGGGGCTCTCTCACACTGTCTCTCACTCACATGTACAGGAGATACAGGGAATAAGAAGGCTAGTGGACATCACCTCAGGCAGACTGCAGGGGGAGCAGAGAAAAAACAACGCACACAAGCTCACAACTCACACCACGAAATAACACCAAATAAATCATTCACAAACCATTCATAACACTGTTAATATACTGTATACTGTACTGTACAGTTTCACAGGCATATTTCATTCTCCTGTTTTGGGAAATCAGTAAGAATAATATATAACCAGTTTACACACTGCAGAGCTTAGTTAGGAGTGTGTAATGTCCTGATGCTCATTGAATGAATGAATGAATGAATGAATGAATGAATATAAAAGACATTAGGATCACAGTTTAGAAAAATGAAAGAAAAGGAGAAACAGAAAGATAAAGGTATGTAGTTGTTAGATCTTAATAATAGTATGCATATAATACAAGAATTGAGTTACTGTAACACCTGTACCACCAGCACAGGGAAATAAGATCTAGCTCACCGGATTACTGAGTTGACGCTTTGTCCCCACCTAGTGTGTCTATGTGTGTACTACCTGCACTTAATCACTAAATGATGAGCACCTGTGATCCCCTTGTGTGTCTGTCTATATATTCCAGTCGAACCCGTGGAGCGACGTCTGTTCACTGACGTGCAATGTTTGTAAAAGTCTCGTCTACATGTTCTGTAAATACGTGTTGTCTTCTTGTGTTTTCCCCCAGGACTGAGCAGTGTCTGCAGGTGGGGTTCATTTGAGTTGGAGGTGTCATCGCCTGGCACCCAGCAAGAGTGATTGACTACACCTTTATGTTTTGTTTTATTGCTTTTTGTTGGCCCACCTGCAGACCCGGCCTGGGGAGAATCTAGCTCCCAGTTTTGCCTGGGTAAAACAGAGACTTAAAAATAAAGAAACGTTGATTTAATGGATCCTGCGTCTGCGTCCGCTTCATTGAACATAGACATGACAGATGAACAGACCCTACAGGACGCAGCAGGAACCCCCCTTCCTGAGGAAGACGTCCCCGTACTGGAGTACATTAAGGGGCAACAACAGGAGATAGACAGCCTTGCGAGAGCTGTGAATGACTTGGCGCACAGCATGGAGCATCTGATGAACCGGCCATCCACCATAGTCTCTCCTGGGCCGCGCCCTGCACCAGCTCCCCCACGCCCCACCCCTCCGGAAAGATATGCTGGTAATCCGGAGGGATGCAAACGCTTCCTTCTTGCCTGTGAGCTATGTCTGGCATGAACGACTTGCAGAGGATCAGCTTTGTCATCCAACAGCTCACGGGTGCAGCTATGGATTGGGCGACAACAGTGTGGAGCGCAGGCGGAATAGCAGTCCTCAACTACCAGCAGTTTCTTCAGGATTTCCGCACCGTGTTCGATCATCCCGATCAGGGCAGAACGGGGGAACAACAACTGCTGAGGCTGCGACAAGGTAACACCACCGTCGCCGACTATGCCATTAAATTTCGGGTGCTGGCTGCGGAGAGTGGCTGGTGTGATCGTAGCCTGCTGGCACGGTTCCGAGACGGATTGCAACCGGAGATACAACTAGAGCTCTCCTGCAGGGACACCGGAATGTCCCTGGATGAAAGCATCAGTTTGGCAATCAAACTAGATCAGCACCTCCACAGCCAAAAACGACATCTACCCCCGAAAGCGGCAACAAAGCGAGCTGATTATAGCCGTCGCGCCAGCCTCAGCACCCCCCTGCCGGAACTGCGGGAAGCAACACCTGGAGAACCTATGAACGTCAGCACATCCCGCCTGACGGCACAGGAGAGACAGCGCCGGATATCTACTGGACTGTGCCTGTACTGCGGGGGAGACGGACACAAATTGAACACTTGCCCGTTACTTAAAGTAACCCGCACCACTCCACCTCGCACCCACCATTCATTTTGTTTGAAAGCACAAGTGTCTTATGTTAACCGTTCTTTGTGTGTCTTCCCCCTCATAGATTCCGGGTCGGCTGGAAACTTCATTTCCTCCTCCCTTCTTTCCTCGCTGCGAGCTCCAATGTCGAAGCTACCATACCCTATTGCGATAAAGGCTCTAGATGGTCATAACCTTAAACAATCGCCAGTTAAACAAATATCCGCGGCACTTCGGTTAACTTTTCCCGGTCATACGGAGGAATTAAAATTCTTTGTGCTACCTCGGTCTGATCATTCCGTCGTGCTGGGTCTGCCCTGGCTCAGCTCTCATAATCCCAATTTCGATTGGGCACATTCTCGCATCATATCCTGGGCCCCTAGATGTGCAAAAACGTGTATACCGCCGACATTGACGGTCCAAACCACCTCGATTGAAAGTCCGCTAGCCCAAGTATCTACAAAGGTACCATCAGAGTATGAACGGTTTCAAGACGTATTTAGTGTTAGGGCAGCAGTACGACCTCCCCCTCATCGGCCGTGGGACTGCGCGATCGAGATCTTGCCGGGGAAAACACTGCCGAGTGTCACGTTTTGAGGTGCGAGGCATAAATGCAGGAGGATCCAGGTTTTAAAAGGAAACGATTTATTTTATAAAGAAAACAGGGAAATCAAAGAAACAATTCTACTTTAATAAAGAAACCAAAAACCTAAAGCATAAGCATACGGAACGGACATTACTCACGGTGAAAATCAACAAATGCAAGACAGTTAAACAGAACTAAAACAAACCATTTATAATAAAACTAATGAGCAAGTCGGTTCAGGTGAGCGCCCCCACGTCACCTGACCGAAGTGCATGACGGGAAATGAAGTGAAAACAAAAGAACTACAAACAAAAATCACAGGGCGCTTTGGCGCCCTCTAGGGGTTATCCCTGACATAACCCCCCCTCAAAGGGCGCAACTCCGGGGCGCCACAGGAGGTCCAGGGCATCCCCCCCAGGGTCCAATGTCCGCCCCTCTCACCCAGAGGCTGGCACCTTTGTCCTGTGGGCTTGGTGGCTTCATGCCCCCATTGAAGCAGGGCGGCGGAGACGGAGGAAGCTCTTCGTCCTCCGTGACACATGACGGCGGCGGCGGAGGAAGAGGAAGATCTTCGCCCTCGGCGGCGCATGACGGCGGCGACAGAGGAAGAGGAAGCTCGAAGTCCTCGGCGGCGCATGAAGGCGGCAGCGGAGGAAGAGAAAGCTCGAAGTCCTCGGTGGCGCATGAAGACGGCAGCGGAGGAAGAGGAAGCTCGTTCTCCTCGGCGGCGAATGAAGGCGGCGGCGGAGGAAGAGGAAGCTCGTTCTCCTCGGCGGTGCATGAAGGCGGCGGCGGAGGAAGAGGAAGCTCGTTATCCTCGGCGGCGCATGAAGGCGGCGGTAGAGGAAGATGAAGCTCGCTGTCCTCAACGGCGCCTGAAGGCGGCGGCGGAGGAAGAGGAAGCTCGAAGTCCTCGGCGGCGCATGAAGGCGGCGGCGGAGGAAGAGGAAGCAGCTCGCGATCCTCAGCGGCGCATGAAGGCGGCGGTGGAGGAAGAGGAAGCTCGCTGTCCTCAACGGCGCATGAAGGCATGAAGGAAGAGGAAGCTCGCGATCCTCAGCGGCGCATGAAGGCGGCGGCAGAGGAAGAGGAAGCAGCTCGCAATCCTCAGCGGCGCATGAAGGCGACGGCGGAGGAAGATGAAGCTCGCTGTCCTCAACGGCGCCGTGCAGCGTCGGAGGAAGAGGATGGAGCTCGTGATCCTCGGCGGCGCATGAAAGCGGCGGCGGAGGAAGAGGAAGCAGCTCGTGATCCTCGGCGGCGCATGAAGGCGGCGGCGGAGGAAGAGGATGGAGCTCGTGATCATCAGCGGCGCATGAGGGCGACGGCAGATGAAGAGGATGGAGCTCGCAATCCTCGGCGGCGCAGTGCAGCGGCGGAAGCTCGCTGTGCTCGATGAAGGAGCCGTGCTCGGCGGAAAAGGGAGCTCGTCATCTTCGTCGTTGCTGCTGAGCTTGCCTTCACTGTCGTCGCAGTACAGCGGGTAGCAGAGCTCGTTGTCGTTGTCGCTGAAAGGGATGTAAGCCAGCTCGCTGACGTCATCGCTGGCACCGAAGAAAGGGGCTGGCAGGTTTGGGCGCTCTGAGCAGCTTAGCTGCGTGAACAGCACTTGGAGCGCAGCTACCTGCTCCTGCAGGTCTCGAATGCGCCGCCCATTACCTTCGGTGCTTCGCCCAACGCTGCTCCAATCTAGCTGGGAGGCTGCTCCCGACTGTGCATACCGCCCACACGCTGTTTCTGGTATCCGCACGCTGTGAGGTGTCCTTCCACCCTGGTCACCGCCGAGTCTGGACCTCCCGGTCTCTGCCCTCCGGTCGGTGCGGGGACACATGTCACCCCAAGCTGCATCACTCCTGAACGGCGTGTGCCGTGTCGCCAGCCGGCAGCCACCCCAGTTCGGCTGCTCTCTCAGCTCCTCCTGCTCTGCCATTCCCTGCGCTACCTTGCCAGGTCTCCTCCTTCTCCTCTTTCCGCTACGCCGCTTGGGAATCCGCTCGCCTTCCGCGCCGGCTCCCCACAACGCATAAATCGTTGCCCCCCCCCAAAATAATCTCCCGGGGAAAGGGCTCCTCTGCTATGCCTCTTGTTAGGTCTTGCATTCTGTCACGTTTTGTGGGTGCGAGGCATAAATGCAGGAGGATCCATGTTTTAAAAGGAAACGATTTATTTTATAAAGAAAACAGGGAAATCAAAGAAACAATTCTACTTTAATAAAGAAACCAAAAACCTAAAGCATAAGCATACGGAACGGACATTACTCACGGTGAAAATCAACAAATGCAAGACAGTTAAACAGAACTAAAACAAACCATTTATAATAAAACTAATGAGCAAGTCGGTTCAGGTGCGCGCCCCACGTCACCTGACCGAAGTGCATGACGGGAAATGAAGTGAAAACAAAAGAACTACAAACAAAAATCACAGGGTGCTTTGGCGCCCTCTAGGGGTTATCCCTGACACAGAGCTCGCATATTTATCCATTGTCTATGGAAGAAACCCGGGCTATGAAGGAGTACGTGAGTGAAGCTCTCCGGCAGGGTCTCATCAGTAGGTCCACGTCACCCGCCTCGGCAGGTTTTTTCTTTATCGATAAGAAAGGGGGGGGCTTACCTGTATTGATTATAGAGGTCTCAATGCAGTAACAATAAAATACAAGCACCTGCTGCCGCTGGTACCGGCCGCTATCGACCAACTCCGAGGAGCCTCCATCTTCACCAAACTCGACCTCCACAGCGCATATAATCTCGTTCGTGTGCGAAAAGGCGATGAGTGGAAGACTGCGTTTAGCACGACATCAGGTCATTACCAATAATGTGATGGCTTATGGACTGGTAAACGCACCTGCGGTGTTTCAGAGGTTCATGAATGATGTATTTAGAGATATGTTAAACCGGTATGTTATAATTTACTTGGATGATATCTTGGTATACTCCCGGTCATATTCTGAGCATGTCAGTCATGTAACCGCCGTCCTTCAGCGCTTACGCAAACACGGGCTCTATGCGAAGGCGGAGAAATGCGATTTCCACAGGAAGGAGGTTGCATTCCTCGGCTATCGCATAGGGCTACAGGGGGTCGAAATGGAGACGACCAAGGTCGCGGCGGTGCAACAATGGCCGGAACCCAAGTTCTTATTATTATTATTTTTATACGAGGCTTCAGTATATTGGCAGCGCCGCTCAGAACACTCTTAAAAGGGAAACACATGAAGGCGGCGGCAGAGGAAGAGGAAGCAGCTCGCAATCCTCAGCGGCGCATGAAGGCGACGGCGGAGGAAGATGAAGCTCGCTGTCCTCAACGGCGCCGTGCAGCGTCGGAGGAAGAGGATGGAGCTCGTGATCCTTGGCGGCGCATGAAGGCGGCGGCGGAGGAAGAGGATGGAGCTCGCGATCCTCGGCGGCGCAGTGCAGCGGCGGAAGCTCGCTGTGCTCGATGAAGGCGCCGTGCTCGGCAGCTCGGTGCAGCGGCGGCGGCTCGCTGTGCTCGACGAAGGCGCCGTGCTCGGCAGCGCAGAGCAGCGGCGGCAGCTCGCTGTGCTCGAAGAAGGCGCTGTGCTCGGTGGCTCGGTGCAGCGGCGGCGGCTCGCTGTGCTTGACGAAGGCGCTGTGCTCGGCGGCTCGGTGCAGCGGCGGCGGCTCGCTGCGCTCGATGAAAGCACTGTGCTTGGCAGCGCAGTGCAGCGGCGGCGGCTCGCTGTGCTCGACGAAGGCGCTGTGCTCGGCAGCGCAGTGCAGCGGCGGCAGCTCGCTGTGCTCGACGAAGGCGCTGTGCTCGGCGGCTCGGTGCAACGGCGGCGGCTCGCTGTCGACGAAGCAGCTACGCGGCAGGATATAGAGCTCGCTGTCGTCGCAGCAGCTGCGCAGCGGAAAAGGGAGCTCGTCATCTTCGTCGTTGCTGCTGAGCTTGCCTTCGCTGTCGTCGCAGTACAGCGGGTAGCGGAGCTCGTTGTCGTTGTCGCTGAAAGGGATGTAAGCCAGCTCGCTGACGTCATCGCTGGCACCGAAGAAAGGGGCTGGCAGGTTTGGGCGCTCTGAGCAGCTTAGCTGCGTGAACAGCACTTGGAGCGCAGCTACCTGCTCCTGCAGGTCTCGAATGCGCCGCCCATTATCTTCGGTGCTTCGCCCAACGCTACTCCAATCTAGCTGGGAGGCTGCTCCCGACTGTGCATACCGCCCACACGCTGTTTCTGGTATCCGCACGCTGTGAGGTGTCCTTCCACCCTGGTCACCGCCGAGTCTGGACCTCCCGGTCTCTGCCCTCCGGTCGGTGCGGGGACACATGTCACCCCAAGCTGCGTCACTCCTGAACGGCGTGTGCCATGTCGCCAGCCGGCAGCCACCCCAGTTCGGCTGCTCTCTCAGCTCCTCCTGCTCTGCCATTCCCTGCGCTACCTTGCCAGGTCTCCTCCTTCTCCTCTTTCCGCTACGCCGCTTGGGAATCCGCTCGCCTTCCGCGCCGGCTCCCCACAACGCATAAATCGTTGCCCCCCCCCAAAATAATCTCCCGGGGAAAGGGCTCCTCTGCTATGCCTCTTGTTAGGTCTTGCATTCTGTCACATTTTGTGGGTGCGAGGCATAAATGCAGGAGGATCCATGTTTTAAAAGGAAACGATTTATTTTATAAAGAAAACAGGGAAATCAAAGAAACAATTCTACTTTAATAAAGAAACCAAAAACCTAAAGCATAAGCATACGGAACGGACATTACTCACGGTGAAAATCAACAAATGCAAGACAGTTAAACAGAACTAAAACAAACCATTTATAATAAAACTAATGAGCAAGTCGGTTCAGGTGCGCGCCCCCACGTCACCTGACCGAAGTGCATGACGGGAAATGAAGTGAAAACAAAAGAACTACAAACAAAAATCACAGGGTGCTTTGGCGCCCCGAGGAGCCTCCATCTTCACCAAACTCGACCTCCACAGCGCATATAATCTCGTTCGTGTGCGAAAAGGCGATGAGTGGAAGACTGCGTTTAGCACGACATCAGGTCATTACCAATAATGTGATGGCTTATGGACTGGTAAACGCACCTGCGGTGTTTCAGGGGTTCATGAATGATGTATTTAGAGATATGTTAAACCGGTATGTTATAATTTACTTGGATGATATCTTGGTATACTCCCGGTCATATTCTGAGCATGTCAGTCATGTAAACGCCGTCCTTCAGCGCTTACGCAAACACGGGCTCCATGCGAAGGCGGAGAAATGCGATTTCCACAGGAAGGAGGTTGCATTCCTCGGCTATCGCATAGGGCTACAGGGGGTCGAAATGGAGACGACCAAGGTCGCGGCGGTGCAACAATGGCCGGAACCCAAGTTATTATTATTATTATTTTTATACGAGGCTTCAGTATATTGGCAGCGCCGCTCAGAACACTCTTAAAAGGGAAACCGAAACGCCTTCGTGAGTTTCCGCCGGGAGCACGCCAGGCGTTTCAACATCTCAAATCGGCATTCACTACTGCACCAATTCTAAAATTACCAGACCTGACGAAGCCCTTTTTGGTCGAGGTAGATGCATCAGAGGTAGGGATAGGAGCGGTGCTGTCGCAACGTCAAGGCAACCTTGAAAAACTCCACCCCTGCGCTTTCTTCTCACGTAAACTAACACCTGCCGAGCGCAACTATGATATCGGCAATCGCGAGCTGCTAGCAGTTAAAGCGGCGTTAGAGGAGTGGCGGCACTGGTTGGAGGGAGCTGAACATCCCTTTGTGGTACTCACGGACCATCGTAATCTTGAGTACATCCAGCAAGCAAAAAGATTAAACCCTCGCCAAGCCCGCTGGGCGCTGTTCTTCACACGCTTCTGCTTTAATATAACCTATCGTCCCAGGTCCAAAAACAAGAAAGCAGATGCGTTGTCAAGGTATTATCCAACGCCCAAAGGTGAGTTGGAACCTGAAACTATATTGCCCTCGTCTCTCGTACTGGCTCCGATCATATGGAACCTCGACTCGGAGATAGCGCGAATAGCGTTAAAGACAAGATTGGTAAATTCACATTTGACTGTAAGTACAGACTAAAGCAAACCCATACAATCACTGCACTATTACAAAAATAAACAGTCAATTTATTTTTGCTATTGCATGTCTATCACATTTGCATGTCTATCGCATCAACAATACTTCATAGAAGCTAAGTTAGTAAATATAACACTAGTACAGTACATACAGTATATTGGATATTTTTGCGTTAAATTTGCCAGACTTTTATTTAATAATCATGCTACCTGAGATGAAATGGTCTGGCAAGTGGAAGCACCAGTGATTACCAACATGGTCCCATCTTTGACTGCTCATATAAAAATGATGAGTAAAAGTGATGTCATGAACAATCATGTGCCATATTTAATAACATACTTTAACAGGGAGGATATTTGGCTGTAGTAAAGATGTAGTAACTAGTAGTTGGGCTGTAGTAACTACACACTAAAAAAATGCTTTGTTTTTACTACCCAAACGCTGGGTTGCCTCTGTTGGGTAAGTTTTCTGGGTTATTTACAGGGAATTGGGTATTTTTTGTTTAACCCAGCTTGCTGGGTTGGAGTTGGGTTAGCCAATGACAGCTAACATCAAAGACAAGACCGCCCCTCCCCCGAAGTTCACCAGTGTATTCAGTGGCTGTGTCAGCTTTGTGTCTTGTTTTTGGTCTTTCTCCTCACGCATTTAAGAGGAAACGTAAACGTTAAATATAAGGTCTGTATACACACTTTCACTTACCTATGACTGAATTCGTTCACTGTATGTAACATTTCTTACTGTTAGTGTGTTACACTCAAACTTTCAGCCTGGTCTGTGCTATAGCATGCTAGTTTATCTGACAATGGCTGCTAGCTAGCCAAACCACAAAACCCCACCTGTGTATGAAAGAAACTGCAAAAATGTCTGAGCTTTTTAGCTTTCTTTGTAGAATGCTTGCAGGGTGTATGAAGATGGTGAAGTGATGAATGAAAGCTAAACTGTTAATTGTAGTGCCAGCATGACGATAGCATTTAGCTAGGTTGCTAGCGTTAGGAACCACATACTGTATAAAAAGCTGAGGTGTTACAAAACACTAATCTTCTTACAAATATGCATACTAGCCAACCCTCTCGATTTTTCCATAAACTTTTACTTTCTTAAATCCCTTTCTTTCTAAGATTGGAACCAACACCGTGGAATATCTCCAGCAGGCTGAAGTGTCAAAGCCGTTCCACTACATCCTGAAGTTGGGAGATAATGACCGTCACTGCTCTCAGGCATTAGTGCTTCTGAGTAATAGTATCGTAATTATGTCTATGTTGAACTTGTTTTGTATTATTATCGATCTTCTGCTTTTGAACAATAAATATAAATATTTTTCTATGATTTGTACAATTAATTGGGTATTGTTTATTGCATGTATGTATGGTTTGCAAAACTATAAAACTAAACTAAAGTTTTTTTTTAAATAATAGACCAGTATATCAAAGTAACTTAACTGTTTAAACTGTTTTACCCATAGACATGCAAAACATAAAAATGATAATAACCTATTTGTGAGGTAGAATTAACCCAGCATTATAGTTAAATAAGAACTAGCATTTGGATTGAATATTTTACCCATCTTTCTGGGTTTCTTTTTTACCCATTTTACCGAGTTAAATTAACCCAGCATGTAGTTGGTCCAATATTTATCCAGCAGCATTTTTTAGGGTGTAGTAGTGTGACAAAAGTACAACAATGTGTAAACAAGGCGTAAGATACTCAGCCATATATAAATGTATTTCCCTGTATTAATAAGTTAGGCAGAGCATTCTGCTGTACATAAAGACAGGCAGACATGTAAGTGGGCTTCAACCTGAAATAATAATCTCACTGATTACATTAAAGCTCTTACTCATCTCACTCATCATCTACACTGCTTTATCCTGTATTCAGGGTCATGCTAGGGGCCTGGAGCCTATCCCAGGAGACTTGGGGCATGAGTCGGTGTCCACCCAGGACAGGGTGCCTATCCATTGCAGTGCACACACACACACAGTCACTCACACTACAGGCAATTTGGTTACGCCAATTAGCCTTTGGACTGTGGGAGAAAAGTACCCAGAGGAAACCCACCAAGCACAAACATGCAAACTCCATGCACAGAGACGGAAATCGAACCCGGGCCCTGTAGGTGCAAGGTGACAGTGCTAACCACTACACCACTGTGCCACCTACATTAAAGCTGATCAGCTCATTTTTAGCTTTAACCTTTTAACTATTTCTAAAAACTAAAAATCGTTACCATAAATGATGGGTACTAACTCTAGAGCACACTATAATCTCCTGGAAACCCCATGCAAAGCAGGCACAAGTAAGGCTGCTGGATAACTTTAAGGAACTGACACTTGCTAAAGCAGTAGAAATTCCCCAACAATATGAAATGTCTCAGAAGCAAATTAAGGACATCACCGTCTGTGCTAAGGTGTTCACAGGTGTACACAGTTGTCTAACAAAAAGTTAGACTGTCCAAACCAAGCACACTCCCCAGAGGAATTTATCAGCACAAGTTTAAGGTTACACAAGATGTGATAAACATGCACAGCACATATGAGACAAAGAAAAGATGTGCTGCATGTATGAAAGACATTATTGGACATCAGAAGGATCCTAAAAGCTTGGATGACTTCCCTGAAATAATGCACTCAAAAGAAACTTTGCAGGCAACAAAATAGACCCAAATACAAAACAGTCATGCATCCAGTATGATATCAGCCAGCTGCATGGCAGGACAAAATAATCTAGAATCCTTGTGAGATGAAAAAGAAGGTAATATCACAAAAGTATGTGACCCAACAGGGTGGTTTAGCTGCATCGTGGCAGTTGTGGATGGATGCAAAGTACGAATTTGCATGGATCATAGTGATCTAAACACTAAGTAAAAAAAAAGAGGACACTACCCGGTGCAAAAAGCCATCTTGTTTATACCAGGTGCAAAATCTGAAGCAGATTAATTTTTATTAATACAGTTTTTCAATTGTTTTATTAGCCCAATTAATATGTGGTTTTCCTGAATCTACACAGCTGTCCCAAATCCCATAAGTTCATTATGCATGTGGAAAAGCTCTACATTAGGGTTAAATAACTTGTTGCCAGCTGAACCATATTAATCACTGCAGTAATCCAGTGGAAGCTGTTTCCTATTTACAGAAAATTGGGACATTAAAGCATTTATCATTGCCATTCTTTGTCAGAACACTTAAACATTGTTTAGAGACTGAGGACACCAAATGATAGTGTTTCAGGTGTAATTTTTATCCAAGTCTTCCTCAAACAAATCTTAAGGTTCATAACAGTCCTAGATCTTCAGTAACACAATCTGAATTTCAAAATGTGCCACATATTCTCAATTAGGGACAGATTGGCAATGCAGTCAGTTCAGTCCAACAATCACACTCTTTTCTTTCACAGGCATGCATTATGAGGTTTTTCAATTGTTTTGTTGAAATATGCATAGGGTTCGTTGGACAAGATGTCATGATGTATGTTTGCGCATTAATGGTGGCATCACAGAAATGTGAGTTAACTTTGCCAATGGCACTAACTTAACCGTACAGTATTACCCAAGACAGCTCCTAGCTTTTGGGACTTGCTGTTAGCAATCTGGAAGCCCTTGTAATCTTTAGTCCAGCTCACATATCCTTTCCTTCCAGAAAAGACCTTAAATACTGATTCCTCTGACAACAGTACTAGAGATGAGAAACCCGGATCCATTAACAGATTTGAATCCTTCTGTATCACTCACTAAACAGTCAGCAGGGATTCTGACTAAATTATTCTATGGTCCCTCCACTAGAGGGCACTCACCGAATCCCTAGAATCCACCTGGACTCCACTTGGACTCATGAATCTCACACATTGAGTCTTTCAGAAGTTTTACTCCGCACTATGAGTCCAATTGATCCACTGAATCCCACGGCTCAGATGAATCAGCCAAGGCACAGCAAGTCCTAAGCTGTCAGGTATAGTTTAATATAAGAAAAAAGAAAGAAAAAAAAAACCCTGGTACAGCTAGAATTTGAGCTTGAGTTTTCATACATATAATACAGTCACTGTATCCACTGAGCTAAATCATCTCATGCTTAGAGTTATCATTTTGGTGAAGTTGTATTGTGTGGTTGGAAACCGGGCAGATGTGATACAAATGCCCGAGCCATTTTTTATCCCAGTTTGCCATAGTACATCTACATCACACCAACATGCAACACATATGCTTGGGGTTAATATAAGCAGATTATAGAGCACTACGTCCAATCACACAATATTGGAAAAATGAAACAGCTGTGGTATTTGCTAAACGGTATGTTTCCACTGTGTGATGGTCCATCTCAGAAGCCTCCAAAACACAGAGCAATTGACATTACGTCTGGACACTGTTAACACACAGGGATTCCTTTTTGGCAGAGTACTGTACAATAAACAAGTGGCATTTATGAATGTAAGAATTTACTGTAGTGCTTTAGATTAAAATAATCCTGAGCCTATGTGGTCATATCACTTACAGAAGAATGATGATTCTTGATACAGGGATCGGACAGCAGAGTCTCTCAGCTTAAGCTTGCACTCTTATCCTTTACATAATGAAATCTCTTCAGAATCCTGGAATCTTTTAATTATGCACAGTAGATGAAGGCACATCCAAATCCCTTTCAAGATCTTTTTTTTTTTTTTAACAGTATTGTCTTTAAACATTTCAATCATTTTGTTGTTTTGGTCAATCATTTTCCTGCCAAGCAGCAGCATGGTGGTGTATTTGTTAGCCCTGTCAACTTGCACCTCCAGGATCTGGGTTCGTTTCCCAGCCAGGCTTGATTCTCATCTCCGTGTGCATGGAGTTTGCATGTTCTGCCCATCTTTGGTGTGTTTTCTCCAAAGACCAGCAGATTAGGCTAATTGGCATTTCTAAATTGCCCATAATGAGTGTGTGTGTGTGTGTGTGTGTGTGTGTGTGTGTGTGTGTGTGTGTGTGTGTGTGTGTGTGTGTGTGTGTGTGCGTGCCCTGTGATGGATTGGTGCCCTGTCCTGGGTGTACCCCACTTTGTGCCCAAAGTATCCTGGGATAGGCTCCAGTCCCCCCATGAACCTGAATACAGGACAAAGCGGTGTAGACGATGAGTGAGTGATCTCCTGCCAAACTAGTGATCCTCAGCCTATGTTTGCTCTTAAAGATTTAGGCCTTTCTTGGATACAACGTTGGTATCAAACCATGATTGCACTTGTTTAAAATCAAATAATTACTTAATTGTTTTACCTCATTCCTAACCCTAAAATGCAATCGTTCCAATTTTTAAAAAATGTGTTGCAAGACTGAATGTCATGAATTGATGTTTATTTACACATTGATGTTTATTAATTGGACTAGACAAAACATGTGAAAAAAAGTGGTGTTTAAGATGCCATTACATCATCAGATGTGTTTTCTTGCCGAAAGTGCTTCTTGGACTGATTTTGAATGTGAAGATTTTTCGCTTATTTTTTTAGTTCAGTGCTGAGTTTCTAAAGATCTCCACATGATGGCAGTAAAACGTGTCTCTACATACATGAGGTCCTGTATCTTAACATTCATGATACAGTAAGAAAATTTATATATATAAAAAAAAGTCTGCTCAGATAAAACTTATAGGAATTGTTCTATAGGAAATGTATGGTCTGTGTGTTTTTTTTTCTTTTTTTTGTTGAATTAATATAAAAATGCAAGTAATTAATTGTTCTTGAGAAATTCTCATTATTATTTGAGTAACTACTGTAAATTCTGTATTTATTTTTAACAGAATAGTATATGTCCACTGGGACAATTTTAAGTTCATGAAAAAAAAATAATAATAATCTGCTCTATACAGTATGTCATATGTAAGAAAGGAGCATGGATTAAAATGGAAGTATAAGAATTTATTGTTCATATGTACAAATCACATTAAAAAGGTTGAATGTTAGGTCTTATTTAATTTGGTGGTGATATTTAGTCGTCTTTATTACGAATAGTAGAATTACAAATATAACAGATATGCTGTACCATACATAATAATCACGATGATCATTTGTGGGTGGGAAAAGTGGGTCATTTTTATAAGCAGCATACAGTATTCATGTAAATGGAATTTATTCTAAAGAACCTGTACTGTAGTCATACTGGCAATGGAACTAATTTAAACCAGAGCATACAGCATGAAATACAAGATGACTTATTCTTATTCAGGAACTTGTTTCTTGGAAGCACAGTGTTTTGCTTTCAAAACACTCCTACCCTCATTTGATCTGCCCTGCTAAATTGGTTGAGGGTCAACAAGGACCAGTGGTGCAGCTGTGTCGGTAACATACATGTATGAACATGGACATGAGCATAAAAACAGGGCTTAGGTATCTTGTGATACCACAAGAATGAAGTTATTTAAATTGAATACATTACATTACAGAATTTGGCAGACGACCTTTAAAAAGTTAGTTAGCTCCCAATATTGCTACTTATATTAACTACTTTAGCAACTAACCAATGACAGCCCTTTAACAATCTGGTTGTAATATCATTAGCAGACAAGATCAAAAGAATGATGTAGTACTATGATAGTGAATGTCACACAGTACTGGATACAAGTGTTTCAAAATGTAGGTCCTGCATGTATAGATTTATAAACTGATTAACCAACATATAGTATAATGTATGCTGTTAGATTTTGTCCTTAAAAGCTCTCATAACCAAGGAATAGCATTCAAATGATTTGAGATACTACACTTGATATACTTGTCAGGGAACCACAACATGTCTTATAATTTAACTTACTAGATGATAAAATGTTTGGCTGTAATAAATTATGTCTGTGGGGAAGCATTAATGAGCTGCTGATCCAAAAGCATTCAGAGAAGCTATTCCACTCTAGTAATAAACATATGATGTGTAGTAGGTATGAGGTTGCTGACCCCAGAGATAGCAATATCTTGTAGTTCATAAGTGTGCCAAGTGTGATAAACCTATCTGGTTACTAATTTGGACTGGATTTCTACATGTGCTTTATTTACATACAGACTTTGGAATTTAGAATGTTGAAGAGAAATTCTGATATAAGACTGGAATTTCAGATATGATTTGTGATAGTATGTGGTTTTGTACAATTTTGAATTATTATTTTGCATATAGCATGTAGTGTGTTGTGTATTACAAAATGTATAATTTTATATTGTTTTCTTGGTTTTACCAAACACTACAATACCCAGAATAGAATGTGCCAAAATGTAATTCAGTCATATTTTCTAAAATGTTATTGAAATAGACTCATTTTCAAGCTGAAAGAAGATGGTTGTTTTCAGGCAGTTTGAAGGAATACTTCTGGTCAGAGTGTCCTTAAAAGCTCTCATGCTTTTGCATGTTAACTAACATGTTAACAAACCTATGTGTGTGCATTATCCATTCACTTGTGTCCGACGTGTTTCAGTTGTGTTTCAGGGTTTCGGCATCTCTTTCCATGCTTTGCAAACTTGTGCCAACTATGTCTATTCACTCATGTTCTTGCTAGCGTCTGCCCTGATGGTGTCAAGCCAGTGAGTCATTTGGCCTCCTTGTACCACTGACCAGGATGGGAAATGACTCGGTGCATGTCTTACCAGCATAAGGTCTTTTTCAAGTTAACACTATGGTTGTGATGTGTCTGCATTTTTGTCATGACACTTATATCTTTGTTATAGGTCAAAAGAATTTATAGCATCTAACAGCTTTTACTGTAACAGTGCGCTTGGTGTTAGTTAGGTAGTAAGCGTCAAGCAACATTCATTGATTATTATTATAAACAGATATACAGTAGGTGTGCCTTAGTGGTTAGCACTGTCGCCTTGCACCTCCAGGGTCCTGGTTTGATTCTCCCCTTGGGGTATTTGTGCATGGAAATTGCATGTTCTTCCCATGCTTGGGGGGTTTCCTCTGGGTACTCCGGTTTCCTCCCACAGTCCAAAGGAGGTCGGAGGTCCTACCACAGTTGTAAAAATGGGAATAAATACAATGATCAGCAATGACCTCCAATGGTCACCATTGGCCTCCACTGTTCTTAGTTTGAATACAGAGGTTCCTAGATGGATGGATGGATGGATGGATGGAGGGAGGGATTAATATGTAGTTATGTCCAGGCAATGCCTGCAAGACCATCACTTAGCATCAAGAATTACAAACCCCATGGATCTCCTAGAGTAGTGTTTCTCATCCTTGGATTGAAAATTTGTAACTGATAGTTTTGCTGAATAGCATTGTCTTGTGTAAATCCATAGCATAACATTTCAGATAAACATAAATTTTATTCATTTTCCACACATTATGCTACATTATTGAGTGAGTTATTACAATTTTGAAATCTGAAGATGTTCACATTCACATGTGTAGCAAATCCGAGCAAACATAAGAGCAACCGCTATTATGTTTGTGAGAACTGTATTACACCTGTGGGGTTATTATATTAAATTCTTATTACATTTGTGGGCTGTTATTATTTTGGCGGCTGATACAGGTTGTCATTCATCGTCCCTGTTTCCTTCTTGCACTAAAACGTGTAACATGCAATGCACTCAGCAGGTCTTCGACAATATTCGATGTTACTATTCATATAGAACACCCTGCCATGTAACTTATATTAATTTTCTCATTCCATTGTTTAAAATGATTACATGTGTTTGCAGGGCACTGGTACTTTTATTCCACTCCAGGCTGCTTGTTATATCTATACACTGTTAGATGGTATTTGTGCTTCTGTGTATTCTTTCTTTGATTTAATTTCTAATTGTACATTATACAGTATACATACAAAATATTTATGAAGCATGTTCTTAAATATGATATGTAAGTGAGCATGATTTGGGGACAGATATATTAATGTGTGTCTTGGACTGGGCTTGGCTTTTGGCTTTTTGTCTCACGTTACTAGATTAAATTGCAGCCACATTGAGATTGCCATATAAGTCATGCCTCTTAACTTGGCAACAGTTCATATGTGGGTGACAGATGTCAGCATTTTAAAAAAGCCAAGTAAGTAGTAATAGGTAGCATGATAGCAGTCATATGATGCTACAGCTATACCGAAATAATCTTGCTGTTACGTACATATATTGTTTAAATAGAAAATAAAAAGCAAGTCGTTCTATACTATTTTTTAATTGTAAATGATTATAACAATACAAACCATCTGTCCACTTTGGATTTGTCACCTATATGTAAAGACAATATCAACAAACAATAACAACAAAAGTGTGTACACAAAAGCAGTGTTACAATACTCAAAATAATATACATATACCATACAGGTACATCTCAATAAATTAGGATATCATCAAAAAGTTTATTTATTTCAGACTGATATATTTCAGGTAATTATTTCTTTTCATTTTTATGATTATGGCTTATAGCTAATGAAAACCCAACATTCAGTATCTCAGAAAAATTTAATATTGTGAAAAAGAGACTCAAGGTGTCACACTCTAACCAGCTAATTAACACAGAAAACCTGCAAAGGTTCCCTGAGCCTTTAAATGGTCTCTCAGTCTGGGTCAGTATGCCTTTCGTTTACAGAGTGCTGTATCCAAGCACAGTAAGGAAAAGTTGAATGGACAGAAAAAATGTGGTAGAAAACGGTGCACAAGCAACAGGGATAACCACAGCCTTGAGAGGATTGTGAAACGAAGCCCATTCAATAATTTTAAAATTCACAAGCAGTGGACCGCAGCTGGAATCAGTGCTTTAAGAGCCACCAGACAATGTCAGAGGTGTCATACCTGGGATAAGAACAAAAAGGACTGGACTGCTGCTTAGTGGGCCAAAGCCATCTTTTCAGTTGAAAGTAAATTTTACATTTCATTTGGAAATCAAGGTCGCTGTGTCTGGAGGAAGAGAGGAAAGGCAAAGAATCCAAGTGGCTTGTAAAGTTTGCAGTCACTGATGGGTGGGGAAGCCATGTCATCTGCTGGTGTTGGTCCCCTGTGTATTGTCAGGTCCAAGATCAGCACAGCCATCTACCAGGTCATGCTTTCCTCTGCTGACCTGCCTTATGGAGGTACTGTATTTATTTTCATGCAGGACATGACACCTGCCCACACTGCCAAAAGTACTAATACCTGGATTAAGGACCATGGTAGGTTGTTAGGTTGTAGGTTGTTAGGTTGTAGGTTGTTAGACACATGGCGCTTCGCCACCTTCCGCTTGAGGACGCCCTACAGGTGCTCAATAGGGTTTCGGTTTGGAGACACACTGACAAACACATGAACATGATGAATAGAGCATGTGACTTTGCATGGTTAAAGATCTACAGCTGTTATCACTTAGGGTGTTGCCAGCTTAGGGTCTTATCACTTTTGTTGCCAGCTATTTTGACAATAATGGCTGTATCTTGAGTTATTTTCAGAGGACAGTAAATCTAAACTGTCATACACACTGCACATTGACTACTCTAAAATATATCTAAGCTTAATTTCTATAGTATTGTCCTTAGAGAAGATATACTAAAATGTTTGCTAAAATTAGTGAGTGAATATATACAGTATATAGAAAATGTATTTATTTATTTAATCTATTTATTTCTGATGTTAATTTGTGAGTTGCAATATGAGTGTATGCAGGAGCCCTCGTATGTTCTCTTTGTTCCTCATACGTTCACCTACATGCCTGTTGAAGTTCACTGTAAAGCTTTGAAGAGGGCTCAGAAATCATGGACATGAGGGCTATTGCAGTGCAATAAGGTGCTTGTTAATTTTTGAGGCAAAAAGCGCAAAGAAAATAGAGAATATGGCGTCATACATCCAGCCTACTCTCTGTCGTGAAGTAGGGAGGTGAGCAGATGAGATGAGTGTTTTTGGGCTGGTTGGTGGACGTTGGTGGACAAGTGAGAAGATGCATTTATATGGGATACACTGGCTATAAGCCTGTCGTCACATTCATATAATGTCCTGTGTGTTTTGTTGTATGCTTTCTTAATCAAGTGTGTTAGCCCCTGAGTGATGTTATAAATGTAAATAGTAATACAGTGTTTTGAAAATGATCTTCATCTAAGTCAAGGGTATTGACAAATATAATGTGCCAAAAATAATAATAATTTTTTTTTTATCTTTTATGTATAAATTGGCGTGTGTCTCTATTTGTAGATAGTGTCTGTAGAACTGTAGACTGGTGAATTTCTAAAGTCTTTGAAATCACTTTGTATCTCTTCCCAGCTTCATGTAAATCAACAATTCCTGATCGCAGATGTCGAAGTATAACTGTAGTTACTGCAGTTAATTACCTTGTGTCATGTCTCTGTAACAAGGAGGCGGACGCAGATGCAGGGAGAACAAGATGTGTTTATTCTTTCTTGAATATTGCAGACGTAAGTCCACGTAACAAAAACAACACACCATAAATAAACCAAAAAACAAAACCAGAATAACTCCCCAGCTGGGTCTGCAGGCGGTTTGGATAGGTTGTACCCGAAAGAAAACAAAGGATAGAAAAAACTACCCGTTTACTGGAAACGGAAACAGAGAGAGGTGTAACACCTTGATACTGTATATGGCTATTTTACCAACGAACTGTTCAATAACTACAAAGTTACAGAATCATATTTAGATACAATTGCATTGTACTACATTGTTCTTCACAAAACTATAGTTTAACTGCATTTTTTTATCCCAAAAACTGCAGTTATTTTTTGCAAGGGTATATTTGTCAATACTCTTGACTTAGATGAAAATCAGTTAAAATTCTATGACAAATTAATGCAGAAAACCATGAAATTCCAAAAGGTTCACATATTTTTTCTTGCCACTGTACAGTACTCGGGAAATATACTTGAACATTGCTTCAGTTTACTTAATGAAATTAACTATAAGATTGACCCTGATGAGCAAGCCGAGGGTGACGGTGGCAAGGAAAAACTCCCTGAGATGGTAATAGGAAGAAACCTTGAAAGGAACCAGACTCAACAGGGAACCCATCCTCATTTCGGTGAAAACGGATGGTAGGGATTGATCAACATAATACTGTGTAAGACTGGAAGTTCAGTATAACAGGAGATGTGTTTAAATTAAATGGAGTCCAGTTTGTTCCTGGAGTCTCAGGTAGACTGTAGGAAATTCCAGTCCTGAACTATCGAGCGACTGAAGTCACAGGTCCCCAGAGAACAGCTGTCTCCTTCAGTCGAGGACAGGACAGTCTTCGTGGAAAAGTGGAACCATCCCCAGCCACCACACGCATCCCAGGCAGACCACACGGGGCATCCATGCAACGAGATCTCCAACCAGAGGCAGGACTCCAGGACGAGTTAGACAGGGCAGAGGGGTTTGGATCACTGGCAGCTCAGGAGCGACATGTATAGCTCGACAGAGAGATGGAGAGAGGGAGAGAGAGAGAGGAGAGAGCAGAAGAGGAGGGAGCAAAAGAGAAGGAGAGATGGCAGTTAGGTATGGTCATAATCAAACAATGTATAAGGTGAATGTATATTTAGTGCAAAGTGCAAGCAGGGACTCCAGCTGGACTAACTATAACAGCATAACTAAAAGGGAGAGCCAGATGGAAACACAAACATGAGGGCTCCTTGAGATGTAAAGCAACCAATCACCTCACCATCAACAAACCTGAGTGATCAATGAGAGTGGGGAAGACAGCATCTAAACATACCAGTTCACCATAATACTCTACGTCCATGAGTCCCCCAGATATACCTAAGGCTAATCTATTTACAAAAATGCTTAGCTAAATAAATAGTTTTTTAGCCTAGACTTAAACACTGAGACTTTGTCTGAGTCCCGAACATTAATAGGAAGACTATTCCATAACTTTGGGGCTTTGTAAGAAAAAGATCTGCCCCCTGCTGTAGTTTTAATAATACGTGGTACTGACAAGCAGCCTGCATCAAAGATCGAAGTAGGCGTGGCGGATCATACGACACTAGCAGTTCACTCAGATACTGCGGCACAAGACCATTTAAAACTTTAAACGTCAAAAGTAGTATCTTAAAATCTATGCGGAATTTCACAGGGCGCCAATGCAGTGTAGATAAGATAGGGGTAATGTGCTTGTATCTTCTGGTTTTAGTGAGGACTCTCGCTGCTGCATTCTGTTACGCCAATTAGCCTTTGGACTGTGGGAGAAAAGTACCCAGAGGAAACCCACCAAGCACAAACATGCAAACTCCATGCACAGAGACGGAAATCGAACCCGGGCCCTGTAGGTGCAAGGTGACAGTGCTAACCACTACACCACTGTGCCACCTACATTAAAGCTGATCAGCTCATTTTTAGCTTTAACCTTTTAACTATTTCTAAAAACTAAAAATCGTTACCATAAATGATGGGTACTAACTCTAGAGCACACTATAATCTCCTGGAAACCCCATGCAAAGCAGGCACAAGTAAGGCTGCTGGATAACTTTAAGGAACTGACACTTGCTAAAGCAGTAGAAATTCCCCAACAATATGAAATGTCTCAGAAGCAAATTAAGGACATCACCGTCTGTGCTAAGGTGTTCACAGGTGTACACAGTTGTCTAACAAAAAGTTAGACTGTCCAAACCAAGCACACTCCCCAGAGGAATTTATCAGCACAAGTTTAAGGTTACACAAGATGTGATAAACATGCACAGCACATATGAGACAAAGAAAAGATGTGCTGCATGTATGAAAGACATTATTGGACATCAGAAGGATCCTAAAAGCTTGGATGACTTCCCTGAAATAATGCACTCAAAAGAAACTTTGCAGGCAACAAAATAGACCCAAATACAAAACAGTCATGCATCCAGTATGATATCAGCCAGCTGCATGGCAGGACAAAATAATCTAGAATCCTTGTGAGATGAAAAAGAAGGTAATATCACAAAAGTATGTGACCCAACAGGGTGGTTTAGCTGCATCGTGGCAGTTGTGGATGGATGCAAAGTACGAATTTGCATGGATCATAGTGATCTAAACACTAAGTAAAAAAAAAGAGGACACTACCCGGTGCAAAAAGCCATCTTGTTTATACCAGGTGCAAAATCTGAAGCAGATTAATTTTTATTAATACAGTTTTTCAATTGTTTTATTAGCCCAATTAATATGTGGTTTTCCTGAATCTACACAGCTGTCCCAAATCCCATAAGTTCATTATGCATGTGGAAAAGCTCTACATTAGGGTTAAATAACTTGTTGCCAGCTGAACCATATTAATCACTGCAGTAATCCAGTGGAAGCTGTTTCCTATTTACAGAAAATTGGGACATTAAAGCATTTATCATTGCCATTCTTTGTCAGAACACTTAAACATTGTTTAGAGACTGAGGACACCAAATGATAGTGTTTCAGGTGTAATTTTTATCCAAGTCTTCCTCAAACAAATCTTAAGGTTCATAACAGTCC
Source organism: Clarias fuscus (assembly GCA_030347435.1). NCBI lineage: Eukaryota > Metazoa > Chordata > Actinopteri > Siluriformes > Clariidae > Clarias > Clarias fuscus. Next base: position 11,939,516 of record CM059212.1, read on the forward strand.
TAGATCTTCAGTAACACAATCTGAATTTCAAAATGTGCCACATATTCTCAATTAGGGACAGATTGGCAATGCAGTCAGTTCAGTCCAACAATCACACTCTTTTCTTTCACAGGCATGCATTATGAGGTTTTTCAATTGTTTTGTTGAAATATGCATAGGGTTCGTTGGACAAGATGTCATGATGTATGTTTGCGCATTAATGGTGGCATCACAGAAATGTGAGTTAACTTTGCCAATGGCACTAACTTAACCGTACAGTATTACCCAAGACAGCTCCTAGCTTTTGGGACTTGCTGTTAGCAATCTGGAAGCCCTTGTAATCTTTAGTCCAGCTCACATATCCTTTCCTTCCAGAAAAGACCTTAAATACTGATTCCTCTGACAACAGTACTAGAGATGAGAAACCCGGATCCATTAACAGATTTGAATCCTTCTGTATCACTCACTAAACAGTCAGCAGGGATTCTGACTAAATTATTCTATGGTCCCTCCACTAGAGGGCACTCACCGAATCCCTAGAATCCACCTGGACTCCACTTGGACTCATGAATCTCACACATTGAGTCTTTCAGAAGTTTTACTCCGCACTATGAGTCCAATTGATCCACTGAATCCCACGGCTCAGATGAATCAGCCAAGGCACAGCAAGTCCTAAGCTGTCAGGTATAGTTTAATATAAGAAAAAAGAAAGAAAAAAAAAACCCTGGTACAGCTAGAATTTGAGCTTGAGTTTTCATACATATAATACAGTCACTGTATCCACTGAGCTAAATCATCTCATGCTTAGAGTTATCATTTTGGTGAAGTTGTATTGTGTGGTTGGAAACCGGGCAGATGTGATACAAATGCCCGAGCCATTTTTTATCCCAGTTTGCCATAGTACATCTACATCACACCAACATGCAACACATATGCTTGGGGTTAATATAAGCAGATTATAGAGCACTACGTCCAATCACACAATATTGGAAAAATGAAACAGCTGTGGTATTTGCTAAACGGTATGTTTCCACTGTGTGATGGTCCATCTCAGAAGCCTCCAAAACACAGAGCAATTGACATTACGTCTGGACACTGTTAACACACAGGGATTCCTTTTTGGCAGAGTACTGTACAATAAACAAGTGGCATTTATGAATGTAAGAATTTACTGTAGTGCTTTAGATTAAAATAATCCTGAGCCTATGTGGTCATATCACTTACAGAAGAATGATGATTCTTGATACAGGGATCGGACAGCAGAGTCTCTCAGCTTAAGCTTGCACTCTTATCCTTTACATAATGAAATCTCTTCAGAATCCTGGAATCTTTTAATTATGCACAGTAGATGAAGGCACATCCAAATCCCTTTCAAGATCTTTTTTTTTTTTTTAACAGTATTGTCTTTAAACATTTCAATCATTTTGTTGTTTTGGTCAATCATTTTCCTGCCAAGCAGCAGCATGGTGGTGTATTTGTTAGCCCTGTCAACTTGCACCTCCAGGATCTGGGTTCGTTTCCCAGCCAGGCTTGATTCTCATCTCCGTGTGCATGGAGTTTGCATGTTCTGCCCATCTTTGGTGTGTTTTCTCCAAAGACCAGCAGATTAGGCTAATTGGCATTTCTAAATTGCCCATAATGAGTGTGTGTGTGTGTGTGTGTGTGTGTGTGTGTGTGTGTGTGTGTGTGTGTGTGTGTGTGTGTGTGCGTGCCCTGTGATGGATTGGTGCCCTGTCCTGGGTGTACCCCACTTTGTGCCCAAAGTATCCTGGGATAGGCTCCAGTCCCCCCATGAACCTGAATACAGGACAAAGCGGTGTAGACGATGAGTGAGTGATCTCCTGCCAAACTAGTGATCCTCAGCCTATGTTTGCTCTTAAAGATTTAGGCCTTTCTTGGATACAACGTTGGTATCAAACCATGATTGCACTTGTTTAAAATCAAATAATTACTTAATTGTTTTACCTCATTCCTAACCCTAAAATGCAATCGTTCCAATTTTTAAAAAATGTGTTGCAAGACTGAATGTCATGAATTGATGTTTATTTACACATTGATGTTTATTAATTGGACTAGACAAAACATGTGAAAAAAAGTGGTGTTTAAGATGCCATTACATCATCAGATGTGTTTTCTTGCCGAAAGTGCTTCTTGGACTGATTTTGAATGTGAAGATTTTTCGCTTATTTTTTTAGTTCAGTGCTGAGTTTCTAAAGATCTCCACATGATGGCAGTAAAACGTGTCTCTACATACATGAGGTCCTGTATCTTAACATTCATGATACAGTAAGAAAATTTATATATATAAAAAAAAGTCTGCTCAGATAAAACTTATAGGAATTGTTCTATAGGAAATGTATGGTCTGTGTGTTTTTTTTTCTTTTTTTTGTTGAATTAATATAAAAATGCAAGTAATTAATTGTTCTTGAGAAATTCTCATTATTATTTGAGTAACTACTGTAAATTCTGTATTTATTTTTAACAGAATAGTATATGTCCACTGGGACAATTTTAAGTTCATGAAAAAAAAATAATAATAATCTGCTCTATACAGTATGTCATATGTAAGAAAGGAGCATGGATTAAAATGGAAGTATAAGAATTTATTGTTCATATGTACAAATCACATTAAAAAGGTTGAATGTTAGGTCTTATTTAATTTGGTGGTGATATTTAGTCGTCTTTATTACGAATAGTAGAATTACAAATATAACAGATATGCTGTACCATACATAATAATCACGATGATCATTTGTGGGTGGGAAAAGTGGGTCATTTTTATAAGCAGCATACAGTATTCATGTAAATGGAATTTATTCTAAAGAACCTGTACTGTAGTCATACTGGCAATGGAACTAATTTAAACCAGAGCATACAGCATGAAATACAAGATGACTTATTCTTATTCAGGAACTTGTTTCTTGGAAGCACAGTGTTTTGCTTTCAAAACACTCCTACCCTCATTTGATCTGCCCTGCTAAATTGGTTGAGGGTCAACAAGGACCAGTGGTGCAGCTGTGTCGGTAACATACATGTATGAACATGGACATGAGCATAAAAACAGGGCTTAGGTATCTTGTGATACCACAAGAATGAAGTTATTTAAATTGAATACATTACATTACAGAATTTGGCAGACGACCTTTAAAAAGTTAGTTAGCTCCCAATATTGCTACTTATATTAACTACTTTAGCAACTAACCAATGACAGCCCTTTAACAATCTGGTTGTAATATCATTAGCAGACAAGATCAAAAGAATGATGTAGTACTATGATAGTGAATGTCACACAGTACTGGATACAAGTGTTTCAAAATGTAGGTCCTGCATGTATAGATTTATAAACTGATTAACCAACATATAGTATAATGTATGCTGTTAGATTTTGTCCTTAAAAGCTCTCATAACCAAGGAATAGCATTCAAATGATTTGAGATACTACACTTGATATACTTGTCAGGGAACCACAACATGTCTTATAATTTAACTTACTAGATGATAAAATGTTTGGCTGTAATAAATTATGTCTGTGGGGAAGCATTAATGAGCTGCTGATCCAAAAGCATTCAGAGAAGCTATTCCACTCTAGTAATAAACATATGATGTGTAGTAGGTATGAGGTTGCTGACCCCAGAGATAGCAATATCTTGTAGTTCATAAGTGTGCCAAGTGTGATAAACCTATCTGGTTACTAATTTGGACTGGATTTCTACATGTGCTTTATTTACATACAGACTTTGGAATTTAGAATGTTGAAGAGAAATTCTGATATAAGACTGGAATTTCAGATATGATTTGTGATAGTATGTGGTTTTGTACAATTTTGAATTATTATTTTGCATATAGCATGTAGTGTGTTGTGTATTACAAAATGTATAATTTTATATTGTTTTCTTGGTTTTACCAAACACTACAATACCCAGAATAGAATGTGCCAAAATGTAATTCAGTCATATTTTCTAAAATGTTATTGAAATAGACTCATTTTCAAGCTGAAAGAAGATGGTTGTTTTCAGGCAGTTTGAAGGAATACTTCTGGTCAGAGTGTCCTTAAAAGCTCTCATGCTTTTGCATGTTAACTAACATGTTAACAAACCTATGTGTGTGCATTATCCATTCACTTGTGTCCGACGTGTTTCAGTTGTGTTTCAGGGTTTCGGCATCTCTTTCCATGCTTTGCAAACTTGTGCCAACTATGTCTATTCACTCATGTTCTTGCTAGCGTCTGCCCTGATGGTGTCAAGCCAGTGAGTCATTTGGCCTCCTTGTACCACTGACCAGGATGGGAAATGACTCGGTGCATGTCTTACCAGCATAAGGTCTTTTTCAAGTTAACACTATGGTTGTGATGTGTCTGCATTTTTGTCATGACACTTATATCTTTGTTATAGGTCAAAAGAATTTATAGCATCTAACAGCTTTTACTGTAACAGTGCGCTTGGTGTTAGTTAGGTAGTAAGCGTCAAGCAACATTCATTGATTATTATTATAAACAGATATACAGTAGGTGTGCCTTAGTGGTTAGCACTGTCGCCTTGCACCTCCAGGGTCCTGGTTTGATTCTCCCCTTGGGGTATTTGTGCATGGAAATTGCATGTTCTTCCCATGCTTGGGGGGTTTCCTCTGGGTACTCCGGTTTCCTCCCACAGTCCAAAGGAGGTCGGAGGTCCTACCACAGTTGTAAAAATGGGAATAAATACAATGATCAGCAATGACCTCCAATGGTCACCATTGGCCTCCACTGTTCTTAGTTTGAATACAGAGGTTCCTAGATGGATGGATGGATGGATGGATGGAGGGAGGGATTAATATGTAGTTATGTCCAGGCAATGCCTGCAAGACCATCACTTAGCATCAAGAATTACAAACCCCATGGATCTCCTAGAGTAGTGTTTCTCATCCTTGGATTGAAAATTTGTAACTGATAGTTTTGCTGAATAGCATTGTCTTGTGTAAATCCATAGCATAACATTTCAGATAAACATAAATTTTATTCATTTTCCACACATTATGCTACATTATTGAGTGAGTTATTACAATTTTGAAATCTGAAGATGTTCACATTCACATGTGTAGCAAATCCGAGCAAACATAAGAGCAACCGCTATTATGTTTGTGAGAACTGTATTACACCTGTGGGGTTATTATATTAAATTCTTATTACATTTGTGGGCTGTTATTATTTTGGCGGCTGATACAGGTTGTCATTCATCGTCCCTGTTTCCTTCTTGCACTAAAACGTGTAACATGCAATGCACTCAGCAGGTCTTCGACAATATTCGATGTTACTATTCATATAGAACACCCTGCCATGTAACTTATATTAATTTTCTCATTCCATTGTTTAAAATGATTACATGTGTTTGCAGGGCACTGGTACTTTTATTCCACTCCAGGCTGCTTGTTATATCTATACACTGTTAGATGGTATTTGTGCTTCTGTGTATTCTTTCTTTGATTTAATTTCTAATTGTACATTATACAGTATACATACAAAATATTTATGAAGCATGTTCTTAAATATGATATGTAAGTGAGCATGATTTGGGGACAGATATATTAATGTGTGTCTTGGACTGGGCTTGGCTTTTGGCTTTTTGTCTCACGTTACTAGATTAAATTGCAGCCACATTGAGATTGCCATATAAGTCATGCCTCTTAACTTGGCAACAGTTCATATGTGGGTGACAGATGTCAGCATTTTAAAAAAGCCAAGTAAGTAGTAATAGGTAGCATGATAGCAGTCATATGATGCTACAGCTATACCGAAATAATCTTGCTGTTACGTACATATATTGTTTAAATAGAAAATAAAAAGCAAGTCGTTCTATACTATTTTTTAATTGTAAATGATTATAACAATACAAACCATCTGTCCACTTTGGATTTGTCACCTATATGTAAAGACAATATCAACAAACAATAACAACAAAAGTGTGTACACAAAAGCAGTGTTACAATACTCAAAATAATATACATATACCATACAGGTACATCTCAATAAATTAGGATATCATCAAAAAGTTTATTTATTTCAGACTGATATATTTCAGGTAATTATTTCTTTTCATTTTTATGATTATGGCTTATAGCTAATGAAAACCCAACATTCAGTATCTCAGAAAAATTTAATATTGTGAAAAAGAGACTCAAGGTGTCACACTCTAACCAGCTAATTAACACAGAAAACCTGCAAAGGTTCCCTGAGCCTTTAAATGGTCTCTCAGTCTGGGTCAGTATGCCTTTCGTTTACAGAGTGCTGTATCCAAGCACAGTAAGGAAAAGTTGAATGGACAGAAAAAATGTGGTAGAAAACGGTGCACAAGCAACAGGGATAACCACAGCCTTGAGAGGATTGTGAAACGAAGCCCATTCAATAATTTTAAAATTCACAAGCAGTGGACCGCAGCTGGAATCAGTGCTTTAAGAGCCACCAGACAATGTCAGAGGTGTCATACCTGGGATAAGAACAAAAAGGACTGGACTGCTGCTTAGTGGGCCAAAGCCATCTTTTCAGTTGAAAGTAAATTTTACATTTCATTTGGAAATCAAGGTCGCTGTGTCTGGAGGAAGAGAGGAAAGGCAAAGAATCCAAGTGGCTTGTAAAGTTTGCAGTCACTGATGGGTGGGGAAGCCATGTCATCTGCTGGTGTTGGTCCCCTGTGTATTGTCAGGTCCAAGATCAGCACAGCCATCTACCAGGTCATGCTTTCCTCTGCTGACCTGCCTTATGGAGGTACTGTATTTATTTTCATGCAGGACATGACACCTGCCCACACTGCCAAAAGTACTAATACCTGGATTAAGGACCATGGTAGGTTGTTAGGTTGTAGGTTGTTAGGTTGTAGGTTGTTAGACACATGGCGCTTCGCCACCTTCCGCTTGAGGACGCCCTACAGGTGCTCAATAGGGTTTCGGTTTGGAGACACACTGACAAACACATGAACATGATGAATAGAGCATGTGACTTTGCATGGTTAAAGATCTACAGCTGTTATCACTTAGGGTGTTGCCAGCTTAGGGTCTTATCACTTTTGTTGCCAGCTATTTTGACAATAATGGCTGTATCTTGAGTTATTTTCAGAGGACAGTAAATCTAAACTGTCATACACACTGCACATTGACTACTCTAAAATATATCTAAGCTTAATTTCTATAGTATTGTCCTTAGAGAAGATATACTAAAATGTTTGCTAAAATTAGTGAGTGAATATATACAGTATATAGAAAATGTATTTATTTATTTAATCTATTTATTTCTGATGTTAATTTGTGAGTTGCAATATGAGTGTATGCAGGAGCCCTCGTATGTTCTCTTTGTTCCTCATACGTTCACCTACATGCCTGTTGAAGTTCACTGTAAAGCTTTGAAGAGGGCTCAGAAATCATGGACATGAGGGCTATTGCAGTGCAATAAGGTGCTTGTTAATTTTTGAGGCAAAAAGCGCAAAGAAAATAGAGAATATGGCGTCATACATCCAGCCTACTCTCTGTCGTGAAGTAGGGAGGTGAGCAGATGAGATGAGTGTTTTTGGGCTGGTTGGTGGACGTTGGTGGACAAGTGAGAAGATGCATTTATATGGGATACACTGGCTATAAGCCTGTCGTCACATTCATATAATGTCCTGTGTGTTTTGTTGTATGCTTTCTTAATCAAGTGTGTTAGCCCCTGAGTGATGTTATAAATGTAAATAGTAATACAGTGTTTTGAAAATGATCTTCATCTAAGTCAAGGGTATTGACAAATATAATGTGCCAAAAATAATAATAATTTTTTTTTTATCTTTTATGTATAAATTGGCGTGTGTCTCTATTTGTAGATAGTGTCTGTAGAACTGTAGACTGGTGAATTTCTAAAGTCTTTGAAATCACTTTGTATCTCTTCCCAGCTTCATGTAAATCAACAATTCCTGATCGCAGATGTCGAAGTATAACTGTAGTTACTGCAGTTAATTACCTTGTGTCATGTCTCTGTAACAAGGAGGCGGACGCAGATGCAGGGAGAACAAGATGTGTTTATTCTTTCTTGAATATTGCAGACGTAAGTCCACGTAACAAAAACAACACACCATAAATAAACCAAAAAACAAAACCAGAATAACTCCCCAGCTGGGTCTGCAGGCGGTTTGGATAGGTTGTACCCGAAAGAAAACAAAGGATAGAAAAAACTACCCGTTTACTGGAAACGGAAACAGAGAGAGGTGTAACACCTTGATACTGTATATGGCTATTTTACCAACGAACTGTTCAATAACTACAAAGTTACAGAATCATATTTAGATACAATTGCATTGTACTACATTGTTCTTCACAAAACTATAGTTTAACTGCATTTTTTTATCCCAAAAACTGCAGTTATTTTTTGCAAGGGTATATTTGTCAATACTCTTGACTTAGATGAAAATCAGTTAAAATTCTATGACAAATTAATGCAGAAAACCATGAAATTCCAAAAGGTTCACATATTTTTTCTTGCCACTGTACAGTACTCGGGAAATATACTTGAACATTGCTTCAGTTTACTTAATGAAATTAACTATAAGATTGACCCTGATGAGCAAGCCGAGGGTGACGGTGGCAAGGAAAAACTCCCTGAGATGGTAATAGGAAGAAACCTTGAAAGGAACCAGACTCAACAGGGAACCCATCCTCATTTCGGTGAAAACGGATGGTAGGGATTGATCAACATAATACTGTGTAAGACTGGAAGTTCAGTATAACAGGAGATGTGTTTAAATTAAATGGAGTCCAGTTTGTTCCTGGAGTCTCAGGTAGACTGTAGGAAATTCCAGTCCTGAACTATCGAGCGACTGAAGTCACAGGTCCCCAGAGAACAGCTGTCTCCTTCAGTCGAGGACAGGACAGTCTTCGTGGAAAAGTGGAACCATCCCCAGCCACCACACGCATCCCAGGCAGACCACACGGGGCATCCATGCAACGAGATCTCCAACCAGAGGCAGGACTCCAGGACGAGTTAGACAGGGCAGAGGGGTTTGGATCACTGGCAGCTCAGGAGCGACATGTATAGCTCGACAGAGAGATGGAGAGAGGGAGAGAGAGAGAGGAGAGAGCAGAAGAGGAGGGAGCAAAAGAGAAGGAGAGATGGCAGTTAGGTATGGTCATAATCAAACAATGTATAAGGTGAATGTATATTTAGTGCAAAGTGCAAGCAGGGACTCCAGCTGGACTAACTATAACAGCATAACTAAAAGGGAGAGCCAGATGGAAACACAAACATGAGGGCTCCTTGAGATGTAAAGCAACCAATCACCTCACCATCAACAAACCTGAGTGATCAATGAGAGTGGGGAAGACAGCATCTAAACATACCAGTTCACCATAATACTCTACGTCCATGAGTCCCCCAGATATACCTAAGGCTAATCTATTTACAAAAATGCTTAGCTAAATAAATAGTTTTTTAGCCTAGACTTAAACACTGAGACTTTGTCTGAGTCCCGAACATTAATAGGAAGACTATTCCATAACTTTGGGGCTTTGTAAGAAAAAGATCTGCCCCCTGCTGTAGTTTTAATAATACGTGGTACTGACAAGCAGCCTGCATCAAAGATCGAAGTAGGCGTGGCGGATCATACGACACTAGCAGTTCACTCAGATACTGCGGCACAAGACCATTTAAAACTTTAAACGTCAAAAGTAGTATCTTAAAATCTATGCGGAATTTCACAGGGCGCCAATGCAGTGTAGATAAGATAGGGGTAATGTGCTTGTATCTTCTGGTTTTAGTGAGGACTCTCGCTGCTGCATTCTGTTACGCCAATTAGCCTTTGGACTGTGGGAGAAAAGTACCCAGAGGAAACCCACCAAGCACAAACATGCAAACTCCATGCACAGAGACGGAAATCGAACCCGGGCCCTGTAGGTGCAAGGTGACAGTGCTAACCACTACACCACTGTGCCACCTACATTAAAGCTGATCAGCTCATTTTTAGCTTTAACCTTTTAACTATTTCTAAAAACTAAAAATCGTTACCATAAATGATGGGTACTAACTCTAGAGCACACTATAATCTCCTGGAAACCCCATGCAAAGCAGGCACAAGTAAGGCTGCTGGATAACTTTAAGGAACTGACACTTGCTAAAGCAGTAGAAATTCCCCAACAATATGAAATGTCTCAGAAGCAAATTAAGGACATCACCGTCTGTGCTAAGGTGTTCACAGGTGTACACAGTTGTCTAACAAAAAGTTAGACTGTCCAAACCAAGCACACTCCCCAGAGGAATTTATCAGCACAAGTTTAAGGTTACACAAGATGTGATAAACATGCACAGCACATATGAGACAAAGAAAAGATGTGCTGCATGTATGAAAGACATTATTGGACATCAGAAGGATCCTAAAAGCTTGGATGACTTCCCTGAAATAATGCACTCAAAAGAAACTTTGCAGGCAACAAAATAGACCCAAATACAAAACAGTCATGCATCCAGTATGATATCAGCCAGCTGCATGGCAGGACAAAATAATCTAGAATCCTTGTGAGATGAAAAAGAAGGTAATATCACAAAAGTATGTGACCCAACAGGGTGGTTTAGCTGCATCGTGGCAGTTGTGGATGGATGCAAAGTACGAATTTGCATGGATCATAGTGATCTAAACACTAAGTAAAAAAAAAGAGGACACTACCCGGTGCAAAAAGCCATCTTGTTTATACCAGGTGCAAAATCTGAAGCAGATTAATTTTTATTAATACAGTTTTTCAATTGTTTTATTAGCCCAATTAATATGTGGTTTTCCTGAATCTACACAGCTGTCCCAAATCCCATAAGTTCATTATGCATGTGGAAAAGCTCTACATTAGGGTTAAATAACTTGTTGCCAGCTGAACCATATTAATCACTGCAGTAATCCAGTGGAAGCTGTTTCCTATTTACAGAAAATTGGGACATTAAAGCATTTATCATTGCCATTCTTTGTCAGAACACTTAAACATTGTTTAGAGACTGAGGACACCAAATGATAGTGTTTCAGGTGTAATTTTTATCCAAGTCTTCCTCAAACAAATCTTAAGGTTCATAACAGTCCTAGATCTTCAGTAACACAATCTGAATTTCAAAATGTGCCACATATTCTCAATTAGGGACAGATTGGCAATGCAGTCAGTTCAGTCCAACAATCACACTCTTTTCTTTCACAGGCATGCATTATGAGGTTTTTCAATTGTTTTGTTGAAATATGCATAGGGTTCGTTGGACAAGATGTCATGATGTATGTTTGCGCATTAATGGTGGCATCACAGAAATGTGAGTTAACTTTGCCAATGGCACTAACTTAACCGTACAGTATTACCCAAGACAGCTCCTAGCTTTTGGGACTTGCTGTTAGCAATCTGGAAGCCCTTGTAATCTTTAGTCCAGCTCACATATCCTTTCCTTCCAGAAAAGACCTTAAATACTGATTCCTCTGACAACAGTACTAGAGATGAGAAACCCGGATCCATTAACAGATTTGAATCCTTCTGTATCACTCACTAAACAGTCAGCAGGGATTCTGACTAAATTATTCTATGGTCCCTCCACTAGAGGGCACTCACCGAATCCCTAGAATCCACCTGGACTCCACTTGGACTCATGAATCTCACACATTGAGTCTTTCAGAAGTTTTACTCCGCACTATGAGTCCAATTGATCCACTGAATCCCACGGCTCAGATGAATCAGCCAAGGCACAGCAAGTCCTAAGCTGTCAGGTATAGTTTAATATAAGAAAAAAGAAAGAAAAAAAAAACCCTGGTACAGCTAGAATTTGAGCTTGAGTTTTCATACATATAATACAGTCACTGTATCCACTGAGCTAAATCATCTCATGCTTAGAGTTATCATTTTGGTGAAGTTGTATTGTGTGGTTGGAAACCGGGCAGATGTGATACAAATGCCCGAGCCATTTTTTATCCCAGTTTGCCATAGTACATCTACATCACACCAACATGCAACACATATGCTTGGGGTTAATATAAGCAGATTATAGAGCACTACGTCCAATCACACAATATTGGAAAAATGAAACAGCTGTGGTATTTGCTAAACGGTATGTTTCCACTGTGTGATGGTCCATCTCAGAAGCCTCCAAAACACAGAGCAATTGACATTACGTCTGGACACTGTTAACACACAGGGATTCCTTTTTGGCAGAGTACTGTACAATAAACAAGTGGCATTTATGAATGTAAGAATTTACTGTAGTGCTTTAGATTAAAATAATCCTGAGCCTATGTGGTCATATCACTTACAGAAGAATGATGATTCTTGATACAGGGATCGGACAGCAGAGTCTCTCAGCTTAAGCTTGCACTCTTATCCTTTACATAATGAAATCTCTTCAGAATCCTGGAATCTTTTAATTATGCACAGTAGATGAAGGCACATCCAAATCCCTTTCAAGATCTTTTTTTTTTTTTTAACAGTATTGTCTTTAAACATTTCAATCATTTTGTTGTTTTGGTCAATCATTTTCCTGCCAAGCAGCAGCATGGTGGTGTATTTGTTAGCCCTGTCAACTTGCACCTCCAGGATCTGGGTTCGTTTCCCAGCCAGGCTTGATTCTCATCTCCGTGTGCATGGAGTTTGCATGTTCTGCCCATCTTTGGTGTGTTTTCTCCAAAGACCAGCAGATTAGGCTAATTGGCATTTCTAAATTGCCCATAATGAGTGTGTGTGTGTGTGTGTGTGTGTGTGTGTGTGTGTGTGTGTGTGTGTGTGTGTGTGTGTGTGTGTGTGCGTGCCCTGTGATGGATTGGTGCCCTGTCCTGGGTGTACCCCACTTTGTGCCCAAAGTATCCTGGGATAGGCTCCAGTCCCCCCATGAACCTGAATACAGGACAAAGCGGTGTAGACGATGAGTGAGTGATCTCCTGCCAAACTAGTGATCCTCAGCCTATGTTTGCTCTTAAAGATTTAGGCCTTTCTTGGATACAACGTTGGTATCAAACCATGATTGCACTTGTTTAAAATCAAATAATTACTTAATTGTTTTACCTCATTCCTAACCCTAAAATGCAATCGTTCCAATTTTTAAAAAATGTGTTGCAAGACTGAATGTCATGAATTGATGTTTATTTACACATTGATGTTTATTAATTGGACTAGACAAAACATGTGAAAAAAAGTGGTGTTTAAGATGCCATTACATCATCAGATGTGTTTTCTTGCCGAAAGTGCTTCTTGGACTGATTTTGAATGTGAAGATTTTTCGCTTATTTTTTTAGTTCAGTGCTGAGTTTCTAAAGATCTCCACATGATGGCAGTAAAACGTGTCTCTACATACATGAGGTCCTGTATCTTAACATTCATGATACAGTAAGAAAATTTATATATATAAAAAAAAGTCTGCTCAGATAAAACTTATAGGAATTGTTCTATAGGAAATGTATGGTCTGTGTGTTTTTTTTTCTTTTTTTTGTTGAATTAATATAAAAATGCAAGTAATTAATTGTTCTTGAGAAATTCTCATTATTATTTGAGTAACTACTGTAAATTCTGTATTTATTTTTAACAGAATAGTATATGTCCACTGGGACAATTTTAAGTTCATGAAAAAAAAATAATAATAATCTGCTCTATACAGTATGTCATATGTAAGAAAGGAGCATGGATTAAAATGGAAGTATAAGAATTTATTGTTCATATGTACAAATCACATTAAAAAGGTTGAATGTTAGGTCTTATTTAATTTGGTGGTGATATTTAGTCGTCTTTATTACGAATAGTAGAATTACAAATATAACAGATATGCTGTACCATACATAATAATCACGATGATCATTTGTGGGTGGGAAAAGTGGGTCATTTTTATAAGCAGCATACAGTATTCATGTAAATGGAATTTATTCTAAAGAACCTGTACTGTAGTCATACTGGCAATGGAACTAATTTAAACCAGAGCATACAGCATGAAATACAAGATGACTTATTCTTATTCAGGAACTTGTTTCTTGGAAGCACAGTGTTTTGCTTTCAAAACACTCCTACCCTCATTTGATCTGCCCTGCTAAATTGGTTGAGGGTCAACAAGGACCAGTGGTGCAGCTGTGTCGGTAACATACATGTATGAACATGGACATGAGCATAAAAACAGGGCTTAGGTATCTTGTGATACCACAAGAATGAAGTTATTTAAATTGAATACATTACATTACAGAATTTGGCAGACGACCTTTAAAAAGTTAGTTAGCTCCCAATATTGCTACTTATATTAACTACTTTAGCAACTAACCAATGACAGCCCTTTAACAATCTGGTTGTAATATCATTAGCAGACAAGATCAAAAGAATGATGTAGTACTATGATAGTGAATGTCACACAGTACTGGATACAAGTGTTTCAAAATGTAGGTCCTGCATGTATAGATTTATAAACTGATTAACCAACATATAGTATAATGTATGCTGTTAGATTTTGTCCTTAAAAGCTCTCATAACCAAGGAATAGCATTCAAATGATTTGAGATACTACACTTGATATACTTGTCAGGGAACCACAACATGTCTTATAATTTAACTTACTAGATGATAAAATGTTTGGCTGTAATAAATTATGTCTGTGGGGAAGCATTAATGAGCTGCTGATCCAAAAGCATTCAGAGAAGCTATTCCACTCTAGTAATAAACATATGATGTGTAGTAGGTATGAGGTTGCTGACCCCAGAGATAGCAATATCTTGTAGTTCATAAGTGTGCCAAGTGTGATAAACCTATCTGGTTACTAATTTGGACTGGATTTCTACATGTGCTTTATTTACATACAGACTTTGGAATTTAGAATGTTGAAGAGAAATTCTGATATAAGACTGGAATTTCAGATATGATTTGTGATAGTATGTGGTTTTGTACAATTTTGAATTATTATTTTGCATATAGCATGTAGTGTGTTGTGTATTACAAAATGTATAATTTTATATTGTTTTCTTGGTTTTACCAAACACTACAATACCCAGAATAGAATGTGCCAAAATGTAATTCAGTCATATTTTCTAAAATGTTATTGAAATAGACTCATTTTCAAGCTGAAAGAAGATGGTTGTTTTCAGGCAGTTTGAAGGAATACTTCTGGTCAGAGTGTCCTTAAAAGCTCTCATGCTTTTGCATGTTAACTAACATGTTAACAAACCTATGTGTGTGCATTATCCATTCACTTGTGTCCGACGTGTTTCAGTTGTGTTTCAGGGTTTCGGCATCTCTTTCCATGCTTTGCAAACTTGTGCCAACTATGTCTATTCACTCATGTTCTTGCTAGCGTCTGCCCTGATGGTGTCAAGCCAGTGAGTCATTTGGCCTCCTTGTACCACTGACCAGGATGGGAAATGACTCGGTGCATGTCTTACCAGCATAAGGTCTTTTTCAAGTTAACACTATGGTTGTGATGTGTCTGCATTTTTGTCATGACACTTATATCTTTGTTATAGGTCAAAAGAATTTATAGCATCTAACAGCTTTTACTGTAACAGTGCGCTTGGTGTTAGTTAGGTAGTAAGCGTCAAGCAACATTCATTGATTATTATTATAAACAGATATACAGTAGGTGTGCCTTAGTGGTTAGCACTGTCGCCTTGCACCTCCAGGGTCCTGGTTTGATTCTCCCCTTGGGGTATTTGTGCATGGAAATTGCATGTTCTTCCCATGCTTGGGGGGTTTCCTCTGGGTACTCCGGTTTCCTCCCACAGTCCAAAGGAGGTCGGAGGTCCTACCACAGTTGTAAAAATGGGAATAAATACAATGATCAGCAATGACCTCCAATGGTCACCATTGGCCTCCACTGTTCTTAGTTTGAATACAGAGGTTCCTAGATGGATGGATGGATGGATGGATGGAGGGAGGGATTAATATGTAGTTATGTCCAGGCAATGCCTGCAAGACCATCACTTAGCATCAAGAATTACAAACCCCATGGATCTCCTAGAGTAGTGTTTCTCATCCTTGGATTGAAAATTTGTAACTGATAGTTTTGCTGAATAGCATTGTCTTGTGTAAATCCATAGCATAACATTTCAGATAAACATAAATTTTATTCATTTTCCACACATTATGCTACATTATTGAGTGAGTTATTACAATTTTGAAATCTGAAGATGTTCACATTCACATGTGTAGCAAATCCGAGCAAACATAAGAGCAACCGCTATTATGTTTGTGAGAACTGTATTACACCTGTGGGGTTATTATATTAAATTCTTATTACATTTGTGGGCTGTTATTATTTTGGCGGCTGATACAGGTTGTCATTCATCGTCCCTGTTTCCTTCTTGCACTAAAACGTGTAACATGCAATGCACTCAGCAGGTCTTCGACAATATTCGATGTTACTATTCATATAGAACACCCTGCCATGTAACTTATATTAATTTTCTCATTCCATTGTTTAAAATGATTACATGTGTTTGCAGGGCACTGGTACTTTTATTCCACTCCAGGCTGCTTGTTATATCTATACACTGTTAGATGGTATTTGTGCTTCTGTGTATTCTTTCTTTGATTTAATTTCTAATTGTACATTATACAGTATACATACAAAATATTTATGAAGCATGTTCTTAAATATGATATGTAAGTGAGCATGATTTGGGGACAGATATATTAATGTGTGTCTTGGACTGGGCTTGGCTTTTGGCTTTTTGTCTCACGTTACTAGATTAAATTGCAGCCACATTGAGATTGCCATATAAGTCATGCCTCTTAACTTGGCAACAGTTCATATGTGGGTGACAGATGTCAGCATTTTAAAAAAGCCAAGTAAGTAGTAATAGGTAGCATGATAGCAGTCATATGATGCTACAGCTATACCGAAATAATCTTGCTGTTACGTACATATATTGTTTAAATAGAAAATAAAAAGCAAGTCGTTCTATACTATTTTTTAATTGTAAATGATTATAACAATACAAACCATCTGTCCACTTTGGATTTGTCACCTATATGTAAAGACAATATCAACAAACAATAACAACAAAAGTGTGTACACAAAAGCAGTGTTACAATACTCAAAATAATATACATATACCATACAGGTACATCTCAATAAATTAGGATATCATCAAAAAGTTTATTTATTTCAGACTGATATATTTCAGGTAATTATTTCTTTTCATTTTTATGATTATGGCTTATAGCTAATGAAAACCCAACATTCAGTATCTCAGAAAAATTTAATATTGTGAAAAAGAGACTCAAGGTGTCACACTCTAACCAGCTAATTAACACAGAAAACCTGCAAAGGTTCCCTGAGCCTTTAAATGGTCTCTCAGTCTGGGTCAGTATGCCTTTCGTTTACAGAGTGCTGTATCCAAGCACAGTAAGGAAAAGTTGAATGGACAGAAAAAATGTGGTAGAAAACGGTGCACAAGCAACAGGGATAACCACAGCCTTGAGAGGATTGTGAAACGAAGCCCATTCAATAATTTTAAAATTCACAAGCAGTGGACCGCAGCTGGAATCAGTGCTTTAAGAGCCACCAGACAATGTCAGAGGTGTCATACCTGGGATAAGAACAAAAAGGACTGGACTGCTGCTTAGTGGGCCAAAGCCATCTTTTCAGTTGAAAGTAAATTTTACATTTCATTTGGAAATCAAGGTCGCTGTGTCTGGAGGAAGAGAGGAAAGGCAAAGAATCCAAGTGGCTTGTAAAGTTTGCAGTCACTGATGGGTGGGGAAGCCATGTCATCTGCTGGTGTTGGTCCCCTGTGTATTGTCAGGTCCAAGATCAGCACAGCCATCTACCAGGTCATGCTTTCCTCTGCTGACCTGCCTTATGGAGGTACTGTATTTATTTTCATGCAGGACATGACACCTGCCCACACTGCCAAAAGTACTAATACCTGGATTAAGGACCATGGTAGGTTGTTAGGTTGTAGGTTGTTAGGTTGTAGGTTGTTAGACACATGGCGCTTCGCCACCTTCCGCTTGAGGACGCCCTACAGGTGCTCAATAGGGTTTCGGTTTGGAGACACACTGACAAACACATGAACATGATGAATAGAGCATGTGACTTTGCATGGTTAAAGATCTACAGCTGTTATCACTTAGGGTGTTGCCAGCTTAGGGTCTTATCACTTTTGTTGCCAGCTATTTTGACAATAATGGCTGTATCTTGAGTTATTTTCAGAGGACAGTAAATCTAAACTGTCATACACACTGCACATTGACTACTCTAAAATATATCTAAGCTTAATTTCTATAGTATTGTCCTTAGAGAAGATATACTAAAATGTTTGCTAAAATTAGTGAGTGAATATATACAGTATATAGAAAATGTATTTATTTATTTAATCTATTTATTTCTGATGTTAATTTGTGAGTTGCAATATGAGTGTATGCAGGAGCCCTCGTATGTTCTCTTTGTTCCTCATACGTTCACCTACATGCCTGTTGAAGTTCACTGTAAAGCTTTGAAGAGGGCTCAGAAATCATGGACATGAGGGCTATTGCAGTGCAATAAGGTGCTTGTTAATTTTTGAGGCAAAAAGCGCAAAGAAAATAGAGAATATGGCGTCATACATCCAGCCTACTCTCTGTCGTGAAGTAGGGAGGTGAGCAGATGAGATGAGTGTTTTTGGGCTGGTTGGTGGACGTTGGTGGACAAGTGAGAAGATGCATTTATATGGGATACACTGGCTATAAGCCTGTCGTCACATTCATATAATGTCCTGTGTGTTTTGTTGTATGCTTTCTTAATCAAGTGTGTTAGCCCCTGAGTGATGTTATAAATGTAAATAGTAATACAGTGTTTTGAAAATGATCTTCATCTAAGTCAAGGGTATTGACAAATATAATGTGCCAAAAATAATAATAATTTTTTTTTTATCTTTTATGTATAAATTGGCGTGTGTCTCTATTTGTAGATAGTGTCTGTAGAACTGTAGACTGGTGAATTTCTAAAGTCTTTGAAATCACTTTGTATCTCTTCCCAGCTTCATGTAAATCAACAATTCCTGATCGCAGATGTCGAAGTATAACTGTAGTTACTGCAGTTAATTACCTTGTGTCATGTCTCTGTAACAAGGAGGCGGACGCAGATGCAGGGAGAACAAGATGTGTTTATTCTTTCTTGAATATTGCAGACGTAAGTCCACGTAACAAAAACAACACACCATAAATAAACCAAAAAACAAAACCAGAATAACTCCCCAGCTGGGTCTGCAGGCGGTTTGGATAGGTTGTACCCGAAAGAAAACAAAGGATAGAAAAAACTACCCGTTTACTGGAAACGGAAACAGAGAGAGGTGTAACACCTTGATACTGTATATGGCTATTTTACCAACGAACTGTTCAATAACTACAAAGTTACAGAATCATATTTAGATACAATTGCATTGTACTACATTGTTCTTCACAAAACTATAGTTTAACTGCATTTTTTTATCCCAAAAACTGCAGTTATTTTTTGCAAGGGTATATTTGTCAATACTCTTGACTTAGATGAAAATCAGTTAAAATTCTATGACAAATTAATGCAGAAAACCATGAAATTCCAAAAGGTTCACATATTTTTTCTTGCCACTGTACAGTACTCGGGAAATATACTTGAACATTGCTTCAGTTTACTTAATGAAATTAACTATAAGATTGACCCTGATGAGCAAGCCGAGGGTGACGGTGGCAAGGAAAAACTCCCTGAGATGGTAATAGGAAGAAACCTTGAAAGGAACCAGACTCAACAGGGAACCCATCCTCATTTCGGTGAAAACGGATGGCAGGGATTGATCAACATAATACTGTGTAAGACTGGAAGTTCAGTATAACAGGAGATGTGTTTAAATTAAATGGAGTCCAGTTTGTTCCTGGAGTCTCAGGTAGACTGTAGGAAATTCCAGTCCTGAACTATCGAGCGACTGAAGTCACAGGTCCCCAGAGAACAGCTGTCTCCTTCAGTCGAGGACAGGACAGTCTTCGTGGAAAAGTGGAACCATCCCCAGCCACCACACGCATCCCAGGCAGACCACACGGGGCATCCATGCAACGAGATCTCCAACCAGAGGCAGGACTCCAGGACGAGTTAGACAGGGCAGAGGGGTTTGGATCACTGGCAGCTCAGGAGCGACATGTATAGCTCGACAGAGAGATGGAGAGAGGGAGAGAGAGAGAGGAGAGAGCAGAAGAGGAGGGAGCAAAAGAGAAGGAGAGATGGCAGTTAGGTATGGTCATAATCAAACAATGTATAAGGTGAATGTATATTTAGTGCAAAGTGCAAGCAGGGACTCCAGCTGGACTAACTATAACAGCATAACTAAAAGGGAGAGCCAGATGGAAACACAAACATGAGGGCTCCTTGAGATGTAAAGCAACCAATCACCTCACCATCAACAAACCTGAGTGATCAATGAGAGTGGGGAAGACAGCATCTAAACATACCAGTTCACCATAATACTCTACGTCCATGAGTCCCCCAGATATACCTAAGGCTAATCTATTTACAAAAATGCTTAGCTAAATAAATAGTTTTTTAGCCTAGACTTAAACACTGAGACTTTGTCTGAGTCCCGAACATTAATAGGAAGACTATTCCATAACTTTGGGGCTTTGTAAGAAAAAGATCTGCCCCCTGCTGTAGTTTTAATAATACGTGGTACTGACAAGCAGCCTGCATCAAAGATCGAAGTAGGCGTGGCGGATCATACGACACTAGCAGTTCACTCAGATACTGCGGCACAAGACCATTTAAAACTTTAAACGTCAAAAGTAGTATCTTAAAATCTATGCGGAATTTCACAGGGCGCCAATGCAGTGTAGATAAGATAGGGGTAATGTGCTTGTATCTTCTGGTTTTAGTGAGGACTCTCGCTGCTGCATTCTGTACTAACTGTTTATACACCTAGTTGAACAACCAGACAGTAAGGTGTTACAATAGTCCAACCTAGAGGTGATAAAAGGATGAACTAATTGTTCTGCATCATTTAGTGACAATATACAGTATTTTTTATCTTGGCAATATTTCTAAGGTGAAAGAAAGCTATCCTGGTAATATTATCTACATGTGCTTCAAATGAAAGGCTGGAATCTATAATCACACCAAGGTCTTTTACTGTTGCATTTGATGGAAAAGAAAGGCCATCTAAAGTTACAGTGTGATCAGAAAGCTTACTTCTAGCTGCTTGTGGTCCTATGACTAGAACTTCTGTCTTATCAGGATTAAGCAGAAGAAAATTAATTAACATCCAATCTCTTATGTCCTGCACACATTGCTCAATTTTAGTAAACTGGTTTTTCTCATCTGGTTTTGCTGAGATGTATAACTGTGTGTCATCAGCATAACAATGAAAACTAATACCATGTTTTACGAATTATCTTGCCCAGAGGAAGCACGTAAAGAGAAAAAAGCAGTGGGCCTAAAACTGAACCCTGTGGAACACCAAACTCCACTTGAGAACATGATATAATATAAAAACTATATAAAACTATATTGGCTGGTTTGGCCTCTGTTACTGTGCGTGTGTGTGTGTGTGTGTGTATATATATTCTCTCCATACAGTTTTCTCTAATATTTCAAAGACATGCATTGTGAGCTGTTCTGACAATTCCAAATTGTCCACAGTATTTGACTGGGTGTCTGTTTCATTGAGGCAGGCAGTGGGTTGGCACCTCATCCAGAGTGTACCTTGCCAATGTATTTATTTGTATTATTTTTGTTTAATTTGCTTTTACACAAATCTGGTGCCATGCTTGCCATGATTTCTGTCACCACACAGCATTAATGCATGATTATAACTGAAGGTCTTCTATAAATAAAAAAGAACCAAGTATAGTTTATTTCAATAATGCCTTTATTTAGTTTAGTAAGTTTGTTTTCACAAATAAAACATCAATTAATTTGGGGATTATTCTGCTGATTCTTTGCCCTAAAAAGGGAGAGAGAGAGAGAGAGAGAGAGAGAGAGAGAGAGAGAGAGAGAGAGAGAGAGAGATTACTACATATTATTAAAAAACATGTTGGGTCTAATTAGCTTCATAAACAAATATAAAATATGAATTCATAACAATAATAATAATAATGATAATAATAATTTAAAAAACTAATCTTTACCTTTCCTGCATCACGACTCTTAGCTCTGAGCTTGTTGACTTGAGACTCAGCAAGGTCAGCACGCTCTTCAGCCTCCTCCAAATCATGCTGCACCTTTCTCAGCTTGGACAGGTGGGTATTGGCCTGTTCCTCCTAAATACATAGAGTTGTAAAGATTATGCTTCTTGATGTTTTAGAAATGGCATTACCTTCTTCACTAATATGCTTAGGCTGAGTTGTCTCACCGCTTCCTCAGACTGTCTCTTATAGGACTTGACCTTCAACTGCAGTTTATCAACCAGATCTTGCAGCCTAGTAATGTTCTTCTTGTCCTCCTCAGTCTGCAAATTAATAATTTTTTTAGACTTTTTCTTTTGTTGAAAATAATGGACTTCTTATTTAACACAATTTATACATACTTGGTAGGTGAGCTCCTTCACTCTCCTCTCATATTTGCGTACACCCTTAACAGCTTCAACTCCACGTCTCTGTTCAGCCTCAACTTCGTTCTCCAGCTCACGTACCTGAAAGAGTTCATACAGAAATTATTATACAATAATTCAATTCAATACAATATCTTACAAATCCTGCTCTGTATTTAAAAATGGATCACTAGAATATGGACAGCTTGTAAAGTTCATACGAAGTTAATTAAAAAATAGTTTCCATAAAAAAATTGTGGTAAAGCACCCTATCGTCCTGAGATCGCTAATTCAATTCCTGGGTGATTCTGTCACCTTTCGCAGCAGGAGGTGGGGGTTGGGGGGGTTTGCAAATCCTCTGAGTATGCTACGCCGCCCCCAACAGTGCGTGAATGAGTAGTTTGAAAAGATGCGGCTGGGGCCCCGTAGTGACAGGTGGAAATTGCATACAGCTAAATTCGGGAGGAAAAAAATAGCTTTCAATACCTACCCTGGACTCCAGTTTCTGAAGTTGTTTCTTTCCTCCCTTCATGGCCAGATTCTCAGCCTCATCCAGGCGATGCTGAAGGTCCTTCACTGTGACCTCAAGGTTTTTCTTCATTCTCTCAAGGTGAGCACTGGTGTCCTGCTCCTTCTTCAACTCCTCAGCCATCATTGCAGCCTAATAGAGATTTGCAAGATTGCTTAATCCTTGAATTGTTAAAATATAACAATAAGCTAGGTGTAACGAATATGTAGCACTATTTACATCAGTTATGGCTTTCTTGGCCTTTTCCTCTGCATTTCTTGCTTCCTGCACAGTGTCATCAACTTCACTCTGGATTTGAACAAGGTCAGTCTCAAGCTTCTTCTTGGTGTTCACCAGACTTGTGTTCTGTACAGAAATATGCAAATTATATTATGGACTTTCCCAAGCAGTAATACATGTTAAAAAAAATTAAATAAATAAAAACTTAGATTCTAATACCTGAGAGTGCAACAATCCACAACGCTCACTAGCATCATTAAGCTCTTGTTCAGCAACCTTACGGCCTCTCTCTGTCTGTTCAAGGGCAGCTCTGAGCTCCTCGATCTCAGCCAACATTAAAGCGTTTCTACGCTCCACCATGGCCACTTGCTCCTTCATGTCCTCTTGTCCTCTCAAAGCATCATCAAGGTGCAGTTGGGCATCCTGTAAGCAAAGAGCAAAGATAAATTAATATATTATTCTTGTAAAGAGGATTGGATGCACATGGAGTCTTTATAAAGCACTGGATTGTAGTCACCTTGAGTTGTGCCTGGATGTTCCTCAGCTGTTTCTGTGCCTCAGCAGCTTGGCGATTGGCATGGCTGAGCTGAATTTCCATCTCATTGAGATCTCCCTCCATCTTCTTTTTAATTCTCAGGGCATCATTCCTGCTTCTGACCTCAGAATCAAGAGTACTCTGCATGGACTCAATTACCCTCTGGCTGTTCCTCTTGATTTGCTCGATTTCCTCATCCTTCTCAGCAAGCTTCCTGTCAATCTCACCCTTGACCTGGTTAAGCTCAAGCTGGACACGAAGAATCTTTGACTCTTCATGCTCCAGTGTACCCTGTGTATTAAATATAATAGAATGTGCTTGAAGTAACATATACAAGATTTGTTTATTTGTAACCATCAAAATCAAGTTACTGACAAAATATTTCCATATATGCATCCATATTTCCATATTCATTTATATATACTGTATATTTAAGGGCTATCAATTGTCCTCATGTGTGCTGTACTCTGTGTACCTCAGCCTCCTCTAGAGCAGTCTGGATCTCAGCCTTCTCAGTCTCTACTGCCTTCTTGGCCTTTTCAAGCTCATGGATGCTCTTTCCAGTCTCACCAATTTGTTCAGTTAGGTCTGAGATCTCCTCTGTTCAAAGACATAACAAGCACAAAATTGTTAACAAATCATGAGGATGTGCTCATAAGAGCACAGAGATGTGCTAAGAATGAAAAATATAGTAACTGCTGATAAAATAGATCAGATAGTTTTGACATACGCTGTAGATTCTTGTTCTCCCTCTTGAGTGTTTCAAGTTGATCAAGAGCTTCCTCATAGGAGTTCTTCATCTTGAACAGCTCAGTGCTCAATGAACGAGCCTCCTTCTGGGCTCCCTCTAGCTCAGCCTGACCCTCCTCATATTTCTGCTTCCATTCTGCCAGGACCTTTGTTAAGAGCGAGATGCAACAGTTATTTTTGTAAAAGCTTGTAAGAAGACAACAAATGGAAATGTGAAGCGTCTCAATAAATGTCAATAAATAAGATATACAGTTTACCTTGTCAAAGTTCCTCTGCTTCTTATCAAGGTTAGCAGCCAAGGCATTTGCTCTTTCCACATCAATCATGAGGTCCTCCACCTCACCCTGCAGTCTCTGCTTGGTCTTTTCCAGAGATCCACACTTGGAGTTCACAGCCTCAATTTGTTCCTCAGCCTCCTGCAGACGCTGGGCCAGCTTTTTCCTGTTAAGCATTTAATTTTATTTTAGGGGTAAGGTTGTAGATGTTTTCGGTATTATGGTATTTCCGTTTTGTGTTAAACATACTTGGCTTCTTCAAGTTCCTCAGTGCGCTGAATAGCATCAGTCTCATATTTAGATCTCCACTGAGCCACTTCACTGTTGGCCTTGGACATTCCACGTTGTAATTCAGCCTTTGCCTCCTGCTCCTCTTCAAACTGTTCCCTGAGAAGATCACAGTCATGACGGGCAGACTGCACAGCATGAGCCAGGGCGTTCTTTGCCTAAGAAGAAAAAATATAATTTGGTCATAATTAAAAACCCTTTAGAAATTCATATAACTAATAATGTATAGATTTTAGTAGCATTTCATTATGGCTTTACCTTAACCTCCTCCTCCATCTGCCTCTTGAGCTCCTCAATTTGCTGAGTAAATGCCTGCTTGCTTCTGGTCAACTGAGAAATCAAAGCTTCCTTCTCCTCCACTTGACGTGAAAACTCACCTGTTTGATTGCAGATCAAATGTTAAACTACAGCAATATAATGAAGGCTAATTTGGATTATAATAATAAGGGTTTATTTTCATTATAATTTTATGTTCCTCTTCATCAATCTGTTAAATTTTCTGTCATACTATAAAATGTATGATAGAAAGGTTAGAAAATTGATGAAGAGCAACATCTTGCCAACTTGTGAAGGTCTATTACCATTTTCAGTTTGTAGTCTGGCTCTTTGAACACTGATGTCATTAACCTGGCGTGCATTCTCATCATTCTTGGACTTAAGCTCACTCAGTTGGTCCTCAAGGGTACGGCACATCTTTTCAAGATTTGCCTATAGAAATAAAAAGATAAGTTTAGTTGTTTAAACGGTCAATGATCAATGATTACATAATAAGTGAACATTAAATAAAGGTTTTGACCTTAGCCTTAGCGACAGCCTCCATATTGCTGGAGAGATCATCAATCTCCATTTTGAATTCACTCTTCTCCTTCTCAAGTTTCTGCTTGACGCGCTGGAGGTTGTCAATTTGTTCTCCCAGCTCCGCCACACTGTCAGCTTGCTTTTTGCGGAGGGCTGCAGCAGTTGCTTCATGCTGTAATGTGGATTCTTCTAGATCACGACGCAATTTCTGGAATTCAGCCTCTCGCTTCTTGTTCATCTCAATCTGAGCTGCAGTTGCTCCACCAGCCTCCTCAAGCCTCTCACTGATCTCCTCAAGTTCCCTGGAGAGATCAGATCTTTGCTTCTCAACCTTGGCACGAGCAGCACGCTCAGCCTCAGTCTCTTCCTCCAGTTCCTCAATGCGGGCCTATTATTGAAAACCATAGATTTGTAAAGAACCATATAATTAAGTAGAACTAATTGAGTCAACGTTTGTCACCACCCTTCTTTCATTTGGTTCAAATGAAAACAGAATGCAAATGTAACATGTTTTGTGGCTTTTATGATTCAATAAAGTAAAAAGAAATCACATACCTGAAGCTCCTTGATCTTCTTCTGATGTTGAGCACCAAGAGATTGTTCATCCTCAATCTTGCTAAGCAGCTGGCTTATTTCAAAGTCTTTCCTGAGAGAGTTAAACAATAACTTTGTTTTAGCATCCTGAAATATGTGTATAACTATATTTATTTTAATGAGTGATTGAGGTTTTTTTCTATATAATTTTTTTTTTAGATATAATTACTTTTTCAGCTTTTCATCAGACTGCTGCTTGTCATTCTCCAGGTCCATGATAGATTCCTGAGCCAGTTTCAAGTCACCCTCAAGCTTTCTCTTGGCTCTCTCTAGATCCATGCGGAGTTTTTTCTCTTGCTCAAGAGAACCTTCCAGCTGTAAAAACACAAAATAGGGTAAAACCAAAATATTGATTGCTCACATGCATAAATGTTAGAAATCAGTTTAGCAGTTCTGTATTATGTAACTTACATCATCTACTTGCTGTTCAAGCTTAGTCTTGGCTTTTGTCAGAGTGTTGACTTTGTCCTCCTCTGCCTGAAGATCATCAAGGGTCTGCTGATGTGCCTCTTGGAGGGCTTTCTTTTCTTTTGTGAGTTTTGCAATGCTCTCATCTTGAGTTGCCATCTCCTCTGTGAGGTTCTTAACCTGTGTTTTGTGAACACAATTAGTATTTGTGGAAAACCATTGAAATAGAAAAAAGAGAAAGTTAAAATATTCAAGTACAAACCTTATTTTCAGTGGCATGTTTCTCCTTTTCCACTTTAGCCAGAGTGAGCTCCAAGTCATCAATGTCCTTCTTTAGCTCAGAGCACTCATCCTCCAGCTTACGCTTCTTGGCTGTCAGCTCAGCATTGATCTCCTCCTCATCTTCCAGTCTCTCAGTGGTCTCTTTGAGTTTAGCTTCAAGCTGGATTTTGCTCTTAATCAGTCCCTCACATCTCTCTTCAGCATCTGAGAGATTCTCAGTTTCCTATATATTGTGTAAAAAATATCCACATTACAAAGTTTGCCCATTTGTAAAGTATAATGGATTAGACTTGCATAACATAGTGGTAATTAAACATAGAAATTTAAATGAATATTCTTACAGATGCAACTTGAAGCTGCAGGTCATTCTTCTCTTGGAGAAGTGCCACCATCTTCTCTTCAAGCTCCTTCTTTTTGGCTTCAGCCTTGACAAGATCTTCCTTGCATTTTGTAAAGTCCTCTTTCATGGTGGCCAGCTCCTTCTCAGTTTCAGCACTCTTCAGCAGGGGCTTGATCTTGTAGAACACCTTCATCCATGGCCAATGCTTGACATTCATGAATGAGCGGATGTTGTACTGGATGGTGTCAATAGCCGACCTGGAACATATAAATGGTTCCTTTTTACGTTTTGTCTGATTTTTGTCTCATTAAAAAAAAAAGTCATTGGGATTAAAATAACTGCTTTATTCAAGGAAGTACATTTGTGAAAATATTGTTGACCTTCATATTTTAAAACTGTTTCAAACTGATGTTAATAATGCTGTTCAAAACTGTAAATAATTACTTTTCAAAGGTATAGATAAAATTTTAAAATACCTTCTTTCCATCATCTTCACAAATTCTCTTCTCATGAGGAAACCACGGCAAAGAGCCTGAGTCATTGTGACCAGAGTAGCCAGTTTCTCATCTCGCATCTCTTCAAGAGTACCCAGCAGACCAGCTTTGAAGAATACCTGAATTAAATGGCAGTGTTTTATATCACTTGGCTCTTAATTGATTATTTAATATTTATTTAGAAAGGACAAAGGACAACTCTCTTATTGACTACTTGAGCATATTCACCTTAGTGTGTCCAAATCTATACTGGTCATGGTCAATGTCGATAGAGCCCAGAAGCTTCTCGCAGGCCTTCTTGTTGTCAATAAACTGGCCCTCAGGAATAACACTGGCATTCAGCACTTTGTATCTGTGAAAATGTATCATCTCAACATTAGATAACAACAATTTGTAACAAATAAGCACAAATTAATAATATGAAGGGCTTTTGCACCTTTGTTTGAAGTCACCATAGAGGATTCTGCTGGGGAATCCCTTTCTGCAGATTCTGATACCCTCCAGCACACCGTTACATCTCAGCTGGTGGATAACCAGGAAGTTCTC
This sequence comes from Clarias fuscus, assembly GCA_030347435.1. Classification (NCBI taxonomy): domain Eukaryota; kingdom Metazoa; phylum Chordata; class Actinopteri; order Siluriformes; family Clariidae; genus Clarias; species Clarias fuscus. The sequence goes on from CM059212.1 coordinate 11,967,983, forward strand.
CATAAGACCTGAAAAAGATATAAAAGTTATCACATGTTTATCATTTGCACTGCTCACAGTGGGTCTGCTGACATTGAAATTCTTTGGAATAGTTCTGCTAACATTTAATCACCAAATCTATACTTTACCTGGAGTCTTAGACTCATTGGGAATCAAGCAACGCACAAAGTGAGGATGTGTGCTCCTCAAGTTGGTCATCAGCTTGCCCAAGTTCTCCTGTGTAGTTAACATACTATTAGAATTCAAAGTTAAAAGTGAATTGTCTTGATATTGATGAATATAATTGAATATGATTAATATAAGTTTAACAAACCCTAAACTGTGAGGATACAGTCTGCATAGAACCACCCTTCTTCTTGCCTCCCTTCTTGCCGGCCTCTGTACGCATAAAATTACATATACCATTACATTTAAAAAGCATACAACTAGGCAAGTCGTGTAAGTATGTCTTTAAAATAAATGAAATTACCCTCAACAACCGGTGGATAAAGGGTAGAAAGCAGTTTAACAGAGGATTTCTGGTAGAGCTGTACAACAGACTCATTCAGTGGATCCTTGTTTTTGTCCAGCCAGCCAGAAATGTTGTAGTCCACAGTACCAGCATAGTGAACCAGGGAGAAGTGGGCCTCAGCCTTGCCTTTGGCAGGTCTGGGTTTCTGGAAAGCATTGCACTTGCCAAGATGCTGGTCATACAGCTTGTTCTTGAAGCTGGTGTCTGTAGCCTTGGGGAACATGCACTCTTCTTCAAGGATGGAGAAAATACCCATGGGCTGTTACAGTACAAGAAAGATAGTGTTGAGTGAACATTGTACATGTTGAAAATGTAGTATTCAACACACTGACCCGTATAGAAACCACACCTTCTCAATAAGTTCAATGCAAGCAGCCAAGTCCATGCCAAAGTCAATGAACTCCCAAACAATGCCCTCCTTCTTGTACTCCTCTTGCTCCAACACAAACATGTGGTGGTTAAAGAACTGTTGGAGTTTCTCATTGGTGAAGTTGATGCACAGCTGCTCCATGCTGTTGAACTGAAGAGATGTAAGATAACACTTACTGCATTTGATTTAAACTCAAAAACATTAAATCTTAAAACATTAAATATAAGAACAACAATTTAAAAACATAAATCACATACATCAAAGATTTCAAATCCAGCAATGTCCAGCACACCGATGAAGAACTGTCTGGCCTGTTTGGTGTCCAACATCTGGTTGATACGTATGACCATCCACAAGAACATCCTTTCATAGATGGATTTGGCCAATGCACTCACAGAATTATATACCTAAAAGTACAAATGTTTCATCAGTTTTGCTTAATTTTTACATTTAAATTATGATTCACATAAATGCATGATTTCCTTTAATGTCTTTGCTCACATACCTGTGGCACAGTCTGACCCTTTGTCACAAATTCATTTCCAACCTTTACTCTGGGGTAGCACAAGGCCTTCAGCATATCCGCTGAGTTCAAACCCAGAAGGTAAGCGACTTTGTCAGCCTCTGTTAATAAGTAACAAAATGATATTAATTGCACATACATGTTAATCTATGTAACCAAGAAATATGCTTGAGGTGTGGTTTTGTATGACCAGACCAGACCTTTCATGTAAGAGATTTTCATGAATGAAATAAAGTTCAGTCTCACCCTCTGTGCCATCAGGCTCAGCCTGCTCCTCACGTTGCTTCTGCTTGAACTTCATATTACCGTGATGAAGAACAGCTCCAGTAAATTTGTAGATGCTCATTTTCTCCTCATTGCTGAAGCCCAAGATGTCAATAGCAGTCTGTAAAATAATGGAAATAGTTAAAATCCATAAGGGTTCATAAATTATTTCAACATAAGGCCTATTAACAGGAATCACTTACATCTGTGGCAATCAGTTCCTCCTTATCATTAATGCTTGGCACAGTGATCTGACCCTGACTGCACATGGGGAAGTCGTAGGGGTTGGTAGTAATGAGCGTCATTTCTGTGGAACAAGGATGATGGTTAAAACATATATTTTCAGCTAGTGTAGGCTAAGCAAAGAGACCATTTACTGTATATTATTTTCTTACCAATCAACTCAGGTTTTTCATTGGTCATCATCTGATAAAAGATGTGATATCCTCTCTCATCAGAAAGCTGGAAGGTTACTCTAGACTTCTCCAGCAGATCTGATGGGAAAATGCCCGTGTTATCTCCAGAAGTTGGACTAGTAGAACTATGACTAATAACGCATTGGTTATTACTTACATGTTTCAATGTCAGCACTAGACAGTTTGCCGGATGTGCCAAAATGAATTCTGATAAATTTACCCTGGTTTTGGAAATACAAAGGATTTCATGTCATTTTGACCAGCATGAGCATGTTGTATGCTGTATATAAACATCACAGTTTATAGAATACTGTAGCTGAACTATGTGGAGTTAAACAGGTTCACACTTACAAAACGAGAAGAGTTGTCATTCCTCACAGTCTTAGCATTACCATAGGCCTCAAGCAGAGGATTGGCTGCAATGATCTGGTCTTCCAGAGATCCCTGCAACACATAAAAAGTTCATTGTGATTGTTTAACATGTTTTATGAAACAATGCAAGCAGATGAATCTATAAAGGGTTCTCATATTTGGAAACTGCCTGACCGCTAAAAGTGCCCTGTAAACGGAATAGAGTTTAGTTCATACCTGCATTTTGCTAGTTTGCTCCTTCTTCTTGTCACTCTGCATTGCAACTGTGGCAAAGTACTGGATGACACGTTTCGTGTTCACAGTCTTTCCAGCACCAGATTCTCCACTGGTTTAGATTAGATAAAATGATTAATAATAATACACTATATATATATATATATATATATTATTTGCATTTACTCAGATGTACTTACGTAATCAGGACAGACTGGTTCTCCCTATCTGTGAGATGAAAATAAAATAAAGTATAATTTAATATAATTAAGATTTTAAACTTGTTAGTAATATAATCAACACTGTTTACAATTCGATCTCTCTTACCAGTGAGCATAAACTGATAGGCATTGTCAGACACAGAGAAGATGTGAGGTGGGGCTTCCATGCGCTTTTTGCCTCTGTAGGCAGCCACCACTTCTGCGTCGTACACTGGCAGCCACTTGTAGGGGTTCACAGTAGCACAGAAAAGTCCAGAGTAGGTCTGAAACACATATGGACAAGAATGCTCATATACAAGATTTTCTAAAGAAGTGTTCAATCCGATCAAATATGCAGCTCTTAGGATAAAATAGTCCCTTAAGCTACTAGCTTGTATAATTATTATATAGTGTAGAACTTTTTCTTACGTAGATCATCCATGCTGCGTAACGCTCTTTAAGGTTATACAGCACAGAGGCTTCATTGAGGTGGGTCATCATGGCCATGTCCTCAATTTTATCAAACTTAGGAGGGTTCATAGGGAAGACATCATCCTCCTTAACTGTTCTTGACTGAAAGACAATCAAATATTGGATGTTTAGTGTGGTTGAGTTTTACACACTGTTATGAAGTGCTGTGTATTTCGTCATCAATTCTCACCTCCTTGGTAGTAAGCAGTTCTACAGTGACTTTGCCACCCTCTCTGCTCTTGATTGTACCCTTAAGGTACAGTTCCTTGTCATCAGTCACATAACAGGCAGTCTTTGCATCAAAGGGCTTGCTTTGAGCTTCAATTCTCTCCTTCTCAGGCTTACGGAGATAGATGGCAGCCTTGCCGTAAACGGCCATCTCCGCGTCTGTGCTCATGGTGGCAGGTGACTGCAATAACAAAAAACAAACACATTATACAAAATGCACTACCTTGAAAGAAAACATGAGTCTAATATTGTAGTACCAAACTAGGTACATGCTGAAAATAACAATTATATTGTAATTGAAATTGAAATAACATGTATACATAAAATGATACATAAAATTAAATGCAGTATTGCAAATGCAAATGGAGTATTGCAGTAAATGCGAACACCATGAATATTTATTTACAGTTGTAGTTCTTAGTCTTTAATTTACCTGTGTCTGCTCCCAAAGGTGAAGAAATGTTTAAACCTGTAAGCCAATAAGATACAAATATGGTAACTACAACAATAATAATTATGGCACAACTTGTGGAGTCCATGCCAGCTTAAATGCATACAGCCAAACAAAAGTGGGAGAAAAAATAGATACTACTTTTCACTCAATTTGTGGCTGATAATACCACCACCACGTTTGTAATGAAATTAGTATTGTAGTATTATTTTAGAAAGTAATGCAAAAGTTTATCTAGAATTCTCAGGATTCTACAGTATTTCTTCTATATTAACTATATATAATTCACTCTTAATTTGAAAGCATAAAAATTATTTTATACTTATTCTGCAGAATTATGTGATATAAAGTTTTAATACACAATAAATAAAAGTGCATCTCACCACACTCAAGGACTTGACAGGTCTACACTGTAGTCTCCCTGTCGGGCTTAGAGCTACTTATATTGGAGTGGTTTCGCCAGCTAAGCAAAAGTCAAATATGGCCAAATCACAATAATACAGCATAGTGAAGAAACGTTAGATGCTGGCATGCATTGCTGCTTGCACGCATTTTTGTATTTATATTTAGGTTTTTTAGATTTCTGTGTTTTAGATTCTTTGCGTTGCTGATCTGAAGTCATTTGTATACATTCACATAAGCAATTTAAACATTCATCACTAACATTTACTGTATCTTACATATGCAATTGACAGTCAAAATATATTTAATCTGACACATTACTTCAGTGTAACAAATGTACAAATTTACTACCATAACACAGACAGAGCAATTGCTTAAAAATATATATATATATTTAAAAAATGTTATTAAAGAATAATGTAGGTTGTTTTGGATACCCAGAAAATTGGATTTAAAATACAATTATGAATAAACTATAAACTTACTATAAATTAACAATAATCTGAAGTCTGCAAACCATAGTTTAAATGCAATGTTTTGACAGCTTTCGGCATTCAAATTAATTATGGAACCTGAAAGTTCAGAGTGATTCAAGGGATACATATTGATCATATTTTTTAAATTGCTAACAATAAAATGTATAATATTTCTAGGACATAAACAGTTTAACGTGGTATTGTTGACAGTATAACTTCAGATTTTATGTGAACTATAAACCTTTTATTCATGTCTCCTGCTTATTCCTTTCAAGGTGAAAGTGGGGCGCCTTGCAGCCGATAGCATTCTCAGTATTTCATATCCCTGTCTTTTCACAGCTGGCCTTGTCATGTAACTGAGGAGTATTTTTGGCAGTTGCATAGATCCATATATTGTACATGGATACTTTATGCATGTATATATGAATGTATGTATGAATGTATGTATGAATGTATGTATGTATGTGTGTAGGTAGGTATCTTAATGAAGTTTATTTATGTAATTATGCTCAATATGCAGTATGCATAATTGAGCACAATTAAATTTCCAAAGAGAAAAATGTACTTAAAATGAGCCATGTAATCCGGATACAATAACTAGTAACCAGCCACACCCCTGCTCCTTATTAAGCAATACCCCTGGTTGTGGATGTTGAACTATTAAGCAGGCATATTATGCATGATAGTTTAGACATTAAAACTAAGTATCAGATTTAGTATGTCTATAATGATTTGTTAAATGGGTAGATCTAATTTGGTTGTCATTTTGAAAAATGTTTTCATTACTTATTATAGATTATGTGCTAAATACCTAATTAATTCTCCATAATTATATTATGTTTTGTTAATAAAGAGCTCTACTCCCCAAGCCAGGAGTGCAAAGACCTTTGGAATGGGTACTGTCCCAGCCGGTTGGTCAAGATAATTGATATGTGTAAGGTAAAACCCGCAGCCCAAGTTGGCTGATCATCCAGATATGGTAGTCAAAATGGTGGAATATTTTTGCTATATAATTAGCTGTGGGAGAGGTACAACAAGCCACATAAGCATTTTAGTTGATCAAGCAGCAGGGTTCTCATAAGAAGACCATAGATAAGTAGTGTGTTTGAGTGAAGATGAAAGATCTAAAGTTGCAAAATGTTTCATTTACATTTATATTTGTGCGGTTACAAACTAATAACCCATTATTAGTTATCAAATAAATGATCCAAAGAAGTATGTTCAGGGTTGCAGTCAATTTATATCCAGGTATATGGTGAAGTTATATTAGAGCATTTTGGTCTGGAATTGTGTCTGATTGCCATTACGTCAGATAATATGTATTCTGTAACTACATCATCAACCATAATATTGAGAGGTGACTGTCATGTATTGGGGTGCGAGGCATAAATGCAGAGGATCCAGGTGTTAAAGGAAACGATGTTTTTATTTAACACAAAACAGGGAAATCAAATAAACAAATAGACTTTATAAGTCAAACGAAACCAAAACACGTAAAAGGACACGGTATACACAAACTAAACTTACAGACATTTAACGGGTGTAAATCAACAGATGCAAGACAAGAAACTCAAAGAAACCAAACTATTTATAATAAAACTAATGACCAACTCGGTTCAGGTGAGCGCCCATGTCACCTGACCGAGTTGCAACCTGGGAAATGAAGTTAAACAAAAACTACAACACAAAAGACTCAGGGCGCTTTGGCGCCCTCTAGGGGTTACCCCTGACAGTGACATTAACATTGATAATCTTAATGACACCTTTCAATATCTGACACTAGCTATATAAGGGCAACAAGTGGACAGTCTTGTTGCCCTGTTACCCAGTTCCCAAAACTCATGTACGTATTAAAGCAGTAAAAATGGTCAAGCAAAGGATTTAAATGAATTGAGTGGCCAAATTGTAATGGCTAGATGTCTGAGTCTGAGCATTCCTAACCCTGCAAGTTTTGTGTATCTCGGATCACTATCTTGTCTCAATTAAAGTGTGGCATAGTAATAATGTACGCACATGGCCGCACTACCGTATTAAACGTACATTCACATCAACTACCACACAGAGCTTTAGTCAGCCCCCTGTCAGCTGTCCAATTACAGGCCGATTTCACACCTCCCCTTTATCTCTAAGATTCTGGAAAAGATAGCTATGCTCATATCTACATAGAAATAGCATACATTAACTGTATCAGTTAGGATTTAGTCCTCATCACAGCACAGAGACAGCACTCGTTAAAGTAGTAAAAAACCCCTATTGGCCTCTGATCAAGGTTGTGTAACTACTGTATGCTTGTGTTACTCGACCTCAGTGCAGCTTTTGACACCAGTGAGCATAGTATTCTCCTTCACAGATTAGAAAATGTAGTAGGAATTAAGGGAACAGCCCTCTCCTGGCTCAGATCCTATTTGACTGAACGTGGACAAAATTGTTGGTGCCCTTCGGTCAATGAAAGAAAAACTCACAATGGTCACAGAAATAACTTTAATCTGACAAAGTCATAATAAATAAGAATTCTATGAATGTTAACCAATGAAAGTCAGACATTGCTTTTCAACCATGCTTCAACCTAATTATTTAAAAAAATAAACTCATGGAACAGGCCTGGACAAAAATGATGGTACCCCTAATTTAATAGTTTGTTGCACAACCTTTTGAGGCAATCACTGCAATCAAATGATTCCTGTAACTGTCAATGAGACTTCTGCACCTCTCTGCAGGTATTTTGGCCCACTCCTCATGAGCAAGCTGCTTCAGTTGATTCCGGTTTGAAGGGCGCCTTTTCCAGACAGCATGTTTCAGCTCCTTCCAAAGATGCTCAATAGGATTGAGGTCAGGGCTCATAGAAGGCCACTTTAGAATAGTCCAATGTTTTCCTCTTAGCCATTCTTGGGTGTTTTTAGCTGTATATTTTGGATCATTGTCCTGTTGCAAGACCCATTACCTGCGACTGAGACCCAGCTTTCTGACACTGGCCTGCACATTTCTCTCTAGAATCCCTTTATAGTCTTGAGATTTCATTGTACCCTGCACAGATTCAAGACACCCTGTGCCAGATGCAGCAAAGCAGTCCCAGAACATAACAGAGCCTCCTCCATGTTTCACAGTAGGGACAGTGTTCTTTTCTTGATATGCTTCATTTTTCCATGTGTGAACATAGAGCTAATTTGCCTTGGCAAAAAGTTTTTTGTCTCATCTGTCCATAAGACATTCTCCAAGAAGCTTTGTGGCTTGTCAACATGTAGTTTGGCATATTCCAGTCTGGATTTTTTATGATTTGTTTTCAACAATGGTGTCCTCCTTGGTCATCTCCTATGGCTCAAACAACGACGGATAGTGCGATCCGACACTGATGTTCCCTGAGCATGAAGTTCACCTTGGATCTCTTTAGAAGTCTTTCTGGGCTCTTTTGTTACCATTCGGATTATCCGTCTCTTTGATTTGTCATCAATTTTCCTCCTGCGGCCACGTCCAGGGAGATTGGCTACAGTCCCATGGATCTTAAATTTCTGAATAATATGTGCAACTGTAGTCACAGGACCATCTAGCTGCTTGGAAATGGTCTTATAGCCTTTACCTTTAACATGCTTGTCTATAATTTTCTTTCGAATCTCTTGAGACAACTCTTACCTTCGCTTCCTCTGGTCCATGTTGAGTGTGGTACATACCATGTCACCAAACAACACAGTGACTACCTGGAGCCCTATAAACACGTGGACAAAATTGTTGGTACCCTTCGGTCAATGAAAGAACAACTCACAATGGTCACAGAAATAACTTTAATCTGACAAAAGTAATAATTTAAAAAAATTCTATGAATGTTAACCAATGAAAGTCGGACATTGCTTTTCAACCATGCTTCAACAGAATTATTAAAAAAATAAACTCATAGAACAGGCCTGGACAAAAATTATGGTACCCCTAGAAAATACTGAAAATAATGTGACCAAAGGGACATGTTAATTCAAGGTGTGTCCACTAATTAGCATCACAGGTGTCTACAATCTTGTAATCAGTCAGTGGGCCTATATATAGGGCTCCAGGTAGTCACTGTGTTGTTTGGTGACATGGTATGTAAAAAGAAAAGTATCTTGCAAGAATATATGGATGGATGTATTTAAACATAAATACAGTATATGTATACATGTGTGTGTCTGTGGTCATCATTCGTGTGTTAATCTCCGTGTGTGTGTCTAATCATATGTAACAATCCCCCGAATGTAATATCCCCCGATTGCGTCAATATAAGCGGAGGTAATTTTCTCAAATCTGTCACAGTCATGTCTTGTCCATTGATGAGAGAGCAACCCTTTACTGAAGGTGTGCGGATTATACGCAGAGTTTTTCAACTTCCTCGTGTATTGTGTGATAGACAGGATCCTTTAGCACAGCATGACAATATACTTCTTACTATACTTCTTCTTCCACTTCACTTTTATACTGTAAACCCTCAAAATATTTGAGGTAATCAGTTACATAATTTTTTTAAAGTAATTTTAAGTAAACAGAACTATCAATATTTGAATTTGTTGCAAATAAAGTAAATTAAATCCAGCGCGGGAATTGAACCCGGGTCTTTCATGTGGCAGGCGCAACACCTACCACTGAGCCACCAGAGCTCTTTAGAGTTAAATTGCTGGAACTTTGAGGTGACACTTACTGTTACTTAAGTACTTATGATTACTTAAATTATCAAATTTGTTCAGCTAACTTTAAATTAATACAAATAGGATTTGAGAGTATATATATATATATATAACACGGGCAGCACTTACGTATTTAATAACTTTATTTTAAATTATCTTTATTAAAGTTTGAAGTTCTCCATAACCCTCTAATAAAAGCTTTTGCTCCGCTTGAGGAAAAAAAAAAGAGCTGCTCTTTTGGCATTTCGTCAACCAATCGCAGGGTTTGTGATCAGTGTTTCTACTGTCGATGCATATCGTCTTTTAAACAAACGCACGAACGAGCAATAATCCTAGACAACTCAATCCTGCTATACTAATCATCACCAACAGGTGTGCTCGAAGAACCGAATTAGCCACATCGTAATTAGCACGATGATCTCATCTTAGATCTGTCAATTCATCTCGGATGTTTCAAGCGACGTACGAAGAATGGACCCCTGCTCGTGGCTCCCACTGTTGAATTTGTCATTCTATCTGTTGTATATATATTTTGTAAATATCATTTATGTCTGTTTGTACTTTTGGGTCTCCACTGTAATTACGGAGCAATTGGGTGTGTGTTTTTGTGCTTCGTTCACTAAAGTTTATTGAAGCTTATTGCCAGTCTTGAGTCTGCCTCATTTTTGTAATTAGTGACAGTGTTAACTATATTTATATTTCTTTTTTATTATTTTTCTTATGTCGGCTTCCTATCTCCCCTAGACACCTAGAGCTAACCTAACATCTACGTAGGAAACCGTAACAGTGATTATTCTGCATGTTCTCTAGTGGAGTTTGGTGTTCCACAGGGTTCAGTTTTAGGCCCATTGCTTTTTTCCCTTTATATGCTTCCTTTGGGCAATATAATCCATAAGCATGGTATTAGTTTTCATTGTTATGCTGACAACACACAGTTATACGTCTCGGCAAGACCAGATGAGAAAAACCAGCTTACTAAAGTTGAGCAATGCGTAAAGGATATAAGAGACTGGATGCTAATTAACTTCCTTTTGCTTAATCCTGAAAAGACAGAAGTTCAAGTCATAGGACCGCATGCAGCTAGAAGCTAGACTTTAGATCACACTGTATCTTTAGACGGCCTTTCTGTTCTATCTAGTGCAACAGTAACAGACAGTGAAATTTCGCATTGATTTTAAAATACTACTTTTAACATTAAATGGTCTCGCGCCACAGTATCTGAGTAAACTGCTAGTGTCTTACAATCCGCTACGCCTACTTTGATCAAAGGATGCAGGCTGCTTGTCAGTACCGCGTATCATGAAACCTTCAGCAGGTGGCAGAGCTTTTTCTTACAAAGCCCCAAAGCTATGGAATAGCCTTCCAAATAGTTTTCAGGACTCAGACACAGTGCATTCACAAGCATTTTTGTAAATAGATTTGCCTCAGGTAAAGGAGCAGATCTGGGGGACTCATGGACGTAGAGTATTATGGTGATCTGGTATGTTTAGATGCTGTCTTCCCCACTCTCATTGATCACTCAGGTTTGTTGACGGTGAGGTGATTGGTTGCTTTACACCTCAGGGAGCCCTCATGTCTGTGTTTCCTTCTGGCTCTCCCTTTTAGTTATGCTGTTATAGTTAGTCCTGCCATAGTCCCTTATACAGTACATTAAGGCTGAATAGCTGCATTGCCCATGGTGACCACATCCAAAAGGGCCTACAGTGGACATGTGAGCATCAGAACTGGACCATAGGAAGAAGGTAGCCTTGTCTGATGAATTACATTTTATTTTACATCATGCAAATGGCTGAGTGTGAAAATATTAGGTAAGTATACTTTTATAATTTCTGTAGTGGTTAGTACTGTGGCCTCACACCTCCAGACTCGAGGGGTTCCATTTCTGGCTTATGTCTGTGTGTCTGGAATTTGCATGTTCTCCCTGTGCTTGGTGGGTTTCCTCCAGTTTTCCCCCAGTTTTCCCCCACAGTCCAAAAACATGCAGATTAGTCTTATTGGCAAATTGCCTATTGTGTGTGTGTGTCTGTCTGTCTGTCTGTCTGTCTGGGTGTGTGTCTGTCCGTGTGGGTGTGTGTCTGTGTGGGTGTGTGTCTGTGATGAATTAGCACCTGTTCAGGAGCCTCATGCCCTCAGTTTCCTTGGATAGGCTCCACGCTTCTGAGACCCTTGACTGGCTAAGCGGTATAAAAGATGAATGAGGTGCCTTTCCTTCAATTTTTACATTCTTAATATAAAATAAACTTCATTCAATCTTTTATTAAGTAAACCAAAGTAACAAACAGTAACAAAATACAACTTGGTGTATATACATGTAATAATGTAATCTAGGCGTAATTTAATATAAATCATTATTTAAATACTGCAGTAAGTAGTAATATTTATTTTCTTGGAAGCTTAATTTATAAAACTGTCAATTTGGTTAAAATCGCTTTTGGTCAAAGCATTACATTTGAAATTAAATGATGGTAAAGTTATTGTGAAGGTTTTATTTAATGGAGTTCCTGTGAATGAAAAGCAAATTGTGTAGAAATTACAGTCCTTTATTTACAGTACATACAGTAAGTTATTATATAGTATAACGCTTTTTGTTTTGGTACTTGGGTAGCAGCTATACTGTATTGCTGACTAGATTTTGCTCACAATGCTCAAATGAGCATCTCAGTAAACATCATAGAATGTCTTGCCAAGACTTGAGTGCCAAGTGACATAATAAAATGTAACTACCTGTTTTGATTTATGGAGTTATTTCTGGGGTTTTAAACATGCTGGCATCCTGACCTCTGCTGGTCAATCAAATTTTATTGCACAGATGTTACCAAAGGAAATGATTGAAATCGAGGCAAGGAGGAGCTTCCACTGTTTAAAAAAAAAAAAAAAAAGTGCTTGATTGCACTGATCTAACATGCTTGACTTTGGCCAGTCCTGGAGAGGATCTCGTCTTCCATTCCGATTAAAAAGAAGATGAGGCAAGATTTTTCAATATAGCAAACTCTATATCAACAGTTAATGTAGTGTTTTCCGCAGGGTTACCACCTTTCATGAATGTTTTCTCTTTTTATACTGTTGGCAGCTACATAAACAAAATGGTGAGATAAAGCTTTCACCATGATGCTACAGTCTGATACCTACAGCGACGCAATCCTCCCCATATTAATAGCTCTGCAGGGATAATGGCAAATTCTTGGCAGATGACAATTGGTATGGTGTTCTCTCAATGGCCTCTGTAATCTAGTCACATCTCAGTGCTCTTTACCTCACTGTAGTAACTGCATGTTGGCTGGGAACAGTATGTGTCCTTCATCAGGGAAAAATAATTAGATTTCCTTGTAGACACTATTAAGAACAAACACACACTGCATGGAAAATGCTAATATGTTAGTACATCAAAAGCATAATAATTCAGTGCTATGTTCAGGTTTTTACTGCAATTTGTTGAAATTTACTGAAGGATTGTATTTATATTTAACATTAAAAAAGCACCAAATAATGTCACAAAATACCCTATTTCCATTTAAAGATAATACATTTGAAGTAATATTATACAATATTGGGCCTGCAAGGATTTATTACAGTTCTTAGAGTCATGGTAAACACTTTCCAACAATTTTTACCATTTTTATACCATTGTTTGATTAGATTAGATTAGATTAGATTCAACTTTATTGTCATTGCACATAGTTACAAGGCAACGAAATGCAGTTAGCATCTAACCACTAGTGCAAGTTAGCACTGCAATAAAAACATCTCAGTGATCTTTGATTGTATGAGCTTTTTACACTCCTGACTTGTTTAAATCCACTGTACATCCTTTCTGCACTGAGCTCTTGGACTCTATTGTGTATTTCGGTTAATCCAATGACGGCTGTCAAACAAACCTTTATGTTCCCACAGAGAAGCTAACAGCTGTAGATACTGACAAACAGGAAGAGAGAGAACTTGGCAAATTAAAAGACATTTAGGCACTTAATTAATACCACTTAATTAATAATCTAATCTATGGAAGAGGCATACAATCAATCTGTAAAAAAAATTCCAATATTGCAAATATATTCATGCTTATGATGAAAGTAAGGGTGTTAAATGCTGTTGACAATACAGAATTGCTTTAATTTCAACATTTGGCCATTTGTTAAGATTTAAAATAATAACAGCTGTTGCTGTTATTATTATTATTATTCATAGGCAAATTGCTGTTTTACAATAACAAAAAAACACTTCAGGCCAAGCTGTCCACAAAATCTTGGTATATAACATGCCCTGACATTGTGTGCCTCATTATTTGGCCAGCAAGCAGACATACTTAAAAAAAAAAAAAAAAAAAAGGTGCAGAGTCAATGTTCTTGTGAAAAAGTGTAGATATGCTGAAAGTCATTGTGTAACTACCATAAATCAAAATATAACATTTAATAAAATGCTATTTACTGTAATTTTCAAAATAAAGGAAATAGAAGACAGGTAGCATTTGATGCTTTCTTTATTCCAGACAACTACAGCATCTTGAAATCCATCATCACATGCCATTTTACGAGGGAACAATCATCATGCTCATCTCCATTGTGAGGCCAGGTGATGTGCTGGAGAACAACCTGTACTGAAAGCAAAAACAAAAAGATCAGGGACTAAATCAAGTTGTCCCGAGGCATTATATTCACACATGTTCAACATAATTATATCTAGCTTTATAATAATATATACAGTGGTGAACAAAAGTGAACATCACTGCTTTCATAACCTCAAACGTTTAAATAATTACTATACAGAAAAACTTATTTTATGCTACTAAAGTGCCATACAACTATCAGTATATAGTTTGAAGTCATTTTCTTCTAAACCTGAAGGTTTTGTACAGAGGTGGAGACCCTGCCTTCAGAAAGTATAAGTCCTGCCACTTATCTGTTCCATCAATTAACTAAAGCAGCTGATTTTAATTAACACAACTCTTCAGCCAGACCTGAACTAACTGGTGACGTCACCTGTTCTGCGCACAGAGAGAACTTATACATGGCACATGCGGTCTTAATACTTTTGGCCACCACTGTGTATCTCTCTCTCTCTCTCTCTCTCTCTCGTGTGTGTGTGTGTGTAAAACAAACATCAGTCTGTGTCTCATGGTCACTAGCCCAACTTTAACTAAACTTTGACTTAATTCCTTTATCACAGTAAAATGACTAAAATATCTGATAATATATGATTAGTGTAACACACTGCAGGTGCACTTACCGAGCCGCTGCCCTCCGCCATGTAGCGAGACTCACTGGGAGCCGGTATCGAAGACGGCCGCTTGCCTGGGTCACGTGACTGATGAACGGATTCCATTCTGTCTCGATTGCTTTTCGTGTATTGAATTTGTACTTGAATTTTGTATTGAATTTGTACCTGAATTTCCAAGCTTGAATTTTCTATCTGAATTTCACAGCTTGAAATGGATTGTTGAAAATTTCGTGTGACATTCAGAGCACTTAAATTCAAAGATGTTGCTTTTTAAAGTCAAATATTTCAGTTTAATAAATTCAGTAGTATTTAAATTTCAAAATTAACAATTCAACACTGATTAAATTTCAAAAGTAATTAAGTAATTATGATGATAATTTGCTTCCATAATTTTTCTTGTACCTGTCACTTACTCTACTCTAGTGTTATAAACAAGACTGTCTCCACCTTGGTTCAAAACAACCACTTTTTTGTGGTTGAAAAAAAAATTGTTCAGAATGGAAATAAACATGTGTTTATTTATTTATCTTTAATCTGACGTAGACACCATTGTTGCAAAACATTGATATATGTAGATTCTAATGAATCTAATATATGTAAACATTGATATATTGACATACATGTAGTATCACATACTCGCTGGAGATTTGTCACTACACAACCATGATATAAATCTCCACCACATCTTAATGGTGCTCAATTGGATTGAAGCCTGGAGCCTGAGGAGGCCATTTGAACTCATTGTCATTGTCTTGAAATTTGTTCAAGAAACACCCTGCATTCTTTGATCGAAGTAGGCGTGGCGGATCGTAAGACACTAGCAGTTCACTCAAATACTGTGGCGCGAGACCATTTAGTGCTTTAAATGTCAGAAGTAGTATCTTAAAATCGATGCGAAATTTCACAGGGAGCCAATGCAGTGTAGATAAGATAGGGGTGATGTACTCGTATCTTCTGGTTCTAGTGAGGACTCTCGCTGCTGCATTCTGTACTAACTGAAGCTTGTTTGTACAACTAGTTGAACAACCAGACAGTAAGGCATTACAATAGTCCAACCTAGAGATAAAGGTGATAAAAGCATGAACTAGTTTTTCTGCATCATTTAGTGACAATATGTTTCTTATCTTGGCAATATTTCTAAGGTGAAAGAAAGCTATCCTGGTAATATTATCTACATGTGCTTCAAACGAAAGGCTGGAATCTATAATCACACCAAGGTCTTTTACTGTTGCATTTGATGGAACAGAAAGGCCATCTAAAGTTACAGTGTGATCAGAAAGCTTACTTCTAGCTACTTGTGGTCCTATGACTAGAACTTCTGTCTTATCAGGATTAAGCAGAAGAAAATTAATTAACATCCAATCTCTTATGTCCTGCACACACTGCTCAATTTTAGCAAACTGGTTTTTCTCATCTGGTTTTGCTGAGACATATAATTGTGTGTCATCAGCATAACAATGAAAACTAATACCATGTTTACGAATTATGTTGCCCAGAGGAAGCATGTAAAGGGAAAAAAGCAGTGGGCCTAAAACTGAGCCCTGTGGAACACCAAACTCCACTTGAGAACATGAGGAATGGTCACCATCTAAATCTACAAACTGATAACGATCAGTCAAATAGGATCTGAGCCACAAGAGGGCAGTTCCCTTAATTCCTACTACCTTTTCTAATCTGTGAAGGAGAATACTATGATCAATGGTGTCAAAAGCTGCACTGAGGTCCAGTAACACAAGTATAGTGACGCAACCCTGATCAGAGGCCCATAGGAGGTCGTTTACTACTTTAACAAGTGCTGTCTCTGTGCTGTGATGAGGCCTAAATCCTGACTGATACAGTTCATTTATGCTATTTCTGTGTAGATGTGAACATAGCTGCTGTGATACTACCTTTTCCAAAATCTTGGAGATAAAGGGAAGGTTTGATATCGGCCTGTAATTAGAAAGCAGACAGGGGTCAAGGTCAGGTTTCTTGATTAGCGGTTTAATAACGGCTAATTTAAAGGATTTGGGGACATATCCACTACTGAGTGAACAGTTAATTACTTTCAACAAGGGTTCTATTATTGCTGGTACTATCTGTTTGAGAAAATGTGTCGGAATAGGATCTAATAGGATCTTCAAAAGGTTGACGATTTTAAAGAAGAGATGAGTGAAATTAGTTCCCTCGCTTCAAGGGGAGTAAAGTGTTCTAAGTTCTGATGTGATGTGGTTAGATCATCTGAATTATTTGAATTGTCTGGTTTCAAATCCTGAATTTTTTGCCTAATATTTATGATTTTGTTATTGAAAAAGTTCATGAAATCCTCACTACTGCATGATGTTGTTGTGGAGATTTCTGCAGTGGTCTTGTTTTTAGTTGATTTACCTAGGGTATTAAATAAAAATCTCGGGTTGTTTTTATTTTCTATAAGAGTGGAGAGATACGTTGATCTAGCATCACTGAGAGCTTTTTTATAGTTCAGGATGCTCTCCTTCCAAGCTATTTTGAATACTATCAATTTAGTTTGGCGCCATTTACGTTCGAATTTTCGAGTGGTTTGTTTTAAAGCACGTGTGTGGTCATTATACCAAGGAGCGAGTTTCTTATCTCTAATAATTTTCCTTTTAACTGGAGCTACATTATCTAAGCTATAACGAAGTGCTGACTCTAGATATTCATTCGCCTGTTCGAGTTCTGTGAAGTCAGATGGCGATCCAATCAAAGTTGATAATTCTGGAAGATTATTGATAAAGCTCTGTGCGGTATTTGATGTAAATGTACGTTTAAGGTGGAAGCGCGGTGCTGTGCATACATTATTACTATGACACGCTTTAATCGAGACAAGGTAGTGATCCGAGATAACTTCAGACTGTGGAATTGTGGTTATATTTCCTATACTTAATCCGAAGGATAATATTAAATCTAAAGTGTGACCTGCTTTATGAGTGGGTCCTACTACACACTGATTTACTCCTACTGAGTCCAGTATGGACAACAATGCTGTTCTCAGAGGGTCTTCTGGATTCTCAAAATGAATATTAAAGTCTCCAGCAATTAACGCTTTGTCTACAGAAACAACAAGGTTTGAGAGGAAATCTGCAAAAACTCTGAGTACGGCCCTGGGGGTCTGTAAATGATGATTAGCGGGATCGACTGAGCTGACTTTATGTTACTATAGAGAACTTCAAATGCATTAGATTTAAAACTGTGTTTTTGTACGAGAGACAGATTATCGTTATAAATAACTGTGACTCCTCCTCCTCTACCAGTTAGCCGAGGCTGGTGTATGTAGCTGTATCCAGGAGGACTAGCTTCATTTAAGCTACATCCTCGTCCTGTTTAATCCAGGATTCTGTTAAACATAATATATCAAACTCCTGATCTGTGATAGTTTCATTAACAATAACTGCTTTAGATGCGAGAGATCTAATATTTAACAGTCCTAGCTTCAGATCAGAGGTGCCGGCTGCGCATTCAGTGTCATCAGAGTTTGTGGTATCTATGTTAATTAAAATACTAAAACAGTTAGTCTTTCTAAATTTATGTTTAGCTAGGGGAACAGACACAGTCTCAATATGATGAACCCTGAGTGACGACTCTATGCAGCTAGCAGACGGTTGGTTTAGCCTGTCTGTCTGCTCCCTGGCCTGGGATTGTCACCGATTAACTAGGCCTCTTCTGAGACTATGTGCTATACTGCAAGAAATGGGAGCAGCACCGTCCCGAGTGGGATGGACACCGTCCCGCCCTAACAGGCCAGTTTTGCCCTCAAAGGTCTTCCAGTTGTCTATGTAGCCCACGTTGTTTTCGGAGCACCACCTGGACATCCAGCGGTTCAGCGACCATAACCTGCTGTAAGCTATGTCGCCACGTCTCATTGGGATGGGACCAGAGCAAACTACTTCTTCGGACATCGCCTTCGCTATTTTAAACACCTCTGTAAAGTTATGCTTGCTAACCTCTGACTGACGAAGGCGTATATCGTTAGCTCCAGCATGTACCACTATCTTAGAGAACCTATGCTGACCTAGAGCCCTAAGATTACCTGCTATGTCCGGTGCTCTGGCTCCCGGGATACACCTGACCACTGCCGCTGGCGCCCCTAAAGGCCTAGCTAATTTCACATGTCTCAGTATAGAGTCTCCTATTACCAGAGCTCTTTCAGGTTTCTCAGCGGGTGCATCACTGAGGAGAGCGAACCTGTTGGACACGTTAAGCGCAGAAGAGGTGTGCTCCGGTGGGCTAGCCTTAGCGTTAGCTTTGGCTGAACGAGTATGCCGACGAGTCGTTACCCACTCGCCCCGCTGTGAGGGCTCTACTGCCGGAGTCGGGGGCTGATTATCTCCACCTGTGGCACCCAGACTTTCCGCTACGGGAATAACGCTGCTCTCGCGCTCTCTAACCCTCTCTAAAGTCTGGATGCGCTCCTCTAATGCTAATATCTTCTCCGTCAGGGTGCTAACTAACACACACCTATCACAAATAAAATTATCACTAATGACGGAGGAAGAATGTCTAAACATCCTGCACTCCACACACTGAGTGAGCTGAATGGTAGACATAATAACATACCTTTGTGCCGGAGTTGTGATTATTTGCTGATGGATTTGCTTGTTGTTGGTCAGATGATACGCGCGTTCTCTCAAAAAGCGCAAAAAAACGGATAAAGTCCAGTAGTATTAAAGCGTAGAAACTAGTTTGTTATTTAGTAAAAACGGGAAAAATATATAATTATAAAAAACTAAACAAAATATAATTTAAAACGCTGTTACAAACAGACGAGGAACTTTCGCGGGAACAATACGAAAAACAGGAAGCTCTTTTTTCATTTTTTTCTCGTTTTGTCATCTCATCCCAGGGTGTGACCATGACTCGCCCCTCATCTCGTCCCTTCCAACTCGACTTCACAGCCATCAACGCCTTCTCCAAACTCTGCCACTGATTCACCACCGCTCCGATTCTCCTCCATCCAGATGCCGATCAACCATTCGTTGTGGAGGTGGACGCCTCAGGGGTGGGCGCTGGGGCGGTTCTCTCCCAGCGGGGTCCAGACCAGAAACTACACCCTTGTAGTTTCTTCTCCAAAAAATTTAACCCACTCAGCAGCGATACGGGGTGGGGGACAGCGAGCTGCTGGCCATAAAGTGGGCATTGGAAGAATGGCGACACTGGCTCCAGGGTGCCAGAGAACCATTTATCGTCTGGACCGACCACCAAAACCTCAGCTCCATCAAGACACTTAAACAACTCAACCCCAGGCAGGCGCGGTGGGCTCTCTTTTTCGAGCATTTCAATTTCCATCTATCCTACCGTCCGGCGCAAGCCACGGAGATCGAACCGGCAGGTGCGCCGCCTGGACAACTTTTCGTTCCAAGGACCGTCAAAGCCGACGTCATTAAATGGGGCCATTCTTCACCACTGCCGGGGCACCCAGGCACACAACGCACCCTTCAATATATCCAGCGCGCCTTCTGGTGGCCCTCCATGGCCAAGGACGTCGAGGAGTTCGTTCGGGCGTGCCCAGTGTGCGCCAGGGCCAAGACCTCTAACCAACCGACACCGGGGGAACTCCAACCACTCCCAGTTCCCCGTCGACCATGGATGCACATTGCCGTCGACTTCATCATGGGGCCGGTATCCGAAGGGAAGAGCGTCATCATGACGATAATAGATCGGTTCTCCAAAGCTGTGCACCTGGTGGCCCTTCCCGGACTTCCGTCAGCCAAAGGGACAGCCGAGCTGATTTTAGAGCACGTAGTCTGTCTGCATGGGTCCCAAAGGACATGGGGGCCCCAGTTCACTGCACGGTTCTGGAAGGCCTTCTGCTGTCTGATCAATTCTACCTGCAGTCTCTCCTCAGGCTATCACCCCCAAACGAATGGTCAGCCGGAATGGGCCAACCAACAACTGGAGCGCTACCTGAGGTGCTTTGTTGCCGACCGTCAGCACTCCTGGGCTCGCTATCTCATTTGGGCGGAGCTCTCCCACAACCTCCACGTCTCCTCCGCCACGAAGCTGAGTCCATTTGAGGTATGCCAGGGTTTCCAACCTCCGATGTTCGAACATCAAGAACTGGAGGTCGAAGTACCCTCAGCCCAACAGTTGATCCGAAGGTGTCGGCGGTCCTGGACTCAAGCCAAGGAGGCCATTCAGCACGCCAATACCCTCTACACCTCACAACATTGCCGTCGACACCCTCCGGGACGATTGTACCACACAGGTGACAAGGTATGGTTCTCCACCAAAAATCTAAACCTCCATACAGAGTCCAAAAAACTCTCGCCTAGATTCATCGGTCCATATTCATCACCCTCCGTGTCAACCCTGTCACCTATCGGCTCCAGCTGCCTGCGGCGCTCTGGATTCACACAGTATTCCACACCTCTCAGCTCAAACGTCACCAATCATCACGTCACAAAAGGTTGAAGAAAAAGGCAGATCGGAGGCTTTTATAGTTTTGATAATATAATTCCATAAAAACGCGTTTCTGTTGCGCCCTCGGAAGCATCTGCGCTCGGTACAGAATTGTTTATATCTGAGGCTGATCGGTCGATCATTGGTCATGACCAATCAAACAGAAAACCAGCCAATTCTTATCACTGGCCGATCGACCAATTCTCTATTATTACCTTAATAGTTTTTTTTTAAGCCGTCAGTGTGGCGATACGTTAATTTTGAATCAATTGAATCAACCCCCCGCCCCCCTATCTATTTCTTTGTTTTATTTAATTTATAGTTTTACATAATATACATACCTAATATTTAGGAGCATGTTTATTAGCGTGATATATAAATGAGTATGATTTAGGGACAGATACAGTATGTGGACAAATATATTAATGTGTGTCTTGGACTGGGCTTGGCTTTTGGAGACTTTGTCTCACGTTACTAGATTGAATTGCAGCCACATTGAGGTTGCCATATAAGTCATGACTCTTAACTTGGCAACAGTTCATATGCGGGTGACAGAAGTATCAGCATTTCAAAAATGCCAAGTAAGTAGTTGCCAAGTAAGCCATATCATGCTACAGCTATATACTTTTAATTAAGAAGAAATAATCTTGCTGTTATCTGTTACATAAAATTGAAAAAGTAAGTTGTATGGTCTGATCAACAGAATACTCACTCACTCACTCACTCATTCATTGTCTATACCACTATATCCTGTATTCAGGGTCACGGGAGCTTATCCCAGGAGACTTAGGGCACAAGGCGGGGTACACCCTGGACAGGGTGCCAATCCATCGCAGGGCACACACATACACACACTCACACACTACAAGCAATTTGGGAACGCCAATCAGCCTAATGTGCATGTCTTTGGACTGTGGGAGGAACCCCACCAAGCACAGGGAGAACATGCAAACTCCATGCACACAGAGACGGGAATCGAGCCTGGCCGGGAATCGAACCTGGACCCTGGAGGTTCATTTGGATTTGTCACCTAAATGTAAAGACAATATCAACAAAGCAAAGAAAAATATGTGAACAAAAAACAGTGTTACTATATATATTTTGCCTCTTTGCCTCTTTGCCTGTTGATGGGCTGTGATGCACTGGGTGTTCTGATGCCTTTCTATCGTGGCCTGCATTGACTCTTTTCAGTTATTTATGCTGCATTGGCTTTTCTGTGGGATTGGATCGGACAGCGGGCCTTTCTTCCCTGTGGGCTGAGTGTTGGGTGCTCAGTTTGCTGTTGTATTGGTGATCCTGTCGTTTCCAAGTTTCTGTACCATCCTCTAAATAACACTTTTTGAGGTTATGTCAGTATCACCATATTTCTTGCTAACTTCACTCTGACATCTCCTAAATGAATTGGTGACCCAATAGGTTTGCACTATGAAGACGCACTGCTCATTACTGTACACCACCATCCTAATGAGAAGTCGAGTGATTGAGCAAAGGTTAATGAAAAAGTGGTACGATGTGAAACGGAGCAATGACTGTCTGGCACCCTCCTTATTGGTCCAACTATGGGGCATCCCAGCGGGTTCGAAGCTCCATACACAGTGGAGCACATTGTATGTTGTCTTGTTCAGATTGCTTCATCCTAGAGGGATCATAAAAGAGCTTGCATTCCAATATTTTACTTAGTTTTCTGTTGCTTTCATCTTTCCTGAGTTGTTCCAGATTTGGCCATGGGGGCCTGTCCATCAGTATAGGGGTGATGTGATCATCTCGGGACTCCGCATTCTGTAATAATTGGAGCTTGTTTATGCATCTAGAACATCATTCAGACAGTAAGACATTACAGTAATTCAACTTACAGGTAACAAAAGCATGAACTAGTTCTGCATCATGTAATGATATTATATTTCTTATCTTGATAATATTTTTGATATGAAAAAGGCAATTCTAGTACTATTTTATATGTGAGATTCAAATGAATGACTGGAACCAATAATCACATCAAGGTGATAGATTTTACTATTGCGTGTGATGAAACAGAAAGGCCATCCAGAATTACATTGTGATTCTACTGTAACTGTACCAGTAAGTACCAGTAATTGTGTCTTGTCAGAATTATGTAGTATGCTGAAACATACAAGTTTGTTTCATCACCATAACAGTGGAAACTAATACCATGCTTTCAAATATGTTTCCCAGAGGAATCATTTAAAGAGAAAATAGTAGTTGGCCTAAAACAGAACCTTGCAGAACACAAAACTTTGTGTTAAAAATAAAGAAGTCTCCATGCTAACTTAAACTGGAGCCATAGGTAGAAGAAATGTACAGTAGTTAACTGTGCTTTGCTAACATTATCTGATGATTGAATGCTGATTGAGTATTGCTTAGACAGATATAGCTGATAACTTCCACTAGTCAGTTCAGTCTCTGTATCAATGGCATCTGATGTAGAGGAGGCAGTGATTGGGCAGGTAGGGAGTGAGAAACAGTCAGATTTTTTTATTTAGTTTTCTTGTCACTGTTGCTTGACTAACATTAGCTAACTTTGGTTAGCTAGCCAGCTAACATGTTACACTTGTTACTAAGATATCAAGAGTAAAAAAAGGGAAATATTTTTTTAAGGGGAAAAAACGTCTCTGTTTTAAACATCATTAAAATAAATTTAACACAAATCAGAAAATGCTACAAACTTTAGTGTTAAATCGATATCTCTCTTTTTTTTTGTTTGTTTTGCAGTTTACTTCACTATCTGCTTTTTGACTTCAAGTACATTCAAACAATAATAACTCTCACTTTCTTATGCTTTCATATTCAAAGCAATTGTCTGTGGAAGCCACGAACAAAATCACTGAGCTCCAGTCTCCTTATGGTTCAGCTATAAAGGGCTTTTATTTTGAAGTCATATCACTACATCCGTACACAGGTGTAATGCGGCCGGAGTGCAAAAAAAAAAAAAAAAAAGCTCCGCCACTTTTTCTCTCCACGTGAAGAAACGCGGTTGAAATTTACGCTAATTTACAGCAGTGTAAAAACCTCAATTACATCAGAAAAAAAGGATAACGAATTAAGAGAGAATCAGGTAGAGATATTCACCATCATACATGCTGCACAATCCCAATTTATAGTCAATGTCTTAGCTTATAGCAAAGCTCAATAGATTTGGCAATAACGAATGTTTGCAGGTGCCCTCAAACATGACTCCTGCTTCGTATATCCTCTCTTAATCAACTGTGTTAGCCACTGAGTGTTTGAATTATTAATTATGAGTGCTTGAGTTATGAATATAAATAGTGATACAGTGTTTTGTGAATGATGAAACTCATTTTAAAACAAATTTAGTAATTTTCTCTGTCCTGTGTGTAAATAATTTTACTGCTTTCAGGGCTCTCATGGTGGGGTGCGGGTGGAGAGGGACTGGTTACCCACGGCCCCAGTGACACGAGTAATTCTGGAATGAAATTTGAAAGATAGGGATCAAGAAAGGAAGGGCCCCAATAAAACCGCTTATGTATAGTTCTGTGTTACACCCCTGCTTCCCTACAATTACTGAAGAGCATGTACTGTAGATGATTTGACAGGCGAGTATGGTAGGCCATATAAATTTTTTTTAGTTTAGATTAGTAATATTTCAAATGTCAGTTCTACCATCTAGAACAAATACGGCCGCATGCCTCTGTTGTTTCACAGAATCTCATTAGGATCACTCAGCTATGATCTAACCAAAGTATATAGTATAATGTAGTCACAGTATACTGTAGTTGCAGAACAAAATAAAACTGAAATGTGAACTAATTGCATACTCAAAGCTCACTACTTTTAAGGCTTGTACAAACTATAAAGTGCCAATTTAGTCATAAGAAGTACTGATTTGGTATGTTGATATTAATATATCTTCTACACAAAGTATACATAGGAAAAATATTTGAACATTGCTTATGTTTAATTAATAGAATTTGCTATATTTATTAGTAAGGATATCTTTAATCTTTCCTGATTAGTATACTGAAACTCTTTTTTTCTCCTAATTTTTCATGAACAAATTTCAGTTGTTTTACATCAGCTGACTTTTTTCAGACTTTTTTTTTTTCCCCAGAATATACCACTGAGTGTCTCCATATTTTGATATTTATTTCTTCTGAGGTCTGATATTCCCTCACTCCATCCTTACTGTATTAAAAAATAAATAAAAAGACAAAATAGTTAACAGCGCCCCTGTTGGGCTTATTGAAGCATCACAGATCAGGAAATGCAGAGCTCAGTACTGACACCCACAGACATACAGACCCAAGTGGCACCTGGATTCATTTCATTTTTGATTTGTAGATTATACATAGTGGATAAAGCTGATGTTTTATATATTTGTATTATTTAATATTATTTACAATTAATTAATTTACTTCATAGTCACAATATGTTATGGCAAAGCTAAATGTGTAGTCCTGCTCGGACATGCCCAAAGTGTAGCCCCACCCTGATACTTCAGGCTGCACGCTAGCCACAGACCCCAACAGGTTTGAGCAACCACCAGGAGACATGGAGCGAGGACAGTGAATGGGTCATTGTCATGTAGGCTACCTACAGCCTGGCTTGCCCCTTATCACATTTTAACTTAACTGCTTGCTAGCTGCCCTATGCACAGTGGAAGACAGTAAATTTGGGCTAACTTTCACATCAGTATTTACTTTTTAACACCACACTGAAAGTTCAGTTCATTCACCTGTGCCTTTTTGTTTCTCTTCTACTCTAGTGAAATAAGTTGTAGCATCGGAGATGGAGCTTTCTGTAGCTATCTTTGGGCCCACTCATTATTCACTCCCAGCTGTTATTTTATTCATTTCAATGTATGTATTTGAATTCAATTATTTTATTCTTGGTTAATTTGCTTTCACACAAATCTGGTGCCATGCTTGCTATGATTTGTCACCACACAGCATTAATGCATGATTATAACTGCAGGTCTTCTATTAATAAAAAAGAACCAAGTATAGTTTATTTAATAATATCTTTATTTAAAGTTTGTTTTTACAAATAAATCATTATTAATGTGCTGTTTATTCTGCTGATTCTTTGCCCTAAAAAGGAAAAGAGACAGAGAGAGAGAGAGAGAGAGAGAGAGATTAGTACATATTATTTTAAAACTTGTTTGGTCTAATTAACTATTTAAAGAAATATAAAAGATACCTTTCCAGCATCACGACTCTTAGCTCTGAGCTTGTTGACTTGAGACTCAGCAAGGTCAGCACGCTCTTCAGCCTCCTCCAAATCATGCTGCACCTTTCTCAGCTTGGACAGGTGGGTATTGGCCTGTTCCTCCTAAATACATAGAGTTGTAAAGATTATGCTTCTTGATGTTTTAGAAATGGCATTACCTTCTTCACTAATATGCTTAGGCTGAGTTGTCTCACCGCTTCCTCAGACTGTCTCTTATAAGCCTTGACCTTCAACTGCAGTTTATCAACCAGATCTTGCAGCCTAGAAACGTTCTTCTTGTCCTCCTCAGTCTGCAAATTAATAATTTTTTTAGACTTTTTCTTTTGATGAAAATAATGGACTTCTTATTTAACACAATTTATACATACTTGGTAGGTGAGCTCCTTCACTCTCCTCTCATATTTGCGTACACCCTTAACAGCTTCAACTCCACGTCTCTGTTCAGCCTCAACTTCGTTCTCCAGCTCACGTACCTGAAAGAGTTCATATGGAAATTATTGAGAATACAATGATTTAATTCACTGAAATAAGTTGCAAATTCTGGTCTGTATCAAAAATGGAACACTGGGACATGGACAGTTTGTAAAGCTTACACATAAATAATTAATAAATTGCTTTCAAGACCTACCCTAGACTCCAGTTTCTGAAGTTGTTTCTTTCCACCCTTCATGGCCAGATTCTCAGCCTCATCCAGGCGGTGCTGAAGGTCCTTCACTGTGACCTCGAGGTTTTTCTTCATTCTCTCAAGGTGAGCACTGGTGTCCTGCTCCTTCTTCAACTCCTCAGCCATCATTGCAGCCTAATAGAGAATTGCAAGATTGCTTAATCCTTGAATTGTTAAAGCTGATAAGCTAGGTGAAACGAATATGTAGTAAAATTTTTACATCAGTTATGGCTTTCTTGGCCTTTTCCTCTGCATTTCTTGCTTCCTGCACAGTGTCATCAACTTCACTCTGGATTTGGACAAGGTCAGTCTCAAGCTTCTTCTTGGTGTTCACCAGACTTGTGTTCTGTACAGAAAGTGCAAATTATATTATGGACCTTCCCGAGCAGTAATACACATAAAAAATGAATAAATAAAAAGTCAAGTTTTAATACCTGAGAGTGCAACAATCCACAACGCTCACTAGCATCATTAAGCTCTTGTTCAGCAACCTTACGGCCTCTCTCTGTCTGTTCAAGGGCAGCTCTGAGCTCCTCGATCTCAGCCAACATTAAAGCGTTTCTACGCTCCACCATGGCAACTTGCTCCTTCATGTCCTCTTGTCCTCTCAAAGCATCATCAAGGTGCAATTGGGCATCCTGAAAGCAAAGAGCAAAGATAAATTAATATATTAGTCTTTTAAAGATGATGGATGCATGTGGAGTCGTTATAAAGCACTGGATTGTAGTCATTCATTTAATGTCACCTTGAGTTGTGTCTGGATGTTCCTCAGCTGTTTCTGTGCCTCAGCAGCTTGGCGATTGGCATGGCTGAGCTGAATTTCCATCTCATTGAGATCTCCCTCCATCTTCTTTTTAATTCTCAGGGCATCATTCCTGCTTCTGACCTCAGAATCCAGAGTACTCTGCATGGACTCAATTACCCTCTGGCTGTTCCTCTTGATTTGCTCGATCTCCTCATCCTTCTCAGCAAGCTTCCTGTCAATCTCACCCTTGAACTGGTTAAGCTCAAGCTGGACACGAAGAATCTTTGACTCTTCATGCTCCAGTGTGCCCTGTGTATGAAATATAATAGACTGTGCTTGAAGTAACATGTACAAGATTTGTTTATTTGTGACCATCAAAATCAAGTTACTGGCAAAATATTTCCATATATGCATCCATATCCATTTATATGCACTGTATATTTAAGTGCTATCAATTGTCCTCATGTGTGCTGTACTCTGTGTACCTCAGCCTCCTCTAGAGCAGTCTGGATCTCAGCCTTCTCAGTCTCTACTGCTTTCTTGGCCTTTTCAAGCTCATGGATGCTCTTTCCAGTCTCACCAATTTGTTCAGTTAGGTCTGAGATCTCCTCTGTTCAAAGACATAACAAGCACAAAATTGTTAACAAATCATGAGGATGTGCTCATAAGAGCACAGAGATGTGCTAAGAATGAAAAATATAGTAACTGCTGATAAAATAGATCAGATAGTTTTGACATACGCTGTAGATTCTTGTTCTCCCTCTTGAGTGTTTCAAGTTGATCAAGAGCTTCCTCATAGGAGTTCTTCATCTTGAACAGCTCAGTGCTCAATGAACGAGCCTCCTTCTGGGCTCCCTCTAGCTCAGCCTGACCCTCCTCATATTTCTGCTTCCATTCTGCCAGGACCTTTGTTAAGAGTGAGATGCAACAGTTATTTTTGTAAAAGCTTGTAAGAAGACAACAAATGGAAATGTGAAGCATCTCAATAAATGTCAATAAATAAATTATACAGTTTACCTTGTCAAAGTTCCTCTGCTTCTTATCAAGGTTAGCAGCCAAGGCATTTGCTCTTTCCACATCAATCATGAGGTCCTCCACCTCACCCTGCAGTCTCTGCTTGGTCTTTTCCAGAGATCCACACTTGGAGTTCACAGCCTCAATTTGTTCCTCAGCCTCCTGGAGACGCTGGGCCAGCTTTTTCCTGGTAAGCATTTCATTTTTGTTTTAAGTGTTATTTTGCAGATGCTTTTGTTATTATGGTATTTCTGTTTTGTGTTAAACATACTTGGCTTCTTCAAGTTCCTCAGTGCGCTGAATAGCATCAGTCTCATATTTAGTTCTCCACTGAGCCACTTCACTGTTGGCCTTGGACATTCCACGTTGTAATTCAGCCTTTGCCTCCTGCTCCTCTTCAAACTGTTCCCTGAGAAGATCACAGTCATGACGGGCAGACTGCACAGCATGAGCCAGGGCGTTCTTTGCCTGAGAACAAAAAAGTGAAATTTGGTCATAATTATAAATAAAAAAAAACTTCAGAAATTCATATAACCAGTTATGTATGCATTTGGTAGCTTTTTATTAAGCATTTACCTTAACCTCCTCCTCCATCTGCCTCTTGAGCTCCTCGAGTTGCTGAGTAAATGCCTGCTTGCCTCTGGTCAACTGAGAAATCAAAGCTTCCTTCTCCTCCAGTTGACGTGAAAACTCACCTGTTTGATTGCAGATCAAATGTTAAACTACAGCAACATAATGAAGGCTAATTTGGATTATAATAATAAAGGCTTATTTTCATTATAATTGCTTGAAGTTTTATGTTCCTCTTCATCAATTTGTTACATTTTCTGTCATACTATAAAATGTATGATAGAAAGGTTAGAAAATTGATGAAGAGCAACATCTTGCCAACTTCTGAAGGTCTATTACCATTTTCAGTTTGTAGTCTGGCTCTTTGAACACTGATGTCATTAACCTGGCGTGCATTCTCATCATTCTTGGACTTAAGCTCACTCAGTTGGTCCTCAAGGGTACGGCACATCTTTTCAAGATTTGCCTATAGAAATAAAAAGATAAGTTTAGTTGTTTAAACGGTCAATGATCAATGATTACATAATAAGTGAACATTAAATAAAGGTTTTGACCTTAGCCTTAGCAACAGCCTCCATATTGCTGGAGAGATCATCAATCTCCATTTTGAATTCACTCTTCTCCTTCTCAAGTTTCTGCTTGACGCGCTGCAGGTTGTCAATTTGTTCTCCCAGCTCCGCCACACTGTCAGCTTGCTTTTTGCGGAGGGCTGCAGCAGTTGCTTCATGCTGTAATGTGGATTCTTCTAGATCACGACGCAATTTCTGGAATTCAGCCTCTCGCTTCTTGTTCATCTCAATCTGAGCTGCAGTTGCTCCACCAGCCTCCTCAAGCCTCTCACTGATCTCCTCAAGTTCCCTGGAGAGATCAGATCTTTGCTTCTCAACCTTGGCACGAGCAGCACGCTCAGCCTCAGTCTCTTCCTCCAGTTCCTCAATGCGGGCCTATTATTGAAAACCATAGATTTGTAAAGAACCATATAATTAAGTAGAACTAATTGAGTCAACGTTTGTCACCACCCTTCTTTCATTTGGTTCAAATGAAAACAGAATGCAAACTTAACATGTTTTGTGGCTTTTATGATTCAATAAAGTAAAAAGAAATCACATACCTGAAGCTCCTTGATTTTCTTCTGATGTTGAGCACCAAGAGATTGTTCATCCTCAATCTTGCTAAGCAGCTGGCTTATTTCAAAGTCTTTCCTGAGAGAGTTAAACAATAACTTTGTTTTAGCATCCTGAAATATGTGTATAACTATATTTATTTTAATGAGTGATTGAGGTTTTTTTTCTATATACATTTTTTTTTAGATATAATTACTTTTTCAGCTTTTCATCAGACTGCTGCTTGTCATTCTCCAGGTCCATGATAGATTCCTGAGCCAGTTTCAAGTCACCCTCAAGCTTTCTCTTGGCTCTCTCTAGATCCATGCGGAGTTTTTTCTCTTGCTCAAGAGAACCTTCCAGCTGTAAAAACACAAAATAGGGTAAAACCAAAATATTGATTGCTCACATGCATAAATGTTAGAAATCAGTTTAGCAGTTCTGTATTATGTAACTTACATCATCTACTTGCTGTTCAAGCTTAGTCTTGGCTTTTGTCAGAGTGTTGACTTTGTCCTCCTCTGCCTGAAGATCATCAAGGGTCTGCTGATGTGCCTCTTGGAGGGCTTTCTTTTCTTTTGTGAGTTTTGCAATGCTCTCATCTTGAGTTGCCATCTCCTCTGTGAGGTTCTTAACCTGTGTTTTGTGAACACAATTAGTATTTGTGGAAAACCATTGAAATAGAAAAAAGAGAAAGTTAAAATATTCAAGTACAAACCTTATTTTCAGTGGCATGTTTCTCCTTTTCCACTTTAGCCAGAGTGAGCTCCAAGTCATCAATGTCCTTCTTTAGCTCAGAGCACTCATCCTCCAGCTTACGCTTCTTGGCTGTCAGCTCAGCATTGATCTCCTCCTCATCTTCCAGTCTCTCAGTGGTCTCTTTGAGTTTAGCTTCAAGCTGGATTTTGCTCTTAATCAGTCCCTCACATCTCTCTTCAGCATCTGAGAGATTCTCAGTTTCCTATATATTGTGTAAAAAATATCCACATTACAAAGTTTGCCCATTTGTAAAGTATAATGGATTAGACTTGCATAACATAGTGGTAATTAAACATAGAAATTTAAATGAATATTCTTACAGATGCAACTTGAAGCTGCAGGTCATTCTTCTCTTGGAGAAGTGCCACCATCTTCTCTTCAAGCTCCTTCTTTTTGGCTTCAGCCTTGACAAGATCTTCCTTGCATTTTGTAAAGTCCTCTTTCATGGTGGCCAGCTCCTTCTCAGTTTCAGCACTCTTCAGCAGGGGCTTGATCTTGTAGAACACCTTCATCCATGGCCAATGCTTGACATTCATGAATGAGCGGATGTTGTACTGGATGGTGTCAATAGCCGACCTGGAACATATAAATGGTTCCTTTTTACGTTTTGTCTGATTTTTGTCTCATTAAAAAAAATGTCATTGGGATTAAAATAACTGCTTTATTCAAGGAAGTACATTTGTGAAAATATTGTTGACCTTCATATTTTAAAACTGTTTCAAACTGATGTTAATAATGCTGTTCAAAACTGTAAATAATTACTTTTCAAAGGTATAGATAAAATTTTAAAATACCTTCTTTCCATCATCTTCACAAATTCTCTTCTCATGAGGAAACCACGGCAAAGAGCCTGAGTCATTGTGACCAGAGTAGCCAGTTTCTCATCTCGCATCTCTTCAAGAGTACCCAGCAGACCAGCTTTGAAGAATACCTGAATTAAATGGCAGGGTATTATATCACTTGGCTCTTAATTGATTATTTAATATTTATTTAGAAAGGTCAACTCTCTTATTGACTACTTGAGCATATTCACCTTAGTGTGTCCAAATCTATACTGGTCATGGTCAATGTCGATAGAGCCCAGAAGCTTCTCGCAGGCCTTCTTGTTGTCAATAAACTGGCCCTCAGGAATAACACTGGCATTCAGCACTTTGTATCTGTGAAAATGAATCATCTCAACATTAGATAACAATTAACAACAAATAAGCACAAATTAATAATATGAAGGGCTTTTGCACCTTTGTTTGAAGTCACCATAGAGGATTCTGCTGGGGAATCCCTTTCTGCAGATTCTGATACCCTCCAGCACACCGTTACATCTCAGCTGGTGGATAACCAGGAAGTTCTCCATAAGACCTGAAAAAGATATAAAAGTTATCACATGTTTATCATTTGCACTGCTCACAGTGGGTCTGCTGACAATGAAATTCTTTGGAATAGTTCTGCTAACATTTAATCACCAAATCTATACTTTACCTGGAGTCTTAGACTCATTGGGAATCAAGCAACGCACAAAGTGAGGATGTGTGCTCCTCAAGTTGGTCATCAGCTTGCCCAAGTTCTCCTGTGTAGTTAACATACTATTAGAATTCAAAGTTAAAAGTGAATTGTCTTGATATTGATGAATATAATTGAATATGATTAATATAAGTTTAACAAACCCTAAACTGTGAGGATACAGTCTGCATAGAACCACCCTTCTTCTTGCCTCCCTTCTTGCCGGCCTCTGTACGCATAAAATTACATATACCATTACATTTAAAAAGCATACAACTAGGCAAGTAGTGTAAGTATGTCTTTAAAATAAATGAAATTACCCTCAACAACCGGTGGATAAAGGGTAGAAAGCAGTTTAACAGAGGATTTCTGGTAGAGCTGTACAACAGACTCATTCAGTGGATCCTTGTTTTTGTCCAGCCAGCCAGAAATGTTGTAGTCCACAGTACCAGCATAGTGAACCAGGGAGAAGTGGGCCTCAGCCTTGCCTTTGGCAGGTCTGGGTTTCTGGAAAGCATTGCACTTGCCAAGATGCTGGTCATACAGCTTGTTCTTGAAGCTGGTGTCTGTAGCCTTGGGGAACATGCACTCTTCTTCAAGGATGGAGAAAATACCCATGGGCTGTTACAGTACAAGAAAGATAGTGTTAAGTGAACATTGTACATGTTGCAAATGTAGTATTCAACACACTGACCCGCATAGAACCACACCTTCTCAATAAGTTCAATGCAAGCAGCCAAGTCCATGCCAAAGTCAATGAACTCCCAAACAATGCCCTCCTTCTTGTACTCCTCTTGCTCCAACACAAACATGTGGTGGTTAAAGAACTGTTGGAGTTTCTCATTGGTGAAGTTGATGCACAGCTGTTCCATGCTGTTGAACTGAAGAGATGTAAGATAACACTTACTGCATTTGATTTAAACTCAAAAACATTAAATCTTAAAACATTAAATATAAGAACAACAATTTAAAAACATAAATCACATACATCAAAGATTTCAAATCCAGCAATGTCCAGCACACCGATGAAGAACTGTCTGGCCTGTTTGGTGTCCAACATCTGGTTGATACGTATGACCATCCACAAGAACATCCTTTCATAGATGGATTTGGCCAATGCACTCACAGAATTATATACCTAAAAGTACAAATGTTTCATCAGTTTTGCTTAATTTTTACATTTAAATTATGATTCACATAAATGCATGATTTCCTTTAATGTCTTTGCTCACATACCTGTGGCACAGTCTGACCCTTTGTCACAAATTCATTTCCAACCTTTACTCTGGGGTAGCACAAGGCTTTCAGCATATCCGCTGAGTTCAAGCCCAGAAGGTAAGCGACTTTGTCAGCCTCTGTTAATAAGTAACAAAATGATATTAATTGCACATACATGTTAATCTATGTAACCAAGAAATATGCTTGAGGTGTGGTTTTGTATGACCAGACCAGACCTTTCATGTAAGAGATTTTCATGAATGAAATAAAGTTCAGTCTCACCCTCTGTGCCATCAGGCTCAGCCTGCTCCTCACGTTGCTTCTGCTTGAACTTCATATTACCGTGATGAAGAACAGCTCCAGTAAATTTGTAGATGCTCATTTTCTCCTCATTGCTGAAGCCCAAGATGTCAATAGCAGTCTGTAAAATAATGGAAATAGTTAAAATCCATAAGGGTTCATAAATTATTTCAACATAAGGCCTATTAACAGGAATCACTTACATCTGTGGCAATCAGTTCCTCCTTATCATTAATGCTTGGCACAGTGATCTGACCCTGACTGCACATGGGGAAGTCGTAGGGGTTGGTAGTAATGAGCGTCATTTCTGTGGAACAAGGATGATGGTTAAAACATATATTTTCATCTAGTGTAGGCTGAGCAAAGAGACCATTTACTGTATATTATTTTCTTACCAATCAGCTCAGGTTTTTCATTGGTCATCATCTGATAAAAGATGTGATATCCTCTCTCATCAGAAAGCTGGAAGGTTACTCTAGACTTCTCCAGCAGATCTGATGGGAAAATGCCCGTGTTATCTCCAGAAGTTGGACTAGTAGAACTATGACTAATAACGCATTGGTTATTACTTACATGTTTCAATGTCAGCACTAGACAGTTTGCCGGATGTGCCAAAATGAATTCTGATAAATTTACCCTGGTTTTGGAAATACAAAGGATTTCATGTCATTTTGACCAGCATGAGCACGTTGTATGCTGTATATAAACATCACAGTTTATAGAATACTGTAGCTGAACTATGTGGAGTTAAACAGGTTCACACTTACAAAACGAGAAGAGTTGTCATTCCTCACAGTCTTAGCATTACCATAGGCCTCAAGCAGAGGATTGGCTGCAATGATCTGGTCTTCCAGAGATCCCTGCAACACATAAAAAGTTCATTGTGATTGTTTAACATGTTTTATGAAACAATGCAAGCAGATGAATCTATAAAGGGTTCTCATATTTGGAAACTGCCTGACCGCTAAAAGTGCCCTGTAAACGGAATAGAGTTTAGTTCATACCTGCATTTTGCTAGTTTGCTCCTTCTTCTTGTCACTCTGCATTGCAACTGTGGCAAAGTACTGGATGACACGTTTCGTGTTCACAGTCTTTCCAGCACCAGATTCTCCACTGGTTTAGATTAGATAAAATGATTAATAATAATACACTATATATATATATATATATATATTATTTGCATTTACTCAGATGTACTTACGTAATCAGGACAGACTGGTTCTCCCTATCTGTGAGATGAAAATAAAATAAAGTATAATTTAATATAATTAAGATTTTAAACTTGTTAGTAATATAATCAACACTGTTTACAATTCGATCTCTCTTACCAGTGAGCATAAACTGATAGGCATTGTCAGACACAGAGAAGATGTGAGGTGGGGCTTCCATGCGCTTTTTGCCTCTGTAGGCAGCCACCACTTCTGCGTCGTACACTGGCAGCCACTTGTAGGGGTTCACAGTAGCACAGAAAAGTCCAGAGTAGGTCTGAAACACATATGGACAAGAATGCTCATATACAAGATTTTCTAAAGAAGTGTTCAATCCGATCAAATATGCAGCTCTTAGGATAAAATAGTCCCTTAAGCTACTAGCTTGTATAATTATTATATAGTGTAGAACTTTTTCTTACGTAGATCATCCATGCTGCGTAACGCTCTTTAAGGTTATACAGCACAGAGGCTTCATTGAGGTGGGTCATCATGGCCATGTCCTCAATTTTATCAAACTTAGGAGGGTTCATAGGGAAGACATCATCCTCCTTAACTGTTCTTGACTGAAAGACAATCAAATATTGGATGTTTAGTGTGGTTGAGTTTTACACACTGTTATGAAGTGCTGTGTATTTCGTCATCAATTCTCACCTCCTTGGTAGTAAGCAGTTCTACAGTGACTTTGCCACCCTCTCTGCTCTTGATTGTACCCTTAAGGTACAGTTCCTTGTCATCAGTCACATAACAGGCAGTCTTTGCATCAAAGGGCTTGCTTTGAGCTTCAATTCTCTCCTTCTCAGGCTTACGGAGATAGATGGCAGCCTTGCCGTAAACGGCCATCTCCGCGTCTGTGCTCATGGTGGCAGGTGACTGCAATAACAAAAAACAAACACATTATACAAAATGCACTACCTTGAAAGAAAACATGAGTCTAATATTGTAGTACCAAACTAGGTACATGCTGAAAATAACAATTATATTGTAATTGAAATTGAAATAACATGTATACATAAAATGATACATAAAATTAAATGCAGTATTGCAAATGCAAATGGAGTATTGCAGTAAATGCGAACACCATGAATATTTATTTACAGTTGTAGTTCTTAGTCTTTAATTTACCTGTGTCTGCTCCCAAAGGTGAAGAAATGTTTAAACCTGTAAGCCAATAAGATACAAATATGGTAACTACAACAATAATAATTATGGCACAACTTGTGGAGTCCATGCCAGCTTAAATGCATACAGCCAAACAAAAGTGGGAGAAAAAATAGATACTACTTTTCACTCAATTTGTGGCTGATAATACCACCACCACGTTTGTAATGAAATTAGTATTGTAGTATTATTTTAGAAAGTAATGCAAAAGTTTATCTAGAATTCTCAGGATTCTACAGTATTTCTTCTATATTAACTATATATAATTCACTCTTAATTTGAAAGCATAAAAATTATTTTATACTTATTCTGCAGAATTATGTGATATAAAGTTTTAATACACAATAAATAAAAGTGCATCTCACCACACTCAAGGACTTGACAGGTCTACACTGTAGTCTCCCTGTCGGGCTTAGAGCTACTTATATTGGAGTGGTTTCGCCAGCTAAGCAAAAGTCAAATATGGCCAAATCACAATAATACAGCATAGTGAAGAAACGTTAGATGCTGGCATGCATTGCTGCTTGCACGCATTTTTGTATTTATATTTAGGTTTTTTAGATTTCTGTGTTTTAGATTCTTTGCGTTGCTGATCTGAAGTCATTTGTATACATTCACATAAGCAATTTAAACATTCATCACTAACATTTACTGTATCTTACATATGCAATTGACAGTCAAAATATATTTAATCTGACACATTACTTCAGTGTAACAAATGTACAAATTTACTACCATAACACAGACAGAGCAATTGCTTAAAAATATATATATATATTTAAAAAATGTTATTAAAGAATAATGTAGGTTGTTTTGGATACCCAGAAAATTGGATTTAAAATACAATTATGAATAAACTATAAACTTACTATAAATTAACAATAATCTGAAGTCTGCAAACCATAGTTTAAATGCAATGTTTTGACAGCTTTCGGCATTCAAATTAATTATGGAACCTGAAAGTTCAGAGTGATTCAAGGGATACATATTGATCATATTTTTTAAATTGCTAACAATAAAATGTATAATATTTCTAGGACATAAACAGTTTAACGTGGTATTGTTGACAGTATAACTTCAGATTTTATGTGAACTATAAACCTTTTATTCATGTCTCCTGCTTATTCCTTTCAAGGTGAAAGTGGGGCGCCTTGCAGCCGATAGCATTCTCAGTATTTCATATCCCTGTCTTTTCACAGCTGGCCTTGTCATGTAACTGAGGAGTATTTTTGGCAGTTGCATAGATCCATATATTGTACATGGATACTTTATGCATGTATATATGAATGTATGTATGAATGTATGTATGAATGTATGTATGTATGTGTGTAGGTAGGTATCTTAATGAAGTTTATTTATGTAATTATGCTCAATATGCAGTATGCATAATTGAGCACAATTAAA
Organism: Clarias fuscus; assembly: GCA_030347435.1. Taxonomy (NCBI): domain Eukaryota; kingdom Metazoa; phylum Chordata; class Actinopteri; order Siluriformes; family Clariidae; genus Clarias; species Clarias fuscus. The sequence goes on from CM059212.1 coordinate 12,005,978, forward strand.
TTTCCAAAGAGAAAAATGTACTTAAAATGAGCCATGTAATCCGGATACAATAACTAGTAACCAGCCACACCCCTGCTCCTTATTAAGCAATACCCCTGGTTGTGGATGTTGAACTATTAAGCAGGCATATTATGCATGATAGTTTAGACATTAAAACTAAGTATCAGATTTAGTATGTCTATAATGATTTGTTAAATGGGTAGATCTAATTTGGTTGTCATTTTGAAAAATGTTTTCATTACTTATTATAGATTATGTGCTAAATACCTAATTAATTCTCCATAATTATATTATGTTTTGTTAATAAAGAGCTCTACTCCCCAAGCCAGGAGTGCAAAGACCTTTGGAATGGGTACTGTCCCAGCCGGTTGGTCAAGATAATTGATATGTGTAAGGTAAAACCCGCAGCCCAAGTTGGCTGATCATCCAGATATGGTAGTCAAAATGGTGGAATATTTTTGCTATATAATTAGCTGTGGGAGAGGTACAACAAGCCACATAAGCATTTTAGTTGATCAAGCAGCAGGGTTCTCATAAGAAGACCATAGATAAGTAGTGTGTTTGAGTGAAGATGAAAGATCTAAAGTTGCAAAATGTTTCATTTACATTTATATTTGTGCGGTTACAAACTAATAACCCATTATTAGTTATCAAATAAATGATCCAAAGAAGTATGTTCAGGGTTGCAGTCAATTTATATCCAGGTATATGGTGAAGTTATATTAGAGCATTTTGGTCTGGAATTGTGTCTGATTGCCATTACGTCAGATAATATGTATTCTGTAACTACATCATCAACCATAATATTGAGAGGTGACTGTCATGTATTGGGGTGCGAGGCATAAATGCAGAGGATCCAGGTGTTAAAGGAAACGATGTTTTTATTTAACACAAAACAGGGAAATCAAATAAACAAATAGACTTTATAAGTCAAACGAAACCAAAACACGTAAAAGGACACGGTATACACAAACTAAACTTACAGACATTTAACGGGTGTAAATCAACAGATGCAAGACAAGAAACTCAAAGAAACCAAACTATTTATAATAAAACTAATGACCAACTCGGTTCAGGTGAGCGCCCATGTCACCTGACCGAGTTGCAACCTGGGAAATGAAGTTAAACAAAAACTACAACACAAAAGACTCAGGGCGCTTTGGCGCCCTCTAGGGGTTACCCCTGACAGTGACATTAACATTGATAATCTTAATGACACCTTTCAATATCTGACACTAGCTATATAAGGGCAACAAGTGGACAGTCTTGTTGCCCTGTTACCCAGTTCCCAAAACTCATGTACGTATTAAAGCAGTAAAAATGGTCAAGCAAAGGATTTAAATGAATTGAGTGGCCAAATTGTAATGGCTAGATGTCTGAGTCTGAGCATTCCTAACCCTGCAAGTTTTGTGTATCTCGGATCACTATCTTGTCTCAATTAAAGTGTGGCATAGTAATAATGTACGCACATGGCCGCACTACCGTATTAAACGTACATTCACATCAACTACCACACAGAGCTTTAGTCAGCCCCCTGTCAGCTGTCCAATTACAGGCCGATTTCACACCTCCCCTTTATCTCTAAGATTCTGGAAAAGATAGCTATGCTCATATCTACATAGAAATAGCATACATTAACTGTATCAGTTAGGATTTAGTCCTCATCACAGCACAGAGACAGCACTCGTTAAAGTAGTAAAAAACCCCTATTGGCCTCTGATCAAGGTTGTGTAACTACTGTATGCTTGTGTTACTCGACCTCAGTGCAGCTTTTGACACCAGTGAGCATAGTATTCTCCTTCACAGATTAGAAAATGTAGTAGGAATTAAGGGAACAGCCCTCTCCTGGCTCAGATCCTATTTGACTGAACGTGGACAAAATTGTTGGTGCCCTTCGGTCAATGAAAGAAAAACTCACAATGGTCACAGAAATAACTTTAATCTGACAAAGTCATAATAAATAAGAATTCTATGAATGTTAACCAATGAAAGTCAGACATTGCTTTTCAACCATGCTTCAACCTAATTATTTAAAAAAATAAACTCATGGAACAGGCCTGGACAAAAATGATGGTACCCCTAATTTAATAGTTTGTTGCACAACCTTTTGAGGCAATCACTGCAATCAAATGATTCCTGTAACTGTCAATGAGACTTCTGCACCTCTCTGCAGGTATTTTGGCCCACTCCTCATGAGCAAGCTGCTTCAGTTGATTCCGGTTTGAAGGGCGCCTTTTCCAGACAGCATGTTTCAGCTCCTTCCAAAGATGCTCAATAGGATTGAGGTCAGGGCTCATAGAAGGCCACTTTAGAATAGTCCAATGTTTTCCTCTTAGCCATTCTTGGGTGTTTTTAGCTGTATATTTTGGATCATTGTCCTGTTGCAAGACCCATTACCTGCGACTGAGACCCAGCTTTCTGACACTGGCCTGCACATTTCTCTCTAGAATCCCTTTATAGTCTTGAGATTTCATTGTACCCTGCACAGATTCAAGACACCCTGTGCCAGATGCAGCAAAGCAGTCCCAGAACATAACAGAGCCTCCTCCATGTTTCACAGTAGGGACAGTGTTCTTTTCTTGATATGCTTCATTTTTCCATGTGTGAACATAGAGCTAATTTGCCTTGGCAAAAAGTTTTTTGTCTCATCTGTCCATAAGACATTCTCCAAGAAGCTTTGTGGCTTGTCAACATGTAGTTTGGCATATTCCAGTCTGGATTTTTTATGATTTGTTTTCAACAATGGTGTCCTCCTTGGTCATCTCCTATGGCTCAAACAACGACGGATAGTGCGATCCGACACTGATGTTCCCTGAGCATGAAGTTCACCTTGGATCTCTTTAGAAGTCTTTCTGGGCTCTTTTGTTACCATTCGGATTATCCGTCTCTTTGATTTGTCATCAATTTTCCTCCTGCGGCCACGTCCAGGGAGATTGGCTACAGTCCCATGGATCTTAAATTTCTGAATAATATGTGCAACTGTAGTCACAGGACCATCTAGCTGCTTGGAAATGGTCTTATAGCCTTTACCTTTAACATGCTTGTCTATAATTTTCTTTCGAATCTCTTGAGACAACTCTTACCTTCGCTTCCTCTGGTCCATGTTGAGTGTGGTACATACCATGTCACCAAACAACACAGTGACTACCTGGAGCCCTATAAACACGTGGACAAAATTGTTGGTACCCTTCGGTCAATGAAAGAACAACTCACAATGGTCACAGAAATAACTTTAATCTGACAAAAGTAATAATTTAAAAAAATTCTATGAATGTTAACCAATGAAAGTCGGACATTGCTTTTCAACCATGCTTCAACAGAATTATTAAAAAAATAAACTCATAGAACAGGCCTGGACAAAAATTATGGTACCCCTAGAAAATACTGAAAATAATGTGACCAAAGGGACATGTTAATTCAAGGTGTGTCCACTAATTAGCATCACAGGTGTCTACAATCTTGTAATCAGTCAGTGGGCCTATATATAGGGCTCCAGGTAGTCACTGTGTTGTTTGGTGACATGGTATGTAAAAAGAAAAGTATCTTGCAAGAATATATGGATGGATGTATTTAAACATAAATACAGTATATGTATACATGTGTGTGTCTGTGGTCATCATTCGTGTGTTAATCTCCGTGTGTGTGTCTAATCATATGTAACAATCCCCCGAATGTAATATCCCCCGATTGCGTCAATATAAGCGGAGGTAATTTTCTCAAATCTGTCACAGTCATGTCTTGTCCATTGATGAGAGAGCAACCCTTTACTGAAGGTGTGCGGATTATACGCAGAGTTTTTCAACTTCCTCGTGTATTGTGTGATAGACAGGATCCTTTAGCACAGCATGACAATATACTTCTTACTATACTTCTTCTTCCACTTCACTTTTATACTGTAAACCCTCAAAATATTTGAGGTAATCAGTTACATAATTTTTTTAAAGTAATTTTAAGTAAACAGAACTATCAATATTTGAATTTGTTGCAAATAAAGTAAATTAAATCCAGCGCGGGAATTGAACCCGGGTCTTTCATGTGGCAGGCGCAACACCTACCACTGAGCCACCAGAGCTCTTTAGAGTTAAATTGCTGGAACTTTGAGGTGACACTTACTGTTACTTAAGTACTTATGATTACTTAAATTATCAAATTTGTTCAGCTAACTTTAAATTAATACAAATAGGATTTGAGAGTATATATATATATATATAACACGGGCAGCACTTACGTATTTAATAACTTTATTTTAAATTATCTTTATTAAAGTTTGAAGTTCTCCATAACCCTCTAATAAAAGCTTTTGCTCCGCTTGAGGAAAAAAAAAAGAGCTGCTCTTTTGGCATTTCGTCAACCAATCGCAGGGTTTGTGATCAGTGTTTCTACTGTCGATGCATATCGTCTTTTAAACAAACGCACGAACGAGCAATAATCCTAGACAACTCAATCCTGCTATACTAATCATCACCAACAGGTGTGCTCGAAGAACCGAATTAGCCACATCGTAATTAGCACGATGATCTCATCTTAGATCTGTCAATTCATCTCGGATGTTTCAAGCGACGTACGAAGAATGGACCCCTGCTCGTGGCTCCCACTGTTGAATTTGTCATTCTATCTGTTGTATATATATTTTGTAAATATCATTTATGTCTGTTTGTACTTTTGGGTCTCCACTGTAATTACGGAGCAATTGGGTGTGTGTTTTTGTGCTTCGTTCACTAAAGTTTATTGAAGCTTATTGCCAGTCTTGAGTCTGCCTCATTTTTGTAATTAGTGACAGTGTTAACTATATTTATATTTCTTTTTTATTATTTTTCTTATGTCGGCTTCCTATCTCCCCTAGACACCTAGAGCTAACCTAACATCTACGTAGGAAACCGTAACAGTGATTATTCTGCATGTTCTCTAGTGGAGTTTGGTGTTCCACAGGGTTCAGTTTTAGGCCCATTGCTTTTTTCCCTTTATATGCTTCCTTTGGGCAATATAATCCATAAGCATGGTATTAGTTTTCATTGTTATGCTGACAACACACAGTTATACGTCTCGGCAAGACCAGATGAGAAAAACCAGCTTACTAAAGTTGAGCAATGCGTAAAGGATATAAGAGACTGGATGCTAATTAACTTCCTTTTGCTTAATCCTGAAAAGACAGAAGTTCAAGTCATAGGACCGCATGCAGCTAGAAGCTAGACTTTAGATCACACTGTATCTTTAGACGGCCTTTCTGTTCTATCTAGTGCAACAGTAACAGACAGTGAAATTTCGCATTGATTTTAAAATACTACTTTTAACATTAAATGGTCTCGCGCCACAGTATCTGAGTAAACTGCTAGTGTCTTACAATCCGCTACGCCTACTTTGATCAAAGGATGCAGGCTGCTTGTCAGTACCGCGTATCATGAAACCTTCAGCAGGTGGCAGAGCTTTTTCTTACAAAGCCCCAAAGCTATGGAATAGCCTTCCAAATAGTTTTCAGGACTCAGACACAGTGCATTCACAAGCATTTTTGTAAATAGATTTGCCTCAGGTAAAGGAGCAGATCTGGGGGACTCATGGACGTAGAGTATTATGGTGATCTGGTATGTTTAGATGCTGTCTTCCCCACTCTCATTGATCACTCAGGTTTGTTGACGGTGAGGTGATTGGTTGCTTTACACCTCAGGGAGCCCTCATGTCTGTGTTTCCTTCTGGCTCTCCCTTTTAGTTATGCTGTTATAGTTAGTCCTGCCATAGTCCCTTATACAGTACATTAAGGCTGAATAGCTGCATTGCCCATGGTGACCACATCCAAAAGGGCCTACAGTGGACATGTGAGCATCAGAACTGGACCATAGGAAGAAGGTAGCCTTGTCTGATGAATTACATTTTATTTTACATCATGCAAATGGCTGAGTGTGAAAATATTAGGTAAGTATACTTTTATAATTTCTGTAGTGGTTAGTACTGTGGCCTCACACCTCCAGACTCGAGGGGTTCCATTTCTGGCTTATGTCTGTGTGTCTGGAATTTGCATGTTCTCCCTGTGCTTGGTGGGTTTCCTCCAGTTTTCCCCCAGTTTTCCCCCACAGTCCAAAAACATGCAGATTAGTCTTATTGGCAAATTGCCTATTGTGTGTGTGTGTCTGTCTGTCTGTCTGTCTGTCTGGGTGTGTGTCTGTCCGTGTGGGTGTGTGTCTGTGTGGGTGTGTGTCTGTGATGAATTAGCACCTGTTCAGGAGCCTCATGCCCTCAGTTTCCTTGGATAGGCTCCACGCTTCTGAGACCCTTGACTGGCTAAGCGGTATAAAAGATGAATGAGGTGCCTTTCCTTCAATTTTTACATTCTTAATATAAAATAAACTTCATTCAATCTTTTATTAAGTAAACCAAAGTAACAAACAGTAACAAAATACAACTTGGTGTATATACATGTAATAATGTAATCTAGGCGTAATTTAATATAAATCATTATTTAAATACTGCAGTAAGTAGTAATATTTATTTTCTTGGAAGCTTAATTTATAAAACTGTCAATTTGGTTAAAATCGCTTTTGGTCAAAGCATTACATTTGAAATTAAATGATGGTAAAGTTATTGTGAAGGTTTTATTTAATGGAGTTCCTGTGAATGAAAAGCAAATTGTGTAGAAATTACAGTCCTTTATTTACAGTACATACAGTAAGTTATTATATAGTATAACGCTTTTTGTTTTGGTACTTGGGTAGCAGCTATACTGTATTGCTGACTAGATTTTGCTCACAATGCTCAAATGAGCATCTCAGTAAACATCATAGAATGTCTTGCCAAGACTTGAGTGCCAAGTGACATAATAAAATGTAACTACCTGTTTTGATTTATGGAGTTATTTCTGGGGTTTTAAACATGCTGGCATCCTGACCTCTGCTGGTCAATCAAATTTTATTGCACAGATGTTACCAAAGGAAATGATTGAAATCGAGGCAAGGAGGAGCTTCCACTGTTTAAAAAAAAAAAAAAAAAGTGCTTGATTGCACTGATCTAACATGCTTGACTTTGGCCAGTCCTGGAGAGGATCTCGTCTTCCATTCCGATTAAAAAGAAGATGAGGCAAGATTTTTCAATATAGCAAACTCTATATCAACAGTTAATGTAGTGTTTTCCGCAGGGTTACCACCTTTCATGAATGTTTTCTCTTTTTATACTGTTGGCAGCTACATAAACAAAATGGTGAGATAAAGCTTTCACCATGATGCTACAGTCTGATACCTACAGCGACGCAATCCTCCCCATATTAATAGCTCTGCAGGGATAATGGCAAATTCTTGGCAGATGACAATTGGTATGGTGTTCTCTCAATGGCCTCTGTAATCTAGTCACATCTCAGTGCTCTTTACCTCACTGTAGTAACTGCATGTTGGCTGGGAACAGTATGTGTCCTTCATCAGGGAAAAATAATTAGATTTCCTTGTAGACACTATTAAGAACAAACACACACTGCATGGAAAATGCTAATATGTTAGTACATCAAAAGCATAATAATTCAGTGCTATGTTCAGGTTTTTACTGCAATTTGTTGAAATTTACTGAAGGATTGTATTTATATTTAACATTAAAAAAGCACCAAATAATGTCACAAAATACCCTATTTCCATTTAAAGATAATACATTTGAAGTAATATTATACAATATTGGGCCTGCAAGGATTTATTACAGTTCTTAGAGTCATGGTAAACACTTTCCAACAATTTTTACCATTTTTATACCATTGTTTGATTAGATTAGATTAGATTAGATTCAACTTTATTGTCATTGCACATAGTTACAAGGCAACGAAATGCAGTTAGCATCTAACCACTAGTGCAAGTTAGCACTGCAATAAAAACATCTCAGTGATCTTTGATTGTATGAGCTTTTTACACTCCTGACTTGTTTAAATCCACTGTACATCCTTTCTGCACTGAGCTCTTGGACTCTATTGTGTATTTCGGTTAATCCAATGACGGCTGTCAAACAAACCTTTATGTTCCCACAGAGAAGCTAACAGCTGTAGATACTGACAAACAGGAAGAGAGAGAACTTGGCAAATTAAAAGACATTTAGGCACTTAATTAATACCACTTAATTAATAATCTAATCTATGGAAGAGGCATACAATCAATCTGTAAAAAAAATTCCAATATTGCAAATATATTCATGCTTATGATGAAAGTAAGGGTGTTAAATGCTGTTGACAATACAGAATTGCTTTAATTTCAACATTTGGCCATTTGTTAAGATTTAAAATAATAACAGCTGTTGCTGTTATTATTATTATTATTCATAGGCAAATTGCTGTTTTACAATAACAAAAAAACACTTCAGGCCAAGCTGTCCACAAAATCTTGGTATATAACATGCCCTGACATTGTGTGCCTCATTATTTGGCCAGCAAGCAGACATACTTAAAAAAAAAAAAAAAAAAAAGGTGCAGAGTCAATGTTCTTGTGAAAAAGTGTAGATATGCTGAAAGTCATTGTGTAACTACCATAAATCAAAATATAACATTTAATAAAATGCTATTTACTGTAATTTTCAAAATAAAGGAAATAGAAGACAGGTAGCATTTGATGCTTTCTTTATTCCAGACAACTACAGCATCTTGAAATCCATCATCACATGCCATTTTACGAGGGAACAATCATCATGCTCATCTCCATTGTGAGGCCAGGTGATGTGCTGGAGAACAACCTGTACTGAAAGCAAAAACAAAAAGATCAGGGACTAAATCAAGTTGTCCCGAGGCATTATATTCACACATGTTCAACATAATTATATCTAGCTTTATAATAATATATACAGTGGTGAACAAAAGTGAACATCACTGCTTTCATAACCTCAAACGTTTAAATAATTACTATACAGAAAAACTTATTTTATGCTACTAAAGTGCCATACAACTATCAGTATATAGTTTGAAGTCATTTTCTTCTAAACCTGAAGGTTTTGTACAGAGGTGGAGACCCTGCCTTCAGAAAGTATAAGTCCTGCCACTTATCTGTTCCATCAATTAACTAAAGCAGCTGATTTTAATTAACACAACTCTTCAGCCAGACCTGAACTAACTGGTGACGTCACCTGTTCTGCGCACAGAGAGAACTTATACATGGCACATGCGGTCTTAATACTTTTGGCCACCACTGTGTATCTCTCTCTCTCTCTCTCTCTCTCTCGTGTGTGTGTGTGTGTAAAACAAACATCAGTCTGTGTCTCATGGTCACTAGCCCAACTTTAACTAAACTTTGACTTAATTCCTTTATCACAGTAAAATGACTAAAATATCTGATAATATATGATTAGTGTAACACACTGCAGGTGCACTTACCGAGCCGCTGCCCTCCGCCATGTAGCGAGACTCACTGGGAGCCGGTATCGAAGACGGCCGCTTGCCTGGGTCACGTGACTGATGAACGGATTCCATTCTGTCTCGATTGCTTTTCGTGTATTGAATTTGTACTTGAATTTTGTATTGAATTTGTACCTGAATTTCCAAGCTTGAATTTTCTATCTGAATTTCACAGCTTGAAATGGATTGTTGAAAATTTCGTGTGACATTCAGAGCACTTAAATTCAAAGATGTTGCTTTTTAAAGTCAAATATTTCAGTTTAATAAATTCAGTAGTATTTAAATTTCAAAATTAACAATTCAACACTGATTAAATTTCAAAAGTAATTAAGTAATTATGATGATAATTTGCTTCCATAATTTTTCTTGTACCTGTCACTTACTCTACTCTAGTGTTATAAACAAGACTGTCTCCACCTTGGTTCAAAACAACCACTTTTTTGTGGTTGAAAAAAAAATTGTTCAGAATGGAAATAAACATGTGTTTATTTATTTATCTTTAATCTGACGTAGACACCATTGTTGCAAAACATTGATATATGTAGATTCTAATGAATCTAATATATGTAAACATTGATATATTGACATACATGTAGTATCACATACTCGCTGGAGATTTGTCACTACACAACCATGATATAAATCTCCACCACATCTTAATGGTGCTCAATTGGATTGAAGCCTGGAGCCTGAGGAGGCCATTTGAACTCATTGTCATTGTCTTGAAATTTGTTCAAGAAACACCCTGCATTCTTTGATCGAAGTAGGCGTGGCGGATCGTAAGACACTAGCAGTTCACTCAAATACTGTGGCGCGAGACCATTTAGTGCTTTAAATGTCAGAAGTAGTATCTTAAAATCGATGCGAAATTTCACAGGGAGCCAATGCAGTGTAGATAAGATAGGGGTGATGTACTCGTATCTTCTGGTTCTAGTGAGGACTCTCGCTGCTGCATTCTGTACTAACTGAAGCTTGTTTGTACAACTAGTTGAACAACCAGACAGTAAGGCATTACAATAGTCCAACCTAGAGATAAAGGTGATAAAAGCATGAACTAGTTTTTCTGCATCATTTAGTGACAATATGTTTCTTATCTTGGCAATATTTCTAAGGTGAAAGAAAGCTATCCTGGTAATATTATCTACATGTGCTTCAAACGAAAGGCTGGAATCTATAATCACACCAAGGTCTTTTACTGTTGCATTTGATGGAACAGAAAGGCCATCTAAAGTTACAGTGTGATCAGAAAGCTTACTTCTAGCTACTTGTGGTCCTATGACTAGAACTTCTGTCTTATCAGGATTAAGCAGAAGAAAATTAATTAACATCCAATCTCTTATGTCCTGCACACACTGCTCAATTTTAGCAAACTGGTTTTTCTCATCTGGTTTTGCTGAGACATATAATTGTGTGTCATCAGCATAACAATGAAAACTAATACCATGTTTACGAATTATGTTGCCCAGAGGAAGCATGTAAAGGGAAAAAAGCAGTGGGCCTAAAACTGAGCCCTGTGGAACACCAAACTCCACTTGAGAACATGAGGAATGGTCACCATCTAAATCTACAAACTGATAACGATCAGTCAAATAGGATCTGAGCCACAAGAGGGCAGTTCCCTTAATTCCTACTACCTTTTCTAATCTGTGAAGGAGAATACTATGATCAATGGTGTCAAAAGCTGCACTGAGGTCCAGTAACACAAGTATAGTGACGCAACCCTGATCAGAGGCCCATAGGAGGTCGTTTACTACTTTAACAAGTGCTGTCTCTGTGCTGTGATGAGGCCTAAATCCTGACTGATACAGTTCATTTATGCTATTTCTGTGTAGATGTGAACATAGCTGCTGTGATACTACCTTTTCCAAAATCTTGGAGATAAAGGGAAGGTTTGATATCGGCCTGTAATTAGAAAGCAGACAGGGGTCAAGGTCAGGTTTCTTGATTAGCGGTTTAATAACGGCTAATTTAAAGGATTTGGGGACATATCCACTACTGAGTGAACAGTTAATTACTTTCAACAAGGGTTCTATTATTGCTGGTACTATCTGTTTGAGAAAATGTGTCGGAATAGGATCTAATAGGATCTTCAAAAGGTTGACGATTTTAAAGAAGAGATGAGTGAAATTAGTTCCCTCGCTTCAAGGGGAGTAAAGTGTTCTAAGTTCTGATGTGATGTGGTTAGATCATCTGAATTATTTGAATTGTCTGGTTTCAAATCCTGAATTTTTTGCCTAATATTTATGATTTTGTTATTGAAAAAGTTCATGAAATCCTCACTACTGCATGATGTTGTTGTGGAGATTTCTGCAGTGGTCTTGTTTTTAGTTGATTTACCTAGGGTATTAAATAAAAATCTCGGGTTGTTTTTATTTTCTATAAGAGTGGAGAGATACGTTGATCTAGCATCACTGAGAGCTTTTTTATAGTTCAGGATGCTCTCCTTCCAAGCTATTTTGAATACTATCAATTTAGTTTGGCGCCATTTACGTTCGAATTTTCGAGTGGTTTGTTTTAAAGCACGTGTGTGGTCATTATACCAAGGAGCGAGTTTCTTATCTCTAATAATTTTCCTTTTAACTGGAGCTACATTATCTAAGCTATAACGAAGTGCTGACTCTAGATATTCATTCGCCTGTTCGAGTTCTGTGAAGTCAGATGGCGATCCAATCAAAGTTGATAATTCTGGAAGATTATTGATAAAGCTCTGTGCGGTATTTGATGTAAATGTACGTTTAAGGTGGAAGCGCGGTGCTGTGCATACATTATTACTATGACACGCTTTAATCGAGACAAGGTAGTGATCCGAGATAACTTCAGACTGTGGAATTGTGGTTATATTTCCTATACTTAATCCGAAGGATAATATTAAATCTAAAGTGTGACCTGCTTTATGAGTGGGTCCTACTACACACTGATTTACTCCTACTGAGTCCAGTATGGACAACAATGCTGTTCTCAGAGGGTCTTCTGGATTCTCAAAATGAATATTAAAGTCTCCAGCAATTAACGCTTTGTCTACAGAAACAACAAGGTTTGAGAGGAAATCTGCAAAAACTCTGAGTACGGCCCTGGGGGTCTGTAAATGATGATTAGCGGGATCGACTGAGCTGACTTTATGTTACTATAGAGAACTTCAAATGCATTAGATTTAAAACTGTGTTTTTGTACGAGAGACAGATTATCGTTATAAATAACTGTGACTCCTCCTCCTCTACCAGTTAGCCGAGGCTGGTGTATGTAGCTGTATCCAGGAGGACTAGCTTCATTTAAGCTACATCCTCGTCCTGTTTAATCCAGGATTCTGTTAAACATAATATATCAAACTCCTGATCTGTGATAGTTTCATTAACAATAACTGCTTTAGATGCGAGAGATCTAATATTTAACAGTCCTAGCTTCAGATCAGAGGTGCCGGCTGCGCATTCAGTGTCATCAGAGTTTGTGGTATCTATGTTAATTAAAATACTAAAACAGTTAGTCTTTCTAAATTTATGTTTAGCTAGGGGAACAGACACAGTCTCAATATGATGAACCCTGAGTGACGACTCTATGCAGCTAGCAGACGGTTGGTTTAGCCTGTCTGTCTGCTCCCTGGCCTGGGATTGTCACCGATTAACTAGGCCTCTTCTGAGACTATGTGCTATACTGCAAGAAATGGGAGCAGCACCGTCCCGAGTGGGATGGACACCGTCCCGCCCTAACAGGCCAGTTTTGCCCTCAAAGGTCTTCCAGTTGTCTATGTAGCCCACGTTGTTTTCGGAGCACCACCTGGACATCCAGCGGTTCAGCGACCATAACCTGCTGTAAGCTATGTCGCCACGTCTCATTGGGATGGGACCAGAGCAAACTACTTCTTCGGACATCGCCTTCGCTATTTTAAACACCTCTGTAAAGTTATGCTTGCTAACCTCTGACTGACGAAGGCGTATATCGTTAGCTCCAGCATGTACCACTATCTTAGAGAACCTATGCTGACCTAGAGCCCTAAGATTACCTGCTATGTCCGGTGCTCTGGCTCCCGGGATACACCTGACCACTGCCGCTGGCGCCCCTAAAGGCCTAGCTAATTTCACATGTCTCAGTATAGAGTCTCCTATTACCAGAGCTCTTTCAGGTTTCTCAGCGGGTGCATCACTGAGGAGAGCGAACCTGTTGGACACGTTAAGCGCAGAAGAGGTGTGCTCCGGTGGGCTAGCCTTAGCGTTAGCTTTGGCTGAACGAGTATGCCGACGAGTCGTTACCCACTCGCCCCGCTGTGAGGGCTCTACTGCCGGAGTCGGGGGCTGATTATCTCCACCTGTGGCACCCAGACTTTCCGCTACGGGAATAACGCTGCTCTCGCGCTCTCTAACCCTCTCTAAAGTCTGGATGCGCTCCTCTAATGCTAATATCTTCTCCGTCAGGGTGCTAACTAACACACACCTATCACAAATAAAATTATCACTAATGACGGAGGAAGAATGTCTAAACATCCTGCACTCCACACACTGAGTGAGCTGAATGGTAGACATAATAACATACCTTTGTGCCGGAGTTGTGATTATTTGCTGATGGATTTGCTTGTTGTTGGTCAGATGATACGCGCGTTCTCTCAAAAAGCGCAAAAAAACGGATAAAGTCCAGTAGTATTAAAGCGTAGAAACTAGTTTGTTATTTAGTAAAAACGGGAAAAATATATAATTATAAAAAACTAAACAAAATATAATTTAAAACGCTGTTACAAACAGACGAGGAACTTTCGCGGGAACAATACGAAAAACAGGAAGCTCTTTTTTCATTTTTTTCTCGTTTTGTCATCTCATCCCAGGGTGTGACCATGACTCGCCCCTCATCTCGTCCCTTCCAACTCGACTTCACAGCCATCAACGCCTTCTCCAAACTCTGCCACTGATTCACCACCGCTCCGATTCTCCTCCATCCAGATGCCGATCAACCATTCGTTGTGGAGGTGGACGCCTCAGGGGTGGGCGCTGGGGCGGTTCTCTCCCAGCGGGGTCCAGACCAGAAACTACACCCTTGTAGTTTCTTCTCCAAAAAATTTAACCCACTCAGCAGCGATACGGGGTGGGGGACAGCGAGCTGCTGGCCATAAAGTGGGCATTGGAAGAATGGCGACACTGGCTCCAGGGTGCCAGAGAACCATTTATCGTCTGGACCGACCACCAAAACCTCAGCTCCATCAAGACACTTAAACAACTCAACCCCAGGCAGGCGCGGTGGGCTCTCTTTTTCGAGCATTTCAATTTCCATCTATCCTACCGTCCGGCGCAAGCCACGGAGATCGAACCGGCAGGTGCGCCGCCTGGACAACTTTTCGTTCCAAGGACCGTCAAAGCCGACGTCATTAAATGGGGCCATTCTTCACCACTGCCGGGGCACCCAGGCACACAACGCACCCTTCAATATATCCAGCGCGCCTTCTGGTGGCCCTCCATGGCCAAGGACGTCGAGGAGTTCGTTCGGGCGTGCCCAGTGTGCGCCAGGGCCAAGACCTCTAACCAACCGACACCGGGGGAACTCCAACCACTCCCAGTTCCCCGTCGACCATGGATGCACATTGCCGTCGACTTCATCATGGGGCCGGTATCCGAAGGGAAGAGCGTCATCATGACGATAATAGATCGGTTCTCCAAAGCTGTGCACCTGGTGGCCCTTCCCGGACTTCCGTCAGCCAAAGGGACAGCCGAGCTGATTTTAGAGCACGTAGTCTGTCTGCATGGGTCCCAAAGGACATGGGGGCCCCAGTTCACTGCACGGTTCTGGAAGGCCTTCTGCTGTCTGATCAATTCTACCTGCAGTCTCTCCTCAGGCTATCACCCCCAAACGAATGGTCAGCCGGAATGGGCCAACCAACAACTGGAGCGCTACCTGAGGTGCTTTGTTGCCGACCGTCAGCACTCCTGGGCTCGCTATCTCATTTGGGCGGAGCTCTCCCACAACCTCCACGTCTCCTCCACCACGAAGCTGAGTCCATTTGAGGTATGCCAGGGTTTCCAACCTCCGATGTTCGAACATCAAGAACTGGAGGTCGAAGTACCCTCAGCCCAACAGTTGATCCGAAGGTGTCGGCGGTCCTGGACTCAAGCCAAGGAGGCCATTCAGCACGCCAATACCCTCTACACCTCACAACATTGCCGTCGACACCCTCCGGGACGATTGTACCACACAGGTGACAAGGTATGGTTCTCCACCAAAAATCTAAACCTCCATACAGAGTCCAAAAAACTCTCGCCTAGATTCATCGGTCCATATTCATCACCCTCCGTGTCAACCCTGTCACCTATCGGCTCCAGCTGCCTGCGGCGCTCTGGATTCACACAGTATTCCACACCTCTCAGCTCAAACGTCACCAATCATCACGTCACAAAAGGTTGAAGAAAAAGGCAGATCGGAGGCTTTTATAGTTTTGATAATATAATTCCATAAAAACGCGTTTCTGTTGCGCCCTCGGAAGCATCTGCGCTCGGTACAGAATTGTTTATATCTGAGGCTGATCGGTCGATCATTGGTCATGACCAATCAAACAGAAAACCAGCCAATTCTTATCACTGGCCGATCGACCAATTCTCTATTATTACCTTAATAGTTTTTTTTTAAGCCGTCAGTGTGGCGATACGTTAATTTTGAATCAATTGAATCAACCCCCCGCCCCCCTATCTATTTCTTTGTTTTATTTAATTTATAGTTTTACATAATATACATACCTAATATTTAGGAGCATGTTTATTAGCGTGATATATAAATGAGTATGATTTAGGGACAGATACAGTATGTGGACAAATATATTAATGTGTGTCTTGGACTGGGCTTGGCTTTTGGAGACTTTGTCTCACGTTACTAGATTGAATTGCAGCCACATTGAGGTTGCCATATAAGTCATGACTCTTAACTTGGCAACAGTTCATATGCGGGTGACAGAAGTATCAGCATTTCAAAAATGCCAAGTAAGTAGTTGCCAAGTAAGCCATATCATGCTACAGCTATATACTTTTAATTAAGAAGAAATAATCTTGCTGTTATCTGTTACATAAAATTGAAAAAGTAAGTTGTATGGTCTGATCAACAGAATACTCACTCACTCACTCACTCATTCATTGTCTATACCACTATATCCTGTATTCAGGGTCACGGGAGCTTATCCCAGGAGACTTAGGGCACAAGGCGGGGTACACCCTGGACAGGGTGCCAATCCATCGCAGGGCACACACATACACACACTCACACACTACAAGCAATTTGGGAACGCCAATCAGCCTAATGTGCATGTCTTTGGACTGTGGGAGGAACCCCACCAAGCACAGGGAGAACATGCAAACTCCATGCACACAGAGACGGGAATCGAGCCTGGCCGGGAATCGAACCTGGACCCTGGAGGTTCATTTGGATTTGTCACCTAAATGTAAAGACAATATCAACAAAGCAAAGAAAAATATGTGAACAAAAAACAGTGTTACTATATATATTTTGCCTCTTTGCCTCTTTGCCTGTTGATGGGCTGTGATGCACTGGGTGTTCTGATGCCTTTCTATCGTGGCCTGCATTGACTCTTTTCAGTTATTTATGCTGCATTGGCTTTTCTGTGGGATTGGATCGGACAGCGGGCCTTTCTTCCCTGTGGGCTGAGTGTTGGGTGCTCAGTTTGCTGTTGTATTGGTGATCCTGTCGTTTCCAAGTTTCTGTACCATCCTCTAAATAACACTTTTTGAGGTTATGTCAGTATCACCATATTTCTTGCTAACTTCACTCTGACATCTCCTAAATGAATTGGTGACCCAATAGGTTTGCACTATGAAGACGCACTGCTCATTACTGTACACCACCATCCTAATGAGAAGTCGAGTGATTGAGCAAAGGTTAATGAAAAAGTGGTACGATGTGAAACGGAGCAATGACTGTCTGGCACCCTCCTTATTGGTCCAACTATGGGGCATCCCAGCGGGTTCGAAGCTCCATACACAGTGGAGCACATTGTATGTTGTCTTGTTCAGATTGCTTCATCCTAGAGGGATCATAAAAGAGCTTGCATTCCAATATTTTACTTAGTTTTCTGTTGCTTTCATCTTTCCTGAGTTGTTCCAGATTTGGCCATGGGGGCCTGTCCATCAGTATAGGGGTGATGTGATCATCTCGGGACTCCGCATTCTGTAATAATTGGAGCTTGTTTATGCATCTAGAACATCATTCAGACAGTAAGACATTACAGTAATTCAACTTACAGGTAACAAAAGCATGAACTAGTTCTGCATCATGTAATGATATTATATTTCTTATCTTGATAATATTTTTGATATGAAAAAGGCAATTCTAGTACTATTTTATATGTGAGATTCAAATGAATGACTGGAACCAATAATCACATCAAGGTGATAGATTTTACTATTGCGTGTGATGAAACAGAAAGGCCATCCAGAATTACATTGTGATTCTACTGTAACTGTACCAGTAAGTACCAGTAATTGTGTCTTGTCAGAATTATGTAGTATGCTGAAACATACAAGTTTGTTTCATCACCATAACAGTGGAAACTAATACCATGCTTTCAAATATGTTTCCCAGAGGAATCATTTAAAGAGAAAATAGTAGTTGGCCTAAAACAGAACCTTGCAGAACACAAAACTTTGTGTTAAAAATAAAGAAGTCTCCATGCTAACTTAAACTGGAGCCATAGGTAGAAGAAATGTACAGTAGTTAACTGTGCTTTGCTAACATTATCTGATGATTGAATGCTGATTGAGTATTGCTTAGACAGATATAGCTGATAACTTCCACTAGTCAGTTCAGTCTCTGTATCAATGGCATCTGATGTAGAGGAGGCAGTGATTGGGCAGGTAGGGAGTGAGAAACAGTCAGATTTTTTTATTTAGTTTTCTTGTCACTGTTGCTTGACTAACATTAGCTAACTTTGGTTAGCTAGCCAGCTAACATGTTACACTTGTTACTAAGATATCAAGAGTAAAAAAAGGGAAATATTTTTTTAAGGGGAAAAAACGTCTCTGTTTTAAACATCATTAAAATAAATTTAACACAAATCAGAAAATGCTACAAACTTTAGTGTTAAATCGATATCTCTCTTTTTTTTTGTTTGTTTTGCAGTTTACTTCACTATCTGCTTTTTGACTTCAAGTACATTCAAACAATAATAACTCTCACTTTCTTATGCTTTCATATTCAAAGCAATTGTCTGTGGAAGCCACGAACAAAATCACTGAGCTCCAGTCTCCTTATGGTTCAGCTATAAAGGGCTTTTATTTTGAAGTCATATCACTACATCCGTACACAGGTGTAATGCGGCCGGAGTGCAAAAAAAAAAAAAAAAAAAGCTCCGCCACTTTTTCTCTCCACGTGAAGAAACGCGGTTGAAATTTACGCTAATTTACAGCAGTGTAAAAACCTCAATTACATCAGAAAAAAAGGATAACGAATTAAGAGAGAATCAGGTAGAGATATTCACCATCATACATGCTGCACAATCCCAATTTATAGTCAATGTCTTAGCTTATAGCAAAGCTCAATAGATTTGGCAATAACGAATGTTTGCAGGTGCCCTCAAACATGACTCCTGCTTCGTATATCCTCTCTTAATCAACTGTGTTAGCCACTGAGTGTTTGAATTATTAATTATGAGTGCTTGAGTTATGAATATAAATAGTGATACAGTGTTTTGTGAATGATGAAACTCATTTTAAAACAAATTTAGTAATTTTCTCTGTCCTGTGTGTAAATAATTTTACTGCTTTCAGGGCTCTCATGGTGGGGTGCGGGTGGAGAGGGACTGGTTACCCACGGCCCCAGTGACACGAGTAATTCTGGAATGAAATTTGAAAGATAGGGATCAAGAAAGGAAGGGCCCCAATAAAACCGCTTATGTATAGTTCTGTGTTACACCCCTGCTTCCCTACAATTACTGAAGAGCATGTACTGTAGATGATTTGACAGGCGAGTATGGTAGGCCATATAAATTTTTTTTAGTTTAGATTAGTAATATTTCAAATGTCAGTTCTACCATCTAGAACAAATACGGCCGCATGCCTCTGTTGTTTCACAGAATCTCATTAGGATCACTCAGCTATGATCTAACCAAAGTATATAGTATAATGTAGTCACAGTATACTGTAGTTGCAGAACAAAATAAAACTGAAATGTGAACTAATTGCATACTCAAAGCTCACTACTTTTAAGGCTTGTACAAACTATAAAGTGCCAATTTAGTCATAAGAAGTACTGATTTGGTATGTTGATATTAATATATCTTCTACACAAAGTATACATAGGAAAAATATTTGAACATTGCTTATGTTTAATTAATAGAATTTGCTATATTTATTAGTAAGGATATCTTTAATCTTTCCTGATTAGTATACTGAAACTCTTTTTTTCTCCTAATTTTTCATGAACAAATTTCAGTTGTTTTACATCAGCTGACTTTTTTCAGACTTTTTTTTTTTCCCCAGAATATACCACTGAGTGTCTCCATATTTTGATATTTATTTCTTCTGAGGTCTGATATTCCCTCACTCCATCCTTACTGTATTAAAAAATAAATAAAAAGACAAAATAGTTAACAGCGCCCCTGTTGGGCTTATTGAAGCATCACAGATCAGGAAATGCAGAGCTCAGTACTGACACCCACAGACATACAGACCCAAGTGGCACCTGGATTCATTTCATTTTTGATTTGTAGATTATACATAGTGGATAAAGCTGATGTTTTATATATTTGTATTATTTAATATTATTTACAATTAATTAATTTACTTCATAGTCACAATATGTTATGGCAAAGCTAAATGTGTAGTCCTGCTCGGACATGCCCAAAGTGTAGCCCCACCCTGATACTTCAGGCTGCACGCTAGCCACAGACCCCAACAGGTTTGAGCAACCACCAGGAGACATGGAGCGAGGACAGTGAATGGGTCATTGTCATGTAGGCTACCTACAGCCTGGCTTGCCCCTTATCACATTTTAACTTAACTGCTTGCTAGCTGCCCTATGCACAGTGGAAGACAGTAAATTTGGGCTAACTTTCACATCAGTATTTACTTTTTAACACCACACTGAAAGTTCAGTTCATTCACCTGTGCCTTTTTGTTTCTCTTCTACTCTAGTGAAATAAGTTGTAGCATCGGAGATGGAGCTTTCTGTAGCTATCTTTGGGCCCACTCATTATTCACTCCCAGCTGTTATTTTATTCATTTCAATGTATGTATTTGAATTCAATTATTTTATTCTTGGTTAATTTGCTTTCACACAAATCTGGTGCCATGCTTGCTATGATTTGTCACCACACAGCATTAATGCATGATTATAACTGCAGGTCTTCTATTAATAAAAAAGAACCAAGTATAGTTTATTTAATAATATCTTTATTTAAAGTTTGTTTTTACAAATAAATCATTATTAATGTGCTGTTTATTCTGCTGATTCTTTGCCCTAAAAAGGAAAAGAGACAGAGAGAGAGAGAGAGAGAGAGAGAGATTAGTACATATTATTTTAAAACTTGTTTGGTCTAATTAACTATTTAAAGAAATATAAAAGATACCTTTCCAGCATCACGACTCTTAGCTCTGAGCTTGTTGACTTGAGACTCAGCAAGGTCAGCACGCTCTTCAGCCTCCTCCAAATCATGCTGCACCTTTCTCAGCTTGGACAGGTGGGTATTGGCCTGTTCCTCCTAAATACATAGAGTTGTAAAGATTATGCTTCTTGATGTTTTAGAAATGGCATTACCTTCTTCACTAATATGCTTAGGCTGAGTTGTCTCACCGCTTCCTCAGACTGTCTCTTATAAGCCTTGACCTTCAACTGCAGTTTATCAACCAGATCTTGCAGCCTAGAAACGTTCTTCTTGTCCTCCTCAGTCTGCAAATTAATAATTTTTTTAGACTTTTTCTTTTGATGAAAATAATGGACTTCTTATTTAACACAATTTATACATACTTGGTAGGTGAGCTCCTTCACTCTCCTCTCATATTTGCGTACACCCTTAACAGCTTCAACTCCACGTCTCTGTTCAGCCTCAACTTCGTTCTCCAGCTCACGTACCTGAAAGAGTTCATATGGAAATTATTGAGAATACAATGATTTAATTCACTGAAATAAGTTGCAAATTCTGGTCTGTATCAAAAATGGAACACTGGGACATGGACAGTTTGTAAAGCTTACACATAAATAATTAATAAATTGCTTTCAAGACCTACCCTAGACTCCAGTTTCTGAAGTTGTTTCTTTCCACCCTTCATGGCCAGATTCTCAGCCTCATCCAGGCGGTGCTGAAGGTCCTTCACTGTGACCTCGAGGTTTTTCTTCATTCTCTCAAGGTGAGCACTGGTGTCCTGCTCCTTCTTCAACTCCTCAGCCATCATTGCAGCCTAATAGAGAATTGCAAGATTGCTTAATCCTTGAATTGTTAAAGCTGATAAGCTAGGTGAAACGAATATGTAGTAAAATTTTTACATCAGTTATGGCTTTCTTGGCCTTTTCCTCTGCATTTCTTGCTTCCTGCACAGTGTCATCAACTTCACTCTGGATTTGGACAAGGTCAGTCTCAAGCTTCTTCTTGGTGTTCACCAGACTTGTGTTCTGTACAGAAAGTGCAAATTATATTATGGACCTTCCCGAGCAGTAATACACATAAAAAATGAATAAATAAAAAGTCAAGTTTTAATACCTGAGAGTGCAACAATCCACAACGCTCACTAGCATCATTAAGCTCTTGTTCAGCAACCTTACGGCCTCTCTCTGTCTGTTCAAGGGCAGCTCTGAGCTCCTCGATCTCAGCCAACATTAAAGCGTTTCTACGCTCCACCATGGCAACTTGCTCCTTCATGTCCTCTTGTCCTCTCAAAGCATCATCAAGGTGCAATTGGGCATCCTGAAAGCAAAGAGCAAAGATAAATTAATATATTAGTCTTTTAAAGATGATGGATGCATGTGGAGTCGTTATAAAGCACTGGATTGTAGTCATTCATTTAATGTCACCTTGAGTTGTGTCTGGATGTTCCTCAGCTGTTTCTGTGCCTCAGCAGCTTGGCGATTGGCATGGCTGAGCTGAATTTCCATCTCATTGAGATCTCCCTCCATCTTCTTTTTAATTCTCAGGGCATCATTCCTGCTTCTGACCTCAGAATCCAGAGTACTCTGCATGGACTCAATTACCCTCTGGCTGTTCCTCTTGATTTGCTCGATCTCCTCATCCTTCTCAGCAAGCTTCCTGTCAATCTCACCCTTGAACTGGTTAAGCTCAAGCTGGACACGAAGAATCTTTGACTCTTCATGCTCCAGTGTGCCCTGTGTATGAAATATAATAGACTGTGCTTGAAGTAACATGTACAAGATTTGTTTATTTGTGACCATCAAAATCAAGTTACTGGCAAAATATTTCCATATATGCATCCATATCCATTTATATGCACTGTATATTTAAGTGCTATCAATTGTCCTCATGTGTGCTGTACTCTGTGTACCTCAGCCTCCTCTAGAGCAGTCTGGATCTCAGCCTTCTCAGTCTCTACTGCTTTCTTGGCCTTTTCAAGCTCATGGATGCTCTTTCCAGTCTCACCAATTTGTTCAGTTAGGTCTGAGATCTCCTCTGTTCAAAGACATAACAAGCACAAAATTGTTAACAAATCATGAGGATGTGCTCATAAGAGCACAGAGATGTGCTAAGAATGAAAAATATAGTAACTGCTGATAAAATAGATCAGATAGTTTTGACATACGCTGTAGATTCTTGTTCTCCCTCTTGAGTGTTTCAAGTTGATCAAGAGCTTCCTCATAGGAGTTCTTCATCTTGAACAGCTCAGTGCTCAATGAACGAGCCTCCTTCTGGGCTCCCTCTAGCTCAGCCTGACCCTCCTCATATTTCTGCTTCCATTCTGCCAGGACCTTTGTTAAGAGTGAGATGCAACAGTTATTTTTGTAAAAGCTTGTAAGAAGACAACAAATGGAAATGTGAAGCATCTCAATAAATGTCAATAAATAAATTATACAGTTTACCTTGTCAAAGTTCCTCTGCTTCTTATCAAGGTTAGCAGCCAAGGCATTTGCTCTTTCCACATCAATCATGAGGTCCTCCACCTCACCCTGCAGTCTCTGCTTGGTCTTTTCCAGAGATCCACACTTGGAGTTCACAGCCTCAATTTGTTCCTCAGCCTCCTGGAGACGCTGGGCCAGCTTTTTCCTGGTAAGCATTTCATTTTTGTTTTAAGTGTTATTTTGCAGATGCTTTTGTTATTATGGTATTTCTGTTTTGTGTTAAACATACTTGGCTTCTTCAAGTTCCTCAGTGCGCTGAATAGCATCAGTCTCATATTTAGTTCTCCACTGAGCCACTTCACTGTTGGCCTTGGACATTCCACGTTGTAATTCAGCCTTTGCCTCCTGCTCCTCTTCAAACTGTTCCCTGAGAAGATCACAGTCATGACGGGCAGACTGCACAGCATGAGCCAGGGCGTTCTTTGCCTGAGAACAAAAAAGTGAAATTTGGTCATAATTATAAATAAAAAAAAACTTCAGAAATTCATATAACCAGTTATGTATGCATTTGGTAGCTTTTTATTAAGCATTTACCTTAACCTCCTCCTCCATCTGCCTCTTGAGCTCCTCGAGTTGCTGAGTAAATGCCTGCTTGCCTCTGGTCAACTGAGAAATCAAAGCTTCCTTCTCCTCCAGTTGACGTGAAAACTCACCTGTTTGATTGCAGATCAAATGTTAAACTACAGCAACATAATGAAGGCTAATTTGGATTATAATAATAAAGGCTTATTTTCATTATAATTGCTTGAAGTTTTATGTTCCTCTTCATCAATTTGTTACATTTTCTGTCATACTATAAAATGTATGATAGAAAGGTTAGAAAATTGATGAAGAGCAACATCTTGCCAACTTCTGAAGGTCTATTACCATTTTCAGTTTGTAGTCTGGCTCTTTGAACACTGATGTCATTAACCTGGCGTGCATTCTCATCATTCTTGGACTTAAGCTCACTCAGTTGGTCCTCAAGGGTACGGCACATCTTTTCAAGATTTGCCTATAGAAATAAAAAGATAAGTTTAGTTGTTTAAACGGTCAATGATCAATGATTACATAATAAGTGAACATTAAATAAAGGTTTTGACCTTAGCCTTAGCAACAGCCTCCATATTGCTGGAGAGATCATCAATCTCCATTTTGAATTCACTCTTCTCCTTCTCAAGTTTCTGCTTGACGCGCTGCAGGTTGTCAATTTGTTCTCCCAGCTCCGCCACACTGTCAGCTTGCTTTTTGCGGAGGGCTGCAGCAGTTGCTTCATGCTGTAATGTGGATTCTTCTAGATCACGACGCAATTTCTGGAATTCAGCCTCTCGCTTCTTGTTCATCTCAATCTGAGCTGCAGTTGCTCCACCAGCCTCCTCAAGCCTCTCACTGATCTCCTCAAGTTCCCTGGAGAGATCAGATCTTTGCTTCTCAACCTTGGCACGAGCAGCACGCTCAGCCTCAGTCTCTTCCTCCAGTTCCTCAATGCGGGCCTATTATTGAAAACCATAGATTTGTAAAGAACCATATAATTAAGTAGAACTAATTGAGTCAACGTTTGTCACCACCCTTCTTTCATTTGGTTCAAATGAAAACAGAATGCAAACTTAACATGTTTTGTGGCTTTTATGATTCAATAAAGTAAAAAGAAATCACATACCTGAAGCTCCTTGATTTTCTTCTGATGTTGAGCACCAAGAGATTGTTCATCCTCAATCTTGCTAAGCAGCTGGCTTATTTCAAAGTCTTTCCTGAGAGAGTTAAACAATAACTTTGTTTTAGCATCCTGAAATATGTGTATAACTATATTTATTTTAATGAGTGATTGAGGTTTTTTTTCTATATACATTTTTTTTTAGATATAATTACTTTTTCAGCTTTTCATCAGACTGCTGCTTGTCATTCTCCAGGTCCATGATAGATTCCTGAGCCAGTTTCAAGTCACCCTCAAGCTTTCTCTTGGCTCTCTCTAGATCCATGCGGAGTTTTTTCTCTTGCTCAAGAGAACCTTCCAGCTGTAAAAACACAAAATAGGGTAAAACCAAAATATTGATTGCTCACATGCATAAATGTTAGAAATCAGTTTAGCAGTTCTGTATTATGTAACTTACATCATCTACTTGCTGTTCAAGCTTAGTCTTGGCTTTTGTCAGAGTGTTGACTTTGTCCTCCTCTGCCTGAAGATCATCAAGGGTCTGCTGATGTGCCTCTTGGAGGGCTTTCTTTTCTTTTGTGAGTTTTGCAATGCTCTCATCTTGAGTTGCCATCTCCTCTGTGAGGTTCTTAACCTGTGTTTTGTGAACACAATTAGTATTTGTGGAAAACCATTGAAATAGAAAAAAGAGAAAGTTAAAATATTCAAGTACAAACCTTATTTTCAGTGGCATGTTTCTCCTTTTCCACTTTAGCCAGAGTGAGCTCCAAGTCATCAATGTCCTTCTTTAGCTCAGAGCACTCATCCTCCAGCTTACGCTTCTTGGCTGTCAGCTCAGCATTGATCTCCTCCTCATCTTCCAGTCTCTCAGTGGTCTCTTTGAGTTTAGCTTCAAGCTGGATTTTGCTCTTAATCAGTCCCTCACATCTCTCTTCAGCATCTGAGAGATTCTCAGTTTCCTATATATTGTGTAAAAAATATCCACATTACAAAGTTTGCCCATTTGTAAAGTATAATGGATTAGACTTGCATAACATAGTGGTAATTAAACATAGAAATTTAAATGAATATTCTTACAGATGCAACTTGAAGCTGCAGGTCATTCTTCTCTTGGAGAAGTGCCACCATCTTCTCTTCAAGCTCCTTCTTTTTGGCTTCAGCCTTGACAAGATCTTCCTTGCATTTTGTAAAGTCCTCTTTCATGGTGGCCAGCTCCTTCTCAGTTTCAGCACTCTTCAGCAGGGGCTTGATCTTGTAGAACACCTTCATCCATGGCCAATGCTTGACATTCATGAATGAGCGGATGTTGTACTGGATGGTGTCAATAGCCGACCTGGAACATATAAATGGTTCCTTTTTACGTTTTGTCTGATTTTTGTCTCATTAAAAAAAATGTCATTGGGATTAAAATAACTGCTTTATTCAAGGAAGTACATTTGTGAAAATATTGTTGACCTTCATATTTTAAAACTGTTTCAAACTGATGTTAATAATGCTGTTCAAAACTGTAAATAATTACTTTTCAAAGGTATAGATAAAATTTTAAAATACCTTCTTTCCATCATCTTCACAAATTCTCTTCTCATGAGGAAACCACGGCAAAGAGCCTGAGTCATTGTGACCAGAGTAGCCAGTTTCTCATCTCGCATCTCTTCAAGAGTACCCAGCAGACCAGCTTTGAAGAATACCTGAATTAAATGGCAGGGTATTATATCACTTGGCTCTTAATTGATTATTTAATATTTATTTAGAAAGGTCAACTCTCTTATTGACTACTTGAGCATATTCACCTTAGTGTGTCCAAATCTATACTGGTCATGGTCAATGTCGATAGAGCCCAGAAGCTTCTCGCAGGCCTTCTTGTTGTCAATAAACTGGCCCTCAGGAATAACACTGGCATTCAGCACTTTGTATCTGTGAAAATGAATCATCTCAACATTAGATAACAATTAACAACAAATAAGCACAAATTAATAATATGAAGGGCTTTTGCACCTTTGTTTGAAGTCACCATAGAGGATTCTGCTGGGGAATCCCTTTCTGCAGATTCTGATACCCTCCAGCACACCGTTACATCTCAGCTGGTGGATAACCAGGAAGTTCTCCATAAGACCTGAAAAAGATATAAAAGTTATCACATGTTTATCATTTGCACTGCTCACAGTGGGTCTGCTGACAATGAAATTCTTTGGAATAGTTCTGCTAACATTTAATCACCAAATCTATACTTTACCTGGAGTCTTAGACTCATTGGGAATCAAGCAACGCACAAAGTGAGGATGTGTGCTCCTCAAGTTGGTCATCAGCTTGCCCAAGTTCTCCTGTGTAGTTAACATACTATTAGAATTCAAAGTTAAAAGTGAATTGTCTTGATATTGATGAATATAATTGAATATGATTAATATAAGTTTAACAAACCCTAAACTGTGAGGATACAGTCTGCATAGAACCACCCTTCTTCTTGCCTCCCTTCTTGCCGGCCTCTGTACGCATAAAATTACATATACCATTACATTTAAAAAGCATACAACTAGGCAAGTAGTGTAAGTATGTCTTTAAAATAAATGAAATTACCCTCAACAACCGGTGGATAAAGGGTAGAAAGCAGTTTAACAGAGGATTTCTGGTAGAGCTGTACAACAGACTCATTCAGTGGATCCTTGTTTTTGTCCAGCCAGCCAGAAATGTTGTAGTCCACAGTACCAGCATAGTGAACCAGGGAGAAGTGGGCCTCAGCCTTGCCTTTGGCAGGTCTGGGTTTCTGGAAAGCATTGCACTTGCCAAGATGCTGGTCATACAGCTTGTTCTTGAAGCTGGTGTCTGTAGCCTTGGGGAACATGCACTCTTCTTCAAGGATGGAGAAAATACCCATGGGCTGTTACAGTACAAGAAAGATAGTGTTAAGTGAACATTGTACATGTTGCAAATGTAGTATTCAACACACTGACCCGCATAGAACCACACCTTCTCAATAAGTTCAATGCAAGCAGCCAAGTCCATGCCAAAGTCAATGAACTCCCAAACAATGCCCTCCTTCTTGTACTCCTCTTGCTCCAACACAAACATGTGGTGGTTAAAGAACTGTTGGAGTTTCTCATTGGTGAAGTTGATGCACAGCTGTTCCATGCTGTTGAACTGAAGAGATGTAAGATAACACTTACTGCATTTGATTTAAACTCAAAAACATTAAATCTTAAAACATTAAATATAAGAACAACAATTTAAAAACATAAATCACATACATCAAAGATTTCAAATCCAGCAATGTCCAGCACACCGATGAAGAACTGTCTGGCCTGTTTGGTGTCCAACATCTGGTTGATACGTATGACCATCCACAAGAACATCCTTTCATAGATGGATTTGGCCAATGCACTCACAGAATTATATACCTAAAAGTACAAATGTTTCATCAGTTTTGCTTAATTTTTACATTTAAATTATGATTCACATAAATGCATGATTTCCTTTAATGTCTTTGCTCACATACCTGTGGCACAGTCTGACCCTTTGTCACAAATTCATTTCCAACCTTTACTCTGGGGTAGCACAAGGCTTTCAGCATATCCGCTGAGTTCAAGCCCAGAAGGTAAGCGACTTTGTCAGCCTCTGTTAATAAGTAACAAAATGATATTAATTGCACATACATGTTAATCTATGTAACCAAGAAATATGCTTGAGGTGTGGTTTTGTATGACCAGACCAGACCTTTCATGTAAGAGATTTTCATGAATGAAATAAAGTTCAGTCTCACCCTCTGTGCCATCAGGCTCAGCCTGCTCCTCACGTTGCTTCTGCTTGAACTTCATATTACCGTGATGAAGAACAGCTCCAGTAAATTTGTAGATGCTCATTTTCTCCTCATTGCTGAAGCCCAAGATGTCAATAGCAGTCTGTAAAATAATGGAAATAGTTAAAATCCATAAGGGTTCATAAATTATTTCAACATAAGGCCTATTAACAGGAATCACTTACATCTGTGGCAATCAGTTCCTCCTTATCATTAATGCTTGGCACAGTGATCTGACCCTGACTGCACATGGGGAAGTCGTAGGGGTTGGTAGTAATGAGCGTCATTTCTGTGGAACAAGGATGATGGTTAAAACATATATTTTCATCTAGTGTAGGCTGAGCAAAGAGACCATTTACTGTATATTATTTTCTTACCAATCAGCTCAGGTTTTTCATTGGTCATCATCTGATAAAAGATGTGATATCCTCTCTCATCAGAAAGCTGGAAGGTTACTCTAGACTTCTCCAGCAGATCTGATGGGAAAATGCCCGTGTTATCTCCAGAAGTTGGACTAGTAGAACTATGACTAATAACGCATTGGTTATTACTTACATGTTTCAATGTCAGCACTAGACAGTTTGCCGGATGTGCCAAAATGAATTCTGATAAATTTACCCTGGTTTTGGAAATACAAAGGATTTCATGTCATTTTGACCAGCATGAGCACGTTGTATGCTGTATATAAACATCACAGTTTATAGAATACTGTAGCTGAACTATGTGGAGTTAAACAGGTTCACACTTACAAAACGAGAAGAGTTGTCATTCCTCACAGTCTTAGCATTACCATAGGCCTCAAGCAGAGGATTGGCTGCAATGATCTGGTCTTCCAGAGATCCCTGCAACACATAAAAAGTTCATTGTGATTGTTTAACATGTTTTATGAAACAATGCAAGCAGATGAATCTATAAAGGGTTCTCATATTTGGAAACTGCCTGACCGCTAAAAGTGCCCTGCAAACGGAATAGAGTTTAGTTCATACCTGCATTTTGCTAGTTTGCTCCTTCTTCTTGTCACTCTGCATTGCAACTGTGGCAAAGTACTGGATGACACGTTTCGTGTTCACAGTCTTTCCAGCACCAGATTCTCCACTGGTTTAGATTAGATAAAATGATTAATAATAATACACAATATATATATATATATATATATATATATATATATATATATACAGAATATTTACACACACACACACATATATATATATATATTATTTGCATTTACTCAGATGTACTTACGTAATCAGGACAGACTGGTTCTCCCTATCTGTGAGATGAAAATAAAATAAAGTATAATTTAATATAATTAAGATTTAAAACTTGTTAGTAATATAATCAACACTGTTTACAATTCGATCTCTCTTACCAGTAAGCATAAACTGATAGGCATTGTCAGACACAGAGAAGATGTGAGGTGGGGCTTCCATGCGCTTTTTGCCTCTGTAGGCAGCCACCACTTCTGCGTCGTACACTGGCAGCCACTTGTAGGGGTTCACAGTAGCACAGAAAAGTCCAGAGTAGGTCTGAAACACATATGGAAACACATACACGTATGCTCATATACAAGAATTGCTAAAGAAGTGTTCAATCCGATCAAATATGCAGCTCTTAGGATAAAATAGTCCCTTAAGCTACTAGCTTGTATAATTATTATATAGTGTAGAACTTTTTCTTACGTAGATCATCCATGCTGCGTAACGCTCTTTAAGGTTATACAGCACAGAGGCTTCATTGAGGTGGGTCATCATGGCCATGTCCTCAATTTTATCAAACTTAGGAGGGTTCATAGGGAAGACATCATCCTCCTTAACTGTTCTTGACTGAAAGACAATCAAATATTGGATGTTTAGTGTGGTTGAGTTTTACACACTGTTATGAAGTGCTGTGTATTTCGTCATCAATTCTCACCTCCTTGGTAGTAAGCAGTTCTACAGTGACTTTGCCACCCTCTCTGCTCTTGATTGTACCCTTAAGGTACAGTTCCTTGTCATCAGTCACATAACAGGCAGTCTTTGCATCAAAGGGCTTGCTTTGAGCTTCAATTCTCTCCTTCTCAGGCTTACGGAGATAGATGGCAGCCTTGCCGTAAACGGCCATCTCCGCGTCTGTGCTCATGGTGGCAGGTGACTGCAATAATAGAAACAATAAAAAAAAAAAAAAAACACATTATACAAAATGCACCACATTGAAGGAAACATGAGTCAATATATACATATTATTATTTAAAAATTAAGATATAGCATATATTTTTTCTACAGAATCCATGAAATGTTATCCGGGTGTTATTCTCTTATCATTAAGAAAGAACTTACTAACAATCATATTTCTTAGTTTTTAATTTACCTGTCTCTGCTCCCAAAGGTGAAGAAATGTTTAAACCTGTAAGCCAATAAGATCAAATTTAGTAACCATAATAATAATTTTGGCACATTTTTTATTAAAACAATAAAGATAATAAAAAGATAATTTTTTTTTTTATTATTTCATGTTGGAAAAAACAGTACTTTTTACTTAAGCTGTTGTAGTGAAAATTCTCAATTATTTTAGAAAGTAATGCAAAAGTTTATGTAGAATTCTCAGGTTTTTGGACCCTACTGTCATCCTGCTTATCTTCTACAGTATCAGAATATAGCACTCATAATTTAAAATCTTATAATTATTTTATGCTAACATTAGTCTCTCCTCTGAAAGGTGAAGAAATGTTTAAACCTGTAAGTCAATACAAATATCCAGTAGTAACAACAATAATAATAATTATGGCACAACTTGTGGAGTCCATGCCAGCTTAAATGCATACTGTCAAGCAAAAGTGGGAAATACCAAAGACTAAGAAATTTTAATGTTTCATATTGGAGGAAAAAAATACTACTTTTCACTCAAGTTGTTGCTGATAATACGGTTTGTAGTGAAAATTCTGTATAATTTTAGAAAGTAATGCAAATGTTTATCTAGAATTCTCAGGCTTCTACAGTATGTCTTCTACAGTAACTATACTTCACTCTTAATTTAAAAGCTTAGAATTATTTTATACTTATTCTATAGAATTATGTGATATAAAGTTTTAATGCACAATAAATAAAAGTGCATCTCACCACACTCAAGGACTTGACAGGTCTTCACTGTAATCTCCCTGTCGGGCTTAGAGCTACTTATATTGGAGTGGTTTCGCCAGCTAAGCAAAAGTCAAATATGGCCAAGTCGCAATAATGCAGCATAGTGAAGAAACATTAGATGCTGGCATGCATTGCTGCATGCATGGATTTTTTTTTGTGTGTTTATATTTAGATTTCTTAGATTTAGACATTTTTCAAATGTATTTCCCACCCAAAGCATACCTGTTATTCTTTGCTTTGCTGATCTGAAGTCATTTGTCTATATACACATAAGTCATTTAAACATTCAACACTAACATTTACTGTATCTTACATACAGTATGCGATTGTCAGTCAAACATATATTTAATATTTACATCTGACACATTACTTCAGTGTAATAAATACATATTTATCACCATAATGCAATTGCTTCAAAATATAAACCTAAAAATTATTATTAAAGAATATTGCAGGTTGTTTTGGATACCCAGAAAATTTTATTTTAATTTAAATTGCTACAAACTTTAGGGTTCCATATTCCTCTCATTTTGGGTGTGTGTCTATCTGAATTCGGCAAACTATAGTTTAAATGCAACATTTTGATATTATAATAATAATAATAATATATATAGATAACAATAAAATTTATAATATTTCAAAATTCTTAATTTCCTGGGTGTCATCCATATTTCCTTAATCCGTTTCCTTAACATAATCAGTTTAATGTGGTATTGTTGACAGTATAGCTTAAAATTTTATCAGCACTATAAATCTTTCGATCATGTCTCTTGCTCATTCCTTACATGGTGAAAGTGGGGCACCCTGCAGCCGATAGCATTCTCAGTATTCCATATCCCTATCTTTCCACAGCTGGCCTTGTCGTGTAACTGAAGAGGCCCCTGGATATATTTTTGGCAGTTGCATACATCCATATCCTGTACATGGATACTTAATGTTTGTATGTATGTAAGTATGTATGTATGCATGTATCTTAATTAAATGTATGAATATAATTGTGTTGAATATGCAGTATGCATAATACATTTCCAAAGAGAAAGATTGACTTAAAATGAGCCATACAATAACTACTAATCAGCTACAGTCCTGCTCTTCATAGATGGCATGGATATATTAAGCAATACCCCTGATTGTGGATGTTGAACTATGAATCAAGCATATTAACTCAAAGGCATGTTATGCATGATAGTTTGGAAATAAGAACCAAGTAGCACATCTAGTATATATAGAATGGCTCTTTTTATGAGAAGACCTAATTTGTTCTATTTTTCTATCATTCTTATACCTGATTATTTTTATTGAAATGTGTGATTTATTCTCCCTAATTATTTTATGTTTTGTTAATAAACAGCTCGGCTCCTCCAGGCAGGAGTGAAAAGACCTTTGGAATGGGTACTGTCCCAGCTTGTTGGTCAAGATAATGGATATGTGTAAGATAAAACCCGCAGCCCAAGTTGTCTGATCATCCAGATATGGTAGTCAAAATGGTGGAATATTTTTGCTATATAATTAGCTGTGGGAGAGGTACAACAAGCCACATAAGCATTTTAGTTGATCAAGCAGCAGGGTCCTCATAAGAAGCCCATAGATAAGCAGTGCATTTGGGTGAAGATGAAAGATCTAAAGTTGCTAAATGTTTCAATTGAATAACCCATTATTAGTTATTAAATAAATGATCCAAAGAAGTATGTCCAGGGTTATGGTCAAGTTATATCCAGGGTTATGGTCAAGTTCATGGTCAAGAGCATGATGGTCAGGACTTGTGTCTTATTTCCATTAAGTCAGATAATGTGTATTCTGTAACTACACTATCAACTATAATATTGAGAGGTGACTTAAGTAACATTGAAGATCTTATTACAATGTCACCTTTCAATAGGAGGATACATCAGGGCAACAAGTGAACAGTTAGTTCTGAAAACTGATTTATTGGAAGCAGTAAAATGGGCAAGCAAAGGAATCAAGTGACTTGAGTGGCCAAATTGTGATGGCTAGTTTTCTGGGTCTGAGCATCCCTAAATCTTGTGGGATGTTCCTGCTCTGCAATGGTCAGGACATAACAAAAGTGGTCCAACTGGTGAACCAGTGACAGGGTCATGCGCATCCAGCACTCATTGATACTAATAGCATAACAAAGTCTAGCTCTACTTGTCATATACCACAGTGCTACTATAGCACAAATTGCCAAAAAGGTTATCACTGGCTCGAATAGAAAATTCTCAGAACACACAATGAATCACGGCAGGCTGTGTATGGCACTGCATAGCCGCACGCTGGTCAAATTGCCCATATTGACCACATCCAAAAGGGCCTACATATGAGCATCAAAACTGGTCCATGAAGTAAGGTAGCCTTTTCTGATGAATTTTTTTACATGCAGATGACTGGGTGTGTGTAAAGGTACTTTTATATACCTTTCCGTAGTGGTTAGTACAGTCGCTTTGCACCTCCAGGGTCGAGGGTTTGATTTCCACATCGGGTCTGTGTGTGTGGAATTTGAGTGTTCTCTCTGTGCCTGGTGGTTTTTTTCTGGGTACTATAGTTTTCGCCCACCGTCCAAAGACATGCAGATTAGGCTTATTGGTATTCACAAATTGTCTGTAGTGTGTGTGTGTGTATGCCTTGTGATGGATGTCTTATAATTTCTTATAATTGCATCAATTATTAAATAAAATAAAAAGTTTCACATAAAATTTTATTCAATAATTTATTCATTAAACCAAAGTAACTAACAGGACACTACCTTAGTGTATATAATGATGTACTTAATAATAATCTTGGTGTAATCGAGCATGAATCATTATTTAATTATTGCAGTCAGTAGTAACATTCCTTTCCTTTGGGACAATCAAGATGGATGTACTGTATAATATTATTAATAATTTTACTATTCATATTCTTATGTTTTTTTTTTTTTTGGTCAAATCATTACATTTTAAATTTAATGATAGTAAAGGTATTGTGAACATTTTAGATAATGGTGTTGCTTTGAATAAAAGGTAAATTGTGTAGAAATTACAGTCCTTTTATTTTTTATTTTTAGTATGGTAAAGTTATTACTATATGGTAGGACGTTTTTGTTTTGGTACTTGAGTAGCAGGTATTTTACTCACATATGTTACTCACAACGCTCAAATGATCATGTTCGCAATAAACATTATTGGCGTCCACCTTGAGTGCCAAGTGACATATAAAATTTTTACTACAGATTTTGATTTATGGAGTTATTTCTGGGGTCAGTTTTAAAATGCTGGCATCCTGACCCCTGCTGGTCAATCTAATCGTATTTGCCCATGTGTCTGAGAGGGTGGCTGCAACGCTGTTAATCATATGTTTGAATCAGTAACAGTATAGTGTTTAAAACTTTATAACACATGGATATCTTTCAATTGAAGTTAGCAAATAAATGATTGTTTAAGATCTTGGATTGTATCACAAACATTTAAATTTTCTAAAGCTGTACAGTATTAAGCACCTGAATATTTTACCATGATAGGTTGACCACATACAGGAAACATGAGCATAAGTACAGCAGTTATCACTTCTTTAAAGTAGAAATATTATTGAAAAATATAGTACAGATATCAGCATGTATGTTATTGATAATGCAAAGAAAACTTACTTTTATTTAAAACAACAAAAAAAAACAGATAGGTAGTTTTAGAGTGATTTTGTTAGTAGCCCTGTTCAAGTAAGAATTAAACAAAGATTCCATTGAACCTGGCATAAAAAATACATGGAAATATTAACACAAGACTGCACAATATCTACTGGATCTTTTGTTGTGTTAAATTTAAACACCTTAACAAATTCTGATTAAGTTTACTTAAAAAAAAAAAAACTCATTAAAAAAAAAAGTGAATGCATTGTATGTTAGTAGTAAATAAGGTTACATAAATATGTACATGATAAATCTAATGTTTTCCTTTGATCTGTATTGGGATAACAGTCTCTGTGGGACATCCGGTAGTAGAAATGCCAACAGGTACCTCAACTAAGAGAACCCCTTCTGAAGAAAGTGAAGAGCTTATTTTTTGAAGATCGACTTCTGCAGGCAGCCTAATGCATGAAAAAGCAAATTTATCAAGGTGTGATCCTGACAGACAAAATAATGTGAGCTTTATAAAAATGCTAATTTAATTATATTGCATTTTACTTGTATAGCGCTTTTAACAATGAACATTGTCACAAAACAGCTTTACAGAAAATCTGAATGCATTGCTATATAGTTTATATTTCTAAATGCTTTCTATTTAATCATTGATTTTATTTCACCAGTGAAATTTGAAAGGTTAGAGGCACTGTCAAATATCCATTCAGCCTATTTGTCAGGAAATGAAATGCAAGTATAAACTTACTTGTACTTTCTTGTAAAACTCCTGAAAATTGTCCCATGTTCATTCTGTAGTTCCTCATGTTTACCTGTATACAATCATTACAATTGAGAAACAGCACCTTTGCAAAGCCTTAAGGATTTCTTAAAAAAGGTGAAAAATACATGACATACCTGATATTTCCACATAGCCCTTGTTAATTCTGACACCAATTTCCTCTGGACAAAAATGGTTGACATTTAAAGAGATTTTCCAGGTCTTACTGCCACTTTTGCCTTGTGAAATTCTTTGTTGTTCATCTCCAGCTGAAGGTGAGACTTCTGGACACACAGGAGTTACCAAAGGAAATGATAGAAATCCAGGCAAGGAGGATTTTTCCAGTGTTTTGATTGCTGTGTCTAACCAGCTCTCATCATCCCCTTTAAAGAAAAAAGGTGCTTGATTGCACTGATCTAAAATGCTTGACTTTGGCCAGTCCTGGAGAGGATCCCATCTACCATTCCGATTAAAAAGAAGACGAGGCATTTCAAAACCAAGAAGACCTTCCTGTTGTTTTAAGTCAATTTTTCAATAAATTTTTCAAACTCTATATCAGCAAGTTAATGTAATATTTTCCACAGGGTTATCACCTTTCATGAACGTTTTCTCTTTTTATACTCTTGGTGCCTGTTTTGCCCTGACAGTCCCTTCTAAGCCCCAAGCATAAACAAAACGGTGAGGTAAAGCTTTCACCATGATGCTACAGTCTGACGTACCCACAGCGACGCAATCCTCCACATATTAATAGCTCTGCAGGGATAATGGCAAATTCTTGGCAGATGACGATAGGTACACTGGTGATGGTGTTCTCTCAATGGCCTCTGTAATCTAGTCACATCTCAGTGCTCTTTACCTCACTGTAGTAACTGCATGTTTCTCTAGCTGGCTGGGAACAGAATGTGTCCATCAGTGAAAGAAGATTTAAATTTCCTTGTAAACACTATTAAGAGCCAAACACAGACTGCATGGAAAATGCTAATATGTTAGTACATCACAGAATAATATTCAGGTTTTTACTGCAATTTATTGAGGGATTGTATTTATATTCAACATTTAAAACAATCACCAATTAATGTCACAAAACAACCTATTTCCATTTACAAATAATACATTTGAAGCAATATTTTATGATGTGTTCTTGTGATTTTCTTCTCCTTTATGAAAAGCACTTTGGATTGTGTGTATGAAATGTGCTATACAAATAAACTTACTTTTCCTATTGTTTGATCTGATCTTTGATACAGATGTTTAGAAATGGCTTCAACAGACATTCTGACTTGTACTGTATTGTGTATTTTGTTTAATCCAAGGACTGTCAAACAAACCTTTATGTTGCCATATAGAGAAGCTTCCAGTTGTAGTTAATGACAAACCGGAAGAGAGAGACTTTATGCTTGGCAAGTTAAAATACATTTAGGGACTTATAGAGCCACTGAATTAATAAACTAAGTGGGTGCATGAAGATTTTTTTTTATAATTTTGATTCTGTTGATTACAGAAACCTCTGATGAATTAAACCTTATGCTCCCAATTCTTGATGTTTATCTATTGCACATCGTATGATTATGCTGTTTAAATAAATACATATATAAATAAATAAAATCCCTATATATTCATGTTAATAATGAAAAGCTTTTTAACTGCAACTGTATGTACAATATAAAATGGTGTTATGTCGTTGACGGTACAGAATTGCTTTAATTTTAAGGAGCAAATACTTAAGGGAATGACAAACACCATTTTGCTGATGATTCAAGAACATTTAATGTAATTAGCCAGCTGATAATGTTTGGCCATTTGCTAAGATCTAAAATAACAGCTGTTGCAGTTATTATTATTGATATTTATTAGTTTTTGTAACACCGCAATTTGCTAACACTTCAGGCCAAGCGGTTACTTTAAAAAAAAAAATTTTTTTTTTTTTTAAATCTATGTACAACATGCCCTGACATTTTTGTGCCTTATTATTTGACCATGAAGCAGACCTACAGTACTTTAACAATGTGTCAATGTTCTTGTAAAAAGGTGTAGATATGCTCACATCCACACCTGTAGTCATTGTGCATATAATAGCCATAAATAAAAAATAACATTTAACAATTTTTATTTTCAAAATAAAGGAAACAAGATGGATATTATTTGATGCATTCTTTAATTCCAGACAACTACAGAATCTTGCATCATCCAAGAAGCATTTGAAATCCCTCAACGCAGCAGACCCAGCACATTTAACCCCATTCCTTCTCTAAATCACCCCAAAGTAAATGTTCAGACCCACATGGAATTTGTAGTTTCTTCAAGTGATTTAAACACTGGGAAATTAAGCCAGTCAGTCTGATAAAGGACAAACCAACCAGAGAAGGACAAAAAGGAGGAAACATAAGAAAATGCATCATGTGAACAGAGGAGTGCAGATTAAAGGATGGAGGTTATACTGCTGCACAGTGTTGCATAGAAGGTTTCCCCAATTCTTGCATAAAGAAGAAAACTACAACGGAGAGGGAAAAACACAATTAAAAGGTTAGCCACATTAATAATCTTCATTAATATTGTTAAAATTGTTATACATGTACACAAATGTGTGTATATAGACAGACATGCATTATATAATGCTACAATATCTAAATTTTACAGTACATCTTAAATTTGTGCGCAATATTATCCTAATGCAATAACATTTTATACTGTGCTATAATACCATTGTGCAATTTGTTCGACCTAAATGCATTTAGTTTGAAACTATTGTATTGATTTTTTTTGTTTCTTTTGTATTTATACACTGTGCAGTTCACATTTTCTATTTGCACAATTTCTTTGCTGCTGTAACAAAGAAATGTCCCCTCCTGTAGGACAAATAAAAGTATACATCTTATCCTTTCTATGAATGACCGACTATATGGCCAAAACATATTTCAAAAAGATGCTTCATCCCAGAGTTAGTCCTTCTTAACACCTGTATAATAAATGCCAAGACTTCTCAGAAATGCGTCACTAGGTCTTGGAGCATGGATTTGCCTCTTTAACCAGAAGAGGATTTGTAATTTAGGTTCTGATGCCAGGTGAGGGGGACTGGGCTGCAGTTTGCACCCAGCTCATCCTTCAGGTTCACGTAGATTGAGGTCAGGGCTCTATATGGCAAACCAAGTCTTCTCAAATACTGTGCTCTTGAAAACACTAAAGCTACAAGCATACAAGAGAGACCCTATGCAATTTTATGCATTTAAGGGCTCTCATTTGTGTACATGCACTGACCAGCCACTTCATTATTGGGGTAGACCACCATTTACCTTCAGAACTGCATTAATTATTTGTGAGAGAGATTCAACAAAGTGTTGAAAACATTCCTTGTATATTTTGGTCTGACATGTACAGTTGCTGCACATCCATGATATGAATCTTCACCAAATCCCAAAAGGTGCTCTAATGGATTGAAGCCTGCAGAGGCCATTTGAATATAATGAACTTGGTCACGTTCAAGAAACCAGTTTGACATGATCCGTCACATGGCACATTACACTGTAGTCATAAATGGACATCAATAATCAGCAACAATATTCAGTTGGTACGGAAGGGGCATAAAGTGTCCAAAGTCAAATATCCCACACATGACTACACCAGGAGCAGCAGCCTGAAGCATTGATAGAAGGCAGGGTGGATCCATGAAGCCTCCGTTTCTGGTCATTAGCTGACAGGAGCATGAGAAGCAAAATCCTTCAACTATGTGTGGAGAAAAGCAGGCACTATGCACCCCATTATTAAAACCATGCCTAGAGTCAAACACAATAGTTGCACCATCATGTTGTAGGGGGGGGGGGGCTGGCTGTAATGTTTAAACAAAACATTACAGCTATCCAAAACTAAAGTAATTACACAACTGCAATGATGCATGTTGACCATTTTGCAGACAAGGCTGAAGTTATGTTTTTATAGGGCATAAATGTGTTACACTGTCAAATGTAGCCCTATTTAACAACAGGCACTACACAGATCTTAAAGAACCTCAGTTAGCATTTATAACATGGAGCCATATAAAACCACCTGAAATGCTCAAAATGCCAACTTTTTTGGCCCATTAGTCTGCTGTCCAAATTCTTGATGCGAGTTACGTACCTCAGCAGTGAAGGATTTGAGAAGTTTAGGCAAAAGGATTTCCTCCAAAAGGGTCTACAAAAGTATTAGCTTTTCCATTAGTTTGTAGAGCTGAAACACCCTGCAAAGGAAAGATGATATTACATAACTACTTTCCTTGATACAGGGAAGTCGGTACTCTTTTTAATAAATATAGTCATCTGACAGTTCAACACAACTCTGGTCACTAGACTATACATCAGTATACATTTACCATAGTTGCAGATGGTGCTAAAAAGCTACTTCCAAACGTGTCATCAAAAAGATCAGCAACTGGAGCATCTGGTCCTGCTGGTATTGGAGCTGGATTAGCAGTGAAGGCAGCATCCAGGAGGGCTTCTGCTGAGGAAGGCGTCACACTTGGAGCTAGAGCTGAGGCAGTAGGTGTAAAGGCCTGCTGAAGTGCAGGTTTAGGTGCCTCTGAAAATAATCAAACATTTAGTGTAGTTCCATCCTAATTATATTATAAAAATTATAATTATGTCCGCGTTATTACCAAGGGATTTTGCAGATAGCTGGCTGATGTCAAAATCATCGTGGTCAGCTGCCTCCTGAGCTACACCAACTTTGTTGGAAAAGTACTGTTCAAATGTGTCATTGGTGTTTTGGCCTGACGGTGGAGCACTTCCAGGTTTTGCCATCTGGAAATTTTTAAACATATCCTTCCCCATTTTCTGCTCTTTCCCACCAAGGGGATCCAAATCTGTGAAAGCACTTTTAACAGCAGGTGCTTCTTCTTTCACAGGCGGTGGCCGACGAGGCACAGGACAGACCCCTGAAGATGGCTGACCTAGTCCTCCTCCAGGAGCGGCCATCATGGGGGGAAATGCACTGGGCTGAAATGGGTTGGATGCAGTGCCGGATTGTGGCCAGCCACCAACAGCTGCTGTAGTTACTGGTTGGCCCCATGGTTGAGTGGCAGCTGGAGTGCCAAAAGGAGAGGGCATCTGCTGTCCCCACTGAGATAATGCTGCTCCCCCCAACGTACCAGGGTGGGGAAGAGAATTTGGAATTTGTGCACATTGGACTGGTACTTGGGAGCCAGGGCCTTGGGGAGGAAACAGTGAAAGGGCAGGTTGATCCCATGTTCTTGGAGGAACAGTTGGTGGACCCAGAGATAATGATGCTAAAATACAGAAAGGGAACAAATGTTAAAAGAAATAACCAATTTGGGGGATCAACTTTGATTTTTCCTTGATAATTTCTACATTAGTGTCATTATTATAGACCTTTTGGACCAGACATCACGACATCTGCCCACGATGGACATTTCTTAACAGAAGCTAGTGCCAAAACTCACATACAAAACCGGTTGTGAAAGCGCCTTCAACAAAAAAAACAAAAAAAACTGAATGTTCTGCCATCACTGTCTCCTGCCTCTATGTGGTTTTTCACGGCTAACCTGAGCAACCAGAGCTAACTAGATTCTAAAGTGGAATCCCAAATCACTCTCTAAATCCTGAACAAAGGACTCAACACTATACACTGCACTAGCTTTCTATTTTACACCATTTTGGATTCATCCTGGAACAGATAGAAAGCTTGAAATTAGCACAAAGCATCACTTCAACAAAAGCTCTGAATAAGCCAACCATATCACTAGCAAATGCCACCAAATCCAGGTGGAATCTCATTTGTACACCATTTGACAGACATTCACGTTATGACAACTCTAACTTCTGCAAATTAACATCCTTATTGCCATCCTCATCCATTTTCAGGCTTGTTTATCTTTTGGATAAGTCATGAAGTCCACTGCATAAAAAAAAATAATAATAATAATAAATAAAAAAATAAAAAAAGTCCAAACTAAAGTATTCAGGAAAAAAACAAAACTGATAACTCAAGCATTAGACATGATTACTAACCAAAAGCAGCTGTGGGTGGTGTTGAGTTGAATAGATTTGCTGGAATAGTGGAACTGGACTGAGCAGGGTATGGATCACTTTGAGCTGGTGATGCGAATATATTGGTCCCAAACACTTCATTTCCTGGTGACTATGGGGGGGGAGGGAGTAAAGTATTATCCACACACCATCGAAAACTTAATTTCGATACATTTGGTAAGGTAAAAAACTACTGCACATTATTAGTGGGGAATGCAGGGTCAGACAGTTCTACTTTTAAAGCTAAATTAGATTTACATGTATATATACACAGCACATTGAAAGTACACAGATCAGTACAACTGTGTTCATAAAAAAGCTCTTTATTCCTCTTATGTAGTTTTCATATTGGGCACCATAGGAAACACATTTAAACCCAGGAGCAATTTAAATGTAACCACCTACTAGCCCGTTTTTGGAAGGTAAAACAAAGATCCAGGACTGGACAAAACAAAACATGGTAAATT
Organism: Clarias fuscus; assembly: GCA_030347435.1. Classification (NCBI taxonomy): domain Eukaryota; kingdom Metazoa; phylum Chordata; class Actinopteri; order Siluriformes; family Clariidae; genus Clarias; species Clarias fuscus. The sequence continues at coordinate 12,048,748 of CM059212.1, forward strand.
TGTTAAACTCTTATACACTAGGCGAAGTTCAGAGTTGGACCTTTCACACAACCATACTACCAGCTGCTACAGCTGTTCTACATTGGATCGTTTATATTCCCTTCACATACAACACGTGCAGGAATAGTATAAAAATAAGGAATAAAACCCTTATCAAATGACCACAGATTAGCATGCAACATGTATTCCCACCATTATGGGACTTAAAAATCAACTGCAACCTCTACCACGCAGTGTAAAACATCACCCATAACCAAACACTGTTACCAGCCAAGACAATGTGGAAAAAGAAAAAAAAGAAAGATTTAAGCTGTCACCTTCTGTTTCCTCTGCACACGGCCACACTTAGGACTTGGTGGTGGGGGACAAAGGGCCATCACCCCTCCATTTTGTGCAATAGGTTGCATAGTTTCACTTTTACATGGAGATTGAAACATAGGAAGTAAAGAGTTGCCAAGGTCACTGCACAGTGGAGAAGGGGTTTGGGGCAGTTGGGGTCTTGTTGGGAAATGTATGCTGGAAAATGGAGGGAACTGATTTTTTCCATCATTCATCTCCCTTAAAGAACACTCAAGTGGTTGATTGATGCCCTTCTGTGGGTACTGTTTATCATTCAGTCCATTAAAAGGGTGACTGGTGGATACAGAGTCAACGTTTAGGCCATTTTGCCCAACTGGTCCCTTCAAGAGGCAGTTAGGAAGATCTGATGTGCAATTGGATAAGGGTGAAACAGAAATGCAAGAACCAGACTGGCCATTGAACGAATTAAAGGGATTATTATTGATTGGAACTGGACCAGAACTGAAGAATACATCTAATGAGGAAGAGAATAGGGCATCACTGGGTGTGTTGCAAGGAACTGTTGGACAAGTGACGAAAGGATTGCTTTTAAGGTGTTTCTGATTGGCATCGATCACAGAAGTAAGCTCCAGCAACAAAACACTGTCCAGCTAATTTTAAAGAAGGAAAGAAGAATTGGAAAATAGAAGAAAAGGCAAGAGCAAGGGGTGGGGGTGGGGGGGTGCAAAAAAGGAGAGAGAAATCATTGGTTAGTTTTCCATGTTTTTTGTAATTGATTGGGTAAAAGCAAATGTATGTTGCCCATGATGCAGCAGTAACACAGAGTAATAATTATTGGACTTTAATTTTTTTTGTGAAACCGACCAGAACCGCAAATTGCTATTTTTAAAATAATTTCCATTCATTTCAAGTAAAATGGGACTGTATAGCATTGCTAATTTGTAAAATGTGGCATATAACCGAAAAGCTAAAATGCCATAAACAAACCCATTTCTAACCCAATAAGCGCTCTCAAATGATTCTTTTTATTAGTCTTTACACCATTTGAATTTGCCTGAAATGGTCAAAATAAATAACTTCTGTAAAGATAAAAGCTAAGAGAGCATAAGCAGAGCTTTGTTTAATAAGCAGATGCAACGCCAAGCTGAAACACTAATCATCAAAAAGATTTACCCGTGTGTAATTTGTCCAAGCATCCTGATCACAAAAAAAAAAAGTAGAAAAATCAAGAAGTTCATAGGCACAAACTCAAACCTTGTAGATAGAGGTCAACAAATGTAACTTTAGTTGCAGTTAAAAGCATTGAATGGATCCTTTAGTGAACACTAATGAGAAATGGCCATGCATTACCGTAGGAGAGTTGATATCTGGGGGTGTGGACATGTCTCCAAATAGGTCCATCTGTTCCACAGTCTGTATGCAGAGACATGCATTTCTCATCCACAAATAGAAATTAGGGAGTATTCATTTATTCTGAATAAAGTTTACTGTTGACTAATCTTACTTTTACTTTTGTATCCACCTGACCATCCAGACTGAGCAAAGAATCACCTCCATTCTTTAAATAGAGAGAAGTTATAATAAAAAAAGAAAAAAATTATGCTTTAGAAATTCTAAATCTTTAAAATGTACAACACCTACCTCAGCAATGGCATCATTCTAAAACAAAAGAAAGTAAGCATTATGCACAAGACTTTTAAAAGAGAAAGATGCAAGAGACCATGCATTTTAATTAAAAGAACATGAGTTTTGAACATAACCACTAGAGTGCAATATAACCACTTTGTAAACGTGTTTAACATACTGTAGTTTGGCCACCCTTATTTTACTGTTTAATTCAGGCAAAATTCATAATGTACATCCTTCTGAAAAGGAAAAAAGTACTGTGAATTCCACTGATGAACAGTGAAAGCAAGAGAATTCCCCCCATAAGCTCGGTTGAATTTATGTTAAAAAAAAAAAAAAATTAATAAAAAATGATTACTCCTAAGCCCTGCTCTACAATGTAGGGAAAAGATGCATAACAAAATATGCTCTAGGAATTTGTCAGATTTGCAATACGAGAGCCATTTACCTTTCTTTAAAAAAAAAATAAAAATAAAAAATAACACTGTCAGTCGCCAGTTTCTAGAAGCTGGTTTACCTTCAGTGCATCTTCAGCTTCCTTCTTCCTTGTGTTGAAGATAACCTGGAATAGATCCTTCAGATCCACAACTAGGGGTTGTGCCTAAAGGGTTGAAAAATTAAGGCATACATCTTAATGGTTGTTTAAAAAAAAAAAAAAAGTTTTTGTAAAAGGTTATACTTTGGCAATCTAAATGATTATTAAATTCCTTAACGAAACTAAGGAAGACATTTGTATATAAACTTTTTTTTTTTTTTGGTATACTATACAGCATCTTCATTTTAAAACCCATATACGCAAGTTTAAACAGGATTTTAAAAAGGATCAGGATTTTAAAAGGCATTGATGCAAGTGTACAACTGTGACATGCTGTTAAAACAGCCATTCAGGTGTTTTATTAATTAGTTCAATAACAAGCAAGCAGATACCTGCTGAATTGTCTTGATGGCAAAGAATTGATGTTGGCCCTCTGCTCCACACACATATCCAAATGCCCGATTGTCTGTAATGTCACGAGCAATGAAAGAGATCTTGTTCACTGCATGCTCATGTTCAATCACCTGCAGAGGTGGGAGAAGGAAATTTTTTTTTTTTTTAAACCAGCAGTCACAAAAATGCAGGATATTACAACATTGGAAACACATGATGATTTAAAAGATTTATATAAAATACTGATTGTGGTTCTTACACCAGTCTTTTCATCAATGATCTTAATTCCCTCTAGAGAGATGTTCACCAAGATTCTTTGCTTGTGTTTGCCTTGGGAACGAGCAGCTACAGCCATGCCCTACATAAACAGACAAACCACAACACTATAGAAGTGCTACAAATACCAATGACACCAATGTTCACTTGATAATTTAAAAAAATAATAATAAAATTTGAAAAAAAAAGTGTTCAATCGAAAAGCATAGATGCTGGACTTGAGATGCCATCTCTCAGTTCTGAATCTGTAAATTATAGCACAAGAATTTTTAGCCACTTTAGGATCTGTACCTTCAGTTTCATCATGGAGTCCTGACTCATTTTGTCCCCTCTGGCTTCAGGCACATCATCAATGCCAATCAGTTTGGCCTTATATCGAATGCCATCACCTTTGAACCTTGCCAGCAGGTACTCGTCTGTTCTTTCTGGAGCTGAGGAGGGAAAGGGCAATGGAAATACAACATAGAGGGCACTCCCACCCAAATAAATAACTAAATAAAACTTGCACTGAACAGTCTCTTGGCTATGTCGTCTAAATATTAATAAGGAAGACAGATAAATAGATAGATACCCCTTTTCTTCTCTCTTGAGAAAAATTTGCTTGTGGTTGGTGGTGAAATTGCAGTTGTGGCTGTTGTGTTTTCAGATACCACTGCACTGGTCTCATTGGCCACGGCAGGTACTGCAGACTCAGAGGTGGGTCCCGCAGTGGTTACGGGCATGGGCTGTACTTCTGCTGACATGATTGTAGCACCTCAGGGCAAAGTAGGGGGAAAAAAAAAAAAAGGGACACGCAAGGCTCCTCGCAAACACGGTGTTAGACTGTTCAACAACCACACATCCTCAGCACTGGGTCTGGACAAGCAAAGGAAAATGATTTGTTGTTTATGTAGTAGTGTGAAACAAATATTACATTGATTTTGTACATTCACGTCGATAGGACTAATCAATGTTGAGCTTTGATCTAAAAAAAAAAAAAAAAAAAAAATTCCTACTTGCAGCATATATTGCACTCAACAATGGTTTTCATATGTAAGCGCAAGTATGTTCGTGGGTGGTGCATGCATTTATTTCTAGAGTCAGCAAGAAAGGTTTCCTGCTTTTTTGGCAATGGATACAAAGAGAAATGTGATTCCAGACTTAAATATTAAATGTACGGAAAAGCTGACTGTCTCTTCTCCTTTTAACTCCCTCAACAACAAATTGCAACAGATTTCCACAGAAGTTCAGCAAAGCTTCAACCCACAGAAAACCTTTACACCACATTGATCTGGATGGATCTAAAAAATGAGTTTAGATAGAAGCCAAGTGAATAGAAAATCATGAACGTCATTAAACACTATACTGATTTTGTTTTTTCTATAAATGTAACAACTTTTCATTACAGTGGAGCAAATCATAAGTAATTAAATACTAGCTAGCTAAGCCACAATAAACCATGTAAAGACTAACAATCTACATTATAAACATGTATATTTATACATACATGCATCCAACTTGGCATCTGCATTAAAAGAATAATCGGAGAGACCTACCTTTAAATGATGTGTTTGGCTCTTCACAGTGTACTGAGAAGTGCTAGGAATTTTATGGCCAAAGGTTGGTCATGGTCAAAGGTGGCCCAATTAAATCAAGTTAATTTCATTCCAGCTGCTTGCCTTGTGATTCTAAGCCTCATCAAAATCGCCATCTTGTCACTAGCTGATGACTGTCAATTCACTTTTACATGCATCATCCTCCTTCCGAGTATCTAATTCAGCTGTAATAAGATTTAATGATTTGTACAAACTGGTACATCGCATCTTAGTTATATACTTCAACCGATCATTACAACAGCCATAAGGAGCAAACAGCAGTAGGTGCACACAGAGGTCCATGTTTATAACCATGTGAACGTGTCTAAATCTTGTGATGTTCATTTGCTATGGCTTTAACATTAACCCAATCTTCTGCTCAGTCACATGAGAACCATTATTCTTCAGTGTCATGCTAACTAGGGAATGTGTGTTAACATTAACTTCAGGAGGAGATAGCAGGGCACTTCAACAATTCTATACCAATCAGAGATCGTTATGATATCCTTAATAACGGTGCACCAAGTATTACTACAGAACATGTTCACAGTGATTTTCAAGCCTGACCAGAACAAGATAAGGCAGACACTTCATCTTCATTTCTCACTCTCTCTCATACACACAAACTTGTGAACACAGCAAGTTGTTATCAGAAGAGGAAAACAGCCGGAAGATTAGAACCATGCTTTAAACCAAAAAAAAAATAATAATAATAATATATATATAAAAAAAAAACAAAATTATCCTGCTGTGCTACATGTTACAGGGAAAAGCCTAAAAATATTAATTTCAAAGGAACAAGCATTAGATTACAACCTTAAGTGCTGCTTCAGTGCTTGTACATAACGTGTACTGATGAGCCGCTTGCAATCAGATTAAATGTGATTAGCAACCATACATTCAGGTGAAACTGAGTCCAAGTCCATCGAAATCCCACAACGTACATATAGTCTTTTGAAATAAGTACAAAGCTAGCAAATAGTCAATTGATTTCAAGTTTGTGAAACACAAACAGCTCTCAAAAGCTGTGCATTTACAACAAGTATAAATGGCGTGCTCATTGAACTATGTGCAATCAAATGGTTACGTTGCAAAACCAAAATGTTTGCTTGGCAACATACGCCTGTCACATTTTAGTACATCCTCATTATTCTTCTAGTTCCTGCTGTTTGTAGACTTACACATTACATATGAATGCTCTGTATTTATTATGCTCCACTGTTTTTGCCAGAATTGTAGTTTGTACGCGATATGTTCAACATCTTATCCCACTATAACCAGATACCGTATATTAAGGGGACAATAACAATCTTCTTGTTTAATGAGTTGAAAGCACAGGAAAGATCTGCACATCCGTCTCATCATTCTGGCTATTCAGTAACATGGATGAACGATGAAGTGTGCCAGCAAGTTCCATTAAATTGCAGCAGTCAGCAAAAGTTTAAAGGTGCTCATAAAACCACTCCACAGTTCTGCATCAGCAGACTAAATAGAAATGTATAGCCGAGAGGGTGACATGTTAACAGATTTATAAAGGCTGAAATAGATTTTGCTATAATTTCTACCAATTTTTTTTAAATACGCATAACGTGAAGCAAGGATGTAGCCGTAGCGTGACCGCGTTAGCCTTCCAAACAGGAATCTACTTTTTAGAAAGTAGTTACACCCGCAGAACACTATAAAGAAAGCTATGCATCACTTCTAAAAGCAGTTAAAACACAGGAGAGAGAGAAGAAATGAATGACTGAAAAATAATGTAAAGATCTAATGTAGCTGGGTGACTTAATTTGTAAAGCTTGTAGGCAGAAATCAAGGTTATCATCTTAAACCTCAAATGAAAAATATATATTTTTTAAATGCTAAATGAATAGCTACATTACAGAACACAAAAATGTCCACACTTCAACAGTTATCCATGTGCTTTAAAAACAAAAAAAAAAGAAGAAAAAAAAAACTGAAAATCAGCAGCTATGTTTTTATTATGTTTAGTATGATGTTTCCTCTAAAGATGCCAGTAATCGAACAATCATTGATGACATCATGTGACCGTCAGGAGAGAGTGTATACACAGTTTTGGCCTTCTCTGTATACCAAACTCAAGGCAAAAATTAAAGTTCTGCCATTAAAACGTAATATTAATTAGGGCAAATGAACTCAATATTAGCTGTGACGAGGAAAGGTGGCTCTTGTAAAGTAGGCTGCTGGTGACATGAGAACCAAATCACAATCCTCAAGCCGGAGAATAGCCGTAGCAAAAAATAATAATAATAAAATAAAAAAATAAACTAAAATCTTAAGATTTTCAAAATTCTTTATATATAAAGAACTTTGAAGATATAAAAGGTTTTTTTGTTTGCATTATATTACCTATATAGGAGAGATGGAACCTAAAGGTGATTATTTGAATCCTGAATTACAAACCTTTAAATAAGCCAATACAGTGGATTAATTCACTTCATATAGGAGTTACTTTTCAGTTGTAAACCGGTGCTGTTGTCTCAGATATCATAATCATCTGGGCCGGATGCAGGTCCTGGAGTCCATGTGCAATGCATCTACATTTAACGCCTTTCTTAGAGTTAACGAGCTACTGAGTTGTGTCAGGTGTGTTTTATCTGAAGACGCTGAGATACTCCGTGCCAAAGATTAACCCACTCAAGTCCATAAACTTCTCTATTCTCGAGTATAGGAAGTTTTAGTCATTTCTGTTTTTTATTATTATTATTATTGAAATGTGCCTCATTTGCCGTACCTAACCACTGCTACAGCACTGCAAACGTTCACGACATGTTTAACAAAACTCAACATGAAAGCTGTATAAAATAACACACACATTTAGAGAAGTGTGACCGGGATGCTGGATTGAGTTACCTGTTGAGCTTTAGAAGGTGCCGACTTCCATGTAAAAGTGATGATAATAGATGGAATGCTGTACAGACCCAGATGGAATAAGTGCTGGTTTGAGCCTCAGAACCCCAGGAAGACCACCTTCCACAGATCAGGACGCCTCGCCCAACTGGCACACACACACGCTCCACACGCACTGATTTAAAGCCTCTGCGCGTGCCCCAGGTGTCGCGCTTATAGCGCCGACTGGAGGGTTGCCAGGTTTGGACGGAATGAAACAAAAAAAGTCCAACGAAAGTGTTCATAATTTTGAACGGAAAATTAATGATTTTTATTTTATTTTATGGAAATTCTACAGACTGTGGATAAGGAGTTGTCCTTAGCCGTTTAAATGATAGTATATAAACCAGCAAAAGAGCTACAATGATATAACGTCTTTTACAGGTCACACAGTAGAGTGCAACATTGTGTCCAAACGTCGTACTGTTTAAATAATATACTACTGTATACTACACACAAGAACAATAATGAAATACGTAACATAAATAAGAATAATAATAATAATAATAATATGCACATTTTATAGACAAAGTCAACATTTCCACATTGTGCTTTTAACTATTTCTAGTAATCTGTCAGGGCTGGATTTAAATAAAAATGTGGTTGTTTTTATAATAAACACAGAAAAGTTTTAAAAATATGTTTATTGTTATGGATCAAAATAATAAGAATAATAAAAACATTAGTAACTTTGTTCAGGTTAACCTGAGTATGAGTATGAACCTTTGTTTTCAGCTTATTAATGATGAGTATGAGTCTGTAAAATAATCTTTAAAAAACAATGTAAGCAAATACAATATTTAAAGTCATTTTGTTCATGGTGGGTAAAAACGGTTCTCTTCCATTATCTGTGTTTTGTCCATCCTTCCTATCTTTCCTGTCCAGTTTCTGCTGATATGCTGACCATGCATCCTAGTTGTCAGGAGATGGGGTAAGGAAATGGCAGGAATGCTAAAGTGAAATTTAAAGAGAACATATATTGTTATATTCTAAAATTTAGCATTCATGATTATTGACCAAATAATCCAACTGTACTCATTTAACATAAAAATTGACACATGGGAAGCAGTGCCTTGGTATTGCATTTTACTGTAATATGTGGTGAATAATACATTTTATTTCTCAATATTCACTTAAAAGAGGGAAACTTTGTCACATCATTCACATTACAATGTACTGTAAATCCCTGAGTCAGACATTTGCACTCCCTAGCTGTTACAACACAATGGACCGCAGAATGAACCCAGTTCTACAGAAAGTGACTGTTTACATGGTGTACAATTATTGTAGTTAGTGTCTTCTCAAAATGCATTCAAAAATTATATGTGAGGATGAGAACAGAGTAGTGTCTAAAGAGTATTCCTAAAAATGAGAAAAACAGGAAATTCTCTTTGGAGTACAACTGGTCCAAGGTAGCCTTTTTCCCTTCTCATTTCCTGAGAGGAAGTTTCTCAAAAAAGTGGTGTCATCAGCACATAGTAGATGACAGGATCTCTACCCATAAGCCTTAGCTAGCAGACAGATCCTCTTTTTTTGACCCAATCTTCAACTGTGTCAGAGCCATTCTGTTTGGCTGCATTTCTCCTTAAATTGCCTCAGAGAGCTGACCTTGCATAATTGCAATGCAAATTTGGTGAGGGAATTTAAGTGTACTAAGAACAGTAATACACTCTAAAAATGCTGGTTTGTTTTTACTACCCAAACGCTGGGTTGCCTCTGTTGGGTAATGTTTCTGGGTTATTTACAGTGAACTGGGTACTTTTTGGTTAACCCAGCTTGCTGGGTTGGAGTTGGGTTAGCTAGTGACAGCTAACATCACAGACAAGACCGCCCCTCCCCCGAAGTTCACTGGTGTATTCAGTGGCTGTGTCAGCTTTGTGTCTTTTTTTTTGGTCTTCCTCCTCACGTATTTAAGAAGAAATGTAAACATTAAATACAAGGTTTGTATATACACTTTCACTCACCTATGACTGAGTTTGTTCACTGTATGTAACATTTATTACTGTTACCGTGTTAACATTACACTCAAACTTTCAGCCTGGTCTGTGCTATAGCATGCTAGTTTATCTGACAATGGCTGCTAGCTAGCCAAACCATAGAACTCGTGTATGAAAGAAACTGCAAAAATGTCTGAGATTTTTAGCTTTCTTTGTTTTTTTTCTTTAGTTTCTGCTTGCCGGGTGTATGAAGATGGTGAAGTGATGAATGAAAGCTAAACTGTTAACTGTAGTGCCAGCATGATGCTAGCGTTTAGCTAGGTTGCTAGCGTTAGCAACCACATATAAAAAGCTGAGGTGTTACAAAAAACTAATCTTCTTACAAATATGCATACTAGCCAACCTTTCAATTTTTCCATAAACTTTTACTTTCTTTAATTTCTTTCTTTCTAAGGTTGGAACGAACACTGTGGAATAGCTCCAGCAGGCTGAAGTGCATTAGTGCTTCTCAGTAATAGTATCGTAATGATTTCGCTGTCGAACTTGTTTTGTATTATCTGATCTTGTGCTTTTTGAAAAGTAAATATAAATATTTTTTCTATGATGTGTACATTTAATTGGGTGTTTGATGCGTATGGTTTGCAAAAACTACCCATAGACATGTAAAACATACAAATAATAATAACCTATTTGTGAGGTAGAATTATAATCAACATTATAGTTAAATAAGAACTAGCATTTGGATTGAATATTTTACCCATCTTGCTGGGTTAAATAAATAACCCATTTTGCTGGGTTAAATTAACCCAGCATGTAGTTGGTCCAATATTTATCCAGCAGCTGGATAAATATTTTTAGGGTGCATTTTTTAGGGTGTAGAATAGTTAAATGCATAATAAGATATAACTCATATACCCTCACCAGCCGCTTTATTGTGAACTAATTGTACTTTAAGTAGGACCCACATTTGTTCTGGTACACGTTAGCATGAAGCATTACATAATTGCTGATTGGTCAGTTGCACTTTAATTGTGACTTGCTTACTCTACCACCTCCAAAATGTGCTCTGTTAGATCCAGGTCTGTTCACTGGATCATTTATAGTCATTACATTACTCTGAAAACTCATTGTAATTTTCTTAGTTCCTGTTTGATGGAAGTACCGATTATGAAATGGATCAATTGTGACCAGAATTGTGAGATCAGTAACAATAGAAAGGTTGTGGCTTTCAAATTAGATTCAGTTGGTATTTGAGACACAATATGTCACAAATGGTTGCTTAGTGGTTAGCACTATCCCCTTACACCTCCTGGGTCTGGGTTCCATTCCTGCCTTGACATGCAAACTTTAGAGTTGGAGTTTGCATGTACTCCCCATGCTTGGTGGTTTCCTTCGGGTGCTCTTGGTACACACAGCTTTTTGACATTTTCCAAATTGTCCGTGTGTGAATGAGTGTGTGAGTGTGTGTGCCTTGCAAAGGATTGGCACCCCATCCAGGGTGTACCTCGCCTTATGCCTCTAATCTCAAGGGAATGTGCTTCAGGCCTCCAGCAAATCCTGTATACAGGATAAAGCAGTAGAGATCATTGTCTGTCTTAACCTTAACTGCTCAGATATACAGGAGCAGTGGCCTTGAGGTTTCCATTGATGAAGAATGGCCCCACAATCTTTGTCCCCCATATACCACACCATACCATCACTTTTTTTGTTCCAACAGTCTTGGAGGGATCTATCCAACGTGGGTTAGTGTCAGACCAGTTGAATGGCCCCCAAGGTCTCCCGATCTGACCCCCTTAGACTTTTATCTTTGGGGTCATCTGAAGGCAATTGTCTATAATAAAATAAAAACTTAAGTTACACTGGATGAGGTTGTCTGCTAAATGCTGTAAATGTCCTGGTTTTGATTTCTAAAAGCCACATCAGCTTAAAGCTGAGAAATTTTTACATTTCAGTATCCGCCTCCCCCAATGTTATGTATCTAATTTAAGAACAACATGTTTAAATGTGGAGCTCAGTATACTGAAAGTAAGTAGCAAATTTATGTCTTCTCATGGCCAAAGAGCTCATCATGTGATGTGTGATATCATACTTGGTGTTCCCCATCAAATCAGTCAGAGCAACCCATGCTCACTCTATTCGACACAAACATTTCCTTGCTAGTTGGGTCAAATAAATCTGTTTTCTGTGAAATGACACATTTAGGTGTCCAATCATGCAAGTTTAAAAATTAATGTGATGATTTTATTTATTTTCACATTTTGAAAGAAGCTATTGTTGTTATAGCCACCACTTGCCAATGTCTGTCATTCAAAAATGCCGTAGACATTGTCCCTAACTTGTTGCCCAACTATGTCCACAAGGACGGAATAAGTCATAGTTTTGTTTATTTAAGTTACATAAAGAAGGTAAAAATTCATTATTATTTAATTGAGGATTGTTGACATAATGTTATGATACTATGATGGTATTAGCACATGACTGCTAAAATGTTTACAGCTGATAGCAACAGAAAAAAAATCTCAGTTTTACTAATATTTTGCCATCTGCCATCTTTTATCATATATGATTATTTCACACACAATTTCTAGCCACTTCACCTAGTGCTTTCGAAATATAGACACAGTTCCAACTCTTGGAATCATGATTCACTGAGAATCGTGTTGTGATCTTTTATACAGCTTTCTGATTAATCATGCATGTTTTTAAACTCAGTTGGAACTCAGGTTGCCTAGGTAATGGCCAATCCTTTGTCTCAGGGTTTTAAGCCTCAAACCTTTGTCTAAGGGTTTCAACCCTTACCTGACCACCCCATTTATATGTACATACAGCATGTCACAAAAGTGAGTACACCCCTCACATCTCTGCAAATATTTAGTTATATCTTTTCATAGGACAACACTGCATAAATGACTCTTTGACACAATGAAAAGTAGTCAGTGTAAAGTTTGTATAGCGGTGTAAATTTATTGTCCCCTCAAAATAACTAAAAATACAGCCAATAATAGCTGAACCCCTGGCAACAAAAGTGAGTACACCCCTAAGTGAAAAGGTGCAAATTGAGCACAATTAGTCATGTTCCTTCCCCTTTGTCATGTGACTCATTAGTGTTACACTGTCTCAGGTGTCACCAGATAGCAGGTGAGTTAAATTTGGTATAAAAGCTCTTCCACTCTCTCAACCTGGCCACTGTAAGTTCAACATGGCACCTCATGGCAAACAACTCTCAGAAGACTTGGAAAAACAAATTGTTGCTTTACATAAAGATGGCCTTGACTATAAGAAGATAGCTAACACTCTGCAACTGTGCTGCAGCACAGTGGCCAAGACCATCGAGCGCTTTAAGAGGACAGTTCTTCTCAGAACAGGCCTCGCCATGGTCGACCAAAGAAGCTGAGTGCACGTTCTCAGCGTCAGATCCAAAGATTGGCTTTGGAAAACAGACGGATGAGTGCGGCGTCCAGCATTGCTGCAGAGATTGAAGGGATGGGAGGTCAGCCTGTCAGTGCTCAGACCGTACGCTGCACACACTGCATCAAATTGCTCTGCATGGTTGTCGTCCTAGAAGGAAGCCTCTTCTAAAGATGATGCACAAGAAAGCTCTTAAACAATTTGCTGCAGACATGCTAAGGACCAGGATTACTGGAATCATGTCCTGTGGTCTGATGAGACCGAGATAAACATATTTGGTTCAGATGGTGTCAAGCGTGTGTGGCGGCAACCAGGTGAGGAGTACAAAGACAAGTGTGTCTTGCCTACCGTCAAACATGGTGGTGGGAGTGTCATGATCTGGGGCTGCATGAGTGCTGCTGGCATTGGGGAGCTACAGTTCATTGAGGAAAACATGAATTCTAACATGTACTGTGACATACTGAAGTAGAGCATGATCCCCTCCCTCCGGGAACTGGGCAGCAGAGCAGTGTTCCAGCATGATAATGACCCCAAACACACCTCCAAGATGACCACTGGCTTGCTAAAGAGGCTGGGGGTAAAGGTGATGGACTGGTCAAGCATGTCTCCAGACCTAAACCCCATAGAACACCTCTTGGGCAACCTGAAAAAGAAGGTGGAGGAGCACAAGGTGTCAAATCACCTTCGTGATGTTGTGATGGAGGAGTGGCAGAGGATTCCAGTGGCAACCTGTGAAGCTCTGGTGAACTCCATGGCCAAGAGAATTCAAGCCGTGCTGGAAAATGATGGTGGCCACACAAAATATTGACATTTCACATTTTCACTTAGGGGTGTACTCACTTTTGTTGCCAGGGGTTCAGCTATTATTGGCTGTATTTTAGTTATTTTGAGGGGACAATAAATTTACACTGCTATACAAACTTTACACTACTTTTCATTGTGTCAAAGAGTCATTTATGCAGTGTTGTCCTATGAAAAGATATAAATATATGCAGAGATGTGAGGGGTGTACTCACTTTTGTGGCATACTGTATACTGTATATATGGGGTTCTAACAAACATGGACTATATGTCTATGCCACATTAGAAAACCACATTCGTATTGCTTTCTTCTGATGCACATTTAGGCTGTGCATGCAGCAGGTTATCGGTGCATCCGCATCACAATCAGAGAGTTTAGTATAAATACTGGATCCAATAATAATAGTTCCTCCAATTATCATTTTGTGATGAAAAGCTCTGCATATGTGCCATTTATACCAAACGAAATGAAAGCACACATGCTCATGTTAAGAGCATGGTGTAATCTGATCGAACAAAACTTGTATAAGTAATAACTTGGATAGATCTCATTGCACCTGATGTATGAGTAATATGTGTGATAGGTAATTAGTGACAACATGATAGATGCATTGTGAATTCTTGGATTTAGACCTCACTCCCACTGTGTTCTTCAATATTCTAGGATGCCATGGGGACTTCATGGGCTTTATCAGAGTGTGAAGGGGTCCTTACTCTACACTGTAAATCCTCATGCTCAAACTAATTAAACATATTGAGTACTGTTAACTTAAATAATTACAATTAGTTCAAAGTATTAGAACTTTATGAAAATTTTGAATGTTTCATTTATGAGTTTGTAGAAATTACACTTTTCAGGTTAGCTGAACAAATTAGATATTTTAAGTAACTGTAAGTACTTTACAGTAACTGTCATTTTAAAGTTCCACCAACTTAAAATCTTTCAGCGTAGCGATTTTGTGTCTGGTGTTATCAGGGTAATAGGGCACTGGTGGCTCAATGGTAGGTGTTTTGCTTGCCATCCGATAGGCCCGGGTTTGATTCTCAACAACTGGATAAAATGCCTGTCCCAAGCCCAGATAAAATGGGTTTGGGGTTGCGTCAGGAAGGGCATCTGGTGTAAAACCTGTGCCAAGCTTGTCTGCGGACCGGATTGTTTGCTGTGGCAGATAACTTAAAATTGGAAACATCATTACTTAAAAAAATGAACTGATTACCTCAATTTTTTGCCAACTTATTCGGGTTTACAGTGTATACTGGGCCCCTGCGTGATGAGGAAAAAATTTATTTGTGTAATGGGTCTGGCACACAGACCAAACACATGGGAAGCAGATGACAAAGTTGCAACAACAGGTGTATTTAATATGCACTTCTTAAGCAGTCAGAAGAATGCAGTCTTATCAAAACTACCCTCTGTAAGAGCTAAGGCTCGTGAGTCGTCTCTGTGAAGGTCGCAGTTCTGTGGATCGAAGCTCATTAGACGCAGTCATTAGTACCACACGGGTCTCTTAGGAGAAACATATGAGTAAATACACATGTACTCTCTACTCACCAGGTTGACACAAAGAGGCCTTTTTAAAGCCTGCATTGAGTTTTAAATTGGCATGTCTTCATTAGCCAGACACTAGAGTTCCATTGGCCATTGTGTGTGAGAAGGGCCTGCACTGACCTGCCATCATAGAACCACTCCCTCAGCTTTGAGCCCACCCCTGCTGGAGAGTACCATTGTGAGAGGGCATCTGCATTTCCATGTTGTGCGCCAGATCTGTAAACCACAGAGAACTTGAAATCCTGTATGGAGCGAAACCCTTGTGTTATACAGGGATTAGTAGTAATCTAGTAGTAACTCTTGCCAACCATTGTAAAGGAGTGTGATCGGTGAGTGAAGTGTGAAGTGCAGCCCTTCTAGATAATAGCGCCGTTTCTCTACTGTCCGTTTAATGGCAAGAGCCTCCCATTCTATAATAGCATAATTTTTCCCTGCTGCTGTAAGTTTTGTTCTCACATACAGGACTGGGTGTTCCTCACCCTCAAACTGCTAAGAAAGAAATGCCCCAAGGCTTGTGTCCAAAGCATCCATCTGGACAATGAATGTCGATTGAAATCAGGGTTCCGGAGGACAGGGGACCTGATGCAGTGGGATTTCAGGCAGTTGAAAACATGTTCTTCCCACTGTGACCAGCATACCTTGTCTGGGAGTCCTTTTCTCAGGAGATCGAGATGGGTGCTGCCAGAGAGGAGAAAAATGGTTAAAATTGACGATAATAATAAGCTAGCCCCAGGAAAGCACATACAGTGGAACCTCGGTTTGCGGAACATTCGTAAACCACGTTACTCGCAATCCGAGGTTCTACTGTATGAGCAAAGATTTTAAATAATTTTTTATTCGGAAACCGAGCAGGTATTAGTTTACGAGCGCCGAGTATCATGCTTCACACATGCGACTCTTATTTTGACACCGAGCGTCACTCTCTCACCTTACCCCCCCCCCCCCCCCCCCACGGCTTCGCAAACACAGAAACTCTGCTCGTGCGTGCGCAATTTGACACTGAAACACACACACACGCACAGACTCTCTCTCCCCTTTTCACCCCTCCCGGCTTCACAAAGACACAGAAACTCTGCTCTGTCGTGATTCTTTTCAAAGGTAAGGTGCTGGTTCATTTGTTTTTTTGTTTTTTTTTACTTTACAGCAGTGATTCCCTTAGTATGCGCTCACGCCAGGTCAGAGAGATTTCTTTTTTCCCTGTTAAAATGGTTTTTCCGTGTTTGTGTGTGTGTCCGTTTGTTGTGAAACTTAAGTGATTCCTTTAGTATGCGCTCGTGCGAGTCTCGCTTTTTTTTCCATTAAACCGGTGTTTCCGCTGTGTTTATGCGCTTGTTGTAAAACTTAAAAAGTGTGTCTGTTAATATACGCTCATGTCAGTCTCAGAGAGGTTTATTTTTTTCCTGTTAAAACGGTGTTTCCGTTGTGTGTGTGTGTGTGTGTGTGTGTGTGTGTGCGTGCGTGCGTGTGTTTGTTGTGAAACTGTTGTGAAAAAGCGAGGTGGGGAGAGGGAGGAGGAATGTTACTGTGTAAAACGAGGCGCGGGAAGGGGCTAATTCCACACACACACACACACGGCGCGCACCAATGGAAACACTTATCTGTCAGGATTTATTTGTACTTTTTTTAAAGGTAAAGTGCAGATTAATTTGTTTTATTTTCATTTTATAGATTGTATTAATTATTTTTATGTATTCATTTTTGGGGGCTGTGGAACGAATAATTAGAGTTTTCATTATTTCTTATGGGAAATGATGATTTGGTTTAAGAGTGTTTTGGAATACGAGCCCACTTCCAGAACAAATTATGCTCGTAATCCAAGGTTCCACTGTACCTGTTCTTTCGTCATCAGGCATAGGTACAATTAGAAGGCCTCTAATTTTTGCCCCTGCGACTTTATAATGCCATGTCCGATTTCGTACCCAAGGTACTGTGCCTCGGTCAGCCCCAGATGGTATTTCCAGAGGTTAGCGGTGACCTTTCCGCAGTTCACTCAGCATTATCCAGGTATGCAACAGCATAGGGGCAGTGGTTCCTGAGGACAATATCTATCAGCCCCTTTAAAGTAGCTGGGGCACTGTGGAGACCAAAGGGCAGGACCCTGGACTGCCAATAGCTGTGGTTGGTTGAAAAGGCCGTCTTGGCTTTGGCCTCCAGCATAAGGGCGTGAGTGTGGAGATGAATCGAGCCTTTCCCAGTCATTCCATTAGATTATCTATGTGCGGAAACAAATAAGCAAATTAATATAGTATATCTCAGTGCATTTGTACTTATCTGGCTGTTGCACACTGGCCCACTCGTTCCATGACAGTAAAAGGTCCTTGCCAGAAGGCCAGCAATGGGGAGGAGCAGCAGTACTTGGTTGGCGCGAGTTCCACCTAGAACCTAGACAAGCCAATCGCAGGAGTACTTCTGCTCTCCTTGCACCCTCTGCATGTACTGTCGGATGATGGGAAGCTCTGTATTAATATTGTTTTGCAGATCTTGTACATTTTGATTATTGACTAGAATGGTGATGGCTGCTCCTCCCAGGCTTCCTTTGCAATGTCGAGCAGACTGCGCAGCCTGCAGCTGAAGAGCAGCTTGAAATGCGTAAAGCCAGTGGAGGTGTGCGGCGTTTTATGGACCACAAACAGTATGTGTGGGATTATCTGATTGCAGTTGCGCCCACTTTCGTCCACTACCCTCCATAGCATCCGCTTTAGCA
Source organism: Clarias fuscus (assembly GCA_030347435.1). Taxonomy (NCBI): domain Eukaryota; kingdom Metazoa; phylum Chordata; class Actinopteri; order Siluriformes; family Clariidae; genus Clarias; species Clarias fuscus. Next base: position 12,066,758 of record CM059212.1, read on the forward strand.
TCTGATTACAGCATTCCACCAAGGCATCTGTCTGAGAATAGTACACCGAAGTGCATATCTGTGTGAGGGTCCTCCACTAGAGGGCACTGTTTGTTTTTGTATGTTTTGTAGTTTTTGTTGGTCGACTCCCCAGAAGGCACCTCGGTCAGGTGATGAGAGGGCTCACCTGAACCGAGGTGGCTCATTAAACATCTTATAAATAGCAGTTTGTTCTGGGAAACTGGGTCGAGCATTATTCTTGTCAAGTGGGCATTCCTTTGGTTTGGTTTGGTTTGGTTTCTTTAAGTTTATATTTTGGCTTATCTTTTGTAACTTGTGTTTTTTAAGAGGGCTCTATTTTTGGTTTCCTTTATATTCTGTGTGTAGATGGATTCATAGAGCTGCCTTGTTCAGTGTTTAGTTAGGCTGTGTCTCCTCCTGTGTAAGTACTGTTCTGTGTATCCCCAGTGTCGGCCTTCTTGTGTAGTTCTTTGTCGGTGGTGTCCCTTGTCTGTTTAGATTTGTGTAGCCACATGAGTGCATAGTCGCTAGCAGGGTTAGCCGCTAGTTGGCTAGCCTCTAGTGGGATTGACTGCTAGTGGTTCTGGTCGCTAGTATGTTAGCCGCTAGTTTGGAATAGCCTCATGTGTGCCTTGCCTCTTGTGTTCCGGTCCCCTAGTAGGTCAGTACTAACCCGGTTAGCCACTAATCCAGTTAGATACTAACCCGGTTAGGTCATCATTCCTTACATCCATATTCCATGTAGCTACTAATCCAACTAACCACTAACCCATCCAGTCTCTCTGTCCCTGGTCCTGTCTCTAGTCTCTGTGTCCCTGGTCCTGTCTCTAGTCTCTGTGTTCTGTGCTATGTCTTGTCTCGTCTCTAGTCTGTGTCTCTAGTCTGTGTCTCCAGTCCTGTCTCCAGTCCTGTCTTGTGTCTAGCCCTGTCTAGTTCCCGTGTCTAGTTCCCGTGTCTAGTTCCCGTCTCATCTCTGGCCCCTATTGTGTCTTTAGTTAGTTCCAGCTCTATGTTTTCTTGTGTCTGTGCTCAGTTCCCTGTGTCAGCGCTCAGTTCCCTGTGTCAGCGCTCAGTTCCCAGTATTAACCCTCTAGTTCCTGTGTTTGCCATGAGCCCTAGTTTTAGTTTGAGTTGTTTGTTTGTCTGTTTTTGAGTTTGAGTTTCTTAATAAAAGACTTTCTGTTCATGAACCCCTCTGCGTGTATGCCTGCCCTATGTGCCCACTGCAACAACATCAGCCGGTCTGGCCTGTAGTAACAGCCAGACCGTGACAGAATGCTCGACTACACCAGGGCATAGCAGAGTGGGGGGCCTAGGACCTTAACGCTGGAGAAAGTAGGTGGATGAGGAAATCTGCTTGCCCTGTAGTCAAACTGTGGGAGGCCCCGACCTTAGCTCCTTTCCAGAGCCTCACATGGAGGCCCCAAGCTCCGTTCCAGAGCCTCACAGGGAGGCCGCAAATCTCCGTTCCAGAGCCTCATGGGGAGGCCGCAAAGCTCCGTTCCAGAGCCTCACGGGGAGGCCGTAATGCTCCGTTCCAGAGCCTCACGAAGGGGGCCACAATGCTCCGTTCCAGAGCCTCACAGGGGGGCGCAACGCTCCGTTCCAGAGCCTCACGGGGGGGGGACGCAAAGCTCCGTTCCAGAGCCTCACGGGGGGGGGGGGCGCAAAGCTCCGTTCCAGAACCTCACGGGGGGGGGGGGGGCGCAAAGCTCCGTTCCAGAGCCTCACGGGGAGGCTCCAAACGTTGTCCCAGAGCCTCAGTGGAGGATCCACCCATCCCGTCCCCCAAGCGTCAGTGGAGAGTAACTGGGAAGAGTTTCTTGTGTCTGTGCTCAGTTCCCTGTGTCAGCGCTCAGTTCCCTGTGTCAGCGCTCAGTTCCCAGTATTAACCCTCTAGTTCCTGTGTTTGCCATGAGCCCTAGTTTTAGTTTGAGTTGTTTGTTTGTCTGTTTTTGAGTTTGAGTTTCTTAATAAAAGACTTTCTGTTCATGAACCCCTCTGCGTGTATGCCTGCCCTATGTGCCCACTGCAACAACATCAGCCGGTCTGGCCTGTAGTAACAGCCAGACCGTGACAGAATGCTCGACTACACCAGGGCATAGCAGAGTGGGGGGCCTAGGACCTTAACGCTGGAGAAAGTAGGTGGATGAGGAAATCTGCTTGCCCTGTAGTCAAACTGTGGGAGGCCCCGACCTTAGCTCCTTTCCAGAGCCTCACATGGAGGCCCCAAGCTCCGTTCCAGAGCCTCACAGGGAGGCCGCAAATCTCCGTTCCAGAGCCTCATGGGGAGGCCGCAAAGCTCCGTTCCAGAGCCTCACGGGGAGGCCGCAATGCTCCGTTCCAGAGCCTCACGAAGGGGGCCACAATGCTCCGTTCCAGAGCCTCACAGGGGGGCGCAACGCTCCGTTCCAGAGCCTCACGGGGGGGCCGCAAAGCTCCGTTCCAGAGCCTCACGGGGGGGGGCGCAAAGCTCCGTTCCAGAGCCTCACGGGGGGGGGGGGGGGCGCAAAGCTCCGTTCCAGAGCCTCACGGGGGGGGACGCAAAGCTCCGTTCCAGAGCCTCACGGGGGGGGGGGCGCAAAGCTCCGTTCCAGAACCTCACGGGGGGGGGGGGGGGGGGGGGGGGGGGGGGGGCGCAAAGCTCCGTTCCAGAGCCTCACGGGGAGGCTCCAAACGTTGTCCCAGAGCCTCAGTGGAGGATCCACCCATCCCGTCCCCCAAGCGTCAGTGGAGAGTAACTGGGACCTCCGGTAACGCTCCGGAGGAGCGTTTTTAAGGGGGGGGGGGGGGGGTACTGTGAGGGTCCTCCACTAGAGGGCACTGTTTGTTTTTGTATGTTTTGTAGTTTTTGTTGGTTGACTCAGTTTCCCAGAAGGCACCTCGGTCAGATGATGAGAGGGCTCACCTGAACCGAGGTGGCTCATTAAACATCTTATAAATAGCAGTTTGTTCTGAGAAACTGGGTCGAGCATTATCCTTGTCAAGTGGGCATTCCTTTTGTTTGGTTTGGTTTCTTTAAGTTTATATTTTGGCTTATATTTTGTAACCTGTGTTTTTTAAGAGGGCTCTATTTTTGGTTTTCTTTATATTCTGTGTGTAGATGGATTCATGTAGCTGCCTTGTTCAGTGTTTAGTTAGGCTGTGTCTCCTCCTGTGTAAGTACTGTTCTGTGTATCCCCAGTGTGTCGGCCTTCTTGTGTAGTTCTTTGTCGGTGGTGTCCCTTGACTGTTTAGATTTGTGTAGCCACATGAGTGCATAGCCGCTAGCAGGGTTAACCACTAGCAGGGCTAGCCGCTAGTAGGTCTTGGCTGCTAGTAGGGTTAGCCTCCAGTAGGCTAGCCTCTAGTGGGATTGACTGCTAGTGGTTCTGGTTGCTAGTAGGTTAGTCGCTAGTTTGGAATAACCTCATGTGTGCCTTGCCTCTTGTGTTCCGGTCCCCTAGTAGGTCAGTACTACCCCGGTTAGGTCATCATTCCTTACATCCATATCCCATGTAGCTACTAATCCAACTAACCACTAACCCATCCAGTCTCTGTGTCCCTGGTCCTGTCTCTAGTCTCTATGTCCCTGGTCCTGTCTCTAGTCCTGTCCCTGGTCCTGTCTCTAGTCTCTGTGTCCCTGGTCCCGTCTCTAGTCTGTGTTCTGTCCCATGTCTTGTCTCGTCTCTAGTCTGTGTCTCCAGTCCTGTCTAGCCCTGTCTAGCCCTGTCTAGTCTCTATTTGCCGTCTCTAGTTCCCGTCTTGTCTCTGGCCCCTATTGTGTCTTTAGTTAGTTCCAGCTCCATGTTTCCCTGTGTCAGCGCTCAGTTCCCTGTGTCAGCGCTCAGTTCCCAGTATTAACCCTTTAGTTCCTGTGTTTGCCCTGAGCCCTAGTTTTAGTTTGAGTTGGTTGTTTTAGTTTCGTTGTTTGTTTGTCTGTTTTTGAGTTTGAGTTTGTTAATAAAAGACTTTCTGTTCATGAACCGCTCTGCGTGTATGCCTGTCCTATATGCCCACTGCAACAATATCAGCCGGTCTGGCCTGTAGTAACAGCCAGACCGTGACAATCTGCTTAATCTGCAACAGCCAGCAAACATTACACATTAATTTTGACATGAATGGCGTACCTTGGTCGATGAGGATTTTTTTCAGGAGTCCCACTCTGCTGAAGATCTGTACCAGCTCTCTCTCAATGTTCTTGAACATAGCTTTGTGCAGTGTAATGGCCCCCAAATACCACGTGGCATAGCTGATGATGACTAGTAGATAGTCATGTCTTTTTTATTATTATTATTTGTGCAGCAGTCCAACCAGATCCATTGATGATGCACACTAATGATGTGCAGTGGAATTAGCGGTGCAGGGTCGGGCTTCCCGGGCACTGCCCATTGGCAGATGGGACAGCTTTGGCAAAAGTTGCGTATCTCCGCATTGAGACCTGGCCAGTGAAAGTGACCTTTTTGATCATGTTGTTTATCCCAAGATGGCCTCCAAACAGTGTTGAGTGTGCTCTCCTTTGCAGTATGATAATATAACAGGTTATTTCTGACAAAGAAATATGAGACAGAACGGGGCTGCAGGGCCCCACCATGCCTCCCTTTATTGACCTGCTGAGATAATGAAACATACAGGTTAGAGGGATCATTAGCCTCACCTTCTGTTTCAGTGTTGCTGCCTTCAGAAGGTGGCTGTATCAACCACACCAGCTGTTTTGCTGCCGCTTTTCTCCATCATGAGCACTGCGCTTTTTCTGGATGTGGTTCTCTGGTTCTGGACATAAGCTGGGCCAGTCATGACCTAAGAGCAGATGCACAGGCAAGTTAGGCATTGTGACAGCTTTACGCTTGTATTTACCTAAGTGGTCCTTGACCACTAATTAATTAGCATTAATTGTTTGAGACTTTAATATTCATTTTAAGAATCAAGAAGACCCTCTGAGAACAGCATTAATGTCCATTCTAGATTTAGTAGGGCTAATCAATGCAGTCAGCTTCATCAGTAATCTCCCAGAGTTATCAACTATGATTGGATCACAGTCTGACCCCACATAACTAGATCAGGCAGCTGAATGGTTAGAGTCAACATTCCTCTATAGAGCTTGTGCAGCTATATCACACTATTGCATAATTTTTGGAAATGCAGTCATACTAAATTAGTAGTATTTCAAACAGCTTGGAAAGAGCATGCGAGTTAGAAAAGCTCCTAGTGCTGCCACATTAAGATATCTCCAAAAATAAATCTAGATTTTATTTAAATCTAAATCTTATTTAACCTCTTAACTGTCACCACCATTTCCTCCCTATTTCCCGGAAATGGCATACCCAGTTTGCATGTGGCTAATCTCTTTTAAAAGTTAGGATTTTAAAGTTTTGTAGACAATAGGCAGATAATTAATGGGATCTACTGGCACAGAGGTACAGAGACTAAAATAACGTGGTTTCAGGTAAGCATTGAGCTATTAAAAAGTCCACAACACCACAGGTGCAGGCCTCATACACCTCTGGTCAAAAACTCATCCCAAAACTATGAAAAAATATATATATTTTTACACATGTATTAATACATAAATTAATACATACATAAATGCATTTTGGTAAGGGTCCATATATTGTTGTTGTTGTTGTTGTTGTTATTATTATATTCCAGCACTAGTAATTCAGCCACGAATAAAGCTATTGTAACTGTGTAACAATGTATCATAAAATGGTTTGTGGATCGAATCCTGAGATTCTAAGCTTTCTAATAGTTTATTATTTTCCCATATCGCTGAACAATTTGATACTTAAAAATGATGTAAAATATACTGGAAGTGTATGCTATGAGAACGGGGCATTATGAGGATTGGCACAATGAACTAGGAATAAGACAGCCACAGAAAGATGCACATCAATAACATGTAATAATGAGGACTTAAATCTTCTCTGTAACAAAAAGAAAGTTTCAGACTTAAAAATTAAACCCGAACAAGTTGGTAAACAATGATGTGAGTGACAATAAAATTAAATTAGACAAGCAATTAAAATACTTTCCTCCTCTTTAAGAGAAGTAATTTCATTTATTTCTCCAGCCAAATTATCAACTTGTGTACTAGATGCCATACTTACATGGTCATTCAAACAGATATAAAATAAACACATGGGAGTTCTTCAAGCTCTGTTTCCCACTGTCACACAAGACATGTGTCATGTTGATGTTGACCATTAAATGTGCTTTAGAAATATCTATATATTATTATATAGTACATTTATAAGATAATAAACATACTGTATGTGCATATATTCTACCAACAATCCTAATTTCAACATTCCTGCAAATCTGAGTCATAGGATAATATGAAGCCCAATGTTTTGGGCTTCATAATCATATAAGAATCATATAGGAAATAATTACAAATTGAAAAAAAAAAAAAAACTGGGAGGGGACTTAAAAAATGTTTAACAAACAAACAAACCCACATGCACACAGAAGCCTCTGACAGGATGGGGCAATCTGAAAGTCCACAGCCTTTTGGACTTTTGTATCTTTGAGTTGTTTATACACTGCATGTTTGGTTATGTCTTTTCCCAAAACTGACAGTGAGGTCTGGTACTGAAGCCTGGTACTGAGGGAAGATTAATTGGTTTACTGTTAAACTATACTACTACTGTGTAATACTGTGAAACTGTTAAAAATTAGGTCAAATTAAAATTTTATTTGTCTCATACACAACATAACCATACACAATATGATATGCAATGAAATGCTTATACGTCTGACATAAAATAGAAGACGGGATAGAATAGGAAGATAAATTTCGCTGCAATAAAAGAAAAGTGGAACTAAAAGTGGCAATGTGAAATTTTTTTAATTTGGGATGAAATGGACAAATTTACAGATTTACAACAGTTACAATAAAATAGAATTAAAATAGAAATATATAAAACATATAAATTACACAGAATGTTTTTTTTTTTTTTAACTATAAAACGGTAAAGATATGACGTGTGGGATATGGCATTCATATGACAGCGACAGTGTGAGTAAATAAAATTAACAGTTAATTTTATTTTCAAATGTTTAGAAGTCTAAACACACTAATAATAATAATAATAATAATAATAATAATAATAATAATAAATGTTCATGGTTCATTGAAGAGATTTAACAGAATATTTAAAAGACACATATAGATGTAATTATCAGGTTACATCCACACACTTTGGCCATATAGTGTGGGTGGGTGGGTTATTAGGTAGGTAGGTAGGTAGGTAATATGCTGGTTGGTAGATAGGTGGGCAGGTAAGGTGTCTCAGGTGACCTAGTTTAAAATATTTATTCTGCTCCGTTTCCTCCTCCGTTTATGCTTTTTCAGCTTTCTTAAGCAATAAATGACCTGAATGTAGAAATAATGTTATACAACACATTGCTGAAAACACTTTCTTACAATAACATACTTATTTCTTCGTATTTAATACTTGCATATGTTCTTGTGAGCTTTACGAAAGTATTTGGCTAGAGATATGGGAAATCATTCAATTATGCAACAGTACTAAAGACAGTATGCAAACATTTTATTCAGAAACTCAGGTAAATCATTAACTCTGGTCCAATTTCCAGATGTACTAAAGCCCCCCATGCATGAACAGACACCAGTCTACCAGTCCTGGCTAAAGTCTCACAATGATGGTGTTGATGTTTACAGCTCTTTTTACACACTGCCTCCTGCAGCTAACTGCTGGAATGAGTGTGGGTGATTCCACGTATGTATGCCTTCTCTTAAACAAACCTGTTTGATACATGCATGCTATAATATTTAAGAGGAGTACAGAGATATGATGTAATATTAAATGAACCAATTGTTATGGTTGATGGTTTTATCTCAAAATTGGAATAGGAACCATTTACAAAGATTAGATGATGTATAGGTAGCGGTAGGCTGAAATATTTTCACAACTGTTTTAAGCTTCGAGAAGTGGACAGCTTAACATAGTTCTTGAATGGATTTTTAATTTTCCTGATCACTAATGTGTTCTCTCTTTAAGGCAAGGGTCTAAAAGAGAAGCAAGGGAGGTAGGACAACCAGCACGTATTGACTGTAAAATGACTGCTTGGTCTGAGTGGGCACGCTGTGACCCTTGCACTAAAACCATGGTAAGCTAACACACACACACACACGTAAACAGTAACTTGATAATAAGCAGTTTTGTGATTTCCATTAAAGGATAAATCAATTGCAGTATATATATATATATATATATATCCTGAAAATAATGGGTGAGAAACGAGAGGAATCAGTTTGACAGATGCAAATTGTGAGTGTATGTTTTTTTTCCACCTGTGTATGTTTTAGCATCGTTCCAGGGGAATTGAAAGATTTGGCCAGTTTGGAGGTCAAAGATGTATAGAACCCATTGGAGAAAAAAAGCCCTGCAAAACAGCAACTAAATGTGAGGAAGATCCACCACCGGTCTGCTCCAGTAATGAGTTCACCTGCGAATCAGGTTAATATTGCCTAAAGAGTACAGCTGATGTGCCTGCATCATAATCTGCTCACAGAAATGAAGGACTATCAGTGTGAACTTTTATCATAGAGTCAATAAAGGTCAGTCACAGAGTTGAGGTTTTTGCATATAGTCAGTTAATATTAAATAATTGGAATTGCTGACCTCAGACACGACTTCTGGCACAATCTGTTTAAACATTTCTACAGGAGTTGTATGTGTATAGGATGAAGTGAACATAAAATAGAAGTGTGCTTTATTTAGGCTTGATTCTGACCCTGTTCCTGAGTACAGTTAAGCCCACCTTATCTTGAACATGAGATATAGTTATATGAAACCTTAAAATGATCTATTTGTGACAGAATTAAGTAAAAAAAAGTGTGGGGAGTACTGTACGTTGATCAAATGTTGTTAATGGTGCTCAGAATTAAAAATCAATAGGAAAAACAAAAACCTAACAGGCTTATCTAGCTATCTGTGATAGGTGATGGATATTCTCATCCTCAACCAGTGAACTAGACAGTAAAAGTTTTATATTTAACCAGTGAATGTGACCATGTCTGTCAAATCCCCGCTAGCGTCTCTCTCTCTCTCTCTCTTTGTGATTTACTGTTTTCTATGTAAAAACGTAGAAAGAATGTAGAAATGTAGAAAACAGTAATTCGCAAATTCACAGCATTAGAGCATTTTTATATCAAAATTTTAATATTTTTATGTACATTTTTATTTTTAAAAATGTCATATGTATTTTATATTAAAAAGTCCTATTCTAAATTGACACAAAATGACAAGAAATATTCAATTTTATTAAAAACTATATTAAGCATGTTTTTAATTATTATTATTATTATATATTATAATTATTAACAATTGCACGCCTTCTGGAGCTTCTGCAATGGGAAATACTTGTTTGTGTTAACTGCAAAGATGCTGTTGATTAAGTAGCTACAGATAAAGCAGACTTTTGTAAGATGAATAAACTGAAAGCCCTCTTAAGTCCTTATCCTCTCTCACTGTCTGTACGAATAGGAATCTGTATTAAAAAGCGGCTGATGTGCAATGGAGACAATGACTGCGGTGATTTTTCGGATGAGGATAACTGTGAGAAACTCCGCTCTCCCTGTGGCAATGTGCCCGTGTCGGAGTCAGACATCGGCCTGGTTGCTGGATATGGGTCAGTAGCAAAAAAATTAAAATAAAAAAACATTTGACAACTGTACTTACCAAATAAGTAGGATATTAAGTGGGGGGCTTGAGGGACATATTATACAAGTACTGTATGCTAAGAAGATTTCTCATTTTACCCAACAGCATAAACATTCTTGGCTCAGGTCCTCGCATTAACCCATTTAATAACAAAATATATAATGGAATATGTGAGCGTGTCAAGGAGCCATCCACATTAAACTACAACAGGCTACCCTGGAACGTCGCAGTCCTCAACTATGAGGTAAATTCAAAGTTCAAAAGGAATGCTTTTGTGAATAATTGAATCTAAACATGTAACATGCAAAAATTTCCAAGGCTAGGATGAAGAGGGGTGGAGGGGGTGGGGGGGCAGCATAAGGCAATGGGCTTGTTACATGACTTGGTCATAATAAATGGGAGTTTCAACATTAATGATTCCAGTTTGCATTATGTAGTGAATAGTGTCCTTAGAAACATAAGTAAAGTGCTAAGTAAAGCCCGAAACCCATTTTCTGCCATGTTTCCTACATACAATTCAGGAGTGTAGCCCAGGAGTGAATGAGAGCAGGTAAATAGTGAGAATAGTGTCAAGTTACTGTTTTCACTCACTGGAGTAACACGTTTACTCACATCGTTTTCTTTCTTATTTTGGAGTCTTCATATGACTTGAAGGTGCCCCTCGATTCCACCAGACAGATAGTAAAGGAGACAGTAATAATACATTCCAGGTCAAATATCAGATTATATTAAATCTCAGATGATATACACTGGACATAGGGTTCACGTAATTTACCTGTAGTCTCACTGAATGCTGACGCTAAATGTTATTTGCTTTGCATAGATAACAACCATAAAAATGTTGTTTTTACTGACATGACTTTACATGCAAGCTATAAGCTTTAAAATGCATTTATGTAAATAAATACACAGCACATTAAAAACAACAGTTACAGACAAGTTCAACATAACCCATCTCAGTCAATTGGAAAGATTAATGCATGTTCCTGATTCTTTTATCTCCAGACATTAGTAGAAGAGACTTCTTCTAAAGAGGTTTACAAAGACACTTACTCAGTGCTGCAAGAAATCACCCAAGATATCACTACCAAAACAAGCATAGGATTATCCTTCAAGTTCACACCTACAGAGACAGCTAGTACGAAAAATGACACTCTTTTGACTGCTGGAGTTGGAGTTAAGTATGGGACTGATAAGAGAGACATGATCAAAACTATCACAGATAACAGCATTACTCAGGTAAGTCGGATGCGTCTAACATTCTTCCTCTTTTTTTTACCATGTAGCACACACTTGATTCTCCAGTGTAAGCCATTATAAACACACTAGTAGTAATAAATATACCAGCATTTCCGACCTCTATCCATTTCTCTATAATATGTGCATGTGTGATTATCGCATACAGGAATCCCATGATCTTTACTTGTGCTGAAAAACCCTGACGCGCTATTTACTTTAAGCCCATTAATGAATTCCATTAAATAACATATTTATATCTTATAAAAACACTATTTTGAAACAGTTATACTCAGAAGGTTTGTGATTGACAGAGACACGAGTGTAAGTTTTACTAAAGCTGTTCCTATTGCATCTTATTACACATCTTATGATTATATACATTAATAGTATGGAAATATTATTATTATTATTATTATTTATATATTTATATATATATATATATTTTTTTAATACACATTCCCCAAAGATTTTGTGATGCATTTAATGCATAGTTTTATATTTACACTGGTTTTAGCGATGGACAATAGATGTTTTCAGAAATATAAATAAATAAAAAGAAATTCTTTTTTCACATATCCCAGTTAGGAAGCTGGGGTCAGAGCGCAGGCTCAGCCAGGATACAGCGTCCCTGGAGCAGATAGGGTTAAGGGCCTTGCTCAAGGGCTCAAAATTGGCAACTTGGCCGATCAGTAGCCCAGTAACCCACAGCCTTAACCATTTGAGCCACCACTTACTCACTCTCACTCAGTCATCATCTATACCGCTTAATCCTGTATTCAGGGTCACGGGGGGCCTAGAGCCTATCCCAGGAGACTTGAGGCACTGGACAGGGTGCCAATCCATCGCAGGGCCATTTGAGCCACCACTGCCCCAAAATTATCTTTGCGCTATGGGAGGAAACTGGAGTACCCAGAGAACAGGAGTACCCTCCAAGAACGGGGAGAACATGCTCACAGAACTCGTAGAAAGGTTCAGGCATGGTGGATCATATAATACCAGCAGTTTCATGAAATTCTTTATACGTCTGTTCTGACACTATGAGCTGTGCTGCAGAGAAATGAGTGAAGTACCTTTCCAAGTGGGATCGGCAATGCTGTATCTTATATTCCCAAGTAATTCACCTTAGTACCCCTCATTCATGTGTGTCCCCTCACATGTCCCCCATGGTAACATTCAACACAATATAGAGTGTTTTCCAATATTAATATTGGCTGTACTGAGCTTCAGTAGTTGATTCAAGGTTTATTGGTTCCCTTTCTTGCTACTGCATATGGTATTTTTTGAAGGTTTCCTGTCCAACTTTTGCATAGTCCATCTGGTAATGGTGTCGGCCTTATAAGTTCTGGGTTGTCTGTCCATGTCTGCTATTTGACACCCATGACATGTTCTCAAGTGTTTTTCTGAAGCCTTATTTATACATGGCTTTGTTGCTACTGCTCATAAAGGCTAGCAATAAAAAAACAAGACTCCTGAAAGGGCCTCCAAACTCTCCAAATCTCTATTTCATGGGATGACAACCAGACAGACAAGTCCAATCCACAGAGGCCCCAATGCATAACCCACAGCACCCAAAAAATCTGCTTGGTGTCAGGCACTATAAAGGAGGGCTTGCTGAGCCTCCCTGGTGGCACAAGTGGCACCCAAACCTTAGGTTGTTTTAATGCTAATCGTTTTAATGTTATGGCTTATCTGGGTATATAATGTAATAATCCTAACACTGTGGCTTTACTTGCATGCATATAAGCATTCTTGTACATGCATATTCTCTCAATTCTATATTTTAATTTATCAGGATTGAATAACAATTGTGTTGTATAAACAAACAGATAACCGTAGGAGGATTGACATGCAGGGCTCTACAATGATTTGTCTTTTAGTTCTGCACATCATGTCCATTTGCAGGAAAAGTCATTCTTCAGGGTGAAGGGCAAAGTGCAACTAGGCACATACAGACTGAGGTCTCGAGGACTGGAAGTATCTGAGTTATTCCTGGATGATGTAGATGCATTGCCTATTGAATATGAGAAAGGACAGTATTTTGGCTTCCTGGAGGATTATGGGACACACTACACGAAGAATGGACGAGCAGGGGGAGAATACGAACTCGTATATGTCCTCAATAGTAAAGTAATCAAAGACTCAAGTAAGTGTAAATCTTCCCATATACAGTACCCAGAACAGACGGCTCATCAAATGAATTGTTTTGTTTTATTCCTTGTTTCTTTCATGTTTTTAAAAGATCTGTCTTTAGGCAGATCTGGCTGTTTGAAATGCGACAGTGGAGAAATTTTTCCTGCATCTCTCCACTTTCTCACCAATGTTTCCATGGAAAATATAGTCATAAAGATGGCCTAGAGACGTTAATTTTAATGCTGCTCTTCTTTGGGCCTACAGAGACGATAGAAAATCTACTGAAGAATTGCTTAAATGTTGGGATCAATGCAGATTTTAAGATTACTGCTGTAAATTCTACAGTAGTGTTGCCAGCCACAATTCAACCAATAGATGACTGTAAAACGATTACAAATAAAAACACAGGTATGTAATCTCTATACATAAAACCCCATGTATATAAAATTGTTAAATGCCTTTGGGTCATCACTGAAAAGAAAAAAAGTTTGTACCAACACAATCAAATCTTCTGTCTGTCCAACAGTGACCGGTGAAAGTGAGCCATTGATCGATAAGGTGATCAGTGCAGTGAAGGGAGGCTCCCCGCAATCAGCAGCGGCCATGAAGGCTCAGCTCAGTAAAGACGGCATCCTGGATAGGAACCATTACGTGGAGTGGGCACGAACGCTTTCAGACCTGCCTGCACTCATCTACAGCGATGTAAACACACTTCACTATTGCAAAACAGTCCATCCTGGGTGTTACATACATTGAATGGGTTTGCATTTTTCACATTTCATTTTCGATTATTCTAAGTGTTCGTTTACAGTTAGGTTAATTTAAGGTCTTTCAACTTGTATCGTTATGGGCTTGTATAGTATTTAACACTTTTTTTATATGCAAAATTCCCTAATGTACATACACAAGTAGTGCATGGCAATGTGGCAAGTAAATTGCAAATCCATCCATATGTTTGAGATATTTATGTCTGCACAGAGCCATTTATATTTTCTCCAAAATGGTAAATAATGGATACAACCTGATCGCCTAATACAAAAAATATTACGGTATGTGTACATTTGACTGTCACGATTCTGCGTTGCAGCCTGAGCCCATCTACAACGCAATTCCTCTGACCTTCCCTGATGCCCAGCCAAGAAGAGAGAACTTACAGAGAGCCCTTTATGAGTACATGGCAGAATACAGTGTGTGTAAGTGCCAGCCATGCCAAAATGGGGGCACTGTGGCCCAGGTAGATGGCAGCTGCATATGCCTTTGCCCGTTGCACTTTGAAGGCGTAGCTTGTCAGACCGTTCGTCATGAATTAATTAAAGGTGAGTGAAGTGGAAAAGGCTTCTGTTTGGCCAGACATTGCTGTTGTGCCCCATTCTTGGTGTAAACCTGTTAGTCAGACGGTGTGTAATTAGTGAGTGAGTTCATTAGCCATTGATACATTGTGCCATTCATTCCTCTGTGTGTTTGCAGATAAAGACAAGCCCATAGAACAGATAGGAAACTGGGGCTGCTGGTCTTCCTTGTCCAGCTGCAGTGGAGGACACCGGAGGCGTACTCGATCCTGCAACACAGGTGGCATTGCAGGAGCTACCTGTAAAGGAGACACAGTGGATGAGGAGTACTGTTAATGCTGTGTGGGGTCTCACTCTCTGTCTCCTCCTGTCTCTCGGTATCTTTCTAGCTCTTATTCTCTCTCTCTCTCTCTCTCTCTCTCTCTCACACACACACACACACACACACACACATTTATGGTCTTTGTTTCTTATTAAAAGTTTCCAATAAAATGCCAGCCAGAATCAAGTCAGTGTTTTCCTTTTTTTTTTCCTGAATTTATTCAGCATTCATTTAATACACTTACAAAATAGGTTGACACAAACAAATACTAGAAGGAAAGAAATATGCCTGCAGTTTCTTATTAAATTATATCATTAATTTTGTGGTACTTAATTTTGCATTTCAATTAGTCCTCTGTTTGCTGCGTGGGGAGGAATCAGTAGCTCGGTATGTTCAAAGAGCCCACAACAGCTGCCAGCACACTCTCACACACAGTACGATATGCAGTGAAATGCTTATCCAGCCACCCGTGACCTTAAAAAGAGAGAGAGAGAGAGAGAGAGAGAGCACAATTAACAACAAGAAATTAATTATGGAATAAAACAAGAGTAAGTTTAGCTATAGAAAATATATAGGAAATCTTTTTAAAAAACTTATCTATACAAATATAGAGAAGAATTTAAATGGAAATGTCCTGGGAGTGAGCAAATGTGCATGAATGTGTAGATGTACAATGTCCATAAATGTCCAGTCTGTGATGTGCAAAAGTGAAATGGAAAGTTCAGGGTGAGTGCAAGTGTGCTTAAATGTGAAAATGTACGATGATGTCCATGAATGTCCTGGGTATGTGCAAATGTGCATGAGTGTACAGATGAGTAATGAACATCTCAACATAGATGAACTGACACACATTACGGCGTAACAGTTGTGACACTTTTTATTCATTCATCTATAGTAAGTACTTTATTTTGGTCAAGGTAATTTTGAAAAGATTAGGTACACTGTAAACCCTAATGCTCAAAGTAATTAAACATATTGTTAACTTAAATAATTACAATTAGTTCAAATGAATAGACCTTGATGAGTATTTAGAACTTTTTGGTATTTATGAGTTTGTAGAAATGACACTTTTCAGGTTAGCTGAACAAATGTGATATTTTAAGTAACTGTCACCTTAAAGTTCCAACAACTTAAAATCTTTCAGACTAGTGATTTTGTGTCTGACGTCATCAGGGAAGTAGGGCACTGGTGGCTCAGTGGTAGGTGATTCGTCTGCCATGTGAAAGGCCCGGGTTCGATTCCCAACAACGGGATGAAGTGCCTGTCCCAAGCCCAGATAAAATGGGAGGGTTGCATCAGGAAGGGCATCTGGCATAAAACCTGTGCCGGATTGTCTGCTGTGGCGACCCATTGCTGGGAGTAGCCAAAAGATTTGAATTTATCTATTTATCTATTTGATTTGCAACAAATAGAAATTTTTGATTTGCAACAAATAATTAAAAAAAAAAAAAATTATTGCTTTTAAATAGTATGAGTTATGCTACCCAATAATGCAAGTAAAGAACGATTAATATGAATGAGTACAACAAACTCAAAAACTGATAGTTCTTTTTACTTAAAATTGGAAACATCATTACTTAAAAAATTTGAAGTACAGTGGAACCTTGGATTACGAGCATAATTTGAGTAAACGAGTAAACTAATACTTGCTCGGTTTCCGATTAAAAATGTATTAAAAATCTTCGCTTGGTTTGCAGAACACTCGTAAACCACGTTACTCGCAATCCGAGGTTCCATTGTAACTCATTACCTCAGTTTTTTTTTTTTTAGATAGGCCAATTTATTCGGGTTTACAGTGTATGATTGTACAGTAGGTAATGTCAATGTACTCTGACTGGATTAGCCATGACAGTATAACTAAAAGCTAGAAGAGAAATGCATGGATAAGTGCTCCCTTAAAAGTAAGGCAACATTGTCAACTACCCATGTGAACTCATACGAGTGGGGCAAGGGGGTTCACCAGAAAATGTTTAAAATATAACTCACCAAGCTCACTGTTCTGTTTCATGTCTACTGTAAAAAAAAAAAAAAAACAGACATTAAACAATTATTATAGCAAAGTCCACTACATGACAGATGGCACATTTACAGTTGGCATAAATTGTATGAGAAATAACAAATGGGTGATGCATGTACATATAAACATGCTGGTAAATAGTTTTACTCTGTCATTTCATGACAATCCCAAAATGTTATGATAATCGAATTGGAATATATAATAAGAAGATCTGTTGAAAGCAGCGCTGCTATGATCAAAATTGTCTCTTTTCTTTAAAGTTGTGTTTATTCAGCGTTATGTAATGCAATGCAACTCATTCACTGCCAGTTTGTATTCTATTTTTATATGTTTGTTTGCTTAATTTTCAAATGGTAAACTAAAATGATGTCACCACATTATAGGGATGTTTTCCAGACATAACGATCACACTCAAACTGTTATCTTCATCTCCAAAAGTTTTAGTTTGGTGCGTGGCATGGTGTATTATTTCGTATATGACTTTGTATGTTCCAGAAAACAAACCGGCAGCAAATGTGCTACATTATTGCATTTCACTAAATAACACTGAATGAACACAACATTAAAGAAAATAATCTCTAATCATAATCTAATGAATGTCAGTGTTTTCTCCAGTCAAATTAACCTCATACCTAATGAATGCCCACTGCTGGTGAATGAATGGTCTAATACAGGGAAGGTAATGGTACGAGAGGTGAATAGCTTGTTTTCAAGCCTTACGGGCCCCTGGAGGTCAGGTTAATAGAGTAGCACTCCTAGCTTCCCATTGAGCTCCTGAGGAGTTCCTTTGAGCTTCAATAGGCCTCCAGCTTTGGACCATCAGCTTATGGTAATGGGTCTGAACTGACAGCAACTTCGTTTAAACACCACCTCCTCTTCACACCATAAGTGATCATGTCAGGGATGGATGAACTCAGTTTTAATTGATAATGAGATGAACAACGTGTCAGCATGAACAATTTAACATTTGAAATACTGTTAATCTATGATGAATAAAAACGCAGATCCACTGAGCTTGAAAAGTAGCAAAAGGTTCACCCCCGTGAAATTTCATAAAATTCTGACCTTCGGCGAGAACAGAGGCTTCATTCTGGAGTGTAGGGGTGGGGGGGGGGTGGGGGGGGGGGGGTAGTGTGTTGGGTAGCACTAAAACGGACAGGTCAGCCCCCTTTAATTCAAACTGAGGGAAAAAAAACTCAGGGGAAAAAAGATGAGGGGGAGGGGTGGTGTCATATAGGCGTCTGAGCTGAGTCAGATCCCAACCCCTCAGAGGTCACGCGGCCATTGAAATGTCCAAAAGCTGTCACGCCACATTACCTTTCCCATCTGCCCCAACAGCATGAAAATTAAGTTATGCCCTGTTTTTTTTTTTTTTTTTTCCCCCTCTCTCTTTCTTCTCCTTTCTACCTCAGTAGCGTCTCTGAGTTTTCGTGCACACCTTTGCTCCTTTTCAATCGGATGTTAATCATTGTTGGAACAGATTGTGATGTCTCATGTTAACTAAATACCTTGGACTTGGTACTCACTTTTCCTCAGGCAGTTTATGCGCAGGGCTGTTTTCGAGGGCTGATTTGTTTATCCTCTGGTTGGCTGCATAACAGGGCCTCTGAGGAGCTGTGAAACCACATGGCACAGTGCCCACTCCAGTGGTATGTTGTTTATGGCTTGCTCATCAAAAGCGCATGAGGCCTGGAAAAAGCATCAGTGCCAAGGCAAAGGCAGTGAGCAACATTTATAGTGTTAATTATAGGCTTTTAGTGGTTTGCCTTGTCAGGCAACATAAATTTTAGATGATTGGAATATTTCCAAGCCTTGCTCTTTGTCCAATGTTTAAAATAAATACTTGCATATTGACATCCCAAACTGCGACTAATGCACAATTTGTGAGGTCGCTTTCATATTTTGTTCATATTAGACCATGCCGTTCTTTATTCCCCTATTTCTTCACCTCCCTTTAGTGAGGTTTAAATGGAATTAGCGCTGACGTTCCAAAATTCAAATCAGCTTGCTCTTAAGTAAAGCTGGCAGTCGTTAGGCACAAAAAAACTGTGAGTTTGTGAAATATACTGTACCACAGTGAGCCTTGACCTGGGCGACAGTGACGGGTTTCAGCTTCACGCTCATTTCTGATTTAAGAAATAATGACAAGCATGGACGTTCCCACGAGGGCCAGGTATGCTTGTGTTCAAAAATTGTTCAAATAATGATGACAAAGCTTTTTGTAAATGCTTTTCAGTCATAAAGTTGTCGTTTTTTTACTCATAAATTGTATTTTGTTTTGTGTGAAAATATGAAACACATTTTTCCACCTGAACTTCATGCTATAAATACTCAGGCCAATACAACTACACATGGAGAATAAATGCAGCAGTGGTTGTGCAAATATGACCTGATACCTATTTTTTTACTTATTATTTGTGTTTGTTTGTTTGTTTGTTTGTTTGTTTTTGTTTGTTTTTTTAAGAGGACGTTTTTATTTTTATTCGTCGATTTCTGTTTCTGGCTAGTTTGTGATTTGATTTGATTGTAGTCTGTTCTCCACGGTACCAATACAAATATTGTCATCTGTTACTCAACAGGATTATCTATCAGATGAACAGATTTAAAATGAGGAATTATTAACATTTCAAAGTAAATATAGATTCTCTCATATGTTTGAAAGATAAGAAGTACTATACTAAATAACAGTCTGTAGTCTATGTTTTCATAATTTAAATCAAAATAAAAACTTCGCCAATTTTTTTTTTTCTTTGTAAACAAAAAGTCCTCATGCTGGATTGAATGAGCTAAACGATCACAATGCTCCATGGTCAGCTCCTCCAGAAGATTTCCCCGCTGTCTTTGTGAAGGAGGCATCAGTGTGAATGAAGTGCCTGGTCATTGTATGCTGCTTCCATTGTGTGTTTGCCATTAGCATGACACAAGTGCCACTCGACCTCGCCATTTATTAATCCTGAGGACTCTTGTCCTCTGCTGCTTCACAGTGGGGGAACATCATGGCTGCCATGCATCTCTGCAGCGACTCTCGCATGAGAAGTACAACAGAAACTGACACCACACACCAGCCTAAACTACTACTACTCCGACATGAGATAATTAACATTGCTGGCCTTATCAATCACGGTTTCTGTATTCACACATAATATCAGTGTTCCTCACAGCTTCCTTCAGACATCCCCATGAGTGTGATACAGAGAGATGCATATTTGCATATTATGCACATGCGATATTGGCCCTTCTACAGTGTTTTCTTGTTCTCTGGAAATCAATCATGTTTTTGTTTTTTTTGTGCACCATCTATCATGTTTTTTCAAACTTCCGAATAATGCCTCGGAAAAAGTTGCCGCTTTTAAAGCCTGATTTCCTAGGCTGCTGTGATCGACGATACGTCACACATTCTGTCATTCTGTCATGCTCATCTTGTGCGTACAGTACTCATCAGTTATGACCGCACGCCCTCCAGACTGAGTGACCCATAAAATAGGTCCAACTTCGGCAAGTAAAAATCGCATCACAAAAAGGTGACCAGAAGCCAACTTGATTATAGATTAACAGAAAAAAAGTGCACGTGTGATGAAACCTTAGAAAAGCTTTCAAAAACATAGAAGGGTTAAAAATCTTAAATCCATTGATGAACGCTTTACTCTGAGAATTGTCATTGAGAATTGAGTATTATTGTTTTAAGTGGCGTCTTCCGTAAATTCCACCCTCTCCATATACACACACACACAGTAACCACAAAAGATTGCGTTTGTGACAGCCACTTATGGCCTCATTCATCTGGACAGAGCTTGTTCTCCCCTCTAGAGTGAGCAAAGACTTTAAATAAACACTTGACTGAGGACAAATAAATGAGCCGAGGCACTGCTTGGATCATGTCTCCTGCTCTGATCCCTTTCATAGTCACCCCCTCTACAACCCTTAATGTGGAACAGGAACTAACACTTACTGCTTCTGTAAACATTTGTGTTTACAGGTCAAGTTTAAACCCCCTCCAACACACACACATGCGTACACACACTCGCACACAATTACACACGCTTTGTTTCTGCAGGCTGCAATGTTTTGATTTAATTATGAGACCCTCTCTGTATGCAAATGTTTTTAGAAAACACAGCAGGTCTTGAATTTGTTCTAGTTCACTTGGCTCAAAGTAAATTGATCAGAAAGATTTCTATTGAGCACAATTCTTTATATATATAAATGAATATTAATGTTTGATTGCTGGAATAAGAGCACTTGATATTTCTCCCTAAATGCATGCTGTATGTAAAATACCCTGAACAGCAGTACAGCTACATTTCTTATGAACTTCATTATAGACTCCAAATCGATGAGGGACGTTCGAGTCAAACCGGGACTTTCTAGTAAATGAAGGCATAAAACCAACTGACATTTGAGCACAGTACAGTAATGAGACGCTTAGTCCCAGTAGAACGTTCGAATGGTGCAAACATTTTAAAGAATGCTGTACGTCCTTGTATGATGTTCACAGCCGAAGTGGCTCAAAGCCCACTGTAGTCGTTCCTATGAGCATTCAAGAGTGGAATGCCTCATCCTTTAAAATTGATGAATAACTCGTTGCCAACTTGCAGAAGAGACACATCTGTGAACTGTACTCACAATCGCTCATGAACACCACTACAGGAACTTGACTGGGAGTTACTGTCCTGACCTCACTCCAAGCCTCCACGCGTTTCCACATGTTTGAGCCATTAAAGGAGTTCCTGGTAGGACAGTGTTTCAGAAATGAAGTAGGTTGTTTAATCATAGCTCTGGCATACTGAGAAAACTGTCTACCTTGATGGTATCTAAACTCTAGTGAAACACTATGATCATTAGTGCATTAGTGTAGCATTGGATTAAATAGAGCAATAAAGGGAGATTTATTCAATCTAAAGTCCCAGTTTCGTTTCAGAGGAATCCTGAGTTAATCAGTGACAATTACAGACTGTAGCTCACCTGACAGATTGAGCAATGCTTTATAGCTACACGGCAGTTGTAACACTATCTGTCATTATAATAAGTATTTTTCCCTGTTATGAATTATTCAAAAAAATCCAAGACACCAGACAGTAGCTCATAGATTTCACATTGAAAACATTTTATCCCCACATTCATAACACAAAACACCATTTTCCAATTTCATTCTCAAAAAAAAAAAATTGTACATTGTAATAATAGCATATAATATAAATGCACACAAGTTACTCTTGTGTATAGATCTCTCTGGTATACAAAAATACTCCCATTTCCATGTCATCTTACATGGACTAACTCATCAGGATTACACAATAATTTAATTTCTGGTGATGCACAGCCCTCACCCATCAGTATCAAGAGGCACAGTGCTAAGTGGCATTAACAATGACATTCAGGCATTTCACAATCATTTCAATTTTACTTGTCTGTTTGTCTCATTTCCTTTTAGAAATGCTTTAACAGGGTGCACTCTTTTAACTAAAGTATTGCGAGTCTGTAATGGACAAGGTCAATGTTTCATCTACATCACTGTGACTCAAATTTTAAAGTTTGTGAAATCATATGCATGCTGTGATTTATCAAAACTCCAGAAAGTAATAAACACAAGCAATTCCAGCATTTTGTTACTAGCTATGCCAGCTTTTCTGACATTATGCATTTTGCCATGTGACCACAAGACTAATAAGCAGACATAATAGACTTCTTTGGATGTTACTTTCATATAGCTGTTTTTGCCATTATGTATGCATATGTACCTGGAGTTTTTTGAAAGGCATTTTTAGGATATAAAGTACATAGGAATTCACTCTTGGATTCTAGATGTGAAATATCTAAGGAATATTCAGAGATTTCAGCATGGCATTGTTTATCGTTGCATGAGCAGTTAACTATGGATGTAGGAATTAACACCAAACTAAAACATTCCAATTTTTATGATGTTTTCCTTTGACAGTGAGCTTACTGTTCCACAGTCTTCATCTGGTGCATTTCCCATGGGTTATCATGATCACAGCAGACAAAATGGCAATAACCTTTCACAAATAAAACATTGTGTAGCCCTGGAATCAGGAGTCCGTGTAATTTACAGTCCAAACCTGTACAGATGTACGCAAATGTCATGTTTAGATTCACAAATACTGATCAATCATGGATACATGGCTTTGATTTTGAGTGTTGGCATCTGGGCGAATACTAACCTCATGTGATGTGTTATTGTGTCTGATTTGACATAATTTCTGATATGTCCACTGTCTTTTCCCTCATTGAGCGCATGAATGCAGAACAGCTTGCACAGGCCTGCAGACGCTTGCTGAGTGTTACTTTATATAAGGATTATAATGATCATTATTAAAATGATCATTATTATCATTCAGATTGGCGCCCCCGTTCAATGGGATAGGATAGGGTCCATCCATGTACCATTCAGGACATCAGGCGACAGATACTCCCCACCCTGGAGATAAATCCGTCATTTCCGTGGCAGTTACTTACTGGGTCAATGTGCCAGCTCGACAAGGGATCACGTCTGAGCACTTGGGGGTGAAGGACCATCCTTAGGGATGCAACAGCAGAGGTACCCGGGACCTCCTGGTCAGCAGTCCAACTTTCCACTTTAACTCCGGAGCTACCCCTAATAAATACAACAAGTCTGTCCCAGGGTGAGTGACTGTTGTCATTTTACATTCACTGAAGAAGCTTCAGAACTAAAACGGTGGTGGTCATTATTAAACTTGCGTGTGCCCTGGACACTCCGTCTGCGCTGTCCTCGGCCTCATAGTCCTCCACATCATAGTCATTCTGGAGCTCATCGACCTCATCGTCCGAAAGCCCGCTGCCCGCGTCCCGGTGGTCAGACGCGTCGGTGCACAAGCTCATCATGCTGACCTTAACGTGCTCGCAGATGGTCCTCTCGGCGCCGTCGCACTCGCAGGTGTCCAGCAGGCGCGCCTTGGGCACGGAGCGCATGCGCGCGATAACGCGCCGACACTCGCCGGAACAGCGCTCCCCGCCGAACAGCGCGCGGCAGTGGAACAGGTAGTCGCGCATGGCCGCGCTGCACTGCGCATCGCCCTCGCACGCGCGCCGCGCTTCCGTGCATCCCGTGCGGCTGATCCGCGGCATGCACGGCTCGATGCGGCGCTTGGCGTTTGCGCACACCGCGTCCGTGGCGCACTCGCAGTGTTCGAGGCCCGGGCCGCTGGCGGTCAGATTGAGCTGCACGATGGATGAGATGCAGTGACTCGGGCACTTCTTCTTGTGCCCGTTGAGCACGGGACCGCACGCGCGCGCGTACTGCGCGTACGCGTAATGGCAGTCCGGCTCTGACTGGCACTTCATGATGGCCTGCCAGCAGATCAGGCGGTGACCGTGGACCGGCGACGCAACGGACACGGCATCAAGACACACCAGCGTCAAACCGGCCGTCCAAATCCACACTCGTACACACGTACTGACGGGCATCCTGACTCACTGACTCACTGGGAATCGACTCTTTAGGACACAGCACTTGAATCAAAGTCTGCGGCACATCCCGAAATCCCATCTACAGTTTCAACCCAACACTATTAGTTTTAGTCCATTTGATGGCTTGTTGCATTATTTTATGAATGTATAACCGGGGTTGGGGAAAACAAAACTTGGTGCAATTACAAATCAAAAAGATTTAGTCGTTGATGCCTTTAAAAAGAGCGTGTTAGCCACCAGTACTCCTGATCCCACTTTCAGTTTTCTGTCTCAACATTTCCTTTTACACACCAGCCTGGCACAGAGATTCCCGGTTAGTCTCGTCCAGCCAGCTCACATCCATGTCGGTCGAGCTGAAGTAGATCCTGCCGTGTGTCCGGGTAAACAGGGACTACGCGTTTATATTTGTCCTTCTCTCATCCACATCCACGGATATTCAGCCAGGCTTTCTGTCCAATCCTCCATGCTGTAAACGTCCGGATTCCGGGATGATCACGAATCACCAGATAAATTCCACCCTAAAAGAAAGTTTTTTTTTGTTTTTTGGAAGCAGTTTGTCTACATTTTCCCGCGCAGAGGCAACATTTTCATGCAGTCAACTTTTCATCCTCTGCAAGACTGAGGAGAGAATGTAGGGCTGCGTGCCAAACCACAAACTGCTGGAGCACGTAGTAAGTCAGAACAGTACGCCACCTTCAGCTCGGACTCCGTGTAAAAAGTTAGTGTGCGGGTTTAGACACAGAGCCTCGGAGGCTGCGCAGTTGTGATTTCGCAGTCATTTTGGAGGAGGGGGGGGGGGGGGGGGGGCGGGTCAAGAACGTGACAAAGGGGTTGGGGTTTTGGGGAAGGGGGATGGGGCAGATCAAGTACTTTTAGCACCAGTAAATTTACTCGTCTTGCAAGGTTTCCACAATCTTTAGATCTTTAGTTTTTTTTTTTTTTTTTAATTATTGTTTAATCCAATTCAATTCACCTTCATTTGCACAGAGCTTTTAACGATGGTCATTGTCGCAAAGCAGCTTTACACAATCAAATGAGAATTATGCAACTGTGTATGAAATGTGAAAAATGTGTATGACTTAGACTGACCAGATTAAAAAGAATGTGTTGTTCTTTAATACTTAACATGTTTATAAGTTGATTCATGTTGTTTACTCAATGTTTTATAATTGCTTTGGCAATAATGTACCTTTTATGTGTTAAAATTCATGCCAATAAATCCCTTCTGAACTGAACTGAGTGAGAGAGAGAGAGAGAGAGAGAGGTGGGGGTTTTACAAAATAATAATAATAATAATAATAATAATTTAAATGTGTACTATATTGAGACAAAGATTGAACTGTTTCTATTAGATCAGAAAACAGATGACAACAGCAACATTGATTTACCAACTTAACTAAGCCATCCTATTTATCCAAGTACACAAGTTTTTTTCCTATTGTCTGTTACAGTGTTTAATATTTCAAAAGTCCAATTGTGCGCAGACATCAAACGATATGATTACATTTGAATTACCAGCAATTGGTCCCTTGCACTGAAAACAAGATCTAAACACAGAGACTCTTGTGCCTGTGACCCGGTAAGGTGTTATTCCTGTGGAAATTCCCTCTCCATCACATTTGGTATCTAGCCAAAGCCTGGACAGCACAAGGGGCTCCTTTGAACCTCTACGGTTGCTTTGACTCCCTATAGAGCGAATAGGCAGCTGTTGCAACACATGGTAACCCTCTTCCCTTCTCCTTCCACCCACAAAACAGCCTGGTCCACACACTGACTTCTCCACACACCGAAAGCCATTATTTACACAGGCACAAATGCATATGGACCACACACACACACACACACACACACACACAGTGAGACTTGACTGCGATGCTGAGAAGAAGTCCTAAACTGAAAGTCGGATTATCATAATAATGACAGAAAATATGATTGAATAGAGCATATGAATGTCTAAAGGACAGCACAGGTCTTTTATATCTCATCATGTGAGGAAGAGAGACAAACAGTCAAAGAAATAGACATTATTCTGCAACTGTACACACATCTTAAATGAAATAATACAGTTTGCGAGCAGAGCAGGTTCTTCTGTCACTAGGTCACCTATGATAAATACATCTCTCTATTTCATCCTAACTACAAATTTTGGAGGACTCAGACGGGGAGCTGAGGTTAAAACGGATAACAGTTCCTTTACAACACTGACCCTGGCATAATCACGTCTGACATTCCTCAGCATTTGGAAGGAGCTTATTTCCACAGTAACTACCAAGACCCGAGGCCTGAAATGTATAAAACAGAGCTGTTTTGTTTCATGTTAAAATGATTCTTCAATATCACATTAAATGATAAAACCTTAGTAATGCAAGATGCCTCAACCTAAGGATTACTCATCTATTTTTAATTTAGAAATGATAAGAAAGGATCAGAAAGTGAATCCTGCATTACACAGTGCTTTCATGCTTAGCCATATAATAACTCCATGATATTGCAGGAAGTCACCTAGTATATACAATGCTGTACAGGTGGAAAAAAAATACCTTAGTGCTTAGCATTTTCTTGAGAACAAATGTAATTCAAAATAAGCTTTGTTTTAGTAATTGTCCCTAGTTATACTGTGGTTTTAAAGAAATAAATAAGAATATACTGTGTCTTATAAAATATATAAAAACTGGGGCTGTGAGACATACAGTAGGTGTATGTGCATGTCTGTGTGGTGCAAGGCAATGGATGTGTCCCATTTATGTAGGTCAGTTATCCCGACATGGGCCTTGGATCTCATGCAACCCTGACCAGGATAAAGTGGTTACTGAAAATGAGTGAGTGACTTTAAACTTTTTGTTAGTTTATAGAAGCTATAAACCGTAATCCTTTTACAAGGCCTCTTGTATCAATAAACTTAACTAGAAAAAATAACTACAGTTTGTCATGTTATGGAAAAACTAAAAGTCATAAATACCCACTGTCCAATTGGATTTCCGATTTCAAAAGCACTGTAATATAATCTCAGCAATATTAGCCAATAAAATCATGCCTTTTTTTTTTTTTTTTTACATCTTTCTCTCTTTTTTTCATCTTTCACTGGTTGTTAACAAACAAAAACCCATGCTTGATGGATCCAATCCAATAAAAAGATTATTTCATGCCTAAATATCCTGTGTCACTCTCAAATGCATGTGTGTTTGAAGCAGAAAAACGGACAAGCGTAAGAATTTGCACAGACAGGATATGGCAAGTGGCCTCTGTACACCATTTTAAATGAAATCCTCAAGACTTTATATATGTATATATATATATAGTACAGACCAAAAGTTTGGACACACCTTCTCATTCAAAGAGTTTACTTTATTGTGTTCTTTAGCCCAAACGCGTCTCTTCTGCTTGTTGCCTGTCCTTAGCAGTGGTTTCCTAGCAGATATTCTACCATGAAGGTCTGATTCACACAGTCTCCTCTTAACAGTTGTTCTAGAGATGTGTCTGCTGCTAGAACTCTGTGTGGCATTGACCTGCTCTCTGATCTGAGCTGCTGTTAACCTGCGATTTCTGAGGCCGGTGACTCGGATGAACTTATCCTCCGCAGCAGAGGTGACTCTCGGTCTTCCTTTCCTGGGGCGGTCCGCATGTGAGCCAGTTTCTTTGTAGCGCTTGATGGTTTTTGTGACTGCACTTGGGGACACTTTCAAAGTTTTCCCAATTTTTCGGACTGACCGACCTTCATTTCTTAAAGTAATGATGGCCGCTCGTTTTTTTTCTCCACTTAGCTGCTTTTTTCTTGCCATAATACAAATTCAACCTCTTTGAATGAGAAGGTGTGTCCAAACTTTTGGTCTGTACTGTATATATGTAAATTCTGCAGTGAGTCGGGCAGCTGTGGTTTTGTGTTTTTTGGATACAATCCGGGTTTGCACCCGGACATCCCTTTCAGACAGCTTCCTCTTGCGTCCACAGTTGCTCCTGTTGGATGTGGTTCGTCCTTCTTGGTGGTATGCTGACTACCGTGGCTCACAAAGACTTGCTGTCTTAATCACAGATGCGCCAGCGAGACGCGCACCAACAATTTGTCCTCTTTTGAACTCTGATATGTCACCCATAATGTTGTGTGCATTGCAGTATTTTAAGCAAATCTGTGCTATTACTCTGCTAATTAAACCTTCACACTCTGCTCTTACTGGTAGAATGTGCAATCAATGAAGACTGGCCACCAGGCTGGTCAAATTTAGCCATGAAACCTCCAACATTATATTATATACTATAGTTTTCCATTTAAATTTTCAGCCTCAAAAGACTTTCCAGATGCACACATCTATCCTGATTTAAATGGTCAGTTTCTACATGTAATCTATAACAGCTTGCCAAATTGAAAAATGTTGAACTATGCCAACATTAATTCAGATATTTAAATAATCCACAGCCAAATAATCTCCACTACCACATGACCGCATTTACTGCACTTGAGCAGCTCATTATCTAATTACAAAAGCTTCTAAGTCGCTCTTTTGGTGTACTGGAAGAAAGAATACACACATTCCTGTAGGAATGAGGTCCTTTAGAGGTCTTGCCCTGGACACCTCTGCATTGTTGCATTGTTGTGCCAAATTAAGTTAAAGAGAAAACTTGCATATTCATTTTTTGCATAAATATGTTGCATATTTTAAAGTAGAAATTGGATATAATTTGTGACTTTTTAAAATCTCTCTTTCCAATTTCCTTCTACTTGTAAAAACGGCTAGCTCAGATGTGGCAGCTCCAGGAAACATTGTATAATGATGATTCCAGAGCGGGATGCCAATTTTGCTGTAAAAAGAAAAAGAATCGAGTCGAATAGTCTCTTGCCGGTGGGCCAACAGCCTCAGCGTCTCCATTGCTGTCACAACTGATTACACACACTGCATCCTTACTGCCAAAACGGATTCGCGAGACCCTCCCTCATCCAAAAGGTTCCCAAAAGGCTTGGATGTGAAAAAGTTGCCAAAACAGCCCGGATCATGCATTCTATCTTTTTCTCTTCGCGTTAGTAGAAACAGCTGCTAACCGTCTATAATTCTCTTCTTCATTTCTTTCTTTTTGCTGCACTGTTTGTTTAACTGTCTGCTATGGTTTCATATCTTAAGCAAATGTTTCTGAATGAGTTTTTGCGTCTGCGCTGAAAGAGGCCACGTTAAGCTCTGAATATGAGAACCATATGCTACACCCTACATAGCAAATGTTTGGAATTCCTCCTGTTTGACCGCGGCAGCCATGATATCTGAGCAGTTGCGTTGCTTGAAGTGCGTAGATGTGACCGACAGTGTGAGAAGACACTTAGCTGATTAGAGCCTCGGTGGCATAAAAAGCAGCGCTCATGTGATACTTGATTTATCACTTAACTAGGGACTTTTGCTGTAGCCTCTGTAGCAGTTAGTGTGGATGGGTGGAGGGAAATCATTTTAGTTCCTGTATGGGAGTGCCTTATACTTCCAGACATTTATAACCTTACATCAAAGCAGTACAGCGGAATTTTAATTATCATTATTGTATTAAAATGAAGATGTTCCTCAGCCACCCTGATAAGCTTGTATTAGTAACTGATGCACATTGGACGCCAACTCCATAAAACAGAAATAAGCGACGGTTTGGCAGAGTGGGTTTTACAATTGGTTTAATGCCTTTATTTACCACAATTTCTGGTTTGACTTGAACACCCCTCATATATTATTTTCTCATTCTATTCTATACCTACTGTATATAAACTGTTAGGGCTTTATCCTGTATACAGAGTTGTGGGGGGCCGGACACGAGGACACGAGGCGGGGTACACCCTGGACGGGGATACACACACTCACACACTAGGGGCAATTTGTGAACAACAGGAGGAAACCCACCAAACACGGAAAGAACATGCAAACTCCATGCACACACAGGCTGGAATTGAACCCATGCGGGAATCGTACCCGGACCCTGGAGGTGCAAGGAGACAGTGATGACCACTAAACCATCGTGCCACCCTGTACAGTACAGACCAAAAGTTTGGACACACCTTCACATTCAAAGAGTTTTCTTTATTGTGTTCTTTAGCCCAAACGCGTCTCTTCTGCTTGTTGCCTGTCCTTAGCAGTGGTTTCCTAGCAGATCTTCTACCATGAAGGCCTGATTCACACAGTCTCCTCTTAACAGTTGTTCTAGAGATGTGTCTGCTGCTAGAACTCTGTGTGGCATTGACCTGCTCTCTGATCTGAGCTGCTGTTAACCTGCGATTTCTGAGGCTGGTGACTCGGATGAACTTATCCTCCGCAGCAGAGGTGACTCTCGGTCTTCCTTTCCTGGGGCGGTCCGCATGTGAGCCAGTTTCTTTGTAGCGCTTGATGGTTTTTGTGACTGCACTTGGGGACACTTTCAAAGTTTTCCCAATTTTTCGGACTGACTGACCTTCATTTCTCAAAGTAATGATGGCCGCTCGTTTTTCTTCACTTGCCATGATACAAATTCAACCTCTTTGAATGAGAAGGTGTGTCCAAACTTTTGGTCTGTACTGTATGTATTATTATGAATAAAATAGTTAATATTATTTGCTACTCTGTTATGTTAACAATGATCACAGTGTATCTATCAGTTATTGCAGACAGATCTGCCTGATTGCACGGTTATATGTTTTGTTCTGTGTTTTGACTTTTGCTGTAATTTTTGCTCTGGGGCCGTGACACCTCAATTTAAACCCCGTGATGCGCAGTTTGTGACACATTCGTCATGCGCCATACTGGATACATCATGTGTTCATCACACGTGGTGTCACACAGAGACAATGGCAGCAGCATACTGTACCTACTGTAGCTAGCTAACCAAAAGACAGACCAGAGGAAGCAACCTTTAATTAAACAGTTAACAAACTACCATTATTAGAGATTTTAACCATACACACAAACACACACTCCCTCTCTCTCTCACACACACACATACACACACATACACATAGTTTCAAATGATTCCCTAAAATCCTCCCGCTGCCCACATTTGAAGACAGGGTTTACTTTTGGGTGGTTAAATATTAGTCAGCATTTACACTTGTAAGGACTAGGACATGCAAGTGTGACTTGTTTGAAACAAATATTGTCATTTGTGGTTAGCCAGTTTGCTTTTCTCCTGCCACTTACATACTTTGATAGGGACACACACCTCACATAGACAGGCATGGCGGTGGTGAACTGTCAGACAGAGGCGCTTTTGTTCCCATAGGAAAATCCCTCCCTTTCCCACAAAGAAACCAGGAACCAGGAACGCAGGCAAGCCAAGAAAGACGTTTATATTCCACAAAATACACATGAAAGCAGGTCTGAGTGGTTACAGAGAAGGTGGTTGGGAACCAGGTCAAAAACGTAGTCCAAGAAATAAAGTCGTGACTGAAGTGGTGATGTGATGAGAGGGAATGTTAGACGAAGAAAAGCTAATAACTCACCTAAAACAACACAATAACCAGGAGGCAGTGGAGCAAAACCACAGCAAGCCAAACAAAGAGGGGAGGAATCACAATCTATAATGTTAACAACATACAGCTCCGCTGCTCGTGAAATGGCTGTAAACACAGAACTCAGCACACTTACTTGTTTACACTGTGGCTTTTTACGGGGTCTTTGAATGGCGTTTGCACCAGCTGCATATTTCAGTGTCAGGAGGGCTTGATCTCAGAGCTTGTAGGAGTGCAACTGCTGTTTCTAGATTAGTTGTAGAGATTTAATCAGTCCACTTTTTCAAAGGAAATCACAGCAAATGATTTCGACATTAAAAAAAAATTGTAAATGATGCCAGACCAACTCAAATCCTGGGGCACTTCAGAGTCAGTCCAGTCCAGCACTCCCTGATGCCCACAAAGATAACCAAAGCTGTATATAGAAAAAAAGTAAAAAGTACAGAAAAGGAGTGCAGTGAAAACCCAGTTAATACTGCAGAAAAAATATTAACCATGGTACATCATTTTAGATTTTTTTACACCATTAATGTGCTATAACAAGATCATCTCTGACTGTCACCTGTATTTGGTAGATAAACTGCTGACAGACATCTTTCACTGCCAAGGTTCCTATTCACTCACTTATCATCTATACCACATTATCTTGTATACAGAGTCATGGCGGGGCCTGGAGCCTATCCTAGGAAACTTATGGATCAAGGCGCAGTACACCCTGGATGGGATGCCAATCCATTGCAGGGCACACACTTAACTTAACTTAACTTAAGCCCTGTATTAGTTTAAAGACCACCTCACCTGAAGACCTCAGTGGGAACTCTCCCAATTAGAACACTCTTAAGAGAAGCACACTTTAAGGGCAAAATAAACCAGATCTAGGAGGAATAGCTTTTCATTTGGTCCTAAAGCAGACTTTTCACTGCTGTGTGTTTGATATGGGAGGACAGGAGAAGAGTGTTCATGGTGGTCTAGGCAGACATCCATGAAAGACCTCCCCATTGCACACACGCACACTTGACTGTGTTTGGTTTTGAAGCCAAGATATTTAAGGCGTCTCTAAGGACACTGTAACCTCAGTTTGACCCACTCACATAGATCCACATTTAAGAGGGTTGTAGTGATTTGTATTGTTGTGGCATCATGTAAAAATATTTCATCTAATGGAAACTAGGCACTAATGCATTCACCAAACACATCATTACGAAGACTATACTGATACTAATGTCTGCCTTTGCTCTCAAAACAGCCACAATTCTTTGTGGTACGGATTTCACAAGATGTTACAAACATTCGTGATTGCATCATGTAGTTGTAAGATGTAAGATTTTCAGGCGCACTTTGGCTACATTCACATTACAAACCACATTGCACAATTCAGATTTTTGGATCAGATTTGCATGTCATGCATTCATAATTACAAATGCCTTTTAGCTGATTCTGATGAGGATGCGTCTGTCCTCTGAAATGGCATGCATGCACACATTGACGAGTCTTATGCTTGTGCCATCTATGTTAAAATACTCCATGAGTTTGAGTTAGGATGACTATTCATTTGTCTCAAACACTGGAATGCGATTTTAGCAAAAATATGTTTGGGATTTTGCTCTGGAGGAAAGCAGTTAGTCAGCTATATTTGCTGCGGTCCAGAAGAAAGATCAAAGCCTCAATGCCACGAAATTACCACGCAGCCAGTGCTGACTGAAGAGGCAAAAAGTCACATGACAGCACATCTGATACATATCTGTTCTGGGACCACATGCGAAAATCTTAGATCCAATTTGAAAAATATCAAATTTGTGCGTGAGAGAGAGTTACATTTTTTAAGAGTAAAAAAATTGGAATTGCGTCACTTCAGGCTGGTAATGTGAAAGGAGCCTTTCATGCTGTGAATGTCTGGCTGTACTACATCCCAAAGATGCTTTATTGGACTCAGATCTGGTCACTGGGATGGCTGTGGTCTTCTGAAATATGTCATTTTTATTCATTTTTTACATGAATACTGAAGACATCCAACCTATAAACAAACACGTATGGAAATACATAGTAAACACGAGGTACTCACCTGGAAGAGTTTTCAACTCACAAATGTACCTTGTCAAGAGTTAATTTCTGACATTTCTTGCCTTATTAATGTTCTTTAGACCGTCAATTGTTTTGTGCCTAGGAACGGTGGGTACAGAGTCAATAGCCCTAATAGTGTGGCTACATCTACTGTACAAATCCAAATTATGGCCAGAATTCTTTATTAAGTAAAGAAATTTAGCCAGAGCATAAAGGAAAAGCAGCAAACACGTTCTCGAAAAATACAAGGGCCACTCAAAAAACTGATTGACATTTACAGAAAACTTCAGCCAGAGTACGCTGATGAGACTCAAACATCTGAATGGTGAAAACGTATTAAACTGTCCGATGTAAAGGATGGCTCGGACCCACTGCAGTCATTCCACTGAGTATTTATATTTGGAACGGCTGATCCTATAAAGTCGAAGAAAGTCCTTTAAAGTTGTGGAAGAGACACATTCGTCTGTGTCACGAACACCACTTGCACTTTACAGGAACTCGGCTGGGAGATATTGCCACATCCCCTGTACAGTAATGACTTCACTCCAAGCCTTTTCCACATCTTTGGGCCATTTAAGCCGTCCATCGACCATGGATGGCTCTGGCCAACAGAGAAAACTTTCTACCTTGATGGTATCCAGACACTAGTGAAACGCTGGGATGAGTGCATTTAGTGTAGCAGGGGATTATATAGAGAAATTGGTTTAAATTGGAGCATTCCAAGTTTGGCATATCAGACATTCACAGAGAGACACACACACACACGCGCACGCACGCACGCACGCGCGCACACACACACACACACACACACACACACACGCACGCGCACACACGCACACACGCACACGCACACACACACACACACACACACACACACACACACACACACACACACACACACACACACACACACACACACCAGAGTGACAAGAGCACAAGAGAATAGAATAGCCAGTCTAAGGATCAAACCACAATATCTAAATATTGACTCTGTGACTTGTAATCATGTTTGGTTTGTGGAAAGTGAAAATAAGCACAAGTATGTGTCTGTGTGAGAGCCTGTCTTTTCATAGAAGTACTTAACAAGGACAAATATGCCCTTAAAGACCATTTCAAGGCACGATTACCACACAATTAATGTAATGTAATGTACTGAAGTTACTGTAAGCAAGCCAGCCATCTGAATGATCATGAAAATATGGGGTTTATAAATGTTTCCTCCGTGTGTATGTGACACTGATAGTGGAATAAACATTTTGTGGGTGGCCTAGGTAAAAATAGAACTTTACTTTTGAACTAAAGAGGACTATTGGTCTTCTGACATTCTCTAACCCGCACATTCCTTGAGCAATATTTAATACAGACTATAATAATCTACACTGTGAGAAAACGCTAACAGGACATTTATTCGGTTTGAAAGGTAAAAGCACACCACTGAATTCTTGGCAGATGCTGGTGGAACCTCAGCGGATTTATCGTTACCAAACAGACACAGTCATTAAACCAAACACTTCAACTATTTGTACATTGTCTGTAACCACTTATTTACTGCGGACAGATTCAAACGTTCAAAATTCCTCACCTGTAAAATCTGACCTGGCCAAGTCAGATTTTACTTCCTGTAAGGTTTGAGCAGAGCAAACTTCCCCAGGTCTACCCTCACCTCCTTCTACAGGGGGACAATAGGGAGCATCCTGATCAGCTGTCTCACTGTGTGGTATGGAAACTACATTGTCTCAGACATCAAGCCTCACCTGTGGATTGTTAGAACAGCTGAGAAGATCAGGGTCTCTCTACCCAAAAACAATCGATTTGCATAGCCAGAAGAATTGTGGATAATCCCCCCAAACCAATGGACTCTTTATCTGCCAGCCATCTGGCACAAGATGCAGGAGTATCCATGCCATGACCTCTTCTCAGAGGCAGTTAGACACTAAAACTCTGCTTGACTTGATTTCCATTGGTTTCCAAGGGAAAATTTGAGCACTACATTAATTAATTCATTCATTCATTCGGGCATTGGTAGGTGTTTCATCCGTCATGCGGAAGGCCCGAGATCGATTCCCAGCCAGTGCCCAAACCCCAGCTACTGGATGCAGTACTGGTCTCAAGCCCGGATAAAATGGCAGGGATGGAGGACATCATGCATGTCTCTTGAATATTGGGTGTAAAGAAGAATGTATGCAAGCACATGTAATAACTCGTGAATGTGGTCAGAGCTACAAGAAATCTGTCCTCCAAAGCTGGACACTCATATAAGCTTATTTTTGACTTACCTACTGTACATCACCTCTCAGTCCGTCACAAAAGCCTGTGCACATATGGGTAGGAGCTGCTACAACTGAACAAGTTTGCCAAGGCACAGGCACACTTGTATGGTTCTCCCTGATGGAGCCAAACAACACCACACACAGAGCCAAACCCACAAATGGCCTCACTAGCAATGTTAAGACTTCACAAATGTAGAGGCTTCTATCCAGATGTATTAAAAATTGCTTCTTATCCCATGGCTGCAAGTACTTTGAATTTTCTGCTTTAGATGAACTAGTTTGTAATCTAAATTTTACTTGCGGTACTATCTTAGACTCTATAGCGCCTTTGAAAAGAATTCGACCCAAAACGAAATCTCAGCCGTGGCTTGATGATTCGGCAAGAAGTCTCAGACAGGCATGTAGCAGAGCTGAAAGAAAATGGAGGAAGGATAGATTGCAAGTTTCTTATCAAACTTTGAAAGGATCATTAGCTAAGTTTCAGGATGCTGTGAAATCCGCAAGAGAAAAATTATTTTCTGATTTAATTTTAGAATACAACCATTAGCCGAGAGTTTTATTTAACACATTAAGTACTTTAATAAGTCCTCCCGAAAATGTCTCCAGTAATATATCACATTTGAATAGTGATATTTTCCTTAATAATTTTCTTGGAAAAATAGCTAACATTCGGACTCAGGCATGTTCAGTTGATGCTCTGGTAGTAGTCACTCCAGCGCTCACTGCAATATTTGTCGAATTTTCCCCAATCACTGTTCAGTATTTAAGGGAATTAATATCTGAATTGAAGCCCTCTTCTTATCCCCATGATCTATTGCCTCCCCGTCTTATAAAGGAAGCTTTTAACTGCATTGGTGCTTCCATTTTACAGATAATTAATACTTCGCTTATGTCTAGTCAAGTACCTACAGCTTTTAAACATGAAATCGTCCATTTCAATCAGGTTTTTGTGCAAAACATAGTACTGAATCTGCATTGATTAAAGTTACAAATGACTTGCTTATGTCTGTGGATTTGAGGGATTGCGCAGTGTTGATGTTGTTAGATCTTAGCGCCGCTTTCGACACCATAAATCACAATGTCTTGTTAGAGCGTCTTCAACAGTGGGTTGGTATTTCGGGGACTGTATTGACATGGTTCTCATCGTTTATGAATTCTAGAACCTTCTCTGTTTCTTTTAATGAATCATCGACTGCTCCAGCCCCTCTTCTGTATGGTGTTCTGCAAGGGTCTGTACTTAGCCTCGTCCTATTTCCGTTATATATGTCGCCTTTAAGCCACATAATAACAAAATATGGGGTCCATTATCATTATTACGCCGATGACACGCAGCTTTATCTGCCCTTAAAATTTGGAAATCCGGAATCGTTGCAACCCTTATTTGATTGTAGTGGCCAAGAAAAATGAAAGCCTAGGTATCTTAAGAAGATAGGCCTGTGTGAAACTGTGAACAGCCCCTCACTCACTCACTCACTCACTCATGATCTACACCACTTTATCCTGTATTCAGGGTCGTGGGGGGCCTGGAGCCTATGCCAAGAGACTTATGGCATGAGGCGAGTCAGGGTGCCAGTCCATCGCAGGGCACACACATACAGTTGTGGCCAAAAGTTTTGAGAATTACATAAATATTGGAAATTGGAAAAGTTGCTGCTTAAGTTTTTATAACAGCAATTTGCATATACTCCAGAATGTTATGAAGAGTGATCAGATGAATTGCATAGTCCTTCTTTGCTATTAAAATTAACTTAATCCCGAAAAAACTTTCCACTGCATTTCATTGCTGTCATTAAAGGACCTGCTGAGATCATTTCAGTAATCGTCTTGTTAACTCAGGTGAGAATGTTGACGAGCACAAGGCTGAATATCATTATGTCAGGCTGATTGGGTTAGAATGGCAGACTTGACATGTTAAAAGGAGGGTGATGCTTGAAATCATTGTTCTTTCATTGTTAACCAAGGTGACCTGCAAAGAAACGCGTGCAGCCATCATTGCGTTGCATAAAAATGGCTTCACAGGCAAGTATATTGTGGCTACTAAGATTGCACCTAAAATCAACAATTTATAGGATGATCAATAACTTCAAGGAAAGAGGTTCAATTCTTGTTAAGAAGGCTTCAGGGTGTCCAAGAAAGTCCAGCAAGCGCCAGGATCGTCTCCTGAAGAGGATTCAGCTGCGGGATCGGAGTGCCACCAGTGCAGAGCTTGCTCAGGAATGGCAGCAGGCAGGTGTGAGCGCATCTGCACGCACAGTGACTTTTGGAAGATGGCCTGGTTTCAAGAAGGGCAGGAAAGAAGCCACTCCTTTCCAAAAAAAAAAAACCATCAGGGACAGACTGATCTGCAAAAAGTATGGCGAATGGACTGCTGAGGACTGCGGCAAAGTCATATTCTCGGATGAAACCTCTTTCTGATTGTTTGGGGCATCTGGAAAAAGGCTTGTCCGGAGAAGAAAAGGTGAGCGCTACCATCAGTCCTGTGTCATACCAACAGTAAAGCATCCTGTGACCATTCATGTGTGGGGTTGCTTCTCATCCAAGGGAGTGGGCTCACTCACAATTTTGCCCAAAAACACAGCCATGAATAAAGAATGGTAACAAAACACCCTCCAACAGCAACTTCTTCCAACAATCCAACAACAGTTTGGTGAAGAACAATGCATTTTCCAGCACGATGGAGTACCGTGCCATAAGGCAAAAGTGATAACTAAGTGGCTCGGGGACCAAAACGTTGAAATTTTGGGTCCATGGCCTGGAAACTCCCCAGATCTTAATCCTATTGAGAACTTGTGGTCAATCCTCAAGAGGCGGGTGGACAAACAAAAACCCACTAATTCTCCAAGAAGTGATTATGAAAGAATGGGTTGCTATCAGTCAGGATTTGGCCCAGAAGTTGCAGAGGTCCTGAACAAGAGGGTCCAACACTGCAAATACTGACTCTTTGCATAAATGTCATGTAATTGTCGATAAAAGCCTTTGGAATGTATGAAGTGCTTGTAATTATATTTCAGTACATCACAGAAACAACTGAAACAATCTAAAAGCAGTTTAGCAACAAACTTTGTGAAAACTAATATTTGTGTCATTCTCAAAACTTTTGGCCACGACTATACACACACTCATTCACACACCACAAGCAATTTGGGGAACGCCAATTAGTCTAACCTGCATGTGTTTGGGGGAAACCGGAGCACCAGGAGGAAACCAACCAAGCACGGGGAGAACATGCAAACTTCATGCACACAGGACCTGGCCGCGAATCGAACTCTGACCCTGGAGATGTAAGGAGACAGTGCCAACCTGCTCTTTCAACAGCCAATAAGAAATAAACAACTGTTTTTAAACAAGTTAGCAAATGAAGCCTTTCAATATCAACTCCTGTAGTATGTTCGTGTTTGAATGCAGCACAGACAAAATAATGACATATGATTGATGAGGGTACTGTAAGTGCAGTGTGCACTTAACCCGCCACTGCTGGGTTTCCACTCACTGGCAAGACCCTTAAGCCTATGCAAAATCACTCCCAAAGCCGAGATGAAAAAGGAAGAGGGTTGGGAGTTGGGCTCGCAACCCAGTCTGGCAAGATAAATCTGTATTAATCCTGAGGGAAATTGCAGCAATTGCACCAATTGCACCACCAATTCTATAGAAACATGCTATGATCTGGGGTTGCTTCAGTTGGCCAGGTCTAGACTCAATGTTACAGTATGTGGTACTAAAATAAAGTTAGCTGAAGACCTGAATGTACTGAAAGTAAAGTATCTGTGGATTTTTTCCCCTCCCCTTATGGTATGGCTAGTCAGGCATTTAACAGGACTAGGACCAGATCCACTACAAAGTTTCCTTGGTTACAAACAGTTTAAAATGGTTCTGGAAGAATAAGGAATTATTTTACACATGATTTGAACACCACAGTATCCAGATTGGTTGTACGGTGGTGTAGTGGTTAGCACTGTCGCCTTGGGTCGGGGTTCGAGTCCCATCTCTGTGTGCATGGAGTTCGCATGTTCTCCCCGTGCTTGGTGGGTTTCCTTGGTGTGTGAGTGTATGTGCCCTGTGATGGATTGGCACCCTGTCCAGGGTGTACCCCACCTCGTGCTCTAAGCCTCCTTGTACCACGTATTATTAAAACTACAGCAGGGGGTAGATCCTTTTCTTACAAAGTCCCAAAGTTATGGAATAGTCTTCCTATTAATGTTCGGGACTCAGACACAGTCTCAGTGTTTAAGTCTAGGCTAAAAACCTATTTATTTAGCCAAGCATTTTTGTAAATAGATTAACCTTAGGTAAAGGAGCAGATCTGGGGGACTCATGGACGTAGCGTATTCTGGTGAACTGGTATGTTTAGATGCTGTCCTCCTCACTCTCATTGATCACTCAGGTTTGTTGACGGTGAGGTGGTTGGTTGCTTTACATCACAGGGAGCCCTCATGTTTGTGTTTTATTCTGCCTCTCTCTTTTAGTTATGCTGTTATAGTTAGTCCTGCCGGAGTCCCTGCTTGCACTTTGCACTAAATATACATTCACCTTATACATGTTGGCTGTGACCATACCTAACTGCCATCTCTCCTTATTTTCTGCTCTCTTCTCTCTCTCTCGAGCTATACATGTCGCTGATCTCGTCACATGCATGCCCAGTGTGGTCTGCCTGGGATGCGTGTGGTGGCTGGGGATGCTTTCCACGAAGTCTGATGCAGACAGCTGTTCTCTGGGGACCTGTGACTTCAGTCATTCGATAGCTCAGGACTGGAATTTCCTACAGTCTTACCCGAGCCTCCAGAACAAACTGGACTCCATTTAATTTAAGCACATCTCCTGTTATACTGAACTTCCAGTCTTACACATTATTATGCTGATCAATCCCTGCTATCTGTTTTCACCCAGATGAGGATGGGTTCCTTGTTGAGTCCGGTTCCTCTCAAGGTTTCTTCCTATTACCATCTCAGGGAGTTTTTCCTTGCCACCGTCGCCCTCGGCTTGCTCATCTTATCATTTTGATTCATACACATTTCATACAAACTTATTTCTTTTGATTGTGTAAAGCTGCTTTTTGCTTTGTTAAAAGCGCTATACAAATAAAATTGAAAAAAAAAAAAGATGTTGGAATAGGCTCTAGGCCCCCCGTGACCCTGAAGACAGGATAAAGCGCTACAGACAATCAGTGAGTGAGTAGGAGTATCCTGATTTTAACTGCACTGAAAATCTTCTCAATATGCTGACAACTGGATATGATTCAAATCACTCAATATAAGATCTTAGTCAAAAAGGAATACAACTCTGGATAAAAACAAATTCTTTTCAGATTGCATAAGGTTGTTTAAACAATGTCAGGGGCAAAACACATGTCAT
Source organism: Clarias fuscus (assembly GCA_030347435.1). Classification (NCBI taxonomy): domain Eukaryota; kingdom Metazoa; phylum Chordata; class Actinopteri; order Siluriformes; family Clariidae; genus Clarias; species Clarias fuscus. The sequence goes on from CM059212.1 coordinate 12,107,987, forward strand.
AATCAAACAAAAGAAATTTTGCATGGGTTTATTGATATTTAAGGGGAATTATTTATACGCAGCTCTCCAAGATCCCGCCACAGTATCTCAAAGGGGTTGTCCAGTCTTTGAAATTTTCCAGGTTCTGTGACTGTGAAGCCCAAATCATCACCCCTGCACCACTGTGTTTGACAGTTGGAATGAAGTGTTTGTGGTAATATGCTGTTTTGTTTTTGTCAGACATTGCTCTGTGCAAACATCTTCACCTTGGTCTCTGTCCATAGGATATTATTCCAAAACTATTGCGGTTTGTTTAGACACAGTGCAATATTCCTTTTGGAAAGACGTGGCATTTTCCTAGCCACTTCCATGAAAGCCATACTTTTTATATGTACATTTATAAATATGACAGCATTGTGAACTCTTCGCTTAGCATATCTCAGCTTGTTAGAAAGGTGGGGTGCAGAGTCCGCCATGATACAGCACCACTGGAGCAGAGAGAGTTAAGGGCTCAAGGGCCCAACTGTGTTAGCTTGGTAGTTCTGGGTCAGGAACCCTGTCCTTTTGATCAGTAACCCAACCCACAGCCTTAACCGCTGAGCCATCCGTGCGATTAAGTCAAATAATTAAAGGAAATTTTAAAGGAAGAATTTCAGAATTTAATTTGTGGAATTCCCACTGGCCTGTTGGAGGTGAAACTTAACTCTAAATTATAAACAACCCTTTCCATTACAGAATGATGCATTTCAAACTGTGTATTAAACTGATATTTGTTTAACAATTTAAGGTGAGCATTATTCACACTACTATATATAGTCTTTCAGTTTGGAAGGATTTGACTGAAATCTTTTGCCACAATAGAGCCCTCTAGTGTCTAAAACAGAACCGATTACAAGAAAAGAGTTTTATAAAGCTGAGGTCGAGGTTGATACAGCTGACAGCTTGTTACAATCTCAGAAAGACAAAAATCAACAAAGAGCTAAAAAGATTCAAAAATTAATAAATAAAAATCATAGTAATGCCAACCATAATTATTAAATACAAAATCAGTAAGCAAACACTAGACAGCAGGCACAACAAGTCTCAAGGACAAAAAAGTTAAAATTGAGAGGGAAATGGAAAGGGAAAATAGAGAGGAAAAAAACAGCCATCTATGTTTAGCTATTTTCATTTATTCGAAAGACAGCATATTATATACAACCAACAAACCAGAAATTTGCTAATTGTAAGAACTGATGGCCCTATGATTAACAGTGGCAGTGAATGTTACAGTGAGGGCTACATAGATCAGCCATAACATTAACACCACACAAGATCATTAATTGATAATCATATCATAATCAACATAACCGTAATCTGGTGACAGGATCATGGGCACCCAAGGCTCATTTATACCTGTGGAGAACAAATACAGCCTGCCTGGTCAAATCCCACAAAAAAGCCAATGCAGGACAACTTATTAAAAACGAAATCAATGCTCAGCAAGTCAATGCTGGCCACGGTAGAAGGGCACGGGAACAGACCTCTGTGCATGGAGCACAATCCAATCAAGGGATTGGGATGCACTGGACAAAAGTCAGATCCACAGAGGCCAGGGACAATCCCGAGAGGTCTTGTGGAGTCATGCCCAGAGTTCCCTTCACGTGGCAAAAAAAAAGAAATTACACAATATTGGACACAATGTTTTTCTGTTGTAATATTATGGCTGACCTGTGTATATTTTAAAGCATGTGATGTGATAAACCATGCAATGTGGAGGTTATAGGCCAGGTTCCACTGGTAATGCTCTAAAAGCAAAAAGGCTTCCCCTGATGTTCTAAGAAGACTAGCACTACTGAAACCAACTATCAAGCCTGACAACAGAACGGCTACCAAAAAGACAGAAATGTTTTAGGATAAAGTTTGCCCATGTATGTTGGTTGATGTAAAAAAAAAAAAAAAAAGTGAATTCTTCTGTACATCTATGTGGAACTAAAGGATTATGTTTAAAATAACGATAATCGTCTAGTAAAGCTGATTAGCCTTAAAAGTTATGTTAAATAAAAAAGTAACATTCAACGAGGTTCACATGAAGCATTTTAAGTGAATTATCCTTTGCAGAATAGTAAGAGTACATACAATGGTGTTGATTATACTGGGTTAAAAATAACAAAATTGTAAAAAATAAATACACCTTTCATACTGGAATTTGTTCCGATAAGGATTGTAGTAATGAATTTCAAGATCTTTCACAACATACCTGCAGGCATTTAAGTGTTAAAAGGAAAAAGGCACATGACTAATTTCAAGTGAAAGCTGAAGGGTCAATATTAGTAAAACCTAACGGCTGTCATACAAACCATCCAATCTGCAGTTTATCACACAACAATGTGTACACTACACGTGACACGCCAGAGTGCAAGAGCATGGCCGTCTGCAATAAGTCTTCCCTCTTAAAAAGGAAATCGAGAAATTAAGGCAATCTCATCATGAAATCTGAACACAAATTTAGATTAAATCAACTAAATATTTTGGGATTTAAAACACAGAAAAATCATTTTATATTTTCATAAATTTGGATGATTGTGCTGCAGCAGGATGTTACTGTTCAGTTAAGTGCTTGGTTCACAGTTGCTTTAACATTTGTAATGATTAGGAAAAACCTCTGATTAGAGGTTCAAGCCAGCAAGCACTTTCTACAAGGGATAACCTGCTGACCATATTGTATCCACACACTGCACTTCAAAATGTCAGAATGTGCAAGAAAGGTTGTCACTCGACCAAAGAAAAGAGCCAGGTTGTTCTTAAACCTAAAAGCAAACAGCTGAAACTGCAAAAGAAAAATAAAGAAAAACAGACTTTGGTCCATGCAATAACTATGCTGCAGGTTAACGAAATCAAGAGCACCCTTTTTGTCTTTTTTTGTTTAGCATCCCTGTTGTCAACTAAAGCTGGCACATCCTCTCTCTATTTAGCCATTCTCCTTCCACAGAACCAGATGAATGCTATGGTCCGGCATGCTGGTGGCAAACACCAGGCCTGCATCATTCTTGCCGTCAAAGCCATTGAGCCATGAGGTGATTCCTGGCAGAAAACTAGAGCCTCTTTTGGATTTGCGGTAGGCTGGCAGGGGCCAGCGGCCCGTGATTGCTTCAGTCCTCAGGTCCATTACATACAAGTAGTGGTTGTCAAACAGCAGAGCAAACACCTCCCCAAAGCTGAGAAGGGAGGGACTGGCTGAATCTTGCTGTGGTTTGATAACTCTGCGAGTGGCATAAAGAAGGAGATGTTACACACAAAACAAAACTAAACAACAAATTCTAGATAAACTTTCCCTTGTTGGCAAGACAGATTAACTTTTTGCTACAAGCAAGCAAAGGCATGGGCCAAGTCTGTTTACAAGTAAAGCAAAATATACTGCTTCATGGCAGCAAAGTCTCAAAATTTATTTTGCTGTATTTATTTATTTTTGCTTTTTGATTTATTTGGCACTCAAACCATGTAACGTGAAAAGAGTTTAACATTCAGATTCATGGGTTGCCACATCCCACAACTCCACTCAGAGGTGAAAAACATATACTTATATTTTAACTGGAGCATTTCATCTGAGCAATTGAACATTTTCGTTACACCTTGAATTAAGCAGGAAATAATGCTAAATAATACACATTAAAGTTTCAAGTCAGTACATTCAAACTTTATGATTAATGCGGAACGTAAAGGATTTACTTTGTGGAATTGGCGGTAACACATTACCTTAGCACGTCAAAGCTGGCGAAGTCCCACTGGTAAACACCAAGGTCTGAACTGCAGACAATGTAGCGGCCATTGAATTGTAGACGGGGCTGTAGACACACACTGCGATCCTCAGACACGGACAGGGTCTTCAAACACTTGCAATTGATCTCTCGCCCTATAGGCCACACCTGTTTTGAGAAGAGGGATGGCCCAAGACCTCAGTAAGATTATTTTATAGTACACACGTTTACATTGTATTTAATGGTTATGTAGTGCATACATATGACTGGTGATGATCAAGTCAAAAAGTTTGCCCTGACCATCAGGCTACCAAAACACTGCAGAGTTCCTGTAATGTGCAAGCAGTGTTCATTCATTGATTTTCAAGAATAATGCGTTCAACTTGTTGAATGTTCACTGAAACGACTGCAGTGGGCTTCAAGCCACCTCAGCCGGTATCACCATTTATGACCTACAACCTTCTTTGAATGGTGCAAATGTTTTACTGAGGCTGAGAGTCTCATCACCTTAGTGTGCTTGAAGTCTTCTGTATGCCTTACAAAAGTCTTCCTATCCCTTGTACATTTCCACGCGGTCACGTTACAACCACTAACGTAAATGTATTTTATTGGGATTTAATGTGACAGACCAACACAAAACACATAATTGTGAACTGGAAAGAAAATGATAAATGTTTTTTCACATTTCTTACAAATAAAAATCTGAAATGTGTGGCGTACATTTGGATTCAGCCCCTGAATCAATACTTTGCAGAACCATCTTTCTCTTTAATTACAGCTGCCAGTCTTTTGAGGTAGGTCTCTTCCAGCTTTGCACATCTAAAGATTGAAATTTTTATAGTCAACAAAAACATGTAAAACAACACAGAAATGCTTTGATGACAGCTTTGCACACTCTTGGAAATCCTGAAGGAGTTCCCAGAGGTGTTTGTACCTTTTGGATTTGATTTTCCTTCACTCTCCGGGCCAACTCATTTCAGTTTTCAGATTTTGATTGGGTGATTGTGGAGGCCAGGTCATCTGATGCAGCACTCCATCACTCTCGTTCTTGGACAAATAGCCCTTACATTACCTAGAGGTGTTTAGGGTCATTGTGTTGTAGGAAAACAGATGATGGTCCCACTAAACACAAACCAGATGAGATGGCAATGCTGTGATAACCATCTGGTTAAGGGTTCCCTCAACAGTGTCACCAGAAAAGCACCCCCACACCATCACATCTCCTCCTCCCCTTCATGCTTCACAGTGGTAACGAGACATTCAGGGAGCATTTGGTCACCCTCTCTAACTCATTTCACCCTCATGTCTGACATAATTAGAACCAAAAATGTCATATTTGGACTCATTAGACCAAAGAAATATTTTCCACTCCTCCATTCCTTGCATTTTGCAGTCTCCTCTGAACATTGAATTTTGAAATATGTCTGTTACTTGAACTCTGACAACTCTGGATTGATCCAGTAGTTGTAAAAGCACTAAGAAGTACTGACTCTGTACCCACCCTTCCTCAGCACAAGACAGCTGATGGTCTAAAGTACATTAAGAAGGCCAGATGTCTCACAGATGAACTCTTTACAATGTGTTTATGTGAACTGAAAACCATTCCAGGTGATTATATTGTGAATCTGATGAGTGTACCAAGCTGTCATGTAAAACTAAATGTAGCTACTTTGGATAATCTAAATTACAAAACATTTTCTCGGTTGTTTAACACTTTTTTGTTGTTGTTTGTTTACTACATAATTCCATACGTGTGCATTCATAGTTTAGATGTCTTAAGAATTAAAGTACTGTACAATGGTGAAAATAAAAAATAAAGAAAAAACACTGAAGGAGATGGTGTGTCCAAACTTTTGATGAACACGCGCACACACATACACACATACACACATACACACATACACACATACACACATACACACACACACACACACGATATAGTAAGTGTACAGTCAGTTTTCAGAGTTGATGTGGTAGAAGCAGGACAAATGGGAAAGTGTAAAGATCTGAAAGACTTTAAGTAAGGCCAAACTGTGATTACTAAAATGCTTAAGTGTATATAGGCGCAACATGTAAAAGTACCATCCATATCAAAGCTAGGATGTAAGGTTTATTAGGAAAACATTAGAGGATCACGCTGCCTTTGATCGTCATTAAGATCCATATGCTTGTGCCCATTTTTCCTGTTTCCAACACATCAACTTTGCAAACTGACTGCATAACAAATCCCACTACCTGAGATGTGCCACTGTTAAGATAACCAGTGTTATCTTCAATCCCAGACATGACATTTAAAATGATCTTTACCTTGATTTCATATTTATCTGCACTCAGTAAGATGTAGTCACCAGGACTGTGCATCATGGACTCAACTTGGCTCTTCTGAAGGATAACCTAAATTAGGGTAAACAAAAGGCATGCATCATAAACATACATACATAGATGCATACATACTAGATTAATATACAACTCATGACTATTCTGTACAAAGCACTGTAAACAACACAAATTAAAGACTTAAACACTGCCTTAAAAAACGTGACCGAGTAATAGCAACTTACACTAGTTTTAGTGGTTTGAGAGATAAACAGCTAAACAACCAGATACAAATGCAACAGCAGCGTTTGGCTAACAACTAGCACACAAATACTTTAATATTGTGAAAATACTGAGTACAGTAATCTGACATTTATGCCATAAGGATGTAACGATAGATCAATCAAAACAACATGCAAAACACTCATGTGCATCATGCAAATGTAGCTATGATGTTACTTTTTTTCTTAAACAAGGGCCTAGTAAACAAATACTTTGAATTCTGACTTTTAACTAGGGCACCCAGCCCGATATGGCAAAAGTGTGATCATAATATTTTCCCCCCATATTGATCAATATACAATTTTATAAAGGCACCAGATTGAAGAGTATCCTGTAGAAATGGGTTTCGTTAGATAAACCTTCTAATGGAAGCCATTCAGAGATTTATTGGTTCTCTTATATGACACGCTTTACTGACTTAAGGTGTGTCGAATAGATTCACAAGGTGAACTCGTGCACTGATTAGAATGCGGAGAACTGTTCCCCTTAAATCTGCAGTGTCTATGCAGCATGCGCAATTGTTGTCAACTAACATTAACTAAAAAATTTAAAGGCAGCAAATAGATAAAAAGCAACCGATTACGTAACACTGAAAAACCCAGGTCCCACCTGTCTTGGGCTAACTAACAGGTTGGCTTCTACCAGTGCTAGCAAGCTAACTGCCAATGACTGCAGAGATAATGCAATCCGAGCTTGTGATTATGATTTTTCCTATAATCGGGCAGCGTTACCAAAGAGTTAAATGCACAGAGCACACTGGTCACATGATTGTTCTTTCATGATACCTACACCTAACCAGATAGCTTAATAACTCTGGATTGCAATGACTAATATGTATTATAGTTATATGAGTAAGTCCACTTTATAAAAAGGACACTTTGTTAGCTTTTAACAATACCAGAGGCTGTGGAAATTGGACGTCTTGCCAACTTTCAAGCTCTATTTTGGCTACAGAGCTCATTATGTTTCAGTTGTGAGTCAGCAGCTTTGGTTATTTAATCATAATTTATGGAGGAATTTATGCATTTGTTTATGGCTGTTTATAATTCTAAATAAAGGGGAGTCTTTTTAGGCATACATTTTCTCCAACCAAATTAGGCTCAACGTATTCTAAGAATCATACGGGATTAAAACAAAATCAGAAAGTGACCAATGTGTGTAATGATACCATTATTAAGAAATGAGCATGGCTCTAGACCAGCAGTGTTTTGGTTCTGGACCCAAAACTGTGTGGTGTGCTATTAAGCAGCTTGCCTGTGGTAAGAAAGCATGGCGCTGATCCAGCTGTTGGCGGAAAACGCTCTTGAACATTTTCATGCTTACCTTAGTGACCCACTCCGTGTGCCCAGTCAGTGTGTTAAGACATGCTCCGGCAGACAAAGCCCACACTTTGACTGTAAAGTCTGCAGAACCGCTGACCAGTGTGTCCAACTCGTCATTGTAGTCTACGCTGAACACTAAGAGAGAAAGTTTTTTTTTTTTATTAATTAATGAGCCATTTAAAAAGTACAGGCTTGACTACATGTTAAACTAATAAATTAATTAAAAGTACCATAAAACAAAAACATTTCAAAATGATCATTTAACTATTTAATTTTTTACTTAATGACTTATTTCAGGATTTGTTTATTTCATGGTCGCAATATACAATAATTCAATCGTTTAGACCATCAGTTTGACTGATATGCGTCAAAACATTCTCACTTACATTTATTTATCAAATCACGCAGCCCTACTCCTGACCTGTATCTGTTGCGTTCAGCTTTCAGTTGATGTTGATGTTAAGCGTTCAGCTCCTTCCACTGCTTCAGGTGTATGGGTATTCTCTAAGTGGACACTTAGTGGATGTTTGGTGGCAAACATGAATGCTTATAATCAAAACCATTACCACAGTCAGACTGGTAATATACTACCAGGCTACGAGAAATAACCTAATGACCTAAAGACTGAACGCGGATAGCATGTATGCTAAAGGCCCTATGCTAATAACGCTCAATTCACTCGTTCTACTGCAGTGGCATAGACTGACTGACTTTGCAATGTTATTGCAAAACACAAACCTGCACCAGTGTGTCCACGGAACTGCTGGATTTTGGCACCTGTACTCCACTCCCAGCATGCAATGGTGTTGTCAAAAGAGCCGGTCACTAGTTTTTGCTCGTCAAACTTCACAGTAGCACAGGTGTGTGTCTGGATGCCGTAAATACACTGGCCAGTACGGACATCCCACAGTTTGGCTGACAGGTCATCAGAGCCTGATGGAAGTAACAAGTGTTAAAGGATCATCTGCACCAAATAACTCTTAATGTTCAAATATAACATGTAGGGAAGAGAATCACATCCCCAGTTTCCTTTTACTGGAATCTCTTCATGTCCACCTGTAGCCCCACACAAGCAGTACTTGCTCTAACCTGCAGTGTAGGACTGAAAGGAAATAAGTCGTGTTAAAACTGATTCTAAATCACAGAGTTAACTAAACGTCTCACTTCAAAGATCTTTCAGCCTACAGACATGCCACTCAATGAATGTACTTAGTTTTTTGCACCAATCTGCATAAACTCTAAAAGCTGTTCTGTATCTTTGTGAGTTTGTCAACCAGAGAGCCCAGGACCACAAGACAATTAATTGTCTTCACTTGTGAACCAACAAAAACACAGCATAATTTCCATAGAAATCAGCATAGAAATAATCATGCATCCGTTCCACTTTGAACTTTTATACGTTTGAATAGACACCTCTTTTTTATTGGAAAAAAAAAAGATTTCAGTCTCCATGCCCTTATGTGCAAAGGTTTTAAATGATAGCCAATCTTAAAATGCTAGCTCTGCTAAAAAGCATATAAGGCTAACCAGTAGATGTTAGCAACTGTGCATTACTAATGAACTACTGAACTGATTCTCAATGCTGTTTAATGCAGATTCTGGTTGCTAAACATTTTCCTTAGTTCCTAGCTACACAAACAAGGTCAAAGACAAAAACAGACAACAACAAAAAAAAAGAGGAGAAAAAAAAAAGAAAACTAGGGGTCGGTTCGGTACAGTTTTGCTACAAGTTAAGGTGGAAAAGAGAGGGAAAAATGCATCTATCATAAATGTTACAAATTTACAAATTCATATTTTTAAACAGAGACCAACTGGTCATAATTTCCTGAACACATAAGGGCATGTACCGTTCCTTCTTAAAAACGATACTTACATCTAAGTATGTAGGGAGTAAGTTATTCAAGACTAGTAAGAGCACCATCTACAGGAAAGAGATCAGATCAGTTTGCAATTAAAGAGTGTGTGTGCATCGTTAACTTGCAGAATAATAAGGGTGATGTCCATTTGATTTCTAATATTGCTAATACAGACATCCCACACATTAATAGCAGATCCGTGACCTAGAGAGAAAAACAGAGAGAGGGGGAGAGAGAGAACATATATTCATTGGCCTTGTGCTAAGTGAATGTATCACTATTCTTAGTGGACAGAACTTTACATTTCACTCTCTCTGTCTCCGCTTCTTTTCATCATCTCTTCTTTCTCTCTCCATCCTACAGAGGCTCATGCTGTGTCGTGGATGAGTCAAAAAACAAAACTCTCTTCACCTCAAGTACAGAAAAATGTTCGCTGCAGTTTTATATTGTCCACATTTTGTTTAATGGGCGTATAAGACATGGCAAGTCTCATTCATTCAGTAGCATTTGATAACTAACATTATTTCAACCAGCTCACAGCTGCCTCTCTGCACTGAGGCCCTGTGAGACGAGATCAGACATTCTGTTTACTTGGGGTAAAGCTTCAATAGAGTATCCAAAACAACCCCATGAGTTAATGATGCTAACCATATAAGACAAAACAAGAGTCCTTTGATTTTGAAGTAATTGGTAGATTTGACCATTACTTGTGTACAAATATATACATATACAGTCTACAATACTATACCCTGTTTTGTGTTTTACTTGGAAATTACCAACAAAAAGTCTTGCGCTGGACAAAAAATAAAAATCATCCTCTTGTCACCAGAGGTTTTGCCATAAACTTGTGCCTTAATTCCTAAACTGTAAAAGTGCATACCTGTGCAGAGGAGGCCATCTTTGTAGTATAAGGCATATACCCGAGCACTGTGCCCAATCAAGGAGCTCGTTTCAAACGCATCCTCCTCCTGCAGCTGCTTCATGCGACGTTTGGCCTTAAGGTAGACGCGTTTCCAGTGGCCAGCATCCTGGATAGAGTCGTCAATTCGCCAGCCCAGGTCTCTGCACACACCTTGCCACACTTCGGTACAGGCGTTGACTACTTTGTTCCACTGCTTACACACCAGGCAGCAAGTGAGCAGTGTCTGCGGGTCAAGCCAGCGCAGCAGGTAGAAGGCCAGCTCCAGTGGTAGGAGGCGCAGGAAGTCACGCTTCAGCAGTGTCTCCAGTCCATTGGAAAGGTGCCGGAGTTGAACAGCACCACTCAGAGAGATCAGATGATCCAGCAGCTGATTGCGCTGCTGGTCATTCAGTGCCAAGAAGGAGGTGGAGACTGACTCCAGCCATCCCTCAAAGGCCTCCTTCTCCATGGGCACATGAGGGCGACTACCTAAAAAGGAATGATGGTTAAAAAACATAAACAGCAAGTCTTACATGTCTCTAATCAGTTACAATTAAAAAAAAAAAAAAAACCTATTATAAGCTTGAATTAGATTAAGGTTTATCTATAAGAAGAGAAGATTCTCTTTTTCTTCTACCTCAAGGTACCAAGCAATTACATAAAACCAATCACCTTTTTATTAAAACGCTGTTAACAGGACCAAATATTACAAATTCCTTAAACATTAATAAAAAGTATTTAGATGCATGTTATGATTATTATGATTTATAAATCACCATTTTATACTTGTGTAATGTAACACTTATTTAGAGTTCTAACCAAATATTCACTGCAGTCCGTTTAATCCACGCCTCACTGTCCTGAAAAAGTTTGCACAAAATACTACCAACACCATGAGCAGTACTACAGTACGAGCAAACATCTAGGAAACATCTTTATTGATAAAACTCTAAAAGCTAACAGCCTATAAAATATGGAGTGATTAATGGAACGCTTTTCCACAGCAGTAATAAACATTTACACAGCCTACATATTTGCATAGTACTAAAAATGTCCTCCAGGATACTGCATGCAAATATTAGTATCGGAGAGACGATCACCTAAATTCTGAGAAACTTTCCGATCATACATTCCTGTTTCACAAGAGAAATGAATGAATTCACAAGTACATCTCTATATAACAACGTCTGTTTACTGTTATCAGTTTAACACTGATTCATATTTCATAAAAACACTGGGAATCTTATTTTTTCTTTTTGTTCCTCTGCTATAACATTTATTTTTCTAAGCCATCTTCCCCCTAGCACAAAGCCTATAACCTATGGCTCAGAGAGAAAGCATCTGCACTAAACACATCTGCACTAAAGTGCAGTGAAAAGTGCAAACTATTTCCATTTCTTCATCAGCATTAACAGTTAGTTCAGCAGAGGTTGTCCAATTGCTGAAAAATATCTGATCACCTTAAACAGGAAATTATAAAAGGGACAGGTTTTTAAATGAATGTAATATTGTTGTTAGGGTTCCCTACATGGAGAAGACCTTGAGACACAGTGAACTACAATTATCTGCACTACTTCTAGCTCCACGCTTTTACTAAGTACTGTAAACCCATTCGTCATGGTACGCCTCATTTGGCAACAGAAACAAACAACAAAACGTGGTGATCCAGATTTATTACAGCACCACGCTGTCCCACATCGCTGTCCAATGAAAATTCAGCGCAAGAGGATTTTGGTTAGAATAGTTAGGAACACAGCCATGAATAAAGAATGGTACAAAAACATCCTCTGAGAGCAACTTCTCCCAACCATTCAAGAACAGTTTGTTGATGAGCAATGCCTTTTCCAGCATTATTGAACGCACTGTCATAAAGCAAAAGTGATAACCAAGTGGCTCCGGGAACGAAACATAGAAATTGTGTGTCCATGGCCAGGAAGAAAAAAAAAATCCACAGACCTTAATCCCATTGAGAACTTGCAGTCAATCCTCAAGAGGCAGGTGGACAGACAAAAACCCACAAATTCTGACAAGCTCCAAGCATTGATTATGCAAGAATGGCCTGCCATCAGTCAGGATGTGGCCCAGAAATTGATTGACAGCAAGTCAGGGTTAATTGCAGTGGTCTTGAAAAAGAAAATATCGACTCTTTGCATAAACCTAATTTAATTGTCTACAAAGGCCTTTGACACTTATCTTGCCTTTAGTTTTGCTTGTAATTATACTACCAAATGCCATAGTAACACCTGACAAAAAGGTATACAAACACTGAAGCAGCAGACTTTATGAAAATGTGTCTTTGTGGCATTCTTAAAACTTCAGGCTACGGCTGAAAATACACACCAGGCGCTGAACAACCAAAAACATGATTCACACAATAAAGGTGACAAGTGTGTGAGGCATGTCAGGTGTGATGTTTGTTGGTATGACTTTAATGAACAGGTATTGGTCAGCACAAAGATCACTGCTGCTAACTCGGGTTTAGATAGAAATCATTCTCAGTCGTTATTTTTAAGGGATAACAATTTTACATTCTAACGTCAGACACACACAAACAGCTAACGTTAACTGTCGGTTAAGATTATATAGCAAAATGATAAAAGCTGAACTGGAGTTATATACAACAAGCTATTAAACATCTCGTATATTCAAAGATGTCTTTGCAGTTAACTAGCTCTGTAGGAAATCTCTTGTGTTCATAACGTACTAACCAAAACCCCAAAGTGAGCCTGCTAACTAGCGAGTCACTTACCATTTCCAGGAGAATCCAATTGTTAGCGAGGATGCTAGCTAGCTAACCAGCTGGTAGAAAACACTTCAGCTAGTCGGCTAGTTTTGGTAAAAGAGTTGAACTAAATGACTAGCACTGTGTTACTGTGATATCACTAACTTGGCTGTCCAGCCGTACCTGGCTTAGCATCGCTAGCTGCAGCGCTTATATTATATACGACTAGCATGACAGCATCTCACAGTTACCGCGTTCCGGTATTAACGGAAATAAAACGAACACAGGCTTCTAAATGAACGTTATATAAAGCCGTTATAATACAGTGCTCTCACTGACAATCCTATAAAACCACTAAACACACCGTTACTCCCCAGCGCTAAGACGCTAACATATAATAAGTAAAAAATAGAATCGCTAGCTCTCTGTAGCGGGTTCAATACGAACGGAAGGAAGTTTACAGCTCACGCCTTATTTTCCGACCCGTATTCATACAGTTCTCCAAATCTCGCGCTGTAATTGGCTAGTAATTCAAACTCACGATCACAATCGGTGATTCACACTGGACTGCTCCGTAAATCCCCGCCCAGGAGGCGGGATAATCCCATAAAACGGGTGAGACGAAAAAAAAAAAAACTTAAGAGCGCAGGTAGGAGTTAAATGATTGGATAATACAAAAAGATGTATAATTTTTCTTCCACAAGCTCCCCCCCCCACGCGGAGCGGTAAATTTCTCGAATCAGAAGAAGGTAACAGTCGCAACAGCTCTGACGTCATAGTCGGCCTTGACGAATAACAGGTTTACATGAATACGTTAGTTTTGATCGTTCCCTTAATTACAGGATTCTTTTTGTCCACAATTGTTAAGCATGACTAGTTAAGCCAGAGCACTGAATTTACAGCTACATAACTTAAAACAGAACTGCGATATTTTGTCCAATCAGTCGTATTTATCACGATATATAAAAAATAAATAAAAAGTACTCAGATTTTTTTAAAGAATATCCATGCAGACCAAAGAAATAACTTTCACTCACTCATCATCTATACTGCTTAATCCTGTATTCAGGAGACTATCCCAGGAGACTTAGGGCACATGGCAGGGTACACCCTGGACAGGGTGCCAATCCATCGCAGGGCCCAAAGAAATTATATCATTAATAATAGTATAATACGTAAATATGAGTGAATGTTTATTATTATTATTATTATTATTATTATCATTATTGTGTATAGTTGAGAGGCAAACAGCTTTAATTAAAAGATGTTTGTAGAGCTCGAACCGCTGTATTTCGCATTACAACCAGCAGGTGGCGCTGACATTCAACTTTATACAACACACAGAAGCAAACTGACGTCACTGAAAACCCAGCAAGCACTCGAGTTGCAATGGTCACTATTTTTCATTTCTTACTAATACAACTAGCTGAAGTACCCGTCGGAAAAGAGTTTGCTAGAAAAAAAAAAAAGATCAGCTTTAATTTATTTAGTTATATTATTATTCCAGGTTGAAACCCACGTACATGTCTGGCTGCAACAAAGATGAACCCCTTAATCTTTTAAAACTGTAATTTCAGATTCAAATTTTGTTTGGTGTGACAATAATATATGATATTGGTTTCCACTAGATTGGTGAATTTAGGACATTGTACAAAATCTCCCTACTTCACAGCAAGATTTTGTTTGACATCTACAGTCATTTCATCATTTTACAGTCAATGAAAAATAGAGGATATGAAAAAGTTTGTTTACGCCTTGTTTACGCGAAGTTGTACTTCTTTCATCGTCGGCCAAATTACACTCCCTGTTCAGTAACTGGAGAATGAATCACTGACGAGAAACTGAAATGTAGATCGGATTAAAGTTTTGTCTTAAAATGACTCCACTGTTATTTTAGTGCTGAAAATATGAACTAATCCCTGTAAAAATGTCAGTTTTGACTTTCTAATTAATATCTATTGGGCAGGTGTTATTATTAGTAGCTTATATTGAAGTAGATCATTAAATCCAGCACATACAATCACTTCATAACATCCCTTCTACTCAACATTTTGATTTCACTTATGGTAATAGAGTACTGCAAAAGTCAAAAGTATTTTAGGCATAGAGTACTGCAAAAGTCTCATTAGATTCTTTACAGCTAGTTTTGCTGTATGCTGATGCTGTGACATAATATGGCACATAACTGCTTATAATTTACTTCTCTCATAATTGACTAAATGTCTACTTAACATTTAGATTTAATTTATGGTGCAGGTTCTCTTCATTCAGATTCCTAAGTACTGCAAAACTTTAATTGATTTCTGTCCTGCCAGTTTTGCGTGATGCTGAGTCTGGGTACATGTCACCCAATGTTGGGTAGACTTGGGGTAAGGGCCGCTAACAAAGAACTTTTGGTGAGGTCAAGAGTGGATGTGAATTTGGCATTCCACAAACACACTTCACTTGGTCATCCATTTGGGAAAGGGGTAACTGTGAAACTCTGGAGAAAAGCTGGAGACTCTTCTATGATACAATTGTTTAAAAAATTTTAGTTCAAATAACAGGCTTCTCAAACCTAATAGGGACATTTTCGAACCATCACCCTGCGTAGGGGCGTGTCTGTTGTCATGCATTACAGAAAACACATACTGCATAACTCATGGTGCTGTGTGAGTTATAAGTCCTCTCTTCTGTGTTCTAGGGTGAACCTTCTAGTGGTTCTTCAGAGAGAGTGATAGAGGGTGACATGGTAGGCACCTAGCTCGACCCATTTTTGGTTATTTTTGTAGAGCTGGGAGATATTTTACTTATCCTTCTGTTACAGTCCTTGCCAATGAGCCAGAAATTTTAACTTGGGGCAGAGGTCTAGGAGAAGGACTTGGTGGTGGACTTGGTGGACTTGGTCACCCAGGTGGAACTCCCAGTGGCTGGCCAGGTCAGTCGCAGGCCCTTCTTTGCTCCTCATGGGCTTGTTCCAGCTGTTGCTTAATGATGAAAGTGACCATGTTTATGCTCTCCTGCATATCTCATACAAATGCAAACATTGGATGATTGGTGTATGCTTGTTCTTTCCAGGTTTCCCTGGATACCCCATGGTCTTCTGCTGATCAAAGGGCATGATGCTGGTGGAGGCTTGGGGCATTTCACTGACAGCAAAGAGGTATGACTAGTAGTAAAGCAGTCTGTCTCCAGATTAAGTCTGAGTCCAGATTAACCCTATTCCAGACTGATCGTGTGTGTCAGGGTAAGAAGGGAAATGCATGAAGTGATCATGCATAGTGCCCACAAACCTCTGGATGCGGTGTTATGAATCTAGGGTTGCTTCAGTTGGTCAGGTCTAGGCTCAGAAATGTCACGTGGGAATAAAATGAAGTCAGCTGACTACCCGAATGGCCAGGTTACCACATGAATGGATTTTTTCCTTTCCTGATGGCCCGGGCATATTCCAGCTTGACAATACAAAGATTCATCAGGATCAACAGTGAAAGACTAGTTCTGAGGAATCATTGTAGCACATGAATCGGCCACCACATGGAAAGTCTTCAGACATAAATATGTGTTGTCACAGTGCATAAGGTGCTTGAAACATTTCCATGGTGAAAACTTGGCATAAAAAAAAAATATATATATATATAAAAAATAAATGCTAACCAAATAAATATTTGATTGTGCATCGTTTTTTTCTTGGCCAGGTAGTGTACAGTAGATTGCTCTTTGCTTGTAATGGACTCGAATAGCACAGCTGGTGAGATAGGGCTTCTTCACTGGCAGAAAGTAGTGGGGCTCTGGTTAGGTGAGTGTGGGGCTGTCTGGCAGTGCCAGGCAAGGATCTCTGTCTTGTTTCTGGCATAATCAGTAGCCTTATTAGTGATGATGGAGTAGTAGACTTGCTGGGTTTTGCTTGAGAGAAGGAGGCATGGGCTGGGGCCTGATGTTCTTCAAACCCTTTGCTTTGGTTAGCGACTTGCTCAAACATGAGAATGAATGCACTAACAATGCAGCCTCCATTGACAGCTCCTGTGTCACTGCTTAGGAAACGTTATTTTTATGTAGTAAAGTAAAATGGAATATAATCACATAAACTAATTACAGTAGGTCCAACGATATCTACTTCCAAATCTTTAAGATCTATTTGGACTGTGTGTGTGTGTGTGTGTGTGTGTGTGTGTGTGCGTGTGTGTGTGTGTGTGTGTGTGTGTGTGTATATATTCTGCAGGAATGAGATGCCCATTAAAAGTGATAGACTGTCAGCTGGAAGCACATATGCAGGAGCCGACTGAGAGAACAAATTCACCATCAGTCTGAAGAAGCAGATGGCCATGAAGACAGAAATCATGGATTATAGTGGACTGTAAGCAAGAAAGTGTGCTGAGGAGTTATGTTGTTGAGATTATGAAAAGTTGTTTGATATACCGTACTCTGAAATATGTAAAGAATAAACAGGAATGCACCAACACCACCTTTGCGTTTAAGTACTGTACTTCAATTTTGGCACTTGTCTTTCTGTTAGAGCACAATGAACAGAACATTTTCAAAATGTGAGAGAGAACCTCACCACAGCTTTGCATGGAGAATGATGTTAGTACCAAATAAAATCCTCCTCCACCTACTGCACAGGTAAACTGGTGTGAAACATTGGGATAACACTTCTAGCCCAAGTATGAGTGGTGAAGCTGAAGGCTGAAATGCTCTAAGACATGCTGTTGGTGTTTTGTTTTTTGTTTTTTTTTCAAAAATATGAGCAGCTTTGGTAGTACTTTCTCATCTTGTTTTTTTTTTAGGGTAAAGAATTTTTTTATTATTATTATTCTGCTTACTGGAAAAGCCATAGACTATTATAAATCGGATCTGTCAAATTAACAATAAATAGATTTTATGTGGGAGGGAATTTTTTCCTTTTCCTTCATGGGTTTCAGCAACTACTCATAAATAACAACAGCAGCACAGTGTTAGTGCTAAAGTTGCGAAATAAATTACAAAAAAAGATGTACATTTAAAGGAACATTTGTATAAATCTGAGAATGAGTAGATGAACAACACTGCTATCGGTGTATCACTAAAAAAATTTTTTTTTTAAACCCAATGGGCTGTGCTGTGATGGGAAAATAATCAACGACAGGGTGGTGTGATGCAGCCTCATGCAAAGGTGATTATTTTTTATAATTTTTTAGCAACAATATGTTTTTTCCTCTTATACTTGCCAAGAATTACAAGTTTTATTTATGAATAGGAGTACGTGTATTGGTATTCTCCTATACTGATATAGAATTAAATAACCAACGTAGTAATAATAAATCAGAGGCATCATGGAACATTTTATTTAGCTCTGTTTAAACCTGTTATTTGTTATTGTTTTAGATCTGTGGGATAAAAAAAAAAAAACACAGCTTTAAATGACATCTTAGAAGCATCTTAGATGAATTCATATTCACTCATTTATCATATACACTTATGCAAATTATCATTTTCATTTCTATTTTCAATTTTATTTCCATTTTAACACTCATTGAGAACTTTATTAGGAAAACTATATTAATACTGGATAGGGCCGGCCGTTCCTCTACCACAACCCAAAGGTGTTCTGCTGCCTTCACAGCCGGTGACCGGGAGGGCCAAAGATGAACCCTGAACTCTTTATCATGTTCATGATATAATTTGACTTTTGCTTTGACATGGTGCATTATCATTAGATGATGGGTACATTGCGGCCATGAACACATGCACATGGTCAGCAACAATGCTCCAACAGTCTGTGGCATTCTCGAGATGATGGACTGGTATTAACAGGCCTGAAGGCTGCCATCAGACCAGTCTTCATCATAGTTACTGGAGCTTTTCTGTCAGCTTGAACCAGTCTGGGAATTCTCCATGGACCTCTGCATTTTCCACAGAACTGACATGCACCAGATTCTTTCTTCTATTGCACCATTTTCAGAAAACATTAGGGACTGTTGTGTGTGAATATCCCAGGATATTATCAGTTATAGAATTATTCAAACCAACAATCGTGCAACAGCCCCCATATACACCCCCCCCCCCCCACACACACACACTCACACCTTCTAATGGCTGATGTGAATATTACTCGAAGCTGCCAGTCCATATTTGCATGATTTCATGCATTTCACTGCTGCACCTAATTGAGTAATTTGATAATTGCATAATGAATAGTACAGGTGTTCCCAATGGTGTTTGGTGAATGTATTATATAACTCTGCTCTGTTATAAAAGGGCCACACTACTTAGACCAACAAAACAGGAAAAAAGACACTGCGAGACAATGTGGTGTATTTTTTTTTATATAGATAACAGTGTGTCATATAATGATATCAGCAGTTTAACTAGAAGTTATAAGCTTCCTTTATTTGTTTTTTTTGTATAAAAAAATACAGAAGTTAAAATCTTGGTTTTACTTCTTGCCTACTTTCAGTGTAAAAAGTAAAAGTAGGAGGAGTAAGTAAAAGTGCACTGGATGTTTAATGTTCACAATGTTGAACAAATGTTTTCATTTTGCCTTTGCACTCAATTAAAGAGTTTCATCGATTAAAGGTACAGTAACTGATTTTATTGGCGGCCTGGTGGTGTAGTGGTTATCACTGTCGCCTTGCACCTTCAGGGTCTGGGTCCAATTCCCACCTCAGCGTCCGTGTGCATTTGGAGTTCTCCTCATGCTTGGTGGGTTTCTCTGGGTTCCTCCCACCATCGAAAGACTTGCCCATTGTGTGTGAATGCGTGTGTGAATGTTGACCTACCATGGTTGTAAAAAGGGAATAAATACAATGGTCACTGTAATAACGATTTTTACACCAGGGTGGGGAGCTCCAGGACCCCCCAGTGGGCCAGCCAATGTAGCTGGCCCACCATAGAACATTATCAGGGTGGTGAGCTCCAGGTTTCTTCATGGATCTAGTTTGTGACTGTTAAATGCAACCTTTTTATTTACCATGGAAATTCACTAGTGTGTTGGCATGAATGCTCCCTAAATTCCTAAATACAGTAGACTCGCCTGATTCCAGCATCTCTAAGCAAGTTACTTACTTGGTTTGGCAATGGACATCCAGTAGTTTGGGATGGAGCATCTGGGAGAGCACTGATGAGTGGATTGTGCTGTTTAGGAATGTATTTGTTTGGCTGTTGAATACACATTTAACATGTGACTGAAATGCAGAATTACCAGTTCATTTTGGCAACAGTGTTCCAAAGAGTTCCAGAGCCTCAGATTCTTTTTACAAGGTTTCAGACTTTAATCAGCTTGTTAGCTGGCAACAGACGTCATTAATAAATGCCAATTCCAAAGCTTTACAAATACTTTGACTCTTCAAACCTTGTGCACACACTTGCGGACACTGAACAGCCATGGGTTCCTCTAAGCAGCTGTGTAAGACTCTGAAAATGAAAGTTATTGATGCCCACAATGCAGGAGAAGGCTACAAGAAGATAGCAAAGCGTTGTCAGCTTGCAGTTTCCACAGTGAGAAATGTAATTAAGGGATGGCAGTTCAGGGGAACTGAGGAGGTCAAGATGAGATCTGGAAGACCAAGAAAACTCTTGCAGAGAACTGCTCGTATGCTGGTCAGAAAGACCAATCAAAACCCCATTTGACTGCAAAAAACCTGCAGGAAGATTTAGTAGACTCAGGAGTGGTGATGCACCGTTCCACTGTGCAGCGATGCTTGCACAGACAAGACCTTCATGGAAGAGACAGCAGAAGAAAACCTTACCTGCGTGCCCATCATAAAATCCAACGTACCTTGAAATCCACTATGGAATACCTCAAGAGACACAAGCACCATCACAGTCCCCTGATTTAAACATCATTGAAAATTTGTGGATAGATCTTAAAAGAGCTGTGCATGCAAGACGACCAAAGAATATTACAGAACTAGAAGCCTTTTGCAAGGAAGAATGGGAGAAAATCCCAGGTACAAGAATTTAAAGACTTTTAGCTGGCTATAAAAAGTGTTTGCAAGCTGTGATATCTCCCAGAGGAGGTGTTACTAAGTACTGATTATGTAGGGTGCCCAAACTTTTGAACAGTGCCACAATAATGTTTTTTTTTTATTATCTTTGTTCAATTTATGACATAAGTAAAGTGTAATTACATAATTAATTAATGATACATATTGTAATTAATGTGATAACATCATATACTGCTAACTAGATCACATTTCAAGATATCTTGCTAATCAAAGTTTTATTCATCTCAATATCAGTCCCTCTGTAAAGGACCCAGCTTTCTGTCTGAAAATCATGTTCATTTATTGGGAACTTCAGTAACACGTCACTACATTCTGTATGATCTGAGTGTATTCACTGACTGTGTTAGCAGTAACACAATTTCAAGTGCTGAGTTCTTAAAAGAAACAAGCAGAACATATATCAGTTTCTCTAAAGAGTCCAGGATGGGTTGTTTTATACTGTACATAGACAGCTGCCCTTGATGTCTTTTTTTTATTCTTAAAATTTTCCCCAAGTACAAATGATGTACACGATGTACATGTACCTGCAAGACTTACAACAGTATAGTCCTTAACATTCTTAAAATATTTCATCAGGGTATAAAAAGCATTTTCTACATAATAGTGTTCAAGTATCAATACATGTATGTACTGTAAGTAATGAGACTTGAACTGTTACCTGCAGGAAAAAAAACAGAACAGAAAAGTCAGCAGTTTGTGTAGATGAACAGGGAACGGATACCTACTTTACAATTTCATGCTGTACAATGTACTGTATATTCAAATACTGTCCTGTTGTACAACACCTTTTTTATTTGCGATTTGTTACTACAACAGATTAACATATTACAGACTATAATACCTTAAGATGTCATTCTGTACAGAGGGATATGAATCTTCTGGATGCCACACTGGTGTGCCTTCTCCATGGTGTAAAATGACATAATGTGGATGTGATGTAAGCGTTGATTTATCTAGCATTACTCAAAAATTTGCCAACTACTTCGTAAAAGCCATTTTTGCATTACTATGTTTTAATGTATACATACAGGCTTCAGGATTGTGCAATATAGATGGACAGATCCTTTTTTCAACACAACCTATGCAAAATGATGAAATCAATACCGCAGACACATATGTTCTCGTATTTTTATGGTTGTTTTTGGTTTTTCTATGACCAAAAATAATATATACAGTGAGACCTCAACATTCGAACAACCCGCCTTAAGAATTTTCTGAAATTTTGCAGGAAATTTGCCTCGACATATGAAACATTTTCGGCATATGAGGGAACTAAACGAACCGAACCGAACACTCACTAATTTGCGGGTACATCCAGGAGCCATTGAAAACTTGCCTGCAGCAGTGGAAAGCCAAACAAAGCGAGTGTACTTATTTTATTTATGTTTATTTTATTTTATTTTTTTTGCATTTCGTGCAAGATTTAGTGAAGATGTAGCACCATTGGTCCCAAGAATGTTATGAAGCACAGCAACAAGAAAAAAAGTGAGCCACCTTCAGTTTGGTTTTAATGCAGTCGGTACTATGAGAAATCATAAACTAAGCTTAAGTGAGGTTTAATGTAATATTTTACTTCATTTACATGTCTTTTCTAAATGTTTTGATTGTTTTTTATATGCAGAAATATGATCATTCCCCAATATACAGTGGAACCTCGGATTGCGAGTAATGCGGTTTACGAGTGTTCCGCAAGACGAGCAAAGATATTTTAATTTGAAAAACGAGCAAGATTTGGTTTGCGAGTGCAGAGTATCATGTATCACGCATGCGCCTCTTATTTTGACACCGAGCGTCACTCTTGTGCTGCGGAATTGTGGGTAATCGTCTCCCCTGCTGGGTCTTAGTGCTCGTCTCTTACTTGTATAATCAACATCTCCCTCTCTGTTTCAGTATGTGTGTGCGCGCGTAATTTGACACCAACACACACACACACCGACACACGCACACACACTCTCTCCCCCCTCCCCGGCTTCGCAAACACACAGAAACTCTGCTCGTCTCTTACTTGTATAACCAACATCTCCCTCTTTGTTTCAGAGTCTCTTATGTGTGTGTGTGCGCATAATTTGACACCGACACACGCACAGACACTCTCGCCTTTTCACCCCCTCCCCGGCTTCCCAAACACATAGAAAGTCTGCTCCGTCGCGATTCTTTTCAAAGGTAAGGTGCTGGTTCATTTGTTTGTTTTTGTTTTTACTTTTCAGCAATGATGCCGTTAGTATGCACTCACACCAGTGTCAGAGAGATTTTTTTTCCCCGTTAAAACTGTGTTTCCGTTGTGTGTTTGTTGTGAAACTTAAAAAACAAGGTGGGGAGAGGGAGGAAGAGTGTTACTGTGTAAAACGAGGCGAGGGAAGGGGCTAATTCCACACACACGCACACACACACACACACACATGGCGCCTGCGCGCAAAAACGGAAACACTTATCTGTCGAGATTTATTTGTACTTTTTTTTAAAGGTAAAGTGCAGGTTAATTTGTTTTATTTTCACTTTATAGATTGTATTAATTACTTTTATGGGCTGTGGAATCATTTTTAATTTTTTTTTTTGGGCTGTGGAATGAATAATTTGAGTTTTCACTATTTTTTATGGGAAAATTGATTTGGTTTACAAGTGTTGGTTTACATGAGCCCACTTCCGGAACGAATTATGCTCGTAATCCAAGGTTCCACTGTACAATTATTAATATAAAATTATTAATATTGGTAATATTTTTTGGGTGGCTAGAACAGATTATCTGCAGTTATATTATTCTCTATGGAAAATGCGTTTCACAATATGAAATTTAGTTTAAGAACTCGCCTCTAGAATGGATTTAATTTGTATGCCAAGGTACCACTGTATGCACGTTTTGCGAAGTCATTCCTACACTCCAGTAGCAGTAAAATATCTCAGGACATCCATATAAGGAGATTTTAAATCTAAATCTTTTTGTTTCCAGCACAGATCAGTACCACTCGTGATTTATGGGTTCTTTTTTCTATCAAAAGTAGGTTGTTAGATTAGAATCTTTTTTGTTACAAATGTATTTTGAGCAAGTGTAGTGGCTTGGAAAACAGGACTGAAATGGAAAATGATATCTGAATCAAAAAAAAAATTCATGAATGGAGAACACTTCCGTCTGAGGCACATGAACCAAGGCTTAAAATGCGTCTTCTGTTCTCTTTCTAGGTCCATAATAAAACTGTGTTTAGCCGGAGAAGCAATACATCACCACATCAGTGTTTAATGCGAGTCACAAGTCTCAGTATGATCACAGAAGCGTCACAAGAGCAGCACAGGTTGCAGCAGTAATTTACACCACCAATGTGATCAGAACAGTTTAAAACGATTAAATAAATAGGTAATTAAATACTGGATGCATATCTGAATACATGAAACCAAATATAATACATTTTCATTTGATCTTCAAAAAGACTGGCCTATCAGGTCCAGTGAATCACAGCCTTTCATGTCATTGTCCATAGTCTACACAGTTTAAAGTTTGCTTCATTTTTATATATTTATATTTATTATAAGTCTGTGGAACATTGTCCTGTTTGGAGGCCCCTCAAGACTTTGATGTGTCTGAATGTCTTCCTCCTGCTCCACTGAACAAAAAAAAAATGGACGGGTCTACTGGTATTCAGTAATATACTGATTTTTTATGTGCACTGCTCATGCATGGATACTTCTCTCTTCTTTAAAGGACATCAGTTAATTCATTGTATTCACAGGAATCTTGAGAATAATTCTGTAGAAGATGGCACAATCTGTGATATTGTCTTGACCTGTGTTTTGGACTATGCAGATGAAGCTGAGCCGTATCCACATGCGTCCCCCATGGTGCACCAACGCGGCACATGGTCCAAGCAAGTGTGGGAAAGCAGGGAACACATCAGCTTCTCTCACAGAGCAAGCAGGATGGCAAAAATGGATTGTCGAAGTGGCCTGTGATCAGACAAAATGACATTAAACAAGAAACAGCTATTTTAAGCACCAAATTGCCAATGTAGGGAATGAAAATATGAATGCACGCTCACCAGCCAAACACATGACAGCAGCGCTGTGCATAAAGTCATACGGATACAGACTGACAATATTTAGCTAATTTTCACCTCAAAGATTAGACGGGAGAAAAGAAATGTGATCTCAGTGATAGAAACTGATCGGAAAATACATTCTCCCCCATTCTGATCTTTAATGTGAACATTAACTCAAGCTTCTGACCTGTATCTGCATGGTTTAATGCATTGTGGTGCTGCCACATGTTCGCTTGATTGGATACATGCACAAATGAAAAGGTATTCTTTTTAAAATGGCTGCGTGCTATAATTAAGCGATATCACGGAACGACGTGCTGTTGTGCACAGTGCAGCTGCCATAGGCAAGAGCGTGATCTCGAGTGTTACAGTATATTGATTTTATATAACAGCTCCTCAAACACCATTTTTTATCAACAGATTTATCAATGTGATTTATTTGTTTATTTAAACAGTTATTTTGCCTTGCCAGCACGTATTATTTAGTGTAATTAACAGAGTTGAAAGTAGGTTTAATTAATTAGCCAAAAGGTGAGGAGAATAATCCATTCATCCTAAAAGTGCATCTACACACGTGGACAAAATTATTGGTACCCTTCAGTCAATGAAAGAAAAACTCACAATGGTCACATAAATAACTTTAATCAGGCAAAAGTAATAATTAAAAAAAAAAAAAAGAATGTTAACCAATGAAAGTCAGACACTGCTTTTCAACCATGCTTCAACCTAATTATTAAAAAATAAATAAACTCATGGAACAGGCCTGGACAAAAATGATGGTACCCCTAGAAAATAATGAAAATAATGTGACCAAAGAGACATGTTAATTCAAGGTGTGTCCACTAATTAGCATCACAGCTGTCTACAATCTTGTAATCAGTCAGTGGGCCTATATATAGGGCTCCAGGTAGTCACTGTGTTGTTTGGTGACATGGTATGTACCACACTCAACATGGACCAGAGGAAGCGAAGGAAAGAGTTGTCTCAGGAGATTCGAAAGAAAATTATAGACAAGCATGTTAAAGGTAAAGGCTATAAGACCATTTCCAAGCAGCTAGATGTTCCTGTGACTACAGTTGCACATATTATTCAGAAATTTAAGATCCATGGGACTGTAGCCAACCTCCCTGGACGTGGCCGCAGGAGGAAAATTGATGACAAATCAAAGAGACGGATAATCCGAATGGTAACAAAAGAGCCCAGAAAGACTTCTAAAGAGATCCAAGGTGAATTTCATGCTCAAGGAACATCAGTGTCAGATCGCACCATCCGTCGTTGTTTGAGCCAAAGTGGACTAAATACATGGACTAAATACAAAGTGGACTAAATACATGGAGTACTATCTGAGTGCAAATAGTAGGAGAGACACGTTTACTCACTGTGTGCCATGTTGTAGTCTGGCTACACAAGACCATCGTAAAAATAATTGTAGATTGTAGACACCTGTGATGCTAATTAGTGGACACACCTTGAATTAACATGTCCCTTTGGTCACATTATTATCATTATTTTCTAGGGGTACCATCATTTTTGTCCAGGCCTGTTCCATGAGTTAATTTTTAAAAATAATTCTGTTGAAGCATGGTTGAAAAGCAATGTCTGACTTTCATTGGTTAACATTCATAGAATTTTTTTTTAATTATTACTTTTGTTAGATTAAAGTTATTTATGTGACCATTGTGAGTTTTTCTTTCATTGACCGAAGGGTACCAACAATTTTGTCCATGTGTGTATGCGAAATATAATAGGATATTATGAGAAATCTTTCATATGATTCTCATTTTATTCTGTTTACCACAATGATAATGTTAGGTACTTTTAGGTGCATCAGCTCAGTTGTTATTGTTAAAAACACACACACACACACACACACACACACACACACACACACACACACACACACAATAAAGGTTGCTAGTCCATTACAGTGCACAATACACATACTGTACATTCACACAACTTAACACCTCAGGCAGTTTAGAGCCGCCAAGCACTCCATGATAAAGTGCATCACTGTACTGTATCATATAAAATTTACCATTTAGGCTTCATTACTATCTGAGTGCAAATAGTAGGAGAGACACGTTTACTCACTGTGTGCCATGTTGTAGTCTGGCTACACAAGACCATCGTAAAGTGACAGTGCCTGTACGATGGAAGGATCTGCCTTGGAGCCTTCTTGAAACTCCTGTAGCGTTAACATCCCATCTGCATTCTGGTAATGAAGACAAACACACTTTCCTCAAACTCAAACTGTACTGTCACTGTGCCTGGGGAAAACAAATCAGTGAGTGCTAAAAAAAGATCACAGTTGCTCCTGTGACTAAGAATTCTTTGTTGTTGTACGCACATCCATAAAGGGTTAATGTTATTGTAAATTCGTACATAATAAAAACTAGGAGATTCCAGTTAGAGGTCCTCCATGTACAAAAGTTTTGGCACCGGTGGAAGTGACAACCCCAGTGATATTGGATGTGAGGAGCATTTGGTTCAGTGCTTTCAACCATCTTTGCACTTATTCTCACTCACTCACTCATCATCTATACTGGGGCCTGGAGCCTATCCCAGGAGACTTAGGGCACATGGCAGGGTACACCCTGGACAGGGTGCCAATCCATCACAGGGCACAGACACACACACATACATACATACACTCACTACGGGCAATTTGGGAACGCCAATTAGCCTGACCTACATGTCTTTGGAACGTGGGAGGAAACCGGAGTACCCGGAGGAAACCCACCAAGCACGGGGAGAACATGCAAACTCCATGCACACAGAGACGGGAATCGAGCCTGGCCGGGGTTCGAACCCGGACCCTGGCGATGCAAGGCGACAGTGCTAACAACTACACCACCGTGCCGCCCTTTGCACTTATTATTGATGATTATTTCTCATTGTTCTGAGTCAAGATAAAAATCTTAAATCTTAAAAAATGTACTCTGTTGTCTTTGTTAACACTGTTTTGTGTTAAGGACATGTAACATGTAACTCTCATCAAAACAGAAAAAAAGCACTTACTGTACATTCTCTATGTTTAAATGACTATAGAACAGGACAACAAAAGAGAAATGACTGAATTCATCAGTAATTATTTCCCCACTGATGTCTAAGCAGAGATCACAGGTAGGTATGCAATGGTGTTTTAACGACAGTTCAGGTTGATAGATCAAGGTGATAGTTCAAGTCCCAATCCTGTGAGTTTTTCTCACATCGTGTGTGTGTAGAAATTCTTTTAGGGGCAGTGGTAGCTCAGAGAGCTATGGCACTGAGTTACTGATTGGAAGGTTGGTGGGTCGGGCCCCAGTTCCAACACCCCATGTTGCATTAATGCCTCTGACTATTCGTAACCCAATTCCAGTCATTTTACAGTTTTCTTTGCAATAATTTGAGCTTTCTAAATGAATGAATGAATGATGAATTGGGTCACTTGCAGTTTTTTCATTCATATTAGTTTATTATATGACATTGCTATAGTAATTATAAGATCAAGAAGACTATATAAAAAACGCTTCAGGAAGCTACAGCTTTCCTAGTAACTACGGCTCCCTACTTGGAAAGTTAACCTTCAGCCCTGATTTACAGCAATCTGTTCATAAATCAATTCCTCAGTTCAGTCTTGGCTTTAGTTCTGAACTCAGCGTCCGCATAGAAATCAACCGGGTGAGTGTGTGAGTGACAGGATCAGTATTTGCCAGTCTGGATAAGTTTTTTTGTAGTGCACTGCCTCAACCAAGAACTGCAATTCAGTTTTGAGTGTGATATACTGTGTACGATTGTTAGAATGGAGGTCGAGATTGTACGAGGAAAATACTGTGTGAGAGGTTCTTCTTAAAATATCTTGGTTTACAAGTCTACTCAAGTCTTTGATATAATCTGTGTTTTATGGCTTTGGTGCAGTAAGAACAACTGCATCAACAGGGACTAAACTGCTGATTTACTGTGTAAGTATAAACAGACAGGTATGAGCACAGATTAGAAGAAGAAAAATATAAGAGAAGATCTGGGAGACTTAACAATATAATAAATAATGGCATTTATAGTCTTACACGTAATTGCATCATTTATACCCAGACAAATATAAATGGATAAATGCACACACACCTCAGAGAGTACTGTGCAAAAGTCTTAGGAAATACTGTCAGGCATAGATGCCTTCAAAGATAATGAAATTAAACTGTCGTGTTTGCTTTTGTTTTTGTATGTAATCCCTGACAGCAAGAATTTTAGTTCTTTCTAAAATGTGATCTATTACATAATACACCATAACATCAACCACTGCCAGGTAAACTGAGCAATACTGTCGCAATCATCAACTATACACCAATAAACCGGTAACAGGATCATGGACTCTCAAGGCTCAACGAAAAGCCAATGCAGCACAAATAGCTAGAAAGTCAATGCTGGCCATGATAGAAAGGCACCAGAACACCGAGTGCACAGCTCTGCATAGGGCCCAGCAGACAAAGAGCTGTTTGCACAAGAGCTGAATGCGCAAGACCTCCCGGTACATAAAATGTACCAAACTAAAAGTCTACAGTCTGTGAAAAAGAATAAAAATGATTCTCAGTTGACTCCATTAGCCCGTTGCTTCAGCAGTCACTTCAGTAACAGCCTAGAAAAGAAGGTAAGTAGCTTTTCGAATGTACTTACCAGTAAGTACATTCTTCAAGGTTCAGTTAACCATAGCAGTCTTTTTACAAGAGCTCATTTTAGTGACAGTGCCTTTTTTCGCCATCATAGACTATTTAGTCTTGGAAAATATTTCCATCTGATATAGTGCACTAGTCTCATGTCCTTACCCTCACACTGTAGTAGCTGTTCTAAGTTCACTTCTTAGTGTTTGCTTTTGATGAATTGGCATTGGTGACAAGCATCAGAAGTCCAGAAAGAGTGCTTCGATCTCTTGTGTCCACTTGATCTTTTGGGGTTTGTCTCTTTTGGTCAGGTCAATGAGTTTCATGGCTTCCCTGAATAAGTTGGGGATCAACCTCATTCTATATCATTTGACTAATCCAAGAAAGAAGCTCACCATCCATGTGGTTTATGCTAGTTATTGTCTGATGGCCTCCACCTTATTGGGCACATCCTTCAACTACCCAAGACAAGTCCAAAGTAGGAGACTTCACTTCATTCCAAATTAAACTTTGCTGGATTCGCTGTCGGTACTGCATTAATGATTTTCTGGAATGTTGTTGCCAGATGGTCCAGATGGTCTCAAATCATGCTGTAAATGACAACGTCATCTACAGTATGTACGCTGCTGTAATGTCCTCTATGCTTTTCAAAACATCTTCCATCAATCTTTGGAATGTTTTGCAGTAGCTCCATGTAACCAAAAGTGCATAATTTTAAAATAGTAAAAGCCATTCACTGGGCACACAAAAAACTGACAACTTCTTTGCTGCTTGATACAATGGTCTCTGCCAGTACCTTTTACACGTCTGGATAGGAGCAAGGGTCAAAATCCAATAATGTGCTTAATTTTAAAATGTCCACACAACATTGTAGACTTAAATACTTTGTCTGGGCGAATACCACTGGGGTACTTCTAAATAGTTCAATCTCCACGAGATTCAATCGTGCCTCAGCGTCCCTCATCAGTTCAGGAATCAATCTTGTTGGTACCCTGCAGCCCATCTATCAAATCCTGCTTTAGTAAGACATTTGTGGTTTTCTGTGAGGTTCAGTGTTCAAGGTTCTTCTCTGAAAAGATTTGCTGTAATTCAGCCCTTCACCTACATGTTCTATTATTGGCTGAAATTATATTCTGGTTTAGTCCTCATCCTCCTCAATCGCACATGCACGGAGCTGTTCTGTAACACACCTTCTTCTTCTTTTTCCTGTCTGGCATCACATCAGTTCAATACAGTATGAGTTTCCACTTTTCTGCATCTACCTTGTTGCTTAATCACCAGACTTTTTGTCCATCTTTTTTGGTGACATATTTTATATTTCATATTCTCAAGAACAAGGCTTGTAATTGAAATATATCTTGTGTCTCATCTTGAAAATAGGATATTAAGTCTATATTAAGTATGAGTGGACCTCATATAGGATCCATGTATCTCAGTCAGCTGCAGTCTTCAGTCGTTGTGATGTTCCTGTCTGTTTGATTAAACCACTCCATTGTCACATGTGTTTGGGGTGGTATGGCGTGGTTATAAAACCACTTGCTCTTCACTTGCTTTTTTAAAAAAAAAAGTATTTCATATAAGTTCTCTACAGCAAGTTCTGTACTCAACGATCAAAATATAGTGGTTTACCACATGATTCTTTGGTAGGGGGCAACTATATTCATGGCAATTCTTGAAAATGGCACAACACTGACTGAATAAGTTAATAAAGGCACTCTGTCAGATTTCTTTCCTGAGGCTGTTAACTCGCACTCTAGACATAATTTACAAAATGTCAATAGATCTAGGAACACTGGCTTGTTGGCCTGTGTCCTAGTTTTATTTACTGTCTGTAAATGTTATTTATAAGTCATTTTCTGAACCGCTAAGTGCTTGCTCAGCTGCCTGAAAATAGATTTTCCTTGAAGATAATTTGCTCCTCTCTTACATTTAGAAACTTTTATTTACACATTTAGTAAATAATTATTTAAACGGTTTATCTTGTGTCTAGACTTGGGATAGGATATCACGTAACACAATGTTTCAAATCTAGTCTATCCATCTATACAGAACCTACATAGTCCAACTAGGGACCGTGGAGGCCAATGATGACCATTGTGTTTATTCCCATTTTTACGACCGTGGTAGGACCTCTGGTCAACATTCACACGCAAATTTTCATTGCTAGTTGTTGTCTTTAACTGCTCCCCTAATCTACTACTGTAACTACAGTATGTACTATCTTGTCCTCTGTCCCTTTTTGATTTTTTTCCCTCTTGGGATAATGGTAACCCAGTATAACTGCAGATGGGACCTTTAAACCAATATCCTTGTTGATATCACACCTAAAATAAACTTACCACTCAACCTCAATGCACAAGTCTGCTGTTGAGTATACTTGCTTGCAGCTACACCCCTTGGGGACTCAGGTAAGAGTTTGAAAATGAGCATTTCATTGGTCAATTCCTCACTCATCGTCCATACCGTTTTATCCTGTATTCACAGGGTCACGGGGGGCCTGGAGTCTATCCCAGGAGACTTACTGTAGGACTCGAGGTGGTTTACTCCCTGGACAGGGTGTCAATCTATCGCAGGGCACACAAACACATACAGTCACACACACACACACTATGGGCAATTTGGGAATGGCAATTAGTCTAATCTGCCTGTCTTTGGACTGAGGGAGGAAACCGGAATACCCGGAGGAAACCCATCAAGTCTTGGGAGAACATGCAAACTCCATGCACATAGAGGCAGGAATCGACCCCAGATCCTGGAGGGTGCAAGGCGCCAGTGTTAACCACTACACCACCGTGCCGCCATGCACTGGTCAATTAAAGTAGCTTTATTGGTCTCATTTTCACAGGGATTATCGTGTGTACCTATCATTTTTGAAATTTTTCCAGTTGGTGGAATATACCCTCGGTCATTCACGCTAACAGGTAGAAACTCTTTTTTGGGATCTATATGGATACAACTAAAGCATTTTTTTCTTTAGACTGCTTACAGTCACTTTTCTCTATAAGGTTGTCTTTAAACCAATGTCCTTGTTTATTGGTACAACTAACCCCACTGGTTTGGCCCAACACCAATGCCTCTCCTAAACTATACTGGATCTGGGTTTGTCTTTGCAAAGATGTAATTCACCCTCTGCTTGTCTCTTGCTACCCATGTTTGCTTCCACCATTTCCAGTACGTGTTTACAGAAGATGGTCTGCACACACTAACCTAAGCCTTCAGATCTAGATTCACTATTTTGCAGCACTGTTTATTCCTCTTGAGTGTTCTTGCCTGGAAGAAGACGCACAGTGTTTTCTCCTAAGTGCAGTCTGTTAATTTTTCTTTGTCGATGAGCAAACCCTGGCCATATATTCTGCACTCACTTTACCTTCAAGCACTACAAAATACTCTCACTCCTTTTGGGCCACACTGATCCTTTGCGGCAATGCACTAAAATGTTTTGTTGTTGTTGTTGTTGTTGTAAAGACTATTTTTTGTCTTGTTGTCCCATCTTCATGTTTGCTTCGGGGTCAGCGCTTGTACTGGGTAAGTGAAACTGGCCTTCTGCACTTCCTCTCGCAAGAGACCAAACTGATGTTGTAGTAAATGCCAAATTTGTACTTGTTCAGGGCTTCAAACAGCTTCTTTAACTTCTAACTGTTGCAGAAAAAAAAGGAATTTTTGAAGTGAATTCGAGAGTTGGGTTCATGCAGAATCCCTATGTTGAGTGTATATATACCTTTGTTTACTGGAAGAGTTACTCTGGCAATTTGAACAACCTATGTCAGTTAACAAAATAATTATTCCAACTTAGGCATTATTTTCAGCACAGTCGTTCTAAAAACAGTTTTAAAAAATCTCTTAACATGCCATGTAAGACGAAGTGACTTTTGCACAGAACTGTCTCTAAAATTATGTTGGTTTTTATATAGTCTTTGATTTTTCTATTGTAGTTATTAAACTGAAATCACTGTGTGTGGACTTCACCTTGTCCATCATAGCAAAAATACGATCCACTCTTTTCTCTGGTGTATTTTCTTCCTCTGGAAGGTCCACTGTGTTTCCCTGTAAGCAAAAGCTGAAGCTTATGAATGTGATCTTAAAGACTTGGATTCACATACTCATGAAAATCCACCCCCACCTAAGCCACAAGCAACCTCTAACTCACATGAACAATTCTCACGTTAATACACAAAAATATAATAAAAATACAAAAATACATAATAATGATAGCATGGTCAAGATAGTGAGAGTATGAAGCAGGAGAGAGCGAGAGACAGAAAGCTACATTATACTGTATACTGTAACTCACCACCATCTGGTAAATGGCATCCACAATGTTCAGCATCTCATCTCGTGTTATGTAGCCATCATTGTCAAGGTCATAAAGTTTAAAGGCCCCTGCAACATCGACAGAATTTAAGCATGTACAACTGTGTTTCAACACATGTAGAAGAAATCATTAGCATTTATTTATAGGCAGCTCATGTAACTGTCTCCAAATTCCCAGATGTTTTGCTGTTGTCCAGATGTGTGTTGCTAAAGCTTACTACAGCTGTCCTTCTGTACACTCTAAAAAAATGATGGGTTGTTTCTGTAAACACATTGTTGGGTTGTTCATGCTGGGTCAAAATTCTGGGTTATTTCGGGTACTTTAAACACATTGTTGGGTTGGGTAACGCTGGGTCAAATGAGATGTAGTGGGTCATTTACAAATGAACACCTGGTTGGGTTATTTTGACCCAACAACTGGTTTATTCTTTATTTCTCCAAAGGGCAGCCTGCAAAATGTTTGAAATATTACTGTTATTGTGTCACAAAGTGTAGTTGTTTAAGCGAGAATGTATGTGTGTACAGCTCAAAACATCAATCGGTTATTAAAGATAGCGTCTATTTAAAAAAGTGCCCCAACGATTTCGGAGATTTGAGCTCCATACAATCCTACGGTGCTTCGCGCTGATGTAGCCGCAAAACATAGCCTCATCTTGGCAGAAACTTCTGAAAACGACCGCTGGCTGTGGTGTCTCTAAAGTGGTTAAAACAGCGGATTATTATTATTATTTTCATTTTATGTATTTCTAACAGGTATTATTTGGTATAATACGGTTATGGTATAATATATCGCGGCTATGAGATGCATCCTGTACGCTGCGTTCCATTTGCACTATACCCGGTGTCCTCAAACCCTCGAGTGTGCACTTCCAAGTCAAGTCCGCTCTTTGCGTTTTTGGAATTGAGACACAGCATGAGGAACTTTCTGGATTCTTCACTTCTGAAGCGCGAGGCACGCCACTTAATGCTGGCAGTATTTTATGGTAAGTTTATATACATTTTTACCTAAATTTTAAATGTTGTAGTTTTGGTATGAGCAAGCTCATTTTCATGTTTATTCGCTTTTCCACCTTTTTAGTCGCACTTTGATATGGGGGTGTGAGGAGGTCATGTTTTAATATTCTATGCCAACAGTCGACTATAGTGTATTTTATGATAAAAGTGCGTTTGTAGCACACACAAATAAAAAACACCTAAATGTAATCTTAAATGTAATTTTAGGTAAATTACTAGTAATCTTCGCTAAAGCTGTGTGTGTGTGTGTGTGTGTGTGTGTGTGTGTGTGTGTGGAAAGTCTCTCGACATATTTTATAATATTTAATAGGTGTCAGAAGAAGCTATTGGGACATGCTTAATGACAGTCTTAATATGTCTTCTGTTTCTGTCTGTTAAAAAAAAAAAAAAAAAATTGGTTGTGTTATTTTGACCCAGCAGTTGGTTTATTCTTTGGAGAAATTTCTGGATTCTTCACTTCTGACTGGATCATGCTCAGAGCACTCAGTATTTTATGGTAAGTTAATGTAAATTTTTTCTACTTTTTTTTAGTAACTTGTGGTAGGAGCAAGCATATTTTATTGTTGAAAATATTTTTTTTTGTATAGTAATATTGTGTGGGATTAATATTGTTTTCCCATTCTGTTTTGTTATTCAAAAAATGAGAAAACGTCATAAAACAAACTTTTTCTTTATCCTTATAAAATATTTATTATAAGTTGTAAATTCACCATTAAATATCATATTCATCTAGTGTTTGTTGAGAATTTGAAAATCCAGATGGAGCGCCGTATCCTGTTATCCCTCACATGTTAAATAGTAAGGTAAATTATTCAAAAATGTACACTAAATTCGAGTTCACGTTATGTATTTTTGTGTATTGACAAGAGAAAAGATGTTTTGCATTAAATGCATATGTAGCTGTATGTCCTTAACAAAACACTAAGTGATGCTGTATAATCCATAGGTGGACCAACATGATGAGGATGATATCTGCAAAATATGGAAATGACTGGAGCATTGTTCCATGTTTTGTTCCTTGGGGATGAGACAAGAGGGACCTGACAGACTTTTTCCATTGTTCCATGCTATTGATACAGACTCTTTGGTGAAGGCTGTTTTTTTTTTTTTTTCATTGATGTTAAGAAGTGTCTTTTCACCTGGGAGTTTCTCCAGCATACTGTAGATCAGATTGATGGACACGAGTACTCATCTCGTGTCATTAAATTTTTGAGGACAACAGTTTTTTCAGCCAACATTTAATCAATAATATTTAAAAAAGTTTTATCATTTTTGTTTTTAATGTCATTTTTGAAGGAAATTAAATAATAATAGTTAAATAACGGATAGTTAAAATATTAAGATGGGAAATATTTGTGTCATGTGGGCATTATAAGATTTGTATAGAAAACGTCTATATAAGAAGTTTTTAAACATTGTATTAAATGTAAAAAAAAATGCAATTCAAATCAGACTTACAGGGGTCTCTTGTTTTTGTTTTACAGAGTGTTTATGTTACAGTACATTTTAACAAATGGTCAGCTTAAGATTATATGGTTTTGTCTGACATTTTGGTAGAAATTAAGTTATTCACATTTTCTTATTCTGTGACTATCTATTTACATTATGTGAAGTTGTGTACATTTTGTGTCTTTTTTGAAAATAAAAAAATAAAATGGAATGTGTCAACCCAGCAAGAGTGTTAATTTTACCCACTTGTTGCATCAAATAAAATAACCCAGCACTTTACCAATTTAACCCACTGGTTGGGTCAAATGAACAACCCAGAAATCTGGGTCAAATGGTACAACCCAGCGCGCGTTCTGTCCAATAGTGACCCAGCAGCTGGGTTATGGTTGGGTTGTTTTTTAACCCAGCAGATACTTCTGCATAAACTGCATAAAGGCGTATTCTTGTTTTTTTATTAGTATGTTTTGTATTGTGACTATGCCAACACAGAAAGTCGCAGCAAAACCTCTTAATTTATTACTATATTAGTTAAATAGACATTTTATAATTAATATTTCGTTGAATAGGGGTAAGCACTTACATCTAAGTTTTTCATCCAGTGTGCCTCTGGAGGTGACAGAAAGCGCTTGGATGAACTCAGAGAATTCAATACGTCCATCCTGCCAGAAGAGAGGGAGAGAGAGTGAAAGAGAAAGGACAGTTAGGTATAATGGCAGATGAGAAAAAACATATAATACAGCCATAACATTACAATACAAAACATTATTCCTAGTATTGTGTAAGGTTGTCACACCGTACGACCTTTTGCTGTCGATCTTGACACCTCCTTACCTTGTTCTCATCAAAGACGTTAAAGACAAACGTTGCAAATTTGGTTGGGTCCCCGAAGGGAAAAAACTGCTTGTAAATTTTCTGAAAGCCGGCTGAGTCCAGCTGCCCACTGGGACAGTCCTTTATGAAACCCTTGTACCTGATGAGAAGAGAACAGTGTGAGTGATACATTGCACGACACATATAAAGAAACCGAGGCAGGTGTAGTGTTGCAATGTCGCTGTGATCGACAAGGTTAGAGAGAGTGTGCCAAATTTGTCCCTCCCACACACAGAGGACGATTTTGCAGTCTAGAATCATAACAGACATTGTATTGTCGGGATTCAAACTTGAGATCTCCCCCATGACTGGGGGAATCATCTTCTGTTGCATCATTTGGAAGTCCCTCATGCTACTACTACTACTACTGCTACTAATAACCATCATCCTTGTGCTGCAGCGCTTCGGGGAAACTCGAGCCTGACATTTAATCAGAAATTTCAGAAAAAACTGATGCGTAGAAAAGCCTCTTCAGGGCACATGCTTAAGGTAAATAAGTGAGGAAGAGATTATTTCTGCAGGATGTGTTCAGAGAAAATGAGAAAATTTGCAAATGCAACATTTTTTCTTTTTTTTTTTTTTGCAGAGACATCATAATCTTCGCTCCAAGGTACACTTTGTTCTAGGAAAAATCACCCATCATTTACAGTTGAATAAAGATACACAATTATCAACATAGCTATATATGAATAAATCCACTTTGTGATCCACTGAATAAAAATAGAGATTAACTTTATGAAAGCAGATATATTTAACAAGACAAGCTGTAGACATTTGTGCCAAGTTTCACCAGGCCATCTGTTGTTGGAAAAACAGCTAATGAAGGCCTCCTGGCTGCACCGTACACTTGTATAATGAAAGTACGCTGAGTAAAAGAGTGCTTAAATGAAATACTTTGTTGTTTGTACACATAAAACGGATTGATACTGAAATCAGGACTGATACTGTGAACCTCACACTCGTGTCCAGGCTTTGTTCTATAAATAAAAGCTCACTGAACATTTCACTGGCACAAATCTGACTGTGTGATCAGTCAGTACTTTTTAAAAGAGAGTCAGTTTTTTAAAATATATTTTGCTGCTTAAGGACTGCTTGGACAAGTGAAGCTTTCTGTTGTTTTTGAGGCTGTTAGAATGAACACACTCCTTATCCTGTATTATTTCCAAATGCGAGATCTTGTGCATGCCCAGCTCTCCTGTTTGATGAGCATGCCATGTTGCGAGTCAGCAGGAGATTCCCAAATGGCATGCTACTTCCAGATTTGTGCTGTCTAACAACTTATGATAAGATTTCTGTATAGATGGAGATAGCTCCTTGCCTGTATCTGTGTAGTATTACACACATGGGTATTAAAGGGATAGTTTGGGATTTTTCAAGTCTGCCATCTGTCTGTCTGTCAGTCATCATTATTGAGGTGCATATTGTTATGTGATGCGGGTTAGAGAGCCGCACCACGGGATGGAATAATATTAATAAGAGCCCTAACGCGGGGCCGCTGAGGCGGGTCAGTGAAATAGGAGTGTATGAGAGTGCTTATGAGACCTCCCCGTTTGGAGATAGCATGGGATTATTAACTGGAAACCCAAAGCAAACAAAAGAAAGCACGAAATAAACAGAGACTGAGAACGGATCTTTGTCTCCGTCTTGGGTCTTACACGCTTTGGTCCTCGGGCCTGATACCTTTACCGGTGCTACCTAATGATGCGCCGGTATCAGGGCCCTTGCTAGGCACGTCGCCTAGCAACCACATGTCTAGATGATCGCGCCATTTCTATTCCATTTTTAGTTTACATGTCTGGGTCTGAGATTTTGCTAATTGTGTTCTTACTGAGGTCAAAATACACCAAGTCACTGTTCAAATGGTCAGCTTTGCAGGCATCCCGAGCTTAATCTGCCCTTTTACTGTTCACTCTACACTGTTCTTACTTACATGAGCATCATACTGTATCATAAGACCATATCCAAGGGCCCACCAGTGGTAACCAGGTGGTTCTGAGGCTCGAACCCCCAACCCTTCAATCGGCAACCCAGAGCCATAAACACCTGAGCGACCACTGCTTCTTGTACTGTAGGCATTACATACCTGTATTAGTTATTACTTCTATCGTACTATTGCTATAGTATCATTGTCTATAGTGTTGCAGAATGCTCGATAAATAGCATTTGTCACTATATTGTTTCTCCCTTGCATTTTGTCCTCTAAATATTCCATATTAATATACAGTATGGCACCCAATAGGCAGTCTTAGCCAACAGGCTAACAAGCTGCAAGCATGGTTCAACAACTTACCCTTAAAATAGCAATTAATAAATGGTTACTAATCCTCATACCAACTACTTATCTCTCGATGAGAGAGAACACAGTGGGCCCGCTTGCCTTACAAGGGGGTGAGCCACTGTGTGGTAGACATGGGCTTTTGCTTATAGATCGACTGGACACTTTTTCTCATGACATTTCAGACTATGAGAAGCATCATGTCCTCATGGAGGCATTGGCTCTTGGGACGATGCACTACTCTTACATGAATCACCATGTTCTACATGCTTAACCGCGCCCTTCCCAGTGGTGTCAACGAGTCAGCTCTGAGTTTAGAAAGAATTCTTATGACAATCCATCATCCAGAAGTGGTGATAGCTCATTGAGTACAGTACAGTGAACACTGAGGCATATTTTTTCAAATGATATGTAATACCCCACTAAGCAACTCTGTTTGAAGGTCGCAGAAAGCACAAGAAACACGACTCTAACTGGGTTTTATAGAAGGATCGTGACAAATGAAATGTTATATAGTATATTTAGGCAAAAATGACCTAGCAAAAATTTTAGTTGTCACCACATTGTGGAAACATTCATTTCAAGATTGCGAATGCTGGGACAGTGTACTAATGTTGTTTTAGAAAGTTTGGATTAGTTGATGAAATGATGTTGGTCCAATGTTGCCTGCATGACGCTGGAATAACCTTAAAGTTCAAAAGGATAGTTATTTATGGCATTTCTCAAAGATCTTCCAACTGAAACACTCCACATGATTCCCCGCCTCATTACAACATCTGCAGCTCACAGCTAAATGAATCTTAACATTGTGCCACTGCTTCAAACCAATTTCAAGCTCAAATGTTTTTACAACAATGTCAAACTCAGTTCACAGAACATCACCGTGTTCAATCAAAGAAGGAAATATCTGTATTCCAGTACTAGAATCACAGAACTCATACAAACAGGCTGTCTGATTGGCAGTCAACTATGCCTGAACAAATTCATAAAAGCTGTTGTTAATGAGAGATCAGTTAGTCTCTTTTATTGTTATGAGTATTTTCTTATGATTTTTATCGAGCTGCATAATTGCTCTGCTTGGTGAATGAGCTGATAGGCTACAAAAACAAACAGGCTATTTGAATCAAGCTGCAGCCTTTTGTAATCAGCAGAGGAGATGGCCGGAGAGATGGCGGTGGGAGGAGATGCTTTCCAGACCGAGGATACATTTACAGCCAGCTGATTATATTGACTAACAGTGTGGAGGAGTAAAATATGGCAGCAAAGGCTTGAAATTGATTTTTAAAAAATGCATTTTAAGTGTCTGCTTGTAGCATCTGAATAACATTTTCAAAAATTGCTTGCAGTCAGGAGACGAATATGCATTTGAGGAAATAGTAACAAGAATCTTGATGAAGCCAGCTGTGCTGTCATTGGTAACACAGCTGTTACTACTACAACAAGAAAGGCTGTGAAATAACAGCACAACCATCTTACAACTCTTCCCTCTAACTGTTCCCTCTTTAAACCCCTAATTAAGAAACCTGACCTTGAGCTCTGTCAGCGATCCCACCTGTCCAGTCAGCTAGGCCAATATTGGATCTCCCCTTTACTCTAGGATCCTAGAAAAGACTGTAGCACAGCAGTTGTGCTCATACATAGATAGGAATACCATTAATGAAATGTCTCATGGTCATTATCAGTTTGTAGATGTACTTGGTGACTTTTCTACTCATACTAAAGTTTGGTATTGTGCAAGGTTCTGTTTTAGGCCGACTGCTATTTTCAGATCGTGGCCAAAAGTTTTGAGAATGACACAAATATTAGTTTTCCCAAAGTTTGCTGCTAAACTGCTTTTAGATCTTTGTTTCAGTTGTTTCTGTGATCTACTGAAATATAATTATAAGCACTTCATACGTTTCAAAGGGCTTTTATCGACAATTAAAAAGCCTTTATGCAAAGAATCAGTATGTGCAGTGTTGGCCCTTCTTTTTCAGGACCTCTGCAATTCGACTGGGCTGCTCTCAATCAACTTCTGGGCCAAATCCTGACTGATAGCAACCCATTCTTTCATAATCACTTCTTGGAGTTTGTCAGAATTAGTGGGTTTTTGTTTGTCCACCCGCCTCTTGAGGATTGACCACAAGTTCTCAGTGGGATTAAGATCTGGGGAGTTTCCAGGCCATGGACCCAAAATCTTTTTGTTTTGGTCCCCGAGCCACTTAGTTCTCACTTTTGCCTTATGGCACGGTGCTCCATTGTGCTGGAAAATGCATTGTTCTTCACCAAACTGTTGTTGGATTGTTGTAAGAAGTTGCTGTTGGAGGGTGTTTTTGGTACCATTCTTTATTCATGGCTGTGTTTTTGGGCAAAATTGTGAGTGAGCCCACTCCCTTGGATGAGAAGCAACCCCACACATGAATGGTCTCAGGATGCTTTACTGTTGGCATGACACAGGACATTTGATTTTAATAAATCAATTATATTGTCATTTTTAAAGGATGTGGGGAATGTATAGTACTGTTGGGGGTGGATAGGATCTATCTACATACCTGCCCAATAACCAATCAAGTCACTAAGTTATGAGGGCTTGGGTTGGGCTGAATAAAAATGAGCTGGGTAATGTCCCAATAGATGTCAGGGTTTTGGGAGTGTTTTAAAAATAACCAATCAAAGTAGAGATAAATAAACCAATAGGGAAGAGCAGAGTTGTGGCATGATGGTAGCGCTCACCTTTTCTTCTCCGGACAAGCCTTTTTCCAGATGCCCCAAACAATCGGAAAGAGGGTTCATCCGAGAATATGAATCCTCTTTAGGAGACGATCCTGGGGCTTGCTGGACTTTCTTGGATGCCCTGAAGCCTTCTTAACAAGAATTTAACCTCTTTCCTTGAAATTCTTGATCCTATAAATTGTTGATTTAGGTGCAATCTTGGTAGCCACAATATCCTTGCCTGTGAAGCCATTTTTATGCAACGCAATGATGGCTGTACGCGTTTCTTTGCAGGTCACCATGGTTAACAATGAAGGAACAATGATTTCAAGCATCACCCTCCTTTTAACATGTCAAGTCTGCCATTCTAACCCA
This sequence comes from Clarias fuscus, assembly GCA_030347435.1. NCBI lineage: Eukaryota > Metazoa > Chordata > Actinopteri > Siluriformes > Clariidae > Clarias > Clarias fuscus. The sequence goes on from CM059212.1 coordinate 12,150,713, forward strand.
ATTAGCCTGACATAATGATCTCCAGCCTTGTGCTCGTCAACCTTCTCACCTGAGTTAACAAGACGATTACTGAAATGATCTCAGCAGGTCCTTTAATGACAGCAATGAAATGCAGTGGAATTTTTTTCAGGATTAAGTAAATTTTCATGGCAAAGAAGGACTATGCAATTCATCTGAGCACTCTTCATAACATTCTGGAGTATATGCAAATTGCTATTATAAAAACTTAAGCAGCAACTTTTCCAATATTTATGTAATTCTCAAAACTTTTGGCCATGACTGTACTCTATATGCTTGATCTAGGTAATATAATTCTTAAGCACAGTATAAGTTTCCAATGTTATGCCAAGCTCTGAGCAAATCCAGATAAGAGACAGAATCTTTAATAAATCTTTTTAAAGCTTATGCTTATTTTTATTATGCTTATTTTTATCCCCCCCCCCCCCACCCCCCGATTTTCTCCCTAATTTAGTCGTTTCCAATTCCTCCCAGTCACTAGGGGGATCCCACATTAAGGCTACTCCTACCACTCAGTCGGGAGTGCCGAAGACTATCATGTGTTTCTTTCGAACCACGTGATGCCAGCAGACCGCATCTTTTCGAACTGCTCGCTCACGCACCATTGGGGGCTCACAGACGCCCCTGATTGGCTGTATGATTGCGAGTAACTTGGTCTGCAAGTGTTTTGCAAGGCAGGCAAAAATTTTCAATCAATTTTACCTTGTTAAATGAGTGAGGTCTTGTACGCAGTACTGTAGAATGTACACGCTTTGTTTGCCAAGTGTCACATTATCAGAATTTTATTTTTATTTTAGAAATGCTGTTTAGGATGCACAGGTTTCGCCACATGCCCCTAATTTCAAATTTTCAGCCTTATTTTAGGTTTCGGCTTCAGTAGCATTAATCTTCTAAGTTCGGAAACTGAGTGCCATACCGCTTTTCTGTTGAGCCTGTACTGTGTTTAATTTTCTACAGTCCGTGTGAAGAGCTAATGCATAAGCAAACTTGTATTCTTGCAAAGGAACAACTTTGGTTAAAAACAGATTTTATAGATAGTGACACATTTTCACTGTTATTGACAAGTTTTTTAGATGCTCTCCACACCCAAAAAATTTGTCTTTTGTTATATATTTCCATCAATGTCCATCCTTTTATAATTTCTGACATTATTTTAGTGGTTTTAGTTCCTGCATATTCCGTACGGCTTCCCCTCATACTCTGTTTTAATACATTCTTTACATCTACTCCCTCTCGTACTCCCTCTCTCTTGCACTCTCTCTCCTGGGCATGCTGTCCCATGTCAATTGCTCTCCATCTGCTGTGTGTGGCATACAGCAGGCGGGTAAGCTGAAGCTTTTGGCACATGCATTAAAGGAATTAAGAATGCAGAGAGGAAAGAGAGAGAGAGAGAGAGAGAGAGAGAGAGAGAGAGAATGACTCAGTATAACTAAATGTACACTCTAAAGTGACACATCAGGGAGAAGCGTAAAACAAGTGAAACTATAGTAAAACAGGAAAGCGACTGTTCAGTCATATAAATAAATATTAACACAGCTGCTCTTTATGGTGTTAGCGGCTGATGTGACAAAATGGAGTAAATGCAACTTTCAAAACAGGCCTGACCTTTCCACAGGGACAAATTACCAGCAAAACATAGCTTTTAGATATTCTATTTGGGTCAAAAGCATATACTTAAATTCACTAAAAGCAGAGCAAAAAAATTTTCCTGAATAAACATGTACATTCTTGGCTCAGTTATCTCGGTTGCTCTATTAAACAACATATTTACATAAAAAATATTGCATTTATCCTTAATATTCTATAAAGCATAAATATCTAGTCCATAGCACTTAAGTTTATTTAAGCACTACATAAGGAAAGCTTATATACAATATGTGCCAGGACGCATTATCCCACCAAAAGAGGCCACTGACATCAGGAAACACTATTTCCATAAAGGGGAGTACTTGTTACTCCCAGCAACGGATCAGCATAGGCACCCTGACCAGTTGCAGCTACGCAGCCCCATTCACAACAAACTGCAAATCACTGTGGGTTCCGAAAAACTTTAAGACCCAGCATAGACTTTTTCAACATTTTGAGCTACAGTAGCTCATCTATTGGATCCAACTACATGGGCCAGCCTTCACTCCATGATTGCCAGGCCATGACCCTGTTGCCAGTTCACCAGTTTTCCTTCTTTGGGCCACTTCTTGTACAGACCCAGAACATCCTAGAAATCATCTAGCTAGGGCCTCTAAATGGCGCAGTGGTAAAGTGCTCACCCTATCATCCGGAGATCGTTAGTTCAACTACCGGGTGTTGCTGTAACCTCTCGCAGCCAGAGGTCTAGAGAGAGCTGATTGGCCGAGCTCTCTCAGAGGGGAGGGATGAGAGAGCCAATCAGGGGCGTATGTGAGCTCGCGCAAGCAGGAAGGAGTGCATAGGGCTGTCCTCCAAGTGTGTTACCCCGGCCAGGTGCGCAAGTGAGCAGTTCGAAAACATGCGGTCAGCTGGCGTCATGTGGTACTTGAGAAACACATGATAGTCTTCGGCCCTCCCAACTGAATGGTAGTAGTAGCCTTAATGTGGGAACCCCCTAGTGACGGAGAGGAATTGGACACAACTAAATCAGGGAGAAAATCGGGAAAAAGAAAAAATAAAATAAAAAAGAAGACATCTAGCTATAAAAATTTGACCCAAATTCCAAAGTCACTCAAATCCTTATGATTGCCCATTTTTCTGCCTCCAATAAATCCATCTTCAGGGAAGAAATGTTCACTTGCTGATACACCAGTCAGCTTTTTTGATTAAAGCTTTTTCTCTTGCTTGTAAAAGTCTTGTCAATTGAAAAAGCTTTTGTGTGCAATCAAATTATCCGCACTCTGACTCACTCACCTATCGTCTATACTGCTTTATCATGTACACACTCACATACACTATGGGCAATTTGGGAACGCCAATTAGCCTAATCTGCATGTCTTTGGACTGTGGGAGGAAACCAGAGCACCCGGAGGAAACCCACCAAGCACGGGGAGAACATGCAAACTCCAAGCACACAGAGACAGGAATCAAATCCAGACCCTAGAGGTGCAAGGCAGCAGTGCTAACCAGTACACCACCACGCCGCAAGTCACAAGTGGAGCATCCATTTTTGCTCGCACCGCAGTTACAAATGAACTGATGTAGCACGTTGACTCCTGCACAGCAGTGACTGGGGGGAAAGTAGTCTACATATTATTGACACGAAACTGCGTACTTGAATGACCACAAACACAACTGCTGGCTGATTTATCCATAGTGATAAAAATGTGGGAGGTGGACTTGTAGCATTTTGCAAAAATCACACAAACACTGACCAAAAAAGTTTTGACAATATTTTGCCATATGTGCTTTTTAATACTGTAGTGACTCAAAGAAAAACATGTACAACATAAGTGTACAATATTTCTTGCTTCATCAACAAAGATTTTTCTTAAAACTTCAAAATCTCATTTTGATGTTGAACTTTCATGTATACTTTGTTTATTAACTGGAGATCCCATGAATTTTTGGCCAACAGGTCATTGCAATATTATTTTAACTCAGCATGAAATGGCAGTATGAGGCCAATACAGTAAGGCTACTCCTAAAACGCCATTTCAGTTGCTCTTGTGCATCAGATTGTTCTCTTGCTGCATAACACAAGTGCAGTTGAACTTCAGACCACAGACTAATGACCAGACATTCTCCCTCAAGCCGCAAATAAACCCCACAGCATCGCACTACCACTACTGTGTTTGAATACAATATGAGGTTCTTACTGCTGGATGCTGCGTTTCTTTCGAAAAGTTCTACTGTACTGTTCTGCAGAAAACTATTTCACAAGGTTTGCGGGCCATCAAGGTGTTTTTTAGCAAATGCGAGACAACAATTTATGTCCCTCTTGGTTAGACCTGGTCTTCACCCTGCAACTCTCTCATGGAAAAAAATATATATTTGGCCATCTAATTCTGGAAAGCTGAACACATGCTTTCATTGAGGCAAGAGAGTCCTGCAGTTCCTTAGAGCTTCTTTTGTGACTTCCTGTATGAGTCATTGAAGCACTGGTTAAAGGAATTTTAGTAAGAAAGAAAAAAACAAGTTAAAACACTTTTTCTTTGAATGGCACTAATTCAATGGAGACCCAGAGCCTAAGAAATGGTTACAATGTAACGTATTTCAATATTTCAAAATCAGGAACATGGAACTGACTCAAGGATTTAATTTAGGATTTGGTCTAATTGTGTTTTGAGATGAAAAGGCAAGGCGATGGCAAAATAAAAGCAAGCTGAAGATACTTAAGGTCTATCTTTAAAACGTATATTTATGAAGTTAAATGTATAGTCGGCTCCGGAATTATTAGCATCTTTGATGAAGGTAAATGACAAGGTTCTGTTACTCAATCTAATTAATAAGCTTCATCCAGCACCAGGAATTATGAGTGAAATCTAATCATTAACTTGAGTACTGTACAGAACTACAGTACATGTGTCACAATTTCTGGCAGCCATAAAAAGCTCAGATGTACAAAATGTAACTCGAGCAAGTCTCCATTAATATTTTACTCCTTTTTTATTTTCACCTGAGTGTTTAGTAGCGTGTAAGTGGTCATCATGATGTAGTGTTTCACAGAGTTATAAAAGGAAGTCTAACAGAGATATAGTCCCAGTTATTGAGTATTAGAAGATACAAACCTAATGAGGTGTGTAAAATTTTGCAACGGATTCGAAAAATTATATCTGTGCCTGAAAATGATCCGAAGTTATATGTGGTGAGGAGATGGGGAAAAATATAGACAGTGGAACCTTGGATTACGAGCATAATTCGTTCCAGAAGCGGGCTCGTATTCCAAAACACTCGTAAACCAATCTTCAAATCTTCCCATAAGAAATAATGAAAACTCAAATAATTCGTTCCACAGCCCAAAAAAATAAATACAGAAAAATAATTAATACAATATATAAAGTAAAAATAAAAAATTAACCTGCACTGTACCTTTAAAAAAGTTAAAATAAATCCCAACAGTTAAGTGTTTCCGTTTGTGCGCGCAGGCGCCGTGTATTTGTGTGTGTATGCGTGTGTGTGTATGCGTGTGTGTGTGTGTGTGTGTGTGTGTGTGTGTGTGTGTGTGGAATTAGCCGCCTCGTCTTACACAGTAAAACTCCTCCTCCCTCCCTACACCTCGCTTTTTAAGTTTCACAACAAAGCCACACACAACGGAAATACTGTTTTAACGGGGGAAAAAAATCTCTCTAATGACACTTGCATGAGCGCAGACTAACGGAATCACTGCTGTAAAGTAAAAAAAAAATTAACCAGCAACTTACCTTTGAGAAGAATCGCGACAGAGTTCCTGTATAGAGCAGTGTGTGTGTGTCTGTGTAAAGCCGGGGAGGGGGAAGGCGAGAGTGTGTGTGTGTGTGTCGGTGTGTGTGTGTATGTCGGTGTCAAAAAACTCGGCACTCGTAAAACAAGACATGCTCGTTTTTCAAGTCAAAATGTATTAAAAATCTTTGCTCGTCTTGCGGAACACTCGTAAACCGAGTTACTCGCAATCCGAGGTTCCACTGTACATATAGGGTCAGAGATAGACATGATGTTAGGATTCCTCATCTACTGTACAGTTATACAGCACCTCCATGCCGACACACTATTACTATAAAATCAAGACACATCACTACGCTGCTCATTACTGAGCGTAATAACTGACTCGAGGAAACTGTGTGGCACCGAGATCGTCTCAAATTAAGATTGCACACTGATGCCACTGACGAATAAAAGCCTGTACAATCCATCTCCACACTGACACAGACACAAGCTCAGGAGCCAAAAGCTGCCCACACCTACCAGAATCCACATCCTACCAGAAATATGAGCATCAATGTCTACTACGATTATAGATATTCACTTGTTCACTAAGGACACAATATCTCACTGTGTGTCCATGGTAACACTCGGGTCCAGAAACAGGCATTATCCAAACACATGCATCAATACTTTGACAGTAGGTCTGTGGGGGTGTTCTTATACACAATATTTGACTTGCAAAGCCAAAAACACACAGGCATTTCTTTTACAATTATTAATTTGTGATCTGATGGAAAAGTAAAAGAAAAAAAGGATGAATTCTAGCATTGGAAAACCACAAGGAAAAAAAAAAAAAAAGACAGAATGTAACTCACCACTGCTGGACTTCTTTTTCAGTGACTGCGGAGAAAGGCAGGAAAGAAAAGATTATTATTATTAATAGCCCAGGCTGTAGTTTGAGAGATTTCAGAATGAACAGTATGCACTGGATTTAAAACATCATGTAAAACTACTTAAATATTATCCTTAGTAAAAATGCATTATGTTTTTCATTCTGTTATTTTTTTTATTTTTTTTATTTAAGAATTATGTCTAATCCCGGAGTTTTTAGTTTTGCAAGTGCATGTGGCCAAACTGTAAAACCTGCAAAACTGTCGGAGAGCAAATGAAAACTTTCAGCCTAGAGTCTTGTCAGCTCTGCCACTGAATAACAACAGGCACATTCCATTTCTGGTTTACACGCGTGTGTTTTGATATAGATTTGGGTCAGAATATCTCGAAATAGATAGTTAGATTAGATGGTCCAGATTACTACAAGAAAGTCTTATACATAAATTAATCCCTCATTGATCCCTCGTGCATAAGGACACTGACATCCTGAAATAGACCGTCATTAGAGAAACATTTAATTTTAGAATTAAAGGGATAGTTGGGGTATTTTAGTCTTAAGTCTTAAGTCAAAAGTGAAATGCATACAAGTACATTTCATCTTAGGTCTTAGTCGTTATGGATTTATACAATGGAAGTAATTAGGGGGAAATTCAACAACCCTCATTCCATGCAAAAATGCGTTCCAAAGTTCAGCTGAGACCCATATGACGCTTCTGCAGGCCCACTGGACTAAATCGTGTTGTATTTGTTAACCTTAATTCTTTCCCCAGAACTCACTATATGGATAACCAGAACTTATCATATGGCTAACTGGAATGGCTATTTCTAGGGAAAGATATAATTAAATTTGTATTAATTACACTGTAGCTAGGTGGCACAGTGGCTTGGTGGTTAGCACTGTATCCGTGCACTTCAAGGATATTTTTTCCCAGAATGCTGGTTGTGGAATTTGGTCCTGATTTCTTACCTTGTACTCACATTGTGATTGACAAACTTCCTGGTCGGCAATACAACCAAAATGTATTGCAATGTTCTTATATGTACAGTACCACAGTAGTGATTTAAGACAAACTTGTAAAAAGATTCTCTGTAAGGTGATGAGTCAGAATGGCTTCGGATTTGCAGTGGAGCCAAACCATACCAGCAAAATGTGCCGCATCCGGAGTCACAGTTCGGCGAAATGCTTCACAAACAGGCCTGTACTATTCTCTTGGTCTGTACCACATACAGTATCTTTTCACTCCTACGTACTCAGAATATGGTGAAAGATGACTCATCTGAACATCTCACGTTTTCCACATCTCTGTAAATCGGTTATTCTTCCACCACTGAACTTTATAAGTGTTATTTTGGCAAAACTATTCTTCCTGATAATCACATCCTGCACCAACATTTCTAGTAACCTGAGCATTATGGTCACTGAGTGAGTGCTGAGATCAGCTGTCTGAATGCATGCATTTGTTGGCGAATAAAAAAAAGAAAGAAGACATTTTCAATGAATCAAAATAATTAAATGAAAATATTTACACAACACAACCCACACTGCAAAAAATTGAACAGTGCTTACACAGCCGATGAAGAACCAGAAAACATGATCACACTTGCAGGCATGCTGTTCAACACAGCTGTGACAAATTTTAGCAATACCCTGCTTAATTACAGTACAGTCATTACATCATAGAGGAAAGACATCAATCCATGGTACTGTAGGTGTAAAATGTTATCATTTTCGTATTGAATGCATCATCCAAATTTGGTTTCTACCAAATTAAGCATCAAGTTTTAGTTTGGTTACTACTTCAATTTTAGGCTAAATAATGTCCTGTTTTTGATCAGGATATGCTTAACAAATCCTAAACATGTGCCTTGAAAAAAAATGTCTTGTTTTATTTATCCTCACCACATGACCATCAAAAACCAGAAAGCAAAAAAAAATTATGTTTCTTAAACATCATCATTATTATTATTATTATTATTATTATTATTATTATTATTATTATTCATCTAAAAAAAAGAAACTACAACAAGGGCTTGGAAAATGTGTTAAATATGTTTCATTTAATATCATGCACAATTTCCATATGCAGATGACACTCGTGATAACACTACCCGGGACACAGCCATCGTGCACATCCAGTCAGATTTAGTGGAGTTTTTGAGGTGACTGAATGGACTAGCAAAGCCCCTACATCAGCTCGTTAATCCTTTCCTTGCCTGCACAGTTTAATGTTCTCAGTGCTCTACCACAAATACGTCTATTCCGGAAAGGCTGTTCATTAGCTGAGAAAACACTAAAATGTGTAGGGCAGGGGGTCCTTCAGGACTGAAGTTGAGGACCACTGCCCTACATGGTGTTCCCCAATGTCCAGAAGCAGCTGCTCAATGTCCTTCCAGCTGGCAGTCATTTGGACAAAATATTTGATAGCCATCAGTGGACACAAAACTAGCCTGGGCACATTCTCCTCTGCAAGAGTAGACAGGATTACTGCCATGTCGAGATGTCAGTATCTGTGGCAGGAATGCTGGGTTTGGCCACAGAGTGACATATTTACACTTTCGTCCCCATGGCGGACACGGTGTGATACAAGTGAAACTGACAGGACATGCAGTTCGTTTATTCAGACACTGGACCATAAGTTGTATGTGAGTTCAGGACAGCCACGTTTCTCTAGGTGGTTGAGATGAGCTATTTAATAATACATTCGTTTCCACACCTGGATACAGGCCAAGAGGCATCGTTATGCCAAATATGTGCCAGAAACGTGCCAAACCAACACTTTAAGGCATGCTAAACTCTTTAGTGACATGAGGCTTTGTGATACGTCTGACATCAGAACAGTTTTACTACTGCTGGAGGACGTGTATGTCCAAGAGCAAACTGTCCAGATAAAGGAGTATGCACCAATCCGGCTGATGCAAAAGCCCAGTGGCAAACTCAGCTCGTGAACATGAAGTATGAACGTTAACCCAAAGGGAAGGGTATGTCACTACACTAATGTGAAAGTAAAAGGATCTCGGATATCCTAGAGCAACTAAATTTGACAATTTATCTTTCAGCGCTAAGGTCAGAACCAGCTGTTCATCCCTCTCCTTCTATCCTGTGTATAAGCTAGAACTAGTTTTATATGAATAGAACATACCTTTACGTAGACCTTAAGCAGCCAACCTTATCCAGAGCGACTTACATTTTTATTTCATTATACATCTGAGCAGTTGAGAGTTAAGGGCGTTGCTCAAGGGCCTAACAGGGACAACTTGGTGGCCGTGGGATTTGAACCTGGGACTTTCCAAACCATAGCCGGACACAAGCACACACAAAATAGGCAATCTGGAAATGCCAGTTGACCTTCTGTGCATGTCATTGGACTGTGGAAAGAACCCCACCAATCATGGGGAGAACATGCAAATTCCACACACACAGGACCTGAGGCGAGATTCGAACCCCCTCCCAGCTCTGGAAGTGTGATGCAACAGTGCTAAAAACTCAGCCACCGTGCCACCTCTGCTTCATCGTTTCTTAATATTTATCTATTTTCTAGAAGACAGAAACAGTTGTAGTAAGTACCATTTTAAAAGGCAGACAGACGAAACACAAAAACAAAAACGGTGCCAACAGAAGAGAAACAGGCACAGAATCAGGTGATCCTCAGACACGCACGAGACAGCTTAAACCAGAACACCCAGAAACAACCCTATCAAATAAACACAGGACGATATTTCACAGCGAGTGAGTGCTGTGAATGTGCTTAAACAGTGTGAATGTGTGTGTGAGTGTGAGCGTGTGATTGCTCCCAGGTGTGCACGATCGACATTCGGGTGACTGCGAAAGTGACAATGGGGGTGAGTGACGGCAGCCCATGCTGCTCTGTAGACTGTGGAGTTCTCTGGGAAACTGAAATGACATAGACACTGTAGTAATGAGATTGTTTCTGTAACAGAGTCTAAAATCTAGAAAGTCTCTGGTTCATAGGAATCTGCTGAATGCAGGTCAAAATTCCAACTTAACCAATCGTTGCCGAATCAGAAAACCTAACATTACAAAAAACGGAATATGATCTGTCACATTCACCTGGCAACAGATCAACAGCCATGTTAATAATTTTTCGGGCTCCAGATGTCTCTGAGCCCGAGGCGGTGCACTCCATGCTAAACACAGCACATTAAAATGAAGTACGGCAATTCAAACTGGACCACTTTAAAGGAAAAGGCTTGGATGTGAACATGTTGATTAAGTTCCTTTAACTGCATGACTCTTGCTGTATTTCATGCCACAAGACAAACAATGATTTACAATGATCACATGATCAGCCATAACATTACTACCACTTAAATTGCAAATTGGTGACAGGATCATGAGCACCATGGGCCATTGGTAGAAAGGCACCAGAACACCCAGGGCTCAGCAGGCAAAGAGCCAAAACCTCCTGACCTAGCCTGAAATCTCCCCAGACACCTGATCGAGCACCCATTGGACTCACTGGAGAAGTCCCATCAACAGAACCCTCACCCCACAACCCACAGCACCCAATGTCACTGCCAATGTCTTGGTGCCAGACACAACAGCCCTGGAACATGAGTGCAATGTAGGTAATTGGGGCCAAGATCCACAACCCTCGTTCCGTACAAAATTTCATTCCAAAGTTCAGCTGAGGCTCATATGAAGCTTCTGCAGTCCCACCGAACTAAGTGCCGTTGGTATCTTTAAACGTTACGGTGTATTTAGTACAAACTCTTTTTCTTTCCCCAGAACTAAGCTAACTAGAAGTTACATCTATTTATAATATACGGCTAAGAAAAGAGTTCAATTCTTTGCCGTTTTGTTCTACAACATCCTATCTCAGCCTGGTATTTTTCAAACCGATTCGCATTTTTTGCGCTCTTAAGTTATTTAACCTGCAGCACAATCGCACAATGCGAACAAAAAACTTGGATCAGGAATTGAGATTGTTGATTGTGGAATGTATAACATGGCATTATCACTGGCAGTCAGTAAGAGGATGAATTGCACAAAACTGACTTTTTTTGTTTTGTTTAATTGTTTAACAGTTGTTTAATTGTGTAGCAGACAGAATGTCTTGTCACAGTTATGACAAGACAAGCGACACAACATGAAAAAAAAAAGCAGCGAATGAATTACACCTTACAGCTAACTAATTGGCATGCAAACACTCACGTTCAGAGAGTTTATTTACACTTTTTACAAGAGGTACGAACTTGTGATGCATCACTGTGCACCCTTGATGGCAGAACATACAGTAGTAACCAAGTTCTAGAGCTGTGCAATTTAATCACTTAGGGAATTGAATTGCTCATTTGTTGGTTGATTGAATTATTTGGGTCAGTGTTCAATTAAAGTAAAGATGCTCGAAAATTGAGAAAAAGTTGAAAAAAATCCATTTGCAAAAAAAATTTTTTTTAGTTCATGGTTGGTTGGAGAAACACAAATCAGACATCAAACATTAGTGATATTCAATTGAATTCAACTGAAAATCACAAAAAATCTCATCAAAAAGAAATGACAAGTCTATTTGTGATTAATCTTCATCATATAATCTTACACAAAGAACACTTTCTATAAGACTGGGGTATTCTCATATAGGGTGACAACTAATAATAATAATAATAATAATAATAATAAGGGATTTAAACTAATTTAAAACTGGTTATATACTGGCAGCTGCTGTGGCTAACTCACACTGATCTGATCACGCAGCAATCAGTCAGGCCTACAGAAGACCAGTCAAACACGAGCTGATTGGAATCATTCAAAATATCGTCTTGCTCGTGACTGGACATGCTTTTCCATATCCAAATGCCACTTCAATTTGAACTTTGAACTTTGCACATTAGTCTGCATATTGTCTTGCTCATGGCAAGCTTTTCCAAATCCAAATGCCATTTCAATTCGCTCACTCACTCATCGTCTATACTGTTTTATCCTGTATTTAGGATGGTGGGGGTCTGGAGCCTATCCCAGGAGACTTAGGGCACGAGGCGGGGTACACGCCAGACAGAGTGCCAATCAATCACAGGACACACAGACACATACACACAGTCATACACTCATTCACACACTATGGGCAATTTTAGGAACACCAATTAGCCTAATCTTTGGATTGTGGACTGTGGGAGGAAACCGGAGTACCTGGAGGAAACCCACCAAGCACGGGGTGAACATACAAACTCCATGCACTCAGAGACAGGAATCGAACCCGGACCCTGGAGGTGCAAGGCGACAGTGCTACCCTCTACACCACCGTGCCGCCCATTTCAATTCAATTCAATTCAATTTTATTTTATTATTTGTGCATATTGTACATTTTTGCAGCTAAAGTTTTTCTATTGTTTTTCTATATTTGTATGATTTACATAAGAGAAACATATATATATATATTGTGATATCTTCGCTGATTTTTTATCTTATTATCTTCGCTGATTTTCTTGTTCACATTCAAGATAAATCTGGAAATAAACTGGGCCTTAATCACTACATTGTCCCTGATTTTGAAAATGCATGCATATAATTGACCGAAATGATCACAACTGTACTTGTGTATGTTGGAGAAAGTGTATCTCTGTACGTTAATTCTCCTGTCAGGCCTTTAAAGCAGCTAAATATTACTTTCCCAACAATGGTGTCCTCATCGACTGAATAAGCTTAACATAAGGCACTGACCCATAACGCCACGCCCTTTAGAATTACACCCCAGATGGCACGCAAACGCCAGCACGACACAGCAACGTTGCAAGAAAACAAGAAAACAACGGCACAATGATTTTTTTTTTTTTGATAATACACTACTTCCAGTCACCGCTGTATAAAAGACATTTAAACCCAACAGCACCCCCATTTGGTGATGATTTATTTAAACGCCACTCTCTCACCATGTAACACGTAGATATTCAGCTCAAGCTCTTACGATTGTTCTCTCATAATTATAGTAACAGACATACATGTCTTTCCTGGCGTTGTTTTTCAGATTCACAACGAAATACAGTGAGTGACTGAATAAATATTCCAGCATGTATTAAGATCATGCATTAAACATCTTTCCAATTAGCAAACAATTTGCATATGATGTTGTTGAGACATAATCTGTGCATGTTGTGTCGGTGTTGGCTATTTGAGGGTGCGTGCGCACCTTAATCTGGGAACGCTGCGTATAGTTTGTCTGCATGGATGAAAAAACGCTCGCTCCATGACTAAAGACTAAATGTAAGTCTGTCCCTCACCATAAAACCTGTACTGTCTAATTGCTTTGCATTGCTAGCAATGTGTTTCCAACTGAGTCCATGGTAACACACTCACACACACACACACACACACACACACACACACACACACACACACACACACACACACAAGCTTTTTGTCCAGACAGCAGAGTCGTCATTACAAAGGTCAGTGAAGTGTATCCAAGCAGACAGGAATGAGCATGGGGAGATAAGGGCAGGAGAGACGGAGAGTTCTGTGTAGTGGTCTCTGAAGTGCGCACTAGCTGAGAAGTGGAGAACACTACGAGCAGCGAGGAAAAACAGACAGCTAAGCAGGATAACAGTGATACGTTTTTTGATAGGGCTGTGCAAAGTGACTGATTTATGAAATTGACTGCTCAGTCGTTTGCCTGATGGACGAGTCAACTAATCGAGAGAGCCTTGAGTAGATGAGCGGGCTTATGGTCACACGCAGTCTCTTAGTGATGTCTAGACAACACAATCACTCCTTTAACACCAGCATGCATAGGCATGTTCATCAATTAAGTGTGATCGATGCGTTTCCGCCTCACACCTGCAGGTCGCCTACTCGGGTTACTGCCTGCATTTCACGTTGTCCCACAGGGGGAAGTTCTGCATGAAGGAGTTTGTGAAGCTGTAAGGGCTTACTGTAGTGAGCACTGTGATGGATATGGTGTCCTATTTAGCGTTCCCAGCATCCACTGCCACCCTGACCAGAATAAAGCACTTACTGAATATGGGTGGGCGGCAGAGTGGTGTAGTAGTTAGCACTGTTGGCTTGCATCTCCAGGGTCTGGGTTCGATTCCCGGGCCAGGGTCTATTCCCATCTCTGTATGCATGGAGTTTGCATGTTCTCTCCACGCTTGGTGCAGATTAGGCTGACTGGCTTTCCCAAATCGCACATAGTGTGTGAGTGAATGTACAGTATATGTGTGTTCCATGTGATGAATTGGCACCCTGTCCAGCGTGTACCCTGCCTCATGGCCTAATCCTCCTGGGATAGGCTCCAGGCCCCCCGTGAACCTGAATACAGGATAAAGCGGTATAGACAATGAGTGAGTGAGTGAGTGAATATGGGTGTATACATTCTCAAATTATTGGCCTGCATCAAGCAAAGAAAACAACTAAGGAGGTTTGAAAGTACCGGAAATGGAAGAAGGGCTGTCCAATGCATTATTAATACCAGGACAGTGGACAGTGGACAAGGACAGTGCTGAACCGTCACCATCGTGGAACAAATATGACTAGAAAAAAAAATCAGGATGTTGCATTGTAAAAACAGTAGAAATCAGATCTATGTTTAATAGTTAAAGTAAGCACATTTGGGGCACAACCGGCTCTTGTTTACTGATCAGAAGGTTAGGGGTTCAAGTCCTAGCACCACTAAGCAGCCACTGTTGAACCCTTGAGGAAGGTCCTTAACCGTATTTGCTTCCGGGGAGCTGTATCCTGGCTGACCCTGTGCTCATGGGATGTGTGAAAAAAAAAGTGCTTTATTGGGCTGTAAGGTACACGTGACTGTGACTCAGGGTAAGAAGGGAAGCATCTGAAGCGATCATTTGAAGCGAGTTGGTCAGGTCAAGGCTCTGTAACGGTGTGTGGAAATAAAATGGTCGGCTGATGACCTGAATGTGCTGAACTTTTCTGGCTTTACCAATGCAAAGGTCTCTCTCTCTCTCTCTCTCTCCATGCATACAGTCTGGTCAAATAAATATGTACGTATTTTGTATGGGGCTTGAGATGTTCTTAAGAACATCCCACTCCACAGGATGCTGCCTTTTTATTTAGAGCAGTAGATTTTACACATCTAAACCTTTTACAGCCCTAAACACGCTGTTGTCGCAAAGTGTGACTTGTGATGGGTTATGTGCAATAACTGGAGCGTATCTCACAGCACATCAAGTCCGAAATGAATCGTCTTGAAAAGTTAGCGGAGTCCGCGGCGGTGGCCGTGCCTCTGCGCCAGCGGTGGTGATGCTTTAATGATAATCATTTATAGCCAGAATTCCTCCACCACAAACAGCCTAGTTAACAAATGGCCAGTAGTTAATAAACAGCGTAAGCAATACTGTGTATTCTCAGCTACGCAGTGTTGCAATCGCTGTTGACATTCTCTCACGTTCTGTTGTGTTTCATGCTCACCAAGCGTGTTCACCACAGTAACTTAGCCCTTTATAGGATTGCTGTACATGCATGGTTACTTTGGCATGTCTATATAATGCTTTTACTGTAAGTGATTTGCAAAATGAAGCCATGCATACTTCATAATTTGCTTTTCATGACTTTTAAAAAAATAATAATAATAAATACAAATTCTTGGGGACTTTTCAGACTGTCGAAGTCAAACATTTTCTCCCATTTCTTTAATTTAATCTACATAATTTAATTTCATAGGAAGAAATGAGAGGTGGTTCAAGATTTTTGCACAATATTGTATTAAACTACATTATGAGACTGTATTCTCTCTCTCTCTCTCTCTCACACACACACACACACACACACACACACACACACACTGACAAATGTTGGATTTTGTTGTGCCTGGCTAAGGTGCTCCTTTATCCACCATCTCAGAGTCAACATCAGTGTAACTGGCTCTCAGCACAAGGCAGAGGTAGGACTCTGATTGGTCTTATTTTCTGTAAATGAATGCATCACAATGAAGGAAGGAGAACCCTGGTTTACGGTTCATAACGGAGTTGCATAAGACAAGTCTTCTAGTCCTGTAAATCACAGTAATCCTAACATATCTCAGAGCAGCAGATGCAGGCCGACACTGATGCTAAGTACAGGCTTCAAACTGGAGCTATGGCCAATAAATCCAAATGGTAACGCCTCCTCCATGCTTCTAAACACAAGCCCACATGAACACAAACATAAAGCGACTTGATGTGGGTGTGAAATGCGTTAGTAGGAGGAGAGCATGAATCCTGCAAAGCTCAAGATGCAATCTGTCAAAACACAGGGTAATGTAAGCTTCGGTTTGATCATTAAGTCATTAAAAATAATTTTAAAAAGCCAATCATTATTGATAATGAAATGTATAATGCATTCGACTTTTATGATTTTCATGTTTTTAACTATCTTATCTAATCGGGTCCTAATTCCAAGGTACTTTCCTAGTTTGGAACCATATGGAATGAAAAGAAAGTGCAAAGAAATTTCAGCTTATTATTATTATTATTGTTGTTTTTTATACATTTTTTTTAATATTGGATTTTCTATGTTCACTCCATAAATGTACTGTACATGAGTATGCCTAAAGCAATAAAAAGCTTGGCAGGAAAGAACAAAAATCAAATCTAATATTCAAAGTTTTTCCACTATCATAAATCAACGAGAGTTCTCCATTGCATCGCTGTTTCTATGGTAACAATTGTGATTTGCTTCTGCTTATGTTGTGCTTTGTGCCACTGGGTCCCTCATTGAGTTTACCTGTATTATATTAGCCCCTGATTAAACATACACTCTGCCATGTCTTTATTACATGCGAAGTCTTACGGTACTCCCTGTCATTAAATGCGGCCTCAGTTTCTCAGTGTTCCTGTGTTCCTACTTTCTCTTTGTTTTGACTCCTGCCTGTTTGTCCTATTACAGATTACTCCATTGTACTCTCACTTGCCTGTGTGTTCACACCTGACAACAAAAAGTTCATACAACGTTCAGATTCCTACAGTATGCATGCATCAACTCTTTCCTTACACAAGTGTAGTGCATGTTGTTTGCTTTGCACCTCATCAATATTTTGCACAGCACAAATCTTTAGATATGCATCAGTACTTTCCTCGAATTACATCCAGTGTTGGGGGTTCGATTCCTTGCCTCTGGTATTGTGTGCATGGAGATACCATGTCCTTCGCTATGGTTGGCTGGATTCCTCTGGGTGCTTGAGTTTCCTTCTATCCGGGCGGTACACCAAGCATTTACACAGAATAGAAAGTAGTTCTCAATATATATATTATATTATCAATATAAAGCATTTACTTTTTGGGGTTGGGTTAAGCTTGCCATTTTTACAGATAAATCCCACCCTCTGTGTTACGATTGGTTATAACAATTTAGTCTCGTCTATGATTGGTTAGATGCTTTACTTCATATAAAATGAGCCAATCAGTGCTTCTTCCTCAGCCAAGCAGGCAGGCAGGTGGGTGAGTTTGCTCTCATGGAGTTTACTGCTCAGGAATGGAAGCAAAATTTTCATCACGTCATGTAATGGGCAAGCATGAGCAGGAAGATGTACAGTGGAACCTCGGATTGCGAGTAACGTGGTTTACGAGTGTTCCGCAAACCGAGCAAAGATTTTTAATAATTTTTTTATTCGGAAACCGAGCACCATGCATCACACATGTAACTCTTATTTTGACACTGAGCGTCACTCTCTCACATTTACCCCCTTCCCCCCCCCCCTCCCCCCACGGCTTCGCAAACACACAGAAACTCTGCTCGTCTCTTATGAGTGTGCGCGCGCATGACACCGACACACACGCACAGACGCTCTCTCGCCTTTTCACCCCCTCCCCGGCTTCACAATAACACAGAAACTCTGCTCTGTCACGATTCTTTTCAAAGGTAAGGTGCTGGTTCATTTGTTTTGCGTGCACCAACAGAAACACTTATCTGTCAGGATTTATTTGTACTTTTTTTAAAGATAAAGTGCAGATTAATTTGTTTTATTTTCATTTTATAGATTGTATTAATTATGTTTATGTATTTATTTTTTGGGGCTGTGGAACGAATAATTTGAGTTTTCATTATTTCTTATGGGAAATGATGATTTGGTTTACGAGTGTTTTTGGAATACGAGCCCACTTCCGGAACAAAATATGCTCGTAATCCACTGTATTTAGTTAACCAGAATGAAATGGCCAGATCACGTGTTTACATGGCTAATATTAGCATTTTTATTCCAGTTGGATTACTATTTTAGTGCATTATTATAATAAGTAGTGGAATATCTGTGTCCATGTAAACACACCTAGTGCCATCAAAATGCAAAATTTTCCTCATACTACTACTATTATTATTACTACTACTATTACTACTAATAATAATAATCTTGATTCATACAGCACTTTCCTCATAAAGATAAAAGAAACTACTGGAAGAACAACTTAGGAGCCATTACAGTCAAACTAAAACACTAACCCTGACCCTCAACAGTAACCAGTTTGAATTCCGGGACGTCCAGAGTCTCAGCAGACTCAAAATACAGGCATAGGAGAACTGATAAAGACCCTACACTACTGTACAAAGACACTACAATATTTATCAGATTTATTCCCTGTGAAAGCAAAGTCATGGACTTGGCGTATGTACGCGTGGCTGAGATGCTGTTTGGGTGTGGATGAAAGGCAAAAATAGATAAGAAATGATGAATTATTAAAAGTGCCTGTGTTAGTGTACTAGGCCAAAGAGAGCGTGAGATAAAGAGCTGTACAGTGGTATCGCAGACTTGGGGGGGAAAAAACTAAAGACAAGAAAAAAAAAAAATCAAATGTACCAGTCGGGTTGAAATCAGGTAGGAGGAGTGAGGAAGAAGGGAATAACGGATAACCAAATGGCTGAAAGAAGAATCAGAATGAAAATAAAAGTAAACAACACATACAGTAGAGCTGCGTAGGACTGGGCGACGGTCGTGCTCCAGTAATACAGTGCATGCTCTTTGCCTCCATTCTTACCATCGTGCCTTCGGAATAAGTGAATGCGTATTGCTGACGCTTATGACTGGAGGGCTTTGACTTTGAGCAATGGCAGTCTCAAACTAATTATAGGCCAGCGTATCCAGTGGCCCATCAACAGTAATTACATAGCCAAGGCTAAGATGTAGGCCAAGAGAGGAAGCCACACATGTAATAATGTTCTAAATATCATCCTACAGCACAAAGAGGAAGCCCCTCCCCACACCGCTCCTTCCCAAGTCCACAGGAGTCATCTCAAGCTCTGCAACAATGGCCATGCTCCAAATCAATTAGCATGAACATTTGTTAAACGACACATCTGTGTGACTGTAACGATTCTTATGGATGCAATTATTCTCTTTCATTTTATGCAGAGAACTTTACCAGTTACAACCAGAATGTGTCAATGGTTTGTGAATTATTACTTTGTTATTATATTTGGAACATGCAATAACTATCGAGGCGTAAATGTTTTGTATGAGGAATAAGGCTGTCCTGACCAATCAAGGAAATCTTTTAAGGAGAAATATCAATATTAAATCTACAGTACATATACACATTCAATCAGCCATCCACCTTCAGTAACTTTATCCTGGAACGTTATAGTTGTCATGTCTCCGTTAATCAGATAATAGGAAACAATGACACACACACTAGGAAAGAAGCCATACAGTATGGAGGACAATCACCGCATGAGGAGACATGTTGAAATTTTAATTCAGATGCCACCCTAAACTAATAGAATCCAAATATGTATAAGGCTTTATTCCATCATTTACTTTTCTTTCAGACCATCTGAGGACTAAAGAACTGTCCTTGGATCCCTGGGACTGGTTTGGATTTCTAACATGGTTTCTAATCTTTTCCGTCACACGAATACAAGGAAGATCCAATCAGATCTTCCCGAAGAATAGTTTCTCAAACAGCAGAGGGGAAAACACGCCTAAATATACCGTCATGTTCCAAAGTTTGTACCCCCTCTATTAATTCTATTTTGTGTAAAACATAATTCAAATCATTTGATCATAGTGAGTCTCAGCATTGGGCAAATGCAACCTCAGAAAAACAACAACATATAACATTTTCCATTATTTATTTAACAGAAATTAAGCCCCCCCCATTTTGTATCCCCATTTTGCTCTCATGTCCCAGTGAGACATTCACCCCAAGGTCAGACCGTGCAATGCACAGAGAAATACAAACAGACCCTACAGAGCACACTGAGCATGTTAAATGTTAAATATCCAAGACAGCACAATTCAAAGAAGACAGAACAAGTACAGTTTGTGTGGATGGGTTGCCAGGTCTAAAAAGAACATGGATCGCAAAACTGCATCTGAACAAAGTACAAAGCTTCTGGAACAATAGAGACCAAAGTGGAGTTGTTTGGCCTTAATCCCCATGTTTGGAGAAGAACTAATAGGATTTCAGCGCAATACCTCATGACAATACCTCATACGCATTGGACTTGTTTCGCTGCCACCGGACCTGGGCAACTTGTAGTCATTGAGTTGACCATGAACTCCTCTGAATATTGGAGTATTCTGAAAGGAAATTTACATCCAGCTGTCCGACAGCTAAAGCTCGGTCGGAATCGGGTCATGCAACAGGACGATAATCCGAAGCAAACCAGTGAATCTACATCAGAATGGTTGAAAAATAAAATAATCAAGGTTTTGGAAAACCCAATTGAGATGCTGTGATGGGATCTTATAAGCGTTCATTTCTGTTAAATAGATAACAGCATGGTAAAAACTGTCATGTTGTTGTTCACCTGACGATATATTTTCCCAATACTGAGACCCACTCAGATCAGATCAGATATTTTTTTCACTATGTTTTACACAAAAAAGTCATCGAATTAAAATAGGGGGTACTAAAATGTGAAAAAACTTCACAGTCAAGAAATAAATAATTGCTAGGAGCAGCCATCTCTGTGTCCTGTACAATCTTAACGGTGGAACTGTGGATCTTACCTGTAATAAGCTGCAGCATTTTGTGATGAACTAATTGCACAGGTCCGAATTATGATTTCGATTTTTGTGCGATTAATTTTGCAGCTCTAATTAATAAGGGAAGTCATGAAAAGATGGTGACATCGTGCAGCCTTTGAAGTCTATTAAAAGATGCGTACAGGAGCACACACTCATGCTGAGTGAATCTGTATGCATGAAAATGGTCCTTCAGACTTCTTAGATCTACACTCACCACCTCCAGTTCATATATTATCATGGAATATTTCAGATATGTTCATGCTGTTCTAAGAACAAAAATCTTTAAAGTACAAATTTACACCTATGTACAATCAACAAAAAATACGTAGATTAGTAATGTTAGACACCCATCCATCCACCTCTTATGAATACCACTTAAGGCATGGGGTCTGGAGCCTGTCCCAGAGAACTGAGGGCATCAAGTAGGGTACACCATGGATGGATGGGAATCCAACCCATCACAAGCAATTTAGAAACACCAGTCAGTGCATGTCTTTGGTCTGTGGAAATACAGTCTTTGGAACATTGAGAGGAAACCCACCACGCGCAGGAAGACTCCACACACACTAAGGAGAGGTGAGATTTGAACCTCCTACCCTGGAGGTGTGAGGGAACCATGCTAACCACTAAGCCACCGTCCCAACGAACAGGTTTATGTTAA
Source organism: Clarias fuscus (assembly GCA_030347435.1). Classification (NCBI taxonomy): domain Eukaryota; kingdom Metazoa; phylum Chordata; class Actinopteri; order Siluriformes; family Clariidae; genus Clarias; species Clarias fuscus. Next base: position 12,172,502 of record CM059212.1, read on the forward strand.
ATTGAAATACTTTTGTCCTGTATGTTCACTAATATCATTTATAAGTAGTAATATGAGCTAAATTTAAATGCATAAAAGCTCCGTCAGTTACACTTAATAGGCGAACTCCATTCCAGTCCTTAGACAGACTGAGTACAAAATCATGGACTTGTGTATTCTTCATTCATTTCCTTAAAGCCGGTGATCAGTCTCTGTGAGAAACATAACTGAGACATGTTTAAAGTTCAATAGCTAGTAATAGTTTAATTTCCTAATCTACAACCGTAGTCATCCTCCCTGCAACAGGCACAATGCTGATGTGTTTAACGTTATTTTTCCTATTGGACCTTTCAATTCTTTGGAAACTACTGTATAATCCATCTGCCCAAGGAATGTACCATAATATAATGAACCAACACATAATCTTCTGACATGCACAGCAGTTGAAGTTCAAGCAATCAAAGCTCTGGGTTACTGATCGGAGCATCAGAGGTATTATCATGCTAGATCAGGTTTGGTTCGATCCAGTGAGGGGAAACTATAATACACATACAGCTGTCCACAAGTATTTTGTCTAACATCCTATTATTGTGACTATGCAGTTCAATAGACTTAAATAACAATAGAAGACTTGAGTACTTTGCTTTTACTCAAACTACTTACAGAAGATCTGCTCATACTGTATAGCGCCTGTTCTGGTGAGACATGTTACACAGTACAGGCAAGACTCTCTAGAGCCTAGAGAGATGATTATAAAATAATTCTTCATACATCTTGATTTAACTCCTGTAACCTACACCATGGATGTACACCACTTGGTCTTGGTCTTCAAATCACTCATGGTGATCTATATTTATCAGGTTTGCAAAGTATCTTCACTATACACAATAATATATAAAAAAATATATTTAAAAAATGACAACTAATATATCTTATTTACATAAAGCTAAAGCACACTAAATAAAACTCAGATGATTGATATATGCTTCCATTACCTTGAGATGGAATTTAAGGAACTCCTCCTAGACCTCTGTGATCGAATTGTGTTCGGCAAGGGTATAAAGCCATATCTAAAGCCCTGAACCTTCCCAGGCACATTGTGGGCTCCATTATTGTGATACGGAAGATGTTTATAACCACCAGGACTCTTCTTACTGCGGGCTGTCCAGCCAAACTGACTCAACAAGTGAAAATGGCCTTGACCAGGGCTTCAGAGGTCTTCCAGGACCTTCTTAGATGCCATATCAGGTTTTATGGTAGATTGACTAGACAGAAGCCACTGCTGAGTAATAGGGATATTACAGGCACATAAATGACTCTGAAAGCATAAGGGAAAAGATTCTCTGGGCTTATGAGACAGTAAATTGTACTCTTTGGGCTGAGCTCCAAATGCTACCTCAGGCAAAATCAAGGTACCACTTCTCAATCTCCTAACAACTGACCTCAAACTAAAGCATACAGGCATGACAGTCCTGGGGTAACACAGGGATACATCTCAGAATCTCTTCATATGTCCTTGAATGTCCAGAGCTCAGACCTACACAACACCTCCATTTGGCCAACATCCACATGAGCAAAGTTTAAGGAGAACTACTCCAAACAGTTGAAGCTGTAACTGCTGCCAAAGGTACGGTATGGTTCAAAAATCATGAGCAACCCCTCATTTCTTTATATTTTGCTTCAAATGAGCCAGACTTTCTTGTATTTCATTTATGTGTTCCTGAGGAACAGTTCGTTCTCCAGTTTTGAGTCTCATTTTCAGTCCAGTCCCAGTTTTTCCTTTGTTAAGACGTCCAGTGGCCTGTGAATTATCCCAGCATAAGAACATCTTAACTTAAGGCATAAACCAGTGAGAAACAGGTGCAGATGCTGACAGATGTTCAGGCCGGTGATTAGTACACTGCTGATGCTGAATGCTGAGGGGTTGGAACAGATGAGAGGGGAAATGAGGTTGCTGCAGAGGTTGTTACATAAACATGTAGTAAGTGTAGCCCTATTTCATTTTGTATCCTGAGTTCTTGTAAAGTATATTGTGATCTGGTAATAAATAATTACTAAATTATTTTAAAAAATTTAACCAGGCCTCCGAGTGGCGCAGTGGTTAAAGCGCTCGCCCTATCATCCGGAGATCGCTAGTTCGAATCCCGGGTGGTGCTGTAACCTCTCGCAGCCGGAGGTCTAGAGAGAGCTGATTGGCCGAGCTCTCTCAGAGGGGAGGGATGAGAGGTACTTAGTGCTCCCACATTAATCACGGCTCTACAGCCAGTCAGGGGCGTCTGTGAGCTCGCGCAACGGAGGGAGCGGATAGCGCTGTCCTCCGAATGTGTTACTCCGCCCCCAACGGTGCGCGAGCGAGCAGTTTGAAAAGATGCGGTCGGCTGGCGTCACGTGGTTCGGAGGAAACACGTGATAGTCCTCGGCCCTCCCGGCTGAGTGGTAGTAGTAGCCTTAATGTGGGAGCCCCCTAGTGACGGGGAGGAATTGGACACGACTAAAGAGAAGATCGGGGAAAAATCCCAAAAAAAATTAAAAAACCATTTAACCAGTACTGGTTGTGGTTTCTTTAGTCTGCAATAATTTCGAGGACACATTTTAAAACCTATTTTTTGGAAATCGATACAGTGGTAAATATCAGGGTATATAAGAACGTTCATTGTGGTAATATTTTTGGCGAGTTGTCAGCTAATGACATGTGACAGAGAGACTCAAGCAGGGCAAGATTAGTTTTCAGTAACAGATGGGCTTGGCAACAATTTACAAAACATCTTAATCAGATGCTTAACATAGGATTAATGTGTCTCATTTGTATGAACACTTCATTTGAGTCAAATCACAAAAACGCTAAATGCAAAAATGGCTGAAGATTTACACAATCACACACAAAGATCCTGAAGATACTGTCACAAAAAACATTACCATGTATATAATCTACATAAATTTTCTCATTCATTCATTCATTCATCTATATATATATATATATATATATATATATATAAAAGAGAAATTCTGTTGTTTGGCCGATGGGTGGTTGGCCATTGGCCGGCTGGTGTTTGCACATGCAGTCAAATATTATTACCATCTTTTATATCACACAGTGGGTGTGTCACAGGCATACTTCACCGACTGTGACAGTAGGCCGCATCATCTACGGTGAAAACGTGTACATCAGGCTGAGCTCATAGCAGCTGACACGCCGGATCAGACAGCGATGGTGCATGCGACTTGCAGGAACATTCGAGCAACGCAAGGAGCGGCGGCATTCCTCAAGTATTTAACAGTTAGCAGCGTCATCATTAACTTACAGTATATGACACACTGTGGGTGTGTCACAGGCGGTCCTCACTAAATGTAACAGTATGCAGGGCATATGACTGGGAGAAGTGGTAGGGAGTTGACCGGGCAATTCGCGGGCAATGGTAGCACGGAGACACCAGATCATCATTAGGTGGGTGTACATGGGCTAAGCCACTGGTAACCTCTAGTTTTCTATATTACTTATCCTGTGTACAGGATCGCACAGGCCTGGAAACAATCCATCTCAGAGCACAAACACACACACACACACTACGGGTAATTTGAGAACACCAGTTAACCTAATCTGCATGTCTTTGTACTGGGGAGGAAACAGGAATACCCAGAGGAAACCCATCAGACACGAGGAGAACGCAAAAACTCCATGCACACAGACCAGAGGAGGGAGTCAAACTCTTGTCCCTGAAGGTGCGAGGCCACAGTGCTAACCACTACACCACTGTGCCACAGTAATCTACAGCATAGCATTTCATTTAATTAGATTTAATAGGAAGAAATGACAGGTGGATCAAGACCTTTGCACAGTACTGTAAAAAATTTGGAATAAAGCAAAAATTATTATCTTTATGAAAGATTTCAGTTGATCAGACATAACTTTTTCACTTTTCAATTTTAAACCTTTCATACAATCACGTGTGTAAACATTGAATCTCCAAATACTTCCAAACATACATATATACAGTGACTATGTTACTTTCCTTACTTACCTGATCTCATAAAAAGACTAAACACAGCAAAGTCATGTCATGGTGCTGTGCATGAATTGTGAGATTGGACACCAATACATTTTTCATACAAATGTGACACATTAAACCTATGTTAAGCATCTGATTAAGATGTTTTGTAAATTGATGCCAAGCCCATCTGTTACTGAGGACTAATCTTGCTCAGCGTGGGTCTCTCTCTGTCACATGTTATTAGCTGACTCTTTCGGTGTGGCACAACTACAACTGGGCAGAAATATTACCACGATAAACGGTCCTATATACCATGATATTTATCACTAGATAGATCGCTAGAATTAGATTTCTATAAAATAGTCACAGGTGTTAAAGAGTATCCTCAACATCACGGGAGACCAAAGAGACCACATCTGGTACTATGCACATCTTTTAATGTATAGTACAGTAACTGTAAATTATTAGACCACAATGTAGTGTACATGAACCAAGGATACAAGTTAAAATAAGACTACACATACAACAACACTTCAATGCAGTTTCATAACTCCTTGCAGGGGTGGATAAATCGTGAATTTTTATCTAGCCCACTGGATAAGGAAAAGCTCTGCTGTGCTGCCTTGTGCCATGGCATCTTATTTAGCCAGAAACCTAACTAGGCTACAGCACAATGTAATAATACTGCAACTACTTGGCTTATTAAATTGAGGGGGAAAATAAGTGAGGTTCTGGGGACATAAAGGATGAAATACATCCAGCAGCAAGAGTTTTATTTATTGAACCCAGTGAACTGTGATGGCACAAGCAGCTCCTTTCAAACTAAATGCAGTCCTAATAAAAAGGTTAACGATTACAGAGCTGTTAATAACGATGGCCAGTGACACAGAGCAGAGATAATAGTCATGTTTAATATCCTAAATATAGAAATATCCATAAATAAGGACACATTCGAGTTAACACACATCAGACATCGGATTTCCTCTTCCAAACACATCCTGTCGCATTTTCACAGGGATAACGTTCAACGCTGGATTGTGACCAAGGGTCAATTTGCTTTCTAGACTATTCGAAATAAATAAAAAAATGATAGAGAATCATCCTGCAGGAAGGTTCTAATATCTTTAAAGGAGCAGTTTGTCAATCTTAGTGTCCTCTGCTGCCTGCAGAGTGAATTACAATCCATCAATCAAAAAGCACTGATACGGTAAGTCTTCCACCTTGCTCAGTCGACCCCATCCTCTACGCCAAGGCTACATATTCCTCGTGAGATGCATTATAAGGGAAATGGGCGTGGGGGGGTCGTTCGGATGAGCTGATGAGAAGAAGATGAACAGAAAACAGAACCGAAAAAGCTAGACAGATCAAAGGTGTTTTCTAAAGATAGGAAAATGGTGATGATGATGATGATGATGATTATTATGATATATATATATATATATATATATATATATATATATATATATATATATATATAATACATCTTTTAAACATTACAAATGGCATATTTGATAGCCTTTTTTTTTATAAAGCATCATTAGTATGACAAGTTCATCAGTTTAATGATCAAGCGTGCAATATTTTGAAAGAAAAATATATTTTAAAATATTTAAATATTATTTAATACATCTGCTCATTAAAGGCGTAGTTAATTTCTTGGTTGTTTACAGTTGACAGGGTCACAGGGCAGCAGATGTTACAGATGTTGATAAACAAGGAATATTACAAACATTAAACTTAGTTAAGCCGAGCTGTTTATTTTTTCAGGATGCTGAACCCATATGGGTGCTACCCCATGTATGAAAGGAGTAGAGCTTCTAAGTGTGTGTGTGTGTGTGTGTGTGTGGGTGGGTAGGTGTTACTCACAGTAGGTTTTCCTGGTCAGCTCCTCCACCACCTCTGGCTTGAGTTTGCTGTTGGATTTGCCCATCTCTCTCTCTCTCTCTCTCTCTGCGTGTCCACTCGCTCCCTAGGATCACTGTTCACACTTTCCGTTCACATTTGCTTTCAAGCATTCCGTTCTCTTCTCTTTTGTCTCACACACACACACACACACGCTCAGAAGGACAGAATAAAAATAAACGCAGGGAGCCTGATGGACACAGAAAGAGAAGATGTCTCAAAAATAATCCCGTGGCTCCTGTTCCTTTTAAGTTTATAGTAAGAAATCTGTCCCGGGAGTAGAGACCGTGTACCCGGGCTAATGTCCTCAGCGCTGTCTGGAGAAAACGCGTTCACTCGCCGTGCGTGGACACAAAGCGCGCACGCGCTCACTCACAGCCTTCCTGCCGAGTGCGCGCGTGTGTTGACGCCGTTGTCCCGGACAACTAACAGCCCCGCCCACTTTCACGCGCAAGCTAGCTAACACGCTCTCACTCTCCCTCGCGCGCTCTCCGTTTGGAGGAAGTGCGGCGAATTGGAATTCTGTAGAAATGAGATGCGCTGAAAAAAAACACTGTGCGCTGGTATAACTTATATGCCTTATACTGTATTCATACTTTTATATGTATTTATTATTGTTTGATGTTAGATTATATATAAATAATACATGTTATATATAATATAAATACGTAAAATATATATGATTACTTTTACTGTATTCCAATAATATATATTGTTATATTTCTTTAGTTTATTATTTATATAATTTATTTATAGATATTGAATTTTATTACTGTTATTTTTTCATTATATTTCGTTAAAAACACTCAAAAACAAAAACGCGCGCCTATCCAAGGAATGTGATTTCCTGTGCACGCCGCTTTCTTTCTGTTCTCCATGGCAACACTGGCCCCGCCCCTTCAGTTTCCCTTCTTAGTTTTAAAAATGGAAAACGTCCTTATAGGCGCAATAGTACGGAGGCACTGAAAATGCCGTTTTAAAATGCAACATCTAGTTCATTGTTGAAATAAAAACTTGAGAAAAACAATACTTTCGTATTTGTCAATTATTTGGCAAAAGAAGCACACAAAAAAAAGTAAATGTTGAAGTAAATGTCGAATTGTCAAAGTCAAAGGGGAGAAAGACCAAACAACTGTGGCAACAGAAGTGGGGTAATGATTCAAAAGCGAGACATTTGCATTTACAAGAAGAGGGATACAGGAATAGGAATATGTGAAAAGGAGGGAAAAAACAAAAAGAGAAAGCTGAATTAAGAATTGGACACAGCAACCTTAATAGCACTCTATTTATAGTAGGTCAGTAGCAACTAGACGTTTTAGAGGAATGCCCATGAAAGTGAGACTCCAGAGCATGTTCTTCTCTCATGCGTGAAATATATGAAGGAGAGGCTAGATATAGTGTCACAGCTCCAAGAACTAGAGAGTTAAGAGTCTTTTAGAATGGAGAGTCACTGATTAGTGAAGGAAGTATTTGATGTTGTGTTTTGAAATAGACTGGACTGGAATTTTAGCTTTAAATACAGAGAGAGAGAGAGAGAGAGAGAGAGAGAGAGATCTATGATGCAACTTACAGAACTCCAACTAAATGCTAAATGGTACTGAGAGGAAACGTGTGGAAAAGAAAGAGTGTATGGAAGTACCGGATAAAGTCAAGTCAAGTCAAGTCAATTTTATTTATATAGCGCTTTTAACAGTTGACATTGTCGCAAAGCAGCTTTACACAATCAAAGAAGTAAGTTTGTATGCAATGTGTATGAATCAAAATGATAAGATTGTCCCTGATGAGCAAGCCGAGGGCGACGGTGGCAAGGTAAAACTCCCTGAGATGGCAATAGGAAGAAACCTTGAGAGGAACCAGACTCAACAGGGAACCCATCCTCATCTGGGTGAAAACGGATAGCAGGGATTGATCAGCATAATGATGTGTACTGGAAGTTCAGTATAACAGGAGATGTGTTGAAGATTAAAATTAAAAGGAGTCCAGTTTGTTCCTGGACTAAAAGCAGGCAAAGTGTTCAAGACACATCACAACTCAAGACACGATCAGAGAAGGAAGCATTAGATTTTTTATAAAGGATATTTTGTTTGGTTTGTCGCATTTTATTTATTGAAAGTGCATTATGAAAGCTGTACTGTATATTCCCTTGTTTGGACACTAATCTGTTAAAGTGCATTGTTGGATTTAGTGAGTTCAACAACACTTTAGCAGTACAGTGAACTAAGAGTGGTTCCAGACATGTGGCTAAATGCAGACAGATCTCAGGAGCTTTCCAGATATATCCACACAGAATATTCCCGTTATAAAATAGTAGTGAGGATAGAGTGCCAAATGCATGCCTTCCAACAATCAACATTTATTTTCTTTATTTTTAAGTATGGCAAGTAAATAGTCACGCTCTCTCACTCATTCATTCTCTATACCACTTAGAACTCGGCGCACGAGGCAGAACAAATATTCACACTCCATTGCGTTGCACATTCCATTGCACATGCTTGCACTGTGAGACTCACTCACTCACTCATCGTCTATACCACTTTATCCTGTATACAGGGTTGCAGGGGCCTAGATCCTATCCCATGAGACATGCTCATTTACACACTATGGGCAATTTTGAAATTTGGGCTATGGGGCGAACACGGAGTACCCTGAGGAAACCCACCAAGCACAGGGAGAACCTGCAAACTCCATGCATACAGACCCTGAGGCAGGAATCAAACCGTCAACCCTGGACATGCAAGGCTACAGTGCTGGTTTAACCACTATGCCATCTGGGCTTTAGAAAAGGAAGAGAATTGGAAGAAATGCCATGAAAAACCTATACACATTAAAGTTAATCAATTAAAATCTCTTGAAAAATGAAGGAATATAACTGAAAGACTAATATACACATAATATCAGAGCTTTCAATAACATGAAAAAAAAAAAAAAAAACAGAACAGCAAAAAAAACCCATAGTTCACCATGCCTTCTGTTAGTAATCTTACTCAGAATTCTTTCTCAGTCTGGTTTCAACAGTCGAAATATCCATATATAGTTAAAAGAAAGTGTGTCCACGTGAGTTGAACTCTAGCTCTCTTTATCTGAGACAGAAAACGACCCCAGGCTTTCAGTGCATCAAGCATTCCATAGGAGTCTGGATGATGTCTGAGCTTCCCCCGCTAATGATGTCATGGCAAAATGCCTCAAGCTATGTCGGCCCATCTGACCCCACAGTGCAGCATAATGAATTTGTGTTCTGCTAAAGATGTCAAGGAAAGAAGGGAAGGGGAAGAGGGGGAGGGGGGGGGGGCATTCAAAAGATGCTAAAAGGAGGCAGAAACAAGTAAACAAGTGAGCAAGAATGCTGAGTCAGTGCTATGCTGCCCTATAAACATCACCTGCAGTGTCACTGTCCACCCTCCCTTCAGAGAACACACCATATTGACTTGGCAGACATTGCATAGCCTAGATTCTAGATTAGAACAGCTCCTGCATGGGACATTTTTAAAGTAGGCTACGTCTCCTGACATGGCCTCTTTTCGTCCAAGACGGAAAAAAAAAAAGAGTCTCTTTTTGTTCCCCTTAATCTATCCACTTTCTATTAGTTCCAGTTCCAAGACTGCCACATGAGACTTCACACAGGTGGCATTGTCAAGACATTTGCATGCAGTCAGAGTGGCATTAGATTTTGCTAGCTGTAGGTAGTTAAAAAAACGTTAAAAGAAATTATATTACATGCTTTCACTTGTCAGCAGCATGGGAGCAGAGAGCATGCTGAGCTCATACGTGCCAGCACCATCTGGGCGTTAATAACGAAATATCGCCAAAACAAACAACACACCAGTGAAAAAGCAATGACAGCGCCATAATGGAGCTTACCTGCACAGCAGGCCTGCTCAGTGGAGACCATTTCAATTTGCTCAAAGGCTCCAGTTTGGTTTGACAAGATAAATGGCAAAATGTGAGTGTAAACGTTCTAGTAAATCCTAATGTTTATCCCAAAGTGCATGAATATAGACAAAATACACAATAAAATAATGCTTTTGTTTGACCCAATTAACCTGACCAAACCTATATATATATATATATATATATATATATAATCAGATCAGATTAGTGTGTCTGCATTCCAAATGTCATATCAAAAGAGAGGTCATGATCTGAATGTACAATCATTTTGCATTGCATTGTCAGATTCTCATAACACATTCAGGACAAGTAATCATTTTCAATTGTAATCCAGATTGTCTCAAAGGAACTATACAACATCAGTGCCTTTTGGCAGAGAGCTTGCAAATCTCCAAAGATGTCCCCTTGCCCAACCCAGCAGTGCAGAGTAATCCATCTCTGTCTCTGCAATCCCCAAAATTATCCTCCCTCTAAAAAGAGGCCATCCCATATGTGAAGGGAACACCACCATCCCCCCCCCCCCCCCTCTCCGATCAAACTCAGATAAGGGTCAGAATGGAAAGAAACATGGACGAACATATGAAATGAAGGTTAAGATATCAAAGAACAGGGATGAGCCTTTACAGTGCCTCGATGCTTGTCCTTGTGGAGAGGGCAATGAAACATAATCATGTAATACATTTCCACAGCTGTTTTCCCTGAGACGATACAGAATGAAACATTAGTGCTGAACAGGGAAATGTCTGTTGAGCGATAGAGTCTCAGTCGGCAAGGTTAGAATAAAACTACGAGGGCTGCCCCGAAAGTAATGCAAGCGTGTGTACTGTATGTACTGTTCAACATCGTCTCCAGAGAAAAAAATCCCTTTTTCCCACATGATGCTGAACTCCGAAAAAGGGGATTTTCAAAGAGGAGTCAAAGTTGGGTTCAACGATGGCGCAAACGCATATTGCCTGCCTTCCCTTAAATTCACCTTTACACTCAAACATGGGCTTTTCTCTATATCTGTATATGTATGAGCAAACATATTAAAAATCATGATCTATATAAAACAGAAATTCTGTTTGTTTGTTTGTTTGTTTGTTTGGGTGGCACTGTCGCCTTGCACCTCCAGGGTTCGGGTTCGATTCCCGGCCCGTCTCTGTGTGCATGGAGTTTGCATGTTCTCCCTATGCTTGGTGGGTTTCCTCAGGGTACTCCGGTTTCCTCCCACAGTCCAAAGACATGCAGTTCCCAAATTGCCTGTAGTGTGTGAATGAGTGTGTGAGTGAGTGTATGTGTGTGCCCTGCGATGGATTGGCACTCGGTCCAGGGCCTCGTTCCGTGCCTTGAGCCCTAAGACTCCTGGGATAGGCTCCAGGCCCCCATGACCCTGAATAGAGGATAAGGCGGTATAGAAGATGAGCGAGTGAGTGAGTGAGTGTTTGGGTGGCGGGCGGTGTTTGAGATGTTTGGCCTGTGGTCAGTGGCAGGCCGCTATTTGCGCAGGTCACATGTGATTATCAGCTTTCTGTCACAGGCGTTCCTCGCTGAAATAACAGTATTGAGGCCAAGCTCAGGGCTACTGAAACCCCGGATCAGACTACAGAGTGTCTACAGCAACGACAGGCAGAAGTAAGGGCTGCCAAAACTTTGGAGCAGCTTGAGGAGCAGCAGCGTATTGACCGCACGCTCCATGCACAGATAATACACAGGCATCAGGATCTGCGGAGCCACGGGTAACCTCTAGTCACCTTTAGGTATCCATGACATTGTAGTATCAGAAATTTCAGTTCTTGATAATTATTAATTAGAGGAATTCATTAAAGGATGTGTGCACATTTTCATTAATTCTTTATACAGTAAATAAATTATTATGCACTAAGTCACAGAATAAGCAAAGAAAAACTGTCAGGGGATATAAAATATTTTCAGAGACATGAGAGAACCCGAAAGTTACAAATGAGCTCACGCCAGCTGGAAACACAAAGATTTGCATCTTGAAGGCTATAGCGTTAAAGCAGGTCATTTTTCACATTGCGAGACAGCTAATGTGGCTTATATCTAATCTTTACACCCAAAAGACAGAGGAGGCTTGCGTTGAGTGCCAGCACAATCAACCCCCCCCCCACACGATAATGGTAAACGAGCGTGGAGATAAATGCTACGTGTCAAGACAATAGACATCAAAGAGACAAATTAAGCTAAGCCTAGATCCCTAAATAGCAAGGCATGCAGCTTGCACCTAAAATAGCAATGTACTGCTAACATTCATAATTACCCCAAACAATAGTTTAAAGTAGATTCAGTAAATGGTCAAATATTATATACAGTATTAAATGCAGAACCTTGCATAAATGTTTAACATCATCAGAAAAACTGAACATAGATATAAAAGATTTACATTTTCCATACCACATATCCTGTGTAGGGCCGCAGGGGGCCTGGAGCCTATTCTAGGGAACTGCTGATGACACCGCCATGGGAAACTCCTGCTCTGGTGCTGCAGTTTCTCCCATACCAAGGACTCCCCTAGCCCATGAAAATGTGTGAGACAAAGAATGGAGGCGAAGAAGTTCATTCTAAAGTGTTTGGGTCAACTGAATGACTGTATATATCCGCCTTTTTAAACAATTCACATGTTTTTTACAGAGAGAAATGAAAACATATTATTCAATCTTTTTTTACACAATAAAATGTACCGCATCTAATTAAAAGAAAAAAAAACAAACAACAACAATAGTAGCTGATTGTGGCTCCAGAACTAGAAATAGTCAATTAGTGGTTCTGGGAGCATGAGGAATCATTTGCACACATGACTTGGCCTCCACATTGTGCACGGTAAAAGGTGGTTGGATGAAATATCAGTGTGTGAGATGTTTTTTTTTTTTTTTGGTGCGGCACAGTATTTATATCCAATGAATGCTTTTTATGGGAGAAATTTGATGATAATAAAAGGTTGTGGTTGACGGTTTCGGCATGGGCTGAAATGAGCCTTGTAAACACACATAATGTCTAGCATGCACCTGAAGCTTTTGCTGTGAAAATAATCAATAGTCAACAAGTCATTCATTCAATCTCTATACTGCTTATCATGCACATGGAGTCTATCCCAGGGGACTTGTGGCAATAGGTACACCCTAGACAGGGAGCCAGTCCATGACAGGGCACAAGCATGCACGCACTAATACACACTGCGGGCAATTTTGAAATCCCAATTCGTCTAATCTATTTGTCTTTGGACTGTGGGAGGAAACCGACCAAGCACGGGAAGAACAGGCAAACTCCACAAACACAGACCCAAAAGTGGGACTCGAACACCCCACCACATTCTGCTGTAAACTGTTCTAATGGCCCCCCCAAGGAGTTCTTTCCCCTTTATGTACAGTAGCTTATTTTAATGCATAAGTTAGCATAGTTCCAGCAGTTGTGGAGGGTCACAGGATCGAGCCTTGCCACTGGAAGGTTACCACTTTTCGGCCATTGGTGAACTTTGGGACTGCTGGTGCCGCACCCAAAGCCATTCAGTGGATGAGAAAGGAGGAGAGATGAGCATTGGGCTAGCAACCTGGCCTCATAAAAACCACCACTGCTATAGAAATGACGGAACCCAAGAGAGGATTTGGGTTGGTGGAATTAAAAAAAATGTCATTCTCAGTCAGCGGAAAGAAGACAGAAGCACTGGTGCTATCAGAATTAATCAGTGTGAATACAGAGTAGTCCAAAGCTAAGGCAGTCAGTCAGGCAGCATCAACAAGGAAGCTGGATAGCAAAGAAAGAAATGATCAACAGAGTGGTAAACTGGTCTGATAGGTGGAAAATTCCTCAGACCAGACCCGGCTACCTCATTAGATCCACCTTTGACATCCTCCCAAGTCCAAGCAATCTGTGCTGATGGTAATGGTCTGAAACAAACTGCCAACCTGTGATGTCTCACATGAAATCCTGCAGCTTACAACTGGCTGTAAGTTTGCATTGGCACAAGGTCAGTATAGGTGATAGCATGAACAAATCTCTACAGATTACAGTAACTGTTGTCCTGGAGAAGAATAAGAGCTGGCTGGAGTGTAAGAGTAGACCAACGATGGCTCCCCTGTGAAATCACCTCATCCTGTATCTGGCCAGAGATCAGACATCTGGGGTCATCAATATCAAAAGCAGTAATAATGGCCAGGCCCAATGTGCCTAGACATGAGATACCAGATGCAGCCGTTGAAAGGGATAGGAAACGACTGTTAAGTCAGTGCACAGAAGCAAGGAAGAGGGCAATTATATCCTCCAGATCAATAGCATGTGAAGGTTTTGCAGGAATTGCTCCCTAAGGATATCTCCATGAACTAGAATGTCAGGGCAGGCATTGGGGAAAGCACTGGCAACTGCGGCTCCTAGTTGTGGATCTGAACGTATGATAAGGCATGCTGCTGGGGGTGGCAGGGAGACATCCAGGAGCTAGTCTGAGATTAAAGGGGCAAAACACCAATGGAGGGTGACTCCCGACTGAATACACTGCAGATACTGTAGCTCAGTGGAACTGTCAGAGGTGCAGCAGGGAGCATTGCCCAGCAGGCCACTCACCTGTGCATCCATCTGAATATGAATATGTCACGGAGAAGAGCCACCACAAACCCTCTGCCGCTTACTGGAAAACCTGGACAGTTTCTTAAAATGCACACAACCATACTAAACAGTATTCCACTTCAGTGGTGATGTTACTACATCTTAATGAGCCTTAGGCAGTTCAGCATGCAGTCTGGAATTTGAGCTAAATGTACACTGCTGTAAAAAAAAAAAAAAGTATACATGTAAGTAAAAATTAAATACAAAATGCAGTTTTTAAAATGATGATTTCATTTATTAATGGAAAAAAGCTCTCCAAACCAACCTGGCCCTATGTGAAAAAGTAATTGCCCCTAAGCATAATAACTGGTTGTGCCACCCTTGGCGTCACCAACTGCAATCAAGTGTTTGTGATAACTGGCAATGAGTCTTTCACATCAATGTGGAGGAATTTTGGCTTTGAAGAATTGTTTTAATTCAACAGCCTGAATGGGTCTGTTTAATGTCTTCTTAATTTGATTTAAATCCAGACTTTCACTAAGCCACGTTAGACAACCTTCATTTAGTTTTTCTTTTAACCATTCAGAAGGCAGACATTCTCCTTCAGCATTTTCTGGTAGAGTGCAGACTTCATGGTTCCATCCATTATGGCTTGTTGTCCAGGTTATGAAGCTACAACGCAGCCCAGACCATCACATACCCCCTCATGTTTGATGTTGGTATGCTGTTCTTTTTTTTTTTTTTTTTTTTTTTAAATACAATGCTGTGTTATTTTTATGATAGACATAATGGGACTCAAACCTTCCAAAAAGTTCAACTTTTGCCTCATCAGTCCACCAAATATTTCCCCGAGAGTGATAATATTAATATTTTTTGTCAAATATGAGAAGGGCCTTGGTGATCTTTTTTGGTCGGCAGTGGCTTCCTCCCTGGAACTTTCCCATGGATGCTATTTTTGCCCAGTCTCTTTCTTATCTTATTATTTCTCTTTCTTAACTGAGGCAAATAAGACCTGCAGTTCTGTCCTGTAGATGTTGTTCTGGTTTCTTTTATGAGTTCCTGGATGAGTCACCGTTGTGCTGTTGAAGTAATTTTGGTAGGCTGGCCATTCCTGAGAAGGTTCACCACTGCTCCATATGTGGACAATGTCTCGCTCCGTAAGGCTTAGAAATAGCTGGTTCCAGACTGTTACAGTATATGTCAATTACTTTATTTCTCATCTGTTTTTTTTTTTTTACTTTCTTTAGATTGTGTTGCTTTTCTTGGATCTTTTAATATGCTTCACTTTGTCAGACAGTCACTTTGTTCTATTTAAGCAATTTCATCATTCAACAGGTATTAAAAGTAAAATTGAACTCAGCTTCCCAAAAATCACAGTCATCCATGATTTAGGAGGAAGGGCAATTACGTTCACATAGGGACAGATAGGTTTGGACAGCATTTTCCCCAAAATCAATAAAGTCATCATTTTTTTTACTTTGTGTAATATTAAAATTTGTGATGATCTGAATCATTTACGTGTGACACATATGCAAAAATAACTTTTTCACAGTACTGCATGAAGAAGATGTACATCATATGTCATATGTCCAACTCAGCACAATGCATTTCAAAATGTAATTTTTTGGATTTTTTTCTTTTAGGTACAACGTTGATTCATTTATATTTGATTCCTAATATTATTACATAAGAATTTGCAAAGTGTGAATGATTGTGTATTACAGTAAATTGGTATTATGGACTTACATCTAAAGCATTATCAATATGATCTAGAGTAACTGACATAACTGTGAGCACATACATTGAAAGCTACTTCTGTCTCTTACAAGAAGAGAGAGAAATCTTGGCACACAGGGAGCTGGACTGGACCTTGTTAGACACTTTTCAGTATCTCTGGCTCTTCAGTCTGTTCTCAGTTCCCTGTTGACATTTTGGCAACATTACAATCTCTTAAAGGGCATCTAAACCACAGCAATGACAGCGCACTCGAGATACAAGGATGACTAATAAGTGATTCTACTTCAGTGTTTACTTAGATTTAAGGATGTGTTATCCTCAGTATATCCATACCACACATATGGTGACTGCTTGGAGCCCTAGTGTGGTGACAGTGGTGGTCAAATGTATTGAGACAAAATGAAATTTTATGTTTTAATGACATTAAAAAAAAAATTTTTTTTCTTCAATAAAAATATTATATTATGAATTATTATTATTATTATAAATTTTTGGTTCCTATCACAGTTGGACATGCAGAGCAGACTAATTGGGATCCCCCCCCCCCTCCCTCCCGAAGTGGCACCGTGTACATGGCACATGGAGTTTAATCTATTTTGCTCAAGTTACTTTGATAGTGCTCAAATTTACGGTTGCCAAGGTGAAATTCATGCTGAAGGAATTCTAACCATTTTAGCCAGGGTGTAAAATAATCATTAAAAAAAAAAAATAAAAAAAATTTTGAAAGCACTTATTCTTTCTATGGTTGTTTTTGTGTCAGGACATACTGGCGCACAAAAGTGACCTACTCTCAAGATTTTGCCCAAAGCCGCACAGACTCGCAGGCCACCAGCTCAGCCCTGCACTGTATACTGTACAGCTGTATGTGTGCCAGGATCATGAAACACATTGTGAGGGAATATTGTGGAGGAAAGTGCTACCTGCCCATTTCTGTATTCAGGAGATGAAAGATGATTGTGAGTGACAGGGGAGAAAATGTGGGCAACCCATTCCTCCGCCCCCCCCCCCAGAGATGATTATTTTGACTTACTGTATAAGGTGAAGTCTTTTGTGTTGTATCACTCAGGAGCGCTGATATCCTGAGATCATCCCACTGTTTTTAAATAATTATGATTTACTGACTGGGAGGAGCCAGATAGGTTTTAAACTATAACATTTTCCAGGATTTTTTTTTTTTCTTCTATTTTTTCGGGGTTGGGTAAGAGGGGTGTTCAATTCAAACCAGGACTTTTGATTGTGCAGAATAACAACAAAAAGGATATTAAAAACGTCCTTTATTTATCTATATAATCCCCTCCTACACTAACCATCAAAGTAGAAAGTTTTCTTAAGATGGTAGAGCCATGATCGGGCAGCCTGATTGACAACTGAAAGAGCTGGAAACCCAGGAACTCCTTTAATAGTCCAAACATGTGGAAATGGCTTGATGCAAAGTCAGGACTGTACGGAGGATGTGGCACTAACTCTAAGCCGAGTTCCTGTGATGCGCAAGTGGTGTTTGTGAACGATTTTGCGATTACAGCTCCTATAGACAGACGCATCTCTTTTGCAAGTTGGCAACAAGTTATTCACGTATTTTCAAGGATGAGGGGTCGAAGGAAATAAGGAAGGACTGCAGAAGTCTCTGACCCTGCTCGGCTGTGCTTTAAAGATTTGCACCATTTAAATGTTATACTGCAGCCAAGAGTCTAATCACTGTACTGTGGTTAAAGTTCTTTACAACATCATTCACGAGAAAGTTCATCACGGTTTAACTTGAACACCCCTTGTAAATTTCCGGAGACATTAGGTAGAACATCATTAAACTGATTGAACGCCGTATAAAACATATAAGCTGTAAGAAAAGAGCTTTAACTGAAACCACCTTTTTGCTGGAGGGTTCCTAACAAACTATGAAATATCATAAAAGACTTAATATATAACTAAAAATAATTATTTTGTGAAATTTGTCAGAATTAAACACCTCTGTTTTGCAATATGGAATGTTATAAACACTCTGCAAAATGGTCATATATTACTTTAATCCTTCATATACTGATGAACCAAAAATTACAGCAAACATCCAAAATGCAAATGAAGTCCACATCAAAATGAGCAAATACTGATTGAAACCATTACCCTGAAGACAGTAAATAGTAGATCATTCAAAACAGAAGCACAGGGCAAAAATTGTGGTAAGCCTAAGCAACAAGAAAAGTTTTTTTTTTTTTTGCAAGCTGTGTAATTATTGTTCTATTTGGAATGTAGCAGCTAAAAGCAAATGGTAATAAACTGAAATAGACACCAACATTTGTTAAACTAGATGCCTCGTGAAATCAGATCCCATTTGTGTTTTGACCCTTAGTGATATGTGAAGAAGGCAAATGAGATATGTTCTTTTAAAACCTTATAATGCGAATTCGCAGTGACGTTCACTGACGAGTGTAAAAACGTTTTTTACGTGTGAGAAGAGCATCCATTTGTGTCATCTTTTCTATGCGACATGAAAATGAATTTAATGGTGGAGCTGTTTTAGAAAATCTGCAGAGATGACTGACTGATTAAACTTTTCTCCTTGATATCTGCTTGCCATCACCTCAGATTGCAAAAAAAAAAAGCAAAAACATAAACAACCAAAACAAACAGAAAACCACTTATATTTAGCATTTTTGACCAAAAAAAAAGAAAAAATTCAAACAACTGGATAGTTTAATACTGAGAACATACCATCACTTTATCTAGCCCACAAGTTTCTGAAAATAAGGAAAAAATATTTAAGCATTTAAAATAAACCCCTTTCACAACTGATACCGATGATAAAGATTTGTCATTTTAAATATTATTAAAATTATTGATACACTTGTAAGATACAGCCCAGTGCATTCACTTGCAACATCCACACAAGATACGCTTCGATTCCCCCATTATTAAATCGCCCAAATAAAAATAATAACTGCCACTGAAAACATGACAAAGTCAAGGTTCAGCCCGTAAGGTAGGAAAAATCTTGAATCTGTACAAATTGTCTCAGATCTGTACATTTATACAGGAAATACAGTCGTGCTTTATGCGCCACTTTCAGAGAACAGTAATTCAACTCAAATTTATAAGACCTGTACGTAAACTCGAGGCTCTAGAGAATACAGAGGAATCTGCATAGTGACACTGCAGTGACTCGGAGTGTGTTGGGTAAAGTGCCAGGAAAAAAAAAAGAAAGAAAGAGACCATAAATTAAAAATTAAATTAATAAAATAAATAAATAAATAAATAAAAGTAAAACAACCCGCATGAACTAAAGACGAAAGCACAGTACCAAGCGTTTCCATTAGAACTACAGAGAAAGGGAAGTTAGTGAGTCAGTACAGTCCGTCGAACATTTACAGAGATATTACACCACGTCCCAGCATGAGCGCGTCCAGTGGGAATTTTTCCACCGTGTCCTCCGCAAGTTTAGGTTAAAATGCCTGCCATGTCGTAACTAGCCATGGAGTCCAGACACATCCTGGAAAGACTGTATGTCCCATCATGCCATGCTCTCCCGCTCCTCTGATGGACCATTGGACACCTTCTTCACTTTTTTCACGCCCTCTCCCATTGCCGTGGATGTGGTTACCCTGTGGAGAGGTGGATGGTGTTATATTAATCAAGTGAGTCAAGCACATCTCTATATGTATAGTTTTAAGTTCAGCAAAGCTGCCATGCAAACACTATGTCACCTTATGAATAAGTAACAATTAATTCATGTCCTTATTCCACACAGTTCCCAAAACACTCGACAGTTTATTTGGATATTTATGTTAACTTGAATTCCCTTTTAGTAAATGCTTCATAAGTGAGTATTTTGAGGACATACTAATTCTAAAAACCTTTCAGTAATTTTTTTTCTGTGGGAACTAATGATGCCAGCCTTGCTAGAAATTACAATCCATTCTCCAGATCTGTCAAAACATTGAACTTTTCTCTATCTTTCGGTCTCTACATTGCTACAGTCTCATCAGTGTACTGGGCATGTCAATGGGATTTACACCTTCATTGGCATCACAAGTCCTGGTTTGACTTGACCGCCCCTCCTATATGATGCATTGCTGTATAGCTTCCTGTGCAAGATGCTGCTACAGGAACTATAACGGAACATTTATATAAACCTGTGATTTGCCTTTGTAGCTGGCGCTACTGTCAGAGCCGTGCTAGTCTGGAAACCTAATAAACACCTTCTGACCGAACTGAATTGAGAACTTGACCGTGCTGCTCCAGTTATAATGCTAACGTATGTGTGTCTGCATATGCCACCTGTGTTTTGAGTCTTGTAGTTCGACGCTTAAATCATTTCACTGGCCCCAACACACCCGAGCTCAGACTGCGCACTTTTACTGACTTCAGCTTTCTAGATGTGATGTGTGTGTTGTGCGGATGTGTTGATCATGAGTGGGACCGAGAGCCGCGAATCTAAGCTGATATAAGCTCCTAATGACTCAGCTCTTCTTCGATATTCAATTTGCTTTTCATGCTTGTGTGTTTCCTTCACAGCTGATCCGTAAGATGAGATTGAGGGTGAGGAAGGCGGTGTATGCAGTAAATAAAAACTGTTATTCTTAGCATTCCGAGTTAGTTCAATTAGCGCCAATTTGTTGCATGATACCGCTATACCACCCAATCCTCATGATTTCCTTCCTAATTCTGTATCCACTCAAGAGAGACCTCAGGACAAACCTGTACGGCTCATTTTGAACGAATGTTTACTTCTACAACAGACGAAAACACATCTAGGTTTAATAGTGACGATAAGAGCATTTCCATACACACAATGTGACGAGAACTCTCAGGCTTCAGACTGCACAGCTGTGTGGGTCTCTCATTCTCACTTTAGTTTAGTGAGACTAACTGAAACGAAAAAGGCTTCAATTTGCTAGGAAACAAAGACTGGACTTGCAGCAATGGGAGGGGAAAAAGTCACGCGGTCTGATTGACCCTATTCCAGAGAGATGTGTGCATCAGTGTAAGAAGGGAAGCGCCGTTATGTACAGTATAGTGCATCTGGATTCAATCTGGGGTTGCAGTTGTTCAGGTCCAGGCTCAGCAACCTTATGTGGCAATAAAATTAAGTCAGCTGATGGCCTTAATGTACTGAATTCCAGCACATGTACTGTACCAAGTTATTACATGTGTTTTCTTCTTCCCTTATAGCACTGGCACATTAAATGAAAGAATCAGAGGCCCGACCTTAACTTTGGAACATTTATATAAACCTGAAAATTGATGTATGTATTTATGGAATGGTTCGACTCTCCCTTCATCAATAACATAATATTACAGACAAAATATTAATAAACAAAATGTTAGTGTGAGACTTTTTATAACCCTATTATTAGGTTAGGGTATAAAACTGTATATAAAACTGTGGCAGAGAGTTAAAAGAGGCAGCATAGTCATGACTTGAGGAAAGGCAGAACATTATAAAGATATCACATAAAAGGTAAAACATTCACTTTAGAGCAGCAATCTTTTTGAATTGATGCCAAATATGATTTTTGCTCAGTAACTGTGCCATAATAATGTTTAGAAAAGCCTGAGAATAGAGGAGCCCGAGGTACTGTCCCAAAAGTCAAATAAACGTCTCTTTGTTTTGTTTAATCACATTTCACTGGCTACCATCTGTGATAGTGCGAAACAGGATTTGTCCTCGAGAGCCAGCTAGCTACACTCTGAGCACAGGGAAATGGAGGTGAGACACTGTGAAGTACAGGAGGTTTACTGCAGGACGAGAAGAAGACTGTGCTTTTATAAGACGAAACGTAATTCCCATGGGTCATTATTATAAGTATCTTATTTCAGTCAAACCACCATTCATATATTTTATGGATATGCTATTAATAAGGTGAGGCAGGTTGACAGAAGTAACTTAACATGGTAATTTTACAACTCGCTTGGCAATTTTATTTCGGATATGTCCCTCCGAAATTAATTCTATGGTGTTCTACAGGCACCGATGCCTTTTATATACATTCCTCACAGCAAAATTAAACGCATCAAAACCTCACATCTAGTCTGTACAACGTACACAGCTGGAGTGGCGTGCAGCCAGCCGGGGCCGTAATGAACAGGAGTAATGTGATGTATTCATCTAAGGGCCAGCTGATCCTCCGCCACCTTCGGCACCTGCAACTCCTTTCTCCTGGGATCCGGAGAAGCCCAAAAAAAATGCCAGGCCACATGGCGCCTACTTGAGTAGCTGGGGTATGTCAGCTTCCTGGCAACAGCAAGGGAACATTCTGAAGTGAAAATATAGACTGATGACCTGAGTATGCAAAACCACACGAACAGATCCTGTCCTCCCAGTAAAGCAAGAATTCAGAACCAGTACTCAGAAACCATAATGGTTTGCTTGCGAACGTAGAATCCATTTTCGGCCCATGCTTCCCTTTCATCCATCTTCTTTCTTTTTTCTTATAACTCATTTTGTACACCTGCTGTCTAGTCCACTTTCCATCCACAAAGGATATATATATTTAAAAAAAAGCATGAGCTCGCCCGCTGCACCTTTCAGATTGAGGTGAAGGACTTGGAGAAGGACTGAGGGGAGGGCGAGAGAAAGACTGGAAAAATGTGGGAAGGAAAATGGTGCAGGTGAAGAACAAGGACACATGTTGCTAAGCTATTTCTGGCCAGGACTGCGAGCCAGGGACATAATGAAAGAGAAAGAGAATGAAAAAGCAGGGCACTGAGCAGGGCTTCTGTCTGTATGGTGTCTGTATGCTATTTATTTACAGTATACAGCATGAGTCATTTTTCTGTGTTTGGGTGAACATCTTACACATCATCCATCTCCATGTCCTCCTCGTCCTCCACAGACAGCAGCAGGTAGGGATTAGAAGAAGCTGGGCGGAACTTGTGACCCGTCAGGACGAAGAAGGTCAGAGTGGCAAGTTCATCTAGCAGCTGTAAAAAGCAACATAAAGCCATGTTACCTTCATCTTTCCGTCCATATATTAATCCATCATCTATTCATTCATCCATTAATTCAGCCAACATACATTTATTAATCCACTAATCAATCATTGGTCATTAATCTACTGCATATCCATCATCCATTCATTAATCCATACATCCACTTATTAATCCATCATTCATTAATCTACCATCCATCCATCAAACAACAATCCCTCCATCATCCATTTATACATTAATCATCAATTAATCTACCATCCACTTATAATTCATCCATAATCCATTTATAGTCAACACTGTTGACAGTATTAAAAGGTCCTGTGTGACCTACGGACTTTATTCTGCAACCCAAACAGTTCTACATTTGGATGGTGCAGAGAAACATGGCCCTGTTCTACTGAAATAGGATCCGGTCTTAATTTTAAAGCAAGACCATGCTCTTGGACAATACTTTAATTGATGGCTCCTTGATTCTATGTCCTTAAGCCCATGACCCGGAAATCGATCAAAGTTCTGCATCATTAAGGATGTATCAATTATTTAAAGGAGCTCATTGAAATTAACGATGAGGAGAAAGAAGGCTTCCAAAGTGAGGGGACACAGAGGGACGTAAAGCAGTTGTATTAACTATCCAGTACCAAAATACTGTTTGTACAGAATGCTCAAAATGATATGGCCAATAAGTAAACAAAACAATGTGCTCAGATGAAAACCACTCACTGAAGTAGGAGTAAATGATATGAAAACCGTAATGACACTTCACATGTTACACAACATGCATCACCATAATTAGGCTTGTGCTGTAACAAACGGCAGAAGTAGGTGTCATGAAGGTTGATCTCGTGTATTGGCTGTAATTCAAGGATCAGGCCTTCCACTTGATGAGCGTTTCCAGGGACTACTGCAGTGGGTTTCTGAGCCCCCTCGGTCAAGTATGCCATTCATCGCCTTCTTTAAAATATTTTACTGTTTTAAAATTTCATCACAAGTCTGGGTCTGACAACACCCATCGTATGTAACTAATTTAATGTGCAATCCTACTGTGATTAATTATGCCATGGGATGAGGGATAGAGTTCCGCAATCAATAATAAATGACACTGAAGTTTCTGACATCTCATTCAGCTAATACGTTTAGTATTAATTGCAAAGTGATTGCAAAGTGAAGAGCTAAGAAGCAAAGAAGGTATGCAGGAATATTAAGCAGGAAAATAAAAAAAATAAAAATTCTTTACACTCTTAATTGGAAAGCCCAATTTTTCCATTTTAAGATGCTACTGCGATTTTCTCTGAATAAGTGCTTTCTGGCTTTCTTTTTTCTGCGATTTTATTTTGGCCCATTCGAGCTGGAGAGAACTATATTTGGTAGAGGCTGTGTTTACAAGAGAGCTCCCAATGAGAATTACTCATCTGCTTAGTTTTGTAAACAGAGGAATCAGATGTGTGGAAATTTTGTTGCAGGGGGAAAATATATATATATTTCTGCACATTGTAGTGCCATGCTTGGCTGATCAGTTTCAGTTTTTAACTAGCTGGAATAGAGAAATCGCTGTCACAGGGGAAAAAAAAAAAAAATCTCAATTTTCCATTACAACACATAGAAAACACACCAAGACTACATGTAGTGTTCATATTTGTGAACATTATGGGCATTATGAAGTTTATCGGTTATAAATACTTGTATTACATCATATCTGTAAACTTTTAACATGTGATTCAATGCAGTCAGGGGATATACAAGCACATATACTGTATACCAGAAAACAGGTGGGAGAAACCCTACAAAAGGACCATCAAGTTAACACATTTTCAGGAACGCAGCATGAAATATAGTTTAATTTGTGATTCATACATAGAGATTTAGGACAAAACAAGTTTTGATATGGGATAAAAAAAATAAGACGGGTGTAAATGGTGAAGCAAAAAACATTAATGTAGAGGAGAAACATCTCTCTGGAAAACTCTTATTATTTCCATCTTAAATCCAGGCTTAATAAGGGAAACAGATCAGTTCCCTTTAGCATGCCTGCATTCACATAAATCTCTGAGCACAACCCAGTAATTAAAGACATGTTCATTTAGCTCATCCTTTCATCACCCTCTCACTCGACCAGCTCTGACACCATCACCAAGAATTATAATGCTAAGAGACAAAATCAGGACAAGTCTTGATAACCGAGTAGGTTGGCATAAGAGGAATGTGAAATCTCCTTCACCTCACCTGATAAAGCCATTTCCACTGGAAGGGGACGATGACCTTGATGAGGATGGCGATAATGCGGGTGAAATAAATATAGCACACGATCTGTGAAGAAGAAACGCATATTAATAGTGCAGACATACAGAGTAACTCACATTTCCTCGAACACGATGCTGTCATTTATCTTGGTTAGGTAATGATTAGAAGGTTATTAGTGACTTCTGGAGCGTGAATAATTATGTGGGGATCTGGAATTCGAAATCAATGAGAGACAGCAGTAACATCAAGAGTCGCATATTGAAAATGTACCATGCTGTTAAAAAGGGATTGATTATACCCCACTGCCGAATCAGTCAAAGACTCGGTATGCAACAGTAAGTGATAGCTTAGGTACATAGCAGTAAGTGCATAAGGAAATACAAGACAACACTCCTAACAATAATCTTGCAAACACAATATTGGTCCGCTACTTGCTGGTTATTACAATGCCAGTGACAAATGGGCTAGCTTATAGTCACGTAACAAAATGTAACTACTTCGTACTTAAGTAGTTTTTGCCTGTTATTTACTTGAGTATTTTCCCTATGTGAAACTTTATAAAAAAATTTTAAAAAAACTACTTTCTCAAGCATCTCGAACAGGTGCACTTGCTGTTAACACGCCGATAGCTATGTTGTTAACCTTAGTTTTCTTTGGTATGGGTGCAGTATGTCCATGTTTAATTCTATAGACTACTGGCATGATCAGTGTTGGGGGACTTTATTTTAAGTTACAGTACGTTAAGTAACTCATTAGAGTACTTTTACATTGCAGAAAATGAAAACTCCTTTGTGCTTCCTCATGCATGTTGGTTTAGTCAAGACCTTTATAATTATTCTATCATCATCACTCAGCGAAGTTTGGCCCATAATCTGTTCACTACTAATACCTCTATCTCTCCTACGCGGCTTCACGCGGTGGCCATAAGTATGGTTCATCATGAATCACGCAAGATTTGGCGCTATGAATAGGTTTCCATCTTTCCGCGCGTCGGTCCTCGTAAACGTCGCAGAACGTCGTGGAACGTCAGGTGGTCATTCGCGGCGGCTCACGGTACCTGACACCTCTTCTCATCGCGAGTCAAATCTACATTATTTTTTTAAATATAAATGTGTTGATAAAGGAAATTTGTCTTCTCTGAACAGGGCTTGCAGAGTGGAACAAAAATATTAGCTGAAGATGAATAGTTTAATAGATTATCAGCCTAATTAGCAAGTCATCTCCGTTTAAACCTCATTTCGAATCCATTTGTTTTTTTAAATGTCTTAAATTATGACATTGTCTTTTATTTAATTTAGTTATACTCTACTACTACTTAATGTTATCTTTGTCATCAATGTTATCTTGTTTAATTTATCATTGGTTTGATCTGGAAGGCAATCTTAAGTGACCAGAAAGGCGCCTATATAAATAAAATGCATTATTATTATTAGCCTAATTAGCCTGATGAATGATGATGCAGAAGTCCTGGGATCTTCCAAAAATCCTACGCTGAAATAAATATTAGTAGGTTCTTTTAATGTAAACAAAGCAAAGTGAAGTGCTACTGTGAGGTCTCCATAAGGAAACCATAAGACGAACAGTTAGCATTCGAGCCAGACCCTCGCGCCCTTCCGATCATTTGACTTATTTTAGCAGCAGTGCTCCATTAAGAAAAAAAAAAAAAAAAACATTCACAGAAATACAGCGATGGATCTCAGAAGAAATTATAACACATATTCCTGTACATAGTGAGTCATGAATAGATGAATATGAATCACTTCTGTCATTGTACAGGTCAAGCAGATCCGACGTCTAATATAAATCCTGCAATGAGAGGCAGCGCGACAAAGACCGTGATATGTGAAAACCCATTAAAAAGAGAACGAGTGTCGGGGTGTGGATAAAAGACAGGCAGTACGAGGAAACGAGGGATAGAAGTGCGAGAGAGAACCTTTTATGGATTGCGGTATTTCAATACGTTTTACGACAATAAGGAGGAAAGCGAGATGCCCAGACTTCCGAGGTTTTCATGAAAGGGTGCTTTCACACACAGTGGCAAGAAAAAGTATGTGAACCTTGTAGAATTTTATGGTTTTCTCCAATAATTTGTCATAAATGTGATCTGATGTTAATCGAAGGGTACTGACATCTCTCATGTCTTTAGTGAACACACTTGTTCAACAGTATTTGGCAGCAATAGCCTCAACCCGACAATTCCTGTAGTTGTGGTTCAGACTACACATCGTTCAGGAGGAATTTTAGTCCAGTCTTCCTGGCAGAACTGCTTTAGTTATTCCATAGCATCTGTATTGAGTAGAGGTCTGGAGGCTGACTTGGCCAATCCAAAAGGCGGATTTTGTTTTTCTGAATCCATTCTGTTGTGGACTTGCTCCGGTGTTTTGGGTCCCTGTCCAGTTGCATCACCCAACTTCTACATAGTTTCAGCTGACGTACAGACACTCACATTTTCCAAAAAAAAAAAAAAATCAGCTGATGCAGCACAGCAGTCCCAAATTATGTTATTTCCTCCGCGATCCTTTACAGTTAGGATGATGTTTTCATGATGATATTCAGTGCCGTTCATGATGTAGTGCTGTATGTTCTTTCCAAAAAGTTTAATCTTAGTTTCATCAGTCCACAAAACATTTTACCAATACCGCTGTGAAGTGTCAATTTGCTTTTTTGCAAACTTCTGTCAGGCAGCAATGTTTTTTTTTTTTTAATAAGCAGTGGATTGGTGGTGGTCCTGCCATGTTCAATGTTTTACATACTGTACTACAACTAGAGGTCTAGTGAAATCACTTTGTAACCCATTCCAGCTTTATGTAAATCAACAATTCAGGGAATATGTAATATGTGCAGGGCAGAGTGTCCTCCCCAATACATTATCAGTATAGCAAAGTGCAAGAAAAACAAAACATGGAAATACTTTTCATTTATTAGAATTACAACTTTTAAAAAAATACTGTAGAAACTTTCACAAAATTGAAAACAGAGGCAAATTAGCCAAAATCACCTGAACAAATAAGGAATACATAAAAGGCACATCTCATACTTCCCTAAAAATATACCCATGTCGACAATAGGTATCTATTTACACTGAATTGTGCTAGAAAAGTAAGAGCAATCTCTATAGCAAATTGTGCAAATGGTTCTGTAAAATAATAATTAAAAAAATTATTATATATTTGAAACATTAGTTGCACTGTTTGTCAAGAAAATCGCTTTCAAGCAACTGAGAAGTCAACTCGGGGGTTTTATTCTCAAATCAGAGTTAAAGTTCATTGATTTACAGCGAATATACGAGTATTACTTTGGCATCAAATTGGGATCAGCTTCATGTAAATTAAATAACCCTGTGAAAATGCATTATCTAAATCATAACCGTAAACCTAAAGCCATAAACAAGGAACTCATTTTGTAAATGAAAACCATAAATTCCAATCATAAAAAAGAAAGCAAAAACAACAACAAAAAAAACAAACAAACAAACAGCTGCTTTACTTTCATTCCAGTTTTTTATGGGTTCGTCTTTGCGTTTGCGGAGCTTAGTCAAGCCGTCCGTAACATCACCTATAGCTTTTGATTTGACACTCAACTGTGGGATCTCTGGTTGTCTCCATTGTGGCACGAGCGGACTCCATCTAAACCCTGGTTAATCCATAAATCCATATTTACGGAGTAAATAGAGCCTGTCTGTTGGTTGGAACACTTCTCCTTTGCCTTTCGGCTGCCTTTCAGTGGACAACATAATGAATCATTTGCCTCAAGCTAACCCCATCCTCTTCATTCTCTTCTCTCACACCAACTAACCTCATGTCGTTTCTCACTACATCCATAAATCTCCTCTTTGGTCTTCCTGTAGACCTCCTGCCTGGCAGTTCCAACCTCAGCATCCTTCTACCAATATATTCACAATCTTTCCTCTGAACATGACCAAACCACCTCAGTCTGCCCTCTCTGACTTTATCTCCAAAACATCTAACAAAATTACGAATGAGTCCATCAGAGGGACAATCCATCTATGCTTGTTACTCCCAAAGAGAACCTCAACATCTTCATCTCTGCTACCTACAGCTGTGTCTCCGGTGTTTTCTTCAGTGCCACTGTCTCTAAGCCGTAGTGCACTGCTGGTCTCACCACGGTCTTGTACACCTGTCCTTTCATTCTCGCTGATACTCTTTTATGACACAACACACCTGACACTTTTCTCCATCCGCTCCAAGCTGGCTGTACACGCCTTTTCAACTCCTTTCCACATTTCCCGTTGCTCTGGACTGTTCATTCCAAGTCCTTCACCTCTGCTCCCTGTAGCCTCACCGTTTCACTTGGGTCCCTCTCATTCACACTCATGTATTCTGTCTTACTGCGGCTAACCTTCATTCCTCGGCTTTCTAGAGTATACCTCCACCTGTTCCCTGCTCTTGCTACAAAGCACGACATGCCTACTTGAAGTAGGCACAGTTCCACACGGACTGTGGAATAAAATCAAAGCAAGAAAAGGAATTCTTGTAGTTTTATTTTTAATTTGTGGTTTTCATTTACAGAATGGTTTTCATGTTTATGGCTCTAGGTTTTCATGGTTTTGATTTAAGGATTATGTGTGTCTCTTGACTGTCTATAAATTTTTTGTATTTACATTTTTTTTGTGTGTCTACTTGAAGCAGAGCCCAATTTTGACATCATATATTAGCTTCCCGTTAGACAAGTAGTAAATATTTCATCCATTTTAACCGTTTAAAAACGTTTAATGAATAATTACATTTAACCCGTTCCTGATAACATTAGTTTTCACTTAAAAACCAAGTGCAGCATTTAAACAATACAAACTAACTTCAACTTGAAACTAAAGTTAATCAAAAAAACCAAACTTAGCAAATAACTCACTCCTACCACATGGGATTATAACGTGTAAATAGTTTAGAGTGCACTACCTGTGGGATTATAAAGAAATGGTGAGGTTTTACATCCTCCAGCGCCTCCAATGTCTCAAACCTCAACTTTGCAGGGAGCGCTCGGGTTGTGTGGTTGCAAGAACGTGAGCATGTGCAACTTTTAACGCACAAAATTTTCAACTAATTAGGGTCACGTGTTTGAGACTAGCGTGAGTGTGTGTAACGAGTAGGTTTGAGACTAATTTGCTCACATAGTTCAAAGAAAAGGGCAGATTAGAGCCTTTTAAAATGTGCTATTGTTGATAATGTAACTCCATGAAAATGCATTTCTGTTGCACACTTGGAAGCTTCTGTGCTTGGTAATCATTTATATCTGAGGCTGTTTATTTCTGATCATTGGTCACGGTCAATCAAACTGAATTCCAGTCAATTGCCAATCAACCGGTTCATCTCTATTATAAATGTAAAAATAGTTTTTCTTTTTTTTTTGGAGTGAATCACCACATTTTCCCCCATCTTTACTAAATACTGAACACACCAAGTACAGTATATACCCGTCAAGCTAAACTGCATTCAAGACATTATCAGAGTGCACAAAATGGATTAATAGCAGATTAAACAATGTAAAACTGGGCTCAGTGGTTCTGTGGTGTTCCCCAAGGCTCCATCCTTGGCCCCCTTCTGTTCCTCATCTACCTCCTCCCTCTTGGTCATCTTTAGAAAATTTAGTATACTGTACATTTCCATTGTTATGCAAATGACGTACAACTTTATATCTCCAGACTCTGCTCTTTCAGACTCTTTTTCAAGAGTTTAAAATTCTCTCTCACATTTAAATATTCGCACTTCATAATCTCTTACTACTCAACGTTATCTTTGTTATCAATGTTATCTTGTTTTATTGGTTATTTTGTCCTTGTTTGATCTGGAAGGCAACCTTGGGTGACCAGAACGGCACTTAATAATAATAACAATATTTTTATTTATATATTATTATTATTATTATTATTATTATTATTATTATTATTATTATCATCATCATCATCATCATCATCATCATCATCATCATCATCATCATCATCATCATCATCAAACTGCACTTCCTAATACCCAAATATCTGTGCTTCAGTAAATGATCTTCCCTGGATACTCTAGATTTATATCCAAGAACTACTGTTTAAATCATAAAAATGGTCATGTGCTCATCCCAGGACTTGGGATTTTTCTCATGAACATTGTTTTAATACACCAAGTATTGTTTTTTTATATCTACTCTCTGCAGTGCTTTTATAGTCTAATGGCAGGGCTAGTGTACTGTAATCTTCAGGGGTTATGTCATACAATAATGTCTCCCCCCCCAGGCTACCTTTGTTTCTTACACTAGCAGAGCAATGTATTAAAAATGCTTTGGTTCTTGCACTAGCAGTGCAAAGGTAGTCTGGGGGGGAAAAAACTAAACCAGAAAAAAAAAAAATAGCAAGACAGATGTTGTGAAGTCTTTCTAACTCACAGCTTCTACAAACTCCTAACACTGCAAAATTTCTTTTAGAAGGAAAGCAACAACTGCATGTTTAGCGGAAGTTAAATTTTTTTCCACTGTTCCTTTCCCCCCACTTCGCTCAAAGTACAATTGTGCTTCACTTGCAAGATGCATTGGATCTGCTGAACATCCACAACTGCATTTAGGAAGCAAAGGCAATTTGATGCTCTGCCTAAAAACACTGAGGGGAAAACTGGTTAAAAACTCATCTACAACAAAACCGTCTTATATTTCAAAGCAATGCAGCACAGGAGGAAAGTGTGATCCCCTCTGGACCAGAGTTTTCTCAAGGTGTGAAATGAGAAAAAGGTGAAGAATGAGAGGGGGAAGACAGTGAATAATGTCCGTACTTACCATCACGTAATAGTGGCGGAAAAGCTTCAGCTGAGCCAGATTGATGGCGGCTTTTAAAATAATAAGAGACAACAACAAAAAAAAAAAAAGCCATTGTCAATTCATTTACGCACCAAAAGAAGCAAAACCTTACACTGCAATTAATCAGAAAGTATTAATTAATCAAGTGAACAAAATGCGAACCAGTATGTTATTTATACAAAAAATATAATACAGCTGAGACAGAAACACTGTGTGACCTCTTTCTTTTATTTTTATCCTCTTGGTTTTTTTTTTTTTTTGCAGTCGAGTTAAGTGGGACAGACACAGTGGAGCTTTTGGGAATAACCTGTCCTGAACCTAGTGTTTACACACACACACACACACGCACATCAATTTAGCATAATGAAGAAGTCGTAAAAACAGGAGGGTGATGACAACACATGCGACTGAACATTCAGGTCAATATCGGTGGACTAACATCAATCGCTCCATTAAGGCATGCGTTGTTTTTTTTGTATACTATGAAGAATGTTATTCACTTACTGCAGGTTTTAAAATGGTCCGTCACTATATGGTTTCTCTTCAACAGAACAAGAAAAAAACATTTTCACTTTTGTATGTTTCTGCATGCCGAATTTCACCTTTTTTCCCAGGACAAATTAGCCATGTTAACAGGTATAACAAATGAATGAGTGCAAATCTTGGAGCTGTTTATAGGACAGCTGTAACAAAAGTTATGCAAAAGTGGCCATAACCTTTTCCTTAACTGATGCAGGTCATTTAAATTGTACATGTCAGAGTAATTCTCCCTCTAAATAAAGGTATACTCAGCATATTGTCCATTACAAACGTTAGACGTTTGCACCATTGTTGAAACCAACACTTGAATAGTTTTTAAAAATCTCCTCTGTTGCAGCTGAAGGTCACCATCACCACCATCAATAAATAAAATGCACAGATGGGTGAAGTGTAAAGAAGGGGAAACCAGTATGGAAGAGGTTTTATTGTTTAAATGTCCATAAATCAAGTTGGTTCCTTTATGTGATTATTATTAATCACATGATAACAGCTATAAAACAGTTGATTCTCTCGTCAAACTCTTATAATTAAAAACACACAAACAGAGGCAGGTACTCATGCTACGGAAAACACAAACCAATATGTCCTGAAAGTCCTTTAACTGTTACAATGGGTACTTTTTATGAAAATGAAGGAATGTATAAATCTGCCCATGTGAAGCATCCATCACACAAGTCCCTGAGCAAGCTGTTACTATAGAAACTACGAGTTTCGTTCAAGTCAGACCGGGAAACTTTCACATGAATGAAGGCGTACGTTTGGTGTGGTACGCCACATGTATGGTGATGAGACTTTTAGCCGCAGTAAAACATTTCAATGGTGAAAATGTTTTAAAGAAGGCCATACGTCTGCTCAGAGCCCACTGTAGACATTCCCGGGAACATTTAGTGAGAGGAACAACTGATCCTCGGAGAATCAACAGTCAACTTGTCACAAACTTGCGGAAAAGATGTCTCACTGTCTGTGAGAACTCAGGAACTCAGCTGGGCGTCATTGCCACATCCCCCGTACTGTCCTGACCACATTCCAAGCCATTTGCCACAAGTGTAAGATGTTAAAGGAGTTCCTGGGAGGTCATCATTTCAGACATGAAGCAGGCACTCTGATGGTTGGCACCAGCACACTTAAAAAAAAAAAAAAAAAAGAAAAAAAAAAAAAAAAACTCTACTACTTGATGGTATCCAAGTACTAGTGAAACACTGGGCATTCAGTGCATTAGTGTTGTAGGAGATTATATAGAGAAACTGAGTTGTTTCTCAAAAGTCAAAAGGTCCCAGTTTCACTTGAACACCCCTCATATAATGTATTGCAATATGCAGACAGAACTATTGTCAAAAATGCTGTTATAGAAAATAAATCAGTAATATAACCAATCAGGATCAGGAGTTCAATGGCACCGTGCTATAACTTGCCCTTACGAAATCCAAGTAAATGTCAGACAGGTGTGCCAGTGTGTACCAGGTTTATGTTAGAAGCTTTTCTTTGCTCTGGGTTTAAATAAGCAAATACAAAACAAAGGGGAGACGTTTGTCTCTGTGGTTTATGCACTATTGCACCATGTTGGATTTGGGGAGAAAGGTTAGAAAATGAAAGTAATCTAATCGAGATTGTGAAAGCTTGGACAGATCAAGTAGAGTTTATTTATAAGGTCAAATGAACAAACAGAAAACTATGATTTAAAGGTCCCATATCCTCTTACCTCTTTAACAAATTAACAAAGGTCTCAGAGCTCTCCCAAAGTCTGCTTGTGTTAATACTCCATCCGAAATACTCTTAATGCATTTTCATACCACAAACTCCCTCATTTCCCTTCTCCACTAAATGTGCGGTTTCAGTGTCTGTGTAAATGAGCTACTCCCGAGCCACACCTGTAAAGGGGACTGCAGAGCTGAGCAACAAGCTGGAATAGGGGATACCTTTTTATATGAGGGAACATTGGGGGAACGTAATTGGCTTGTTTAAGCCCTGGCTAGGACAACAAATGGAAAATGGACAAAATCAGGGAATGTTTGTTTCTTTTCCCCCTCACTTTTGTGTTTGTACATGGACACTGCAGGCTCATCTGAATATCTAGAAATTAGATTTAAAAAAATCATCCCGGTGTAGTGTTTAAAGCAATTCAAGTTGCTTAAAGTGTCCGATTCATTGCAGTGCTGCACATCTGAGACCACATGGTCATTAAAGGGCAGCACATGGGTGAGAGCAGGATGCATGTTAAAGAGCACAGCAGCAACACCTCAGACTGAGCAGATGGCATACGGAATAAAATACAAGATGTGTTGTGGAGTCCTGGTGTGCTCTAGTGTCATTAAACTGATTACGACCTCTTAGTACAAAACAGGCCCTAATGGTAACCGCTTTACCCGCCAATGTGAAAAGACAAAACTCAAGACGCATAGCCAGGGAGTTCTCTCTCACACGTTATCCTTTTCCTCCAGGTAAAATCTGAGGGGCATGACAATGCCCCTGTGCACAAAGCAAGGTCCATGTAGACATGGTTTGCTAAGGTTAGAGAAAAACAATGCAAATGACAAGCTAGAATGCCAAATGGACCACCAGAATATAAGTGTCTGACCTCACGTAACCTCTGGTGGCTCAATAAACACAAATCCCCAGTCACACTCCCAAATCTAGTGAAAAGATGAAGAGTGCAGGTTATAAGGGCAATGTATATATACACCATATAAAATACATTCACATATAAGAATCCGAAACGTTAAGCAAATATTGTGAGAAATTAAATTGATCAATTCAGTATCAAGATGAGATTTTTTGGGAAAAACAAAAGCAGTACATGCCATCCGGTAGTGTTAGACCAAATAACAAAAGGGACAGGCTGGGCCACAGGGGGCTGAAAATTACAACCAAGACGATCCAAAAACCGCTTGGGGGACATAAAAAAAAAAAACTCGGTTATTAAAAAGTGGGCAAAGGCTTTACTGCTGGAACAAAAACATGATGCAACTAGACATTTACAGGCTGTCTGACATCTGCAGTCTCCCCTGAGTGAGGGCACTGTGTGACCTGGCTCATTTCTCCCAGACACCTGGATGACAAGAGGTAGGGTGAGAGTGCGGAAAAACATTCACGCACTCTCCCTCCCTCATTCTCTATACCGTTTATCCATTACAAGGTCATGGGGGTCTAAAGCCTTTCCCAGGGAACTTGAGGCACGAGATGGGGTAGAACCTGAATGGGATGCCCCATCATGGCAATAATGGGCAACTTGGAAACTATCCAGTTAGCCTAATCTGCATGTCTTTGTCCTGTGGGAGGAAACCGGAGCACGAGGTGAACATGCAAACTCCACACACACACACAGACCAGAGGAAGAAATCAACACTCAAGGCGCGAGATTACAATGCTATCCACTATGTGTTGCGTGAAGCAGTGACAAAAGCAAATGCAACTCATGAAGAAATGCGCATGTCCAACAGTGCACTGAAACGTGACTAAGAATTTGGAGTTTTGTGAGAAATATCACTTGTTATTTTGTTACATCCGTCTAATCGATTAATTAAAGCTTGATTGGGTAAATGAGGCCTGACCTTTGGGATTCGGTTATATAATTCCTTGTGATGTCTCTGCACATCTCGGCGCTCTAGTGTCACAACCGCTACGTTACAGCTTCAAAATAAGCCACGGCTGCTACCAGGAATCATTCAGTGAGCCCTGTGTCAGTATCTGCACTGTGTACTGCTGATTACTTTCTCTGCTGTAACTTCTGCATGGATTATATTTTAAAATACAAATGTTGGAGGAGAGTTTTTCTATTGCCTAATAGGATGGACAGCAAAAACACAACCGACCTATGGACTGTCTATTTATCTAATAGCTAAAAGTATTTAAGAATATCTTTTGACATAAAAGCTCATATAGCAAGAACATCCCCAAAACAGAGCTACAGTGAGGTAAGAAACAGTGAGGTGGTGGAGGTGTGCTAAAATGGGCACATCCGAGCAGATGCATTCTGTATCAACAGTAAATGAGCGAAGAGCTTACAATATGCCAAGCGTGGAAAAACACAAATTATAATTGGTTGGATAAATCCTGTTAAGTCAAGACAGAAAGTATATATGAAGACAATAAAATGTTGCCTTGACTGGATGCGACTCCAACAGTATCTATCTGCTCCAGGTTTATTTCCCATGAGCAGGCTGAACACAGACTCTAGTGTAGTGTGTTTCTGGAGTCCTGCTGATATTGCACACACTGTGACTAGTCTTCAATTTTCCTTCCAGACTAGAACACTAAACGATCCAGGCAACCTTTCTACAACTTTCGTTTTTCCATGCAATGAAGTGGAACAGGCTTAGGGTTGTGCAACAGTGTCACTACAACTACCAAAGTTATTAGTTCTACTATGAGCTGTGTTCAAGTCAAACCGGGACTGTCGGTTGTTATTCTGCACAATCAAAAGTTTCAGTTTGACTTGAACGCCTCTTGTACACTGAATTTGGTGAATTTGAATAATTATTTACTCTGGATTTTCCTTGAAAGGGAGAGAAGTGGACATTCATGCCAGGATGGGGCTTTATAGTTTGTACAAAAGTCTATTTCCTGCTGCATAAACAAAAAGATAACAATCCGTTATAAAAAGTCGGCTAACAGAGACGGCCACACATTACATTTAGATTTAAAATAAAATGTTGTCCGTCATCACCCAATGTATGGAGCTTTTGCCAAGCAGAAGAGCATGTTCATGAGTTCATGAGTTGCTGTACTGATCCTTTGTTCTCAAAGCCATATACTGTTTAACAGCTTTTTTTAAGTTAAGTTAGTTAAGTCAGCCTTTATTGGTCACACATACATTACTGCACAGTGAAATTATTTATTCTTCGCATATCCCAGCTTCTTGTTAGTAGGCCGGGGGTCAGAGCGCAGGGTCAGCCATTTTTACGGCGCCCCTGGAGCAGACAGGGTTAAGGGTCTCGCTCAAGGGCCCAACAGCAGCAACCTGACGGAGCTGGGGCTCGAACCGCCGATCTTCCGATTCGTAACTCAGAGCCTTAACACACTGAGCCACCACTGCCACTTTTACAGTGCCTGCGCTAATCTAATCTGTACTCATGTTCATTACCCCAGTCTTGCACCACTCACTTTTTGCACTGCTGTCACTTTTAACTGCTATTCTTAAGTTGTACAAGTTCAGCCACTAAATATTTACCCTACCCTATTTATTCGCCTACTTTGCACATTAAAAGTATTTATCTGCCTGTTGGTCGGTCAGTCTGTCGGTAACAGGAACACAAAGTTGAACTTGAACTAGCTGGATCATGTCTATCTACTGTGTCTGCCTGTTTTCATTTTTATTTACTCTTTTTTTGTAGGGAATTTTAAAGTGTAAATTTCAGTTTTTAAACTGAAATCTTTTAAATCTATCTCAATCATTTAAAATATTTAAACTATACGACATGAAATAGGATTAGAACAGTAAACTCATATCTGAGGATTTATTGTCCTATACAAATAAAATGAATTTAAGTTAATTATTTCAGTGATTGTTTTTGTTGTTGTTGGCACAATTGACTTTGGCTTGGTCACAATTAATAGAGCCCTGTATTTATACTGTAAATATACACATATCTTATGTTTTACAATTTATATCCAGAATTCTTACATTTGCAAAGCGGCTTTGTGGACATTAAATTAAATTGAGTTATTGTAGTGGAAATGTCAAGCCACCAACACATTGCAACTGGGAAAATGTCACACTTAAAACCTAAAAAGAATTCAACCAGAGGCACAATTAAGAGCTTCTTCCAGGTCTGGAAATCGTTTCCCCACTTATCTGGTGCAAAAAATATATATCTGGGGAAGTTGGGGTGAGGTGGAGGGGGTTACAGTTGTAGAATGGCTTGAAACTGAATATCTGATTGGTCATAAAGTGTTTGGTTCACATGGTAGCTCTGGCTGACAGCGGAGATTATTTGTAAAATGACAAGCTGTGTGTGCTTTTTTTGTAGACACAGAGAGACAGAGAGAGAGAGAGAGGACAAGGTTGGTGAGGGAGCGACTGCTCGTCTGTGCTATAAACGCGGCAAAACGAACTCGCTTTTCTCACAGGCTTCCTGAAAATTTCCATCTTATTATAAACCTGCTAAAAAGTGCGGTGTAAATTAAACGTTGTAATTGTTGGCACATCACTGTGTTCTCCTCAGGTGCTGTAGTTCAGGTCATGAGCAAATAAGTTTTCCTCAGACAGAGGAAGAGAATTCCACACAGGTAAGAAAATATTATCATCAGACATGATGTGCTTTGAAATAAAAGTTACTGACAGCTACTTGCGCTTATTAGAGTGATTCGAATTTCTGTTATTTATCAAACTCCAATAGAAATAACATGAGATTTGAGCAACAGTCAAAATGTTTCTATACATAAACTAACAAACTACCTTTAAATAAGTATTGATCAGATTACAAATAATCAGAATTCAATCTCATCTTCCACGGTGTCCTTTCAAACCCAAACATTTTCCTGATCTTAATCTCGCATTCCTTCCTTCCTATAAGACATGATGCTACAGAAACTTGGATGGTTGATGACTTAAAGCAGCAGAGTGCAAGGTTTACATCCCTCTGTTGGCTGTGAACAAAACTGCACTTGCAGTTAGATACCAGACACGTCTTTTACTGTTCATGAACGTGATACAGCTTCCAGGATATATATATATATATATATAGATATATATATATATATATATATATATATATATATATATATATATATATATATATATATATATATATATATATATATATATATATATCGTAAACGTGGATTTAATCCTAATAATTGTCGCATAATTGCATTTCCTTCATATTCTTACCACGGGCTATGCTAAACTGCTTCTAGTGTGTACGTAGTGTCATGTGATAACTTCCCATTCCATCCAATGATAGGGTGTATAATATTCCTACTTAGATCTTAAATGTTTATACGACAGGCACAGAATCTACTGCGACCCTGATGAGGATAAAATGCTCACTCGAAATGATCAAATGAATGATCGTGATAGCTATGGAAACTTTTAAACCTTATACACTCCACCCTTTAAATAAAAATAAAAATTCATGTTTGGCAAAAACTTGAATTCAATTTGTCTAAACTCATTTTAGGATCATATTTTCCTGTGAGCTTTACTTCAACAGAAATGTAGTTACCGAATCCTGAACATACCTTTCCCATCAGTCGCTGACGCCTCTTGCAAATGTCTGATAGACCTGCCATAGGAAAGAAAACACACACAGCAGTCAGACACAAAGCATCCAGCTGCACAGAAAAATACATTTTTATCTTTAATTTAAACTTATTACAAATCATCTATATTTCATCAGTGTTTACACCAATATTTAAATATCACCAGCTGTGATTAAACAGCTCCCTGACAGATCTGGGTGGCGTAACGAAGCTCTGTGAAACGTGGCAGCTTCTGAGCATCCTTAGGCAAAAAAAAGAAAAGCTCATACCAGACAACCGGGAAGAGGATAGCTCCACAGCACAGCAGGTCCACCAGGAACAGGATCTCCATCCATAACCCGTACTCACTGGAGCCCTCCTCTGTCGACTCGATGATGATATACGCCACGTTTGCCAGGACCTGAAACCAACTTTCTTTTAGACGTTTTATACACAAAATCACTCCTCCTCACAACATGGAAATATGAAGTTAATAATATTTTAATCCAGCCGTACGTGTAAACTTTGCCCTCGCGCTTAATATCGCACCACTGAGCAAACGCAATAATGATTGTGATTCACATGGAAAGGAAGAATTATTTAAAAGTGCATGGTAACTACTTCTAGTTAGGAGAGTGTGAAATAACACCTACCAAAATGTAGCCATAACAACAGTCTAACAATAGCCTCTGTACTGTATGTAATACACATATGACTACTCACAGTGTACGAAGCCTATAATGGTTACATGCTAATAAACAGCGCTAAATGATCAAGCATCATCCTGTTATATAAAAAATAAGCACATTTTGAGTTGTTGTTTATTTTGTTACCGCAATCTGTCCTAATGTGCTTCATTTCTTTTACAGTGTCACTAAATAGTCTATATTATTCTATACATTACGTAACATTTTATTCTGTCAAATGTCAAAGTCAGCTCCTGTGATTATTCGTTTTACAATCCGTTCCAGCTACATAAAGTCATTTCCTTTCCAGCCTCTCTTATTTTCTTTCCTGAAGCTATGAACACTAAATAACGCAACTTGTCAGGTTACTATGAAGCCTTCTGACCTGAAGACTAAGGAATACAAAGGAACAGCGTTAACTCCTACTGTAGACCCCATTCAAAAATGTGAAGACATGTCCTCTGACGACTACACATTACAAAAAAACTATAGAAACAATAACACATCAAGTTTATTACTATAAACCTAGGATGTGCCTTGTAGCTGGCATTACGATCGGACTTTGGTTCACGTTCAAGTAGATTTTTATTGTTGTTTCTACACACAGTAAAAACGCAACATCGTGTGTCCGCGACCAAGCTGCTACGTACAGTACAACATTAATTAACAAAACTGGCTAAGATACACAATTAGCTAACTAGCCAAGACAACAAATTAACACATTAAATTAACAATAACCATCCAAAAACTATATGAAAAGACAATATAAAAGTTGTTGAATTCCACAGCGCCACGGTATAAACGCCACAATTCACACAGACATTAAAACAGCACTAATAATTAGACATACAGCAGCAATTTGAAATAGAGAGCAACACCGTTACCTAGCTCCCACTACCACCATTATCCAGCCATCACTGTAATAAAATGCTTCTCATCAGACAATATGATTGTACAGTACCAGTCAAAAGTTTGGACACAGGTTTGGATGTTTTTTTTTTTTTGTTAGATTCTAGAACAATACTGGATCTTTGTAAAACTATAAAATAACACAGATGGCATTAGGTAATTAACGAAAAACAACAACAACAACAGTCAAGTTGTTATTTTAAGATGGTCAGCTGTTCTGGAATAGTTTTTGCTCAAACAGTGTTTTGCAAAACCCATCACGCACCATGATGAAACTGGCTCTCATGAAGATCATTCCTGAAAAGCACCTCAGATTAGAGCCGTTATGAAGGCTTTAAAGAGCATAAGTAGTACACACATCTCAATATCAACTGTTCAAAGGAGATTATTGTAGATTTTGGAGTCCTTCAGCATTATTGTACGATGTAGAAAGAATCAGGAAAGACCCTTGAATTAAAAGGTGTGTGCAAACTTTTGAGTGTAAGTGTACACTAACCCTTGACTAAACCATTCCAAATTGAGCTGTGGTACTGAGTATGCTTTCATTATTTTGAGATGTCTATAGTACTTTAGTTTAGAAAAAGAACACACCTGCGGGTGTTTAGAAGCTACTAAATTTCCCAGTGAAAATCAGACCAAAGTCCAAGCTACGAAGTCCAAAGAACTCTCCAGGTACTATTTGGGGACCAAACTGCATGAAGACTCAGATCCAGACAAAAGGTATAAACCATTGTTAAGTCTTTGTATGTTTCCAGGAACACCGGGCACTCCATTGTTGTGTGATGGAAAAATCTGTCTGGTCAAACTTAATAACCAACTTTGAATGGTCTTAAAAGGAGCTGGTGACCAAGAACCCAAATGCCACCCTAACATTCCCGCAGAGATGGGAGAAGAATAAACCTCTCCATTAATCAAGGCTGGATGGCAGAGTGATTAGAGAGAAATCACTCCTGAGGAAAAAGCACATGGTAGGCACCTAAAGGACTCGGAGCATAAAAAAAAAATTCAGTCTAATCTTAAACTAAACTATCTAGATACTGTCCAATGACCTTCTAATAATCTCCAGGGTGGAGCATGGTGGTGGTAGTATGACATTATGTGGTGGATCT
Source organism: Clarias fuscus (assembly GCA_030347435.1). Classification (NCBI taxonomy): domain Eukaryota; kingdom Metazoa; phylum Chordata; class Actinopteri; order Siluriformes; family Clariidae; genus Clarias; species Clarias fuscus. Next base: position 12,214,910 of record CM059212.1, read on the forward strand.
CAGCAGAAGGGAGAGAAAGAGGGGTCAGAATTGAGGGAAGGATGAACGTAGCCAAGTACAGAGAGATCACTGAAGACAACATGTCCTACGAGTGCACACCACCGGTGTTCATCTTTCAACACAACAATTATCCAAAACCATACAGTCATACAAAACATACATTACTGGTGAATGTTCTTGAGAGGCCACAGCCAAGACTTAGAACACCTCTGTAACATCTGTACTTGAAAATGCCAGGTCATACACCATTCTCATTCAAGATTAAACCTCAGAGGATCGATCAGACACGAAGAATGAGAGAAACTGCACAAATCTTGGTGTGCAAAGCTTGTTGAGACGTACCGAGAAGGATTCAAAGCTGCTGCCAACGGTGCTTTTACTGAATGCTTATCTAAATGAGAGATTTTATGTTTATTAGTATGATCATGGATGACTTTGTATAGGTTAATGGCTCTAAAGAAAACTTTGACACAAAGTCTTCCAAAAAAAAGAAAAAAAAAAAAGACCTGATTCGAATGCTTTCCAAGCTCACTGGGGAACTGGCCTTAACATAGTCACAAACTTTCCGATGATGAACCTCAGAAGTCGTACTAAACTGCACATGTACCTGGAGGGGGATGACGATCATGAAGATCTTTTTGTCCTTGTCTGAGAGGATGTGTTTGACGAAGGCCCAGCCAGTCCCTATCAAAGCTATAGTGATGAACAGCAGTGCCCCCTTCAGCCTGCAGTGAAAAGTGTTTCAAAATAGGCTTTGTGACCAAACAATTATTTTCAGACTTCACTTTTGGTACATTGCACAGTTCGACATCACTTACAGGTGTGTGATGTAGTAGACCACGGCCCAGCCTTCAATAGGAAAGCCTTGGTTGGAGATGTAGTAGTAATCGATCTGCAAAGCAAAGAGCATTCCATTAACAATGTAAAAGCTGTAATTCTGTAATTATAGTTACAATGTATTTACAATGTTACATTTCACTATGAAACTTTTTTACACCATGTGATTAATTACATGCCTTAAATCTAAACAGTATGAACACATAATCCAGTGATCAGTTGGTGTCATAAGGTAAGACTTAACTTTTGGCGGAACATGCTTTTAAAATTTCATTTACAGTTTCAGATCTTCCACATCTAATCATCATAATCACAGAAATCATAAATTAATAATCATAACGCTATGCTCACGGCATGGAAAATGAGCGAGAGAGACTTGGTGAAAGGAAGAGCTGCCATGAGCCAGTGGATTTTGTACACATCGGCTCTGTAAAAACAAGAAAAACAAAGATTGAGAAAGCAAACAAAGCAAGAAACGGTGTATTAAATCACAGTAGTTCCGTGTTGTAACAGAGAACAAAATATTTGTGTGAGAGTAACTTCTGTACCTGCGTGTTCGGAGAACATGGACCCACAGTGTCCCGATGAGAAGGAAGAATACTGACATGCAGATGTAAAGTTTGGGGAGAGGAATCTCTCCAGCGGACAGGAAGCTGTCCGGATTCTTCTCTTCGATCTTGATCTGAAAGCAGACCGCAGGGTACAGATTAGTTTACTGATCACTTTGTGAACACCTAAAAAACAAAAAAAAAAAAACATAGGTTTGCTTTCTTATAATGTGTTTGAAGCTGCTTTAAACTCTAATGTGGTTCAAGGAAACCATGTCTGGTTCAAGCCGTGGTCTGGCCTTTGCTTCAGGTCTGTTAAAATGTCACCAAATTGAACTTCCTGTTCAAGTGTCAATGTGTCAAACTTCAAGTGTCACTGTGATGCAGAAAGTAAAGTTGGGCTCTGCAGAGGGAACGGAAAGCTTCCTTCCATATATACATAAAAAACATTTAATAAATGCAGAAGCGTGTTATTGTTACATTTAATCAACCAGCTTGAAGCCTTTGGTTCACAATTAATAATACTGTATATTAATCATATAATAAAATATATAAACCCTTTACTTGCCATGAACAGTTTTGTACCCAATTCTCCATCAGTACACAGTTGGAAAAAAAACCTTCATGTTACCTGAAACAAATTTCTTCTTAAACAACTGCGCTTTCGATTGCAGAGCACACACAGTTCTAGAAAGAATTGATTTATAGTCATGCTATCTGGTCTCACCCAAATGAGTATGGGTTCCCATTTGTGTTCGATTCCCATCAAGTTTTTTTTCCTTATGCCTCACGCTGTGGATTCCAGCTTTCTCATTAGGGCCAAACTGAATATGCCTTATTTTTTTTTCTTCTTCATATTAAATTAAAATACATATATTAAACCAAAGAAACGTTCTAATACAACAGGCTTCGAAGTGCTTAAAGATAACATTTGTAAAATGGTTGTTTATGTAACAGCCTCAGCAGCAACCTCATTTCCACTCTCGTCCGTTCCAACCCCTCAGCATCACCAGTATACTAATCACCGGCCGGAACATCAGTCATCATCTGCACCGGTTTCTCACTGCTTCATCCCTTACTTTGGATGTTTTTTTTTTAACCGTAAATGATTCATATGTCACTGTGTGGCTTAACAACAACAAAAAAAAAAACTTCCTCTAAAACTGCTCAGATACAGGAACTGGACTGTTCGAGAAACGTTTGGCTCTTTGGAAGCAGAATATGGCTATAAGCTTATTACTACATGTTATTGCTTGAGAATGGTATTACTGAGCTCTAAAATCTCTGCCCAAGCAGAAATATACTCTGTAAGGGAAACATGTGGGGAGTTATTAAAACTGATTTATTAAGAGGATCACAGTTAACCATTTCAATGACGTACATATATTTGTAAATTTTTTAAACGTTGTTTTTTTATGAACCACATATACACTCACCTAAAGGATTATTAGGAACACCATACTAATACGGTGTTTGACCCCCTTTCGCCTTCCGAACTGCCTTAATTCTACGTGGCATTGATTCAACAAGGTGCTGAAAGCATCCTTTAGAAACGTTGGCCCATATTGATAGGATAGCATCTTGCAGTTGATGATTTGTGGGATGCACATCCAGGGCAAGAAGCTCCCGTTCCACCACATCCCAAAGATGCTCTATTGGGTTGAGATCTGGTGACTGTGGGGCCATTTCAGTACAGTGAACTCATTGTCATGTTCAGGAAACCAATTTGAAATGATTCGAGCTTTGTGACATGGTGCATTATCCTGCTGGAAGTAGCCATCAGTGGATGTGTACATGGTGGTCATAAAGGGATGGACATGGTCAGAAACAATGCTTAGGTAGGCCGTGGCATTTAAATGATGCCCAATTGGCACTCAGGGGTCTAAAGTGTGCCAAGAAAAGATCCCCCACACCATTACACCACCACCACCAGCCTGCACAGTGGTAACAAGGCATGATGGATCCATGTTCTCCTTCTGTTTACGCCAAATTCTGACTCTACCATTTGAACGTCTCAACAGAAATCGAGACTCATCAGACCAGGCAACATTTTTCCACTCGTCAACTGTGAGCTCAATTTTGGTGAGCTCGTGCAAATTGTAGCCTCTTTTTCCTGCTTTTAGTGGAGATGAGTGGTTCTCGGTGGGGTCTTCTGCTGTTGTAGCCCATCCGCCTCAAGTTTGTGCGTGTTGTGGCTTCACAAATGCTTTGCTGCATACCTCGGTTGTAACGAGTGTCAAAGTTAAAGTTGCTCTTCTATCAGCTCTTCTATCAGCTTGAATCAGTCGGCCCATTCTCCTCTGAGAGAATGGGCCGAGAATGGGCATTTTCGCTCACAGGACTGCCGCATACTGGATGTTTTTCCCTTTTCACACCATTCTTTGTAAACCCTAGAAATGGTTGTGCGTGAAAATCCCAGTAACTGAGTAACTGTGAAATCCTCAGACCGGCCCGTCTGCCACCAACAACCATGCCACGCTCAAAATTGCTTAAATCACCTTTCTTTCCCATTCTGTCATTCAGTTTGGAGTTCAGGAGCTTGTCTTGACCAGGACCACACCCCTAAATGCATTGAAGCAACTGCCATGTGATTGGTTGATTAGATAATTGCATTAACGAGAAATTGAACAGGTGTTCCTAATAATCCTTTAGGTGAGTGTATTTATTAAAATCTTAGATCATATTAACGGACCTCGGAAACTCCACTTTACTCGCCGATGTTTGTGAAAGACGTCTCGTCTGCATTTTGAATTACTGATTTAATCACACTCAATCACATCAGGTGCCAAGTTTACATATAGATGCCAAGAGCGTTGTGTATCCTCTCAAAGTTAAAAGGAAACCGATGTTAGATTAAATAAAACATCGTGCCAAAGTTTCTGTCCTTCTCCCGGGAAAAACAGTGTAATGTGACACTGAAACGCTGTTTTGATAGGTGTGCTCTGTGTGCAGCCGCGGTTCATTCATTTCATTCTTCAGAAACAATGACTCTGCCCTTATTCTTCTTTAGACTTGCTATGTTCCAGGTACGCAGGTGAGATCACTTGGTATTGTCTTTTAGTCAGAGCATAAGGATTGCCCTCTCTTTTCATACTATAGGCATGAAAGAGCAATCTCTGTAGAGTTGAGCCTCTTACTGAATGGAATTGTAAGAGAAACACAGACCTCAATTTGAATAAGATTTTTGTGCAGACAAAGTCACATCCATAAGCTGAAGGCCTACAAAAACTAAATTCATTCATTATTTACTTAAAAATTAATAATAAAAAAAAAAATGTCTGACTCACATCAATGCTGAACGTGAGTGAAGACGCATCTGGGTTGGCAGCAACAGAGGAGAAGCAGTTGTGGAAGTAGAAGTTGTAGAGGCCTTCCTGCTCATCTGACGTTACATTGAAGTAAAACTGTAGAAGCGCAAGATCAATAAAGTGCAGGTGTTAAAACAAATCGAGGGTCTGGCTTTCTGCCGAGTCAGGTGTTATTGGTTGTGTGTGTGATGCTGTAGAATTTCATCAAACAGATACAGAGAGCATTTATCAGTCATTTGAAATGTTACAGAAGGCTACAGTGCGATTGCTGACACGGCATTTGGAGATCGTTATTGGTTTAGGTTTGTCCTAAACCACACGAGACTAACACTCGTGGAAATGCTCATCTGATGAAGTTGCATGATATTTATCTGAAATACAGTAGTTGACATTCGACCCCAGGATTGGGGGTCTAGATCTGATCTTTTCACTAAATCCAACACTAATTCAGTACGACTAACTGAAAAAAAAAAAAAAAATACCTGAAATGAGTAGCCCTTGTCTTTGCGCTGCAGGGGATACGAGACATCAGCCTTATTCTGCAAGAAACAATCAGTAGTTCAGGTCAAAAGTAGCTGAAGCACGTGTCTCTGCACTAGCGATAATCATTTGTCATCCAGAAGAATTAAAAAAAAAAAAAAAAACAGAAAAAGAAAAAGACAGCAAGTAAATATTCCTACCTCAGTTACTTCCCGCTTGGATTTAGCCTCAGCTAAAAGTGAAACAGAAAACACTAATCAATATAAAATCTAAACAAGCTGAGATGAAAAATAAATAAATAAAAATCAGCGGCAAACTGACTGGAAAAGAAAGTTGTAGAAAGTTATAAGCAAGTTGGTACATACAGCATCTCGAAAGTGTCCTGAATTCCCATTTAATACAACCTCACACCACCCCTTGATCATTTTATATAAGTTCTATATCTGTTTTTAATATCTTATCATTGCCGTTTTTATTCTTACTAACTTCCAAGACCAAGTTGAACATTGTAGAGTTATTTGTTATATCTTTAGAGAGGATGCTGCACTACAAACTATAACTACTGTGAATATGAAAAAAAAAAAAGGAAACACAAAATAATTGCTTCCTGATTCCCTTAAATGAAACTATTCAGAGCATCTTCATTTGAATAAATAATATTTCAGGATATAATGCTCCAGTTAGAGAAAGGATTTTGCATCCCCCCCCTAACTGTAACTGGATGGTCAGAGGTTGCAGCTGTACCAGGAGACTGAGGTTTCTCTTTTGGCTTCTGTTCCTCTGCTACGGTCTCTGGAACCACACACGTGATGTGAGGAAACATCCCACTCTCTGCAGACGTCTTCAGCCTCACACTGTAAAGAAGTACAGATCAATAACAATAAGATTAAAAAAAAAAAAACATATACAGTGTTCATAAAGCTGAAAGATACATGCATACACACGCTGTTGTACTAAATAGAAATACAGGATGCACAGATACCACAGAAGGAAAGGGACTGATGTTCTGAATGAATGCACACTCATGCTGGTTTAGGGTTGGTCCCCCTTTTTGTCTTCATAGCTGCTTTAACATGGTCCAGGAAACATTCCGGGTTTTTGGTCCATATTGACATGATAACTTCACACAATTGCTGCAGATTTGTCGGCAGCACATCCATGATCCGAATCCCCCAAAGCTGCTCTATTTGATTGAGAACTCTTCAGCTGTGATCATTTTCCACTGACGTCTGGCATCAACAGGGCATTTTTGCTCAGAGACCTGCCGCTCACTGGATATTTAACCTTTTTCAGACCATTCTCTGTAAACCCTAGGGATTGTTGGAGATCAGCGGTTTTGAAAAATACAGGCCACGTTCATCAGGCCACGTTCAAAGTTTCATGCTGGGTTTTAAACTTCTGCAGACCCTGACCATGTGTGTATGTCTGAATACAGTGGAGTTGCTGCCATCTGATTGGCTGATTAGATATTTGCGTTAACAAGCAATTCAACTGGGGAGTGTGAATGTATGTACACCTGACCATCACGTTCACGCTCTCTCATTGAACATCCCAATCTAGCGGAGTCCTCCATCACTGTTATAAAAACCTCAGGGAAGGCTTTGTACTAGATGCTGGACCGTAGCTGTGGTGATTTATGTTCATTCAGCTACAAGAGCATTAGTATTAGCACTAGGTTTAAGAAAAGTGTAATAAAGATTCTAAACTAAAGGTTAAGGACTTTCCTATACTGCAGCACCTCTGCCTTGTGTGTTAGGAGAAAAAAAAAAAAAAAAAATCTGAAAGTCAAAGTCAGCAACCAAACATGCCTTGGTTTTACTCGCAGGCTGAGGATTTTAACTTACATGTTGTTCCTGAAGTCCAGCAGAAGGAGAACTACTGCATAATCACTGCTGGGCACCTTCTTCAGAATGCAGTAGTCTAAACCATCGTCCTGCTCACGAAAAGAAATGAAATCAGCCATCAGTTCTCTGATCATCACTACACCAGCATTTCTCTTTGACCAATCATAAAGATCTCACAAATCTCAAATCATCAGTGTCTTAAAGCCAGGTGTATATTATACTTAAAACTTAAAAGGCAGCAGGAATATCATCACTCATAACCAGAGACGAGTGAGAAGGCTCTTCCTTACCAGATACGTGGAGAAGCCGTTACTGCTTGTGCGATCCAAACTGAAACCGATCTGCGACAGAGATGTGAGGACAGAACAGACAGACTGCATTAATGCACCAGATAACGTTTAAGACCGCTATTAGCTGTGGTCCAGTGAAGCTTCGAAAAATTATGACTGCTTGAGATATCAGCCAGGAGACTCGTCTTCAACAGCGAAACTATTAAGGTTTATTATTTCATCAGTGAAAGCCTATTAGAAATGATGTTGAACAAACAATCATGCATACACACACTCTTAAAAGCAGATATTTTAAAAAGCGTGTAAAGTCTGTAACGCACTACTGCGTTCCTGCAGCGTCCGTCCGCCCCCCCCCTCCTCCCCAAACATTTACAGATTTCCAATCTGTCATTTTGTACAGGGTGTACATCCACTTTTTGTTTCCGCTCCAAAGGCAGTTTAGGGGAACAAAACCGAGTTGTCAGCAAAACTGCCTCAAGTGATCACACAACTCAGAGACTGTTACACACTGGACGAAGGAGTACAAATGAACTCAATTAGATTACATTTTATTTGTATAGTGCTTTTAACCATGGTCATTGTCACAAATCAAACATAAGGAGAAATGTACAAATTATAATGATCAGATTGTATCTGGCGAGCAAGACAAGGGCAACGGTGTCAAGGAAAAATAGGAAGAAACCTTGAGAGGACTCAACAGGGAACCCATTGTTGTTTTGGGATGTCAGCGAGTGTCGCCATAAACCAGTCAGTGGTATAGTGCACAAAATATACATTGACATTATCCGTTAAAAGACTGAGTATACCTAGCTGTTCTCTCTCTCTCTCCCTCTCCCCCTTTCCCTCTCTCTCTTGAACCTGTCTGACCCCTCATGGTGCCAAGGTTTTGGTTAGAGATCTCATCGCATGGAGGCCCTGTATGGTCTGCTTGGGACGCGTGTGCTGACTGGGGACGGTTCCACTTTACCATCAAGATGGTCTTGGTCTCGACTGATGCAGACAGCTGTTCTCTGATGGCCTGTAAATACAGTCACTTAATAGTTCAGGACAGAAAGTTTTGTATCTGAGCCTCCAATACTGAAAGTAGACTCTATATTAAGTTCAACACCTCTCCTATTATATATACTGGACTTCCAGCCGCAATATGGGAAAGGGTTTCAAGTTGATATGAAGTCCACTTTTGTAGACTGAGAATTTCACTTCTATAGGTGCCCTATTTCATACTGCAACTGTAGTCACAAGCCATCACATAATGCACTCTGTATGCAGTATGACTACTATGAGTATGTAGTTTTTCAAGGTGGCACATGGCTTAGTGGTTAGCACTGTCGCCTCGCACCTCCAGGGTCGAGAGTTTGATTCTGCCTCGGTGTGCAAGGAGTTTGCATGTTCTCCCTGTGTGCTTGGTGGGTTTTAGATTAGATTTAGATTAGATTAACTGATGTTCTCAAATTGCCCGAAGTGTGTGTGTGCGTTTGTGTGCGTGTGCCCTGCGATGTGCCCCGCCTTGTGCTCAAAATCTCCTGGGATTTGCTCCAGGCCCGTACGGGATAAGCAGTATAGAAGATGAATGGATTCAAATGGTTTACTGCGGCCAGGAGCCTCATCACCGTTCTGTGCTTGGAGTCTTCTGTAAATGTCAATGAGTTTTATGCCCTAATTCACATGAAATGTCATCGCAGTCCTGGTTTGATGAAAACTGCATACAGTGCTAGTTGAGGATTATTGAAGGTTACACAGCAGCGTGACAGTGGCAGCCTTTGCAACGCAGCTCTGGAAGACACATAATGTGGTGTGGACATCGATTCATTCATGCTGCAGCACTCACAGAATTATGTCCTTGTTGTTCACAAAAAAACAAACAAAAAAAAATCTACTTAATTCTACACAGGCCAATGTCAACACTGCTCACATACAGTGACTAAAACAATGAACTTTTAGTGCTAGGAGTTTAGTTGTATTATTTAGACTTTGGGAACGTCCAGGACTTTCTCTGGGGCACCTCATTGTGTTAGAAGACAGTGTGCAACTAAGGAGGTCAAGCCCTAATATCAATAAAAAGCCACAACGGCAAGCTAATGGGGTGATATCAATTACCATAAAATAAATATAAATAAAAATTGATCTGCTTAATCAAGGAGTCGAGCACTACAGGACTGGAACAGCAGTGAAAACGGCATGGCTTTTAAGAAAGCAAGTAGATCGGCAAGTTGATTGGTTGGATTGTTAGACCGCTTGGTCTTGATCTTGGAGTTCATACTGACAACAGATTGGACTGAAAATGCAACACAGAAGCTGTCTACAGGAAGGGACAGAGCAGACTCTACTTCTCGAGGAAACCCAGGTCCTTTAATCTCTGCAGCAAGATGTTACAGATCTTTTATCAGTCTGTTGTGGCAAGTGCAATTTTCTTTGCTTCCATCTGCTTGGCAGCAGCACTAGACGCAGTGACTCACCAAAAAAGGCTAGCTCAATACTGGGCACACCCCTGGAATGTATGGAGCTGGTAGTGGAGAGAAGGATGCTATAGAAACTGTTAACCATCATGGAGAGCAACTAACATCCCCACCACAACCTACTGGCTAAACAGCGGAGCACTTTCAGTAACAGAATGCTCCGCTCCGCTGTGACGGAGAACACTACAGGAAATCTTTTTCTGCCAACTGCAATAAGACTTTACAATAACTCCTTCTCGGACATCACATGAAATTTGATGTAAACATTTTTCCCTCATTAATGCACCTTAAAATTGTACACAGTGTTTTTTCTTTAACTTTCCTCACTGCAATTCTTGCTTTTGTTGTTTACTTGTTGTAAACAACAAAAGCATAAAGGGATTCATAAAGTACTCTGTCTGTCTGTCAGTCGCACGTGGGCAATGTGGGAACATTTAGCCTAACCTTCATGTCTTTGGACTGTGGGAGGAAACTGGAGCACCCGGAGGAAACCCACCAAGCATGGCAAGAACTTGCAAACGCCACACACACTGACCCAAGGCTGAAATTGAATCCTTGACCACGGAGGTGCAAGGCAGCAGTGTTAGCGTTAAGGCTAACGTGTGGCGGGGTAAGAGGTTAAGTGTCAGAGGTTAAGGCGTTGGAAGGTCTCAGGTTCAAATCCCACGACCACCAAGTCGTCCCTGTTTGGCCCTTGAGCAAGGCCCTTAACCCTCAACTGCTCAGATGGATAATCAGATAATAATGGCATCTGCCAAAGGTCAAATGTAAATGTACTTTGGGCACGAGGTGGGGTACAAAATGGACAGGGTTCCAATCCATTGCATGACACAAACAAACACATTTTCACATGCTACAGGCAAATTGGCAACCCCGGTCAGCTTAATTTTTGGGAGTAAACCGAAGTACCTGGAGGAATCCCACCACAGACCCGAGGAGGGAATCGAACCCTTAACTCTGGAGGTGCGAGGCCACAGAGCTTCAGGGAAGCAGGGTGTGATGTGAGGAGTAAACATAGAAAAGCAGGTGACTCACTGTGGAGCTGTCGATGCTGTCGGTTGATGCTCCGCTCACACTCAGTGTGTTCATACTCACACTCATGTAGCCATCCTTATAGAAGCCAAACGTGTTGAGGTGAACTCTCTGACGGACATCATCCTGAGGAGAGAGAGAGAGATTGTTTTTATTGACCATGACACCCTGCACCTCCACACCTCATCCTTCATCATCACTGAGTGACTGATCAGACATCTCCAGTGGCTTCATTTGGCAGGAGCTCGAGAGCACTGCGACACCTCCAGCATCAGACTTTCTCCAAACATCTATCCACATTTAATCCTCACAGCAGTGCTGCGCTTCACACACACACACACGCACACACACCTGACTGAACTCAACCACGGGAAACTTACCTTAAGCTCCAGGTGATGGAGCCGACACTGACCGCGGGTCCATAGTAACGTAAGAATAAAGCTTACACATATAATAAACACATAACCTTTGTCGGTCGCCATTTTTAAAACGAAAACCCAGCTGCCACAAGCGTACAAATCACTTCCGGGTCAAACAGCTTTGCGTCCCTTTTCTTTCCTCCACCGGCATTCTCACAAAAACCCACCTCCTTTCCCCATTTTTTTGTGTGTGTGTGTGTTTAAAGAAAATAAAATACAGCAGGAAAAGTCCCTAAATAAAAGCAAGACTGGTTTTATTTTCACCATCATAAACAACAGGACGGTGGTGTTTCCTTTTTTTTTTTAACAAGCGTTGATAACAAGTTGTCTGATTGGACAGTGTGAGAATGGACAGTCCAATCAGGGTTAGGAGGCGGGCTTTCCGGAATACGGTTGGGCAAACGACGCGCGCCGCAGTGCCGGTGAGTGCAGGAGAGCGTCTGTAGTGCGGTGGAGTTTAAACCCTTAGCTATTTTATTGTGTTATGATTCAGGTAAGATTCTATTCTTAACTTATTAACATAATAGCATTCTTATAATCATTTTACTGCACAAAAAAGTCTGATCAGAACGTGCTGAGGGTCACATACACGCTTCCTCTACTGACATTGTGTGTGTGTGTGTGTGTGTCATCGTCATCCAGAGAAGTAAATCTAAAATAATCTGAAGACCTGTATTTAGGAATGCTCAGTGTTTAAAGTGCATTAGGAGAGAACAGTTGTAGTGTGATGTGTCTCGAGTCTCTGAAAAACAGAATAAGTAAAAGTTAGAAAGAATTCAATCCATTTCATTTTTATGTTATTAGTTAATTTTAGAAGTAGTTTATGCATCAGCTGTACTGTAAGTAAAGATACACTGCAGTGTGTGTTAGAGTATTCTGTGTCAAAGTTTTGAGAATGACACAAAAATTCATTTGCACAAAGTTCTGTTTTTTTTTTTAGATCTTTTTGTCAGATGTTACTGTGGTCTACTGAAGTATAATTACACGTATTTCATAAGTGTCAAAGGCTTTTATTGACAACTACATTTGGTTTATGCAAAGAGTCAACATTTGCAATAATTACTGTTGGCATGAAACAGGACTGACGGTAGCGCTCACCTTTCCTTCTCCCCAAACATTCGGAAAGGAGATTCATTAAAGAAAATGACTTTACCCCAATCGGCTTTACCCGCAGTCCAATCCCTGTAGCTTTTGCAGAATATCAGCCTGATGGGGCTTTTTTGCTGTTCTTTAAATGTATGAAGGTGAGCGCGACCATCAGTCCTGTGTCGTGCCAACAGTGAAACAACCTGAGACCATTCATGTGTGGGGTCGCGTCTCAGCCAAGGGAGTCGGCTCAGTCACAATTTTGCCTAAGAACACAGCCATGAATAAAGAATGGTACAAAAACATTCAACAACTTCTCCTAACCATCCAAGAACAGTTTGGTAACAAACAATGTCTTTCCCAGCATGATGGAGCACCTTGCCATAAGGCAAAAAAAGTGATAACATTGGAAACAAAACATTGAAATTTGGGGTGGATGGCCAGAAAACTCCCCAGTCCTTAATCCCATTCAAAACTTGTGGTCCCACAAATTCTGACCAATTCCGAGCATTGATTATGCAAGGACAGGCTGCCATCAGTCAGGATGTGGCCCAGAAGTTGATTAACCATACACGGGAGAGGCAGTACAGATAGTGGATGGATGGATTTGGATGGATAGTTGTGTGTGTATGTGTGTGCCCTGCGATGGATTGGCACCCTCTCCAGGGTGTACCCCGCCACATGCCCGAAGTCTCCTGGGATGGGCTCCAGGCCCCCGTGACCCTACCGAATAAAGCGGTATAGACGATGAGTGAGTGAGAGTGTAATTGAGGAATGATTTCTGACTTTGTTCAGCTTCATCATTGATTTTTTTTTTTCTTTCCCCGCTGTAATCACAGACTAGCGTGGTGTGACAGGATGTCGAGTCACACGCTGCTGCTTCTGTACGGGAGTCAGACCGGCACGGCCCAGGACACGGCCGAAAGGATCGGTCGTCAGGCACAGAGGAGTAGGATTGCAGTCCGAGTGCAAGAACTGGACACATACAATGTGGTCAGTATACGCATTTAACATAATGAGGCATCATAAATCATGAACGTTTTTAACATTAGCAACATAAATGAGTACAGCACTGTGTGTTGTGTATCAGATTGACAGTTATCAGCTCATGTCCGTGGACTAACGTTGAAACCATGTGACATGGGAAATTCCCGTGTTTGTGTGTTCATCAGGCGAATCTGATATCGGAGGCTCTTGTGGTGTTTGTTTGCTCCACCACAGGACAAGGTGACCCTCCAGACAACATGAAGGTAGGAATAAGTGTGGTGTAAATAAGGGTTATGCTGCAGTACTGCTAGAACGCACCCGTTAAGGTTGAGCAATACGTTCGCTATAGTGTATACTAGCTTGAGTGTGTAAAATGACCTTGTGGATGGGATTCCACTGTCATGTCAGTGACAGGTTTCCTTCTAAGGCACTGCAAACTGTAGCAGTAACATTCAGACGTTTGCACTAAGTCTCCTCCTGTAGGCCTCGGACCCCAGTGACCCTGTACATAGGATAAGTTGTATAGAAGATCTATGAAAGAAGGAATAATTGCAACTACGACAACTATAATAAATAATGGATTTGGTTTGACCTATAATTAGTTTTTCTGTAATAATCCAATAATAAAAACCATTTTTCTTTAGCAAATGTTTACAGTCCATCCCTCGACCTGGACTGAACAAGCTGTAGACTATTTAGTTATGGTTAGTTTTTGACTGCTATTGATGCTTTTAATTAAAGCCTTGTCACATGCTGACGAGAGTTCCTTCGGTAGCGCTGATGTTGAGGATTATGGCTGCAAGCTAAAGCTGTTTGTGTCCCGCAGAACTTCTGGCGGTTTCTGTTCAGGAAGTCGTTACCCTCGGGATCTCTGTGTCGCCTGGACTACGCGGTCCTCGGCCTTGGTGACTCCTCGTATCCTAAGTGAGATTTTCCATAAAATAAACCTTGCAGCTTCAACTAGAGTGTATTACATGAGTATTTACCCCCTCTCTTATCTCAGGTCTTGTAGGGCTGAACTGGAATGGACTTGATCAGGGTTAAAGGCAGAGAGTTACTGTATAACTGCTGTACTCCAGTGAGCTCTAATCATTGTCAAAGATCGATATTTTTAAAGGGAATATTGAGCAAACAAAATGTCAGGATCCTATGAAGCCCCTAAAGGCACATGGAAAAGAAAAATACATATAATACACTATATTGACCAGTATAAGCCAAGTATTTGGCCAAACATGCAATGACCGTGTATGTAAATACACATACTTCAATATGGAGTCGGTCCACCTTTTGCAGCTATACCAGCTCCCGCTCTTCTTGGAAGGCTGTCCACAAGATATTGGAGTGTTTCTGTGGGAATTTATACCCATTTTGTCTGAAGAGCGTTTATGTGATCAGGTACTGATGTTGGGTGACGATGTTGGAGGCTTGCGATCTCCGTTCCAGGGCATCCCAAAAGTGCTCAGTTGGGTTGAGATCAGTTCTGTGTCTGGACCAGTCAGGTTCGTCCACGCCGAACTCAAACAAATGAAATTGTCTTGGTGTGTAAGGATGTAAGAGGCTGAGTCCAACTCCTGAAAAACATCCCCACACCAGTTTCAACACGACTGCTCTCCAGTGCACAAAGCAAAGACCATAAAGACATGGATGAGCGAGTTGGGAAGAACTTGACTGGCCCGCACCTCAACCCGATAGAACACCTTAGGGATGAATTAGAGTGGAGACTGCCAGCCAGGACTTCTCGTCCAACATCAGTGCCTGACCTCACAAATGCGCTTGTGGAAAGTCTTCACAGAAGAGTTGAAACTGTTACAGCTGCAAAGGGTGGGCCAGCATCATATTAAACCCTATGGATTAAGAATTGGTTGTAAGTTCGTATGCATGTAAAAATAGGTTAGTGAATACCTTTGGCAATATAATAAAATATTGTTTCACCTAATGTAAAATGGCTAAAACCAATTAATTTCATTGTAGTTCCAGGTTGTAACATCAGGGGAGGTGAATACTTATGTACACTAATACACACGTATTAATTAAAGACAACTCAATTAATTAAAAGTCATCGTTTATCTGTAGTGAGCCAGACCTTGTTTACTGTAGCGCACAGTTTTTTCTGATTCTCATTCTGGTACACTCCAGGTTCAACTTTGTGGCTAAGAAGCTCCATAAGCGTCTGCTGCAGCTTGGTGCTAACGCGCTACTTCCTGTTGGCCTGGCTGATGATCAGCATGATTTGGGGTAAGAACCAATATGCATGCACAGTTCCTAGGGGATTGCTCACACTTGCCGAGGGGGATCAGTTTGAAAGGACGTGAGTACTGAGTGAGTCTCGACTGCATACAGATACGAGTTTCACATCGGATAGGAGGTCTGAGTTAGTGGAAACAGAGCACCATGTCCACTGTGGCTGTTAATCAGAACCTTTCCTGACTAGCAGCTGTGCTTATTTATCTAGTGTCTAAATACAGGCTGTTTTTATAGTCACGTTGAGTCCCCTGACTGTAAAGCGTTGGTGATGCATAGGGCTCATCCATCGTCTATCCATCAATGTTTTCTACTTTTATTTAACTCCTCCATAACCATTCATGAGAAATTGATGAAACTTGCACACTTTGTCAGAAAGTATAGACAGACGTATATACTAGTTGTTTATGGTTTTTCACATCCAATACCATCCAATATACTGTAACAGTCAGAGGTTTAGAATTGTGGCTACACCGTAATACCAAACGACTTCCTTTATTCTGTGCTAGACTTCAGGACACTATGCTATGATGCCGCTCTGATTAGCCTCCTCGCTCCTTAGTCTCGAGCAGCTCAGGGTATGATTGCTAAATACTACAGTTCATGTACTGTATATGTGATGAATGTAGTGTTGCCTACAACTGGCTTGTATAGTCGAATCAAACGTTTACAGAACCAGAATGTGTAGACGACGTTATTAGAATCCGGACTTTCAGGGTGCAGGTGACGCATGTCTGTCTACCTTAACAGACTAATACATTTTTGTGTAACGATGTCTCTTTTATGCAAATATTTCCTTTTTGTCAGAATGCACTCAGACCCAGTTATTGTTGATTCATCTGTCTTGCAGGCCGGATGGAGTGATTGATCCCTGGTTAAATTTGTTCTGGCAGAAAGTTCTGACTCTTTATCCTCCCCCTGCCGACTTAAGCCCACTTCGTGACGAAGATCCGTGAGTCTACTTCATCTCTACTTCAACTCTAAGCCTTTGTTAAAAGTGTGTAAATCTTTGGAGCGTGCAGGGTTAGCACGATGGTATTTGGATTAGCAGCAGGTGTTTATTGACTTCTTTTGTAGTTTGTTCTGCATGACGTTAACAGCTTTGATTGTGAATGATTTCAATAAGCAGTAATCAATAAGCAGTAGTCCCGCCCCTGACTTGTGGCCTGATTCGTGTTCGATGGGGAATGAGAGTTAAAAGAAAGACTTGAGCGAATCTAACAGTTAGTCTGCGTTTCCTGCAGACTTCCTCCTCGTTATGTTTTCCACTTCCTGGATGATGCTACAGAGAAGCCAGTTGCGAAGCCCTTGTTAACAGACGGCCAGGCTCCGCCCTCTTCAGCCCGTCCCTTCCCGGCTCGAGTGGTGTCCAATCAGAGAGTAACGGCCGCTGGTCATTTCCAGGATGTGAGGCAGATCGAGTTTGACATCACAGACTCAAACATCCAGTGAGTTGTAGAAGCAGCGAGGTTTTGAATCAGCTTTTGTGTAAAGTGAATGTGTACCTTAGGGTTTTTAACTGCTTAAACAGTAGTGTTTAATAAAGGCTGTGTGGGACAGGTACAGCGCAGGCGATGTGTTGATGATGAGGCCGTGTAATTCCCCAGAAGACGTGGATCAGTTTTGCCAGCTACTCAGACTCAACCCTGACCATTACTTTGTGCTCACACCCACAGATAACAACACAGGTGTGTGTGTGAGAAAGCAGATTGCTCCTCATTTTTGTTCCGAGTGTGTAGCTCAGTGTCTCTGACTCGTCTCTCCCAGCTCCTGTCCCTGTGCGTCTCCCCCAGCCGTGCTCCATCAGGTTCCTGGTGCAAGAGTTTCTGGACATCGCCGCAGTGCCGCGTCGCTCTTTCTTTGAGCTGCTCGCCACCTTCACCACTAACGAGCTGGAGCGCGAGAAACTGCAAGAGTTCAGCTCGGCAAATGGTCAAGACGAGCTGCACAGTTACTGCAACAGACCACGACGTACAGCTCTGGAGGTAAAAGTCTCACACGTGGGTGCTCTACTCCTTAACATGGTTTTCGAGTTTGAATCGGTTCGAATTTCGAGTACAATCTTTTACGACAAGAAACTTAAAACAAACTCTGGAAGGGTTAGATAAGTTTATGTAAATGTGAATAGCAGAATAGCAAACATAAATATTTACAAATCCCGAAGGACACGCAATGCGAAAAATGAGCAAGGGCTCCCTGTCCATAGATGGGGCAACAAGATGCGGTACATGGAGATGAATGGAACCATGCAAACTGATGGCCAAGACCACAACAATGTTGGCCAATAAAAATATCTGTGGCCAAGAGTAGTAAAGTGCTCGCCCTATCATCCAGAGATCGCGAGTTCGATTCCCGGGTGATGCTGTAACCTCACGCAGCCGGAGGCCTAGGGAGAGCTGATGGGCCGAGCTCTCTCAGAGGGGAGGGATGAGAGGTACTTAGTGCTCCCACATTAATCCTGGATCTACCGCCCAATCAGGGGTGTCTGTGAGCTCATGCAAGCGGAAGGAGCAGATAGCGCTGTCCTCCAAGTGTGTTACGCCGCCCCCAATGGCGTGTGAAAGAGCAGTTCGAAAAGATCACAATCAAAAGGTCGGCTGGTGTCACGTGGTTCAGAGGAAACACGTGATAGTCTTAAGCCCTCCCGGCTGAGTGGCAGGAGTAGCCTTAATGTGGGAGCCCCCTAGTGACGGGGAGGAATTGGACACGACTAAATTAGGGAGAAAATGGGGGGGGGGGGGAATAAAAAGATGGCCCTGCGTGACAAATGCTGGCCCCACGTGCGGCCCAAGAAACGGTTGCTCGACCCATTTGGAGAAGACATAAGATCAGTGTCGTTCTCGTCGCCCTGGATCGAATACGGTTTAGTTTGGTTTAGTTTAGTTATCGATATTAAATACATTCATGTCAATGAGTGTTTGGAAAACGACACAATTTTCATAACTTTGCCTTTATAAACCACCACAATGGATTTGAAATAAAGCAATCAGAATGTGACTGAAATTCAATGTTCCTCAATTATCACAGGCTTCAACAGTAATTGGACTAACTAACAATTATTAGGTTAGGATTATTTTAAATACTTGGATTCAAAACTTTGCACTTAGTGCCGATTTCTGGAATTTTTTTTGTTAATCTTATCCCATGGAAACTCGATCGGATTGAGATCTGGGGAATATGGAGGCCTGATCAACAACCTTGAACCTTTTGCCTGCTAAGCCCCATGCACAGCAGACATTGATGAGGGTGTTCTGATTTGTTCTGCATTGAAATTTTTTGTGGCATCGGGCCCTCCAGGATTTTGCAGTTGTCATGATCTATTATAACTGCTATTAAAGCAAATTCAACTAATCCTAAGTTCTATGTCACCATGCAGTTTAATTCATTTGAAAATTGAGCTATTCAGTTTTCTGAGCACATTTAGAAGAATATGCAGAGATAAATTGTTTTATTTTATACTTATATTATTAATGACATTATATTATATTTATTATAGAATATTATTATGCCATAATAACTATACATCTTCATTTACTTTGATGTTTTGTGCACTTGTGTTTGTTTGATATTAATATAAAAAAATAATAATATTAAAACAACTTTTTTTATATTAATAAAAACAATTTATCATTATTATTGCCAGCAATTAATGGTGTATGCACATTGATATTTTGGGATTTCGCGGTTTCAAATAAAACATATTTTGTTCGTTTTTTTTTTTTTTTATCCGAGGCCTTTTTGGTCAGAAACATATTTTTGGGTTGTAGTTCTCACTGGAGCGACTTGCTGTCACTATTTATTTTTGCAACGTTCCCTCGATCCTGCAATTTTTGCATCAAACAATATAAAAGCGTTCGAACACTAGCATTAGAAAAGCTGTTGCGAAATCAGGAAATCTAAGACACAACAATCACAAAATGAGCCCATGAAATACTGTAGGGACAGATTTTTATATCAAATGAAGTTCAAGTATGTATCATGTACTGTAATGTCAGGTATGCCTTTACAAACTCATTCTTTTGATTTAATAGAGTGGCTGATATTTCATGTGCTTGAAATAGGAGTAAACTCCTATTTCAAATGCAAATGCAAACTCCTCTTGAGCCCATTAAAACCCCACTCTCACAGGTAGAACTACACAAAGAAAAGCTTTGTTCACAAATAATACCTTTTAATTCGGGGGTTGTTAACCTTTATTCAACATGTCTGATGTTGAAGCGAACACAGACCTCCCAGTATACCAAATCTGAAGTTTTGAACCTGTTTGAAACATGCCCACAGTCACTTAGGGGTAAAACGTGATCGGATTGACCATCATTAATTAATCCTGATTGCTCTTTTTTCCATTAGGTCCTGGCAGACTTTCCTCATACAACCGCCGAGCTGAGTGTCAACTATCTGCTTGATTTATTTCCCGAAATCCAGCCACGTTCTTTCTCCATAGCTTCCTCTCTCCTGGTAACGTCCTGTTTCACCACCTCCGACTTAGAACGTTCATTACCAGAGTCATGTGTAGAAAGATCAGTCACATATCATCTTTAGGGAACCTATGGATTAGTTTCAGTTTTTGCGCTGAAGAACACCGTGCTCATCGCACTCTGTCCCAAACATCAATTTATTTTTCGGAGATTCAATTTTAGATTCTGATGTTGATCTAGATAGTGATGAAATCTTCCACCAAATGGATGTACTTATTATAGCAATCAGTAAACTGTAAAGAGGGCTTCTTTGAGTTAGTCCATAAGGGGCGTTCAAATCAAACAGACTGTACGTTTGAGTGGATAAACAGGAAAAAATGGCAATAACTCCCAGTCTTGATTGCCAATTATGGACGTATGACCATTCAAACATTTTACTGCAGCCACTTCAAACTGTGCTTGAAATCTTCATTCACAAGAAATGTTATCACAAGTCCCGGTTTGACTTGAACGCCCCTCATACAATGCATGGATATATACAGTAGCTATCTTGTCTGTCTGTGAAATGAAGAAAGACTGTAATCCTATAATCTCTTTCTAAACTTTCCAGGAACATCCTAATCGAATCCAGATCTTGGTGGCAGTGGTGAAGTATAAAACCAGACTCCTCAAGCCACGTAAAGGCCTTTGCTCTTCCTGGCTGGCATCTCTGGAATCCTCTTCTGGTAGGAATGAATGCTTGACCTTGTATCGTGTTAGGGAATCAGGTTAAAATAGACATTAGGACATATTAATAGACGAGGGATTTCGACTAGTGGTTCTTAACCATTTTTTCTTGGAGTCCCTCTGATTGTATCTTAGAAAAGCTGTGCCACGTCCGCAACAACCCTCAGCTCCCAGGCCAGCCCATGTACAAAATAAAAATAAATAGAATAAATCTTTTTATCTTTTTAAATAGTTTATTAAGCAGTGTGTAATTATGATCTTGTTTAACATGTGCTAATCAAATTCTGCCAACCACAGTCTCTCAGCCGCAGACAAAGGCTCTCTGTGGTGTGTGCGCGCGCGTGCTTGTGTGCCCTGTGATCAGTTGGCCCCCATCCAGGGTGTGCTCCGTCTAGCACAAAAACTCTATCTGACTTTGGTCTGGATGGCTCGGGCATTATGAAGGCTTTAAAAGGATAAACAGCAGACACACCTCAATAACAACTGTCTAAAGGAGGTTATTGAATATGTTGGACGCCTTTGGGATATATATCCAATAGGTGGTGATGCGACTTAATTGAGAACAGGGAGATTGGAATTCATACAACTTTTTGACTCTGCACAGACAGCGCGGGTATTTTATTTCAGCAATGGAGGACAGCAAAGAAAGTAGTCAGGGGAGTAAAGTGAAACGAGTGATTTAATAAATATGTGGGGCACCAAGGAAAGTTACAGAAATAGAACAGTGTTTTGAGATAAGTTCACTGAGCACAGATGTCTTGATGTGTGTTGGTGTGTATACGTGCCGGTTCAGAGGACGGACGCATTCACATTAGAGTCACTTGAATGTGAGCGGTCATGACATGCAAATCCAATTTGACCAAAAAAACAAACAAAAAAAACAACGGTCTGACCCCTGGGGACGAATTCTCGATGCACAATGCCGCGAATATCGAGCTGTGGACCTGCCCTGCCTTTTTCGGTCGTTAAGGGCTCTTCAGCTGTGAAGACTCTTGCTTGGTCTCGGGGTCGTACCCATACACCTAAGTTTCGTCACCGGTAATGATCCTCAACATGAAGGACGGGTCATCCACGACACGCTGTCTTGATTCTTGGCAGACGACGACTACTTCTCCTCGGCTCCTGGGTCAGAAGCCTGGGGACGAACTTCAGCTATCCAGCTATGAATAGTGTGTGCCACTCAAAACATCTGGAACGATTCATTGCAACATTGCGTAAACTTGCCCATTTGCACGCAATTCCACTCTAACTTTAACACTCTAACACTTGTTCTAACTTGCTGTCCATGATGATAGCAGATGTGGTAACGCACATGGTCAGAATAGCACCAGTTGCACAGCTCCCGATGTACACAGGACGATGTCTTTTGGCACACTGACTTACTGTATGAAAGTCGGTGCTCCCTGTTACAGTGCGTCAACTCTTTTGCTGCCATCTGTTGGCGTGTTACAAAACTTGTCTTGAAACTTTTTGATGCTTAGGACAAATCATTCAGACACTACAGACATCAGAGCTACTGAATCATAGTGACTTAAAAATTCCCCAAAATCTAATTGAATTGAATCGGCAGTCTAACTATGATTCACAGCATTAGTGATGTTTGATTGTTTAAATCTATATAAAGTTAAAACGCTTTGTGCTGATCGGACCAGACTTTTGAACCGAACCATGTTGCAGATGCAAACATGTAGCTCCCTGGTGGTCTAGTGGTTAGGATTCGGCGCTCTCACCACCGCGGGTTAAGGCACCGAGTTATGATCGGAAAATCGGCGGTTCCGATCCCCAGCTCCACCTTGATCAAGGCCCTTAACCCTGCCCTCTGACGCCAGTTACACTGGGATATGTGAAGAAGGAATTTCACTGTGCTGTAATGTATAGGTGACAAATAAAGGCTTAACTTAACAGATTGCAGACCCTGTTTGATTCTGTGCTCAGACATTAAGCCATGTTGCTGTATTCAGGTGACGTCCGTGTGCCTTTATGGGTGAAGAAGGGTGGCCTGAAGTTCCCTCAGGACCCTGACAGCCCTGTGATAATGGTAGGGCCTGGAACGGGAGTTGCTCCATTCAGAGCTGCCATACAGGAGAGAGTAGCTCAAGGGGAAACAGGTTCGTGCTGTGTGCTTTCTCATTTCCAAACATGTTCTGTCTGCTCTGTTTCATTTGGGTCAAGATAAAAATGTATAAAAGCTCAAACTGTATGCCATTTTGTCCGTTCTCTCCTTCCCCAGCTAACGTCCTGTTCTTCGGTTGCCGCTCCGAGTCCAAAGACTTCTACTGTCGCGATGAATGGGAGCAGAAAATCCAGGCAGGTCACATGATCCTGTTCACTGCCTTCTCCAGAGATCAGGTGAGCAGAAGCAGAACCTCTCCTGATAGAGAGACTAAAGAGTTCATACTGAACAGCACTATGAACTGGGTACTGATTTCATTTGATCTATAGATCCCAAGAGTTAAATATAGAGATGATATTATTAGTATAATTAAAGAAGTTCTGATTTAGTTTTAAGGAAGAGTGTAAAATGTTACTAATAATAAGTGATTTATAAATGAGCCAGTTTGAGTGTGAGCAATTAGTTCTATATTTTTTCTCATATACTCCTGTCTATAATCCAGTTATAATGTTTAGAGATCTGCGCTCTATGTCAAGGTGAATGAAATGAATATTTCCACATCAGATAATCGAAGCCGGTCATTGTTCACGTTTAAAGGTTGTTCTGCTTTTAATAGCACTGTTTAAGTAAAGCAGAATTATTGGCACCCATGGAGAGGAAACTCGTACAAAGACAGGGCAAAGATATTGGTTTCAAAAGTTGCAAAACCTTTGAAAGAGTAAACATTTTTGCCAGGAACTGGTCACGTCCGCGTGTTGGTAGCCAAGCGACAACCATAGGTAGGTCAGAATCAGGTTTTCCATGACATACAAGTGATTCGATTCCGGCTTGTATGTAGTATAAAGGGCCTGAATTACAGTATCGAAATCATGTGTTTTTGTACAGGAGGATAAAGTCTATGTTCAGCACAGAGTAAAGGAACAGGCCAAACTGTTGTGGGACCTGATTGAGAACAAGAACGCTTTCTTCTACATAGCAGGGTAATTATTAAATGGTTCTGTGCATGTTATGTAGTTAATAATATTAATGCATCATCAAGACCTGTATTTAATTTAATTTCACCCGTTTAGCTCACATGTTCATTTACGGTCTGATGGTTTAAGTGAATCGTTGAGTGTATCGGCTCTTTCCGTGCTCAGGAACGCCAAGCAGATGCCCACGGCAGTGTGTGACGCGCTCAAGGAGGCTTTTCAGCAGGAGGGAGGGCTATCGGAGAGCAACGCTCAGGAAATGCTGGACACCATGGAGAGAACTGGACGCTTTCAGAGTGAAACCTGGTCCTGATCAGCACACATGTACAATACGAACATCATATCTTCTGGGTCCACATGGCCTTTAGTACCAAAGGAATACTGAAGTCAAATGAATACACAGCTCTGTGAAGCTGAGGACAGGACGTACAGACTGAGACTTTAAGGTCTCATAACTATGAATCATGTACAATGTTACATGCTATGAAAAGAGTCAGGCTTGTCAGGGTTTTTATTATGAGTGCAGATTCATCTCCTTGGCAGCAGAGGGCTCGAACAATAAATATCCCGCTATAACAATAGTAATAAGAAATGTCTGGATTTGAATATTTAATGTCCCTGATTATTTGAATGAGGAAACAATAGAGCTGTGTGATTTTAATTGAATCCATGAGTCAGCTTATTGGATACTTTTAAATCCTGCTATAATAAATATAGCTGTCTGAGACAAATTACAAACATTCTAAACTTGCAATGTGTAAAATGTGAATTGAATCGAACCAGCAGCCTACCCATGATTCACAGCTCTAGTAAACAAAAACTGGAAACTTTTTTCCACAATGTCGCTTTGAACTGACCCTAAACATCGAATTTTACGTCACAGTTGTTAAGATTCTAGCATGTATTTTTTGCTGTTACTCATCCAGAAGAGGACCAAATTATGCAAAATATGTTGCACTGTTCTGATGTAACTACACTAATACATGGTAATCATACGGGAATAAACCCAAGACTGAAATGAAAAATGGATTTCGTCTTGCTTCCACTTTCAGTGTACAGACTATCATTGCGTTTTATAATGACGGCGAGATGACTATAAAGGCGTCGGAGATGTGCGAGTAGGTGAGTTAGAGAAGTACATCGGATCATATCTTGGATAGTAAATATCATCTAGCATCGTTGTAATTTGAGTTGGAAGTCATACATCTTTCTCCTACTCCACGTGCCACAGAGCATTTAAGATTAAAACGATCAGAAAGTTGTGATCAAACTGATTTTATGATCATGCAGCTTTTTCCCCATGAGGAAGTGATGATGAGCGTTCCTGAATTCAGAAGTCTGTCAGTCGTAAGTAAACGAGATGATCTGTACACAGAAAAAGTACGGATTTTTTTAGAAATGTTGGTATAATACTGCTTTTATACAATGTAACACATGTAAAAGACAGTTAAACAATATGGTCTAGAAATATATTTATGTATTCAAGTCCACAGTCGCTCAGAACTAACATGCGCACATGAATATCTCACTTAATAACTTACACACAAACTAGACACAGTGATGTCAAACAGAGGTCGTGTCAAAATTCATATTGGCTCAAATATTAAATCTTAATTCCCCTGAAAGCACAAACGGGTTCTTTTGTTTTCATACAGTATATCCTGTCCTCCGAAAAACATCCTGTGAGGAACTACAGACGAGAGGACGTTCAGAGTGTAAAATGGCTAAATGTTATAGTATCATACGAAAACTGTGCTCCCTGATTAGAGGTAGCCTGGGGGTCGTGGTGCAAATCATCCCTTAAACTGCCTTTCTTAAAAGAGCAGACCCTGAATACAGGCACATTTTGACGATTTCTGCAAAGTTCCGACCTGGTGCGTTGTTAAAAATGGCAGGAAGTAACCATCATGACATACGGTTTTCTTTCTCATAAACCGCTGCCTTATTTCTTTATAATAAATGTAGGCATCAACTATCTAAGAGCAAGTATGTGGACCTGGTAGATTTCCTCAGGGAAGTTCTGCTGCTGCTCCTCATGGATGATGCCGAGTCCAGCTCTGGCCACTATGCGGCGCAATAAGGGCAGGTCTCTGCACACGCTGCTGTCCACTTCGTCAGGCACAACGCCCTCATACGCCACGTTATCCTTCACCACTATCAGGCCATCGGGACGCAGGGCACTTCGGCATCGCCTGAAGAACTCCACCAGGTGATCGTCAGTCAGGTGACCTGGCCGGATAAGAGATCGAAACGTAAAGTCTATCGCACTCATTACACGAAGCACGCATTTTAACCGGCTTACCGATGACCCACTGGATCCAGATGACGTCGTAACGATCCGACTGAGGCTGGAAATCCTGCAGGCCACAGCAGAAGTAGTTCTCCACTCTCTTGCCCTCCTCGCCCAGGTAAGACCGTGCCTTGTCCAGGAACTCCTGCGTCACGTCAACCATGTCCACGGTACGGAAGAGCGGCAGGAGAAGGCGCTTGGTGATGCGGCCGATTCCGGCACCACAGTCCAGGGCACAGCCTGGTCTCGTCTTGCCTTTGCCTTCCTGAGGACGGGGGACACACAGTGAGCAAGACGCAAGGAATGCAACAAATTAACTGGATGGATTGACTTATTCATTACTAGCAATGTGGACAAGTGAAAGCTCCAATCACAGTGCCTTGCAAAAGTATTCATCCCCCTTGAACTTTTCCACATTTTGTCACCACTGAAATCCAATTGTGTGTCTGCGGCAAGACTTTTGTTTGTATTAGGGTTTATTGCATTATCAGCTTCACAGGCTTTTTCATGGCAGACACATATTGAACATTCAACTAATTTATACGAACCAATATACTGTAATTCTTCCACACCAAACTCGCTCACCCATGTCTTTATGGATCTTGCTTTGTGCACTGGTGCGCAGTCATGTTGGAACTGGTGTGGGGATGTTTTTCAGGAGGTACTTCCACTGAAAGGAACTCTTAACGCTTCTGCATACCAAGTTTGTGGAACATTTTGGGGATGGCCCCTTCATGTTCCAACATCAAAAGAATTCCCATAAACACATTCCTAAACAATGTGGAAAGCCTTCTCAGATGATTTTAAGCTGTCATAGCTGCAAAAAGTGGGCCAACATCATATTCAATTCAATTTTATTTGTACAGCGCTTTTAACAATTGTCATCCTCGCAAAGCAGCTTTACACAATCAAAATAATTATTTAAGTTTGTATGAAATGTGAATGTGTATGAATCAAAATGGTCAGATATTAAACCTGTAAAAGTCTACAGTATGTGCCACTCTGTGTTGGTCTCTCACATAAAAACCTCAATAAAATACATTTACACGTTTGTGGTTGTAACATGACAAAGTGTGGAAAAGTTCTAGGGGTACGAATACTTTTGCAAGGCACTGTACGTCATGGAGTCTGAAATATAGAAACGTCTCTTTCTGTGAGGATTTCTCTCTCACACTTCATTCATGTCTCTACTTTATTCATGTCTCGCGTCGTCAGTTTTGCTCATGCTGTTTTTCACTTGCCGCTGGTTTAACCTTAACTGGAAGGCAAACCTCAAAAAGTGTACACATGGGAATCGACATGTTGCCGATATGGAAACGTGAACCAGTTGCATGAATTACATCCGAATTAAAACTGAAATGCTTTTTGTTAAAGTTTACCAACTGCTCACATCTGGAATCAGACAACATCCTTTGAGAAAGTACACTGAGGAGATAACGGGGTCTTCCTTACTGATCACTTTACAGGATTCATAAGAGGGAATTAGTGGACATGTTACATGCACAAGTCACATAAACATGCAGCGTCCAGTCAGTGTAGCTGCACAGGGTTCATACTCCCGATCTCCCTTCTAGTACAATTTATACTCGTCTCTGAATGCCAGAAATGCCGTACGCTGTGCCCGGATTTTTATCAAACTCCTCTATAGAGCCTTAAATAAAGCTACCTTCTAAACATTTCTTCCACAAGCATTTACTCTAATCTCATATCTGGCCTTTCAGAACATCAAACACACCCAAACTTTAGGCTCTCACCCCAAGGAATTTCTGCAGGAACCTTTTCGAACCGTTGATGTCGATACTGGAAATGCTGCCATACCCGCCAAGCATTCCATCCACTGTGGGCGGGATTTCCTTCCAGTACTGCTCCGCCTTCAAGTAAAAGGCCTCGTTTTCATTCAGGTTGTCCTCCATACTCTCTGAAAGTTTAAAACACAAAAGGATCTGGATCTGTGTAATGACAACTTCACAGCAGATGTTCTTCTACTGTGTTTCATACATTATATGGTATTTGGCCAAACCTGTTAATTATTGAATTCGGGTGTTTCAATCACCCCCCTTTACCTCAGTGAATCCCACGACATCTTGGGCAATGCTACAGTGTATGCTTCCAACTTTGTGGCAACAGTTTGAATAAGCCTATTTTCTATTCCAACATGACTGCGCCCTAGTGCACAAAGCAAGAACTATAAAAGATATGGTTTGATGAGTTCTGCGTGGAAGAACTTGGCCGGCCTGCACAAAGCCCTCACCTCAACCCCATCGAGTACCTTTGGGATGAACTGAAACGGAGATTGCCTGCGAGCCAGGCTTTCTCGTCCAACATCAGTGCCTGACCTCGTAAACGCGCTACAGAGTGAATGTGCACGGATTCCCACAGACTCCAAAATCTTATGGACAGCCTTCCAGGAAGAGTGGAAGTTGTTATACAGTAGCTGCAAAAGCGGGAACGACTCCATATTCACTATACAATGTTATTGCAGGTTTGGCCAAATATTTTTGTCCTTATAGTGTATGTGAAATGTCGTACCATAATAAGAGTTCCTGTGATATTCAAAACCACCAGTCAAGAAAGATTTAAAAAATGTATCTCCGTACTTTCTAGGCTACTCCCTTAGCTGCCTGCTGTGGTGTGTATTTATAGTTTACACTCAACATTAAACGTTTCAGTATGGCTGAATTCCAAAGAGCACACAGTTCACTCACTATACTGGGTGCAGAAGCCACTATTTCGTTGGGTACAAGGTGTTATTTAGGTAGGGAATGTGAAGCCATTAGGAACTTAACAGAAGTTTACACCTTGTTGTAGGGGTCACTCATCATAGTAACACACATACACACCAAATCTGGCATCCCTTGCTCAGGCTTCAGGGACACTTCAGTTTGATTAGCAAAAAGCCCAAGCTAATAGGAACTTAAAGATCAAATGATATTTAATTTAAAAGCTTTAACCAGAATTATTTGAAAAAAATATTTGCCGGGAAAATATTCAGAGATATTAATTATTCAAACAATCACTAAAGACTGAGACATGGGTCACGCAAGAACACGAATTCAAATGACAGCGCTTTGATCAGTTGAGACCAACGTGCTTCTCTGGACTTTCGGCTGCTTCCGTCGAGGGGCCGCCACAGCGACCGTCCGATCTGAGCGACAATTTTGGCGCAGGTTTTATGCCGGATACGAAATGATATGAAAAGACGAACAGTATTACCTTTTTGTCATCCGTGAGGTAATTTCAACTGAAAGAAACCAACATAAACCCTATATCCGTGTGTTGATTTACCACAGTATGCGTAATAGATCGCTTTGCTGTCGCAGATTCCCAGATCAAAGGTTTGATCTTTGCTTTGGAGACGATTTGCTCGTGCAATGCAGGCACAGTTCTTGGCGGATCCTTACATTGAACACACTTTCCTTTAACATTCCCCACATGTAGGCATCAGGTGGGGTAAGATCAGGGGGATGGGATGGGAAGGAATTGTCTCTGCCACCTTTTTCAAACTTGGTGGCCCCGTTCACGACCGATTCAATTTGAGCGGAAATAACACTCAACTATGGATACTTTTTCCTTCTTCGAGAGATCTGTTTCCAACAACAAATGCACGACACAACTTCCGCTTCACTACAGGGAAAACGTGTTTACAATCGCAGACGTTCATCCGAGATGCGCGAGTTTCAGTACAGTACATTTTGGCGCATACCGTATTTATAACTCTGAAATAGCCATACCAGAGTATGATGTTTGAGACTGAATAATAGAATTAACCCTAACCCTAACCCTAGGAAATATTCGATTCAGTGATGTATTATCGTGATGATATCATATTGGGCGATCCCGGGTGATTCCCCTCCCTAATGAATAACAACATTTAGGCATATTTAGCGCAAATACCGACCTCATTTCAAAATATGTCAGGAAGGGCATTCGGTGTAAAATCTGTGCCAAGTTGTGCGCGATGATCCGCTGCGAGATCCTTCGACGGGAGCAGCCAAATCACTAACAGCAACATCCCTAAATGGCATGACATATGAGATCTACAAGTGGTGATGATGCAACCTACAGGACTCACAATTCGCACCTTCACTATGACATCACATTCTTTTTCTTTATGCAGATGTAATAAGCGGATCGGCACTTACTCAGTGTTGAGAAAACATACAAAAGTAATAAAAACATACAAAAATAATTGAATAAGCTATATGTTACTGTAACATGTGGCAAACATGAGAGAGGAAAAAAAAAAGAAAGCAGCACTGATTTGGCTTTAGCTCTATGTTAAGGG
The DNA here is from genome assembly GCA_030347435.1 of Clarias fuscus. Taxonomy (NCBI): domain Eukaryota; kingdom Metazoa; phylum Chordata; class Actinopteri; order Siluriformes; family Clariidae; genus Clarias; species Clarias fuscus. Next base: position 12,245,241 of record CM059212.1, read on the forward strand.
TATGAGTGCAGAGAATAAGGAAAATGACAGTGCCATGCAAAAGTATTTATACCGCTTAAATGTCTCCACACTTTGTCACATTACAACTATAAATGTAAATGTATTTTATTGGGATTTGTTGGGATTCTGATAGACAAACAGAAATTGCCACATAATTGTGAAGTAGAAGGAACTTTTTTTTTTTTTTTTTTTACAAATCTTTTTACAAAAATCTGAAGTGTGTTGTGCATTTTGTATTCAGGCGCCTTCACTCCTACTCCTTCAAGTAAAACCCAGTGGAACCAATAGGCTCTGTGGAAAAGTTCAAGGGGTGTGAAAACTTTTGCAAGGCACTGTATACACGCTTTTAATTTTATATTAACTTTATAACAATACAATTCCCTTGTCAGAGAATGAACACACACACACACACACACAGTCCCGGACTTCCAGTGAGCCCTGTACACACTGAATCATCACTGCATCGTGTTACTAGTCGTAATAAACGACTCAGCACACATTCACCTCAGAGTTCTCGTTATTAATTCCGACTCCAGGCCACGTGTTGATCAAACCGCCACCCGTCACTCATCTAACAGCTACCACAGCAAGCTAACATAGCGAACATTCGATTTTTTATTTCTTCATATTCCTAAAGCACAATCCCGGCACTAACCACAGACCTACCTTCTTCCGTGGCAGCAGTGTGTTCATAAATTATCGCAACCTGATTTAGGACATGACCCCGCTCAGCTGCCACTCGTTACTACTTTTTTTCCCCCCAATCGTATTCCGACAAGCCACGCCTTCTCTACCGTGATTGGCCAACGCGACCAAGAGTCTGTACAATGATTGGTTAAATATTCCGCGATCCGTTTCCTGGCGAATCAGCGATCAGTTTGCGCGAGGTTTTTCGATACTACGGGTGGGGTTGGAACAAGTAAATACATTTAAAAAGCGTCCTCTATACAAGTGCCGAACGCTTGTTATTTGCGTCATTTCCTTATTTGGATTCCGGAAATGTACCCTGGTTTAAATGTCCCCCTCTTGTGGTGATTTGGAAAATCATTCCGCTTCGAACGCACCGGTTGTTAAAGTGGAGTGCTCTCAACTAACGAATCAGTCTAATCTTTTTCCTCTATGTGAAAAACTCAATTTTAATGTCAGATATTATGGGGGACACGGTAGAGGGTTGTTTTTCTCTCAAGGTTTGATCGGGAGAAAAGAAAAATACAGCAGCATTACAATGCTTTTTTTTTTAGCTGGGGGTGTTTTGGTTTAAGACAAAATGTAACAGGGTTTGTTTCTGCATATCATAGGGAAAATGAAATAATAAACCTGGTTAATTTGCGCTGTTTGAATTTCCTCAATGGTGGAATATGTCCCAGTCCACATTGCACAACTCTGAATTACTGCATACATGTAACTATGGTTCTCGTCATTGTCTGTGGTTTAAGTGGGCTCTTGTTTTGTCTTCTATCCACTATGTTGCCTTACCACCTCCTTCCTCATCTTCTTTTCAGTCTACATCCTCTTTTCTAGTCCCATTGCCCTTAAGAAACCCATCAAATTCTTTCTCTCTTGTCCTCTTTCTCCACTCAACCTTAACAAAATTCCCATTGCTCCTTCGACTGAAAGTCCCCACAGCATCTCATTATCCATTGAACTTTGCCTTGTCTTCTTGGTGTTACCCGGCGGTTGGCATCCCCTGTGTTACATTATCGCCACCTTCTGGTCTATTTAAGTGGGGTTTGGCAGGAGGCGAGTGTTAAACCTGGTGTAGTCGAGCAGTGGGGGGAAACCGCTCACCTCGAAATAACTCAGATGGGCACCCGTAGTATTATAGAGACATGCAAATGCATTGTGGAGAGGCAAAAGCGCACTTTCACTCACATGACTTTTGATAGCAATCTATATTACATTCTGATTTGTTTGCGTGAGTATTTCGATTATAGGAATCTGAAGGACAGTAACGCTGCAACCAGACTGCGACACAAAGAAAGTTAATCTATCAGTTTGCTTAACCAAGGATCATGGAGCGTAGCATGCTAGAATCTTTGGCATGAAATGAGGAACAGTGGGGATCCGTAATTGTTTGTGAGGAACAGTGGTGATCAGAGATTGATCATGATCATGGGTGTCAAGCTAGATTCAGAAAGTGCAGATTGTAATAAAAGCCTCTGTACTCACATCGCCCCATTCTTAATCCAGTGTGACACCCCTGGTCAAGAGGAACAGTGTAGATCAGTGATTGGTAATGAGGAACAGTGCTGATTAATGATTGATCAAGAGGAACAGTAGTGATCGGTGATTGTGATGAACAGTGGTGATCAATGATTATGATGAGCAGTGATGATCAATGATTGTGAGCAACAGAGGTGATCAGTTATTATGAGGGACAGTGGTGATCAGTGATTGTGGGGAACAAGGGTGATCAAGTGTTTAAGTTAAGACAAACAGTGGTGAAAAATGATTATGATGAGCAGTGATGATTAATGATTGTGAGCAAGATCAGTGATTTTGAGGGACAGTGGTGATCAGTGATTATAATGAACAGGGGTGAACAATGATTGTGAGAGACAACATTGATCAGTGATTATGAAGCACAGTGGTGATCAGTGATTGTGACGAACAGAGGTGATCAGTGATTATGATAAACACTGGCAATTAGTGAATGTGTGAAACAGTGGTGATCAGTGCTTATGAGGAACCGTGGTGAGTGGTCATTGGGAAGAGTTGTCATCAGTGATTGGTGGAGAGGAACAAAGGAAACAAATGTTAAGTTGTTGTGAGCATCAGTTCATACACCTAACATCTGCTCTAAATGTCACTATGTTTAAAGCTAGGAAACAAAGCCATAAAAGGGGTCTAAAACAAAAGGCCACGCTAAGGACAAAAAGACTAAATCCTGGCACACTGCCAAGACCATATTGTACAATATCAGTCAAGGACAGTTAGTGCTTTGACTCGCATATCAGGATTCAGTTAGCTGAAGCTCTCATGACTCTGATCAGTAGTACTCATGCCATGCTGTAAATATACCAGATTACTTCATCTGCATTATTGTCTGAGAGACCAGTCTGGTAAATCCAGAGTCTATTCTCGGGAACACTAGGGTGTGTGCTGAGGATGGGATGGCACCTGTCACACACGCATTTGTACCCAGAGGTAATTAACTGACTGAGAGATGGCGCTATAAAGCCGCTGAGAAGGCTCCTTTAAAATGCTGCAATCTCTTGCCTTTGGTAATTTCCACTGAACCCACATGTCTGGGGTAATTTAAGTCGGTAAGTCTCAGTGTGTGTTTTCAAGAAGCATCCCAAAATCAGAAGAGGTCTGATATTTAATGCAACATCATTGGCTTCTGGTGTGACTTGCTCATCCAAAAAAACCTACTGTAACTATTGCTTTCAAAACAATAATGCTGAATGAACGTTTGGTGCTTTTGCCAGCCTTTCTAAGAGACCACAATGCCTTACTATTCCTGTTATGTGGCGACTACATTCGTCCATGACCATGCTGCGGACCTAGAAGCTGTAAGACAGCAGTGTTTCCTCCTGTGCCACAATGCCATGCTTTAAAATATCTCAGTGATTGTGAGAAACAGGGGTTTTTCTTTCCCCCCTTCATGACTATTCATTTCCCCTCTCCTTCTTTCTTTGTCCTTTCATGTTGCATATCATTCTGGATTATGGACTAATTATTAAAAAATTTAGATAATGTAGCGTTAAAATAATTATGTTATCAAATCTCATGTCAGTTAACTTTCCATCCATATTATTTTAACAATTTATACTCTCCTTTTTGTTTTCCAATGTCGGTTTTAATTCTCAAATGTGTTGCTTTTGTTTGTGCCACTTTTGTAAAGACTCAATAAAATATTAGAAATGGAAATGACAAAATGCACTAACAAATATGATTTTTTTTTTTTAATCAGATTGCAAATTAAAAAAAATAAAATAAGAAATTGATAGAAAAAAGGACATTTAAAAAGGGGGGAACATAGTAACTGAAATAAATGCTGGAAAAATGAAAGTAAAAAGGAAACAAAAGAAAAATGAATAAGGGTGCGTTTAAATTTCTTTTCTTTATTATTATTCCACAAAAACCTATTTTCTACATTCCTTACCTCAAAAGCTTCTGCCTCATACTGTATTTGTTGCCTACCTTCCAACCCCTGTTGTAATATTTTTACACATTCCCTCCCCCTCTCTTCGATCTCTTTCTCTCCATCCCTCCCTCCTTCCCTCTGTCCTCGTCCTCCTCTCCATTTCTGTTTTTAGCGAGCTGGCAGAGATTTACTGTTGATGAGTCAGTATGCAGCTTGTCTACACTGGACAGCCTGAAGTCAGTCGATATTTAATCTGATCCCCCCCTCCCCTCTCTCTCTCTCTCTCTCTCTCTCTCTCTGACACTCGTTCCCTCCTCTCATTAGAATTACAAAGCAGCAACGGAAATGGAGTGGAAATCAAGCCTTTTTGAATAGTCCTGAGTCAGCAGAGTCAGTGCAACCTCCACCTCTTCTTCACCTCCTCTGTTTTCTGTCATGCTGCCTCTCTCTCTCTATCTCTCTCAGCCCTCCTTCGTCCTTGCCTATTCTACAATTTTGCATTTCCTTACAAGAGATGAATGTCAGCAGCAACACCAATTTGCACACATGTGATCACACACATACTCACTCCCATCGTCCTACCTCCCACATGCACATACATACATATATATTAGAAATATCGTTCAAATTAGATTACAAAGACACTGTCTCTGTGTCTGTAAAACTTGAAAGAAAAAGACTTTTTTAGCACAATTTGATGTTATTGGAAAATGTCCACCTTGAAATTGGGAATATATGCACAGACAGACACACTGATATTAAAATAGAAATTTAATAATCTTTAATGACATAGTATTATGTTTTGTTATAATGTTATGAATTTTCTTTTTTTATAATTACTTTCTATATTAACACACACATAAATACATCTATATATATTTTTAAAAGGCTATAAAAACAGAAAACTGTAATTAATGAAACAAATAACGGGTTTGACCAACCTTTATACAGTATATATATACACTACTCACTACTTTACATGAGTGCTTTTCCTATTTGCTCTGAATTTTAATAAAATAAGTAAAAGTTCCCTTTGATATTACTAATAATGTATGAGAATAAACACCATTCTCATTAGTTTAATATTTATTACCCCAAAAGTGAAGTGAAGTGAAGACAATAACAAGGATAGCCCCAAATAACAAAAATTTACACCCGACAGCGATGTCTCATGCTCCTCACTAGCCTTATGATGTTGTGGCAATGTGTTCCACTCTTCCACAAGTGCTACACGCAGTTCTGCCAGGTCACATGGGGGTGGGGTACGATCATCCAGTCTCTGCTTCAACTGGTCCCAGATGTGCTCTATGGGCTTCAGGTCAGGGGACATTGATGGCCATACCATATGAGGCACTCCAACTTCCTGAAGTCGAGCTGTGACAATTCTGCCACGATGTGGTGGAGCATTATCATCCATGAACAGAAAGTTGGGGGTGTGCTGGCGGAAATTGGGGGATGATGATGGGTTCTATGATGTCTCTGAGGTAAGAATGTGCAGTGACTGAGCCGTCTACAATAACCAAATCTGTTTTGCGCCGACTGGTGATGCCTGCTCAGACTGTTGCACCTCCTCCACCAGAGCAAATCCAAGTTGACCTCAGCGTATCGCTCACCTCGCCTTCTCCAGGAACGGTGACCCGATACTCATCAGTGAACAGGACGGTAGACCACTGCTGCATTGTCCAGGTCACATGGTCTTGTGCCCACTGCAAACGTTCACGGCAGTGTCTTGGTGTCAGTGGAGTCAAACGGTCGTCTGGCATTCAACCCAAAGAGGTGGAGTCGGTTGCTAATAGTTTGCCTTGAAACCCTAGTACCCCTCACATCTTGTAAACGGGCCTGCAGTGAAGTGAATCTGAGTTACACAAAATAAGGTTGTTTTTTGTAGGATTTTCTTGACGTCTTGGTTGGACTGCTGACTGATGAAGGTATGAGCTGTAAAAAGCTTACAAATCTGGATCACATTGTCAAATGGTGTTCATAAAGAGATGCTCAGAAAAGAATTCTAAAAAATATTTGATGGGATAACATGAACACCAAAATGAAAATGATGTCAAAGCAAGCATAAATCGTATCAGGAAAGCTGCCAAGAGATCAAGGCAAAATTAGAATTTTTTTTTGTTTACTAAGCATGTGGCAAAATTCACTAACTGGCTACTTCATTGGGTACATCTGTACAACTGCACTGGCGAAAGTATCTAATTAGCCCATCACATAGCAGCACCTCAATCCATTTAGCCATACAGAAATTCAAGTTTAAACAAAGCATTAGAATTGGAAAGAAAGGTGATTTACATGACTTTAAACATTACATGGTTGTTGATAGGTGGCATAGTGGCTTAGTGGTTAGCACTGTCACCTTGAACTTGCAGGTCCTGGGTTTGATTCCCACGTTGGGTCTCCCATGTGTTCCTCCCACCGTCTAAAGGCATTCCGATAAGGCAAATTGGTGTTCACAAATTGTCCGTGTTAACTGGAGGTCCTACCATGGTTGTACAAATGAGAATAAATGCAATGGTAACCATTGGCCACTATGGTCCACTACTGCAGTTCCTAGATGGATTGATGATTGTTGATGCCAGATTTATTGGGATTTTCATACACAATCCTCTATGGAGTTTACAGAGAATGGTCTGAAAAAGAGAAAATATCCTTGTTGATGGCAGAGGTCAGAAGAAAATGGCCAGACTGGTTTGAGCTGATAGAAAGGCAACAGTAACTCAAATAACATCTTGTTACAAGCGAGGAATGATGTATAGCATCTCTGGAAGTACAACACATCAAACCTTGAAGCAAGTTGCCAGAATATCACTGCAGCAGCAGAATACCACTAATGTTGGCTAAGGAAACTGAGGCCACAATACACATGGGCTCATTACAATTGGACAATAGAATATTGGAAAAATGTTGCTTCGTCAGATGAGTCTCGATTTCTGCTGTGACGTTCGGATCAGAATTTGTAGGGTCAGAATTTGGCCAAAAACAACATAAAAGCATGGATCAATCCTGCCTTGTATAATCAGGTCGGGATAAATTCCTCTCAAACTGGTCCAGCAGAGCACCTTTGGGATGTGGTGGAATGGAAGATTCGCATCATGGATGCGCATCCGACAAATTTGCATCTGCGTGATGCTGTCATGTGAATGTAGAGCAAAATCACAATGGAACGTGTCAGGACCTTGTTGAATTGTTGATGTTGAATCTATGCCATAAAGAATTAAGGCAGCTCTGAAGGCAAAAATGGTCCAATTCAGTAGTAGCAATGCGTTCCTAATGAAGTGACCAGTGAGCATACAGCATGTAAGAGTTCTAGGTCTAAATTTTGAGGCCATATTTCTAAAAAAAAAGAAAAAAGAAAAGACTCTTCCCTTCAGCAGTGACTGGGGCTCCAAAGACCATACTATTTTGTCATAAATCTGATAGACAGCTGGAGATTAAGAAAAAAGTGAACAAAGGAGTGGCTTCAAAAGATGAAGATCAGTGGTTTGGGACGGCCCAGTCAGAGCGCCCATCCAAGTGCTGTATAAAAACTGAAATATATATGAAATAGATACCTTTTATTTCTCAATAACATGCCAAGTTGACATTTCAGACGAAGCTCAGCTGTTGCAAAATGTCTGGAGATTTGTTTCTTGCATGCTCTTTGACTGTTTGTGTGCTCAGCTGTTTTATAATAGCAGTTGTGTTAAGCTGCCAGGCTCCCAATTCACTTCAAGATTGGATTGTAATAGTTAATTATTCATTTAAATGGTTTCTTAATTAAGTATTTTAAACAGTTTCTGGAAGTTGATTTTACCAAAGAAATCAAATGTAGTGTCCTTGACCAGGGGTTAGCGAGGGATTTGGTATTTAGCCTTGTGTTAGAAGCTAGTTAGCTGTATAGCTCGTGTTAGCTGGAAACAAAAAACACAGACAGTTCGGAGGCAGTTTGAACGGACTTAAAAGCAATTACTACAGGGCAGAAATGGTGTTTAAAAACCCAGGCGGCACAGATCTGTGCCAGCAACACGGCATAGGGCAAGGACGATAAAAAAATGAATTAAATAAAACGTTGCTATATAGAAGCCTTCCTGGTGTGTGTTAATGGGGAGGCTACAGACATCAAAATGTGTATTTGGGTTTTCGGATATGTCAGGTAGAACGAAAGATATCATTACTTACTATATATAATGTGTACATCTTACCACTACTGGAATAGTAGAATGATGTCACAAAACAAAAATAATAAAAAAATGTAGAACTCTTACTAAAAGAATTTTTTTTTTGGTCATCGAAACAAAATAGGCAATATAATAATGTATAAATAAATATAATAAATATAATACATTTTAACCAACTAAATATTAAATACTAAAAATAATACCACTTTATATTAATATCCTTTATACTTTAATTGATTTAAATTATTTAAATAAATAATTAAAATCAGTTCATCATATTGCCTAGGTTGTGCTGAAAAAAAGGTCATGTCACTCTACAGTATATTGCACAATCCTGAACCCTATATATGTTTATTTAAAAAATATATCATGACATAACTTTATCAGATGTTTTTTTTTTACATCTGATAACGAGCTTCCGTGACTGGTTTTGAATGTGGGTTTTGGCAGGCAGCCGCTCTCTCCTCTTTAACCCATATGCTCTGAACCGACGGTATCCAGTAATTGATGTTGTTGAATGTTCCAGTTCTTTTATTCTTTTCATGAATGTCAGCACTCATGGCATGGTTCTTGTCCAATAAGATCACTTGGTCAGAACTAATTGTTGTAAAATATACTATATATTGTTACTAAAAATATAATATCAACTGCATATCATAATTGTGAGGATTTACAAGAGAGAGTGAGAAGAAATCTTGACTATTATAGCTGCATTATGTGCATAAAAGAGTGGCTGCTAAACGGCATTTGTATATTCACATTGAACCTGTTCTACGTAAAAAATAAAAAAAATAAATGTTGGGAAAAGTCTACCTAGTGTATAAATTTCTCCAGCCATTTTTAGATCTCATTTAGTCGTAATTATCGAGGAATGCTTACAAACCCATGGGTATCTTCTGTTGTGATGCCTTGCCAGGGTTGCACTCTAGCCATTTTCAGTCCCTGCTTGTTTTAGGGGATTATTTTCCTTCGGTTTTGTCTTAAATAAGCAAAATGCAGCTCAAGGGATTTCATACAGACTCGGCCAGTAGAGGAAATTCTGCTTTTCTTGGCCCAGAAAACTCTGCAGTTGCTTTAGCACTTTTTTTAGGGAGGGGGGGGGGGGGGTGAAGCATCATCCCATGGGTGTTGAGGCATCTCGGTTAGTGTGGTCTTTTCACAGCTCTGAATTTATACTCTTCCTCAGATCATCATGAAGTTTATCCGTTCATAGACGCCACATGCGCACGCCACACTGCTGATCTGCTTTCGACCATATTTTTTCTCTATGTATATGTGTAGGTGTGTTCACTATGGGACAGATCATTAATTGTAGATTACAGTAATTTCTGTACAGCGCTCATGTAGTAAAAGCAGATATGACCCTCAGCCAGGCTTATTCACTCTCCACTGTCATGGGCCCTTTTTGTGCTTTCTTCATGAGAATGTCTCTCCAAGCACATCACACTTACAGTCCAATTGTAAGAAGACGTACAGTATAAGGAGAGTAGTACTGGAGCTCATGTTATTGCCGTTATAAGGAAAAAACTAATGACATGTAATGATATCGTAACTAACCTGATCAATGAGATGTAGATCATCCTTTACGTTTTGTTACATACTGTAGCTAATGCTCTTACTTTCACTGTTAAACATAACATATATACGTACTATACAACTTCACCTAGCATTTAAGTGATCTCTGATCTCATGATCATCCATGCTTTTTTTTCCCCCCTGACCGTGTTTCTACCGAGGCATTCAGCAGTACTGTTTCATGCATTAATAATTAATGCTTTGGTCAGGTTCGATTCCCATCTCTTTGTGCACTGAGTTTACATGTTCTCCCCATGCTTGGTGGGTTTCCACCCACAGTCCAAAGACATGTAGGTTAGGTTAATTGGCATTCCCAGATTGGCCCTAGTGTGTGAATGGGTGTGTGTATGTGAAATTTCAGTATTTTAAAAAAATGTTTTTTGCTTTATGCAGCCCAACAATTGTACCCCTGTCAAATGTAAAATTATTTTATTGTCCAAGCAGAGTATTTTTAAGTAATAACAAAACAAAAATATAGCACTTAAGGTATAGCAATCATATTGTAGTTTTTTTTTTTTTTTTGGCAAAGGCATAAATCAACACTTAATTTAAGCTAGATTTAATTCTATTTACTTTTATTTGTATAGTGCTTGCAACAAAGACAAAGCATCTTATCTAGGTTTAGGTTGAGATCCATAATGAAATAACCAGATGCAAAAGTGATGAGAAAAATTGTCTTAAAATGAAAGAAAGAAAGAAAGAAAGAAAGAAAGAAACCTCGTATCATCACAGCGCATCAGTTTTACCGTTCAGACAGTTTAGAAGTCTTAAAAGAAGTAGCACTTTTAAGTAAGCAACCCCCTTGCTTACATGCATTTGTGTGAAATGAACGAATCTGTTGCAATGAGCTACAGTGATCACAAGGGCATCATTTCCAAGCAGCCAGCTACGCAGCCACAGGATGGCACTGTTGTTTTGCAGTGTTACTCCACAACACGAGGCTCTTGCGCAAGATTGTTTTTCTTTCTCAGGCTGCAACCGCCTCAATCCAGGCCCTGTTTCATCACAATATTTAAGACAGCCTCGCCGACTTGCCTTCAACATTCCCCCTTAGGAAAATTCCTGCTCCCATCTAAAGGGCGGTTCATTGCTTTCTCAGCTCTAGGAAAGTTTGCGAGATAATCCCTTAGAGGCTCAAGGGATCTAGCTAACATCGGCGCCGTGTTTAGGAGCAGAAATTTCCCTGAAGGCATTCTGTTGTGACATAATTATCGTTTTAAAAAATCTACTAAAAAAGCAAAATGTCTTAAATGGTAAAAACAGATCGATAAAATAAGACTACTCTGTATTGTAGAATAGAACATCTGATTTGCTAGTTGCTGATATGATCCTGCTTTGGACTGAAGGTCGTAGCTCCGTCGCTGACTAGGAAAAACGAAATGATGCCGCCTTAATCCATGTGGACACATTAATAGGTGTAATTCCCGAGAGAAAATATCATGATCACATGATCACTACTAATAATTTAAAAAAGTAACTAAAAAAAAAGTGTGTAACTTTAATGATAGGTGTCTGTCCACTTGGACCCGATGCAAACATTTTAGCAATTTTAGCAAAAATTGAGCATAGGTGGTGTGGTGGCATAGCGGTTAGCACTGTTGCCTAGCACCTCCGGGTTCCGGGTTCGATTCCCAGTTTGGATCTGTGTGCATGGAGTTTGCACATTCTCTCTGTGCTTGGTGGGTTTCCTCCCACAGGCAGATTAGGCTAAGTATGTGTGTGTGCTCGGCGATGGATGGGCACTCTGTCATGCCCTAAGTCTCCTGGGATAGACTCCAGGCTCCCAGTGACCCTGTGTACAGACTAAAGCGGTAACGACGATGAGTGATTGAATGCGAGCTTGAGAATTATATAATTATAAAATAATGATATTTTATAGATATTCCTTTAATAAAATAAGTCATACACAGCATTATTTCATTGGCATTAGCAAGACTAGAATATCTACACTCTAAAAAATGCTGGGTTAAAAACAACCCAAACTGGGTTGTTTTTAACCCAGCTGCTGGATAAATATTGGACCAACTACATGCTGGGTTAATTTAACCCAGCAAAATGGGTTACTTATTTAACCCAGCAAGATGGGTCAAATATTCAATCCAAATTCTAGGTCATATTTAACTATACTGCTGAGTTAATTTTACCACACAAATACGTTATTATTATTTTTATGTTTTACATGTCTATGGGTAAAACAGTTTCATTACTTTGATATACTGGTCTATTACAAAAGAAAACACTAAGTTTTGCAAACCATACATATATGCAATAAACAACACCCAATTAATTGTACAAAACATAGAAAAATATTTATTTTTCAAAAGCACAAGATCAGATAATACAAAACACGTTCAAGAGCGACATCATTACGATACTATTACTGAGAAGCACTAATGCCTGAGAGCAGTGCTGGTCATTATCTCCCAACATCAGGATGTAGGTGTACGGCCTCGACTGACAGATATTCCACGGTGTTGGTTCCAACCTTAGAAAGAAAGAAAGAAAGTAAAAGTTTATGGGAAAATTCGAGAGGGTTGGCTAGTATGCATATTTGTAAGAAGATGAATGTTTTGTAACACCTCAGCTATTTTATGTGTTTGCTAACGCTAGCAACCTAGCTAAATGCTAGCGTCATGCTGGCACTACAGTTAACAGTTTGGCTTTCATTCATCACTTCACCACCTTCATACACCCTGCAAGCATTCTACAAAGAAAGCTAAAAAGCTCAGACATTTTTGCAGTTTCTTTCATATACATGTGGGGTTCTTTGGTTTGGCTAGCTAGCAGCCACTGTCAGATAAACTAGCATGCTATAGCACAGAACAGGCTGAAAGTTTGACTGTAACACGGTAACAGTAATAAATGTTACATACAGTGAACAAATTCAGTCATAGGTGAGTGAAAGTGTGTATACAGACCTTATATTGAACGTTTACATTTCCTCTTAAATGCGTGGGGAGGAAGAAATTTTTTTTTTTTGCATATTTGTAAGAAGATGAATGTTTTGTAACACCTCAGCTATTTTATGTGTTTGCTAACGCTAGCAACCTAGCTAAATGCTAGCGTCATGCTGGCACTACAGTTAACAGTTTAGCTTTCAGAAGCTGACACAGCCACTGAATACACTGGTGAACTTCGGGGGAGGGCCGGTCTGATCTGTGATGTTAGCTGTCGCTAGCTAACCCAACTCCAACCCAGCAAGCTGGGTTAAACAAAAAGTACCCAACTACCTGTAAATAACCCAGAAATATTACCCAACAGAGGCAACCCAGCGTTTGGGTAGTAAAAACAACCCAGCATTTTTTAGTGTGTATGTTTAGCAAATATTCTGTTACATTTACTGTATATTAGCATATGGATTTATGGTAGCTTGTGTCAAAATGTCTTGAATTTGTTCATACTGGAAGAGCTGCTTCTCATTAAAAACACCCAGTTGGAATGCAAACGGTCTCCCATGCAATGTTAGCGATGCACACTTTTATTGAATCATAAAAGAAGGCAATGAACATGTTGGAAATGAGAGAAAAAAAAAAAGCACTGTGTCCCCTGCCTGAATTGCTCCCAGTCAATACACACATTCACACATAGGTTTCTTAAACCTGTGCACGACTATTGTAACTGAAAGTGTAAGGTTGTTGTCTATATGCGAGTGATGATGTGTAGTCACGTACTGCCTGAATTTAAAGTCCTTAGTGAAGGGCACGTAACAGTGAAGTGTGTGTATATGTGTGTTTGTTAGAGAGAGAGAGAGAGAAAACGAAAGAGATCAGGAGAGAGCTCTGACATAATCAAGGTCAAACCAACCATATGGCTGGAAAATCTGTGTCAAAAAAGCAAACACGTGTGCTTAATCATTCCCCCTTTTTTTTATTCTTCTAAATAAATGCTATCCTTCACAGACATTCCAGCTCTCCGTTTTTAATTGGAATGAGGCTCAGTTTCAAGTCTTCTGTCTCAGTTTCATGTTTTTCACAGCTAAATTGTGAAAAGACTCTAATAAAACTGAAGTCATTTCTTAAGCTTAAGTCAGAATTTTTTAAGCAAGTGTCGTGTAGGGTGTAGGGTGGTTTGAATTTGGGGGGTATATTTGTTACCCATCACATCATATTAGGTATCACGTTACATTTTGGGTGTTTTGAGTTTTGAGCATATTTTCAAAGTCCTGGTTCAATATGTGGTGGCACAGTGGTGTAGTGATTATAGCACTGTCGCCTCGCACCTCCAGGGTCTGGGTTCGATTCCCATCTCTGTATGCATGGAGTTTGCATGTTCTCCCTGTGCTTGGTGGGAGGAACCCATGCTAAGTCTCCTGGAATAGGCTCCAGAGCCCCCCGCGACCCTGAATAAAGTGGTATAGACGATAAGTTAGTGGTTCAAAAAGTTCCATTTAGATACCAGTTAGTTTATGAGGAGGACCTCAGAAAACTCCCCTGAAATCCTATTTTTTGAAAAATGAAACAAGGATTCTATGACATTGTAAGAAAGAGGGAGCCCTGACCTTCATTTTGAGCCTCATGAGCCTCATAAAATATTTATCTTATTTTTATCTCATTATTTAACATATTTTTGTTGAAATCGAAGATTTGATAGATTTCACCTATTGCACTTTATTATCCATAGCACAAAGCTTCCCTGTGCAATACCTGACTTATCATGACAGAGTCACAATTAACTGCCATCCTGTTAAACATCCTGTGGAACTACACAACCGGAGCCAGTTACTTTCCAGTAACAACACATCCAGTAATAAAACATCTGTGTTTTATTTCTCTTATCTCATTACATTTTTTTTTTTTAAAGAAATGGCCATATTTTGTCCATCGCAATTTTTACACAGTAGTATTTATAACAGTTATGAACATTCTTTCTATCTAGGAATTGCTAAGACCCCTGTAAAGAGTTTTTCACATACAGTACCACTGAAGACTCCTCCCGAAAATGTTGCATAAGCAACTAACAGAAATGAAATTCTCATTATCATATCAATGTTTTTTTTCACCTGTTTATTACCAGATTTGGACAATGTGGAACTCCTGGTATTTTATACTGCTTCATGCATCCATCTAGGATCCTCTGTAGTCCGACTAGGGACCATGTAGGCCAATAGTGACTGCTGTATTTATTCACTTTTTTACCACCATGGCAAAACTTCCCGTCAACATTCGCACACTACGGGCAATTTGGGAACACCGTTTAACCTAATCTGCACGTCTTTGGATGGTGAGAGGAAACATACGAACTCCATACTGTGCTGTTGGAGAAAATAAATCAAAAGTTTTCGACCAATCAGATTCAAGAAGCCAGGAACACTGGTTTAATATGGAAAATGGCAGGCATTATATAAATGTCACAGTTTTATTCCATCAAACAGAATATGAATTTTTTAAAAACTTTAAATATGTTCCTATTATTTATTTTAAAAACAAACAAACAAACAAGCAAACATTAGGAAGTGAACGGAAAAAAAAAAAACATGTTCATTTGAAGCTGCATATATCAAAGGGCATCCTCTCAAATTCTGGGCCAAAGTAATTATTACTACAACTAAAATGTCTTTATATTGTTTGCATTAATAAACAGTGCAGATTTAAGGGGTTAAAAGGCACGCTGCGCCTCATGCGCATTTAATAAGATCATTCTGTAATCTTTACTGGCTGATGCTTTGGGACAAACTTTTAGCCAGCTTTAACTCAAACACTCTGCTATAAAGAGAGACGCCGGCAGCTTTGAAGTGTGTGTTTCTGGAGCACGTTGACTGCAGGCTCGTTTGAAGTTTGGCATTACAATTGAATTACATCATGCTCACCAGTGAAAAAAAGCACCTGCAGTTTGAAAGGAGGGATGTTAAATAAATAAAATAAAATAAGGAATTTGGAGATACCACTCCTCTCCCTATTAAAAAAAGGTGCAATAAGATTTAATGTTTAAAGACTGATAGTTAAAAGATGTGTGTTTTTGCATGGGTACATTTCATCACTATACATTTACTGTAGTCGGAAAGAAATTTAAATTCTGCATGTTATTACTGTAAAAAAGGAAATCTCTCTTGAAATTTATAAAGGTGTTTGTGTTTTTATTTAAAAAAATTTAAGTCATGCTTGTCCACTGATGTAGTTGCTGGCAATTATTCAGGTATTCATAATTCATGTTATTTTCAATGATGAATTATTCGGTAATTAAACTGAGACAATTTGGAAATGTACACCAATCAGCCACCACATTAAAACCAAATACCTTATATAATTGTATTTATTTGTTTGTTTGTCTACTTAATAATCTTGTTTTTGCCACTAAAGTCTCCCCACAGGAAAATCTCGTGAGTGTGAGTTAGCGTCTTTTCCTCCTAGCCACCTTGATCATTTCTCGATTCCACAGAAAAGCCAATAAAGCACAAACTATTGAAAAACTGTTCATGCTGGCTGAGAGAAAGGTATCAGAACACCTAGTGGATCAAAGCTTGCTGTGTATGAGGCTTGCAGGCAACGAGTTCAAGTTTGTTGATCTGGCCTCCAAATTCCCCAGATCTCGTTCTGCTCAGGCATCCATGAGACAAACCAGTCTGTTCCATGGAGACCCCACCCTACAACTTACACATTCAAAGCTTGATTCAGACTATACGAGTACAAAATAAATAATAAATAAATAAGAAAAAGATTCCTAAAAATGACAAATGATACCGTTATTGTCTTGGCCTTGCCCTTCTATCTGTAGAAAAAAATTTTTTGAAAGAAATTTCGTGCAGCCTGTACTTTTAGTATGCTAATTAGGCTCAACCTCCCTTCTACAGCATTGAGATCACGTGACCTGTTTATAACTTTCTTCAAAACAACCGTCGTGGCAGGAACAGCGCCAACTCACAAAGAAAGACGCACGCTCTTTACGGAATCTGCCAAGAAAAATCTTCACTTGTTTGGGTTCACGACATCTTGTTTGGATTGACACATTGTCACGTGACCGTGTATTTATTAATATTCATTAGCATCTGCCAAAAATGGGCGTGTGCACAGGATCAGCCTTGTCTGTGTTCAATTTTTTGAACATGCATTCTTACACATGTAATATAAATTTTGAGAACCATGTTCTAAAGATTGAAAATCAATCTTTAAAGGATACGCCTCTAACGTCCTGGTCCTAGCCAGATATTAGAGCTGTTCTGAGGGCACAAAAACCTATGCAATTGTAACGTTAATGGTTTTAATGTTATGGCTGATCGGCGTATAATCTAGCGTCGTTTTAAGCGCCATGATGTCACTTATCAACCAACAGATTTAAAGGTCACTTTATTGTTTTTTTCGTTTGTGCAGACTGAGCAGTAAAACACAACAAATGCTTCTTCCAATAGCACAAAAGCAGCAGATTGTCTGGTTATAAGCTGGACTAGTGTTAGCTAACGTGATCAGAATTTAAAGAATGCTCAATTTATAAATAAATAAATAAATAAATAAATAGTTTGACCAGATCCATTCCACCTCACAAACTTACTGTAGAAGTACATTAACATGAAGGAAGGATCCCACATCATGTGTATGTATCACTCAGCTGTTACACTCAGTTGTATCCAGAAGCAGTGGCTCAGTAGTGTGTGGCTAATACCACCAACCCCCCCCCCCCTATACCCCCCCCACCACTTCACTTTTATGTTTGATATTAGCTGCATTCGTTTCGATTCGTTGTCACAGATGTGCAGTTTTGTTACAAAAGCATATTCAACCCCACAATGCAGAAAATGAAGGTTTTGTGCTGCAAGAGCTTCAGAATACTCCACGCTCTTAATCAGAGGCAATGAAGCAGCATCGCGCCGCGTGGCTCTGAATAACCAATGACTGAATTAGCACCAGGTCTGAGTGCTGTACTGAAATTAGCTTTAAAGGGCTCAGGTCTAATGTGTTTTTATTCCTACTGAGGGCAGGATTGTGTGTGTGTGTTAGAAGCATATTTATGGAACTAAATAGGACTGTTATAAAATCCCACTAGCTCTCAGCCTGTGCTAGACTTGACCAGCCCATTTCTCTTTTTCTGTCTTTTTTTCTTCTTTTTCCTCATCCTGTCTCATTCTCTCACTCTTCCTGATGATCTTTCTTTCTTTCTTTCTTTTTTCCCCCTTGTGTTCTTCCTGGTGCTTCCTCGAATCCTCTATATTTTTCTCTCACTCCCTCTCTCATCTTTCACAGTATTGTCTGAGGTTGAAATCAGCTTGGGTTGGGCAGATTGGAGCAGACAGTGCAGAGAGAGAGAGAGAGAGAGAGAGAGAGAGAGCATGCTGCCTATCCACATCAGTGCTGACCTAGAAATGGAGAGAGAGACAAATAAGGAGAGAGCACAAAGAAAAGGAGAAGGTTACTGGGAGGACAACCATAGTGTCCGTAGATAAATGTGTGTGTGTGTGTGTGTGTGTGTGAGAGAGAGAGAGAGAGAGAGAGAGAGAGAGAGAGAGAGAGAGAGAGAGAGGTTAGTGTATCAGACAACATTGGACCTTATTTTCATACTGACTCTCATACAAAGATGCAGGCATCCATGGGGAGTTCATTCACTTCATCTCTTTTTTATTTTTGTTATTTATTTATTTATTGTGTGTGTGTGTGTGTATAGGCAAGCTCAGTCGAGGTGTATCAGACTTGATAGACTGGCCATTAAAGTTACCATCACAAGATGCAAATTGTGCAAGTGAGCTGGAAAGCTTATTTGCTCGGTAGCTGCTGTGCCTGACACAGCGCATGTGTGTAGATCCTACGCTCATTATACATTTATACAAACCTGTGATGTACGCAGAACTGACATCACTAGCTCCGAATGAACACAGTTAGCATTAGACTGGTCTGTCTGAACAGTTACATGGCATTGGACTTAATTTTATTGCCACATAATGTTGTTGGGTCTAAACCCAAGATCATTAGTCTGCCTCCAACAGGCATGATGGGTGCATGTGCTTCCTTTCTTACAGTACCTTAAAATGCCCATTGCTTTGGAATAGGGTCAATCAGACCAATGATTTACAGTCCAATCTTTATGCTCCCTAACAAATTAAAGCCTTTTTTTTCTAATCAGTTTCACTAACAAGTGGTTTTCATATGACCACACAACTGTTTAGTCCCAATCCCGTGAGTTCCATTCACATTGTGTGTGTATGGAAATGCTGGTACTCTCATTATGAAACATAGCTTTGATTTCTACTGTCATTTTTTTTTTTAACAAGGAAACTTCACCAAGCATTTAAGCTATAGTGGTTCTTAACCTTATTCCTGAAGGACAACTGCCCTGCATATATTAGCACTTTCCCAGCTTTAAATAAGAAAATGTCGTTAATTAGTGGATTCGTTCTATCAGGTGTCCTTGGAGCTGAGAACAGGGTTAGGAAAGGAAAGGCCGTTTTCTCATTGGGAACGATTGATCCGTTCTGTACCTGAGCACGATTTCTCCCCCTCCCCAATCGCCCTGCAGGTCTGCGTACATGTCACACTGTAACATTGGTTTCCGATCCCGGGCACTCTCTTGCGGCTTGCGTATTTACAGTACACAACCGAAAACAGTAGGTGGCGGTAGAGAGGTAGTTGGTTTGAAACTAAGAAAGAAGAAGAAACACCCGCTCGGGTCATGAACTATGTGACACCTGTTAACGGGTTTTTTTAGTCATTAAAATGTCCAGGCCAGGTGGTCCACCAGGACCGGAGTTGAGACCACAGGCTTAAATGATCTCTGATCATATGGTCATTCATGATTTTGTTATGATCAAGTCTCTATTCTTGAAAAAGAGGGTCATTCAAGTCAAACCAAGAATTTCTGATTGCGCAGAATAATAGAATAACTACCTTTCTTTCTCTATATAATCCCCTGCTAGACTAATGCACCTATCCCAGTGTTTCACTTGTTGCTTCTATACCATCAAGGAAGAAGGTTTTCTCAGTATGCCGGAGCTCGGATCGGACTTCCTGCTTCAAACTGGAAATGCTGGCGTCACAGTTTCTCTTTTTATTGTCCCAGACATGTGAAAATGGCTTGAAGCGAGGTCAGGACTGTATGGGGAATGTGACTATGACTCCCAGCCGAGTTCTTGTAATGTGCAAGTGGTGTTGGTGAATAATTGTGAGTACAGTTCCCACAGACTGATGTGTCTCTTTCGCAAGTTTGTGACAGGTCATCTGTCTATTTTCAAGTATTGAGGTGTTCTACTCACTGAACTTTCACAGAAATGACTACAGTGGGCTCGGAGCCACCTCAGGGGGAATCATCATTCATGGATGTACAGCCTTCTTTAAAATGTTTGCACTATTCAAATATTTCACTGTGGCTAAGATAATCATCAACTGTGAAAGTGTGGCTCGGGGAGCATGCGGAATCATTTTTACACATAAATTCACCACCACCATAATCAAAGCTAAAGGTGGTTATAATATAAGAGCTGTGTAGGAGACTTGAAACTGAGTGATCAACAGCCAAAGTCTGCTACTAAAATGAGGTTGAGGAACCTAGGTTCATGTCACAGGTCATACACCACGGCAAGACAGGTGGTTATACTGCATCATCAGGGTCTCTCCCAGGCTTCATATTTGATTTCAAAGCTTTCGAAGAAGCACAAAGGAATGGCGCTGCTTAGGACCGTAGATACAGTGGGTGTCCATGGAAACTTAATGCAGCAGATGAAAGACAAATCATGCTTGCTTTCATTTGACACGTCCAGCAGTGCCAGAAACCAATGGGATCCAGGTACACCTGTCTACTGTCTGGGGAAATCTGGCCAGTAGTGGTCATCATGGGATTATCTTATGTGTGTGCATATGTTTCTTTTACTGAGACTATAAATTCCCAACCGTGTTTGCTTTTTACTAGGCATTTCCATCAAAAACCTTTTTTTTTTTTGCTTTCTATTGGAAATTTGTGTATGGACATATAGAAATGTGGAACACTTTCAAGAAACATTCAGCATCCATCTTTCAAAATTCTACAACCTGGTATCAGATTTGTGGCAGAGAATTAAGTTGCAGTGTTTTGCAATATTTTTTAATATCTCATGTAAGTGGATGGATGGATGGATGGATGGATAGCTTGGATTTAGACATGAAAATGAAGCAGAGCAGATCTTCCTTGCCTTCACACAGTGAAACAGTGTTGTCACTCGGAGAAACTTCATGTTTACCATGATGTTTCTATTACCTTAAAAACGACACTTCAGAGACCCCTACTGGTGTTGTCTGATCACCTGTTTGCACTATTACAGATCTAAGCCTAGACTATATTTAGTTGCAGGTTCATATCATAAGTCATTACAGAACAGCACGTAATGCTGAAATATCCCAATCTATTGCATTGCTTATTGTTTTAAAATGTTTAATTATTATCATCATTATTATTATTCTTTTCTTCAGTAGTTTAGATATAGGCGGCACGGTGGTTTAGTGATTAGCAATATCGTCTTGCACGTCCAGGAGCTGGGTTCGATTCCTTCCTTGGGGTCTGTGTGCATGGAGTTTGCATGTTCTCCCCGTGCTTGGTGGGTTTCCTTCCACAGTCCAAAGACATGCAGATTAGGTTTTCCCCAAATTGCCCGTGTGTGTGTAAATGAGCATGTGAGTGCGTGTATGTGTGTGCCCTGCAATGGATTGGCACCCCGTCCAGGGTTTACCCTGCATCATGCCCTGCACCCTGGCTCCAAGCCCCCGGGAGCCTGTATACAGGATAATGTGGTATAGACGATGAGCGAGTTACTGAGTAAGTTAAGCTATAAATATTTCATTTGTGTAATCTTGATAAAAATGTGCTGTTACCCACAAACAAACTGCACCATACTGCCAAGTTCACAGTCATACCATAATTCAGTATTTCTATACTCACAATTTAAAGACTGAATCTCAAAGCCATATGGTACACAAATGGTATGGTTCTCATTGTGAGAGAACGATGGATGGCATGATTCTTCTTAATTAGTGGCAGTCAATGTGGACTGCACAGGAGGCTGTGTTACTGTAGTTATGTTAAAGGAGAATATTGCTATCAGCTTCATGTTCGCACTGTTTGCTTAACCCCAAATGGGGGAAAAAATGGATTCATTGAGAAGATTTCATGTTTTACATTTGTATTTTTTCATATTTTTTACTACATACCTTCAAAAGCTAACCTGAGACACTGAACAACTACACAATGCTGTTCAAGGTGCGAATATCTACATGCACTGCGCAGGATTCTAAACTGCCCTTGTTTGTTGAAGCTATGTTACACTGTCTTACCAGCAGTACGAAAAGTAAAGTGGTGAACTTTGAGTCTTGAATGATGCATATTGTATAAATTGCATTATTATTATTATTTTTTTCGCTGTCACACTATAGCTTTAAAGCCAGCAGACTGGTTTGTTGCTGTGTGGCTGTTGGGTCATCAAAAATGTATTAGCCATTTTTGTATTAATATTTTACACAGGTGAAAACTCAATCGCGAGCAGAGCACCTACCATGCAATAACTGCGTGCTGGTGGGGTATGTGTGTGTGTGTGTGGCGGGCGGTGGAGTCACTATAAAAAAAAATGCACAGGACAATTAATAATTAATGGCTACAAGTAATTCTATTTTTTTTTTAGGTGTCATGACTCTTGCCCTTAAACAACATTAGGTCAAATAAATGTCTTTGACTACAAATAACACCAGTGTATTCTTCCTAAGTGAGCAAAAATAGGTTAAGATATGTTCTGACCTTAGCATTCTAAAATTACTGGCTGAACAATGAATAGGAGACGGAACTTTGTAATGCTAAGGTCACAAGATGGTTTTAAATTTATTGTGTGATTTCCCACATGACACAGTAATTTTCACCCAAACCTCAAAGTGACATGTTGCAGAGGCTCATACTGCATCATACAGCCAATTTGGGTCGCTGGCGGTTTGATGAAATAGAAGAATTAGATATCTTCTTTGAGAAAGTTACATCATTTTAGCACCACTTCTAAGGCCATTTGTGTGGTAAATAGTGCTGAAGGCAAAGTATAACATGTGGTTTTCAGAACGGAGTGCCTGTGTGTTCGTACAGTATGGGTGAGAGTTGTGGTATAGGCTGCATTGCTGGGGCATACCTTGACAGTGCTTTGAAGTTCAAGACATACGCCAGGTCTCTCATAATCCCATACATGCAGGCATAGTCTGTCAGAAAAATACAGGAAAGAGAGAAAGACAGAGAAAACCATTCAAAAATTGAGAATGATTTTTTTTTTTTTTCACCTGAGGCCACCATCTGGTGGTGGAATGGAGAAACTACAGTTATTTGCCTGTAAGACGGCTGGGAGGAATACTCTAATGTTGTTGAACATAATCTCTACCTTTATATTCTAACGTATCCAAAGTCCAAGGACATTTTTGGAATTATGTATACAACATAACCATCATGGTTTGAAGATTATGTATTAATATAAAATTCACTAAATCGTAGTATCGCACTTGCTGTAAGTTTACAGCAGTGTAATAACTTTAGCTATTAAAATCAAGGCTAGGATTTAAAAGCTAAATAGCTAACTGTGGTGATAAAATTTTTTAAATCAATATTAAGATTAGACATTGTGTTCAGCAACTCATTGCTGTGTTCATGGAAGGAATTTGTGCTGACTTCAAGACATCTTGGAAGTAGCCATTATAAGATGGGCACCTTGAACATAAACAGATGCAATTGCTCAGCAACAATACAAAATATCCTGTAGTATTTGAAGGCTACTGTTATTAAGGGGCAAAGAAATAATTCCAAGAATTTTTCTGTTCACCACAGTAGTGTGTGGCAACCATTGGTACCAGCGATCAAGTCACATAACATCTTTCTTGCTCCTCACTGGCCTAAGGGGTGGCTGCAGAAGGGGCAGCACCCATTCAGCACCCACACCGTTTTGAACTAATAGAGAGCACGTGGCTTTACCCTCTCCGAGTTCACAAATGAGTTTAAAAGGAAAACATTCTTCCATGCTCACTTTCTGCTTGTAGTCTTCCATTGAGTCATCTTGTGCTGTGTTGACCTCCTCCCAGGCATGAGCCACTGGACAATTCTTGCACTCTCATGTGACTGATGCACAATTCTCCTTCTCTCTAAGTCACTTTCCCTCATTCTTTAAATTGAAGAACACCTATTTTCCTCCATTTGTTTTATCCTCCAGTACAATAGTGGGTCACAACACTGATGGAGATCTGGTGGTCAACAGGAAAGGCACGCAACTGTTTGGGGCCCTAGGCCATTAGGGGCCTCCGAAGGGGTGGCAAACTCAGTTTTTTAATAAGATAGATGTGATGAATACTAGCTGGAGAGGACCCCAGCAAATTTTTCACAAGGCCCAAACAGACTGGGTGGAGAATAGAGGCATAAGCACAGAGCAGTGGATCAATTAATGCAGCATCTTATCCAGAAACATACAGTCACTAAGGAGATGAGCAGGAGCCTGTAGGGTGTGACCCAGGAGTTCTTTCCCCATCACTCTTTCTTAATACAGCTCCAATGTGAGGCCCCACAACTACTCCCC
The DNA here is from genome assembly GCA_030347435.1 of Clarias fuscus. Taxonomy (NCBI): domain Eukaryota; kingdom Metazoa; phylum Chordata; class Actinopteri; order Siluriformes; family Clariidae; genus Clarias; species Clarias fuscus. The sequence continues at coordinate 12,269,539 of CM059212.1, forward strand.
AAGCTGAAGGCTTGAAGAAGATGGAGGCTTTTCTTCTTACCTTCGAGGGGGCAACAAGGTGGAAATCTGTCCAGCAGCAGAAAGAGCCCCTGCCCTCACTCTACTATTCACTGGTGAGGTTCAACTGGCCTATTTTCTTCTATCCACGATGCACAGAACTGTGACAAACTAAAGGCAGAAATCCTGTGGGCATTCTACCATCTGCAATGTTACTGACTTTGATGAATGGGCCTAGAGCACCACAAAAACATTCGCCAACAACTAGCTGCTTTCTGCATATCACCTAACCCTGGCTAGAGCTGGAGAAGCTTACTGCCTCATTATGACTGGAAGGGTCATCCTGGACTGATTCCTGAGGTCTCTATCACCCAAACAGAGAAAGGCAGGAAGAACATGACTTCTTACAGTTCCTATACCAAGGCCTTAGATGTATGCTGAACATCCAGGACCATGATGATGATGATGGGAGACTCTTGTTTACCTGTATACAAAGGGATGTCCAGGAGTTTCCTTCCATTGAGCTTTAGGTTGGGATCCAACAGAGGAGTGGATGTTGTGCTTATTTCTGGCTCCCAACTTACACATGCCTCTTCTGCACTAGTCCAGATTCCCTGAACTGCCACCACCTCCAAGGCCAAGACAAAAGTATATAACCCTTTTTCTTCTGTGTCTTCCAACTTTGGGTTTTTGGCCATGGGCAGAAAGAAGATAAGTGGCTCAAACACTGCTGGGGCCAGTAGTGAAGACCAATCCACAGGTCATTCTTCACCAGCCACATAAATAATCTATTACTAGACCCAGCAACAAGGTACCTCACTGCAAGGGGGACACCATCATGCATCTGCACACACACACTCACTATAGACAGTCACTTTGCCATAAATAATATGCTAGAGAAGACCCTGAACCAGTTTTATTGGTGAGGCATAGAGGCACTCCATAAACCAGTGACCTTCCCAGCTCGTTCCACTCCTGATCCCTCCTATTTAAGCACATAGGCAGGCTTAGTGGCCCTTTTCTGAAATCAGCAAAGTGAAATTTGCATATTTTGGTCACTGTTGACTATGCCACCAAGTAGCCTGAAGATGTCCCTCCAACCCTACCTTGGCCTGCTGGATGTGGCACGAAGAGGCTTGTAAAGATCAGCCCTTTTCTTACCGGACAGTTGTCAAGTATGCGAGAGAGCAGGACAAACGTTTAACCCAGGTGCATGAGTGCTCCTCTTGGTCTCGAGCACAGGTTTTAAGTTCCAAGCTTATGGGTCCCATTCTAGAAAGTGGGACCCATTAACTACTTCCTCAAGCCATCAAAAAAGAGAAGAGATACCCAACTGTCCCACATAAACTTGCTCAAATGACTGGACTAATGCCTGCTGGCTAAATCTATGTTTCTCTTTCTGCAGGCCCACAGGAAAACTTCACAGACTGAAAGGGGGAGGATTTAGCACCAACTCAGCAATAATTGTCAGAAAGCTGTTCTTCATCAACCCCAGCTTAACACACATCCTCCAGAGAACAAGATCCCCGCCCCTTCCAAAATGCTGCAGGTGGGGATAATCAAGGAAATTCTGGCTGGAGAGAGTGAACCATCACTAATACCTGGGATCAGTAACTTTTATATTTACTGTCAAATTATTTTTCTCTGATCCACAAGGTTGTCTGTAATAAACTAAATTTTAAAGCAGCTATATAATCCTTATTTTAGTACATTTAAACTTACATATAAGTAAGAAAACATAGACACGACACATAGTGACCAAAGATTTAATGTGACAAGTCAATCACATCGCTTTTTTCTGACTCATGATCACTGTAGTAGAGCTACCAGCTTCACAGAGTAACAGCTGCCATGAGTGAATTAAATGTGTTCCCAGGATTTGTGCCAAATGTTGAAGACAAGGAAAAAAAGTTCATGCATTGTTACTGCAACTGTTGTCTGACGTGTCATTGTACATGCGGCACAAACATGTATAAAGATGTCTGGTGCATTTTACAATTTGGAACAACTTATTCAATAACTCATATGATAATATGAGTTATTGAAATATACAATACATTATAAACCTAGATTCACAAGAAGTCAAGTCAATTCAGTAGATGAGAGGTGAGGTCTCTCTACTGAATTCTGGACATTCATACACATAATTCTATGAAAACAGGTCACTGTCAAAAGGAGTGCGTGCGCGCACACACACACACACACACACACACACACACACACACACACACACACACACACACACTCATCTGTAATATCATTACTAAAAAAGCAATCCATTATTACAGCAGGCTGTATGTGGCTATTGGTATTATGTTCACCTCCACAGGGCCTAAAGCAGCACCAGGTCACACAGGCATCTCATTTAAGAGCTTGTGTGTGTGTGTGTGTGTGTGTGTGTGTGTGTGTGTGTGTGTGTGTGTGCGCGCAAGAGGCTGATCGATCCAGCCATTGCTAGCACCAGGCCCTGAGAGACAAGAAGCAGTGAGAAAGGGAGGGGGATTGAGTGAGCGAGAAAAACAGAAAAGAGAGAAAGTGAGAGAGCAATGCAGAAAGAAGGAAAGAAGGAAAGAGAGAGCTGCACAGCTATTCAAGCTAACGCGTTATGTCCAGGGCTTATTGGAAAGCAGTCCGACTAAGGCCCAGTACTGAAATTAGTTATTGATCTAGCCTCCCATCCCCTGTCTCCCTCCCTCCTCCTCACGTTAGGCTTCAGGACTGCAAAACCCCCTTCTGCTGATTCTTACTCTTTCATTTGCTTCTTCTTTTTCTAATCTGTTCTTCAACACTCCCTCTATATATTTATACCATCCATTCACCGTGCATCACCCTGGTCCTTTGTTTCTAGGACTGGTTTCTCTGACGTTTGATCATTTCACTACACTTCCCTCTCTCTCTCACTCTCACACACCCACACGCACGCACGCACGCACACACGCACGCACACTCTCCCTCTCTTAATGACACACTACCTTGCATTTTCCACTTAGTTACATTTTCTGTTCCACAGGCCTCCATCTGCATTGAACTTCTCTACTCTCATATCTTGTGTATTCATTTACTTTCCATCTTTTATACTATCATATACTCATATTGCATACTTTCATTTAAATGCATTGTATATTGCCACATTACTGCCAAAATCTGATTATTTTTATTTAACAAATGATTTGGTCAATGCACTTGTTTTTTCTTCAACTTTTTCCTGGATGCATCAATGCTGCCACCACACGCACACACCAGTTATAAATAAAGGAACTGAAAGGCAGAGAGAGAGACAGAGAGAGAGAGAGAGAGAGAGAGAGAGAGAAGGCACGAATGAGATGTGCACAGAGAAACACACACAAAGCAAATCTGACAGAAGCAAAAGCCGTATAGTCATTAAAACTTTAAACACAATGCATTCATGCTCAACACAGATATGACAATACATAATAATCTTTATAATCTTAATATTATATTTACAATATAAAGGAAGCTCATGCTCATGGCATGCTCACTAGCAATAATGAAACATCTCAACACTACATTGACATTTCAGAGGCAATTTGGAATGAGGTAGAATCAGTTACTAAGAAGGCAAAGTGTTGGTTAAGATGACATAACGTTATCAGATGTACCTGCTTTTACATAATTGGAAATAAACAATGCACTCACATGAATGGATATTTTGACGTTTACCCCAATGATAATTGAGAAGACATGTAGTTATGTCCAGTCAGCTGCAGAGCAGACTCTCCTTAAGCAGCATGGCTTTAACTGATGCCCATAAGGAAAGAGATGCAGCTCATAGTGCTATCTTCATTCACAAACCATTTGGCAAACTCATTCGCTCACTCACTCACTCTTCGTCTATACCGCTTTATTTTGTATACAGGGTTATGGGGGGGTCAGGACCCTATCCCAGGAGACTTATGACACAAGGCAGAGTACACCCTGGATCAGGTGCCAATCCATGGCAGGGCACACACACTCTACTGGCAATTTGGGAACGCCAATTAGCCTAATCTGCATTACTTTAGACTGTGGGAGGAAACCGAAGCACCCGGAAGAAATTGCAAACTCTGTACACATAGACCATGATGTGGAAATCAACCCCGGACACTTGAGGTGCAAGAGAACAGTGGACATTCCTCACTCTGATTGTTAGTTGCTGGATATGGGCAGTTGCTCAGTTATTGAAGCAGTGGGTCCTGAGTCAGAATCAACTCTACAGTTGATATGGATGGGTGTGGGGATGTTTAAATTGAAGACAGTTTTTCGTATAATGAATACTGGGCACACACAAACATACAGTACAGACCAAAAGTTTGGACACACCTTCTCATTCAAAGAGTTTGAATTTGTATTATGGCAAGAAAAAAGCAGCTAAGTGAAGAAAAACGAGTGGCCATCATTACTTTAAGAAATGAAGGTCAGTCAGTCCGAAAAATTGGGAAAACTTTGAAAGTGTCCCCAAGTGCAGTCACAAAAACCATCAAGCGCTACAAAGAAACTGGCTCACATGCGGACCGCCCCAGGAAAGGAAGACCGAGAGTCACCTCTGCTGGGGAGGATAAGTTCATCCGAGTCACCAGCCTCAGAAATCGCAGGTTAACAGCAGCTCAGATCAGAGAGCAGGTCAATGCCACACAGAGTTCTAGCAGCAGACACATCTCTAGAACAACTGTTAAGAGGAGACTGTGTGAATCAGGCCTTCATGGTAGAATATCTGCTAGGAAACCACTGCTAAGGACAGGCAACAAGCAGAAGAGACTTGTTTGGGCTAAAGAACACAATAAAGAACACAATAAAGAAAACCCTTTGAATGAGAAGGTGTGTCCAAACTTTTGGTCTGTACTGTACACCAGCATTTACACAGCACTCCATTTCCCAGAAAACACCTCAGCCTTTTAGGATGGTTCTGCTTGTTAGGTGATCTGACCTCTCTGTGGGCCTAATTAAACCTTATTTGCGAGTTATCACATCTGCAGTTTCCTCATAGTGTTCATATTACAGTTGGTAGTCATCTTCGGGTTCCAGAGCTTCCAACACTGACTGCAGGACACAGTTAGTGGCGTGTCATTAGTCACACCTCGGTAAGGCTACGTACCAGCTGAACTAAGCTAACCTAGAAACTAAATTGAGAGCGGTGTGTTTGAAGGTGGGGAAACTGGCAGTATGTAGCTAAATGCTGAAAATTTAGAGTGTAAAAGGCAGAAGGACAGGTCCAGTGGGGAGAATAAAAGGGTGACAGAAAGAAACTGACTCCAGTCTTAGCGAGTGGTGCGTGGTACAGCAAGGTGAGGGAAAACCACTTGACCACATTAGCAATGGGCCACTTGTCAGTAGAATGTGAAATGTGAAAAACTCTAAGCAGAATGCAAGTGGGATATTTGACTGTAAGGAAGAAATGAAAGAGAAGGACATCCCCTGTGAGTTGTGTTAGCAATCTGATTAATGTAGTAGGATAGGTTTGAGCATTGTCTTGATTTCACTAGCCACAGGCACAGGCTAACCGTGTAGATTGCTGGGCATGTGGAAGTCTGATGCTGAGGAATGGGCCTTTCTTTCAGCAAGAAAAAAAAAGTGAAATGTGTATGGAGACTGACCTCCAAACAGCAATGGAAGCCTACTTGATTTCATTAGATACTGCTTAACTGTAAAAGACTTTAGCGGCGTAGAAGACTGTGGGACTGAACCACAGTGCTCGTTAATTGGAAACTGAGTTTGATTGCTAGCTAGTATCTGCCAAATGTACAGAAAGTTCAAATCTGATATCCAATATTTATGCAGTTGATGGGCGATTTCACAGTACCGGACAAACGTCTTGAGCCACCCCTCAATTCTTCATGTTAAATTAAGCTAAATTAAATGAAATGATGTAGATTTTTAAAAAAAGCATAGAAATTAACATTAGCAACCTGGGAAACCTGCAAACCTCAGTTATTACAAGGTAGCTAGTTTGCTGAGGTTGCTAATGCTAATTTATATGCTAATGCGATTTTGTATTTGATTTGTTTTCTTAAAGTTATTCGTTTTTTAAGCACTGCAAAGTGCCTAAAGATATAATTTACAAATTTACAACCTTATTTGCCCTCTTGTCTGTTCCAACTACTCAGTATTCAGCATCACCAGTATACTTATGACCAGCATCATCATCTGTTACAGTCTGTTACAATTAAATGGTGGTTTTGGACGAGACCCGGACGGACTTCTACATGGTGGATCCAGTAGTGACGCTTTGTCTAGGCTTGTGATTGGCCCCCTGTTGATTAGGGATGCTCCTGACAGCACTTCATGTGGACAAAGATACTTTTAACACGTAGGTCGTAAAAAAAAATTGTATTAAAAAAGTAGAAACATCTCTGTTTTTAAAAATACCTGGACACGTGTGATGATGGTCTTAGATGTCACTGTGTGGCTTAACAAACAAAAACATTACTCTGGTTTGGTCAGGTACAGGGCCTGGACTAAATATGACCGGCAAAATCTTGCTAAAAATAATCGCTCAAAAAGTCCTTCAGGAAGCCTGGAGAACTATTCCTCAATGCTACAGTGCATTAAAAAACAAAAAAAGTTTCAGGGCCTCCGAGTGGCGCAGTGGTAAAGTGCTCGCCTTATCATCCGGAGATCGCCAGATCGAATCCCGGATGATGCTGTAACCTCTCGCAGCTGGAGGTCTAGAGAGAGCTGATTGGGCGAGCCCTTTCAGAGGGAGGGGTGAGAGGTACTTAGTGCTCCTACATTAATCACGGCTCTACAGCCAGTCAGGGGCATCTGTGAGCTCGCGCAATAAGGAAGGAGCGGATAGCGCTGTCCTCCGAGTGTGTTACACCATGCAACGGTGCGGTCGGCTGGCGTCACATGGTTTGGAAAAAACACGTGATAGTCTTCGGCCCTCCCGGCTAAGTGGTAGTAGTAGCCTTAATGTGGGAGCCCCCTAGTGACCGGGAGGAATTGGACAGGACTAAATTAGGGAGAAAATCGGGGAAAAAAAAAAAAATAAAAGTTTCACTCTTTGGAAGCAACAGATAAAGAAATTAGGGATGGCTCATTACTTTTGCAAATGTCCGTTATATACCTTTTTCTGATCTCGTTATTGTGCATGCTGACAAGAACCAATAATCTAAAGTGTTCTCCTACTTAGTGAAGACGTTTCCACACTTGATTTTTTTCTGGACTCGGGGCCAGAATTTGAGACAGTTGTTGGCACGGTAAAGCTGATTTTGTTCCCAGGTAGTGATCCCTTGTCTTATTGAAAATGGAGATCTGGGGCTCGCTTTCTGAATGCAGTCATCATTGCGTGAGGAAGCTATCCACTTGTTCTATTTATCATTAATGTTTCAACTTGTCACTTTACTTCCAATATGTAACAGCTTTTTTTTTTTGGTGTTGTTAATTCAGTTACTCTTCACTGAAAAACACAGGATGTATTTATGCATCACTACTATGTATTACTATCTTCCTAAACTAATAATACAAAACTTTCGTACAACTGGATGAAGCTTACTGAAAATAGCTTCCCTTGACCTGAGCATGTGAGCTGAGAATATATCAGCATTTTAACTAAAGTTAAGCTAGCTAGCTTGTGATAACTGAGGTAAGAAGCTGTGTTCTCTGGTCCTCGCCATCTTGCAAAGAGCCTGGTTGTTAGCTGCTTCTTACCTCAGTTATCACAAGCTAGCTAGCGCTTAACATTAGTTTAGTTAGAATGCTGAGGTGGCTAATGTTAATTTATATGCTAATCAGTGGCGGCTGGTGCAAAAAAAAATTTTTGCGGGGGGCGCAAACAAAATTTAAATTAAACTTTTAATACTCGCCTGTAAATAGGTATTTATCATACCTATTTTATCAGGTGATTATGCAGTGATCATTACTACTAGCATAAAATAAAGTCCTGACTCACATTGCACTCAGTCAGCAGCTCCGCTTGCCGTAAGAAGTGCTGGAAGACTCGTTGAGAATGGTCCAATCACATGAGCCCAAATATTTAAAAGCAATATTGATTCGTAAGAACAAAAGTGGGAGGGTTCAGGGCGCACACTGCTGCGTCCGAAGGATGATTTGAAAAGATCCAATTAGAGCTCAGTCTCAGGTCACATGCTTTTCAAAGATTTACGTGCCTACATAGACACTCGTTTGTCCGGCGCCCCGCGTACACGAACACAAATGAACGTAATATAGTTTAGATTTTTTTTTATTGCAAAGAAATTATATTAAAAAATACAGCGGAATATTGTGACTAAATGACTTTATTTCATTATTAAAAATAGTAATTATTATGTTAAATAATTATACATGTTAAAGTAGCATTCTTCTCTGCCTAACTTTAAGGGGGGCGGCGCCCCTGCGCCCCGTATTGACCGGCCGCCACTGATGCTAATGCTATTTTGTATTTCAGAGGTTCAGCTAGCAAATCAGTCACACCCTAAATTATGCATACTTTTATAGCTTAATATAATTTTAACTGATGAGTTACATAAAATTCTCCCCTGCAAAGTTATAAATGGAGACCTAAACCATTTTTTATTTTTATTTTTTTTTACCAGGCTTGATACATGTTTATTTCTGTTGGAAAAAGTGACATTGTAGCAAGAGGTTTATGGGATTGACTCACTTTTGGAGTCAGCTCCTAGTGGTCATTTGAGGAACTGCACATTTTGGCATTCCTGCGTTGTTCTCATTTTTCAGAACCGGAGGTTGTCACTTGTGAGAACAAGAAAACCAGTGATTATGCCCCGCCAGCCCCGCAAACAAGCCCAGAATCGGTCATGTGTGCATACTCAAGTATTTGGGCCAAGTGTGAAAACGCCCTAAGTGCTGCGCCGATCCAGCCTTTCTACCGACAGGTTGAAACAAGCATGCCTCTTCCCACTCACTTCAGTCATTTTGATTAGAGAGATTTCATTCCTGTTGCTACAATACCAGGATTACTGTAAAAGATGGTAATGGCTTCCTGTAAGATTATAGAGCACAACATTTAAACCATAGAGGAATAACATTTGATGCTCTGTGACACAGTTCCCATGAATAGTTTTTTTTTTTTTAAATAAATAAATAACTTAAACCAGGAGACGTGTAAATCTGACTAGCATACTGTGATCCTGAATGTGAATCTTTGGGCTGCCAGGACAAATAAATGCCTTCCAGTTTAATTTAAAAGCAATTTGTGGAAACCAAGTTGATTGATTCAATTCAGTACACTGTTTAGTTACACAAAACAGTATATTTTTAATGGAATAACAGTATTTTGATTATTATTTCCTTATTCTTTGTATTCATGATTACCTTGGGAATGATATCTGAGCCATTTTTGCATTAGCAGGATATTATGCCATGTATCATTATAGTTGATGTTTAATTTGGTTAATTAATTATATTTTATTTAATCATTCAAAGAATTTTTTTTTAAGCATTTAAGCAGTTGATCTATGACCAAAGTGACTGGTTTGTTGTTGTGTTTCTTACAAATCTACATTGGAAGGATTTCAGATCCGAACCAATGCACTGAGAAAACAAGTCTCTACAGCAGACTGTATTATTCCAAATGTAAGTTGCTGGGTGATCCCAAACCCGACGGATTCCTATTGGCTCTGTAAGGAAATAAAGAAGTATGGTGTGTTTCTATTACGGCATTTCAGTGCTGTGACTCTGCTGTTTCCTGTTTTCTCTTTGCTCGTCTCTTGTGACTTACATTCCATGTGATCATGTAAACAGAAGCAAGTGGAACGCAGCATCACTCTCACAGCAAACATGTCACAAGAATGTTCACACACAAAAAACAGACCTTAATTCAGAGGCCTTAGTCATCTGAATCATGAAATTAAACTTAATTTAAGACTTATTTACTAATTTTAAAACACACAAATAGAAACTTTATTTCTGCTTGTTGACATGATTCCGTCTTATCCATATGCTAAAATTGACTTCTCTATTGTATGACAAATTCTTATAAAAACTTTTGTATCGTATGAAGAAATCATGAAGCATCCCATTCCTCACTCTGGGGCAAACTCACAGTGTTGGCAGCACACAAAGGAAGAATATTTGGCTTTTTCTAACGGTCATCAGGCTGTCTTGAACTAATAGGGTGCTAAAAGGTGGTACTGGTATGCACCATCCATTCACCAATTCAGCAGAGGTGCAATGGATAGCGTTGTCCAGTCACAACTCCAGGGACCCTTTTTAAACCTGAAGATTCAGAGTACTGCATGTGTGTATGTTTTTCTTCTTCACTGAGATTCTTAATGTCTCCCAAAAACTTGTTTTGCTGCAGTAAATTGCTCCTAGGTGTGAATGTGGGTGTACATGATGCCCTGTGATGTACTGGCATCCCACACGGGGTCAATTCTTTCCTTGTGCCAGTAACAGCAATATGTTCAGAATCCAATGCCAGGATAAAGTGGTGAATGAACACAAATCATTCAATTAATTAAGAAATCACTAAAACAATCTTTGATAAAATGATGGACAATAAAAGACACAAGATTCATAGATATCACCTTAATGTGGCCTGCTCTCTACCTCACATGTATTCATAATTCATGTCCCAGTAGGGCCAAAAAATGCCTAGATGCTTCATGTGTTTTGACTTTTGTTTCAAACCAGTCCTCTGACGAGGTTTAAATAACGGCAAGACTGTTCTGGAGCCGAGAAGGAACATTGCAGAAACAAAGGCCACATTCTCCAGTCAGACAGGAAGTAGCAGCCCCAGTGCCCCTCCTTCTCCCTCTCCGCACCCCCCATCCCTCTTTCCCAACCGCCCGCCTGTTAGTGTTCAACTCACATGGGCTGAGAACGCGGGTGAGAGAGAGAGAGAGAGAGAGTGAGGGAGAGAGAAGGAACGGGGGATGGGAGAGGGGGAGTTAAAGGAACAAAGGAGGAATTTAAATAGCACCCCCTCTTCCCTCATCCCCTCGCAAGCCCAATTGCTCATGAGCCCCCCCCCCGTTGGGCATGGTGGGGGTTGCTCACCCAACTAGCGTTGTGTCTTTAGATAAGCAGTCTGTATGTGTGTGTGTGTGTGTGAGATGTTTGGGGTTGAAGTGAGATCTAGACGCTAAGGAGATGGGGAGTGTTTACACTATCACATAAGCAAAAGGGGATCCCCTCTTGCTCTCCCACCCAGAAAAAAAAAAGCCCTTAAACGGCTTCTCAGAGTGTACACCTCAGCACCTGGCACTGAGCTTGAGCTGTATCTGTGTTACATGGGTAAACGGTAATACTCCAGTTCAAGTCCATGTAGAAGTCAACGTAGGCCCATAAATACCAAAGAGAAGCGTCTTCAAGAGACTAAGTTCTATTGGAGACACACATTCTAGTGGGTTGTATAGGATCCAGGCTCCTACAGGAGAAATATCTGTCATAAAGAAAACACAAGCATGTATTTATAGACCAAAGAAGCCCTCCAATCATTTTAGTAGTTGTTTTAGAAGTTGTTTTTATGCACCAGGAGCACTTTTGCTTTTGAAGGAGAGACCTTGTGCAGCAGAATTCATGCAGAAACTGTCTGTATTGTCTGTATTGTTTAACCAAGGGTTAGGTGTGATGCAGAATCATCGATCCATTGTCTTGAAAATGAATTATATAAGCCATAATTATAAAGCGCATGGCAAACAGGGACCAGAGGACCAAGTGATTAAAACCAGGTCTGGAAATTAAATTCATTGTGAATGAAGATTTCAAATTGATTGAAATTTATATAGTGAAATTCTCTCATAGTGATGAGACTCTTGAGAGCTGAAGTAAAACATTTAAATGGCGCAAATGTTATAAAGAATGCTGTATAACTGTGAATGGCGATCCTGGCTGAGGTGGCTCGGTGCGCAGTGCAGTCATCCCTGGAATTCCTGATCAACACCACTTGCACATTACAGAAACTCGGCTGAGAATTATTGCCACATCCCCCGTACAGGCCTGACCGCTCTCTAAGCCATTTCCGCATGCTTGGGACAGTGAAGCAGGCAGTCCTATCATGGCTCAGGTATACTGAGAAATACTTCTACCATGACAGTATCCAAGCACTCGTTAAATGCTGGAAAAAGTGCATGCGTGTAGCAGGGGATTATAACGAAAAATAAAAGGTAGCTTTTAATCTGATCACTTTTTCTCTGTTATTCTGCACAATCATAAGTCCTGGTTTGACTTGAACGCCTCTTGTGTATGTCCTGGTTTCTCCTTGACTATTTTTAAGTGGTCATATGCTGCCTTGCCGTCATTCAGCCGACCAGTCTGACCACATGTTCCAAGCAAAACAGTTACTTCCTGCTTGATGAAACCATGCACCTCCAGCCTTCATTTAACCTACCGCTCAGTGACCTGCAGGAAGTGTGTGGTAGACTGTGAAGTACTTCCAGGAAATAGATCAAGACAACAAATGTAGGAAGGGGGAATGTGACCTAGATGTTCCAAAGTTACAATATCCAGTCATTTGAAAAGGTTTAAAAATAAATAAATAAATAAATAAATAAATAAATACGGACTTCATTTGTAACATTATTTATATTTCACATGTAGGTTACTATGCTAAATTCTGACAAATTCAGAAATTACAACAACAACAACTACAACAACAAAAAATGCACTAAAGAACTGAGGATTCACCTACTGAAACTAAATCAAGAACGCAGTTGCACCAACTTTCCTGTGGCAGTGCCATGCTTGTGAAGCATGAGCCATGTTGTGTAATATTGACCCTCAGCCACCAGGTGGCAATGTTAGTAAAGGCTCTTGCCTGTTTCAGACCCAACCCAGGCACAGGGACCTCGACTTCTCTAGCCCAGAGAGCGTCAGAGAGAAGAAGTGTGTGTGGCCCATCAAAAGTACATGAGCTGAGTTCAATAAATGGAAAAGCAGGTTGGAGGTAGCGGAAGAAAGTCGAGAAGGGAAGAGAGTCATCCTTGTCTCAGGCTTGGAAGCATTTTATCATCAAATGCATCACAACAGACCAAATGAGCCCTGTTGGAGTGTAGGAATAAAAAATGGGAGGAAAAAAAAAACTGTGAAAATCAGTAAAAAAAAATTTTTTTAATAGTTTATATATATATATAAAGAAAGTTAAAATCCCTTTAGTGTCTCAATCACTGTGAAATGTTTTTTTTTTAGACTTCAGAATCCATCATCAGACATAAAAAAAAAAAATTTAAAAAAAGATTTTATGGCTGAACTAGCCATCATGTTTATATATCTGGTGAAATCTCCAGCATAGACTGCTCTCAAGGGCAGGCGCTTCAAGGTGCCCTTGATTAACAAAGAGACAATCAAGGCATGATGTTCCTTAGGAAGATATGCTTTTAGTAGAGTTAGCATTACAGAATGAAACCACCATGGCTTGCTCGGAAAACCTCTTCAGGTCTGGGGACACAGAACTCACTAGCAAGCACAGGAGTTGTTATATAACCGGTCCTCATGGTATTTCTCACAAGGCGCTAGCTAACTATCAGGAACTGGCTTTGCTCATGTTAACTAGGCTAGACCACGGCAAGCATCAGTTGTTTAAGGTGTGACACAATAGCATATTAAGATGAACAAAAAGAAGGTTCTCGATGGTGGGTATGAGTGAGCTCACTGCGGAGTCTATTTCTTCAGGGCGAGCGCTGTCACTTAAATTATATAGTTAATGTTACTTCTAATTTTCTTTCACGCTAAAGTCTAATTCCCCTCTGTGTCTCTCTATACTCCTCCTGGATGGTGAGGGTGGCTGTAACATTTCCTTCTCTAGCTCACCTCTGCTCTCTCTCTCTCTCTCTCTCTCGCTTTCTGTTTGGAGATTAAATGGGCATCCTGCCAGTTTTTCATATTTGCTGGCAGCAAAGGGGCCAGCTAACTTCCTGGAGGGGAGGGGCTTACTGAAAGGTTACATTTGCACAATGTGCCTATGGAAAAACACAGAGTTGGGAAGAACAGGGTTGCCAGGTGCATGGCTTTCTGGCAAAATCAGGATGCTTTTGAAATGTTGCCACAGTGCTGATCTTTACTAACTTAATATATAACCTGTTCATACACAAATACAGTATATATATATATATATATATATATATATATATATATATATATATATATATATATATACTGTTTCCTGTTCCTTAGAAGGATTCCTTAGAAGTTCCTGTACCACCTGCACCGACAACAACCTGAGGGACGAGTTCGCAGTACCATGCAAAGTAGCTTTTTTTTTCTTCCATACATGGATCTTCTTTAATCACGATATTAGCTGTGTCATTTAGTGTATATAAGAACGTTATGTAAAATGTACAGTACAAGGTTAGTGACCCTCATTTAATTTTATGTTTGATTTTTTTGTGTGTACAAACATAATAAAATTAATCTGATCTCAGTATTCGACCTCAGCATATGACTTTTTTTCTTCATGCCGTTATTAATTCAACAAAGACATAAGCAATGGTCTTAAAGCAGCAACTCTTTCTACACATCAATCTGGAGAGGGTTATAAAACCATTTCCAAGCGATTTGGAGTTTTACGTTCTACAGTGAGACACATTATTCACAAGTGCAAAGCATTTATGACAGTTGTCAGTCTTCCCAGGAGGGCACGTCCCAGCACATTCACCCCAAGGTCAGACTGTACAAAGCACAGAGAAATACAAACAAAAACACAAACAAGAGCTACATCTTGAAGTCCATGACAGCACAATTAGAAGAAGACTGAACAAATATGATCTGCTGCTTGGTAGCATTGCCAGGAGAAACCTTTTCTGTCTAAAATGAACATGGAAGCATGACTGAGGTTTGCAAAACTGCAATTGAACAAATCACAAGACCTCTGGGACAATGTCTTATGGACAGATAACACCCAACCTGTGTTGTTTTGCTTTAATGCCCAGCACCATTTTTGGCAAAAACCTAACAGAATTTCAGCAGAAACAGCTCATACTCTCTGTCAATCATGGCGGTGAAGGGGTGATGATCTGGGCTTGTTTTTGCAGCCCACAGGACTGGGAACCTTGCACCTTGAGGTCCTCCCTGTACCAGAGTATTCTAGAGGCAAATGTGCAGCCATCTGTCTGACAGCTAAAGCTTGATCTGAATTGGGCCATGCAGCTGGACATCGATCCAAAGCACACCAGTAAATCTACACCAGAATGGCTGAAAAATAAAATAATCAAGGTTTTGGAATAGCCTAGTCAAAGTCCAGACCTGAACCCAATATAAATGCTATAGCAGAGCTATAAGAGAGCTGTGCATAAGCAAATGCCCCCCAAACCTCAATGAACAGAAGCAATGTATTACTTCAAGTTATTGCTGCTAAAGGTTGATCTACAAGCCATTGAAACTTAGGTTGTTTTTTTTTATTATTCTTTTTTGACTTCATCTTTTTTTAAAGTTATTCTAACCTTGTATTTGCCTAATACTAAGACAGATCAGATGATTTTTATTATGGTTTTACTCAGAAAACTTATTATTCTACTTAAAGAAATATATGTAATAATATGAGTATTTGTTAGGTCTTCTGTGAAATAACTATGAAAACTGATAAAAAAAAAAAAAACTACTTTGTTGTAGGCTATTATATGACATTGTGCTGTTAAGCCATTACATTATACGATGATATTTACAATACCGAAGGCAGTGTCATTAGAATTTTGCTATTTGGTTATGGTTTGGGATGGTTTTTAATGCCTTTTTAGATTTCTTTTGTCTTGCAGATCTGGCAACCCTGCAGAAGAGTCAAAGTGAGAGTGAGAGCAATGGAGAGAGCGCAGGAAGGGAGGAGGGATGGGGGAACAGATAGGGTGAGAGAAAGGGAGGGGGATATTTGAGGCTTGCGAGAAAGAGAGAGGGAGAGGGAGGGAGCGCAGGCTAAACCAAACGACTCCGCCGTTCTGCTGTGCTCGGGTAATGGAAAAAGCCCTCCAGGGGAATATTCAGCATGCAAGAGTATCGAGTTGCTCTCCATCATTACAATGCTGCCTGACCCCCCCTTCACCGTCTCCCCCCCTCTTCCATCTCTTTCCCTTTAACTCCTTTCCTTCTTTCCTCTCCTTCTCCTGCAATGGCCAAAGCCTCTCTCACCCCCTCCCTCCCTCCACATACTCACTTTTTCCCCTACCTTTTCATGTCTGTGAGAAATGAAAAAGGCTTTCTGGGAGGCAAGCTATGGGCCATGGGAGGGCGTTTGTATCAGGCCCATTTGAAATGTGCACATAGGTGTGTGTATCCCTGTGTGCATGTACGTCAATGCGTGTGTATAGTGAGCTGCATGAGCTGCCTGGCAAGTTTTGGGGAACAGCAGCGGACAACCGTTTTGGTGTGCACATGAGTTTTGAAGACATGTTGGTAAAACAAACACCTTGACGGTGACAGAGAAAAAAGGGAAATAAATATGGAGATATCATTTATATTTGAGAAGACATAAGGGAAACAATTTGCCAGTCGCACACAGCCAGGCCTATAAATGTTATGACATAGAAGGTCACTGACATCATGAAACGACTGGTGTGTCTTTAGTTTTACATTATGCTTAAAACTTCTGTAGCTTTGCACAGCTCTGGCAACAAACTGAAGCCTGTTTTAATAACAAGAATTGTCAAAAATGCGAGTCCGTGGAATGCTGGGTTCTAATTATTATTATTATTTTTTTTTACTTTTATATGATGATAAAGTCTATGTAACCGGTGCGCAATGTACAGACAGTACTGTCAGCCGTACAATACAGAGCCATACAATGAGAACAAAGTCATCTTAGGAAATTCCAGGGCTGGCAAGGTAAAGTATATTTCAGTTTTGATCTGCCCCCTTGTGGACGATCCTCCAGGTGTAAAATAAATAAATAAATAAATAAATAAATAAAATAAAAAGGACAGGGAGATGGATTTGATTAATGTCATTTGCATAGGTGCCCCATCCACTAGTGTTTGTAGTCACACATCAAATACAACCCTAGCCTAACACACAAAAAAATCACAAAGCCACTAATACATATTACAAATGTCAATAAAACATTACTTGAGAGCTGAAGAAAGCATAGCACTATTTAATATACATTAGCAGGTACATACCCAGAACTGACTAGTGCCACTGTTACGAGCACATGGACTCCTGGCTACAGACAGTACTGACGGGGGCCCTGCGGTTTACAATTTTTTACGGTTATTAATTAAAACCTTCTGTATTACAACAAGATGGAGAAAACCTAGTTCTGTGCAAAAGTCTTGCACCAACCTTCATTTCTTCATATTTGTTTCCAAAGAGTGAGACTTTTATTTTTTTTTCTAGGGTGTCTTTACACTGCCTGGTCAGAAAAATGTGCCATTTTACTGGAACTGGGTTTAGAGCCCTTCAACACACTTTCAAAACCTGGAAAGATAGTGCTGAACTGTTAACTTTGTGGAAGAAATGTGGTCGAAAAAAAGCACGAGATTCCAGATGAAACCCAAACGTTTATCACTTAAACACTTGACGAAGTCACATGGCAAAAATCAACAATAAAATAATAGCTATGTTTAATAGTGGAAGTAAGAGCTGTTCCATACACACACACAATGTGATGAGAACCCACAGGATTGGGACTAAACAGCTGTGTAAGAAAACCACTTGCTAGTGAGGATCATCAGAAACAGCCTTCGGTTTGCTAGAGAGCATAAAGATGACAATTTGGAACAATGGAAAAAGGTCATGTGATCTGATGAGTTCAGATTGACCATATTCCAGAGCGATGTGTGCCTCAGGGTAAGACGGGAACCACATGAGGTGACGCACCCATCATGCATAGCGCCCGCTGTGTACAAGGTCTTATGACCTGGGGTTGGTCAGTCGGTCAGGTCCAGGCTCAGCAACATTATGTGGCAATAATCTCTCATTTTTGGTATGTCTTTGTCTCTCATTTTCAGTCCAGGACCCCTGTACCCAACCAGTTTCAGAGGAATGTTTTGTGTTTGTTAAGCCACACAGTGTCCTATTAATCATTCAAACATCCATCAAAAAAAAAAAAAAATCCATTTAACTTAAGGCAGGAACCAGTGAAAAACAGGTGCAGAGGATGACAGACGATCAGGCCAGTGATTAGTATACTGGTGATGGTGAATGCTGAGTAGTTGAAACAGACGAGAGAGGAAATGAGGTTGCTGCTGATATTGAACCAGTCCATTTTAAAATTGTAACTTCTTTACTTATTCTTAATTTCTAAAGTGTATCCTAATTCAATATGAAGAAAATGGGGTGTCTCAAAACATTTGCACAGTACTGTAGCAAAGTCTATTTAAATGATAAATATAAAATTTTAAGTGAAAAAATAATACAGACAATAATCAAAATATTTACTGATTATGGTCTGTCATAATTCATTCTGTGCTGTTTGTGTTAAGCCTTGTTTGAAAATTACAAAGAAGAAGAAAAAAAATATATATATATATATATTTTTTTTTAACCGATAAGATTGTTGCTGTACGAGTTGCCATGCAACACTGATCAGGCCCTTGTTAAGTCATTGCCATTCTACAGATTATAATACTTTATCAAGACCTAAAGTTTTCTTTTCTTAAGGTCAGTCAGAACCTTTTCAATCCAGCCATCAACAGCACATCTCTTACCAACATGGTCGGAGTTTCTCTGTGCCTTTTTCCCCCTGGTTAAATATAAACACATGCCAACCAGTTTAATAATGCCACCATAAAACACATTTTGTGTTCTATCGAATAGGCAAAGCATATTTAATGACTTGCTGCAACCACTGCCCAGTAATATGGGTACAATATGGGTTTAATAATATGGGTTTCTGTTGGGTCATAGGGAAGCAGAAGCCTTTATTTACTGTTAATTCCTGTCTGGTACAATCCTGTCTCTATTCATTCTCAGCAAAGGAATGAGTGTCTATATAGAATGCCTTGATAAACTGCTAATGTCAGTTACACACAGCATGTTTCATTATTTTTAAGGTATAACAGCAATGAATAGCCATTACTCAATCCTACACCTATTTTTTTTATTTTTTTTTATTTTTAATAATAAAAAAAGCAGACGAAGCAGGCCGCAAAGAAAGAAGAAATTATTATCTGCTACATTGCCTTCATGTCTGTTTGAGTTTTACCATTTCAGCCTAACAGACGTAATCAAATACTCTCTCTCTCTCTGTCTCTCTCTCTCTCTCTGTCTCTCTCTCTCTCTGTCTCTCTCTCTCACTCTCTCGCTGTCTCTCTCTCTCTCTGTCTCTCTCTCTCTCTCTCTCTCTTTCTCTCTCTGTCTCTCTCTCTCTCTCTGTCTCTCTCTCTCTCTGTCTCTCTCTCTCACTCTCTCGCTGTCTCTCTCTCTCTCTGTCTCTCTCTCTCTCTCTCTCTCTCTCTCTCTCTCTCTGTCTCTCTCTCTCTCTCTCTCTTTCTCTCTCTCTCTCTCTCTCTCTCTCTCTCTCTCTCTCTCTGTCTCTCTCTCTCTCTTTCTCTCTCTCTCTCTCTCTCTCTCTCTCTCTGTCTCTCTCTCTCTCTTTCTCTCTCTCTCTCTCTCTCTCTCTCTCTCTCTCTCTCTCTCTCTCTCTGTCTCCTTCTTCTTTGGAATTATATATGATGCTTGCCCTCCCTTACATACACTTGCTTTGAAGACCTGGTGCAGTGAGGAACCAGTAAAGTGTGAGGCAAAGTTTAGACGAGCCAATGTAAGTCACAGTCCGTGTAATTTAGAAGCAGTGATAGAGACTAACCAATTCAATAATAAAAAAGAAGAGAAGGAGCACTGATGCTCCATCACCAACTAGCATACCCTATAACAAGACGCTAACAGGCTACTCTGAAGCCTAAACTGCCCCAAACATGTCTAAGCGTACCACCATCCATCAGGCATGTGACAGGTTTTATTCCAGTGGAGGGACCCAGGCTGTGTGCAACCTCATTTTAATCTCATTGCACTTCCTCTTTCTCCCTCCCTCCCTCTCTCCCTCCATCCCTCTCTGTCCCTCCCTCCTTCCACTCAATGTACGTGTCTGTTTCCCATACCAGACAGTGTCTAGACCGAAGCAATTATAGACACGGCTTGAGCGTCTTACTGCTGCCCAACGATTGAGGGCTCCAGCTCCAGTGCCTTTCTAGCAGAACACATTAGGGGAGGGAGTGGGGTGTGTGGGAGCAAAGAGGGGTCACTGCAAGGTGTTATCATCACCCAGGCCTCATTTCTCTTATCTAGCTTTTTCTCTTATCTATGTACCTACAATAACAAGATAACAAGATCAACTTTTGCTGTTGTGTCTTAGAAACCAACGCTCCAGTTTTTGGTAAATGGGACCATACTGGTAAACCGTGAGAGCTAAGCAGAGGTCTAGGAAGCCTGAGCAGAACAGGCTTTGTGCTTTCCTACAACAAAACAATTCAGCTTTATATGGTTGATGCAGGAAGGAAAATTACTGGAAGATTTTAGCTTTTCTCACATATTGTCTTGAACAGTGAAAAGCATGGATGGAAAATTATATGTAATAATATGTTATGTTTTGTTAAGCAAAATGGGAGACTGATGTTTTAAAGCACCTCTGAAAATATGCTTAGAAAAACCAAGAAATGTAGCAGAAAGAGATATGGTTGGGTATTTTATTCTTTTCAGAGCAATAAACAACATGATGGTACATGATGGTATGTGTTGCACATTGTAAACCGGTCATCAAACATGACTAGAGGTCTTTTATAAGATAAGATAAGATAAGATAAGATAAATCTTTATTAATCCACAGGAAAATTGCAGTATGTACAGTATATCAGTTAAGTTATCATATATGTTGATTTCAATGCTACACTGATAATGTAGAGCAATTTAATAACTATGCCAAATATCACCTGGCTACCTTCTGAGACATGTGCACATGAATGGATTAGGCAAGACATGACTGTATGATGTAGTGTTTGCAATAAGTAGCATTGTCACACAGGGCTCTTTCTTCAGTGTTTAATGAAACCCATTTTGGAATTCTACACAGACTCATAAGAAGAAAACAAATGAAAAAGAAAAGTTTATGAGCCCAAAGTCAGACCTAAGAACATACAAGGGATATGTACAGTACATGCGGCTTTTGTATTTAGAAGTGTTTCCTAGAGTGCTAGATCACAGTCTTGACCCTTCCCTTCATAACAACTGAGCAGGACTACATACAGGTCACCAGACCAGATCTCTCAGTCTATTTGGGGCAATAGATGCATTTGGCAAAGGGGCTGCCAAGTTCTTCCAATCTTTAGCAAGGGCTGCACTAAAAAGTGTATTTCACTGGCCATTTTTGGGCCACTAACAGGATTATAACCTAATGACTGATTTTTTGGGTGTGAATAGAATCTGTGGAGATTGTGGAGTATGGGCGGAGACAGTGTGTACAGACAGTGAGACATCCTGTTGCAGTGAACTGACTTGTCATCAGAGACGATGTCTACCTGTGCCTTGCCAACCCCTTCTCACTACTTCTCAGTGGACCAGCTTGTGGCAACAGTCAAAATCAGTAAACACAGTAAATCATATTAGAAGTATGATGTCTCAGTGTCCACAGTCTTTGTTTTTTGAACAATTAAATGAAAAAAAAAATGGACTGACAAAGAGAATAAGATGGTTGATGTGCAAAAACCCCAAGTTCTGTTAACATACTGCACCTCATGGCATGCTAGATATGAGCAGGACCTCAATATCTTACCAGGGATTAGCAACTGCTAGTCAGGTAGGTAGCAGTGAAGGAGAATTGCTTGACTGCATTAGCTATGCTTAGCCACATTCTCAGTAGTCAGATAGAGTAAGTGAGGAAACCCAACTCTGGCTGACTCTATGCAGAGCAGAGTGCAGCTAACATTAGCATGTCAGTGGTAACGAGTATGAAAACATAGAAAGATCACACTTTATTTAGAGTTAACCATTAATGACGGCATTTAGAAAGCATTGACTATACCCACTGAACTTTTTGCTGAACAGAGACATCCGCCCAATGTCAAGCCAAATTTTACCATTAGTATCAACAGGTCCTGTTGACCTATAATCTACATTGTATCATTACTGGGAAACTGAAAATAAACAAACCAAAGACCGCAGACATTTCATTTTCATCCTGTATACAATGACGAATCTAGATCTAGATTAAGGGCCCAAAAGTGGTAGCTAATAGCCAAAGTGGTACATCCCTGAATATTCAAATGTGACTTTCACATTAATATTATGACACCTTACTTAATAATGTATAGCATAATAACTACCTGCATCCAACTTTCTCTAATGATCTGTACATGATTCAAATTCATATAGCCAACCACATGCCAAATGCATTTGTACGTGGGGTGTCACACTGAGACTTGTTATGAAATTTCTTGCAATGATGATGGTGTAAAACTGATTGACCTTGATAGTATCCAAACACTGGTGAAACACTGGGATAGGTGCATTATGTCGGATTATAGGCAGAAATAAAGAGAGTTTTTACTCTCAAAACTGTGTTCTGTTATTGTGTACGGCCCCGGTTTGACTTGAACGCCCCTCATGATATGATTGAAATTTTTAGTCTTCAAAACAAATTAAATACAGTATATCTTAGTTTTAACACCTTTTTGGTTGGACAAACATAGTATTGTTCTTTTCATATATTAGACAGTTATAGCCACATCAATGAGGACTAATTCATATGTTAATATTATACAGGGTGGGCCATTTATATGGATACACCTTAATAAAATGGGAATGGTTGGTGATATTAACGTCCTGTTTGTGGCACATTAGTATATGTGAGGGGGCAAACTTTTCAAGATGGGTGGTGACCATGGTGGCCATTTGGAAGTCGGCCATCTTGGATCCAACTTTTGTTTTTTCAATAGGAAGAGGGTCATGTGACACATCAAACGTATTGGGAATTTCACAAGAAAAACAATGGCGTGCTTGGTTGTAACGTAACTTTATTCTTTCATGAGTTATTTACAAGTTTCTGACCACTTATAAAATGTGTTCAATGTGCTGCCCATTGTGATGGATTGTCAATGCAACCCTCTTCTCCCACTCTTCACACACTGATAGCAACACCGCAGGAGAAATGCCAGCACAGGCTTCCAGTATCCGTAGTTTCAGGTGCTGCACATCTCGTATCTTCACACCATAGACAATTGCCTTCAGATGACCCCAAAGATAAAAGTCTAAGGGGGTCAGATCGGGAGACCTTGGGGGCCATTCAACTGGCCCACGACGACCAATCCACTTTTCAGGAAACTGTTCATCTAGGAATGCTCGGACCTGACACCCATAATGTGGTGGTGCACCATCTTGCTGGAAAAACTCAGGGAACGTGCCAGCTTCAGTGCATAAAGAGGGTAACACATCATCATGTAGCAATTTAAAATATCCAGTGGACTTGAGATTTCCACTGATGAAGAATGGCCCCACTATCTTTGTACCCCATATACCACACCATACCATCACTTTTTTTGTGCCAACAGTCTTGGAGGGATCTATCCAATGTGGGTTAGTGTCAGACCAATAGCGGTGGTTTTGTTTGTTAACTTCACCATTCACATAAAAGTTTGCCTCATCACTGAACAAAATATTCTGCGTGAAGTGAGGGTCCTGTTCCAATTTTTGTTTTGCCCATTCTGCAAATTGTGTGCGCCGATCTGGGTCATCCTCGTTGAGATGCTGCAGTAGCTGGAGTTTGTAAGGGTGCCATTTGTGAGTAGCTAATATCCGCCGAAGGGATGTTCAACTAATGCCACTCTCCAGTGACATGCGGCTGAATGAAGCTAGGACAGCCACTGATGTTTGTTCATTAGTGACAGTTTTCATGCGTCAACATTTTGGCAAATCCAACACTGAACCAGTTTCACGAAACTTAGCAAGCAGTTTGCTAACTGTAGCATGGGAGATGGGTGGTCTCGTAGGGTGTCTTGCATTGGAATCTGCTGCAATGACCCAGTTACTGCGTTCACCAGATATCAACACAATTTCGATCCGCTCATCACGTGTTAACCTCTTCAACATGTCAATGGCTGTGAACAAAGAGAAACTTGTAAATAACTCATGAAGGAATAAAGTTACGTTACAACCAAGCACACCATTGTTTTTCTTGTGAAATTCCCAATAAGTTTGATGTGTCACATGACCCTCTTCCTATTGAAAAAACAAAAGTTGGATCCAAGATGGCCGACTTCCAAATGGCCACCATGGTCACCACCCATCTTGAAAAGTTTGCCCCCTCACATATACTAATGTGCCACAAACAGGACGTTAATATCACCAACCATTCCCATTTTATTAAGGTCTATCCATATAAATGGCCCACCCTGTATAATATAATATAATATAATATAATATAATATAATATAATATAATATAATATAATATAATATAATTAAGAGTTTTAAGTCATTTCTGTTCAGTCTGTAATTTATTCTGAAAATGTATACACTTCTATTTTAATTAAATTTTTATTTTGGTAACCTCGTAAATAATGTAAATTTTTCAGTTTAAATTTGATTATAAACATCATAATCTTTTTTAAAATTCATATTCTTATTACTTTATTGAATTTAAATTTAATTGTACTCTCTGGTGCGATTTATTTCTACACAAAAAATCTTTCGTTTGAGGTCATGGGCGGTTGTTTAAGCATTTAACTGCATATTATACTGTGTATGGCTGTGTATGGATGTGCAAATAATATTTGAATTTGAGTTTGTTTCTGACAGAGCAATCTGATTGGACTAGAGGCATTCCATGAGTGATGATAATGGACGATAACACCACTGAGATGTTTCACTATATGCATCACTCCGCATCCCAGGTGTTCAAATAATGATTAATTACACTAAGTGTCAGTCGCCAGCATGGGTAAAAGTAGGTCTGTATGGTTCACAGAACTGAGGAGACAGCAGCTGCCTGCCAAAAAAAAAACAGTCACAAAGGCACTTTCAGCAAGAAACCACATCTTATAATGTTACATCATCTTAAAAAACACTTTACTTAATAATTGCTTCTAAGTCATTCTGAATTGCATGTGAACCATCTGGGTTCTTTTATTTACCGCTATAAAGCTAACTGATTATAATAAAATATTATTATGCTGTTGCTGTTGTTGTTTTTAATTAAGTCCCTGTGAGCTCCCTGTCATTGTTTAACAATTAAATTCACTCTGCACTGCGTTGACCATCTATGTACATTACCAGTCAAACGTTTGAGCACACCTATTTCCATGGTCTTTCCTGATTATTATTTTCTTCTATATTGTAAAACAATCCCGAATGCATCCTAAATATGCCATCATTTCCTTTGAAAAGTTGTTTTTCAGATATGTCTGCTACGTATGCTCCGTAAAGCCTTCATAACGTCTCTACTCTGAGGTGATGATTTTCTAGGCTGTTTGTTTTAAGGCTCTGCAGCAGAGATAGGTTTTGGTCTTGCTTTCTTGGGAAGGTCTTCATGAGAGACAGTTTCATCATGGTGTTTGATGGGTTTTGAAAATGCTCTTAACAATACTATA